>OX421864.1:6691313-7963813 GCA_949127965.1 Pandemis corylana | reverse complement strand
GTTGAATTTCATGTGTACACCCCACATTAGAACTTTGCTTGTCTGTGGCAGCTCTCGATACTCTCTATTTTTTGATCTGTCCCGTACTCTTTTACTTGTCAAAATTCCCCACGACTGCAATGGTGCATCCGTGGATTGGTTTCCATATCTTAATAGTAATCCATATCGATCTTACTTGTTTAATATCATTTTTGACTCACAATGTTGATGTATATTGGTGAAGCAATATAGAGTTCTACATTGGCTGGATTTGTGGTTGTGTTTTTGTTTTCGACACCTATAACCCTATTAGTATATCACGCGGCTACGCGGCCCACAGCGCAGATGCTCTTGCTAACACTAACGGTAAAATCGAAAAAGTAAAACATAAAAATCAAGAAACAAAAAAATTCTTGATTCACTTGATAGTACCTATCATTTGAAAAACAGCGCCTTCTCTCGTCCCTGGTGAGCAGTAGATGTTCCATGGGAGTTTGTAATTGTGTCGTACAGACACATCATTCAAACAGATGACGCTTAGCGACAAAAATTCGCATAGTAACAAAAGGTCACGTGACAGTTAGTAACAGGTAGAAAAATTCGGAGACTACCCACCTGCTTATGGGTGGTGTAGGGGTATAGCACGCGTCACGGAATGACGAGGATCCGGGTTCGATTCCCGGCCATAGCTTTACTTTTCGGATTTTTCTATGTATTCTAATTTTCACTGACATTTAGAAATTTAAAATTGATATAGACCTACCGCTTAAATGAGACCTCGTCCTCATTTAAGCGATCGCTCTATAGTTGCTAGAATAGGTAGTGCGTACAAATTGCGTCACCTCCCCGATGCACATTGCACGCCACTGTACACCACCCATTGAAAACTTAAACAGTTTGTTCAGAATCAGGAGTAGGATTGATTACACTATATTATAATGCAGGTTGTATTTTTTTAATATCCCTTTTTTATCGTGTCCAGTCTAAATGTTACAAATGCACTTCACACACTTAAATATCTAAATTGGGAATAATACACGGATTTAAAAATAAACACTACACTAAGTAAAGACTTGGGGGAGGCCTGCCTAATGCTACCATTAGACGTCTTTTAGCTGACATGATGATGATGAAGAGACTAAACTAAATATTCTGAATACCTAATATAAATCAGTTGGGATGTCTGAGATTTACAGTAAACAGAGTAAAACAATACGTTGTATATATATATATATAGTAAGTAGCTTAATGCCGCGGTTTTGCCCCGTGGAATAATAAAAAGTTACGCTGCATAAGAAACTTCCTTAAACTTCAATCACTGTTTAAAAAAAAACACGAATTGTTCCAGTCGGAGTTTTGAGCATTGCAACATCTTTGGCCATTAATTTTTATCTTTATAGATACTTATCTATGTATATGAACATACATAATTACAGAGGAAGACTGTTAAGTTTGTCTATTTTTTATGTAGAGATTAAGCTCAGGAACTTACTGCTCTGTGACTCTGATGAAGTTGCAGAGAACAACATTAAATTCTACATAAATATTAAAGTAGGAAATACTCATTTCTAGGGATATCTCAACTCTACTTTAATATCTACTACATCTACAATTAATTACGCGATTGGCAACATCGTGTGCAAGGGCAAGGCCCGTCGGTATCGCAGCCATCTTGTTCGCTAATCTCACCGCTAATTAGCAGTACTTATCCGTATTAGGTTAAATATACCTACACTGATGGCGTATCAGTCTCGAGCAGATCTAATCGATCAAACGAACGTTTAGTGAATCCTAATCCTGATTGAGGCGATAAAATCAAACGGAATATATATTATGTATTTCTAGCTCTATCCATCAAAGTAGAGCTAAGGCGATCAACCGATTATACCTACTTATGTATAGGTTTAGACACTGACAGTTTCGGATTTCCTTTCAATTCTAAGTTGCCATTGCTCGTCTCAGAGTCAAGTGTAATAATATGTATCTAGACAAAGTTTCAAAAATAAGTATCATACGCTCTTACACCAACGTAATAAGGTCGTGGGACATATTTTTGAGAAGTTCCTATCGATACTTATTTTTGCACTTGACCGTACCTTTGTAATTATATTCGTCGCTGTGTTGTTAGCGGGGTGCGATGATGTTTGGCACATGTTTGTGGCCCCTATAAAAAAGTTGAGTAGCGCTAGATGCTAAGGCGAGCAACGGGCCATTATTGTACCCCGCTACGTCCCTACTGAGAATGGTAGTGTAGCCTAAATATAAAGTATGTGGTAGCAACCTCGACTTAAGATTTGTTGAGCATTGAAAACATTAATTGTTTATTTGACCAACAATAAAAACGCGCTCGTGAAATGACCGGCAGGACGTGGACAAGACAAGCACAAAACAGAGAAGAGTGGAAGAGCTGGGGGAGGCCTTTGCCGCCAAGCAAGCAGACAAATAAGGGGAAAATAATAATAATATAATAATAACAATAATAGTTAAATTTATGTAATGTTTTTTCTTTTCTTAATAATTAATATAAATGTATTAAATTGTATCTGAATAAAGGCTAATAATAATAAAAATAATAAATAAAAAAACGCGCTCGTGACACAAGCTTTTGTTTTTATAATTGTCGCTATAATTAAGATTCGAGATAACACCTCTTTAAACATGGTGTAGTAAAATGGTAACGGAACGGAAAACACCTTGTTGACACCATTGTAAGGTAATTTTACAGATATTCATAAGGCTAGCTAAAGATATGGCGAACATGAATCTTTATCTGTTAATTAAGAAGGCTCAAGTTATTAGATAACGTTATCTTTTACCCCTATTTGAATACCCGAATACATAATTAGAAACGTTAATGAACTTTGTTACATTAATATTACAATTCAGTTTGCGATAAGACCACCATGGCGTCCATGTAGCTTACTTAGATAGCAATTAAAAATAAATTACGCCTGAAGTAGAAAAAACGATAAGTGGTCTATGAATCATCAGACCAAGGACTCAGCAATAGGCAGTGCTTACCTAGTCGTTTTCTCTATGTGTGTTCATAGGGGTGTTCAATAAAGCGAGTCATTGTATTCTGTGTTATACAGGGTGTAACAGACACCCCGTACGATAATTGACTGGGGAATTAGCACTTCTTGAACACCAAAATATCGGCACTCAAAATTTCAAAGTAAAAAACGATCTTCAGCGAAACTTCACCACACCTGAACAGCTGATAACGTTAAGTTTATTGAACTCTTTTGAACCTAATTTTGGCCTCTATTCCTATTGGTTTTCAAAAAGTAGTCAAACATGGCCGACGCCCCGCCCTATTTTCATTCAGTCCGTTAAAGTAAGTGTTGCCTGCGGAATTTTCCGAAAACGTGCGAAGTAGGTACCTCTTTTCGTTATACATGAAAGTCATTTTTTACGATTAATATGGTACTATTGTTTTACTTAACTTCTTTCGATATAAAAATCAGGATAACCTAGCTAAAGTTGTGCGAATGATCGGATTTATTCTAATAAACGCAATTTTTTGCTGAAGTTTCCAATGGGATATTTTATTGACGATTTTGCGAGTGCATTTACCATCATGCCATGCATTTGTCGAACGACTATTTCACATTTAGGTACTTTTTGTATTCTTTGAGAAAAAAAATAGATTTTGGGGTTTTTGAGTGAGTATTGCAACACTGGCGGATGCGTCAAAGGCGTTCTCTCACTCTTTCTCTTCTAGTCTACTACTCCCTCCTCTAGTCGCGTTCGCGGATGAGTTCCGAACGGATGTACGCAGACATCATCACGGCTTCTGGTTGTGTACTTTTGTGTATTCGTATGCACTGAGCATGTGTGATACTTAAAAAGAGGAATATTTCAAGTGGTTATTTTGGTTCTTGTTCATTCAGTAGAGTTTTATGTAGTTAGGTAAGGTATGGATATTTTACGGATAGTTTCCACATGTCATGTTAGCACG
The DNA here is from genome assembly GCA_949127965.1 of Pandemis corylana. Classification (NCBI taxonomy): domain Eukaryota; kingdom Metazoa; phylum Arthropoda; class Insecta; order Lepidoptera; family Tortricidae; genus Pandemis; species Pandemis corylana. Next base: position 7,959,873 of record OX421864.1, on the reverse strand, counting down.
CGCTTACTTATTACGCGATTTGTCGTAAATGATAAATGTTTATCATGGTGGCTGCTAATATTGTTAGTTAATTGCGAAGTTGCGTGTGTTCGAATTTGAAAATCTGTTTACGGTCGCGGCGGCGGCGCGCGCTTTGAAAATGCCGACATGGGCGCGCGGCGCAGGCGGCGCGCTCCCGCCCCCCAGACGTAACGAGAGCGAGTGAGAACGAGTGAGTGAGTAAGTGAGTTATGAATGACTGGACGGAGACGCCATTTTTATTACTACTACGAATACGACCCTAGGTAAAGTCAGAGGCGCAAAATCTTTCGAGAAACAGGAATCATTTATTATTTTTTAAGGAGTGTTTTTTTTAATAACTGCTATTTTCTTTTAACATTTTTTTTAAGCTTCTATAGCTATGGTTATATACCCCAGTGAATTATCGTACGGGGTGTCTGTTACACCATATACCTATACAAGATACAGAAACTAATGAAAACGAAAACCTATTGTTTTGCTGTAAATTAAAAAAAAATTACCCTGAAGATGCTCATGCTACGCTTGTAGCGTTTTTAAATTTTTCTAATTTTGAATTTTGTTCCCCACAGAAAACCCTGTTGCGGACACAACACTACTCTAAAATGTCTAACCAGATGAATACAGTTTTTTAATGGATTTCCACCTTTAACAATCTATGAGGGATTACAACAACAGACCACTTAAGGTCTCTTTACCCATTATGATGCATAGAGAAAGATGTTCTCATTAGTGGCTGATAGATATAAATAAAGAGTTCCCCCATTTTGGCAGAACTAACCAAACTAAACGCAAATTATCTTGGTGTTGGGATTGGGTTGGGTAGGTATTCTATTGGCATTCAATAAACAGGTTAATTTAAAATCGGAATATTTCACTCTTTGCAAAATTAAATTATTTCTTACCTCTTTATTCGATGCTGGTCTGGAAGCAGAAAAAAAAACATAGAATGCACTAGCTGGTTCCTGCGTAGATGGTAAAAGCCCTCCGAAGGAGTTGGCGAAAATCTTAGGAATTATTGTTATAGGCGATGCGGATAGCAACCCATCACTATTTTGATTCCCCTTTCCACCTTACACACTCACAATCACGCCAAACGTGGTCTTAGGTCTTGTTGGTCTGAGTTCTGTCTACCCTGTTACGGATAAAGACGTGATTAATATGTATATTATATGTATGTATTCTAACTTCGAATTCTGCTCTATAAGTTGACTTACGAATTAGGTAAGAGTTCAATGGCATTCAATAAACAGGGTGATTTAAAAACAACTTTTCAATATTAAATTAATAATTAACGTAACTATAATGCTGCAACTTTGCCCCTTACAACCAACATTGCCTAAACTGGTTTTCACACAATTTATCATTACCAGCTAAAGATTTTGCAACTTCTTCATGTCGGGTAATTTTCATCTCTAAACCAGTTTAGGCAAAGTTGGGCCCAGGTGGCAAAGTTGTTACAGTTTACGGTACCTCTTTCCTCGCGCGCACAGTGCACTTGACTCCGTTCTCGTCGACGTACTCGACGGCCACGGCGCGGTTGCCCTGGAACAGCACCCTGGTGACCTGCGCGTGCAGCTTCACGCTGAGGTTCGGCCGCTGGCTGCGGGGCTTTAGATACGCCCGCGCCGTTGTCCAACGCTGACCCTCGCTGGAGAAAAGAGAATAGCAGAGCCTTTAGTCTGATTTGCATCAAGTTTTTCTTTATTTTTACTATTATTAACTGACCAGCGATTGACCTCTATCAGTCACAACCTATTCCTCTGGATTTGAATAGTCCTAAGCTATACTTATCCGGAAAAACAGACGACAGAAGCATATTCCGTAATAGGCAAGGATACGCCCCGGAAAGTAGGAGCCAAGGTGAACTGACTCCGTTTTGCGGAGACAAGACACGCCTGCGTTTTGGCAGCGTTAAATATGAGACCAAGTTGGCCGCACCCCAGTCAGCGACTGCCTCCAAGGTCCCACACGTTGACAGACTGGATCTCAGCACTACTAACTTACTGTTACTGTTAGAGACGTTGCCACATACATGCTTCCGTGGCGCCCTCCAAAGAAGGTGAGGGAATACCCGTAGGTCTTTTTAGTGAGTGCTTCCCTCATCTTTTCGCTAATGAAGTAGACAGTGGGGAAGGAGAGTCCCATATAACTCCCGTGCCGTTCCTACGGCGCGGGAGTATAGATAAAGCACTTTTTCATGGAGAAAGACAAAGTGTTCTATGGATGTTTGTTACTCTTTCACGCTAGAACGGCTCTACCGATCTGATTGAAATTTGTCACAGAGATAGATTATAGTTTGGAATAACACATAGGCTACTTTTTATACTGGAAAATTGTGTAATTCCGCGGGATATCATAACTGGAAATCTTATAAATCCTCAGTTGCTTGTGGACTTACTCATTGAAGGTCTGTGCTATGCAGAAGCCTTCGGGAGTGTTGGGGTCATTCATGTCCGCGATGATCGGAAGGCCCGTCTCGTTGATGGCCGACAGCAGGTCGTAAAGGAACGGGGGCTGGTGTCGGAACTGAATGACAACACAATCCCTGAATTACGTTGAACATGAGCAGGCACAATGATAACCTAACAAAAATAAAACGTCCGCTAAAAAAACTGGCTCGAACCGAGGGTTCCGTACAAATTCGGCTGCCCTGTCTCTAAGCAAAATGTAGGCAGCATGGGGTCATTTTATATTGGTTACTTACATAGACGCATTAAAAAATCAGATTTTTAGATTTATGTCATTAGTTGTGCTATAAGAGCTATAAGCTACCTTCATACTAGATTTCAAAATTTCTAGGACAACTGGAAGTACCCTGTAGTTTTCGGTTCCTTTGCAAATGTATAGGAAATGACACCTAAAGGGTATTATATCTGTTGATTGGCTAGGCTTAAAGGCTTAACTTTTTTTCGCTTTTTTTTTTAGGGGACCGCAGACCTCAGTACCTACTTGGTATCAATTTCAATTTCATATCTCTACCAGACGACAGATAGACAGACAGACAACGAAGTGATCTTATAAGAATTCTTCTTTTCCTTACGAGGTACGGGACCCTAATTAAAATAAATTGGAACCCTTATAGGTAGTCCCCTTCATGCAGGCAGCGTTTCCACGCTGCACAGCAACCGCTATCTAGTTCTAGGAGAAGCAGATTTAAACAATCGAAGCTTGTCTTGTACACACCTGTTGAACCGGCAAAGGCCCCTTGTCCGAGTGGTGTTGCGAGCTAACCAGTGAGCCGATTTGCTTGTTGCCCTCTGTCATGTCAAAGTATGGCAGGTTCTCTTCCCAGGACCAGCCTTCGGCGCCAGCAGCGACCCAGTCCTCGTAGTCTGCGGCGTGCCCTCGGTGGTACATCATCCCGTTGAGCACGCTTGACCCCCCTGTAGAACAATAATGCATGGAAGCTGTTATAAAAGACAGACGTAGATTCTCGAACAAATACCAACTTAGTACAACAGTAAGTATAATTCGGGAGCTCTTCGAATGCAGTTTTGAATTTGTCTTGCTGTCTCCCTCCCACAAGAGTGAGTGAGACAGCAAAACCAATCTAAATGGCGTTCTAAGAGCTCACGGACTGTACTTACTACTAAGTAGGTATTTAAGGGTTGTTTCACACGTTCCACAACCACTCCACGTCGCAGCGTTAAAATACGGCCAAGCAGTGGTTACGTGTGAATAGTGTCGCTGCATCATTTTGCAGTTGCTTTGCGGTGCCTACAAAATGTGGTTGTCGCTAGTAGTTGCGATGTGGTTACGTGTGAATCGCTGCGACGTGGTGTGGTTGTGGTACGTGTGAAACCACCCTGAAGCGGTGCCGCCGGTGGTTGCGTTGCCGTTGCGGTGTGGTTGCGATGTGGTTGCGATGTGGTGGCCCGACCACGTGTTGTGGTTGTGTTACGTGTGAAATAACCCTACTAACTAACCCTAAATAACTCTACATAAAAAATCATGTGATATTTTTTGATATTTCCTTCTCCTAAGCCTTCATGATGTATCGTGAGATATTTCGCTACCAAAGCTTTTCTGTGCATTGTTGAGCTGACATCCTTTCAGGTTCTGTTTATTTTTGTTGGACTATGCGTTTGATTTTTATATTTTTTAGTTAGTAAACCTGTTTATTCCTTACATTAAGTAGGTGTACAGATTCATATTTGCGAGAATTATACACTCACGAGCAAAACTAACGGGTCACTTTGCATACAACTTTCGCGATTGTACAATATCAACGCTAGCAGCTACCTAAGTTACTAACAGTGGGGTGTCGTCCTAACAACTCGATTCCCACCGAGTTCTACCAAACTCCTCTCGCTCTCGCTCTTTTCATTTGCCGCTTTAAGATAGGTGGTTGTTTTGGCTACGGGTTGCCACATGGTTTCTTTTACGGAACGCCATTGCTTACTAAATATTCAGTTACGCGTACCTTCGCATTATGTGAGACAAGACAGGAGCGTTATGAGTATTCAATCTTCTTACCAAGAACCTTGCCTCTCGGCCAGTTGCAGCCCAAGCCGCCCTGGTCCAGGCAGTAGTCAGCGGGCACGGTGCGGTACTTCCAGTCGAATCTCTCGTCGCTCCAGAAAGCTCTGTAGAAGCCCGGCGGCCGCGCCGCCAGTGGCTCCTGACCTCCAGCTTCCAAGAGCAACACCTGGAGAGTTTTAAAAAATAAAAAATAAACTGTCTAGCTATCACAGTTCATGAGATACAGCCTGGTGACAGGCAGACAGACAGACGGACAGTGGAGTCTTAGATAATAGGAGCCCGTTTTTACTCTCTGGGTACGGAACCCTAAAAAGACTAGCGCCGTATGTCTGTTCGCGGTAAACTCAAAAACTTTTGAACGGATTTTTATACGGCTTTCACCAATAGATAGAATGATTCAAGAGGAAGGTTTAGGCATATTTTTTGTCAAGATTTTCTGCAAATTGGTTGGATAATTAAAGTACCTATAATTGTTGGAAGCGTCGGAAAAACCAAGCTGCCCCTGATACAATTTAAATTTTAATTCTACGTGAGCGAAGTCGCGGGCAATTTATTACCAAACCGGGGTGAGAATGGAATTGAAAAATCTAACTTTCCATGTATATACCTGCTTAACTTACGTCAAAATATAATTTACGGAATGACAGATTTTTCAATCCTATCTTCTCAACGTGGTTTAGCAATATACATTCTTGTGTTTGGACTTGGGCCCTTTACAGAAACTTGGCTAATGCCTATGTACCTATGCGCATACTCAGTACTCACATCAAAGTTCTTTTCTTCGCTCAGCCTCCCAGCTACTATAGAGCCAGCTGAACCCCCACCGACCACGATGAAGTCATACTCCGACTCGAGATCGCCAACGGAGTGCACTCGCCGGCAGGGGTCGTTGAGAGCGCACCGGCCTTTGAGGAACTTCTCCAGGAGCACCATGAAGAGGAACACCCCGCCCGCGGTCAGGGGCGAGTCCGCGAGAGCCAACGGAGTGTCGTCCAAGGGACACGTGCATTGCTAAGAACAATCACGAGATGGAGAAGGCACTGAGTCACGAAATAGAATAAGATCTTTATTTTCTCAAAACAATACAAAATTCACTTCATGAAATAGGGTAAAACTAAAACGAGGAGTGCAAATTTTGGTTACAGTCGGCTATGACACGAAAATTAGTGATACATTTGTATGGATAACTTTCGTGTCACAATGGAAAAAGTTAGCGAATTTTAACTACATTACTAACGCAACTTTAACGGTGTGTAACTTTTTGGTCCTCTCCCATACTGTACAAGATAGCGAAGTAACGCAACCAAAACAGTTTGTCGTACTTAATTAAATCGTTATTGTGATGAATCTATCTAATGTATCTAACACCTTTAAACGAGCGATTCTTGTATAATCTGAATCTCCGCGGAAACGGCTCCAACGAATTTCATGAGATTTGGTCAGGGGGCTTCGGGGGCGATAAATCGATCTAGCTAGGTTCCATTTTTAGAAAACGTACCAAAAAAATACAGTCTTGCAAATGCTTACTTACCTCTGGGGATAACATCATTTTGATGATTTAGGTACTGCAGCTGGACGTCTAGCACTACTTGACAGCCCTAAATAAAAGGAAACATTTATTTAAATTTAATTTCACACGAATAAAATCACGCTCTACATGAAATCAATTCATGGATAACATTGTAATTTCTTCTCCACGTTGTCCATCATTTAGGAGTGCAGTACAATACCTATTATAAATACTAGTTATAAATATTCCATTTCAAAGTGCTTTTAGAAATTGAATATTTTAGGCTAATAAGAAGGGCGGCTTGGTTGGCTGGAACCAACGAACTGACGATACTTTTTAGACAATCATGTGCAAAAAAGTTTCCGTCATTCACCCGCCTTCCAATTACACGATCAATGTTTTTGTTTCCGTTGCTGCAAAGCAAACATAGATTAACAATTACTTAAGGTAACGGGCCGCATGCAAAATCGAAGGAACTAGGGGGTTACCACAATAGCTTAATGCGTGCTAAGTTCTATTCAGCGTAAGGGACACAGACCGGGAGATGGTGACACCAAATATTTGATCATTTGTACCAGTATCGCGGTTCTTCAGGGGTCTGACTACGTAATAACAAAAAGGAAAATGATGGTCATAGCGCTGGCACCGGCGGCCCAATTGCGCGGGTGTTAATCGAACGTGTCGGATAAATAACGAGTGTCGAACAATTTGTTCCACAAAAATTCTTGTATTTTCCGATAGTCGATAAAAAAAGAAGGCGGTAGCGTAATTAATCTCCCTGTATGTTAATCTGCCGCGCTTTAGTAACTCCCGAAATCCCCCTCTTGGCTTGGGCTCCCCTCTACCACTAATTATATTGTGTTGAGTGAGATTGGACGATTCCGGGGTTTAAAAAAATAATCTCTATATACTGTCCAAACTCACAGAACGTTAGTCAAAGCGATTAGAGTATTTTCAGAATTTTCGCCCAGGAAACCATCATATTGCCTTTGTGCATGTATCTCAGTGGTTGTCATTTGTATTTGTCTTGTTTATTTTGCACAATAAAGAGTTTACATACATACATACATATTAGGAAATCTGAACGCGCACCACTTGGTATGTTCGTATAAAACAGATGCCAAAGGAGAAAAAATATGTAAGGCAATATTTGAGCACAACTACATCTGTTTAAATAACGAGTGCATGTCACACATTAATCAGAATAGCTGATGGAATCCTCTCCAGATGTAAGATTTGCCTCAACTGACATCTCACTGAAATGTACATGGATGGTCTCTAATGAGTCTTTGGAAACCTGAAACTTGGAGGGTGTGTTCTTTGTATGATGTAGGCATCCGATAAGAAAGGATTTTCCGAAATTCTACCTCTAAGAGGGTGAAAAAGGAGGGCTAAGTTTGTATGGGAAAACGTGATCCCTTGGCCCAATCTACTTAAAATTTTGCATAAACATTCTTTAACAAAATAGATAGAATACGTGTTTTGTATTTTCTTGAAATTCATCCCCTAACGGAGTTAAAAAGGGGTAGAAAGTTGTTTTGGGTGTGATTTTCTTCGAAGTTGATATCAATACTCCTTAGTGGTTTTAATTTAAATTAAGTACCTATGTACATTTTATTTTGACACAGTCTTATTTGGAACCTAATCCGATCTTATTCAAGCAATGTTGAACTCGCATAAATAGTCTTGTCAACATGTACCTTTTTTTTTAGGTTAAATTTTTGTATAGTCTCCGAAAATTACGATCAAGGTGTCATTCGATTCGGAATATTGTGTAGAAAGTTTAAGAAAAAGATCCAAAAGGGGCCGATAAAAATTGCAAAAGTTATAAACAATTAAAAAAAAAAATAGGGCTTTGGTTTTTTTTGAATAGCTCAAAAACTATCAAAGATATTCAAAATTTGAAAGAAGATCTGAAAATAAAAGGACATTTCCTAAAAAAAAGTCCTACCTTTTGGAACTGTATCTTTAATATTTATAATTTTTACGGAGCCCTGAAAATAGCGCTAAAAGGCTTCCGCTCGTGATTTGTCACCCGGACACGGTAACAATAAAAATCATTTTAACACATTAAATATGAATATTAAAGAATAAAAAAAATGGAGTACTATTGAAATATATAAATAAACAATAATCCGTCGGTGAAAAATTTTTATCCCCATTTTTCCATTAGTTATGCATTAGTTAATGAAAAACTTTTTCTGAACAGAATGTTAACAGAAAAAACCTGATTATTATTAAACTACAACCCTAGATTTTTTTTCACTTCCTGGATTTATTCTTATAAGGCATAACAATAGATCCTCGTTCGAAAAATTCAAAAATGTTATTTTTCCACTTTTTTATTAACGATCGAAATCATAAAAAAATTTAAAACTGCATAAAAGTAATTAAAAATTATTTTTTTTCAAATATTTTAAATTTTATGATTTCTAACGGTTAAAAGCTACATAAAAATATATTTTTTTAATTTTTTACCGCGATTGTTTAAATAATTGTTATAAACAAATGCATTGTTTATAAGATAATCAACCATTTTTTTTCCTTATCTACTTATCGATATAAATCATGATTTTAAAAAAAATATCATTCCTTAAAAAAAATTTTTCTTTCTATAAAATGCAACAATCGTTTTTTACCACAAAATATAAATATTAAGGAACCATTTTTTCTCTAAAAATCATAAATTATATTGTTCTTAGATTATAAAAAAAATTTTTTTTTTCATTTTTTATTTGTTTATTTAATAAATAATTTGTTATAAACAAATGGATTTTCTTAGTTTATTTTTTTATTAATTCTTAATTTTATTCTAAAAACAGCTATGTATTATTCTTTATGAATTTTAGGACATAAAAATATTTAGTTATATAAAAAATAGATACCATTTTTTTTCATAAAAAATAATACAGCTGTTTTAAAAATAAAATTAAAAATTAATAAAAAAATAAACTAAGAAAATCCATTTGTTTATAACAAATTATTTATGAAATAAACAAATTAAAAATGAAAAAAAAAAATTTTTTTTTTCAGAATCTTTAAGAACAATATAATTTATGATTTTTAGAGAAAAAATGGTTCCTTAATATTTATATTTTGTGGTAAAAAACGATTGTTGCATTTTATAGAAAGAAAAATTTTTTTTAAGGAATGTTTTTTTCTTAAAAAATCATGATTTATATCGACAAGTAGATAAAGAAAAAAAAATGGTTGATTATCTTATAAACAATGCATTTGTTTATAACAATTATTTAAACAATCGCGGTAAAAAATTAAAAAAATATATATTCATGTAGTTTTTAACCGTTAGAAATCATAAAATTTAAAATATTTGAAAAAAAATAATTTTTAATTACTTTTATGCAGTTTTTCATTTTTTTATGTTTTCGATTGTTAATAAAAAAGTGGAAAATTAACATTTTTGAATTTTTCCAACGGCGATCTATTGTTATGCCTTTTAAGAATAACTCCACGAAGTGAAAAAAATTCTAGGGTTGTAGTTTAATAATAATCAGGTTTTTTCTGTTAACATTCTATTCATAAAAAGTTTTTCATTAACTAATGCATAACTAATGGAAAAATGGGGATAAAAATTTTTCGCCGACGGATTATTGTTTATTTATATATCCCAATAGTACTCAATTTTTTTTATTCTTTAATATTCATATTTAATGTGTTAAAATGTTTTTTTTTGTTACCGTGTCCGGGTGACAAATCACGAGCGGAAGCCTTTTAGCGCTATTTTCAGGGCTCCGTAAAAATTATAAATATTAAAGATACAGTTCCGGAAGGTAGGACTTTTTTTTAGGAAATGTCCTCTTATTTTCAGATCTTTTTTTCAAATTTTGAATATCTTTGATAGTTTTTGAGATATTCAAAAAAACCAAAGCCCTATTTATTTATTTTTTAATTGTTTATAACTTTTGCAATTTTTATCGGCCCCTTTTGGATCTTTTTCTTAAACTTTCTACACAATATTCCGAATCGAATGACACCTTGATCGTAATTTTCGGAGACTATACAAAAATTTAACCTAAAAAGGTACATGTTAACCAGACTAAAAAGCCTGTTACAAAGCAAATCCTCTTTTAAATCACCGTATTATATTAGTAGCTACCGCATTTTCAAGGATTCTAAACCTTAGAGAGGTAATTTTTAGAAATTACCTCAGATGGGAATAAATGGGATTTATAAGTCCGTTGCAAAGGCACCCTATCTCCGTAACTATAAATTACTAGAGTCTTGCAATTTGACACACAAGGAATCATAACTGCTTAAAAATTAATTTCAGGACTTTCCAAAATTCCTGCGGGTTAGGGTGTAAAAGGGATTTATATTCTTACCTGAAATGATCCTATCTCCTTAACTATTATTACCTACTAGAATCTTTAAACTTAAATTGGCATTGTTAATTTTTTTTTAAGCTGTGCTTTTAACACCTTTGTTTGATAAAATGGACTATTTCAAGCAACTAATTTGAATAATATGCTTTTACGTAGCTTTGTTTATTAATAATAAATATTTTTTGGCTGTTTGATAATTTGATAAGTTAGGCACGATCCCAATCGCTTTCGTGCAGCAATAAAAAAAAGTTATTGTCTATACGTCAACGTCATAAATCAGTGAATATGTGTGTGATGTCAACGTCAGCCAATGTTCAATGTGGTCGAATCGTTCCGTCCGCTGGTGTTGTTATTATTTTCAGTGCTGTTTTTGCTTTTCTCGTTTGACCACAGAACAAAACGTTTGATCCCTGTACATCTTTCCCGACTCCTACTTACATTAAAGTGATTTTCGCAACAATACATTGTGAAAACTTTGAAATATTCCACATTAGCTTGCGTACACCATTCCTTCCGCAAATTTTATCTTTTCTCTGCTTCTTCTCTTCGATTTTGTGGGGCTATTGTTCAAATCGTTGTTGCACCCCGGCACAAAACATTTTTCATAAATATCCATTGTGTATTTAACAGTTTTATACTTTGAATTTGCTTTTATTTCTAATGATTGTAGATTATGTAGGAATGTAATGTTATGATGTAGACGTGACAGTGACAGCCTGACAGTTACCGTAGCTTAACTTTTTTTTCCATTTTTGTGGCAAACATTTAATGCCTGATTTTGACAAGAAACCGAGTCGTTAGGTCAAACAATGGTCAAAAGTACTTTTACAAAAATATCTGCAATCGTGAAGTATTTTTTGAAATCGGACAAGATAAATCGGATAATTGATGGTTTTCCTCCAAATGGTTTCCGAATTGGAGCATACCATAAAAAATGAACAATGCCAATTGGCATATCAAGAGGTAATTATGATATCTGAAAACTATTTTTGTATCTTGCTTGAAAATTGGAAACTGAGTAATTAGGTAATTACTGAAATACCATGAGCTTTTCGCTGGAGGAAAACATCGTGAGGAAACCTGCACACATCTGCGAAGCAATTTAATTTAATTTAACTATGACCCAAGCCATCTCATTCTGAAAGGAGGCATACGCCCAGCAGTGGAACGTATATATAGGCTTGAGAAAATGAAAAAATACGTCAAAATCGTCAAATTCTCAAAGAAAAAAATCTTAACCGCAATATTTTATTCACTTAAAATCATGTAAATATACGATTATCTCTTGAAGACGTGGTTTATGTATGTATGTATCTATGAATGTATCTTTCAATATCTATTATGAGAATAAATATTTTAATTATATGTTGCAGAACTTTCATTTATAACATTACTTTTTTCTTTTTCTTTAAACAAATTGGTAGAATATTTAGAGTAATAATTATCTAAAAATTAGGACTCACATCAAGTTTTGTTCGCTCTTGAAACAGTTAGTCCGCGCCGTCCGCAAAACAGGTTCAGTTTTATTTAGGATATCGACCTCAAGTCATATGCACCCGAAAACAATGAAACTATATCGTGTTTTTCCGCTATATATATGTTGTCTTACAACCAAAGAAAGGGTGCAAAAGATAGTACTTATAAATAGTGCTGAGTAATTTGTCATAAGTACACTTATCACTTTATGATAATTGTTTGTTAGACTATTTAATTGTTTATTACCGAAATCGTTTAATCTCTCTGTCATCGTAAGTCTAGAGCATTTGATTAGATATGAGACAATAAAGACCAAATCGTTGGCTCGTTTATTATTTGATTAATCTTATGTTTTTCCGCGTTAATTTTTTGTAATATTTTTCCTCCTTGCGTTGTTTCGTATTTAGCAACAAACCGGCGTGAACTGATGCGCAGCATAATTTTTGGGAGCACGTCTTATTCATATAATTTATGCTCATAATTTAACTAATAGGGTAATATCCTTATCCGCGTGCACTTCCTTTGCGTGAATTTGTTATTTTGACATTATTTTGCACTGCCTGTTAGTGCAAACACAAAAACGTTTTCTGTTTTTAAGCGATTGTTTTATTATTTTCATTTTTGCTTGTACAAATGAGTCAGTACTTGGTATCCCGTAGTACAATTATAGGGGATGCTTCTGCTGCAGTTCAGTCGCATAGGCTGGGTTTTCCGTCGTTCAGTAGCACGGCCCATTCAACCACGTGGTAGATGCGCATATGGGGATTTTCGTTCTTCACTGAAATGTAGAATAAAACAAGCAAATAAGCATAAACAAAAGATAAGAGACATCAGATTGAAGACATCCAACTTAGGCTGGGTTAGGTTTACTGTAGGTATAATATAACTGAGAGGAGGTCTGTGCCCAGCTGTGGGATGTTCTGTAGAGATGATGAGATGATAATCTAACTATTTTTAATACGATGATTGAGGTTCTTAAACAAAAAATATTCAAAGGAAAATTTCTTTTGGGATTGGTGTTTGATCGTTTTTTAAAAAAAGGCTACATGAACATGGATTTCCAGAATATTACTATTTTGGGTTCTTTTTACTCAGAATCGTTTTACCTATCGATCCTTATACAAGAAAAAATGAGTCCCAAAACTTCCATTCCAGTTCGTCACTTTTTGTGTCGTTTTTTTTAATGTATGGAACGTGACGAACAGAAAAAAATTCATACTCAAAATTCAAAATTTCAATTTTTTTTATTTTTTTATTAAAATTCAAAATTTATTTTTGCAAATTCTAAAATCTGGGACACATTTTTTCTTTGAGAATATTGAGAATCTGAGTAAGAAAACCCCAAAATAGTTACTTTCGAAAAAGCTCGGTTACGTTTTAATTACAGAATAGGTAATCGACCGGAATCGGGATATACATTGACAAAAATCAAAATGCAATTTATTTTTGTTTCTGAGCACGTACTTAATATTTCTATAACAACATCTATTTTGAGCAGAGTTCGCAGAGTTAGATACATGCAAATTAAAGTTCGCAAAAAGCTACTCATTTATTATCACCCACCTTAAACTAGGTTGCCAAACTGTCTTATGCAAAAAATGTAACAATAGCTTAAGTATGCTATAACGTAGCTTGGTAGGGGTACCTACCAAGGGTCGCTTGAGTGGTAACTTAAGCGACTTTATCGTAAAGTCCTTCTTCCAGAAATATGTTTTTTTTTCGCAATAGTGAGCAGTCAGTAGTGTTTGAACATGATCGTCAGCGTCCACAAATAAGTTTAACAAATGTGATTTCTCTATCAGTTAGGTTTGCTTAGAGTCTAACTAAACAAACTTCAGTCAGTGGTGAATTTACACATTTTCCGCTAGCACGCCAGTAGACCAGTAGCCGCCATTCTTTGCCGTAGATAATACATTTTTTTTATTACTGCCAGACAAAAAAAAAATTTTGGGCCATTTTGCCGCCCCCCAAAAGCAGCCGCCCTAGGCTCCAGTTTAATCAGCCTAATGGTAAATCCACCACTGACATCGTCCGTGAAGTTATTGCTGGCTCCGACGGCCAATCAATACACGAAGGTGTCTTGACGTCGGACAATGGCAACGTCTAGCAAGACACCTGACTCCGTATAATACCTTCAAGGAAATTGGTCAGGTTGTCTTTGTAGAAGCAATGGTTTCACGGACGAGGTTTGTTTAGAGAATCACACAGTTTAGTAATATATTTATATTCATTTAACTGCTTTACAAGAAACGTTTGGTCGCACCGTTGTAGGTGGGCATTTTCAAAAAAACGTGTAGTGTACCCTTTTTCCAACAAGATTACCTTAATTTCCCATACAACTTTTTCGTGTCAGTTTTGTGACGCCCCATATAAATTGTATGAAAATAGTGTCACAAAACTGACAAAAAAACCAATGGACACTTTTTTTCTTTACAAAAATAAATAGTGCTAATAATTTTGACCAAGAAAAAACCCAAAATGTCATCATTTTGGAAAAAAAAGTCAAGGGTACAGTTTGACAACAAATATAATGCGCATCGGCAGTATTCGTTTGCGCAGAGAAGCGCAGACCAGTTTCCGATGGTAGCCGAACGTGTAAATAATCTATATTGAACTTATTTGCAAGCGCAACTGGCAGAGTATTGCTTGCTTTGCATTCTTAGCTCTGTCCCGCTTACACGATTTTGCCATTGTTGGTACGAAATCGATCGACCAATAACAGCGCCAGAGTTTCCCGCGCTACTAAAATTGGTATACTGCGCAGGTACATCGTGGAGCATTATTTTTGTTGTCAAACTGTACATGTTTTTTTGAAAATGCCCAGGTACGTCTGCTGTAAATACCCCTGTAAATTAATTGGAGCTAGTGCATAATGATTAAATAAATAGTTTTATTTACCTTGCGATCTCACATATTGCTTAGTCGGTATATCAGCGGTCTTCCACTTCGGACGACCCAGTTGGAAGTGCGTCGTAGAAGCTATCCCTTTGTGGTATTCCTGGAAAGAAACATAGTACCCACTCTAAAGACAGAGTATCATCCTAGGCCTGGGTTCTGGAGCGGAATACTGCTCATTGTCATTACGACCCATACCTATCAGTGCCAAATTTTTATACCCATTCAGATTAAATTACAGGTACTAAAGACACTATACGAATACCTACATATAAACTTTAATACTAGGAGGGGTCGCATCTATAGTTATTGTTATTACCTTCCTCAAGCAGAACAGTTCTCGTCTTACCTGGTCCCATATATTCTTTCTAGTGATCATGGACTCTGTGCGATCCGACCTAGTAGCCTTAGGGTTGTAGTCAGGAGGGTGGTACAGCATATCGTATGGACACAAGGGTTGTACCTTCGACACCCACTTAGTATTGAAGAAAGTGCCCTTGGATACCGGAATGATCATCCCTGTCCTTAGGCGATCCTCCACAACTTCATAATTCGGCATATTTGGAAGTTATTACTACACCAGTTATTTTACAAAAACGATGATTGGTTTTTAATATTGCCTAATATATGTTGCAATTTTGTTTAAATTATCTAGATTTATATAACGTTATCGTTCGACAGGAAATAGCAACTACCTAGTATTAATTTGCGAAAAGATAGCTTCATCTTATTATCTTTTAATCTATTATGTACATGAAAATAATATTAACTATGACACTATTTGTCCCTATCAGGATGTATATTCAAAAGTGACTCGGAATGTCAATCTGTCGAATTGTGTAAAGAAAACCATGAGAGAACCATCGTATCAATTGATAGTTGTGTTAAATACTTTTTTAATTTAAAATCCCACTCAGAGGCAGATAACTGACTTTTGTCAATGACAAAAGATAGAAAACTTCCAATAGACAATGTCAGATCATTACTACAAGAAATGGCACCGTAACGGCGTCAAAATTTTATTTCGATACAATTTTATTAGCATTATTGCGATTTTTTTCAACAACGTAGCCTCAAAATTAATGAAATGGACTATACCAGCTTGTCTTCGGAAATAATAGGTCCATAGTATTTGAAAATTTTATTTTATATTATGTTTTATAAGTTCATTTATTTTTAAATTCTGTATTTTTGTAGATTCATGGGACTTCATAAAATTCCCCGTCAAAGATCCGAACAGGGATCTGTTCAGAGAAAGAAAGTCAATTGACGATAACAATCCGTGCTACTGCCTTCTGAAAGGAGTCCGAAAGAAATTAAGCCGGCGAAAAGAACCTGTTAGGAACAGAAAAAGAGTAGAATCTTCAACGTCACTGATTTTAAAGAAAACAACAGAACGTCAGGTGGGTACCTACACACATATACCATATAGGTACATATTATGTTCACATAGTAAAAATATAACCGACTTCAACAAAAACCGCAAAAATAACTGAGTAAAAACGAAAAATTGCACTGCGATAAAATAAATATATTACCTAGGTACTACAGATAAGTCTCGGCGTCAAGCGCAATAGGTATTAGGTAAGTAGGTATGAAGGTACATAGGCTAGATCCAGTCCTTCCAAGACCGCTGCACATTGTGATGAGTGATTTTGGGACAGATTTCGGATTAAGATAGTCTA
Organism: Pandemis corylana; assembly: GCA_949127965.1. Lineage (NCBI taxonomy): Eukaryota > Metazoa > Arthropoda > Insecta > Lepidoptera > Tortricidae > Pandemis > Pandemis corylana. Next base: position 7,943,461 of record OX421864.1, on the reverse strand, counting down.
AATTTCTAAATGTCAGTGAAAATTAGAACACATAGAAAAATCCGAAAAGTAAAGCTATGGCCGGGAATCGAACCCGGATCCTCGTCATTCCGTGACGCGTGCTATACCCCTACACCACCCATAGCAGGTGGGTAGTCTCCGAATTTTTCTACCTGTTATTAACTGTCACGTGACCTTTTTGTTACTATGCGAATTTTTGTCGCTAAGCGTCATCTGTTTGAATGATGTGTCTGTACGACACAATTACAAACTCCCATGGAACATCTACTGCTCACCAGGGACGAGAGAAGGCGCTGTTGGGACTGTGTTAGATAGTCTAATTTTGTGGATTTTGCAAATCCTTATGGTTTATTGTACATAATAATAATAAAAAAATTAAGTGACCAACATTTAACTCTTTACTAAACTTATGCTTTACTAATTGTTTCAGGTGTTCAATGACTATTCAGTACTGAGTTTCACCAATATTCTGCAAACGAATAGCCCCGTGTACGGTGACTTTGATGAAAAATTTACCACACCAAGCGATAAACCCTTAATTAAAGTTACAGTCATTCCAAAAAACAAACAAAAGCAAACATCCTCCACGCAAAGGAGACGGAAGAAAAACCCGTACAAAATATCGAATCCAGACGCTTCTATCAACACTAAAAACGTTTACGTCGTTGTGGCCGGACGTAAACGGGAAAAGGTCTACCAGATAAACACATTGAACAATGAGACGTGCTGTGCCGGCCCATATGGCACTTCGTGCTTAGGAAAACACAATAAACCTGAAAATACGAGTGTTAGTGCTGCAGATTACGTCAGAGACTGCGAAAAGTTAAAAGAATTTGTCAGTACTAATATGCAGAAGTATTTGGAGAGGCATTCAGTGCAGAAAAAGGATCGGGAGGTTTCGGCTGACTACGAGGAGGACTCATGTCTCCACGACTGTCGTTGTTCTAATAACCCAAAACTGAAAACGGTAAACTCTAAGAGAAGACGTTCGACAGAAGCTTATAAACCAAAGCGTGATAGCAACACACAATCGGATGAGTCTGTAACAAAAACCAGTTCGGTGAAGCAGACTACAACTACAAACGATCAAGGCGTAGTAACGCGGACGCCAAAACACTTGTGTGAGGAATGCCGCCCTCACAAAAGCCGTATAAGAATTACGGGTCGTCTTGGACTCTCGGAAAATGACAATTATGTGCTTAAATGTAACGCTACTCTAGACGATCAGCCCAGTAAGTATTATTGGTTAAATTATACAGACCTGGGGAGCGATTTGGTTGCAAAAAAGGAGTAGTAGATACTTACAGCAAAGAAAAATTAGAGCTCTAATTAATCTTTAACCAGTCGAAAATTAAATTTGAGCTGTAGTTGTAGTAGCAAGCAATACGCAGATGTTCACCATTTGAATAGTACTTTCGAGTGGTGAATTACTTAACTAGGTCGTTAAAATACTCATGGTTGTCTTGTCGATTGTTGTAGTTCCAACGCAATTCCAAGCGGCAGACTGTACTCTGCTGCCGGTGTCTCTGGGTAAAGATGAGAAATGGTAAGATAATTGTGTTATCTGTATTATTTATTAATGACGGCTTTGTTTTAATTGATAAATTTATTATATTTCAGGCCTTCGATGATGAGGTGTTTCAGGTAAATAAATCAGGGCCGCTGTGTGACACATTTTTACAATAGAGAATATTTATATTTGATCTGTTTGTGTATTTCTTAATAGTCGTGAGGTAACTAGCACACACCTGCGAATTAGTTCAATGGTATGTGTGTCAAATCTGTAGTGTGCCTTCCGGGAACTTTCAAGGAGCAAGCTTTCTCATTCTGAGAGGAGGTCTATACCAAGTACCTAGTAGCAACGTATATCATATAGGCTTGTAACAACGGCAATGATCTGTATACAAGTGAACGATCATCAAAAAAGTAGAACTTTTTGTTTTATTCGTTTTTTTTTATAACAAAATGAAAGCCTCACTTTGAAAATATTTTCTTCTAGGCCACAAAGGATTCAACGTGATTCAGTCAGTCAAGCAAACGTTTCTAATGTTCCATGTCCTACAAGTCCTTCATTATTAGGGTACGGATTTATAATAAATTGCTATAAATAATATTCTTCCACACTGGTCTGGGAGACCATACTTGACGACTCTGGATGCATGCGATCCACGCACCCTTCCCTTACCGCAAGTAGGCGGACACAATCACGACGCGCGGACTAATCGCGTGCAAGTATTGTCTGCTGAGTGACAGGTGTTACGTTTGCATTGCTGTTAGTTTGTGTGCGTAAGTGGAATGACAATCGAAGCGGCAACTGTTAGGGAATTACGCTTCTTGACTTATTATTATTCGTAGTCTGGGAGTAAAGAAAAAACATAGACTGTACCAGTTGCTTCTCTTCCCGCGCAGATGGTAAAAGCCCATCGAGGGAATAGGGCAAAAATCTTAGGAATCATATTCCCTTTTCCACCTATACGCCCACAATCATACTAAACGTGGCCTTTAGATCTTGCCACTTTAGGCTCTGTCTACCCCGTAAGGGGTAAAGACGTGATTTATGTATGTATGTTTGCTATAATATTAGTAAAAAAATATATCTAAATATCAGTGAAAATTAGAACACAGAAAAATCCGAAAGTAAAGCTATGCCTGGGATAATATTAGTATTAGAGAGCACGGTGCTACGATAATGTGTCTTTGCTTTCAGGAAGACATCTCAAGCAACACAAGTCGATTTCGATGTAATTTGCAGAAAACCTGAAAGTTCAAAAAAAGTGAACTATGATAAAATAGTACAATGTTACTGTGTTAACACTGCCGATAATGGGACATGTGTGTCTGATGAGGAGGAAGATGTCGAACCCAAGGAGTGCCAGAGCCCCCTCGTCATTATATCAGTTTATCCCAAACATGAGTCGGTTGAAAAAATTTCACCTAAACCTTTTAGTAATATAAATAAAGTGGGTGTAGTAAGTCAGGAATTGATAAATCAATTTTCACCGCAAGTCTTCAGCCCTAAAGTGAAACAAGTTTACAATGCTGAAAATAAACAAATAGAGCCAAAATCTAGAAAAACAACTGTCCGCAGTCGTTCCCCTTCTCCCGTAAAAGTAAATAACAAGGAAAAAGGAGATAAAGACGTGAAAAGTCGTGTTTTCGCTTCCAATTCCAAAAAAGTTGTTCGCGAGACGACATCGTCTGGCACTAATAAAAAGAACAAGACTATTACCAACAAGTTTCAAACTAAAAATGTTTTTCAAACAAATTCTGTGTTCAGTAAGAAAACAGAACAAAAACCAAAGTCTCGTCCGGCGTCTCCTAAAGCTTCGTCTCCATGCAGACGGCCGGCCAGCCCCAAACTCAAACAACACGTAACAATAGGAACCAACACGGAACAAATGCTAGCTAAAAAAGCTTTGGTGGACGATTTCACGAAAAAATACACAGCGCAGATGGAAAAAAATGCAAAAGAAAACCCAGCATTAAACACCAAACACAACGTCTCTACCGTCACCGTCAATATAGATGGCGATAAAGAATACTACAATGTAAAGTTCAGCCAGGGGGAAATGGATACAGGTGTGACTGTTAGGAAGACTATTAAAAATACCGACGCAAGCATGCCCGGGGAAAACGAGACTTCAACGTCTTTAGAGAATTTTTTATTTATACCGCCCGAAAATGAACCAAGAAAGAGGTCGTTTTCACAAACCCTTATGTTTGACGGGGTAGGTCGTTTAGAGTTTTAATATTTGTCAGTTTAAGGTTGGCTTTGCAGATTAGATATAAGTACATACCTACACTGGTATACTGTGATAGTAAGCGAGAGAGGTGCACAGTCCTGCTTTAAAGTATATCAAATTAATTAAGCGTTGCTTTTCGATAAAAACTGATTTCTAAATAGCCCAAAAAAAATCTTTTAACAATATTAATGTCACTGTATAATAATTTAGTTACAGAATAAGGATCCGCCGAATACGACTTCAAAATTGAACGTCAGGGACAGCATTGAAGTATCTCACAGGTACCTACTGTAATACTAGTTGTTGATAAATGTCCACTTTGTTTTAATTGAAAGTATTGTGAAGATGATGGACGTTACAGGCGTGAAGATAGAACCAGTAATGTCGGTAAAATGACTCAGACACATATTACGGCTAATACAGATGTTACCAACGACGTTGATCCCAATTACTTAGGTAACATTGTGTTTTGAAGTTTTTATGTTGAATTATTTAATATACACAAATATCATATCACTGTATGGGAATAATAACAGAGTGAACAAGCGTGCCTTGTGGAAGCTCAGCGCATCTTTAAATAGCAGTGGAGTCTACGGGACTTAAGACTATTGTTGAACCTTTATAAAATTCTGTCATATACAATCACATCTTATGTTTCCTTACCGAGAGTTGCCCAAGGATTGACAATGTGGCACAGTTCTATAGTGGTTCAACAATCGTCCGTAACAGTAGTCTGCCCAGCGAGAGGAGTTAAAAAAGGGGACAAATTAAAAAAAAACAGCTGGTAATACGAAATATATTGGGTTGTTTATAGGTATAGATTATTGTAGAAATAATTTTTCATCACACTTGCTCGTAAACGGTATCAAAACATACAGCTTAACTTGACCGTAATTCCCCATATAAAACCTTTGGGCTTTTTTCTTGCCATGAAACCCTCGGGCGGTAAGTAACGCTCCCGCGACACCCACAGCTCAAGCGCCCCACGCCGCCCGCGCAACAGCCCATCACCGCCACAACAACAGCCCCCCCGCCTCCCGCGCGCCGCCGCCCCCACGGACCCCGCCTGGTCAAACGCCGCGTCTCCTGCACGCGGTTTTTCTGCCCTATAGTTTAATTTATTTACTCGCAAATGTGATGAACAACATTTTATGCTTCACGGGCGGTACGGAAATTACGAACCTCGATTCGGAAAGCCCTCAGTCTTCGACTTCGGGCTTCTTCTAGAGCCTCGATCGTGATTCCTTACTTACCGCCCTTAATACACAGTGTACTATGACAGACTAAATCGTTGCCATGTATTTTTTTTTGTAAAACAAGTCGCTGGGCAAGCTCTTTGATACTTGAATCTATAAAACCAAAGATAACGGGTCACATACGAAATCAAAGCTAAATGCTCCATGAAAATTATGATCCAAAATATAACAACCATATTATATAGATTCAAAATATTCTTCTCTATCTACATATTAGATTCTTTGCTATAATGTTTCTTTATGGAACAACTATTAAAATCTGCTGTAACTGCAAAGAACTATTCAAAATAAGACCTCACTTAAGTGAGGCACTATTTCCTTTCCCTAGACGACTTGTGCACTGCGACTCGTAATCTTTGGTTGTAAGGTTCTTAGTTAGTAATTACGTATTTTAAGAACTAAGTACTAACAGACATTAAGTGTCCAATAATTTAGTCCAGCTCAAGCACTTCCGAGGCGACGACTGTTTGATTTCCGACCCCACAGAAAGGGACAGGGAGATAAGGGAGCTACTCGGCATAGATAAAGGCAGATTTAAACCACCAATGCAAAAATTTTCGGAGGCAAGTGAAAAAATTACACTACTGCTACTTTTCCACATACTTGTCTTTGGTTAAAAGCAAAATACCGTACACCTAGCTTCTCTTTTGGGAACATACAAATTTAGGACCAATCGTTTAACCATGCGTATCGCCTCAAAATGAGCAACAGAGTCCAGTCAACTGGTTAATATGCAAGGTGTAATCTAACATTAGATATAGGTATATACATGGTTTGACGATGGGCTGACGATTTGGTTACAATTGGCATTGCTTATCTGACAAATTTGCTTAACTATTTTGCTGTATCATTGTGTCTTACGTCAGCAACGTCTCATGTTTTTGTTTATTTTTTTGTCTAGACCAGCAGGGATACTTCGGTAAAGAACACCAGTCAAGATTACCTTCGCTGCTTATTTCGACGCCCTAGGTTTTTTATTTATATTGTTATTTTCACATAGGACACTGGTCAGAACATAGTTTCTATTACGATACTTTAATTTCAGCCCAACTCAAGTTAACTTCTCATTGCCAATATCAAAGTATAGTGATGCATGCGAGAATACTAATGGGAACTACGTAAAATTAACAAGTAAGACTTCTCCATACCAACCATTGTTTCAAGATCGGAGCATCAAGTTGCATCTTCAGCTGAACCAGCGAAATAAACAAAAATCAATAGTTTTGACACCGCAGCAGTATGCTAAAGTCAGGAAAACCATCTATCACATCTTACTAAAAAAGGACCGTATGGAAAGACGCACAAAATGCAGTTTAGTTTCAGTTGGAAAAGTCAAGGCAAAAACCAAAGATGAATATGTTTTTCACTTCAATAAAATGACCCAAACTGAAGTTGAATTTGAACCTGACATCTCATACTTATTAAATGTAAATCAATCTTGTAGAAGTTATGAAACTAAAAAACGTGGTCCTAGTTTGCCTAGTATTGAAGAATTTGTAAAGCCTTATGAAATAAAGAGCAGTGAAAGCACACACAATCATGAACAACAGGAAGTTAAATGTAAAGGAAGCATTAAGACATGCGATCGTAATGAAAATCTCTTTTCAAATGTCTTTGCTACAAACAAAGATGGCCGCGGCGCGGAAAAATTTGAAACAACGGTCTTATTCAATGCTTGTCATCGAAAACGCTCTAAAAGAGGAAGTGCTCATGAATGCCCAAGAAAAACTGCGTCGTCAGTTGAGATACATTTCGCGCGAGTGGAGTACACGAAACGCGTGATGTTTTCGTCCTCGGAAACGCACACGCCTCCTCCAATACCGCATAAAGTGCATCAAAAACAGTCTGTCAATCACAACAGTCCAAAAGTAGAACGGAAAGATTCAACCTCAATCCATACTATTTTTAAAGGTGAGTTGTAACAATTATTTTTTAATATCAATTATATTTTTTAATACGATCTTATTTTGGGCATACTTTTGTTTACTGTGCTTCCATTGTACCAAAAAGTCATTCCGACCACTGGACACAGTATATAAATAGAGCAGTGTGGAAGTTAGGCTTATTTTTTGAAATAAATACCTACGCTCCAATAGAGCGTTAGGGTTGTCGATAATTTTTTTGTAAAATTGAAAAGCTTTTTGTTTACTTAGCGCTATATAATCTCAGCTAGTAAGGCCTGCTTTAAAGTAACTAGCTACATTTAATTAAGAGTATTAGGGTTGGCACCATTAATTTCCGTTTAAAAGAAACAAACGTTTATTTGGGTGCTATAACAATTAAATGATCGAATAAATTAACTAGTTTATCCTCACTACATATTATAAAACAGTCGCTTTCTCTGTCCCTATGTCCTTATGTCCCTATGTATGCTTATATCTTCAAAACTACACAACGGATTTTGATGCGATTTTTTTAATAGATAAAGTGATTCAAGAGGAAGGTTTTTATGTATAATTCTACGCAGACGAAGTCGCGGGCAGAAGCTAGTATTATATAAAATAGTGTAAGATTTTTTATTCCTCGGTAGGTAAGTATTATATATTACTTACTGAAAAATACTTTCGCCTCCTACGACACGTTCGGAAAGCTCTATTATTAAATTTTATGATATAAAAAAAATGGGGTTAGGTTCGTAAGGACTAGATTGCATAACGACTCTATAAGCAAAACGTCTTAGTTGCATAAGGTCTTGGTAAGCACAATGTCTTTTTTGCAGAATGCCCTAGTGAGTAGAATGTCTTAGTTGTTCGATCGACAACTATAGCATAACGCCCGAAGTTGCAAAATGACTAATAGAGTTTACGTCCAAGTTATTAATAAGTCTTGATTGTAAAACGACGCATAAGGAAAAGTGTCTGGATAGCATATGGTCTTGGTAGCAAAACGTCATGATTGCATACCGGCATAAAGTTTCTTTATCAAAGAGTTCCTTCACAAACTACGTTTAAGTTTTTCTTGTCATTCAACCATCTAGTCGTTATGCCATTTAGACGTTATTAATGTTTGACGATATGCCTACCTAGTCGTTTTGCTATTACAACATTTTGATATTAGGGCGTTATACAAACAAGACGTAATAGAACTAAGTCCAATCTTAAACCCGGGCATTCTACTATTAAGACGTTTGTACAATTAGACATTTAGCTACCAAGACCTTATGTAACTAAGACGTTTTGCTTATAGAGTCGTTATGTAATCTAGTCCTTACGAACCTAACCCAAAAAATGTCATCCGAATGAATAGCTTTCTTAAATAAACTATGTGGAAACATGAACACACTGCGCAATACGGTCTTGGCATGTTTAAAATGAAAAGATCGCGGACTGTCTGTGCGCACGTAACAGTCGCTAAGCACAGCCACTCGCCTCAACTCAACGCGGCACCCGCGACTGCCGGCACTGCGAGATCCGCTTAGGGACCTTGTAGAAGCGCGCGTTTATGTGTGCGTTCGTTTCGACCGTTTTGTTTGTAGCTTCCTTACTGCATTAGCTTATATGTATACTGTGCATGTGCACTGGATGTGACTGGAATTCGACTTTCAAGATTTGTCTTATGCCAACATTTATTTAACATTGCAAGACTACCTAGTTAAAAATATTTCAAAATAAAATTAAAAAAATGTCTGGGATGTCTCTTTCCCTATCCGTAATAATATTTTATGTATAATGCCAAATTATGTCTGCAACTGTCTGTTTTTCTGCTGTTATCTAGCTCTTCACGCTTAAACCGCTAAACAGATTTAGTTGAAATTTGGTATAGAGATAGTTTTAATCCTGGAAAGTCGCATAGTTACCGCGGGATAGCGACAAGCGAAGTCTGCGCAAAAGAACTCTCAGGCAAGGCAAAAGCTGGTGCATATATACTGCAGCTGCGCTGGTACATATTTTGCTTATTATGTGGCGTTCAATAAACATTACTGTTATTGTGTGGGAGCCCGCTCCTATTAATTCCAATAGATGATAAACAGTGCTAGTTATTCAACAACACGGATCAGATCAGCACTTAGACTTTGCAGTTATGTTTTGCATTTGAATTTTGAGAATCATTACAAACTTCCGTTTTAGTCTTACAAACGCTAATATCAAGCCATAATTCCTGGTCCGGACTCAGTACCCCTGATTCCATATTTATTACTTATGATTACTTATTATACCGTGTTACATAAAATCTCACGGTAGAAGGAAAAGGTGAATGCAATTACAGGTATCCGCGCATTAGACAAAGCCTTTGCAGATCCAAGACCATGAAAAAATGCAATGAAAATGATGGCTTTACCTAAATGACATAAAGGTCCGGAAAGATTTTTATTCTGAATGGATAGGAATATATTGCCACGCTACATAACCTACATTATTCATGACATAAAATCAGTTTATTAATGCATCCTTTGTTCATTCCAGGACGTCGAAGACCGCTCACTCCAAACCTTGGAACTTCTGCTTATTCGTTATACCCCGAGGGCGGCAGCGAACATTCCGAAACTCGATTCAAGTGTTTCAACGAGCCCGTGAATTACGAACTGAAACCCAAGAAACCCTTCCTAAAGAGACTGATATCCTGTCTCGTCATGAGAGCCTCCAGGGTGTCCGAAACGAAGTTCCCCGTTGGTGCAGCGCACAAAAATTCAAGTGTTAACAGTTCTATTGATTCTTATCATATCAACTCTTCACTTGGGGTAAGTTGCTGAAGACTTGCGATGCAAATACTTATCACCTAGGTATTTAAGTAGTATAGGATAATGTATCTTATGTTCACTTATTGGAAAACATAAAGCTCCGTTTAAGTAGTTGCTAAATTTGGTTTAAAGCTATACAGTTCACGTTAAGACTAAACCAGAGCAAGAGCGAGACCGTTGGTTGGAGGAGGTCAATGGTTTTATTCACGCTCTATTTACTCCAGTAAAAGTGGTAGCAAACAGCCAACATGGTTTCGTCTAAATCTAGATTAACACATTCGCTGCCAGCTGTCAAGACCGAGACTTCTTCAGTGCGTTCAAATGCCTGTAAAATTATCACAGAGGCAAAGTCACGAAAACGCAATATGTGCGTCGGAGGTAGTGAACGTGTTAAGAAAATACTGGCACGTGATCCTTTCTTAGCCCTCTAGCCTAGCAACGCATCTGCAATCCTTTGTGGGGATTTTGCGGGTAGGTATGCATGAGTTGCGGTTGTTCAGGGGTGGTAAACTTCAAACCGTGCCGTTCCTCAACGATTATAAAAGCGCAAATTAGGTATAACGATGGACACCCTTACGGAGTAGGTAGAGCTTAGGGTAACAAGACCTAAAGGCCACGTTTTACGTGACTGTGGGCGTATAGGCGTGGAAAGGGGAATTAAAATAGGGATGGGTTGCTAGCTGCATCGCCTATAACATGATTCCTAAGATTTTCACCCAATCCTACGATAGACTTCAGATCTGCGCGGAAATACTTATAAGCAGCTGGTACATTCCATGTTGTTTTTTTTTTTGCTACCAGACCAGCATGGAAGAATGCACGGAAATGTTAATGACGACTTTATTCTTATTGCAGGCTGTAGACATGAGCTCGTCAATCTACGATACGTCGGCGTCTTTCTACAGTAACCACACCATCCTGCCGGTAACCAGGATGCAGAAGAGAGGCTTCTTCAGTTCCGTACGAGTGTTTATCAATAACCGCAAGAGTTGACGTTCCTTGTTTGTTTGCTCTGTGTTTTGTCAAATGTAGACAGTATATTTTTAGTAATAAGTTGGGTTTTGTTTTGAGTCTTCCTGACGCCACTCCTTCCTTTCTGAAATATGCTTGTCGAGAGCGAAGACGTTTACGTCGTAGATATTTTGACAACAGCAGTGGGACGTATAATATTTATTCGTTCACTGGACGTATATAGTACCTAGGCTAGAAATAACGACGAATAATATTAAATATTTCATTTTTTTTTACAAACCCATCTGACGGGAATGGTAGGTGCTCGAAACCTTTCGTTATAAAGTCAGGGTCACTAACATTCTCAGTGAAATATGGTGGAATGTAGGTACATTATATACTTTGTAATGTAATTAATTAATATAAGTAATGGACTAAGTGGGTAATGGAATGTTCAACGTCCGAAGTATCGGATGTGACGTCGACGCGTATCTAAATAAGTAGCGTTTTGTATGTTACTAATTATACAGGTAGTTAAGTTTGGATTAAATTCATCAGATTTGTATCATTCGAGTCATCCGCCGAAATGAATAAGTATTATTTCTAATGTTAAAATGGAACTAATGTAGAAATAATGATTTTATGGGTAATTAGGTACATTGTTGCACAGCAAGTTTACATCGTCCTTGGTCGAATCGCATAGTGCAGGAACCCCGCACACTTCACAATAATTTTGATTTATTTAATTAAGTGCCAAGTCTACGACTTTGTCGCTTTTCGTAACATTTCCTAATAAGTAGAGACCGGATTATTAAATGATAAATTTTAGGATTTATATGCGTATACATATAACAATTTATATGCGTAATAGGTGGAACGATTTTGTAGTAGGTAGGCGAGCGCGACGTTCTTCTGTCTCTTTCATTTTATTATCGTAACTGTCAAAACAAAAGACGCGCGCGGCTACTGACTGCGTTCCGAAATGCAGTAAAAAGTCACAATTATGACTCAATAGCACTTATATTTTGTGACTGTTTTTAAATTTGGTCGCATTTCGGAACGCAGGGTGATTGAAAAATATTGAAAATGTACCGATAATATGCATCATAACTAGATCTTAGGTAAAATATGCTTATACCGCTGAGAATGGTTGAAATATGCAAATGCATATGCGAATATGCAAATGCATATAATCCGGTCTTTACTAATAAGTAATACCTAATACTTAATTATGCCATTATTATCCAGATTTATAATACAGCTTTCCAGTAATACGAATGTCTGAGCTAAATCGTGGACAGACGGACATGGCGAAACTACATTCACAAGTAAAAATAAAGGGTCACTTTCCACAATGTTAAGACACACCGTACCCCTGGAACTACCCCAAGGGAGTAGGGTGGGACTGAACCATACCACCGTAGTGCTGTAAGCTACGGGTATTCGGTAGGTTAGGTTAGGTAGCTCCATGCCCGACAGGTAAACCACCCAGGAATAGGAGCCCCGCTCCGTCAATTTTTTTTCAATTTCTCAAATCCGAGCAGTGCCAAGGGGTATGGTGGGTCTGAAGTACCTATAAGCGTCTCATTTTTACCATTTTGGCTACGGAATCATAAAAAGCAATTGATTCGAATAATTTGTCCATAGCACAGCGACTAAATAAGTAATTTAAAGCAATTCTAAATTAATTTTGCAAATGTTAGGTTTGAGCGCCGGATGTAGCTTGATCGATAACTAATAACAATAACAACAATAAGTAGAGTACCTTATTATAAGCTTTGTGCTAAAACTATGCCGAGTCCACTTGCTTCTGTATAGTCCACTATAATTTACATATAAGACAAAGGTACAAGAAAAAAATTGAAAGAAATCGGAGCAGTAAAAATGTTCAGCTCTAAAATATTAGGACTGATTTTAGTGATTTTTAGTGCCCGTGATGTGTTATCGCTGTCTTTTTTGTCTAATGAGGTAAGTGAGATCTGCTAAGTATTTACAAGTAGGTACTATGTATTGTCCCGAAATCTACAACGCTTTGCTTGCGATTAAGAACCCGTTGATATAAAAGTATGATTTATTTCCTAACGTAACTAAACTTTTGCATTGTCAAGCGATATATTTTTCATCTTTCCGAGCAAGTACCTATTTTAATTATTCTCTTGGTGAGAACTTGGTTAGAAGAAGTCGCTCTCGAATGTTTGAATAAAAGAACTTAGCTATATTATAATTTAGACAATATAATAAGATTCAATTTAAAACGTAATCCCAACTATTATGTAATATCAATACATAGTATAAGTGGCATTTAGGTCTTGTTTCCTTAGGCTCTGTTTACCCCGTAAAGGATAAGGACGTGATGTATTTATGTATGTATGTACATAGTATAAAACAAAGTTGTTTCCTGCTGCCTGTCCGTCCGTCCCTATGTATGCTTCGATCTTTAAAATTACGCAACGGATTTTGATGCAGTTTTTTTAATAGATAGAGTGATTCAAGAGGAAGTTTCATAATTCTACGCAGACGAAGACGCGGGAAGAAGCTAGGAATATTATAAATGCGGAAGTAACTCCGTCTGTCTGTCTGTCTGTTACGCTTTCGGACTTAAACCACTGAACCGATTTTTTAAGCACTCGGTTTCTACAGCTAGTTGTGTGGGCAAATATTTTTTGTTCTGTGTACTTTTGTACACTTCGCTCACGTCTTTAAAAAGATGGAGGTTCCGTAACCGCCCTCACCTCATGAGCGGACTGCCGAGGCGAAACACGATTTCAGCGATTGGGAAGACAGCGACTGGCTTGCTTATCTTGAATAACAGATTTCAACTCTACATTAGGGTCGTTGCTCTTTTATTTTGCTTTTTAGTATGTTTACCTCTATACTTTGGTTTCTGTTGTCTTGTCAATCGTTCGAAGGTTAACTGAAAGAGATCCCTTTAAGGGATAAGTTCGCCTATGTACATGTGTTTATCTCATTATCTGTAAAATTAATGTGATTTAAATATGTACATAAATACATACATTACATTACAGCTGCATGATTCTCTAAAACCTACGTATTTCCTCTCAGGGTCCTTACAAAATGGTGATCAGTAACATATCGCGCTGTGCGCCGTCGCCCGACTGGTTTCAGTGGAACCTGACGGCCTTCATCAGCAAAGGCCGTAGCCTGCTGCGTGGCACCATCAACATATCACGAAACATTACGGAAATGAAGGTAAAATGGTTTTTAATACGACATTTAGAGAAATGAATCACAGGTGCTTAGAGTGGATACTCGTTCAGTCGCCAGCAAATATATCGAAGCTGTCTACAAAGTGTTTCAAAATTCTTCCAGAACATTTCATATTTCAGCAAGTGATTTGGTTGGTTTGACCAAACACCCATACACAGATTTTACAGTAAATAAATAGAGCAGTATGGAAACTAGGTTTATTTTTTGAAATAAATACCTACGCTCCAATAGAGCGTTAGGGTTGTCGATTTAATTTTTGTAAAATTGAAACGCTTTTTTTTTAGTTATCTCAGCTAGTAAGGCCTGTTTCAAAGTAACTATCTACACTTAATTAGGAGTATTAGGGTTGGCACCCTTAACTTCCGTAAAAAATAAACAAACGTTTATTTGGGTTCTATAATAATGAAATAATCGAAAAAATAACTCGTTTATAAATAAAATAGTTCAACAGTTTAAGATTGTTTTATTCGTCGGTAGGTAAGTATTACTGAGAAATAATTTCGCCCGCTACGACACGTTCGGAAAGCTCTATTATTATATTTTATGGTATGAAAAATATATAGAATATAGAATAGCTTTCCTAAATAAACTATTGGGAAACATGAACACACGCACAATGCGCTCTTGGCATGTTTAAAATGAAAAGATCGCGGACTGTCTGGGCGCACGTAACAGACGGCCGCTCGTCTCAACGCGGCACTCGCGACTGGTACCGCGAGCTCCGCTTAGGGGACTTGTAGAAACGCGCGTCTATGTGTGCATTCGTTTCAACCGTTTTGTTCGTAGTTTCCTTACTGCTTTAGCTTACATATATACTGTGACCAAGGTTCAAGGTCTCTAATAGGTAAGTATAGGTAGTTATAGGTGAAAAACGTTACTTTAAGTAAATGACCTGTTGCATAATTTAAGTAATGTGTGCGAATAGACAAATTGACGTTCCAAATTAGAAAAATGACTTAAGTCCTATATCAGTTCTGTACACTACTAAATACAAACAACAGGTCATTTACTTAAGTTTTACACCTATACTGACTAGGTTAATTCTTACCAGGAAATGTGCAAGTTCCCCCGGGACGCGGCGAAGTTGCGATTCGAGCAATAGCTCCGCTAATAAACATTTGTTTCCAGTTCAGTGTACACATGTACTACTTAGTAGAAACAAAGATGAAGGTGTTTGAAATGAAGAATCAGAACTGCCACAACCCGATCATCGAGGTCGTCTTGAAATCTATCAATTTGCCGTTCAACACCCGGAACTGTCGAGTGAAGGCGGTAACTAATTATTCTCTAACATACTCCGGCACCTAAAATTCACATTGGGTAGGTTTCAAAAACATAGAAGACACAAAGTTAAACATTATGGACGACTCCGGCGACCAGTTCTTTACCGGCCTTGGCAAGCAATATAAGTAGGAAACCCATTCTTGGCGCTGCTTTAAGTATTTTTTTTAAATCCTAGTTTCAAATAAATTAATAGTAAGATTGAACAACGTTCGACGAGTCGGGCTTCTAAATAGACTCTTGTTAGTAATTCCCTTCTTCCCACCCTTAATGCAGAATATACTATTGTTTGCTTTCTAAGTTGTAACAAGCTAAATAGGTAGGTACGCCTGAATGAATTTTGACCTAAGCCTACCCAAAAGGAAAAAAATAAAAAACAAAAGCATTTTTAAGTGTGCCTTTGATCATAAATCAAGCGAAACGTTGGCGCCCGTTTCGAGCGCGCGGGTTTATGAATATATTTACGGATTTGATTTTATTTTTAACCGACTTCAAAAAAAAGAAGAAGATTCTCAATTCGGTTGTATTTTTTTAATGTTTCTTACCTCGGACCTCCGTCAGTTGTGGACCGATTAGGAAAATAACTAAAATGAATCGGAAAGCACTATTTGATGAATTGGAACTGATTACGAAGATCACAGATGGTCATCGGATTCAATAAGTAATTCAGGGATTGCGATTCGATTAATTCAATATGCTTTCTAAACACGTCATACCTACTCGTAAAATGTAAAATAAAAAATGTAATTCGTCATTTTTATAACAGTGGTAATAGACTACAGGCCCACGTACAAAAAATGTGGGTCATATGAACCACCAGGTGACGTATATAGGACGATATAAGAGCATAAAATAATAAGATTCAGCACTATGCCGTCACTTGTAAGCTGTCCAACTGGGTGCTGGTGAGAATTCAAAAGTGCAGGTAGAGTGAGTACATTTTGGTCATATGATTATGTACGGCATTTTTACCATCGATAGATCCATGAAAAATAATAAGAAAGCGCGCAGTGCCGTAAAAAAATGGTGAGCCACAAAGTCGATATTTTCTTTTGATTTTCTGACAATTTCCAGGGTAAATTTGGTCATTTGATTCTGTACGGCATCAGTTTCATACTGTTTCAATACAGCTTCTAATCCATTATTCCGCAACGCCGTACAAAAATTGTGCGACAAGGGGACAAAATCGAGGGTTGCAACCCCCTCTTTTTCCGTGGTCCGGGGGGTGATTTGAACAAGTACGGCTTCGGTTCCAAAACATTATCTAGCACTCAAAAGTACTATTACAAATAATGCCGTCAAAAAATTATTGTTCATTTGAATGATTATCTTAACTTCATGGTATACTTGATTTATAAAGCTGTAAAATCATTTGACTCTGTACGGCAACTTTTTTTTTAACATGATATTGTAAAATACAATTGTTACATAGTATTGCCGTTCAAAAGAAACTGTTCTAAAAAAAATTATAGACAAATACAAAAACTGAATTTGCAAAAGTTTAAATATTCATAGATTAATAAAATATAGCAATTTTCTAAATTTTACCCTTGTTTTAAATAGTATTAAGATAAATAAATTAGGAAAAAATTATGCCGTACATTTTAATGCAGATCATTTTTTTCTTACATTTCGTTCTATGGGGTTCGTTCCTTGAGTGTTTTTTCTCTACAAACCTTTGGACCAACGAAAATGTACGGCATGTAAAAAAATATTATCTATGCATAAAATACTTTCAAAATAAATTAATTTTATGTTGTATCAAATCACCCCCCGGACCACGGAAAAAGAGGGGGTTGCAACCTTCGATTTTGTCCCCTTGTCGCACAATTTTTGTACGGCGTTGCGGAATAATGGATTAGAAGCTGTATTGAAACAGTATGAAACTGATGCCGTACAGAATCAAATGACCAAATTTACCCTGGAAATTGTCAGAAAATCAAAAGAAAATATCGACTTTGTGGCTCACCATTTTTTTACGGCACTGCGTGCTTTCTTATTATTTTTCATGGATCTATCGATGGTAAAAATGCCGTACATAATCATATGACCAAAATGTACTCACTCTACCTGCACTTTTGAAATCTCACCAGCACCCAGTTGGACAGCTTACAAGTGACGGCATAGTGCTGAATCTTATTATTTTATGCTCTTATATCGTCCTATTATACGTCACCTGGTGGTTCATATGACCCACATTTTTTGTACGTGGGCCTGTAGTCTATAACTACCTACCATGAAACCGTAGCGAGTAGGTATTAGGCATTATAAGTTGGATAAATTACAAAATGATTCACTAAAAAGCGTGAAAAAAATTATATAAAAAACAGAAACGCCTCCAAATGTAACCTAAATCCCCCTATAGATTTCATAAATTATATCAATTACGCTACTTTAGAAATGTCAAATTAATAGTAGATACATTACTGTCTAGGCCAGGAAGTAGGCAATTGCTGGCTGAGTATTGGTTTGAACGGACGAGCTTGCGAGTCCGTTTAATAATACGAAGCCAGCAATGCTATTCCGGCCGAGGCAAGTATAGTGCTTTTCTCAAAAATCTAAAATATAACAACAACAAAAATAAATGAAAATAAAATAGTGAAAATTGTTTTGCTTTGCCGCCTTTTTCTATCAATGGCATTTGAAGAGTGTATTTTTCTACCCAGAACACCTGAAGCTATTTCAGACACAGATAAACACGTTGTCATACTAGCTTTTTTTTTTTTAATTTGATGATTTAAGTCTTGTGCCTTTCTTTTATAATGGTGATTTGCATTTTTAAAAAGTTAATAACTAGACAGTAATGGAATTTGTATGCAACATTACTGTCGAGTTTAGCGCGACAGTAATGTTTTTTTTTTTTAATTTTGGACTGACCGGCAACAATTAACTTCCTGTTCTGATATGTAGTTAACAATGACGACTTTACCGGACATTTTTGAGAAAAAATATTTTTCGGTGAGTGCTACCTACACCTACTTATTTATATGTGTGAAGTCGGTGCCTCAGTTAAAATAGTTTCAAGCCGAATAGGTGCTATATAGGCAGGTAGACTAGGTGTAGTTCTGCCACGCATGCCACACATACATTATGATGTTATGATGAGAGCGTGGGTGGTGGCTGATGGCGCGGGCTGAGGCACCGGCGTCAAACATAATACTTAATTTCATTTTGATTCGCTGACCAAATTACGAGTCCCAAAAAAAATATTTTTTCTACCGTCAATAGGGTCATTCGATCTGGCAACCCTAGCTCAGTATTATATTACACAATAGAGGTCTGAGTGCGTAGTCCGTTTGTGCGTTTACTTATAATTTTCTTTTTAGGGTTCCTTTGAGTTCACGGATCTGAACTTGGATGCGATAGTTCATACAGTGGTGCAGTCGCTGTGGTACGGCACTTCACAGGTGACGTTCGAGATGTATATGCGTGGCGTCAGTGTGGGTTGCCATTGCCAAGACCTCTACTTCCAGATTGTGAAGCTCAAATAAAGACATATCTTTAAGATGGTTCTAGTACTTAGGCCCGATTTTTAAAGCTCATCACTCGAAAGTAGGTACTTACCTGTCAGAAGTGGTACAAGTCTGTGTACCTACCTATTTTTACAAAACTTCAGCTCAAATTAACTCGTATTTCATATTCAATATAATTCTTCATCACTTTCGATTGAGATTTTAACTATACTCACGAGCATAAATACTACCTGTAAGAAAAGTGATGCGGTATTTTTGCTCGAGAACAAATGTGTGTGCTTTCAAAAATCAAGCCCCTAGCCTGAGCAAAGCCGTGTGGATTCTAATCTAACCTGTGCAATTCAATACAATATTTTGAAACAAAGTTTAATTTTAATTAATATTCCTTCCCACATAATTAAGTAAATTTATTTTTATCTGTAATTTTTCATTTAAATCGGGATGGCACATTGCGACAGAAATCAAGCTCATGTGTACATACATAACAAATAATTAGCAAAGGGTATTACAGTTTTAATATTTATGGTTTTATGCTGTTTATCGTACTAGCTTCAGCAGTCAGTATCTGGGCGACTTAAATGTTTAGACTAACAAGGTCAGGCAAAGTAGGTATTCAAGATCCAGCATCCAGCAAAGTCAAAGCAACGGCACGCGATCTCCCAAAAGCTTCCTCGTCGACCACCGTATTCGCAGATGGACGTGGGAAATTATAGATTCCTAATAAACAATACAGAAAATGATCAAGGTAAATAAATCACTTTTTGATTTGTTATCATATTTATTTTTATTTACTTGTCTTGTCTTTTACCTGCCTGTAGTTAGTGTGTTCGTTAAGCCAAAATAAAATTACTTTTTGTGGCATGGCAGCACAGTGTTAACGAAACAGAAAAGTCCCTATAAAAACCCTTTTACACGGAGGCGTGGTACAAATCCGAGGTCAAAACAACCGACGAACGGAACTTGCACTACGTTACCTCGCTCAGGGGGGCTACTCCGAGATTCGATTTTCGAAGTTCGTATCATACCGTCCCTTTCATACTCAATTTAATGTCTATTAGTATGGGCGGAACAACACGAAATGAACTTCGAAAATCAAATTTCGGAGTAGCCTCCCAGACCGGCTTCAGTTTTTTTTAGTCCCTTTGTTGAGCTGCCTCTCTCGTGGCTCGCTTTCTCTGTCGTAAGCTGTAAAAGTCATCTATTCTGAGGCTATTATAATAAGAATAACAGGAATAGTCCGTTCGAAACAAGGTTTGGTTAACACGGATGGTATCAGTCAGACTAGGCTGTGTCAGCCTTGATTCCTTTGCCTTTTGAAATTAGAAAAAAAAAACAAAACAAAAACAAACCTGTCAAAACAAGTTTGAAGTAGGAAAAGCGCGGGAAACGTTCGGTTGAGCAGTTGTGTTTTTTTTGATTTTTCCTAAATAATTGTGAAAACCATTGTTTTTTCACTTGATTCGATTATTTGGGAGGTGTAAATAGTTTATTTATAGGTTATTATATGTAAATTTGTATATTGTTGTAGTTATAGTGTAAATGCTGGATTTATATTGGTAAGTCTTGTAAGTTTTATGTATCCCCTATGGATCCTCCTGTAGATCCTGGGGGGACCGCCCCTGATGTAGGGCATGTTGTAACAATACAAGATGGTTCTAGCCTTGATACAGATGGATCTATTAGTCACGAAGTGAATATTAATAAACGTAAACGTCATTCTATTAAGACTTGTCGTCATTGTAATAAAAAAAGAACGAAGCGTCGTGGAGAAAGTAAAGCGATTAGAGAGGATGATTGCAATTGCTCTCCGGATGAAAATAAAATAGAAAATGTTCCTAATATTTTTATTAAACCAGCCCCCAAACCACAGTTGCAAGACACTCCAGCCAATGCTACTGCATTGGAAAATAAAACAAATTCAGTATCCCCTGCTTACCAGCCAGTAGGCAGATTGATGTACCAACAGTCTGATGTGGCACCTTACAATATTCATGTTCAACGCATACAAACCTCAGACAATGATAACGTCTCCCTCCACCCTGTTGTGTTTGGAAAATTTTTAAGATCAAACAATATTACTCAAGTGGTCAATGGGAGCTTGAAACGCATTGGAAGAAATAGGGTCACTGTTTCTTTTACTGACTTTCGAGCTGCCAATGACTTTTTAGTGAATGCTGCTTTACCCAATTCAAATTATAAAGCGTTTATACCCTCTTTCTCTGTTACTCGAATGGGATTAGTTCGAGGAGTTCCAGAGAAATGGTCAGATGAAGAGGTGCTAGAAAATATATCAGTACCAATTGGATGTGGCCCCATATTAAAAATGCGACGACTACGGAGAAAAATTACAGAAAATGGTAACACTTTGCTTAAAGACACTGAGTCAGTGGTACTGACCTTTGATGGCCAAGTCCTGCCTAAACGTGTATTTATGTGCTACACTTCATTGACTGTAGACCTTTATATATTCCCAACGATCCAGTGTTTTAACTGCTGCCGATTTGGTCATGTCAAAGGTCAGTGCCGATCAACTCCCAGATGCTACAGATGTGGTCAGGGACATTCCGGAGAGAAATGTGAAGTAGATGATGAGTATATACGATGTTGCCTATGCAAGGGTTCTCATGTAGCTACTGATAAGAAATGCTTGGAGTTTGAAAGACAAAAAAATATCAAAGAAACAATGGCTAAAAGCTGCATGTCTTATTTTGAGGCTAATAAGCAGCACCCACCAATATCAAAAATATCTTATGCCGATGCTTTACTTAGTGCCCCTACTTCCTCTTATAAGACTGATAAGAATCCTTCTCCTCCTAGCCTCAGCCCAACAAAATCTTATAAAAAAACTATAAATTTGAAACCACGCTCATCCCCTAAATTGTCTAAGGGTTATGATGTGGCGGCTCATAACTCCTTAACAAAGGATTATGACATGCCCATCACCAACAAGTCTATTTTTGATTCTAATAGTAACAATAATGATTCTAATCAATCTGTAAAAGAAATAATATTATTACTTATTAAATTACTATCCCAATCCAGTTTGGGTAGTATGTTATGTTATGTTATGTTGTAACGGGCTGTTTTCCGCAACTCGACGACTATTAACTGCGCCTATTTTGCGTGGTGGGCTGCGGCACTATTCGTGCCAGCCCAGCTCCTGTAGAAAGCCTAGCAGACCCTTTATGTTGCCGACGACTTCCTGGAGCGTCCTCGGTGACCCGAGGTGTTGTGCCCTGTAGTTCGCCACTCCGGAACACTCCAGCAGAATGTGTGTGACTGTTTCTTCTGCCTCCATGCACGCTCTGCATAGGGGGCTGTCTGTAACACCTAAATTGTGTAAGTGTTTGTTGAGCAAGGCATGCCCAGTCAGAGCTCCGGTTAGTAGTCGGAGCTGGGGTCTCCCGTACTCGCGAAGTTTGCGGGACAATCCGGGGTTGATCGTCGGGAGCGCCTCTCTGGTCTGCTTGCAGGTGTCCAGGTTTGACCAGAGCTGTTGGTGCATTACCTTGGTGTTGTGCCGTAGCCTACCACGCAGCCATCCGAACGGCAGAGGTATGATGGGTTCAGGTCCTATGGCGTTCGCCTCTGAGCCCCCTCTCGCTAGTCGGTCGGCTGCGTCGTTTCCTCGCGAACCGCTGTGACCCTTGATCCATTGTAAGGTTACTGCGCTGTGTTCGCTTACCCTCGTCAGAGCTTTATGGCATTCGTGGATTAATCCTGAAGTCATTGTGTCGCTCTGCAGGGCTTGTAGAACCGATCTGCTGTCAGATAGTATTCGGATGGGATAGTTTACCTGTCTGGTGTCTATCGCTGTGGTAGCCGCTATGATGCCCATACATTCCGCCTGAAAGACGGTGTTGTGGGCCCCAAGCGGTGTTGAAATATTGATATTCAGGTCTTCCGAATGCGCTCCAGAGCCTGTACCTGTTGCTGTTTTTGACCCATCCGTGAAGATCCTCAGCTCCTTCAGGTTGAGTCCCTCACCTGGGTCTTCATGCAGCTGTATTCTGTATTTTTTGTCAAACACGTACTGCTTGGCTATCCTGTCGGTGGCCGCCTCCATGAGTGGTTCCCTTCTTACCAGATCGTCAAGTATCCGTGTGTGACTGACTTTCGCGTTTTTCCAGAGCTTTAGCTTCTTGAGCCTGATTGCAGCCGCTCCCGCCTCTTGTTGGATGAACAAGTGCAGCGGCGGTAGGCTCAGCAGGGCTTCCAGGGCCGCAGTTGGAGTGGTCCTCATGCAGCCCGTGGTCGCCATGCAAGCTAGTCTTTGGAGTCGTTGTAGCTTGGCTTCTACGGTGATTAGTTTGGTGCGTGGCCACCACACCACCGCTCCATAGCTGATGATTGGCCTGATGACTGCCTGATATAGCCATAGCGTGATTTTTGGGGTCAGTCCCCATTGCTTGCCTAACATTCTACGACATTGCCAGAAGGTCACCGTGGCTTTGTCGATTTTGTTGTTAAGATGGTTGCTCCAGTTCAGTTTGCTGTCTAGTATGACTCCTAAGTACTTTACCTCAGAACCGAACTGCAGCTCCGTGTTAAACTAAACAGCTTAGGGGGATTGTAGTTGCCTAGTATCCGTTTGTTTGTGAACATTACCTGTTCCGTTTTGTTGGGGTTGACAGTTAGTTCGTTTTCCTTGCACCAGTACTCCACGATTCTCAGAGCCTGCTGTGTGACATCGCAGATCACGCTGCACACCCTGCCACTTATGAGTATGGCAATGTCGTCAGCGTATCCAATCGCGTGGTAGTGGTGCATGTTTAGTCTGGTGATGAGTTCATTTACCACCATGTTCCACAGGAGCGGTGACAGCACTCCTCCCTGTGGACATCCTCTGGCTACCAGTGCTTGTTGTGTCTCAGTCGAGTTGAATCTGATCACTCTCTTGCTGAGCATGTTACCTATCCAGCCGACCATGACCGAGTTTACCCCGTGTCTTACCAGTGCCGACGTGATGCTGTTAAAGTTGGTCTTGTCAAAGGCTCCTTCTATGTCTATGAAGGTGCCGAGGCACATCGATTTATTCTCGATGGCTTCTTCTATTTTGCAGACCACTGCATGTAGAGCTGACTCTGTTGACTTACCTTGACTGTACGCATGTTGGTTCGAGTGCAGGCGTACCTTGTCTAGGGCGTTCGCTCTCAGATCACGATCACACAGTCTCTCCAGGGC
This sequence comes from Pandemis corylana, assembly GCA_949127965.1. NCBI lineage: Eukaryota > Metazoa > Arthropoda > Insecta > Lepidoptera > Tortricidae > Pandemis > Pandemis corylana. The sequence continues at coordinate 7,919,667 of OX421864.1, read as the reverse complement.
CTTTAATAGTTTGGGTAGTAACATTTCACCGTCCTACGCTGCCCCTATTATGAATTTCATTACTCAACTCCTATCTCAAAATGAACAATCAATTCCAAATTTTACAGTGGAATTGTAGAAGCATAATTCCAAAAAAAGCTGACTTTTTTAATCTTATCAATAAATATTGTCCAAAGCTTATCGCTTTACAAGAAACCTGGTTGAAACCTTCATCCAATTTTAGGATCCCAGGATTTTCTTGTATTAGAGAAGACCGCCCTGACGGATATGCCGGGGTTGCTTTACTCATCAAGCATGGTCTTCCCTATTTTCATTTTCCTCTTCCTTCCCACAGTAATGATTTGTCTATTATTGCAGTTTCTATTAATAACATCTGTTTCGTCTCATTGTACATTCCTCATCCGTCTTCGCTTATTTATAACGAAATAAGTGACTTAATGGTATTACTTCCTAAGCCCTTTGTTATTTTAGGAGATTTTAACGCTCAGCATCAATCTTGGGGCAGCTCTACCACTAATTCATATGGTAATCTGGTCATTGATATGATGGATTCCCATAATCTCTGCATTCTGAATGACGGCTCTCCCACGCGACGAACTGCTCCCAGAGAGGGGAAAAGTTGTCCGGATATTTCTATTTGTTGCCCAAATTTATCTTCATCCATATCCTGGAAAGTCTCTCCTTTTACTTTTGGAAGTGATCATTTTGTTCTTCTTCTATCTTTTCCCTTTAATAATTATTCCTGTCAAAAGCGTTCACCTCGTTTAAAATACAGATTAGCTAATGCTAACTGGGATGCGTTCAGAAAAGAACTCGGTCGAAAAATCTCTTCTCTTCCTTCCATTGAACAGACAGATGAAGAAACATGTGCAGCAGCTCTGGCGAAAGCTATGGTGGAGATTGCTGACAATGTTTTTCCAGTTAAGAAACCGACAGGAAAAAACATTCCTTCCCCGCCGTGGTGGGACGCGGAGTGCTCCGCTGCGGCCAAAAGGCGAAAGGAAGCTGAACTTGCTTATCGGGAATCCAGTACTGATGAAAACTTCAATTCAGTCTTAGAAACAATAGACCAGGCAAAGAAGCTTTTTAAAAAGAAGAAGTTTGAGGGTTGGAGAAACTTCTGCTTATCTATTTCACCTGATACAAGGCCTTCTGTAGTTTGGAATAATATCAAAAGATTCAGATCGGCCTTTAAAGGCGATTCTTCCTCTGATCTTCCTTCTTCTTTAGCAGATGGGTTTTTAGATAAACTTGCTCCTCCCTTTGCTCCTGAGCTGATTCCTTTACCTCCAGTACTAGACTTTACTGGTTTAAATAGCCCATTCACTCTTATAGAACTCAAAGGAGTCATTTCTAAAACCAAAGATTCAGCTCCTGGATCTGATGGTATCCCGTACTCGTTTTTTGTTCATTTGGATGATTTATCCCTTTTATATTTCCTAAATCTAATCAACAAAATGATGATTTCCGGTCATATTCCCGAGTCGTGGAAATGCCAAGATATTCTACCATTCCTGAAACCAAACAAGGATCCTTCTGATGTCTCTTCTTTCCGGCCTATAGCTCTGTCTTCTGTCCTGATGAAACTTTCAGAACATCTTGTTAAGAATCGCCTAGAATGGTTCATTGAGAGTAATAATTTATTAAGCAAAAATCAATTTGGCTTTAGACGTGGTAGAGGAACTTTGGATAATGTAAGTGTTCTTGTCACGGACATTAGGCAAGCGTTTTCAGATGGTAAAGTTTTGATTGCTGCATTTCTGGATATTTCTGCAGCGTACGATAATGTTGTAATCTCCCTCCTTTATAAAAAACTCAAAGCTCTCAGTGTTCCATATCTACTGTCTAAGTTTATCATAAATATGCTTTCAGGAAGGTGTATTAATCTTACTGTAGATAATTCTACTAAATCCAGACTTCTGTGGAGAGGGTTACCTCAAGGATCTGTTTTAAGCCCTATTCTTTATAACATCTATAGCCATGACCTAGAATGTTCTCTCGGTACAGAAATTAAAATATTGCAATATGCTGATGACCTTCTTATTTATAGCTCTCATCGCAATGCTGAGAAAGCTTCTGATTGTTTATCAAATTCTCTTACTCTTCTTAAAAAATGGCTTGATGATAATGGCCTTGAGGTATCCCTTTCCAAGAGTGTGGTGGTTCCGTTTGCTCGCGCTAGAATACCGCCCTTAGTATCTGTTTTCTTTAATAACTCTCCAATCCCACAGAAAAGTTTTGCTAAATTTCTCGGTGTAGTGTTAGATTTTAAGCTTTCAGGTGTTCCCCATTGCGACCATATAGTTACTAAGTGCGAACGTCTTTTAAATATGTTACGATGTCTTACAGGCGTCTGGTGGGGTGCTCATCCTTTTTCGCTTAAACTTTTATACAATGCTTTAATTAGAAGCGTTATTGATTACGCTACATTCCTATTAGTTCCAGGACAAGTAAATGGCTTTAAAAGATTAGACGCTGTTCAATCCAAAGCTTTGCGCTTAATTTGTGGTGCAATGAAATCTAGCCCTATACATTGTATGCAAGTTGAGTGTGTAGAGCCTCCTTTACATTTAAGGCGTCAGTATTTATCAGATCGATATTTATACCGGTGCTTTCAACATTCTAATCATCCCCTACGTTCAAGTCTTCCATTGTTAGCTAACTCTTTGGTCTCGTCTAGTTATTGGACCAAAAAGATAACCCCGTGTCTGGTTAATAGTTACCAAAGATTCATTTCCCTCCAATCACCAACTTATCACTATTCGGAGTATCCTCTTTTTTGTCACAATTATTTTGCTCTTATCTCGTCTCCTGACGTTCATCTCGACTTAGGGGTATCAAAGAATGATTTTGACCCTAATACTCACTTTATTTCTATTAAAGATAATCGGTGGCATAACTGGCATTGTATATATTCTGACGCATCTAAGCATTCATTTTCTGGCAATGTGGGTGTTGGGGTTTATCATTCTCAGTATAAAATTATTCAAAAAGTTAAACTTCCTTGTGAATCATCGGTTTTTACGGGAGAATGCTTTGGGTTACTAAAGGCCGTTGAATATATCTTACTTGTTAAGCTTAATAAAACATTAGTTTTATCTGATTCTAAAAGCGCCCTCCAAGCTCTTAGTAAATTTCCATTTAACTGCAAAGTAATATTCCCTATTATCATTAAAATAAGAATTCTTCTTGCCAAATGCTCAGAGCTTGGGTACTCTGTGTCTTTTGGTTGGGTTCCAAGTCACTGTGATATTTCCGGTAATGTTATCGCCGATCGGCTTGCCAATGAAGCTGTTAGGGATGGCGATGTTTTCCCCTACAAGAATTACAGCCATGATCTTGCTGCTCTTGCCGGAGTATCCCTTAAAGAGAGCTGGAATGAGATGTGGATCGAGAGTTGTCAGATCAAGGGTAAACATTATTATTCCATTCAATCCAATATTCCTTGTAAACCTTGGTTTTTCAGAATGAAGTTTGGCAAAAGAGCCACCAGCTGCCTTATTCGAATGAGGTTGGGTCATGTAAGCACTCCCGCCAATCTAGCTAAATTTAATCTGCTGGACTCTGATGCTTGTGAGTGTGGTTTGGGCACTGCAGATACCAATCATATATTCCTTTCCTGTCCTCTCCACGACAACACTTTTCTTTATGATCACCTCATTTCCTACAAAGTTCCACTGCCTACATCCATCTCTGTCTTGTTAGCATCCAATGATATAAATATATATAATTTACTTAATATATTTATAAATAGTAATGATATTAAAATTTAGTCTACTGTTTTCCTTTTTCACATATTTTCATGTATATTATAATTTATAATTCCACCTGTATAATGTTCCTATTGACTTATTACTAAAATCTATTATGTTCCTACGCAATCCCATAATAATCCTTTCCTGACACTATTCCAAATTCCGTACTTTTTCACGTTTCCCTAACTTTACGCGTCTGTGGCAAATACGCAAACCGCGCGAGCCAGACAAAAAAAAAAAAAAAAAAAAAAAACAAGTTTGAATTTAAGAAAGGAATTCTAAATTCTTGCTAAAAACTGCGAAATTACACTTCGTTTTGTTTCGGTTATTTTGTTCCGCAGGCATTATCCAATTTAACAATCAGTTAATTATTGTTTATTATGTTGTGCTATTGACATTAAACGGCAAGTTTCATCAAACATTTCTTCATGCTACATTTTTTTACGAAGACTACAAGTTTTTCTCCTAATCTTTGTTTTATAAAAATGCACGTAGCAGGTAAAACCGCGCAGGTCACGCGATGTGGGTGGCTCAACCAAGATCCTCTTTACATCGCCTATCATGACGAAGAATGGGGTGTACCACAGTACGATAGTCAAAAACTGTTCGAAATGCTGTGTTTAGAAGGACAACAGGCTGGCCTTTCCTGGATTACTATTTTGAAGAAAAGGAAACATTACCGTGAAGTGTTTCACAACTTTGATCCTGTAAAAGTATCAAAATTTACTGCCAAGGATGTGGAAAGGCTCTCGAGAGATCCGGGCATTGTGAGACACAAGGGCAAAATCGAAGCAATAATAAATAATTCTAAATGTTACTTAAAATTAGAAGATAATGAGAACTTTTCTGAATTCATCTGGAGTTTTGTAGATAATAAACCAATAATTAACAGTTGGGATAATTATAAGGAGATTCCAGCGGACACTGACATTTCAAAGGCCATGACTAAAGCATTGAAAGCAAAGGGCTTCAAATTTATAGGATCAACTATATGCTATGCATTTATGCAAGCTTGCGGTTTAGTTGATGACCATGTATCAAGTTGTGTAAGTCATTCAAAAAATAAATAAGTTTTGACAAATACATTGTTTTATTTTTAATTGATTACCCCTACAACTATTTACTTAATCTAATTACAAAACAACCAGGATAAAGAACTAAGAAAGTAAGTTTATGATTGATACTTGGATAAGACTCGTGGATTAAATATTATACCTACATGGCCAGGCCACCTGTGTACCCTATTTTATGACTTATTGTCATCTACCCTCCATACTCTTATTCATACATTACAAAAAGTATCTACAGTTTTAATTAGTATGGTAGATGGTAATACAAGTATTTAATTTTATTTACTTACTAGCCTTCCGTCCGCAGCTTCGCCCGCGATAAATTAATTTTCCCGTAGGAAAAGGTATTCCCGCGGTAAAAAGTAGCCTATGTCACTCAGTGATAATGTAGCTTTCTAACGGCAAAAGAATTTTTGAAATCGGTCCAGTAGTTTTGGAGCCTATTCAATGCAAACAAACAAACAAACAAAATTTTCCTCTTTATAATATTAGTATAGAAAAATGCAGTTTAGTTCTGTTATGATTGTGAGGGTAAACGTAAAGTGACATATTTATAGACAGTGATTCGAGAGGAAGGTTTATTTGTATATTAAATATAAATATAATCGTCCATTCTGCTGCACAGCCAGCCAATGTCAATTCAATTCAATTTTTGGGATAATAATGGCTCCATTGAACACTGCGGTGATTCCGCCAATGTCGAGGTTGGACAAGACACACAGCCAAGGTCGTACCAGTGAGTAGTTTTGACAAGGGTATTATGCATGCTGCATGCATGATTTTGGCTGCTGTACAGCAGGATTGATGAGTACGACGCTTGAGGGGTTCTACACACTAGATGATAATGATCGGATCGGTACCTTTCGAGGAAATTAGGACGCTAAATATTTCGGTGGGTGAGCGACTTTCATTTCGAGTAAAGAAAAAGGATGTTTTTTATGTTGGCTAAACTGTTTGCGAGCTGTCTTATGGTAATCAAAATAGTTTGCTTTTGCTTTCTTCCATTGTATTACGCTATCTGTAAAGTAACCTAAAAAGTATTAGCTGTCAGGGCAAAAAATATGTTTTAAATATTACTTTGTTTTTATTACGTAAAAATGGCTCTCGTTAAGCTTTGCGTGCCGCTTCTAACTAGAACAGTTAGAATATGCCCCGTGGCTAGACAGGGTAACACTTGCTCATTAAAAAGATATATATTCTATCCTGTGATGTGAATTTATTTAAGCAAAACTTTATTTTAGCTCAAAAAATTCATCGATGGGTTGCTCCGACGTTAATGGAACTGAAGAGGCGGGAGAAGAAGCTTGGGGGCAAAAAAATAAATCCAAGAAACACTTTTCTAGAATGGAACTTGGAGGCAGAATTGTATGCCTTTGGAAAGCGCTTGAATGAAGACTTTGATTCGGATCTCTTGCTGCAGGCTTTTACTGACAGAACTTATGTCATTAAAGAGGAAATGAAGCAGAAAGAGTTAGAATTCGATTTGAAAATGAAAGACAACAGGGCATTGGCTGAACAAGGTAGTTTGGTGCCTACTTATAATCAGCTTTGTAATAGTCTGACAGCTTCCTACAGTCCACTTATCTACTAATAAGTATAAAATTTAAAACTTTTTTTTTACGTATATTCAAGGTGAAAAATTTATAAATGAGTACATTCAATTGTATCTTGAGGCTGCACTGCCGAAGTTCCCGCTAGAAGGAGTAGCAGGCGTCCGGCAGCATCTCACCAGTGAGGCCACTCTAGCTAATGTCTCTGCGCACCTTGGCACTAAGGACATTATACTGGCTGCGGTAAGTAAGCCTAAAGAGTATGGTTATGTATATGTATGTGTGTGAATCAGTGTTTTATAGGGGCAACTGAATAACAACATCTGTTTTCCTTGCAGATGATGTTTAGATGGCGAAGCATATTCATATGCCGAGTCATTTACCTTTTTAATAGTTTATCGCATTAACATAATTAATATCATTGTGCTTTATAACCAAATCCAGCCAGCCTCTCCAGGGACTTGCTTGTAGTGGCATTAAGAGTTAGATCATGTCATATTCCATTAAATTTGTTTTTGAACATGACGAGTGTCTCAATCTAAAATGTGTGAGGTTTGTAATAAAACTGATGATTTATAGCATATTCTGGTGGAATGCGACCGGTATAAGCAGGCTAGAGAGAACTACCAGGAGAACCTAAACATCCATAATGGTGAAGTAAATATTTTGCTGGCTTGCGACAAAGCTCTTAGCATAATATAAATTTGTGCAGCGAAGGAATCTTCATAACCAGAGCATCTGGCTCTGGGGGAGGGGATGCTGCATGAATTTTGATCTTCCATCTTCTTGAGTCCTCCCATGAGGCTGACATAATCACCCCTGTGTCCTAAAGCCTCTTTAAAATATGAGATTTAATTTTAAAAAAATATATAACCGACTAGCTGTTGCCCGCAACTCCGTCTGTGGTGAATTCACTTATTGCTATCCCTGGGAAGTATGCCATTTTCCAGAAATAAAAAATATCCTATGTCTTTCCCCTTCCCTTTATAATATTAGTAAGATTAGCATTTAAAATGTCTCAATAAAATTTTGTAGTCTTTATTTGAAACATGTGTTAATCTGCTACTATCATTACCACAGACCCTCATATATTACATTGTGTAGTTGGGCACGCCCAACATGTTTCAGACTAATCAGTTGTCCCTTTATCGGTTGTGCTTGAAATTGAACAGGTAGCCAAATGAGAAAAATCGTTTTTTGTGCAGGAATACCCAGTGGACAACTACACGCTAGCCACAGCATTCAAAGCGTTAGTGGGTGCTCTACTGCAGTCTTCAGGAGAGGACAGGGCAGCACATTTTGTGAGAGATTTTGTCATCACACAGTTACAAGGTTGGTTCTATTTAACATTTTTCAGTTTTTAACATCAAAAACTCAACATGCTAAGTAATTTGTTTAAAAATGCATGAGTTTTGATGTTTCAATAAACAAAAAACATTTCGCTTGCTACTCTGCAACCACCCGTGTGAGGTAGCTACATTTGTGTGACACATTATAAGCGTGAAAAACCTGTCTGAACTGCAGCCCAAGCCTGCTCTTTCTGAGAGTTCTCTGTCATATTGGGGATAGCATGGGTTCTTACAAGTATACAGGTGATCAATACAAATGGATCAGTAGCGAGAAGTCAAAAGCTTTGCCTCCTGGTTATGTATAATGTTTTTTTTTTAATTGAATATCATTTTTATTAAATCTAAAATCGATACCATGGTTCCTAAGGACACAGTCCCCTGCCTCTTATAGTTTTTGACTTCGACCCATTTGGATGTTCACCCTATATAACATCATACTGGAACATTCTTTCAGGTCAAGATGTCAATGAGTACTGGCACATTGAGGATCCCTGGGCCATGCTCACAGGACTCCTGGCCAGCAAGGGTGTGGAGTTGGAACCCCGACTGATTGGAGAAGTCGGCAAGAACACAATCCTAGCATGCTACAGAGTTGGCCTTTACATTGAAAAGAGGATGATATCTTCAGGTAGGGAATACTGGCTTAAATTCTACTAATTACAAAATTGTTGCGGAAAACAAAAAGCAGAGCTACAAAGGAATGAAATGGTGTGTAAAGTAAAGCATGGCTGGACCATAATCATTATTTGGTTTGAACTCTACATAAAATATAAAAAGTTTGTATCATATCATCCCTCCCACTCTAAAATTAAACCATATCTAGTGTAGAGGGCACGATCCGAACTTGCGAATTTCGAACTCGGGAGTAGGTTCTTTTGCAGCAGTGTTCTCCAAAAAAAATAATTTGTCTATTTCAGGGCTTCCCAAACTTGTTATGTACAGTGACGCCCGCCTTTGCCATTTTATTACGACGAAAAATACTTACCAATTTTAGTACTAGCCTAGTCTAACAGGTTATCAGAAAACCACTATTTAGACTTACTTTTTATTAAAAAGTAAGAACGAAATCAAATCGATAGGCGACGCCCCTGGGACAAGGGCGTCGCGACGCAGTTTGGGAAGCTCTAGTCTATTGGATATATCCATTAAAGATGTTTTGAATTTTTACCGCGAATTTAGAGTTTTTCATAAGGTAAATAAATACTGGTACTAATAAATGGCTGATAATTATTCCTTCCAATTGTTTACTCTAGGTTTCGGGGAAAATGTGAGCACAGCTAAAGAGATGGCCGCAAGGGAAGCCCTCAGGAAGATCTTTGGCACCGAAGACCATATGAAGCCAATCAACTTCCATCTCCAGGGCATACCCAAGCCCACAGCGCAGTCGCGATACCAGATCACAGCCAGTTGAAACTCTAATGTAGAGGCAGCAGTACAAGTAGTAGCCGGGTCCTTACTAATAATGCCTTGATCACACGTACAGTGACGAAACAGTGAATCGGTACTCGGCCGAGAGACTAGAGTGGGTGAGTGGGCACTCGGCCTAAGTAAACAGAAAAAGGTCGGAGTGAGTCGCACGTCGTTTTGCAGGACCGAGGGCACTCTCTCGCCACTGTACTCGGTAAGTGTGATCAAGGCATGAGCGAGCCGCCTCGCGAGTCAGCATGATTTTGTTTGAAGGAATTTAAGGTTCAAAATGGCACCCAGAACGGCTGCCTCTCGATGCGGCTCGCTCCATGGGGACCTTCTATCGAAATATATGTGCGCCTGTGTGTGTATATGTGTGTGTGTTTGTACGGTAGAATTACTGGCACATGAAGTATTTTATCTTAGCCCGCTAGGCTGGCAACACATCCGTAATGCTCTGGTGTTGCGGATGTTCATGGGCAGTGGTCACTCAGGTAACACGCTTGTGCAAAGATTGCTGATGACTATTGGTAATGAAGAATTTCTTTGTACATTTAGATAATTTGCTGACAGTACCTAGTTTGTGATAAGGATTAAATTGTAGTATTGTTAACAGTGTTTCATTAAAACAAAAAAATATAACAAAGATTTTATTAAATTTCTGTTCTTATAAAATTAGCTAATATATAATTTGAACTTAGAATTCATACAAACAATTTGTTGGCACGTTCAAAGATCGCAAGTAAGCAAAACGTTATTCGCTTGCAACATTCTCGAAATGAGCGTAAATACAAAAAGTTTACAAAATCTTGTTATAATTAAAGTTAACACAAATTTTTCTTCAAGTCATTGATCAACATGATTAATTTGTGTCAGAATACACGCAGGATTAACGGCTAGTGGAAGTTTGTTCTCTAAAAAACGAGACGCTATATCTTCAAGCGCAGATAGGACTTGCATGCGATTGGACGAACGAGCGTCCAGGGGAGCTACTCTAAAATCCTGGTGCGTTAGGGCCCTGAGTAAAGCGTCCTGAAGAAACTTGAGCTGCGCCCCGCGCCGCTCACTTCGGAAGCCTCATCTGGCTCTGCCTGTATTGGTCAACGCTGTCCACACCGTGGCTCCGTTTACCCAGGCACCGAGTCCATGATGAGGTTGCCATGTTTGTCTTTGATGCGCACCCTGCCGGAAGCGTAGCGCGTCTCAGAAGTACCGTCGTTATACAACAGTTTCACAGTGCCGTCTGGGAATTCGCGCCGCTGGAAAAATGTGTCGTTTGAGAGAAATTTTGCGAGTCAAATCTAACCCATTTCTAATGGTCCGGTATAAACATTTTCCAAAAGAAAAGTGCTCGTGTGCTGATTAAAAATGAGATTATGCTTTAATTCGTAAAAGTGACATTTACAGAGTAACTACAGTGAAAGGAACTCAATCGCGTATCACTGTGGAACCCTTTCACTGGAAATGTCATAACTCACTAAACACCTGCCAAAGAAATTATTGTGAAACATTACAAATACGTTGAAATCCGTGCATTCCTACATTTCTGTTACAGGGTATAAAATACCCTATATTAATATTATTACGTTCTGAACATTAATATTCAATTGATGATTTTTTTCTTCCATGCTGGTCTGGGAGCAAGGAAAAACTTAGAATGTACCAATTGCTTCTCTACCCGCGCAGATGGTAAAAGCCCATCGAGGGAATGGGCGAAAATCATAGGAATCATGTTATAGGCGATGAGGCTAGCAACCCATCACTATTTTGATTCCATTTTCCACCAATACGCCCACAATCTTGCTAAAATGTGGCCTGTAGGTACCTGTTACCTTAGGCTCTGTCTACCCCGTTAGGGATAAAGACGTGATTTGTGTGTGTGTGTGTGTGTGATTTTTTACTTGGTACTCTTCTCGTTCAAACAACACGGATTTTCACGATTTCCCAATGACATTTTCGACATCTCGATATCAAAAACCGGCCATATTTATTTTAGTCTTACCTTGTGATCCCTAGTGTGCACCTCGACCTGCCCGTTGGAGAACACGACGCGCCGGTCGCCAGAAGCGGCGACGGTTAAGGTGGCTCCGTCCGGGAACCGCCATTCTTCCCTCACGTGCTCGTTCTTAGGATCGAAGTAACGGACACTGCCGTTGGGCAGCCGGATCTCTGATGAACCATCCTTGTAACGTTTTTCTACTTGACCACTGGAATCATCACATCAAAATTTACAGATATCTCTTTCTAACCAGTAGGAGGAATGGGATGCATACTCCGTTTCGACGATAATGGGATAGGACCGCGAAGCGTTTCATCCGCCTTATCCTGTGAGTTATGAATGTACCTATGAATCAAAACTAATAATATGGCTACTCCACGAGCGTGTAGTGTGGTCGCGAGTAACAAGGTAGTCTCAGTTCATGGATACCTTCATCGATTTTGTACCACACGGGATATGGCGTTTGAGACGCCTTACCCAGCTAGTGTGGTTACAACATATTGTGTAGTAGGCATGTGTATCAGGACCTTGCTTGTTGTGTAAAATGGTTGAAGTTATTGAGCTGTATTAGGTAGTATAACTGATGTAGAACCTGCTGAGATACAAATCTTGCGTAAATCACCTGTCAATAAGGTAATCAAGATACAAAATGTTACCGAAACTATTAAGTCAAGTTTCGTATAGGATAGGATAGGAACACACCTAACAATTAACGAAAGTATGAAGTAGGTATTTTAAATAATTCTTACTCAGAGAACTCCAGAACTTCCAAGCCATCTGGATGGGTGGTATGGCATGTTTTCGTCTCGGCATAATAATATTTTATCCTGCCTTCACTGTAGAAGTTTTCCTTGACATCACCATTGTAATACACAAACTTGCTATATTTCCCATCAGGTGACAAATACTTGACATTTCCATTTGGGAATCTCAGTTCTCTGGTGCCATCTGGTTTCCTCAATTCTGTTGGCTTGAGTTCTGTTTTTGTTAAACTGCTCTTACTAAGAACTGGTTCAGGGCTAACAGCCAATCTATTGTCATATTGGTCTCTATTTACGACAGTGGGTTGTCGTTGACTGCTGTAAGTGTGGTTACTAAGTATAGAGACAGGGGATTTAGATTTGCTTTGAGAATTGGACCTTGAGTAACTGGAGAAGTAATCAGGTTTCTGGGGTTCTCTGGTCACGTTTGTTGGTGATTGGCGGCCACTAGATGACCTATGGCTTAGTATAGACACTGGGGACTTGGATCTGTTTGTATTGGATCCATTAGGTTGGTATGATGTTTGATTTGGAGATTTTGAATTCCTATTTGAACTAGATGTAGAATCAGATCTATGAATAAAGAAGGCATCAGTATTATCATTCTTGTTTTTCTCGTAACTATGACGAGAACTTGAATGGCTTGATTTAGATTTATTTCCCATATTTGATTGTTCACTATGGTTTGAATGTTCCTGAAATCTTTCCATATATATTTTTTCTAATGTGTTCTCACCTTCATGGTCAGATATGTCCCTGCTACTAATTGATTCTATGTCTTTTAAACTTTCTATTTCATTATTGGAGAGATCTCTATCAGATTCTTCATATGGATAAGTTTCAATATTTAAGGTTTGATTTCTCTCTGTGGGACTCACTACATCTCGCTGACTGAAGTATTTCGCATATCGTGAGGTAACATTAAGATTTGGGACACTTTTAGCTCTAGCTCTAAGTGGATCTTTAACTGTAGGTTGAACTCTTCTGCTCCTGCTTTGCCTTTCTATTTCATGCCCTTTATATTTGACATCTCCGTCCAGTTCAACTTGTGATTGTGTATTATTTGTATTTATGTTGGTCAATTTCTTATTGATTTCTTCCAAGTATTTGATATTCGACATTCGACGAGTAATGTCGTTACTATGTTGTATCCTGCGATTTTCCTTTTTCAACTTTTCCATTTCATCTTGCAAATCTTTTTTCTCTTTCTCCATGATTTTTAGTTGATTACGAAGTCTCGCGACAGTGGTTGTAGACTTTGCGTCCTTAAGTCTAATTTCTTCTTTTAAATTACTTATTTCTTTCTTTAAGTTAACAACTTCGTCCTTTTCTTTTTTGTTCAATCTGCCTCTCATCTCTCTAACTTGTCGTTCATATATTTGTTTTTGTTTATTCAATTTATCTTTCTCTTCTGCTAGATAGTATTCAGACAAAATTTTCTCTTCATTGAACTTCTGTTCAAAAACACTTTTTTCTTCATAAAACTTCTGCTTCTCCATGTCGATTTCCTCACGCATTTTCGTTAAATTTGAGTTTTCCTTTCTAAAAGTTTCTATTTCATCCTCTAATTCCTTGAGTCTATCTTTTAGCAGGTCACTTGTAGCAATTAATTTTGCATTCATCTCTGCCATTTCAGCTTTGAGAATGTCATTGTCATTGTCATTTTGGCAGGGCTCATTTGCTGGCTGCTTTTCAGCCTCTTTGTTTGATTTTGGTTTGTCATGTTGGTTAGCATTTCTCACAATCTTTTTTCTATACATTCGGTCAGAGTTATTGGTTTCCTCTACAGTTTTACATGAACAACAGCTACAAGCAGAAGTACATGTTTCATTGCAACAATCTGTATATTCACTTCTGCAACTTTCAGCATCACTCTGTGAATGTTCATTTCTTTGTCTATGCATATTAGGAAAAATGGACATCAATTCAGGTTTATTGGCCAGGCACTTCTGCATAATCATAGGTGTACTTTCACCTGAACACTCTAACTTACTACCTTTCATGTTTCTATTTAAAAATCTTGCAATAAATGAATTGTCTATATCAAAACTGTCATGATTAACTTTGTTCTCAAGCAATTCAAACATGTTCTGTTCTGCTATTTCTCTATCTTGTTTCAATCTTACAAGATTTTCATCACAGCTGATGTCTGATATTACACTTTTAGCAGGAGATGTGAAATTCCTGTAATAATCACTTTGCTTTAGTTGCCTTAAGAAATCATCCTGTTCTTTAGTCAAGACTGCAGCCCAAGTTTTGCCTTTATTACCCAATAATGGGTGTTTCCCTTTTGGTGGTTGTATTTTTACTTCTTTCTGTATAAGTGGAAATGTGGGTTTGGAAGTGTGAATCTCACAAGTGCTAGAGTCAACCGAGTGGCCAACTGATTGTTTGCTAGAACCTTCTTGTGTAGTATTTTTAGATACAATTTTAATATTTGGTGACAGCATAGATTTGTTTTCAGCCTTTGGTGAGTTTTCATTAGTATTTATTGATGGGTTTGGTTCATTGACTACAATTTGCGCTGTGTCATTTTTCTTTGTACTGATTTTGGATGGGTTTTTTTGTTCTTTGCACAGATTTGGATTGGGTTGTGATTTTTGCTTCCATGGCAAGGAATGTGTGCTTTGTATGACAATGTCATTATTCTTAATCCCAAATCGTGCCATGCCTTCTCCTCGTCTAAGAAAAGGTTTTTTGCCTTTCTTAGGGGGATCGTTTTCTCTCTGTAATATTTTGCTTTTAGGTGCATTCATTTCATTTTTCAGTTTCTCTATTATGAGTGCTTCAAAATCTTTCTTAGGGGACAGTATGGGCGTGTCGTCCAGAGATATTTGTTTCTTAGCCAGTAAAGATTGGGATTCAGTACTTTTACCAGACATACCAGACATGTTCTTACCAAGTGTCTTTGATGAAACAGATGCTTTACTTCTATTAGATAATGGTGATTGGAGAATAAATTCCGACTCTTGCGATAGATTAAGCACAGAAACTCCATCGATAAGATCATTTGATTGTACCTGAGGCGACTTCCTTTTATTTCCCAAGTCATGCCGAGGAGTAGCATCATTAGAAGTATCCTGAGGACTCTCAAGTAAACTCCGAAAGGTGTTAAAACTCGTACTTTGGCTGAATTGGCTCACAATTTCTGTAATAGTGGAGTTCTGTGGCGATTCCTGATACTGTAGACGCTGTTTTTGAAGTTTACCTTGCTGCATCAACTGTAGTTGCCGCAACACATGTAAACGCTCCAATATTTGTGACGGCGACAGCGAAACATCACTTTCTGCATAAGATTCCTCCATTATGAGTATTTCTTTAGAAAATTATGACAAAAGTTGGGCCAACATAATATAATTTTCGTGAAACTTTATTGAAGTGCCCGAGCGTTACAATACAAACTTTTTAAATGACACTGACAGTTACGACAGTTAACCTTTTTAATTTATTTCTTGCAATGGGTGCAAACTCTTCAGCCAAGTAGTGACAGGTACGGAATATGTTGCCATAAAATTTCTCATTTAGTCCTTAGTATTATCTCAAAAATTAACTTAATTTAATATTAAATATTTTTTTATCACCCTTCAAGCATTTTTTTTAAACCAATCGTATATAGATTAGTTTAGAATAGAATAAATCGCGAACTCCGCAATATAAAAAAAAGAGTACCAACATTATTTTTTTACTAACAAACACGTATGAAAGTTTTTAATAAATTGTGAAAATGCTATTAAAATATCATTTTCTTTGAAATATAAAACAGTTATTCTGTTTCCGACGGAAAAATTATAAAAAACTATCCATGTGAACACCGCTTTTATCATTTATATTTCTCTTCTAGCAACCCTGCACCATGCTTTTGCCAATAAATGTCAAAATTCTTGTCCATCTTTATTCAAAAAACATCTGGTTATTTGCAGGCAAAACACAGTGTAGTCATCATGTCTAAACGGAGTGGTTTTCACAGAACTCCTAAATTCAAGCCTGAAGTGAAAGTGGTCAATAGCCGCTCAAAACCAACGATTAATCTGATAAGGAAGGAGAAAGTCGAAGTACTCCCTGAACCCATCAAATCTGAAGCTGATAAAAAGCTTTATAAGTAAGAAAAAAGAGGATATTAAATAAATTTGCATAAATTAATGCTTTGAGTTAAGTTTTTTATCTAATATCAGCTTACTTACGACTGTTCTTACTAATTTTTTTGAAGTTTATTGGGTTGTTCCAATTTATTCGTTTTGCGCAATTACTTCTAAAAACAATATGATTTGTTATTAGTTCTCGAGTAAAACAGTGATTTTAGAATTCACGTTACTATGGTAGTAATGAATTCGGAATTGTATAATAAACCAAGACTATTTTATGTAATTTTATTACAGAACAATAAGGTTAGAAAATGGTTTAACAGCATTGTTAATATCGGATCCGAGCAAGCCGGCTGTTTCGGACGAAAGTTCTAGTGAAGAGGAAAGCAGTGGTTCGGATGAATCTTCAGGTCCGGATAGTGAAGGGGCTCACTCTGAGCGCTCGGCAGCTAGTGACCATCATGAAACTAAGCGAAGGAATGACTTTGATGAAGAGAAACTGGTGAGTATTACTTCTATTACTGTCATACTCCAAGATGTCAGTTCATATTTAATTGTTCACTGATGGTTCACGAATTTTTATGTTTCTGTGCATCAAATTTTGCACATGAATTTTGAGTCCTTCTAGTATTAGGATTTCAAAGTGTATGGAACTTTGAGTGCAATGCTAAAAATCAAGTGCCATCAGTAAAAAAAAAACTTGTGGTCATAATAAAATGAGTAAAATCAAAGTTTTTCCTTGTTTGTATTAAAGCCTGCTAGTGTTTTTAAATCTGATTGCTGTTGCTGCATAATTTTTGGATTCGAAAATTTTCATAAATCTTAAGTGTAGGTACCTGTTTAGCTATGTCAGCCTCCATGGTTAAGCCACTAGAGTGCGTAATGAACCTGTACATTCAGGCTACATGTTGAGATCAGTTCATTTATTCAAAAACAATTTACATTGTGTATGAACATTTGAGGATAATATTAGTCACAAAAACAAAGCATTAATTACTTATGCCATCACAATTAACAACACACAAACACAAATTCATTCAATTTACGGAATGCTAATAATTATTATTATTAATGAGCATTTGTCAAAATTTATTTTAATTTATAGTATTTCACAACTATATTCATACTGTAATTGTTTTCTTGGAATATGGTATGTGGGTGTATGTGTTGTGTATGTGTATGAATTTCCAAGAACATGGCAATAATCAAGTATTGAACTAGATCTTTAATGTGATCTTAGAGTATAATGGTTAATGTTATTATTGGCTTGTGATAACATTGATCAAATAAAAGGACAGTGCCCCAAAAAAAAAACAGAGTATTTCTATAATATGTATAAATAAAACAATTTTGCTAACCCTTTTGTCTATGGAGGAATTTGTTTTTTCTTATTAGAAATAAATTCACATTTGTAAATTGTTATGTGAAGTGTAATTTATTTCGAGAATATTTAGTTATTAATTTAACTTGTTCTTTACTTATTGCAAAAAAAACAAAAACATTTAATATTTGGATCTACCACAAGGTACTGAACTGGCAGGGTAGCCAGAAATAACTGATATGATAAGTTAGACCTTTGTAATAAAATTTAATATTTTGTTAAAATTTTCATTACTTAACCTTTTTGATACATTAAGATCTAGCACTGTTACACATAAGCTTCATAAAATTCTGTTTTAGTACTTCTTATAAAAAAATAGTTTTTTCATCTAAGCATCTTTGCCATGAAAGTAAATGTATTTAAAAACAAGATAGAATACATTTCAAAAGAAAAAGGCTGTTCCAATAGTCGATCATTCAAATTTCGTCATATTCGACGGCATCTCTCAGACTTCAGGCTTACAACATAGTTTTTACAGTTTTCCTTTCAGAACAAAATTAACGAAAGTAGGTCATCTGAAATAATGGCATGCTCAAACAAAACTTTTGTTAGGCAACAATTCTATTATGTTCAGTTCATTTTCATTGTGCCTTTTCATAGAGTAACTGCATTTGATATTGACCTTCACCTAAGAGCTACATCAACAACCTTGAGTTCAATTGAGATGCAAAAAATGTTTAATTTATAAGATAAAAAACAGTATCTTACTAAAGAAAACCGTGTCTATCAAAAATCTACTATTTATTGTGTTTTTAGTTGTCATTGGGGTAACAGATTCCATTATAATAATTTAAAAACAAAAACCCGCCTGCAATAATATTTGAAAAGAAGGGTTGAGACTCCAGTAAGGCTTCTTTGTATTAAATACAGCAGGCCGGGAGAAACCTAAATTAATTAAAAATCACACAACAAAGTTCGAACCTGCATCTTGGCCGCAAACGCTTAATGTTTATAAAATGTTTTATTATAATGCTTTTAGTTCGCCACAAAAGACAGCGTGCTAAAAAAACGCATGATCGTGAAACGTCGTGTTATCGAAAGTTGTATAACTAAAAATTCAACCTTTATATTAAATAGACCACGACAATTATTCAACACGTCTGCTTGTTTGTTTGTTACGCTTTGATGACAGTCGTCTGCGCTTCACTGAACAATCATAATATTTACGAAAATTAACCTTTGTTACTATTGGATCACGATATACCTTTGCTTAAACTTTTGTACGCCGTCTGTGTGGTCAAATGCAAATTCTTATAGCCATATTTGCTGTAGCTATTTTCACGAATAATTAAGATTATGTTTCCCTATACATACCTACTTATGCTTTCACTAAAACTCGTTTAGCTGGTTGTTTAAGTAAACAACTCTGGTACATGAATTATGCTTAATAATGTTTCTTCTCGCGAACGAATTTTGTTTTTTTATAACACCTCGGGCTTTAGCGTAAGTGGAAATTTACCGCCCGCTACACGAGCGGATATTTCCACTTCCTGGTCAGGATGAGACGTAAAATGGTGTACACACGTCAGGCGGTGATAAAGAAAGCCTCAGGTCGCATGTTCATCGCCCTCGCTTTTGTACTATTACAAACCACGCGAGAGTTTCATTCAAATATAATCAACTGAGCTCTTGCTATATATTTTTTACTCTGTCGCATAAGTAAGTTTGACATAGAAATTTCTCATTTCTTGTTCGGTGCGCATCGAATGGCACTGCCAAAAATAGATAAGTAGTAGATGGATCAAACGGAGAAGTCAAGTACTTATGGGAACTGAAACGAGATTGATCCTTACACAATTCTATGTACAGTAAGGCACCAAGTGTGTTTATTAAATAGGAACCTGCTCATTATTTATGCTTATCCAGTGACCGAATGCTAATCTTTATTGCTGACTCCCGTACTTTAGATGCTTATTAATTTTCTCCACTTCAATTAATAATATATTCATAATTATGAATATGAGTGGCTAAGTTTTTATGATGAGCTTCTTGCTATGCAAATTAAATAGCATTGCGTTTGTGGGTATTTTCTAACAGGTTGTTTGCAGCTGCTTCCTGCTAGTAAACCTACCATAAAATGAAAGAGCATAGAGATAATTACGTAAAACTAGCTGATATCTAGCTGTCCGGGTGGTCATAATATCTGAGTCTTTAGATTATTACGGCTGCTGTGTACCTATATAGCGTTATCTCGTAAGGGCGTATTCAAATAGTTTTGAACACATAGACAGTTCAGATAAATCTTATGGTGACTGTACAGTACCTAATCGCTTTAAAAAGTATAAACTTGCATTTATATTTGGTTACTTTGAACGATTTTATAAAATGAGTAAATTTGCAAGTTAAAACCTCGCTTTCGTTAGTTCTAGACGACCAAACTTTGTATTAACTTATTGGCGGCTTCTAAAAATATTCAATAGACAGATTAGCTTCCTTCGCCGATCAATAAACTTTTAAACTTTTAAATAAGGAAAATAATTCAAGTTTATGCCTAAGAACCACCGCAAGGAAACTGGGTTGCGGTGGTCGGTCTATTCGTTTGAGAGCTACGATGCCACAGTCAGACAGACAGACACACACAGACACACCACGCACAGACACGCACGCACAGACACGTTCGCACAGACACAAGACACACAGACACAAGACACACACACACAGATTTATGAAACCCCTCTTTTTGCTTCGGGGCTTAAAAACACGCTTCTGTCTACACCTGTCGGACTCAGGAGAGAGCTGTACAATAGCTGTCACCTAACCGGATTGGCTTTCTAATTTGCACCACCTCCTTAAATCTGTTCCTTACTGCATTTATACCGTACGAGAGTCCGCAAAAAATCATTTATCGAATAAAAATATCGGATAAAACAATTCTATGTCCTTCCCTGGGACTAAAACTAACTACATACCAAATGTCATGTACCTAAATTGACCTAGCGGTTTGAGAATGAAGAGGTAAAAGTCAGAGTTACTTTCGCATTTATAACAATTAGTAGGGATGGTAGGGGATAGGGATGAAGAAGTGATCTGGGTGGAAGCGATAACTTTGAGACAATACCTATTGCATAATTTTGTTGTTTTCAATAAAAGTAAATGTACTTATTATAAACTATTAACACTCACACGTAAACCTGTATGTATGTAGTTTTGTATGTATGTTTGGTCACCTCATTATAGACCGACCGCTTAAATGAGTCCTCGCCCGCGTGGCACAGGGGGGGTCAGCGATAAAGGGGGCCGAGAGAGGTGCGGGCGGCAGGCGCACTACCCGCCCGCACCGCTCTCGGTCCCCTTTGTGGTCCTACCCTGCGCCCCTGTACCCGCGCGGGCGAGGACTCATTTAAGCGGTTGGTCTATAACGCTGTACATCTCGACAGGTGGGATTCTACAAACACTACAAACGCCATTTTGTCGCGTTTATGAAGAAATGTGCGAGAATGTTACGTATCCCGATAGCTTACCATTGTTACACGGTATGACATTATGTAATGTACCGTCAGTAAAATTACCGTTGATGCCATACTTATGCAGAGTCGATTCATATATAGATTCTATAGACGACAAAGGGGACCGAGAGAGGTGTGGGCGGGTAGTGCGCCTGCCGATCGTCCCACCCCGCGCCCCTGCATCGCGCGGGCGAGGACTCTTTTAGGCGGTCGGTCTATAACTTGGATTAGACCGTGAAGCGTTTCAAACAGTGTCAATTAACAAATTACAAGTTTAGTGATCTAAACTTTAAAAAAAAGAAATCAGATTCAAAATCGAAATGTTTGTTCTGTAACTGCGCCACAAAGGGACTTTTAACTTTTTTTTTTTATTTTACAAGCCCATCATTGTCAAGAAAATGTGACACGGGAAACCTGGCAAAAATAATAAAAAACACATTGAATAAAAAAAAACTAGTAGTAAAAATAAATAACATAAAAATTCAATTTGATATAGGTCTCTATATCCCAATGTAAAGTAATAAATATGTATAGCCCTCCAAGGCCTGTACGTTGTCATATTCGTAAATTTCGGAACATACTGATTGGTTAAACTGTTCCGAGGCTCTACCCTTTAAAAAATAACTAAACTCAAATTACCGTTTTCCTAAAGCTAAGACATCATTTGCCCCTACTTCCTTTTTTGAACTAACTATCAAATTCTTTTGCTTTCAATTCCATTTACAATTTCAGGAAAAACATTGACTGCGATGATAGCGAGAGTAGCTAAATCGAGAAGTAGTTTGTACTAGTATAGTACATCTGTAGTCAGGAAATTGCAGTAGCATTATATTCGGCCTTGCATTTCTTATTATAGTGCGATTATACTGTAGTTTGCAAGTAGCTAGTTAGAAAATATTCGTTGTGAGAAGATTGCTATGGTTACTTCTTATTTCTGCTAAAGCCTGTCATTAGCAGGTTCATGACTAAGTTGAGTATTTCCCACCGCAAGGGTTTCTGTGTGAAAGCATTCGTGAAGCATGAGTCGAGCAATTTTGTAGGGCTTTTGATGAAAAAAACCGATGTTATTCGAGATGCAGTGAATGCTGTGGATATCTATCCGCATTTTTTTCTCATACGACAAGGAAGGTATCTGCCTTCTTGGGTCGGTTGTCTATTCGTAAATAATACAATTTAAAATATTTTTAATCTGACAAAGTGTTGCGAAACATATTATATGCTTAATAGAAAACTTTCTGGTTTTTATCAAGGATAAATGTTAAATGAGATCAAGATCACACACTGGCACCACACGTACCTTAGATAACAGCGTTTAATTGAAACACGTACCATTCGGAACGCCACTTATCGTAATTTGTGTGAACACACTGGCCGTTATAATTGAATGACTAGTTGCTTAATTTATAAAGAAGAAAAAATAAATAATTTCCACAGGCACAACAATAAAACACCTAAACAATCATAGCACAAAAAGATATTAGCTGCCGAAAAGCGTGAACAGGCCGCACTCTGCTTGTTTCTGGGGAAGCGACAGCGCTGGCGTTAAAAATATTCCGAAATTCGATTTCCGAAGTTCGTTTCGTGCTATCCCGCTCACAATTATAGTCATTAATTTGAGAGGGAGAGTGACGATGTGATGAATCGAATTTTGGAATAGCCACCTTGGTTTCAACTCTTCGCTACTCTTAACTTTAGAGGCAGGAGGATAATAATGAAAATAAAAAAGAAAAACACAATGGGAACTCGATTGATAATAATATCTATGTCAATAAAAGAAGTTGCCTTGGTCATCAATGTAACTTGGAAATTGTTTGATGTCAATACCGGTCGACTCGTGCGCTTACCAATTTTCTATGCATTTTTTCTTTATTATAACCATTATAGTTTTAGCGATACAGCTAAAAACCCATCACTATTTTGTATGCATGTAACCCTTATATATTTACATATATGTAACCTTGTATATGTAACCCTTTATTGTACAGAAAACACACGAAAAAGATGAAGACAGGACAACAAGTGCGAAGGCGTACTTGTCCCTAAAAGGGATTTTGATTCCCCTTTCCACTTATACCCCACAATCATGCTAAACGTGGCCTTTAGATCTTGTTAACTTAAGCTCGGTCTACCCGGTAAGGGATGCAGAAGTGATTTGTGTGTATGTAATGTATAGTTTTAGCTACTTCTTTTGCACGTAATTTCTTTGCATATCAAAGTGCCAATGCCTGGAAAAACATTTTAATTTTACCTATAGCCGCACATATTGAATGAACCCATAATAGCTGACGCGTGTTACGCTGCCTTTTGCGCAATCCGCGGAGCGTGTCGCATGTTGTTACGCGGTTACGCGACACATTTCCCAGTCACTATACGAAAAATGCTGTAAACATGCGCGTGAAACTATATTATCATTCATCATCATCATTATCATCATCCTATATTAGTCCACTGCTTACATACATAGGCCTAGGATAGGACATAGGCCTCCCCTAATGAGCGCTATAGCGCCCTGTCTTCAGCTTGACGCATACAGCATCTGCCTGCAGCCTTTCAGCTCAAATAGTGGACAGAATACTTAGTATTATTTCGACGTTGTCTTATCGTAATGTGGCGAACAGCGGGCATGTCTTAAAGTTATAAATGGGGAATTTAAAAAATTACCACATAATGTGTAGCCAGGAGAAAATTGTTACTTTGCATATAATTATGTCTGTCTGTATGGAAGTAACAAAACCGGCAGCGAAATTTAGGTTTGTAAAATTAGCAACACTTTTTTATTTCATGAGAAACGATAGTATTCTTGATCATGAGCAGAAATAACCCAAAATTTCTAAAATGTGAGAAAATAGTTTAGTTCGTATTTTTTTTCTAACTCACCACATACGCAAAAGTAACCCTCCTCTAATCTACATATAAGACTACCAATCTATAAGACTATCAAAGAAGTGTTTAGGCTTTTAAAACAGCCAGCCCGGCTAGCACGAGAACGCACGAAAGTCGCGTCGCGCGCGAGAAAAACTACCCGTCTCTTTCTAAAACGAACAGTAAGAAAAAGACGGGCAATCTATCTCGTGTTGTTTTGAAGAAGTTTTCTCGACCAAGAATCCTACTCCTACCAGACAGAGCGCAAATTTTTGTTTATGACAAAGCAGCAATAAAGAACAATAATTGCAAATTATTTTTCCCTGTTCCCGAGACGTGACTAGCTAAGTACAATAGATAATTCATCGAAACAATGCGTCGTACAGTAGGTACTGTATGGTATGAATTAAGAACGCATTAATTTTGTTTTAACGAAGGCCTTTTTGTATAATAACTAATAATAAGTAAATAAGGTTTTTCCTTTATGTATGCACTTTGTTGTCTAATATTTTCTATTGTCGGTAATTGATTCCACCTGGCGTTCATTTGAAAGGTCCACATCATCTACTTAGGGCCGGTCTCACCACTCTCTGTAAAGTTCCTGTTATCTTAAGTGTCAGTTAGGGGTCATCCATAAAGTACGTCACACATTTAGGGGGGGGGGGGGGGGTGCTAAAGAAATCCTGAAATTGGTGTGACATACTTTATGGATGGCCCCTTATCTATGATTCCCTCTCTATTTCTTACTATACGAAACAGAGGGATGACATCATAAATTACTGACACTTAAGATAACAGGAACTTAACAGAGAGTGGTGAAACAGGCCCTTATACTCGTATCAATGGACTAAACTTATACCTTGATATTCTGCCACTACACGTTCAAGTGCTTTCCACCTATAAGCCCACAATCACGCCTAAAGGTGGACTTTAGGTCTTGATACCTTAGGCTTTGTCTATCCTTATGTATTTATGTACACGTGCAAGACAGCTTAATGCTATACGTGTTGCATTCATGCAAAAACCCGGCCTCTTAATGCTTCCACGCAAGACGCTAACATGTTGTAAGCTCTATGCTAGTTTTAACGATGCTTGTTTTCGTCACCAGGCGGCGTGCGCTCTGTGTGTGGGCGCCGGCAGCTACAGCGACCCGGCAGACATCCAAGGGTTGGCGCACTTCGTCGAGCACATGGTCTTCATGGGCAGCGAGAAGTATCCCAAGGAGAATGAGTTCGATGCCTTTATCAAGGTGAGTCGCTGCAGCGAACCATTTGATTCCTGACCCACCATAGAACGTTCTCACAGTAAACGTCACATGATTTCCTTGTCATCAATGTAACGTCACTATGACATTTACTGTGAAAGGGTTCCCCGGTGGGTCAGTAATTAATTTGTTCGATGGTATTTACCTAATACTCGCACTGCAGATGCCAGCAAATGTCTTAAGCATTGAGCGTCATTGTGTTGTGGGTTAAGTTTTGCTAGTGGTTACACCTTATGCTAGGTCGCCACCATCCCACTCGCTAATCCTGCTAAGTAGCATTGCTTAAGCTGCTATGTTCCGACGTGGAGAGTAAGACAACCAGTCAAATTACCTGCACGAGAGGTTATTTCATCTTAGCCGTCTAAGCTGGCAACGCACCTGCGATGTTCTGGTGTTGCGGGTGTCCTTGGGAGGCGGGTCTTTACCATCAGGTGACCCACTTGATTGTTTGCTACCCTATTTCTTAAAAAAAAAGAATGCGCGTGTACTTCAGTTTAATACCAAAGCGACATTAAATTAGTTTCTGCATTCAAGGTCATTATTATTCAAGAAGTTTGCCAGCTACCGATTCATAGAGGGATGGATGCACAAACATCAATTGAGTCTACTTTATTATCGAGCGGATGTCTGAAAAGCATTATTAACGATGTTTCTCATACTCATCAGGATATTTGTTCTGAACACCTCTGCAAAGTTTAAAATATTTCGCAGAAAAAAGGTGGCTCGGATAACGCGTCAACAGATTGCGAGGTGACGACGTTCTACTTCGAGATCCAAGAGAAGCACCTCCCTCACGCGATGGACATGTTCAGCCAGTTCTTCGTGAGCCCGCTCATGAGGAAGGAGGCTATGCAGCGGGAGCGGGAGGCCATCGAATCTGGTGAGTGGTTTCTTTCTATTCTTCAACCATCAAACCTCGTCAACTTCAACCAGAGGCGTGCAGCGCGTGATCGCTAGGGTAGCGGCAGCGGTAACGTGACTGTAGGCAGCGGGGAGGTGACGCAACAGAATTTGTACGCGCTGCCTGCCCTGGCGTCGCCCTCCTGCACGCCCTAGACTTAAACAAGGTCCGTCCGGTTTGGTACCACCTCTTACGCTAATCTAGCAACAGAGCTTGCGCTGTTGTGTTCCAGACTAGAAATTTGTAATCACCTGATGTTACTAGTATCACTCATTGGTTATAAAGCAATACTTACTTAAAACTCTAAAAGTAAAATATTATATGTGAAATTCTACTAAACTTAACTACGCTTTTTAAGTGTGCAATCACTGTTATTAAAATAAACTCTAAAATTGTTATTTCCGCCGTCATTATTGTAACGACACTCATTTTTATGGCTAGCATCCACGTGTTTTTACGTCACCCCGAGCCGTAAGTACCAATTTATCGCCCGCTACGCGAGCGGAAACTTCCACTTTCTGGCCAGGGGCAGACTACACCCTTGCCAAAATACACCCTTGTGTACCCTTCAACGGCCAAGTCACACAACATTAACTATAATAATAAAGAAATCGCAGTAAGCAACCTTAGACTTGGAACGACTTTGTCAAGATTTCATTACTTTTTAGAGATAAACAAGCAGCTTCATCGAGACTTGGCTAGTTTTTTACAGAATGTTTTTGGTGGGATTAACTTTATATCAACTTATTATTTTCTTCCTCGTGCGATCGACTGGATCAATAGCGTTATTGATCATTGAATTCCTTCAGAATTCGCGATCGCGTCTCCCTCCGACTCGAACCGCAAGGACCAGCTGTTGTCCAGCCTGTTCCCGGAGGGGCACCCCGCGCGCACGTTCACGTGGGGCAACCTGCGGAGCCTGCGGGACGACGTGGACGACGACGAGCGGCTGCACCGCGCGGCGCACGAGTTCAGGAAACGGCATTACAGCGCGCATCGGATGACTATTGCTGTGCAGGTGAGTGATACTGGTTTCTAGGGTACCGTACCTTAAAAGGATAAACGGAACGCTTATAGGGTCATATTGTTGTCCGTCAAGACCGTTTTCTCAGGAACGTGTAGAGGTATGAAGTTGAAATGAATAGCTAATACTTAGGTCTGCGGTCCTGGTGGTGTAAAAGAATCAACCCTCTAAGCTAAGTCAACTCAGTTAAGAGAAGCCAATAGAAAAAGTGTTTTCATACAAAATACTGGGAGCGGATCGGAATACATAAAGTTTAAAATGTATAATGGCTCAAAATATATAACGCAATTTTCTGTAAAACTATTAGCTAAATGAACTTTTTTGATATCGTAATCTATAGATTGGTTTAGGTTAGGTTAGGTTTGTTTTATAACAATCCTGTTAATTTGTAACTTTCTGAGATAATCGCACCATTATGTATTTTAAACTTTATGTATTTTAATACGTACCCAAAATACTGTACTCCCAAAAAAAGGAGAGATACATCCAGCTGTCCTATAAAATCTAGAAATTTTAAATTTGGTATAGAGCTAAGGTAACAAAACTTTAAGGCCACCTTTAGCATGATTAAGGGCGTATAGCTGGAAAGGGAAATCTAAATAGTGATGGGTTGTTAGCCGCATCGCCTATAACATGATTCCATGAGATGAGACTCGCCCATTCTCTCGATGGGCTTTTATCATTTGCGCGGGAAGAGAAGCAACTAAAGAAGTAAATTTGGTATTTTTGAAAGTAGGTTTGGTATTTTTTTTGCCGTTGGTCTATCCTAGTATCCAATGTAAAATGACCTCACACTGCCTACATTTTGCTTAGCAGCTAATCTATGGAAGTTTTCCGACAGGCTCGCATGGACCTCCCGACGTTGGAACAGTACGTGGTGAACACGTTCGGACAGGTGCCCACGAACAAGCTGCCGGCTGACGACTTCGACCAGTTCGCGTTCAAACCGGACCGCGTCACGCCGGAGTTCCGCAGCATCTATTACGTCAAACCGATCAGCGATACCACAGAGGTACGTTTATAATATAAAACTATTTTTTTAGGAGCTGCACGACTAGCACAAGGGCTAGAGGTATTTGAAGAAATCGTTTCCGCTTCGTCAGTGGAAAATTAGGTTATGCCGTATTTTGAGTTTTACTTGTCTTATTATCTCGTAAACTGTGTTTCACGTTTCAGGTGCACCTGACGTGGTGTATGCGGTCCCTGATATCGGAATACGAGTCCAAACCACACCAGTACATTTCATACCTACTCGGCCACGAGGGGAAAGGCAGTCTGCTGTCTTACTTGAGAAAGAAGTAAGTGCTTATTATCATTATTTAGTTTAAGTTTTGTCATGTTAATTTCATCAGCGATGAGTGTTAAATTACCAATTAAAATTATCTTTTACATACATACATAAATCACGTCTTTATCCCTTACGGGGTAGACAGAGCCTAAGGTAACGTTTAGCATAGGTCTATGCTGGTCTGGGAGTAAAGAACAAACATATAATGTACCAGTTGCTTCTCTTCCCGCGCTGTTGGTAAAAGCCTTTCGAGTGAATGGGCTAAAATCTTAGGAATCATGTTATAGGCGAACTGCTAGCATCCCATCACTGTTCTGATTCCCCTTTCCTTTTCTTTTTTTAAATTGTATTTTATGCATTTCTGGGCAACACTTGTGCATTTTTATTTTATCAACTGTCCAAATGTTGTCTGCATTCCTTAATCGCTATCCAGCAGGCACTATGCAATTTTCTAGGTTATGAAAATAGCCTATGTTATTCCTTAACATCCAAGCTTTATGCCAAATTTCACTAAGATTGCTGGAGCAGTTTTACTGTGATGAGGTAACAAATGACAAAGAGTGAATTACTTTCACATTGTAATAGTTTATATTTTGTTATACAGGGTGTGGGCGCTAGGCATCTACACAGGCAACTCTGAAAGCGGCATCGACTACACCTCAATGTACAGTTTGTTCTCAACACAAGTTGTGCTCACTAAGGATGGACTCGACCATATCGATGAGGTATGAGGTACACTATAGACAAATACGAGTACATATTTCTTGGGCTCGCCAGCACAGTATAGGGTTTAGAAATTTTATAGTTAAGCTTGGGTTAGGGATGACAGTTCCACAAATAATTTATTGGATCAGGCGTTACTATGCGGAGGTCCATGTTAATGAACAAATAATCTTTACCTTTCTACTCCGTTATCACATTGACTATCGCGTATCCGCTATCACATTTAGTAGCACAGTAGTAAGGTAAATTTATTTGTTCATTCGTTCCATGAATCTTGACACTACTTAATCCTGGGTTAGAAGTTGACTCGAAGTTAGTTTAAACCTGGCCTTGCAAGCCTGCCTTATAATTCTGTGCCTCCTTCCACTCTGGATGGGGGCCGGGGAGGTACGGCGCGAGCGTATGCGTGACGCAATCTTCCCTCTGTAAAAAAATAAGTTACTTTTGGCAGATGGAATCAAACAATAAATTGTGTAAATTATACGTATTTGGATAGCCCCAGGGATATATCATTTAGAAGCCAGTCAAGATAGCTATCCGTCATGCAGGACTGAGCTACTGACGGCTGTCAAAACGTTCTTGTTTTCATTTACAGGTTTTGGAAGCGATATTTTCATACATCAACATGCTAAGAAAACTAGGACCTTCGGAAAGAATTTACAACGAAATAAAGGTAAGTCGCATCGGACATTCCGTAAATAACCAACCACGGATTTAAGCCATGCCATTAATGTTAAATGGCTAATAAATAATAAGTCGAGAACTACCCCGCTATTTTCGATCTTTATAAGTAAAGTAGTCGATCCTAAAGTTTTTTTGGCTTCGTAGACGATAGAAGAGACGAGTTTCCGGTTTGAGGAAGAATCGCAGCCGGCTGACTACGTGGAGAACCTGGCGGAAAACATGCACTTCTATCCCCCCGAACACTACATCACGGGGGACCGGCTCTACTACAAATATGATCCTAAGGTCAGTGCCCTTTGTGTGTGTAAAAGTGCAGCGAGTTGTCGCTGGCACTTACTCATAGGAAGAAAGTCCTCGCCGGCAGTGTGTACAGTCAGCGATGAACTATAAATATATCTGTCTCTTTTATCGACACGGGATCTACATCTTTTGTTCGTTTTTTGAACGAAAAAATAGTCGATATCTAAGCTTCCTCGCCCACATTGGTATCAGTGCCTAACCAAGGAAACCATAGCGTGCGTCAACCAAGGCAGCTATAGTCAGTGCTTAATGTTTGGTTTTGTTGACAGGGCATCAGCGAAGTGCTAGATTGCATGCGTGCCGACAGCGTCAACATAATGATACTGTCCAACAAACACACGAACAAGATACAGTACGATTCTAAGGAGAAGTGGTTTGGCACTGAATATAAGAAAGAAGGTAACATAAGTTATTTGATTTTTATGTTGAAAAAATAAGTTGATAGTTGATAGATCTTGTTGTCGCGGTTTTGAGCCTGTCTAAGTGTGCTGTATAAACGTAGTCTACTAAAAATTCCTTCAACCTTCAATTGACATTAGCATTTGATTGATTCCTCTTGCCTAAATCCATCTATACTAATATTATAATGAGAAAAGATTTGTATCTTTGTTTGTAACATATTAAGTCAAAAAACTGCTGGACTGCTTTTACAGATTTTTCGTCGTTACAGAAGTCGTAGGCGTAACTGAGTAGCCTGCGGTCGGGTTGTTATATTTGTCACACCTTTTGTTTCCAGAGATCCCCTCTGAATGGCTAAACCGGTGGCTTCACGTGGAGCCATACACACAGTTCCATCAACCGGACAAGAACGTCTATCTCACAACCAACTTCGACCTCATCCCGCCGGCTCAGCCTTATCTAGACGCGGCTACCAAACTCGGGCTAGACCTAAAGAACAGCTCGTTGAAGGACATACATAAAAAGTCACAAATGAACTTGGAAGATACTACTGTGTTGTCTAAGGGAGATTTGATAGCTACTGTTAATAACTTTAGGTAAGTTTTGTATTACATATATGCGAGTGTGTGTGTGTGTGAGAGAGAGAGATTTATTTAGTGAATGTCATACTTGAATTTTGAATATATTTGATACCTGAATATTTACGACAGAACAAAGCACTCAGAAACATTTAATATTTTCTAACTGCCTTATGAATTCAGCTGCGAATGTCAGGATCAGACCTGACAATGGAATTCTTTCCAAATACGCAGATATTGTCCACGAAGGTCTTGAATGAATTACAAGGAATGTCCTGAGACATTAAGAAATCATTCAATGTGCACGTATGGCGCCGGTGACCGATCTGGAGAGACTGCCTAACTAAAGCGTAGCACATCCCACATCTTCACAGTCAAAATATTATTATAATCAGTTGAATTGGCATTTAGTTAATGGCACAGCCAATGCCAAACAAAATCAATAAGAAAAAAGTTTTGACAGTTAATAAAAAGTAAATCCATCGGTGGTTGCGAAGCGGAATAACGACTTTAATGGTTCCATTCGTACGACATTTACATGTTGTATTATTTGTATTGCAGGTTAGACCAACCCAACTTGCTACGGAAGAACCGCCACATGGAGCTATGGTACAAGCCGGATTTCAAGTTCCGATTTCCAACGGCTCTGCTGTATTTCTATTTCATCACGCCGCTCAGTCTTAAGTCGCCGAGAGAGTGAGTACTGCATTCATATAATATGCTATATTATATGTATATCTATATTATATGCCTTCTCTCGTCCCTGGTGAGCAGTAGATGTTCCACGGGAGTTTGTAATTGTGTCGTACAGACAAATCATTCAAACAGATGACGCTTAGCGACAAAAATTCGCATAGTAACAAGGTCACGTGACAGCTAGTAACAGGTAGAAAAATTCGAAGACTACCCTGTGATATAATTAGCAAACCACACTTTCCCTGATTTGACGAGCACCTTGAAATATTAAAAAAACCTAGTATTTTTGCAGTTCGTGTCTTCTAGACCTGTGGACTGACGTTTTACAACAAGGACTAAAAGTAAGTGACACATGAAAAAAAATTTATTTTTAAATTTTAACTATGTGTAGGTATTGAATAAATGATATTATTCCAGGAAGAAGTTTATCCAGCTAACATGGCGGACCTGTCGCATTCGCTGTATGTAGCAGACAAGGGATTGATGCTAAAAGTCAGCGGGTACAGTGAAAACTTACACGTGAGTCCATAATAACTAATGTCAAAACTCGCCGCCCAATGTACCATATCAGTGCGCTAGGTACAGACAGTAACAAAGTGTGTTTGTTTGTCGCCAGTTGCTGGTGGAGCTGATAACGCGCGAGATGACGAGCAGCACGGACGCGCTGACGCAGCCGCTGTTCGAGGCGGTGCGCGAGGTGCGCGCGCGCACGTACCACAACGTGCTCATAAAGCCGCACAAGCTTGCCAAGTACGTAAAATAGAATAGAATAGTCCATTACACCGCGAGGGTGGTGAAACAAAGAATGTCTCAGGTCGCAGGAACTTCGAGCTAAAGGCTTGCAGCCTGAGGCTTTCTTTATTACCGCCCGAGGTGTGTACACAATTTTACGTTTTACCGGCGGTAAATTGCTACTTACGGCCCGGGCGACGTAATATAACTTTACTACCGCAATTAGAATAGATATACATTAATGGAAACAGCATACTATCTAAACTAAACTTTAGTGTGTCAATGGGGGCTATCGCGTGTGAATTTGCCGCTAGGGGCGCTAGTGTCGCGTGAGATCCATTAACATTCACTTTTCACTGGTTTTGGCGGGCTTCGTGACATAAATTATAATTTCTTTCATTTACCTGTTGAAAAGTGAATGTTCGTAAAATTATCGCAAATATGGATTATTTGGCGATGAATGTGAACGCTTTGAAAGCGGTTTTTTTCCCGAACAAAACGGAACTGCACAACGTTGCGGCATAGCTACTCGATTTGATGATAGTTATTTACAATTAATAAACGTCGCCTTTGACAGCTATACCTCTGGACCTTAGTCAACAGTGGCGCCAACTGGTGAGCAAATAAACGATAGTCCCTATTGGATTGGGCTCAGCTTGTGTTGCGGGTGCGTGCGCACACACAAGGCTGTTTTTCAGCCCAATCCTGTGTATTTGTTTGTAAATCTTTTTTTTATGCGACTAAGCTTGAACAAAAAAAAAATTAAGAATTAAGATTTACACGCTAACAAAATAGATCAAATTGAAACGTACAGCCGGCGTCACCGTTAACGTAACGTTTACGCAACAAAATGTATGAAGACACAAAATGTATACGCAGCGGTGTGGTCGCTCTTTAACATGACAGCTTTTGATGATTTACTTTAGACATATTTTCTACGGAACTTTAGATCGCAATAACCTTTAACGAGCTCCCGATATTTCCACAGTGGCCATGCACCCTGATCACAAGTAGACTGAGGATAGCCTTAACTCGGTGCACAAAACATTGGCATCCACCTGTTTCTTCAGTCTGTCCGTGATCGTGACGCGTGACCCAATCAATGTTTATCTCAGGGACGTTCGTATGAACTTGCTCCTGGACCCGTACATCTCGCCGCGCGACAAGGCGGCGCTGGTGCACGACATCCAGCTGGAAGAGCTGAAGGCGTTCAGTAAACAACTGCTCAGCCGGCTCTACTTGCAGGTAATATAATAACTATTAAACATTTAAAAAAAAACCCTTCGCAAAAAAACGTATAATTACATCATTTTGGAAAAGAGGTGATACTCTTCAAACTGCTGGACCGATTTTTACCAAACATGATCAAGAACGACTGCAAGGAAACTGGCTTTCGAATGAAAATAGCCGCATTTATTCAGTTCTTCCGCCTGAGAGCTACGAAGACACACACAGGGAAAGAGAGAGAGAGAGAGACATTCACGTCAAAGTTAGTTGGCCAGTATCAAAAATCTGAAACCGTGATTCGAATGCATGGAAGCCAGGTCGCATAATTTTTTTTAACGTGCCTGCATCTATACAGATGAATTCCTTTTTGTACAGCTATACAGCAGGGGTGGCCAACAATTGACCTGTTTGTGCAGAAATAACTTTAACAATAATACTGACTATGTGATTGGTAGATTGCACACAGTATAGTCAGAAACAATAGATCTTGGATCAAATGGAGCTGACTGGCCCTGCTATTATTGAACAAACTTTTTGCCACCTAGACAAAATAAAAGTTAAACGATCTCCTATTGTACACAGGTATTAATGCAAGGCAACATCGAGTGGGACCGCGCCGTCCGGATATCCGAGAACGTGCTGTCCACCATCAACTGGGAGGAACTTTCCGAAAACGAAATGCCTCACGTATGTATACTACAGATAAGACAATAAAAATGTGAATTTTACTCTTTTTTTAAGTCTTCGCAGAAAATTTTGCTTAATTATTATATATAAATTCAGCGTTTTGATTATAATTTATTTAGGACTATCTAGGACAGCTATACTGAACAGGTGTCCGCCGAGCCTTTGTGATCGGCCCATCTGAAGTCTCAATTTTATTGTAAACCATTTTTCAAAGCCAGGTCTTAATAACATTTTGAAAAAATGGTCACAGTATCAAAAATCGCTTTAAAACTAGTAAATGCATCGTTAACTTGGAATTACGTTTTAATTAAGTCCTAAATAATTTTTGTTTGTGGCTCTCGACACCATGACTGAAACACTATTTGTGGTCCCTATAAAAAAAGGTTGAGTATGGCTTATCTAGGAACTTTTTAAACATAAAAGATATTGGGGCTATCACTGAATTTGGTAGCTCGGTTTTCCCGGCGAGCGATAGATGCGATGCAAGATTGCTTGAAAAAAAATTATAAACAGACTTGCGTAGTTCTCGAGGATTTTTCCTCGCAACGAAGTCGCGCAACAGCTGCCAAGTAATGTTGTACTGTTGGTCCAGTTGAAAGTGCACCAGCTGCCTCTGGGCGAGCGCAAGGTGCGAGTGCTGAGCCTCAACCCCGCGTCCACCAACAGCATCGTCACCAACTACTACCAAGGCGAGGCCACCACGAGAGTAGACACAGCCACGCTAGAAGTACTCATGGTGAGTTCAATCCTTCGATCCTTTCCACGCTGGTCTGGAAAAGAATAAACATAGAATGCAATTGCTTCTCTTCCCGCACAGATGGTAAAAGCCCATGGTGAGTATCGGCAAATCGTAGGAATCATGTTGTAGGCGATGCGGCTATAAACCCATCACTATTTTGATTCCTCTTTCCACCTATACGCCCACAATCGTGCTAAACGTGGCCTTTAGGTCTTGTTACCTTCGGCTCTGCCTACACCGTTGGGGATAAAGACGTGATTTATTTATATACAGTGAAACTTGGTTAAGTGGGACCTGGATAAGTGAGAAACCTCCATAGCTGGAACTCATGCTGTGGTCCCGACACCTTAGCACTGGATTACCTCTGTTAGTGGGACAAAACAAACCTCTATATCTGGGATTCTTGTTTCGATTTTATCGTCATTGTTACCTCTATAACTGAGACATCCAGTGTATTTTACCTCTTTTACTGAGATTATATTTTAAGGAACAATTTTTCTAAATTGTTTCCTTTAAATTTCACTGGCAATAACCTCTGTAACTGAGACAAAATTTTATCACCTCTGTAACTGGCACTACATATTTTAATTTTCGTTTTATTTACTAAATTTAGCTAATTTTGTGCCTCAATGACCTCAGGTTTTGTTTTGTTTTGTTGTAATCGGCGTCTTTTTGAAAAATGACGAAATTAAGGCCGTAATTATCTTTACGTGCGTTTTTGTACTATTTATATTAAAAAAAACTTCTTGATTATTTTTGTGAACTACCTGTTTTATTTACTCATGTAGGTATGTATATGTTTTTACTCCACATTATTTTATTTCATTGTCGCACCTCTATAACTATAGTAACCTCTATTTTCACCTCTATTAATGAGAGCCTCTGTAAATGAGACAGATATTAATTTATACCTGGCTATCTGAGAAACTGGGTATGTGGAATACCTCTTTAAGTGAGACTATTTCGCAGGTCCCTTGGAGTCCCAGTTATCCAGGTTTCACTGTATGTATGTAGGCTTGCGTTTGATCACAATCACGCATGACGGTAAGCGAAGATGTGATCTAGGGTAGAGCACGCTTGTCTTGAAGATTACCAGATTGTAGCGTTCGGGGAATGTACTAGTATGAACCTGTCTAAAAATAAAAATGTCTGCCTTTTTCTTTAATTTAATTAAGGTGATATAAATTAATTAGTTCTAAGAATATGTACGCTGAAGCGGCAATGAGAAGGCCACATTGCTCGTAGAACAGACAACCGTTGGGGGAGAATAGTTCTTGAGTGGCTACCGTTTGCGGGAAACCGGTGGATGCAGTTGGCGAGTTGTCGTTCATTGTGGTGTGCTAAGGGGGAGGCCTTTGTTCAACAATAGACGTCTTCAGGCTTATGATGCTGATGATGATGATGAAATTAATTAGAAAAACGCATAAGTTTAGGTACTGAATATCCCTTTAAGACTCTCGCACGTTTCAGTTATAGCCGTGTGTTGTTTGAGGAGGGATTACAGCATATGTCATTAGTTATTACTACTCTTGATTTCCATTATTTTTACAAACCCATCTATTTGAGAATATAATTTTTGGGTTTTGGATAATGAGACAACGTTATGGTATCGAATGTCGAATGTAGCTAATCGACATTGTAAGTTTTTCAACTTTAGTAAGGCATGCATGCATGTGGCAGTTGAAAACAAATCTTAAAAGTTGAATGTATTTGAATAATATCGTGTTAGTTTAATTCTCATATT
Organism: Pandemis corylana; assembly: GCA_949127965.1. NCBI lineage: Eukaryota > Metazoa > Arthropoda > Insecta > Lepidoptera > Tortricidae > Pandemis > Pandemis corylana. The sequence continues at coordinate 7,883,019 of OX421864.1, read as the reverse complement.
ATGAATAGTGAAATCGTCTCAACATTTTCCATGCTATCACAAGAACTTAGGGAATCTTTGAAAATGTGTTCACTGTTCCGTACATACATATGGGTTCATAGAAAAGTGCCATTTTTAATTTGTTGACATTTTTTTTTTCGTGGTAGCAAGGGGCTACTCCGAAATTAAAAGTTCCTAACAAACCGTCTCTCTCACACTCATGTTTATGATGATATTGGTGTGAAAGGAAAGGCATACACTTTGAATTATTAATCTCGTAGTAAAAGGTCAGAACTGTGCGAGGTAGCTAAGCGGTGCGCAAGAAAAAATCCACCAATAGGAAAGCTGCTATGAGCAAAGTTACGGAAATAAAGTGATCCTATTGGTGGATATAGCTTTATGAAGTTGACTAATGGAATTTCTAGATGGTGATGGAGGAGCCGGTGTTCGACGCGTTGCGGACCAAGGAGCAGCTCGGCTACAGCGTGTTCAGTATGATGCGATACACTTTCGGAGTCCTAGGGCTCAGTGTTACTGTCAACACGCAGGCTGACAAGTTCAGGTACTTTTCATAAATAAATAAAAATGCAGGAGCTTTTACAAGGTTCATGTGAATTGCTAACATTATACTTGCTAATCCTGCCGCCTGTTCCGGCGTGGAGAGTAAGACAGCTGGAGACATTACTGGTATATAAGGTATTACATTATTATCTTAGCCCTCTAGGCTGGAAACGCATCAATTCTCGCGAGATAGACTAACTACCCCTCTCCTTCTAGAACGAACAGTTAGAAAAAGACAAGCAATCTATCTCGCTCCCGACGCGACTCTTGCACGCTCTCATGCTAGACGAGGGACACTAGTAAGCGAAAGTATCTATAAGCGAGTTTATCGACCTACGACGATATCCCTACGTGTCATTTAAATTTGCCATAGAAATTCCGATTCATTTACATATGTTTTTTGTTCTATACTCTTAGAGCAAAGATAAAACAAAGAATGTATCAGGTGCTTCTCTTCCCGCGTAATCGTAAAAGTCAGTCGAAAATCGTAGGAATCATGTTATAGGCAATGCGGCTAGTAACCCATCACAATTTTGATTCTCCTTTCCTCTTATACGCCCACTAAACGTGGTCTTTATGCCTTGCTGCGGTAGGCTCTACCCTATAAGGGATAAAGACGTGATTATTATGCATGTATGAAAGATGTTTTCTTTTCATAACATTATAAAATTTAAGAAAGCCTGTGACAGGGGTACCGCACCTCTCTTGCATACAATTAGGTTCATGTGTATTAAAGAAAGTATACATACGTTCTTTTATATAAAAAGTTAGAACTTGAACATAAGGGTTTTTTGTGAAAACAAAGCAAAATCGGGTAGTTGTTAAAAATCAAACACCTATTCAAGCGGTCTTTCTTGCCCCGTACGTGCAAAATTTGGAATGGGCTGGCGGCTGGGGTATTTCCAACTGGCTATGACATGGGTACCTTTAAGAGGCGAGTGTACTATTTCTTGCAAGGCCGGCAACGCGCTAGCAGTCCCATTGGTGCTGTAGTTGTCCATGGGCGGCGGTGATCACTTACCATCAGGTGCAAAAAAAAAACCTAACATATACAGAATTTAATTAATTATGTATGTATATGTTCGTGTGTGTTTTTAGCGTCGCGCATGTAGACAGCCGAGTCGAAGCGTTCCTGAAGAAGTTCGCGCGCGACATGCGGCGGCTCAGCGAGCGCACGCTGCAGGCCACCAAGCACTCGCTCGTGCAGCTCAAGCACACCACCGACTACGAGCTCAAGGAGGAGGTCAGTGTAGTGCTCCACTTTTCATTTATAAGCATAGCCAGGAAAGCTAAACGCAAAAGAACCGCATACATACATACATACATACCGTCACGCCTCTTTCCCACAGGGGTAGGCAGAGACTACTTTATTCCACTTGCTACGATCCTGACATATTTCTTTCGCTTCATCCACAGTCATCAATCTCTTCATACATGCTCGTCGGTTTCGGGTACTCCTGACCTGACCTTTTTCCAAAACGTCTCCTATTTGGTCTCGGAACGTCCGTCTAGGCCTTCCCCTCCCAACGCAACCATTCGTACTCCCCATATAGATCTGTTTAGTTAGTCTACTTTCATCCATCCGCTCTACATGCCCAAACCAACTAAGCATACTTTTTTCTATCCTAGTCACTATATCCTCTAAAGAACCGCAACACGGTAATAAAACAATAACTATGGAAGACGTGACTGAAAAGGTCAAAAATGTTAATTGACACACGGATAACTCACCTATAAAAGTCGAGTGATGTTCGACATGTTTCGGACCAGTTCGTAGTCCTTCCTCTTGGAACCCTCGCCCCAAGCCAACCAAGCAAGTTCGTTTCGCTGACGCAAGAGTACGTTTGTGTAATTATGATTTTGTCTCACGGTAGTTTCTTGTTGAGAACTCTTTAGGTAAACAAAATCTTAGTAACATAATTACGACTCTATTGATTCTTGTTCTATGTCAATCTCTATTTGTGCAATGACCTGTCCGAGCTATGTTTATAAGAAGCCAGTTGTTGCCCGCGACTACATCGACGCTAATAGATAATAATCTTCTATTGTATATAAAAGAAAGTCGTGTTAGTTACACTATTTATAACTCGAGAACGACTGAACCGATTTGGCAAAAAATTTGTAGGGAGGTAGCTTAGAACCAGGAGACGGACATAGGATAATTTTTATCCCGATTTTCCCACGGGATTGGAAAATTCCGAAATGTACTAATAAAGCTACAGACATTAAATTTAGCATGCCTACACATTATTCCTTGATTAGTATAAAGATGCACTTGCAAAGGAATTTTTCAAATTTCCCACGGGATAAAAACCCAAGGTGAATAATTAAGACTATAATTAGTAAAATAATATTCCTAGAGGATCTGTAGGTGCTCTAAGAAGGGATTTTCCGAATTTCCCACGGGATAGGCAATAAAAACCTTATACTTGGAGACATGAGTGGATGTATGGGGTGTGTCGTCACTCTGACTTTATGTGCGCGGACGAAGTCGCGGGGAAAAGCTAGTAGACATGATAAAACCGTACGAAAATCCATTGTGTTTTATAGTTTAGCGGCGGGGGAGGTCTTATAATGCGTAGTGAAACCCATTTGGTTATTGACGAAGGGCGGACATTTGAGCGTTAGGGAGCACCTTCGATCAACAATACAACTAGATTCACAGTCCCATACAAAAGCAAAGCGAAAAAGTGGCCCTGTTGCTTATGCTTATAGCTATATCTGTTTTACCTTCTTTATTAACGTAAAATAAACTTTAAGTCTAAGCAACAAAGATCCAAATAATTATAATTGTATATAATACTTACGACGTTTCGTCACAAGCGAGCGAAAGCGTTCGATAAACAAAAGAACTACCTTCGTTTCAAAAAGATGTCATTCTATTTGAGGAACGGGGTAATAATGGAGTCGCAATTAAGTATATAACTCGGTTTTTTTTTATTTGACAGATATTTACAAATACAAAAATTAACATGAATTTTAATAATTAAGCCCATCTACGTTCCACTGCTGAGCACAGGCTTCCTTTAACAACGAGAGGGATTGGGTCATAGTTCCCACGCAGGCCCAGCCAGGCAACAGCCGTAGTAGCCTAGTTGTTCGACCTACCGCCTCTCAAGCAGAAAGTCGTCGAGGGAATGGGTGATTATAATAGGAATCATGTCATAGGCGATGAGGCTAGCAACCCATCACTATTTTGATTCGATTTTCCACCTAAACTCGTCGCAAAATAAAAGGCCCGTTTTGACAGTTCACTCCTATGAAGTTCTCTATTTTTTACCGATCGAAATGTTCTGAAGGTAATTACATTTTTCATTGATGGGTACCGCCCACTCGGCTAAGTGCTGTGCATAACGATTTTTTCATATTGTCCACAGACTAATAATAATCGGTTAAAAAAAAAAACGATCAAGATATTTTTTTAAGGCCGACTCGTACTTGGCCGGTTTTATTTATTTAAATACTAGTGTTCATCAATCAATAATTAATTACTGAATTTCACTGAATTTCACCAGCTGTGTAGTGGATCTTTACTGAAAATTATGAGCTTGGAGCTCCAAAATTTACCTTTTGTAACATTGTATCATTTCAAAATCTACAACATCAGTGTAAGTAAAATTTTCTAAACAGAACTTTAATCCAATGCACTTTACAATATATATTCAAATCGATCAAGTACTCATGCAAACTTGAATCGATTTATCGTGAGTATCGAGTACCGAGTCGTATGGTTACATCACTAGTTACGTCGCGAAGACAAATGTCAAAACGGGCCTTTTATTTTGCGACGAGTTTAGACGCCCACAATCTTGCTAAATGTGGCCTGTAGGTACCTGTTACCTTAGGCTCTGTGTACTCCGTAAGGGATAAAGACGTGATTTGTGTGTATGTGTGTTATAAATATTGTACGGCTTGAACTTTTCTTGAAGCTTTACGTCTTCTTTAATAAGTGATAGCTCCTCTGTTCCATCTCACTATACTTCATCTTATATTATTTTAAACATTTCTATGTAACTAGGTATACCTGCAATTTGGGAATCGCCTTTTTCTGTAATCTACGCCTTGGCTATTTCCAGTTATGTCGAATTTGGCAAAATTAATCGAACATTATAGCAGAATTTTTGTAAGGCATGTAAAGTTCTTCTTCTCTTTCTCTCGCGACAATAGTTATCCATTCCGCACAGCAAAAAAGATCACTAGGAAATCTACAAAAAAATGCAATATATATTTTATTTTAAAACGAGAACTACTCCATGAATTTCTTGTTCTAAAACATCCGATTATTGTCAAGATGGTGGGCCAAACAATAAATTATTGATTTTAAAATGTAAACTGCCAATTTTTACGTACTTTATGAAATACTGACTTGTATTTACTTAAAGAAAGATATTCCTTCCGAAACCTTAGTGTTTCGGTGGCTGTTTTTGCAATTTTTGAACGCACATTGTGGCATTTTGACACGTCCTCACGTTGGCCGAGGTTGGCGCATACTGTCAGAAAAAAGGCCACAAATTTATTTTGTGGCCTTATTTCTCGGAGCCGTTTTCAGAGCTATCACCGTGAATCTAGTTGTATTGTTGATCGAAGGGGAGCACGATTACTATGGCAACGGGTTCAAGTCGCAACTATTTTGATCAAAACCCGTTTTTTTGACAAATGTCTTATATTTACGATTTCAGGTGGAAAGAAATTGGAGGGAGATCGTGAGCAGGGAATACCAGTTCCAAAGACTGTTCTTGGAGGTATGAAAATAATTGACAATTTAATTTTAAACTAGAAATATTTCTTTGTGTTTCATAAAGACAAATTAAATAATCTTAACAATGCTAAATTCAGAGCAGATGATAAAAGCCCATCGAGGAAATAGGCGAAAATCTTAGGAATCATATTATAGGCGATGCGGCTAGCAACCCATCACTATTTTGATTCCTCTTTTCACCTATTTGACCACAATAATGCTAAACGTGGCCTTTGGCTCTGTGTACCCCGTAATGGATAGACGTTATTTATGTATGTCATAAAGACCAGTAGGCTTATTACCTAACTCGCTCGCAATCGCCATCGTGTTCATTTTGACAGTTCATGTATGGGCTGACAGTTGGCATCGGAATCAGCTAGCTGTCACATTTATACAAGAACTGTGAAAATGAACACGATGGCGATTGCGAGCGAGTTAGGTAATAAGCCTACTGAGTTTAAATTATTGTTTCTTTCAAGGCGGAGGCGATTGAGAAAGTTAAACTGTCGGATATTAAAAGCTGGGTAGAGAATCACTTCTCTACCGGCAACAAGTCCCAGTTCAGGAAGATTTCTGTGCAGGTATATTTTTTTTTATTTCTATTACATTTAAAAGTAAAATATATAGGTAATTATTCTTGTTTGTGTGTAAGGGGTGAACTAATATTAGAAAATTCCTTAACTTGGTTGCTTTTTTTCCGCAAAAGTGCAAATTTACCGCCAGACGCTGACTGTGTCCCAAATGCTAGTTGGAAATATTTAAAACGTTCTCTGACCACCAGGTTATTCAGTCGTCAATTTACTATTTATTTTTTGCAGATAATGGGCCACAAATCTGCGAAAGACGGCAACGTAACTGAAATCGATCAGCCCAAGACCTACAATCTGACTTACTTAGACGCGACAAACCCTATTGGTGATTGTACGGAAAATAACGCAGACTTCATAACGAACATCGAGGATTTCAAGAAGGGATTGCCCATCATTGAAGTTCCGCAAGTAGAATTAGCCCAATGTTAAAAAGACTTGTATTGAAATAATAAAGAGGCTAGACTAGGGAATATAGGATGTTAAAAAGTAACCGAGGTCCGAAGACTCGTCACGTGCTAATCTTACGACGCGATTAAGAACAAAGTGTCGACAAATTAAAAGTACCGACGACCGACCAAATGGTGAAATATATGCTATAGCTTTTAACACGTTGTTACCAAGATAAGCTAGAGAGGTACAAACTGATGTCACTCTGTTGCTGATACCATCACGCTATTCTCCAGTCTGAACTCTTTGGAAATTAAGCTCCATTCGTGACTACATTTCTACAGCGCAGAAGGGCAAAGACGCACACTTATAAATATTAGCTTGACAGTATTTTATTATACGCATTATTGACGCTGAAATAGGCTAGACGATTAAAGCCTCTTAAATGTATAAAAAAATGGATTCGTAACTATAACTTATCTGTATTTTTTAAAAGTTTGTAAATTACTCGCTGACTTAACTTAGTTATGGACCTTCAGGGTGCTAAAAGGCAATTTAGTTCATAGTGACGTTATACGATACTTAAAACCGACAATTTTTCCTTAGGATTATGTATATAAAATAAATTTTATAAAAATATCTCACGATAACTAGCTCCTTTTATGATATGTTTATAAAACTTATTTTTAGTTGAAAGATGTTTTGTTTTTTTTTATTCAGTAGTGACTGACTTTTGAAGAAGCAATTAGATAAAACATGTTTTCATTAAAATTGGTTTTATAACTTTTATAAACAGGCAAATTATAATTTAGGTTTCAGAGTTTATGTAAATAATACGTAATGATTTGTATGTAACTGTGTCCTACATATGACCATACAAATCGCGCAAGGAACAAAATAAAGCTAATTTTGTTTGAGTAAAAAGTTTTATTATATCACAAATTATACAACTTAGCAACATTATTTCCAATGCATCTATCCGCGCAGTTTGTTAACATCAAATCGTCACAAGACTTAGTCGCTTAAATAGCGCATAGAAATCTTCCCACTTCAATAGTGACATCTCAGGGGGCTTTTACGAAATTAGAAGGACTATCGTCCCTCTCAATGGTGAACTCATTTATTTCAGTAGCGTGTAGTGGGGGAGGGGGAGCCAGGGTAGTCAGCGAGGACGGTGCAGTGACGCAACAATTTGTACGCTTTGCCTACCCTGGCTACTCGTCCCACTGTTATAAAAATCCTTTCTAGGGATAAAAGATTAGGAGGTTCGTTACGTATCTTCAAATGACCGAAGAGCAAAACGAATTGAAATAGCGACCTTATGGTGGAGTGTAATTCGTCATTTTTAGCAACAATAAAAATACAAATAGTTTATTCAGGTACCTAACGAAAAGTATAATGGGACATAATATAACAGTGGGAGAATGTGTCCGTATCCGCGACCCCTCGCTGCACGCCCTAGTCTATAGTCATTACATTTGTATACCATGTCCATCATAACCAGTTAGTACTAGAAAACTCAGAAAGCACGCGATTGGTCAGCGATGAGTCACAAACATTTGACATCGGACAGGTTTACATGGCGGCCAAAGTTCAGTCAACATCTGTCTCTCGTACGGTGCGGATGCGTTACACACTCCTCGCGCCGCCCTTCATCTACATTTGCTGTATATTGTTTTATGTTGACTTTTGACATGCCTAATGTCATGAATAAACGAACATACTTGAGTCGTTTTCAAAACACATGTACATAGTTAAGGGCTTTAATTAAAACAAAAGTTAATTGCTTCCTTTGTGTTACGACATTTTCACACTTATTGCAATGGAATAAGGGTGAAACGGTCGTAACACAAAGGAATCAATTAATTTTTGATGTGATTAACCCCTTAACTATGTACATTTTTTTGAAAACGACTCACTGACGTGTATGGCCCGACCTTTATCACTTTAATTTGCATACAAAAGTGCAACAGAGAGAACGCTATATTAACTTGTTATCTTGGACATTGTATAGTGATGTTAGTAGACGATTTCGATGCGTCCGTCCAGGTCTTGCAGCACGGAGCCCTGCTGCCGGATGTAGTCCTGCAGCATCACGTAGTCGAGCCGCAGGTTCTCCGGGTTCTCGCGATTCTCGGACAGCATCTGACGGGAGAGTATAAGTTTTTCTCAAAATATAAACGTAAAAAAGCTATGGGCCAACGCTAATAGTACATTCTGCATTCCGAGGGTGGTGAAATAAAGAATGTCTCAGATCGCAAGAATTTGTCGCACGAGCCAAAGGCGAGGGCGATAAACATGCGACCTGAGGCTTTCTTTATCACCGCCCGAGGTGTGTACACAATTTTACGTCTTCCCCTGGCCAGGAAATAGAAATTTCCGCTCGCGTTGCCCGGGGCGACATAACTATAAAGGAGAGAGCATTCGGCGTCTAATATTTGAGTGGTGTGGACGTTGAGCCGAACGTTACGAAGTTTACATCGATTGCTCGTTTTTTTTTTTTTTTTTTTTTTTATATGAATAGGAAGGCAAACGAGCAAGTGGGTCACCTGATGGTAAGTGATCACCACTGCCCATAGACACCCGCGCAACCCCGAAGGGATTGCAGATGCGTTGCCAACCTAGAGGACTAAGATGAAATGCCTCTTGTGCCCGTAATTTCCCCGGCTGTCTTACTCTCCGCACCGGAACACAGCAGTGCGAGCACTGCTACTTAGCGGCAGGATTAGCGAGTAAGATGGTGGTAGCGATCCGGACGGACCTTGCACAAGGCCCTACCACCCGAAGTTTACAAATGCTCGGGCAAGAATGCTCCCAGTGAGGACGCTCCTGTATAGAGTACTGATCGTGTAACGACCGGTACTTAGCCCGGAGTCTATTGCTGCTTGGGAGGAATCTCATGATGCTATAGGTGTATTTTGTGACCTTTCGAAGGCCTTTGATTGTGTGGATCATGACACTTTAATTTGTAAGTTAAATTTCTATGGTATTCGTGGCCTCGCTTTGGAACTCATTATATCTTACCTCACCCAAAGGAATCAAAAGGTAGCGATTGGCGGAGCGGTATCGGCGGGATCTGTGGTCGAAATGGGAGTGCCTCAAGGATCTATTCTTGCACCATTTTTGTATCTTGTTTATGTAAATGACCTAACCTATATGGTGAGCCGAAAATCAGGCATAGTCATGTTTGCTGACGATACTTCTTTGCTGTTCAGGGTTAGTAGGAAAGACACCGACTTTATTGAACCCAATGAGACCCTATCCATGATATCCGCATGGTTTGCTGCCAATAATTTGTTACTAAACCCTAAAAAAACCAAATGTATTAAATTTTCATTGTTAAATTCACCTCATTCAAATTCGGTTTCAAATATCAAATTAGATGGTCAATGTATCGAATTTGTAAAATCAACAGTATTTTTAGGAATAACACTGGACTCAAAACTACAGTGGGGATCTCACGTCACATCAATCGCGAGTAGGTTGAGCTCTGCTGCTTTTGCAGTCAGGAAAATGCGGCAGCTAACCGATGTGGCGACGGCACGGTTGGTGTATTTTGCTTACTTTAATAGCATCATGTCGTACGGCCTTATTTTGTGGGGATCTGCTGCAGACATGCAGACAGTTTTTATCTTACAGAAGAGGGCAATAAGAGCTATTTACAACTTGGGGACACGTGAATCATTAAGATCTTTTTTTAAGGAAATAGGTATTCTAACACTGCCGTCGTTTTATGTATTTGAGATAATCATGTATGTAAGAAAGAATATATGTTGTTTTCCAACTAACGTTGATAGGCCAAGGGATACTAGAAGCAAAGGAAAGCTTAGAGTCCCATCTTACAGACTGGTAAAAACCAAAAAGTCGTTTCTGGGAAATTGCATACGTTTCTATAACAAAATTCCAAAAAATATCACTGAGTTAACAGATACAAAATTCAAATCAATTGTCAAGAAGACATTAGTATCTAAGGCGTATTATAAAATTAGTGATTATATCATGGACAGGGATGCTTGGAAATAATCCCGCTCCGCATTGGCGATCCCTGCAAATCAAATAGCGTATCTACGGTGTTAAAAAAAAAAAAAAAAAAAACTAGTTGTGTTAAATACTTTGGATGTAAGTCTTTAAAGTAAGTTATTGTAATCTGTTTTAAAAAAATATATATACTGTTGAGTTTCTCGCCGGATTCTTCTCAACAGGGGTTTTCCGAACCGGTGGTAGATTTTTTGTTGACATTCATAAGTGCTTGTACAGCCTAAACTGAATAAAGATATTTTGATTTTGATTTTGATTGATTGGCTCGTAGTACGGACAACGGATGCATTTAAGCCGTCGGTCTATGACTTGCAATGCGCGGTCTCATCTTCTTGGCGCGGTGCTGGCGGAAACCCTGGTGAAACCCTATTGGCATCCCACTGCGTCCCCATCACACCGGAGTGAGGCAACGCGGGAGAATTTTTACTTTGGGTATACCCCTTCTGGGGGGGGGGGGGCAGTCCCACATACCCCTAGGCACCCCCCTGCCTAGGGCATCCATAAAGATTTCCTTTGTGTGTATTTATAATGTACTGACCGTGTAGCCGCCGCCGCCGTCTCCGATATAGTTCTGCGTGACGACTCGGTAAGTAGCCTCGGGGTCTAGGGGCTCGTAGCGCGGCACGGAGCACTCTATGCAACGGATGCGGGACGTCACGCGGGACCCCGCCGGCGCTGACGCGTTGTACACGTTGCGCATGCCTGGGAGAACATTGAATGTAAAACAAGTAAATATACAAAAAGAAATTCCGCTGAAACCATGGTTTTATAATTCGAAATTAGACAGAAGAGAAACCTCTATTTTGACTCGAATGAGACTAGGCCATACGTGCGCTCCCTCTCATCTTTTTAGATTTAACATAGTAAATAGCGAGACGTGTGACTGTGGAGCTGAGGTGGCAGACTTGAATCACATTTTCCTATCCTGCTCATTACTCGACCGAACTTTATTTATGGAATCATTAATATCCCAAAATATACCTCTTCCTACAAACATATCCTCCTTGTTGACTTTTCCTAACATATATAATTCGTTAGCATTATTTATTTCTAAAAATAATATCAAAATATAATACTCATAATATGCATATGTATCTATACATTCTACCTACCCTGACCCTTTATTCCAAATTTCGCACCTATCCCTAAGACGAACCATTCCTTATCCGTGTCCAATTTCCCAAATTTGAATATGGCTAAGGGTAACACCAAAAGCCCAAGTCCAAAAGAGAAAAAAAAAAGTAATAGTAGTTTATGCAATGATGAGGGTAGACCGACCGCTTAAATGAATACTCGCGGGCGCGGCTGTGGGGCGCGGGGTAGGACGACGGCGGGGAGCTCTGTCGGTGCGGGTGGGTGTGCGCCTGCCCTCCCCCTCCCCCCCCCCCCGCACAGAGCTCCCACCCCGCGCGTCTGCACCGCGCGGGCGAGGACTCATTTAAAGCGGTCGGTCTATAAATGCGTGTTCAGCTTAATGAAAGGAGGCTTAGTGAGGTATCGAAATTAAGTATACGTACGTAGATTGAATGTCAATGCGAGCACCGTCAACAAAAGGTAGTGCGTGAAATTTTTTGTGTAAAAAGTTTTTTTGTAACCAACTAAATTAATTTAATTTTGCTAAAAATACAAATTTGAATGAAGCTAAATTACAGTGTGACTCCAAATGTTTGATTGCGATTCTGAATACCATAGTCACTTGGACATTCTTTTGTTCAACGATAACTTAAATTTTCAAATCAAGCAGGCTTCTCTTCCCGCGCAGATGGTAAAAACCCACCGAGGGAATGGGCGAAAATCTTAGGAATCATGCCATAGGCGATGCGGCTAGCTACCCATCACTATTTTGATTCCCCTTTCCACCTATACGCCCATAATCATGCTAAACGTGGCCTTAAGGATTTCTGTTACCTAGGCTCTGTCTACCCCGTAAGGGATAAAGACGTGATATATGTATGTAAACGACCTTTTTCTACTAGATAAAACACTAGTACAAGAGCAGCTGATATAGGATGTTCCAAAACTGACTGACCTCCGATTTGCAGCATGCGTCCGCTGTAAAAGTCGCCGCTCTGCGCCACTCCGACGGAGAACTCGAGCGCCTCGAGCAAGTACTGGCCCTTCAGGTCGTACACTTGCACGTAGTTCTCAAACGGCATCGCCATCAGCAGACCCTCCGTCGTTACCTCTACGGACAGGATAGAACAGTTTGACTTAGGGCGCCTTCACATTATCGCGGCAGCAGCAGATGCCTTTGGCGAGCTGTTTGCCCGCGACTTAGCCCGCGCACAGTTACAGTTTGTTGCGAAACTCCATAAAAGTTGCAAATCCTTTTTTGAGACAGACGCTTCCTACCTATAACTACCTTATACAAATTTGCGAGAGCCCTTAAACCACTTAAATCCGGCTCTGTCGCAAAATCATTTCTTAGCTTAACTATGATAACAGCGTCAGTTTCAGCGTAATCCGTCCTATGGTTTGAGCTACAGTATACAGCCGCGCGAGTTGTTTCGATTATCTTGGCGCATTTCATTCAAATAATGGATTCCAACGATGAAACATTAGTGTCTCAATCTATAATGTGCGTGGTTTGTAATAAAACTGATGATTTATACCATATTGTGGAGGAATGCGACCGGTATAAGCAGGCTAGAGAGAAGTACCTGGAGAACCTAAACATGCATAATGGTGAAGTAAACGTTTTGCTGGCTTTCCCTTCGTCGGACAAAGCTCTTAGCATGTATAAATTTGTGCAGCATTCCTTCATAACTAGAGCATCTGGCTCTGGGCGAGGGGATGCTGCATGAATTTTGATCTCCGATCTTCTTGAAACCTCCCATGAGGAATAGTCCCATAGTCACCCCTGTGTACTAAAGCCTCTTTAAAACGTAAGATAAAAAAAACGATGAAACATTACTGTTGCTCCTGCTTTGATTTGCAATAAGGCATAAGACTGGGCATCGACCCGAGATGTACGGGGTAAAATCCACCAATAGGATTTCTTCATTTTTTCGGCCTGCAGCGCTGTTTTCCTATTGGTGGACGTTTCCTCGCGCAACAGCTATCTCGCACAGCACGGCTACGACTAGAGCAAGCGAGAGCGCGAATATGGTCTTTTCTTTAAACCGAATTATATTACAGAAGATTTACAGTCACCCCCAAAAACCACAGGTAGTGTAAATAAGTGTAGAAAACGAATTCGTTGATTTTCGCTACACACCGTTTAACGCATTCACTGCCGGGAACTTATATATGCGTTTTCGTGACTTTCGCCAAGTGCCCCTGTCACAATCTTGCGGCCGTTAGAACGCACATGCGTTCGCGGCACTTGAAGAAGCCTCGGACATGACTGCTGGCACCGAATGCGTTAAGACGCTTAGTGGCCTTACTCTGGTCCAAAGCGTTAATATCTTAAACCGCTCACCTCCGCGGTCGATGGCGGCGCGCAGCCCCCCCGCGTTAATCATACAGACGTGCGCGTCGTGCCACGCGGAGCCGTGCGCGCGCTCCATCAACTGAAATAACACAAAAACATGATAAAGCACCACACTAGAGCTAATGCGTTTCAATATGTAGATATAGTTTATCTGAAAGCTAAATTACTTCGAAGTCAAACACTGGCCCTGAAGCTCGATATTAAAGCAGATCATTCGAAAGTTTTTTTTATGTTATAAAAAGCAATCACCACAACCCATGGACACCCACATAGGATAGGGGGGTTACGGGTGCGTTGCCGGCCTTTTAAGAAAAACGTAGACTCGTTTTTTGAAGAAAGTGTTAGTGGTAATCTGTGTTTTGCTACGAATTCATTTAAATTTACGACTAGTTAACTGATTTTCGGAATCACATAGGTACCTTTGTGAAACGCCACTAGAAAGTGTTATAAGTATTAAATGAAAATTACGACTCCAATTAATTTTCGAATATCACTTTCGAGTGATGTGATGTGCCTTCAAAAATCGGGCGCCTAACTACCTCTACATCCTAAGTCCACGCATGATTAGATATAAGTATAACTTTTTAACTTTTAGTTGAGAAATGATCCTCATGCAAAAGCAGACGAGACAGAGAGTGAAAATCGAATACCTCACTTATTGACTTAGTATAGAGTAACGCTAACGCCTATAGGCAGTGGCGTGAAGTGGAGATCGCCATAGTAGTTAGCGGGAGAATGGCGCACCACAATTTGTATGCGCTGCCTAGCGACACCCCAATCCACGCCCTATCCGGGCCGTCTCTCTCTAGAACTTTAAGAAAAACACGGGTACCTAGTCTATCTCGCGCGTTGTCTTGTTAGGCGTGCTTCTAGAGTTCACTGACCTGTTGCAAGAACCCGTCACAAGCCCAGCTGCCGATATTGCACTCGCGCGAGTAGCAACTGCGGCTCAGCGGCGTCAACAAGCGCCCTAGGACTTCCTTGCCGACTGCGTCCACCTCCAGTCGCCATGGCTCCAACTCTTCGAGCATATCCGGGTCTGCAAACCAAGGTTAGTGAAAAATCAGGCGACACTGCTCCAACCAAATGTCTCGTAAATGTAAAACAAAACACTGTTAACAAGTCCTTACTTATTATCTAGATGGCGCTACTGGTATTTTTTACATGTTTAATAACAACAAAACGAAACCACTCCTACCCTCGTATCGTGCTTCGTGGGATCCTCGCGTACCTCTAATCAAGTCAGTCATGGTTTACCATTATTCAGAAATGCTTGCTAAGCTTTACGAGGGGATAAGGGGGTGGATTTTAAGTTAGAATCTCGAGCTTAACCTAACTTACTACAACGAATTTATCCATATTTTATGTTAATGTTTTCTTCAACTTTGACTTTGGTGAATCATCGATCTACTAGTATTTAAAAAAAAACAGGTTTTATAACCTTTAACAATGTATAATGGCCAAGACAACCTCTTAGGAAACCAGACTCGTTCCCTCCCGGTACAAATATTACCTTGGACAATAGAAGTTCCCAAGAATATGGGTATCCCCTCCCATCCCTGGATGGTGCCGGCGGCATTGAAAAACAGCTTGATGTTGCCGAGGTAGCGCGTGTAGCAGGAAGCCTGCACCACTAGGATCTGTGTGTAGATATATCTATTTGACATGATGGCTGTATCGACATGTCTGCCCTCGACTGTACTACTTCTACTATCAATATTGGCACTGAGGTTACTGTTATAGCTTACCCGATGCCCATTGGTCTGCACGACTTCAGTAGGATAGTCTCCGGCAGCAAAGTCTCCGTTCGGAGTCTCTCCGTTGAAGAGAAGCGTATGCGAATGGGCTCCCACTATGATATCGACTTCTGGAGATATAACTCTTGCCATTGCCCTGAAATGAACATTACGAAACGTTAAACTTAGTTCATGTCTAGCAAAGAGGCACCGAAAAACCGATAAAATAACTTAGGCTCCGCCCGCGACGAAGAATATGATCCAGCACTCAAGAACTTTGCAATAAAAAGCATATTCTATAGGCTGAAGATGAAAGGTACTTACACGTCGCTAGTGTACCCGCAATGCGACAGCACAATGATTATATCGACGCCTTGCTCAGCCAAGATGGCGGCCTCTCGGTTGATTGCTTCCACTTCGTCTTCCATTATCACTTGTCCGATGGGTGCTGAGAACTGAACGGCGTTATTGTTTACAAAGACAGATGAGTAACAAATAATAAGGCTGGTCTGTAGTTGTAACCATCGATCATTTATAAGAATAACTCTTCTCAAAGTCACTTGCAGTACAGATCTACTGTTTTCAGCAAACGATGCAAAACGAACTGTTCCAAATTAGCTAAACAAATTACTTGAAACTTAAGTATGTAGGTTATACCCAAAATTTCCTAAATTAATAACGGATTACAAATCAACTTTGAGTTCCGAAATTGTTTGGGGTGTTCGATTTGCATGTCATGTATTGGCCGACAGAATGTTTACTTCTTACTGGTGATCACATCAAACGTCACAAACACCCTTTAACCAAAATTACCGGTCGCTTAAGATTCTGTTTCCTCAGGTTTTCCATAGTAAAGTAATTGATCGTCATACCACGCGCAAAAGTACTCCGATGATGCCGATCCTCCTCCCCCGGCGCTCCAGTACAACATGGTTGTGCACGAAGGGCGTCAGCTCCGGCTGGTACGTCGTGTTGACGTTGGCCCCGAGCATGGGCGCGTTGAGGCGCTCCAAGTACGGCAGCAGACCCTCCGGCCCGTGGTCAAATTCGTGGTTTCCGAGCACCTGCAATAGACCGCACAATATACCTACACATACAAGATATAAAATTTGAGATAAAATGAACTAAAGACCTCCCTAAATGATTACAAAATGTTTCCTATATGAGCATCCCTATTGCGTTTCCGAGTTGCGATAACGTGGGCAACCGATAAATGTTAATTCCTAATCGTCATTATTTCACGTTATAAATCAATCAAATTTTAATATCGCTGCTTATCAATTCACTAGCTGAAAAATGACCCTGTATAAGTATGCTAATAAATATAGGTCTCAATAATTATTCATTTATGCACTTCCCACTATTAATTATGTTATATTAAACATCACTTATAAGTACTTGAAATTCACACACACACAGTAGGTAAGTGAGTGTTGTAACGCCGTCCGGGCCTGGAACCCGGTGTTCCGTACCTACCACCGGCCAATTACCAATACTAACAGCGAGCATAAAACATCGAAAACATACATCATGATTAAAGCAGGCAATTTTTTTGTAACCTTTGGGTGTGGAGCCTTAAATATTATGACTCACATGAGCATCATGCGGCAGCAAGTTCATAAAGTGCTGGCTGACGTTCCACCTTAGGAAGTTGTACCAGATGGTGCCCTGGAAGGTGTCGCCCCCGTTCAGCACGAGGGAGTCGGGCTCGTCCTCTTTCGCCTCTTTGATGGCTGTGTAGAGCCGAGCGTAGCCTCCGATGCAGGGCGCTTCGGACGGGTTGCAGATTGTGCCCGCTGGACTGATCTCGTCGAAACTGCACGATTGGTTTTTGTTTTTATTTTAATGTTTAACTCAATAGCAAAGATTTGTACTCGTCAAATATTCTGCACTGAGTGTGGACCGAACCTGTGACCTCAAGCTTTCGATCTTCAACTACAAAATAAATACTAATTACCGTAGACTACTAGACACCTTTCTACAGTCATGAAATGAAATTGATCATACAATCGTCCGAAGATCATTTTGAGATCACTTAATCCGCCATCGTTAATCTCATAATGACAAGCAGGTTAAAAATCTATCAATGGTACCTACGCTACAGTATGGTAGATTTAATAAGTTCCACATTCGATGATAGAGATACTTCTTATACCAACCCACAATGTGCAAAACAATACATCTTATTTTTAACACGGAGTAACTACACAGGTGGTTATGTTTTTATTGCTTCCTTAAACGTAAGTCACTTGGAGCCGGTTCTGGACGTTTTCAACTGATGTGAGTCAGTTTTAAAGCATTGCAAATTGTAAAATTGTAACATATGATTCACGTAAAGGTTATATGGAATCATATTTTTAACAAATAGGTATGTTTTAATCCATTTAAAGTAGTTGTTAATGTTTTAGAACGCTAGAAAACGACAACAACCGCTTTATACTGATTCGTTGTAAACGTTGACAACCGGTGCCATATCTTTACCAAGCCCTCAAACATATCCCTAGGTGAGTACAACAACAACGGTTATGCATAAAAAACTGTACTTACTGTGCATGGAAGTCGTTGAAGTGTATAATATTAAGTTCGAACACGTCATCTTGCGCTGCCGCTGCAGCCAGCAAGCACGTCCAAAGAAGTAGCTTATACATCACCTCCGCCTCACACCTCCGACGCGGGCGTGCGCAAAACTACCAAATGAATGTAATCCTTAATCGTATGCGTATCAGAAAGATTACAGCATTAATTGATGCTTTATTGTTATTAAGATATTGCGTAGCGAATTAGGTACCTAACAACTCACTCTAACATTTACATTTAGGACGCCTGTAAGCAAATAATTATAGATAGGAATGTAAAACTTAAAGCAGGTTTTTTTGCTACAAGTAGTGCTAAGTTACGTACGTAATAACATGACAAGATTTATTTTGAATAATATTCTCGCAGTAAAACCATACCTATAACTTGACCTATAATAGAATCATCGTCATATGATACATCCAAGGTGACCAAAAAGTTCGACACACTATATTATTTCTATGGTATACTGAACTATTTTACCGACTTGGACGCTGACCGTACATACTAGTACGCAAAATGAAGATACGCATACACACATACTTTGTCAAAAATAGTTTATATAAACTTGTTATAGTATTATTTGTACTTGAACTATCACTTGTTCTGTATTGTAGTGACCCTATACGTTCAAACAAAACGTCCACTAGCTACATGCATTCTAAACGATTCAGACCGTCGGTTGGCCTTATTGGTAAAGTACTCGTAATTGAAAGAAAATTGCTTATCTACATATTGTATTACTAGCTGTTGGCCGCAACTTCGTCTGCATAGAATTCGTTTATCGCTATCCCGCAGGAATTACGAAATTATCCGGGATAAAAAGTTGCCTGTATTATTCCAGACTATAATCTATCTATGTTCCAAATTTCATCCAGATCTATTCTGTCCAGCCCTTCTGGCGTGAAAGAGTAACAAACATCCGTACTTGCAAGCTTTCGCGTTGTTGATATTAGTAGGATTATGCAAGTACGGCAATATAATTCAAATAGTATTTCTGTATAAATACCTACCACTGGTAATTCATCAATTTCGAATACGCCTCTGTTAATTTACCTTATCTACTTATTTAAATAATACAGGTGTTATTAAAATCGTTTCGCTTAGAACATAAGGGTGATAAGATAATACACAGCCAGTTTGATTCAAAGTCTTATTGCTTGGCAATAAAGTGGCTAGTCCTACCGATGTTCCTTGCCGTTACGAGTACTTACATCGACTTTATCCACAGCGAACAAATTGGCTATTTGATAATGATAAAATAACACATGTATAAAATAATGTTACCGATTTTATAATTTATATCGACCAATTAATCGGACATATTAAGTAGACAAGCTCTTAAGCGAGAGCAGATTACTTAGAACAGTCAATCATAATAAATGTGTGTTGTAATCTTATACACAGGCGCATAATATCAGGACATGACCATGCAAGTTTTTATTGTGTAGCACCGTAAACGGGAAAAAGACGAATTGTCTCGAAGCAAAGGGACACAAAGTACCACCTATTTTTAGGATTTGTTTTTTAATTGCTTGTCTGTGAGCTTTTTTGCTTTGTAATGTAACTGCGATAACTAAAGAGATATTTAAAGTAAAAATTGTGTAATTATCTAAACGTTTATTCAATTAATAACAACTAAAGTTCTAATACATTAATAACATTGATCTAAAATTATACAATACAAAACGTACCGCTTAGAGATCTAGCAAACCCCGAACATAACTACGGTTACTTGTGTCTTAAGTGTCACGATGCTTTTTTGACCGTGTTCTACCGTACAATGTTGCCGACATTTTTGTCAAAAGATTTTTGAATACTGTATTTATAGTAGGAGATCCGAACCTAAGTCGACCTTCACCGTGTTGATAATAGAATGAAACATATTTTATAATAAATTTAGTATATTAGAAAATATATTAAAAATGGGTTGGCTAAAAAACTCCTGGACAGACTTTTTTTTCTTCATAATAATTACAATAATAATAATATATTTATTTGCAGTAAATGTAGTGAAGTGAAGGCATGGTTATTATTTACATTATCATATTTTGAGACAATTTTTTTTCTATTATAGATATATTCTTATATACTAGTATTCTTAAATAAGTCAATAAATATATATTTAAATATATTTATAAATCAATAGATATATAATATATCATATATGTAATACATATATTTAAATAGTCTGTCCAGGATTTTTTTAGCCAACCCATTTTTATTATATTTTCTAATATACTAAATTTATTATAAAATATGTTTCATTCTATTATCCGCTCGGTGAAGGTCGACTTAGGTTCGGATCTTAGACTATTATTATTTTGACATTGGCGAAATCATCACGTCGATCGATGGGGCCATGTTAAAAGAAGAAAAAGTGACACGATTGTACGCAAAAACAATTTCATTTTTAACCATACCGCAATTTTTTATCTGCCCGCGAAAAGTAAGTAACCCAAGATTTTGTCGGGGTTTAAATACTGTAAACTAAATAGTAAATTAAGCACATATTAAACACATATTTTTGGTTCATACATAGAATAAACATAAGTATTGCATTTTGAGATGTTTTGGCACCCCGACCATTTTATTCAAACACTTTTGGATATACCGAAGCGTACAAAGAATAAAATGAGTAGAGTAACCATATAATAGTAAATTACGATAAGAAATACTAATGAAAAAGGCATCTTGGTAACGGGTCATACTAAATTGGTCAACACAGGAAACCCAGGACAGCTCGTCTAAACTGTCGCGAACTCCTTACTTTTGATACTTTTTATATTTTGCTAATCAATTTTGTTTTATAATTCTTGTCTTTGTATTTGTTGCGTATCAGTAAAAGAAGCAGTTCAGTTTCCTGGTGTTTTTACTTGCTATCGAATTTTCCTTCTTTGTCCACATTATCATACAATCCTCATATCATACAAGCTTCTTAAACTATGATGACCCCTGTGAACCGTTTCTCAAAGCTGCAAGACTTGTTTGGCCAATATTACAAGTTTCAAGTTGTAGTACAAGTTGGCCCAATCAACCAATCATTGGTTGAATTTGGGCCAACGTTGCTAGTTTATGGCGCTGGAATATTCTAGACGTGATATTCATGTTTGTTTATAATGAATAGAGTTGGTCTATTTAATATATACACGAGCGAGTACAAAGTCTAAGGAACCTACGCGCTTAAACATAAGGTTCAACTTAGCCTAGATTATAATTTATACAAAGATTTATACATAGGGTAAACCACATAGCTATTGCCCACTTAAGAACACATTAACTTCCAAAATAAAATAAAAATATTATATGTAGTTACAGACTGTGTATTGTTATTTTCTTATAACCAAACAAATCCTAACATACAATTTCAACAGTTTTAAATTAAAACATAAATAACTTGAAAAATAAGTTAACAAAATTAAAGTCATCTAAAAAGTGCAGTTATTGCCCAGAAGCCACAGTAATTGCCAACACCACAGCACAGTATTTGCCCAGCAACTTAAAATCATAAAACAAAGTCTGAATTGACTTTAAACATAAATAAACTTTAGACATAAACTTAATAGTCCTTAATGAAGTAAACGAGATCGCGTTTAGCTTTCATAACTGCATCAAATAATTATTTTGCTGATGATGAGGATGAGTTGGAATCGGCAGAGCCAGAATCTTCTACCATATAACAACGATGTCATAAAAATAAATTTATAGTACATTTTTGGTATCTTTGGCTATTGGCCGGGCAATAACTATTGATATTAACGTATGGCAATTAATCAAACAATGGTGGCAAAAGCTAAATATATTCAAATTTTAGTTCAGTGATGGCCCACAGCAAAATCGACCGTTACGATTCAAAATTTAAGACGTATTTTACATCAAAAACTGCGAAAATACTATTTATTTTATCACATTCATGTAATAAGAGCAGAATATCCAATAACTGATTTCAAAAATCAATCTTCAAGCAAATAATTTCTTAAGAAAATTGTTAAAAATTTTACCTATTTGAGTAACACGTTCACCCATGCAGACGAAATCCCCCCTTACTGTTTTTTATAGGTGTTGCCAATCGTCAATTTTAAATCGATTGTAATATTAATTACAGACCGAGCTAGCAAATTCTAATCCAACTAGAATGATACAAAGCTAACATCTGGCGATGCTTTGTTTAAGGTGGGCAATCATTGTCAGTGGGCAATAACTCCCTGGTTTACCCTATAATGGATAAAATTGTAAAGAAATAATAAAATGCCAAAGAATTAAAACCGTATGTATTTAATAATAGCATTCGAGCTGATTTATGCACCCTATGGTCACACAAATAAGGTACAGGTTTAAACAACTTTTAAATGAGATATGACTGTTTGGATACAATAAAATCTTACTTTACTGATACGAAATTGATGCATGAAAGTTACACAGAAGCATCTACTGTGAATGAGAAGGCACTTTTAACCTTATCACGTACATAATTAAACTCTTAACCGTTTAACCTCATAATTTAATATTAAAGAGCTAATTTAGGTGTTCTAATTAAAAAAATGTTAATTAACAAAAATAAATCGCATGTACTTATCATTTAATACAAATCTAAACTTACTGAAATAAATGTAAAACCTGAAATGCATCAAAGTAAAAAGTCATTCTTGTCAATCATTTGAAATGTTTAAGAACGATTTATATCATCAACACAAACTTTTCGAGCCCGGTTTCAATTTTCTGAAATAAACGGATCACTCACGTATCAAAGTCGAGTACTGGTCGACATGTTTCGGGCTAATCCGTAGTCCGATTTTAATACTTAAAAATAAAAAAGCAACAATATTAGTCAGCACTACATCGATTTTACTTCATTATTTTTTGCCGGCCTCAGTAATAATAGTCATAATTATATTCATGGTTTAATTTAGCCACAAGCTTCTAAAGGCTTATCAACTTATAGATTGGTATAGATAAGTAAATTACGACAAAAAATCAAAAATACCATAACTTGGACTCTATCGTACCGAAGTTCGAACTATGACCATTTTAGTGTGAACCAATTGTTTTTAATGGGTCATTTTAATGTGGTCACTAGTGGAATCAAAGTGCAATTTTTGAAACAAGTAGGACTCCTAGGCTTTTCTTATACTGATTTACTCATAGCATGCAAGTATTCATTAGGAATTAAGTTATTTATTAAAATTAAAACAGATATACCTATTTAAACCAAAATCCATAGAATAATCCATAGAAGACAACTTCGTTACATTTCTTTCAATATCACAATTTAAAGAAATCAAACACGAAAGCGACGAAATGCCATTAGATTAAGCGACATAAGTTACTTTGTACCAAATATCAACCATTTAATGACAAATATATCGATAATAGTTATTTTTTTATTAAAGAGAATCCATCCTTTATTGTCTTAAGCTGATAGATTATGACTTGACCATGAAATTGGCTACAAAATATAACAATACACTGCATAATAATATCTATATGTAGACTACCAAATCCACGGCTGGTCGACCTAAAAGCGTTTATATAAAATAAATACGAATTATCAGCTGAATTGTTCGTCAAGTAATCCATGCTTACGCTTACGCGTACGCTTTGTAGTGTTTTATTTTCATAATCTATGATTTACAAATGGAATGCGGGACAGTAGAAAACAATCGCTCTCTATGTGCGCAGGCTGTTTACTTACATAAGGATCGATTCTCTTTAGTTTGGTTTCGAGTCCTGTAACCGGTGTGAACCAGTTTAAGAGTAGGGCGTCCTTGGATTCACGTTGATCATCTCAGTTGTACTGAAAACAAAAAGGATACAAGCTCAATTGACAGCACAATACAAATACTAATATTCATTATTTCATACTACAAATGATTACAGTGAAATTATAAAAATAAAAAGTTAAGTTAATGTAGGTGACTATTTTTATAAGTGCCTGTCCCTTCCGGGATTCGAGTCGTTTCATAGTCAAGTTCGCAGCCTACTAGGCTATACGGATATCCTGTTCTAATTTAAAACAAATTCGCTTGGATCTATAACATAATTTCTAACCGATCCGTACTTCCAGGGAGACTATTTTAGTATTCTCTACTGTAACAATGGTTGACACTGGCCACGTATTTTTATTTTTACAAACGGTTATGGTAGGGCCAGTAGCGTAGCTACCTAGGGACTAGGCGGGGCAGTGCCCCGGGGCCCTCAAGCTGAGAGGGCCCTCGAATCTTTACCAGAAAATCTCGATCGAACTATTATTATTAAAAAGTAACCAGTTTAGATAGCAGTGGGGCCCCATTTTTTTATTTGCACCAGGGCCCTTGGTTACCTAGCTACGCCACTGGGTAGGGCATACTTTAAACTACTTAATGTGTTAATCGCACTCAAAGACGTCATTTAACTGCAATGGGTTTATTCCGTTTTCCATTTTTTTCATTAACATTTCATACCCAGTATAATTCCAATGATCGTCTCCGAGTGCTTCTGAGTAGTTAGTTAAAGGACTTACGGGCGACATCGTCTATTGGAGGAGCACTCATCCAGGATAAGGACGCCGGGGACGCAACAAGGATGGTGGATATATCTGGAGCGAGGATCGTTAGTGGAATAGGGACGTAAGGAGGGATCGATTTAATCAGTTGCAATATATCAAAACTCAAGTATACATACATTATGTTTTTTTTTAATATTAACTGTTGTAGAGGTAATAAATCCCCATGAATTATGGACACCGAACGATCACGCACCGAAAAGTATGTTCCTATTTATGTTATGATTGTGATATTTGTGATACAGAGTATTTTTTTTCTTTTTCTTCTGTCTCAAAATTAATCCAGAATACTTGAACGTGTGGTCGGATTATTGTGACTGATTAGTCCTGTAAATGTTTTTCAGGTTTTTTTTTAAATTGTGGCTGTCAAATGTCTCCATACATTGGTGTATGTTCAAAGTGTACAGTCAGCGTCATATAGTTTGAAGCATCCAAGTCGGCCAAATATTTCGGTACACCACAGAAATACCAAGGCGTGCCGAACTTTTTGGTTACCTTGGATGTTTCATGCGCTGAATGTGCGGCGTCAAAGGGGTTACATAATTCTGAACCAAAAATTACAACAAAAAAACAATTACAGATGTGTTTAATCAAACTAACCCAACCACTTGCTGAAATATTCAAGAACAATTCTAAGACATCTTGTTTTGAAAGAAAAGAAGAGAAAAAGTTTATTCGTGACAATATGAATTGTGACCGTAAATTATAGCAACCGTTTAAATCCTATCTTTGGATTTGAAGGAACAAATTAATCTACTTTGCTGCAGGTGGTTTTATATCACATTTCAAGCGATCCAAGTTGCGGGCAAGTGCTTCTCAAAATGTAAAGGATTACAACTGGAGATGCCTTTAGGTTATTATTTTACCGACGAAATTACTAGCACAAGAATCATTTTATCTCTCAACGGTGATTGATGGCGTGCACTGGGGGGTCCTAAGGTAAGCAGCGGTAGGCAGCATGCGCTGACTCCTAGCGAAACCATTGCACGCCCTAGGCAGTTATCACAAATCACTAGAATTCCCCCTCACCTACATCAACCTGTATAAAGAAAAATTATGGACATACCTTTTAGAGCACCTCACATGTATGACCAGCAGAACGATTCCGAGGAGCAGGCACAAGGTGCCGACCACGATGTACGCGACCCCCAGGAAGGGATTTTTGCCACCGAGAAGGGACGTCGTCGATATAATAAACGTCTTAGTTCCGTCGAAGTCGGTTACGGGATATTCTGAAATGGCACGAAAATATTAAAAAATGACACATTTCAATGGCTCATTGTTATGTTAATTGATGTCGCAGGCGGATTATAGTGAGCCGCCGTATTACATTTCGGCTAGCCATTTTGAATGGCATGGCCGTTTTGCAATGCGACGGTTCAACGCTTAGCCGTACGATTTCTATTTTCAGTATCTCCATATTGAACACTCACTGTATTCGATCTTGAGTGTATAAAGACCCTTCACGAGCCCCTCGCCGAACCCGAACTCGTCGTGTTTGACCCTCCTGTACAACTTGCGGAACGTCGGGAGCGCGGCTGTTCGCATCCACACAATGAGGTCTTCATTCTGTAAGTAAGTATTGTAGTTTATTTTTCATTCATAACCCGCTAAGCTAAGTAACATCGTTCACCAATGTGATTTAGAGACGTTAACAATCCCTGTCTTGTTTATATTCCGGTCCGGGGAACCCTCGACAGAAACGCGTGGAAAAAGGGGAGGCCTTTGATCAGGGGCGTAGCTACCGCCGTATCTGCCGTATCAATTATACGGGGCCCCCGGGCCACGGGGCCCCCCGACATGCGTAAGCAAACATTTTTTTTTGTTTTGTGAAAAATCTTTACCCTTCATAAGGGCCCCCCAAGTATTTTTTTCTACGGGGCCCCACCCAGGCACGCTACGCCACTGCCTTTGATCAGCAATGGGACACCAAATAAGACTATTTAATTTAATAGTACATAACATTCCGAGGGTGGTGAAATAAAGGTCTCAGATCGCAGTAACTTGCCGCACGAGCCAAAGGCGAAGGCGATAAACATGCGGCCTGAGGATTCCTTTATCACCGCCCGAGGTGTGTACACAATTTTACGTCTCCCCCTGGCCAGGAACTGGAAATTTCCGCTCGCGTAGCGGGCGCTAAATTGCTACTTACACTCGGGGCGACGTAAAAATATATACGAACATAAGGCCGTTAATAATGTAAAATAATACATCACTTAAAATGTGTATCCCTTTTTCATATAATTTATGTGTACTTGAACGGCCAAAAGTCCGTTTCATAATATTTAAAAGCCTGTAACTGTGTGGGTAAGGATAACATACCTGGAAACCATTATTTTCTGGGATCTCCTCATCCAGTTCCCAAACATTCTTCGCCCAGTTCACCGGCTTACTGAAATTGGCGAAAGCTGGAACAAAAAGTTTGTAATCACTCCTTGCCTCTCCTCAAATCTTGTGCGGATGATTCATCATAAAGTTTTGTCACGATGTGTGTGAAGCTCTTATTCTGCACAAAGCCTGACCCTTTCATCTCTCATCAAATCATCAAAAGGGCAGCCAGTATTACTTTTCTTTTTAATATGACAAGCGCTTAAAAAAAC
Source organism: Pandemis corylana (assembly GCA_949127965.1). Taxonomy (NCBI): domain Eukaryota; kingdom Metazoa; phylum Arthropoda; class Insecta; order Lepidoptera; family Tortricidae; genus Pandemis; species Pandemis corylana. The sequence goes on along the minus strand of OX421864.1, from coordinate 7,855,842 downwards.
CTTATAACCTTTTTTTTTAATTGCCCCATTTCTCGTAAATATACCGACTTTAAAAAAAAGGGGCATGCTTATCTTTATATTGTAAATAGACATTAAAATCGTATCAAATAATATAAAATGTGCCCCAATCCACATAATGTAGTAATGCCGCCACACAGTTCCCACTAAATCTTTAGTCCAAATTTGAGCTTCCTAGGCCTAATATAATAATAGTTTTGGCTGTGATTCATAAACCAAGCTTGTCCTGATTTTATGGGTATAGATAGAAGACTGTATATAATATGCTTACAATTTTTCAGATCCCCAGGCGGGTTTCTGAACTTGATCTGCTTGTCGGTATCCCAGGCGATACCGGTGCGATTTACGGGAACCTCTTTATTCAATTCCTCCGAATACACCGTCAGGGTATCTGTATAAATTAAATAAGTATACAATACGCGTAAACAATAACTGTATCGAGATACTAGAGGCAATAGCCTAATCATTAACGTTCAAATATGGATCCACCCAAGCATGTTAGAGGAGGCATTTTATCAAAATAATTAACACCCAACAAGAGCTTACATGGGAAAAAAATCACTTCAACAGTTTGAAGCTCAACCAAAAAAAATACGAGAGAGACCTGTGTTCTAAATTACCATAACTAAACCATTAAACTAACTAGCTTTGAATAGACATCGTTCCTAGAGTCCACCAATAAGGCTGACACATAGGCACACATAAGCCTCAATAAATAATAGAAAAAAAAACGACAGCTCTTCAGATGTCATATCAACGTTGTCCAGGATCGCATTAACCGTATCAGGGCCCTTAGGCAATTCAATTCGCAGCGACCCTCTCCTTTACCTTTTTCTTACTTTTTAAGTTATTTTTTTTTCTTTGTCCGTGCACAGGGCCCTTAGGCAGTTGCAATATGAATAATCCGGCCTTGACGTTTTCCTGGTAACATTAACTAAGACGATATTAATAAAAATGAAATAGGCTATAATAGTAACCATTGAAGAGAGAGTTGGCTATGGCTCCACATGGAGCCACGGGTACTTTTTCAGCGTTGTAAGCGAACGGGTCGCAGTCAGACGAGGGCGTCAGGGAAAGTCGCCCCAGCAGCTGGTTGTCGTCCCTGACAACAAACATTTAAATTAAATGGGTTCATTAAGTGTAGTTCTTCCAAACTGGGTTGGGAGCAAAGAAAAAACACAGAATTTACCAGTTGATTCTCTTCCCGCGCAGATGGTAAAAGTCCATCGAGGGAATGGGCGAAAATCATATGAATCATGTTATAGGCGATGCGGCTAGCAACCCATCACTATTTCGATTCCATTTTCCATCTATACGCCCACAATCTTGCTAAACGTGGCCTGCGGGGTCTTGTTATGTTAGGCTCTGTCTACCCCATAAGGGATAAGACGTGATTTGTGTATGTATGTGTATTAATTAAGTAGAGGAATGGTAATATGGCATGGATCAGATGGTCAATATTACCGTGTGATGTGTATCGCAGCAAATCCAGTTGCTTTGAAATGAAAGATTACCTCCTCTGTCCCAACTAACAAACATTACCTCTTTATAATATTAGCTGGCACTACTTTTTTTTACGAGTATTTCCTTTATCCAAAAACGGCACCAAAACCATTTTAGTTATTAAATCTGAGTATCACATTCACCATCTCTTTCTATTCTTATCCTTTACTGCTTCACAGATATGATTGGTGAATGAGTTGTGAGTCTGAGTGTGTTGGACCATAAGGCCTCAACTTTTGTGTTTATTTATGGTCATATAGGTTCATAAGGTACTAGCAAAATCTAAGTAAAGAGTTCGAATTCAACAACAATCCCATCATAGTAACGAAATACCTGGATTTGACATAACGCCGATGATTCTGGTAGTAGTTGCTTAGTCCATAGTAGAAATAAACGTCGCCTTTAAAGTCTTCTGTGAGGTTGAACGGTATCTGGCAGGTGCACGGCTCCATGTCATGATCCTTGATGTATTGGGCACACGTCATGTTACTAGGATCATTATCCCTAGAGCAATGTGTGTAGTCTATCACATGCTCTTTGACCTGGAATCGAAAAATTAAATTTTTGTCTACGATGACATTTGTATTGTTGACTGTACATTTTGTATACCAAGTTTCAAGTCAATCAGAATGTAAAGAGTGCCCTCTTGAGGAGACAATCCTGGCCAGGGCACCAGAATTTCCATATCAGATTATTGTATAGTCATCCGACTTACATATAGACGGGGAAGAACCAAGATCTCCTATCTTATAAATTTTAATTATTGTAGTTTGAATTCTATTGAGAGAACCAATAGCTGCTATCTTACATTAATCCGAAATTACAAGATAGGAGATCTTGGTTCTTCACCATCAATATGCAAAATTTCAGCCCAATGGGTTAAGGATAAATGATTTAAAATTGAGTCGCAAGATTTGTGCCAAACACACACACAATACAATACATACATACATACAAACATAACAAGTTAAATAAAAGCTTGTAAAAATTCAACATAAAAATAAAAATAAAAGACATTTTTATTCTGTATTTTCCCAGCATGAATAAACAAAGACAGAATTTTAGCTAAGATCTGACGGAAAACCAAACTTATATGACAAGCTATGCTTAATTTGCTACTATATTTCGTTTTTTCTGCACTAGGAAAGCAGTAAACAATCTTGCCTTTCTATCTTTTTAGTGAAAACCCTTTTTAAAAACCAGTAACTGTTACTAATAATTCAATTATAACAATATTCAAGAATCCATAATTTTTATTTAATTATATAGAATAGGTCAATTGGTGTAAATTGTCGTATATTATTTATATATTACTAGCTGTTGCCCGCAACTTCGTCTGCATAGAATTCGTTTATCGCTATCCAGCAGGAATTACACAATTTTCCGGAATAAAAAGTAGCCTATGTGTTATTCCTGACTATAATCTATCTATGTTCCAAATTTCATCCTGATCTGTTCCGCCGTTCTGGCGTGAAAGAGTAACAAACATCCAAACATCCATACTCACAAACTTTCACATTTATAATATTAATAGGATGTGAGTCCAATATTGTTCAATTGCACACGAGTTCCTATTTTACTAATTAAGCGTCGCTTTACATAAATGATTCTGACAAATTCTATTTATGACACTTACCTCATCTGAGAAGTAAAGTAGCCCAATTCCCACTGGTATGAACGCTATTCCTATGACAAAAAACGTCGGTAGGACTGTCCCCGCGGTCAGTATGGGCTGCCATGCAGGCAGGCGCTGCTGCTTGAAAGCAGATTCTACAAAAAAACTTCGTCATAATAACATAATAAAATCGATATGGCAAGGACACTAGGAGTGTCTGACTCTTACCAGCGGGCCGCCGAGACTTCACGTTAGGCTCCGATGTCTCACTTGAAGCCATGTTTACACTCTCATCAATTTAATGAATAGAATGGGTCTTGTTTGTAGTATCTTTCTACTTTTTACTGCACATTAGAAGCGACGTTAGAACAGTACTCTTGTTCTGTTCGTGGAATGAGTAATGTGATGTTAATTTTGACGTCTGTTCTGTCAGTCGTAGTCAGCTGTCATGTTGTAACGTCATCGTGACGTTCGGCTTTTTTATTCAAGACCAAAGAATCTCTACCCATACAGCCATGGATTTCAAAGGGTGGCCGAATTAAATCCCTAAACTTTGTAATAATCATCAAAGCTTCATCTCTTTTCTACCAAAGAGAATATAATCACTACGTTTTCTACGTTCTACAAGGTCATTGGAAATTATATCAGAATCATTTTTAAAGTTCAGGTCTATTGAGTAGCCAAACTTGATTTCACAAATTTATTTTATACCTTTTTACCTTCTGCTCATGCTCACTATCTGTTTATATAGAACTTGCAGACAAATAAAACAACATTTGCATCATTTCAATTATTTGCATTTATTATTATTCTCTATTAAGCCATAAATAAAATGAGGACAAAATATAATCGACACTAAAGAATTATTTTTAACCACAAAGAAAATATAAAACACCTATGGAAGAACTGGATTAAGTTATTTTCGGATATCCTTATAGTGTCTCCGATTATCCCTCGCAAAAATGGTCATGACAAGAAACATTACATTTATGTTAAAACATTTAAATGATTATACAGCATACAGTATTAAAAATAATTATTTCACAACTATTCCGATACAACCAAACTAGCAGTCCCTAAAAACTCTCAAAACGTGATTACATTCATGCGACACACTCCAGGCACTAGTAGACTATCCGGTCCTTAACTTATGAGTCGATACTATCCAGTATGGACATACATACATACACACACATAAATCACGTCTTTATCCCTTACGGGGTAGACACTAGTAGACAAAGAGCTTCAGTATGGCCCTTAACCTCTATATCTCGTATGTATACACAGTAGGGTAGGGTAAGCTCGTTACGGATGGGTAGTCCACAAACACGTTAAATCGGTAATTGGTTAAATAATAATGCATATTCTCTCATCAATTTGTGACATAAACTTATACAATTGCATGTATGTATAGTCGACCAAGTAAGTTCTTTGCCTTTTTATGACAGTTCCTACATGAGAAAAAAATCACGATAACTTTGATTGTCACACTAACCTGTAAGTGACACATATAGTAACTATGCATCCATAAGTCACGCCTTTGTCCTTTACGCGGTAGACAGTGCCTAGGGTGAAGTAAGGTAAGTGACAATTTAATGTTTTAAACCGTACAACAAACATTGTACCTTAAGTATGGTATAGGACTTTCTTGGTCGTTTGTGTCTATCTATGTAATATAAAACTAAACATGATGTAATATGAAACAGGCTGTTCACACTTGTATTGTACGTACCTCCCCCCTTAGTTGTACCTCCGGGGTCCAAGTCGTAACATGAATTAGAATCTATAAAGCCCGGTTCACAAGAAAAATCTTGCATGCCGCATTACATTACAAGATTAGGGCGAAGACTAAAAGTCCATTCGCATCACGGCCTGGCAATGTAATGAAACTTGCAGGATCTTTCTTGCAAGTCTAATCTGAGCTTAACGAAGTAATCAGTGCAGATGAATCTCATGGTTAGATGCACGAGCACTGTTAAGTTCGCTCCCGACCCGTGGTCCAACTAGTTTGTTCAACTGGTCTCTTACTGGGTATTTTGCCCTTCGGCCAAATAAGGATACCTAACTAACCTAACCTACCTATTTTTGTATAAAAATATTATTCAGTGATTCAAAATAATGGCAACATTTTTTCCGGGTCGGACAAATTAGTTGGACCACGGGTCGGTATAAAAAAAATAGCTGTTATGTCGTGTGCTCATGTGATACAATACTTAGGTACCTAAGTATAAGTCACAACATTCATAACGTTTATTGCGCAATATGCAATAATCAAATTTTTTTTTCAATTTTGCAATGTATGGTATTAAGTAATTCTACATAAGTATTAAGTTTTTAAAAATAAAAAGCTCATAAGCTCAAAAGTAGGTGCACAATTTAGTAGCTTGTCGCTGTAAAAAAATACACAATCAATTTGGCATAATCCAAATTTCTAAAAGTGACAACGAACTAAAGTGTTCAGCTAATTTTGTAGCATAAATTAAGTTCAATTGGTTAATACCTAGTAGGTACCTTCTTTGGTCACGTATGGCGTCAAACATAAAAAAAAATGTAAACCTAATAATTTTTTGATCAACATAGTTCGCCACCAAATTCAGTCGTTTAATATAAATGGCCAAATATGTCAACAATTCAACATTAGGTACCTTAAGGGCTGAGCCTTCTAATAACGTTTTACATATTATGTTGTACAATAACTATTTTATTTTGTAGTAGAATTTGGGTAATAGTATATTTGTTTACATATATGGCCATTTCCCTTAAACTGACTTTAATACCTACAATTTTTTTTTAAATACAACACTGGAACATTCTTATAATCTAAACGCCTTAACCACCATCACCCAACATAGTACACTGAGATTATTTTTTTAATGTCTCTTTGCCTCTACCTCTTTTCTTAACGTGTCTTTGACTTTTAAATGTCTTTGCTTGCATTTGAATCCAAATGGATACAGTAGCAACCGTACGGCCTATGTAATTGTATGGCCATGTTCTTTTATTACGCGGTCACTACCAACCTATTCAACTGAAGGCAAGCCGACAACAGTCTGAAATCGACGCTTGACGAGGAACATTAAGAAAATAGACGCATTGTACGGTGGAGAGGGAGGTCAGGACCTGCCCCGCTAGCACGAGAGCGCACGAAAGTCGCGTCGCGCGCGAGTTGGACTACCCGTCTCTTTCTTGTTGGTACAGTAAGAAAAGGACGGGCAATCTATCTCGCGCGCGACACGACTCTTGTGCGCTCTCGTGCTAGACGTGCTGTACGTACGAAATAATACGGGCGTTATGAATAAGCCAAATAGGGTAATCATATTATTAACACAATAGATAGTTCCCGAGGGACAGTGATGAATTCCTCGCAGACACAGACGCGGGTAACAGTTACTATCATCATACTAATCCCAATACACTGACGAGCAAAAACGGCTCATTATCCATGCAAAGTTGTATGAAACCCGTTATTTTTGCTCTACGTAACATGATATTAACAAAATTTTTTGTGTTTTTGCTTGGATGTTTATTTGTTACTCTTTAGCGCTCAAGCGGCTTGATGGAAATCAGTATGTAGATAGCTAGATCTACGTTAACACATTTTTACGCTATGTTTAATCATTAATAAGTAAAATTCCGGAATCTCAGCCGCCTATACTAGACTATAGAGACATTTTTTTTGGATCTTTTTCATGCAATGTTAAAAAATATCACGGTATGATTTTTGGGAATTCAATCGGAATTTTGTAAACACCTATGGGAATTCAGTACAATCCCCAAATGTCATCCGCCGGATTTTATGATACGAGATTGAAAGCTAATTAAATAATACATAACACTGTAATTGAATTGGAATATCAGTACAAAGAGTTTGCTACATAAATGCACATTATTCACACATCATACCTACCTAGTTACATAACATAAAATTAACAAATCTAACATTTAAGATAAAAATGTGGTTAATTATGATGGTTAATTTGTTGTTTTTAGGTTACATTAAAACAATCGGGTATAATCTTTTTAATTTAAACTTACCAAATATAATTTTGGTGATCATTTTTTTTTAGTAGCATCTTTTTTCGGTTTATTTACTATCTATTTATAACTTGTTCTCAGTTAAATATAAATCTTATCAATATCAAAATAATATTTAAAACGCATTACAAAATATTAAAGTCAAGCTTAGCTTGTGTTCGTGCCAGTAGCTTTTACGAACCTTATTGACTATTTTAATTAAGTCTTAGAACCAAAGTTAAAATTGTACTTGTAATTTATTTTTTAATAATCGGGTATAATCTTTTAATTTTAATAATTCTTTTAACTACCACTACGTTGCACTTTTAAATATCTTATGCTAAGCAGAGGCTTTACTGTCTAACGTCGAGCGCTAGCTATCGCATTCATCATCTCTCTCTACCCTCATCCTTTACCGTTTGACAGACAGGAATGGTGAATGTGATTGTGACACTGAAATGAACCTCCGCAAAGTAACGCCTGATTTGATAAAATATAGAAAAAAAATAACATTAGAAATCAATGTATCAGTCCACGCAAAATATCATACAGAGATCATTTACTACGCTCAATAATGATTCTATTAACCGAATTATGAGCGTTTATATCCACTGAGCTGGCAACATCGCATTATTGGTGTTTTTTTACGATTATTTCACAGTACCTAATTGAATGAAACTTTGAGATGTGTGTCTGTTGCTTGGTTTTTAGTGTATCAATGTGTCCAATGCAATTAATCGTGATTAACTTTTATTTTTTTACTAAACGAGATATATTCTTATATAATATAAAGTGCATAAATTAGCAAAGCAATAAGAAAAAAATAGATGAAAGCGTGTACAGACGTAGTGAATAATACTTTCTCATCGTGAACACACGGTTACTTCCGAATGATGCCGACGTGTCTGTGAGTCTGGCTGAAGTAGCATGACAAATACTATACAAATACAAACATTTCCGTGATAATACGATGGTATAGGATGTTGCACGACATCCGTAGTGCTTTCCTCTTTAGGACGCGTTTTTCGCCTGCACGGTATCGCGCGCGAGATAGACTACCAGTCTCTTTCTTACTGTTCGTTCTAAAAAGAGTCAGTAGTCTACATCGCACGCATTTGTGCTAGTCGTGCTGTTCTTCTAAAAATCTAATTTGTGTCGTGCCGTCCCGCTCACTGTTATATGAGATTGAGAGTCCTTACGGAATCGAGAATTTCACTGCATTGGACAAACGCTAGCGGCGCTGCCGGTCGTGTATGGTCGTGGCCTACCTTAACCTCTTACCGCTACGCGATGCGATCCGTCAATGATTTTTATTTAACATTGCATCTTCGCTGATATCATCTTCTTCGTTCGATCGTGGTCTATGGATGATTTTGTCAGTGACTGGCAATGTAGAGGCGTTGTAGCTGGACGGTCTTGAGGGTGGTTTAACTATATAAAAAAACTATTTTAAGAAAAATATCCCTGGTAAATACACTGGAGCAAGTGAACGCTTGTGAGGGATTGCGGATAGGTTATCATATCAGGCAGCCCAGAGGCCTAAGATGGGATGCATAAATGGGAATGGATGATTATTTTGAAAGAGCTTGGTGATTTTTCTATTGATAGGAATAACCATCCTTAGCTACGGAAAAAAGTTTCAGATTTTTCCGTCGAGCCATATATTTTATAAAAATAAAAACATTTTACTCAGTCACTCGGCGGGGTCTATACGGCAGTAAGCAGTACGCCAATGACATATAAAATTAAAAAAAAAAATGCTGCTTGAATCTGTGTGTAAAAATCTGAAACTTTTCTCCGTAGCTAAGAATGGTTATTCCTATCAATAGAAAAATCACCAAGCACTTTTAAAATAATCATCCATTCCCAAATGTGTCAGTAATTTCCCCGGCTATTTTACTTACCATGTTGTTGGTTACCACACAATAAATGACCATTTAGTTTAGACAGTGCGAGAATGATCATGCGAGTTGCGGTACAGTAAGGGAAATGTATTCACGTACTACCGTAGGACCCTATTGCAATAAGGTGTCATATCACTCGAGTTTGTGTGGCGGCGAACTGCCAATTGCGACAGGGTTCTGCGGTGGTACGTGAATACATTTCCCTTACTGCAGGTACATTGCCGTCGATGATCGACTTACAAAGCCATAGCCGCGGGAACCAAGAAACTCGCACGATTTTTTTTTTTGTCTATGGCCTTTAAGTAGTACAAGGTGCACAAAAAAAACTTACAGGAATAGTGAGTTAAGGGTGTCGCTCATCATAGACAAAGGACCAAAAATGGTATATCAAAGAAAATTAAAAGCTATCAAAAACACTCAGTTTATTTATTTATTAAATAACAATACCGTACTGGCTAGAAAGCTGCGTGGGTCCCTGGTTCCTAGTAAGCTTGTAAATAGAAAAACAAAACTGTTTATTTGGAGAGATCTTAGAGCGTTAAACGAACCGGAGGAGCGCAATACTTTGTACAAACCTCAGAACAATAACTAAAGCATAGAACCCGGACTAAAATAAAAACTAATTATTATAGTGCGTTGCTTCTTATTCCAGTGCACTAAAACAATAAGTTAAAAAGAGACAAAGATGCTATTCACGAGACAGTCGTCTGTCTGTTCCGTACCAGGGTAACCTATACAAAGCGCTTTAAATTATACATGTATATATTTCGCTAGTGTAGGGAACAAACCGTCATTGATTAGTCTTCAATCGATATTTTTTATGGGTATCGGGACGGTCGTGGATATTAATACATATTAAACGGATATCATTATAATGAAAAAAATCTATTATGAAAATCGGCCAAGTGCGAGTCGGACTCGCGCACCGAGAATTCCGTTTCACCGTACAACAAAAACACATTTTTGTCCGTTCGTATTTGAATTGGTTGGTAACAAAACAACGGCAAAAAATCACGTTTGTTGTATGGGACCCGATAAATATTAATTTTATTTTGATTTAATTATCTATTTTTAAAGTGAATATGAAACTGAATATTTCAAGCGTCTACCTGTTGCCGCTATTGATATCGAACAAATATCGCAAAAAAAAAAAAACGTTTGTGGTATGGGAGCCCCCCTTAAATATTCATTTTATTGTTATATTCATATGTGTTTTATTCATAGTATTTTTGCTATAGCGGCAACAGAAATACATCATCTGTGAAACTTTCAACTGTCGAGCTATCACGGCTCATGAACAACCTGTTGATAGACGGACAGCGAAGTCTTAGTAATAGAGTCCCGTTTTTACCTTTTGGATACGGAACCCTATAAAAGGAACATTTATGCATACCTATAGATTAGTAAAAACTTGCCAAGTCAAAAAAAAGTGAAATAGTAAAGTTATGGCCAAAGAAAGGGAACAATATGGAACAATAATGGAGTCGGAAAACTGAAAGAATTAAACATATTTAATTATATCTCTATATTTACATTTAATATCGATTGACAGTTTAGTCGATATCACTGGCACATCACTAAGATAACCTATACTGTTTTCATATTTTCTTTAAAATAATATGTAAATAGGGATATCTTTGACAAACAGGATTCAATAATGGTGTTATTTTATAGAACACACTCTCAATATATTTTAATGCGACCCTGAAGCTGATTAAAATCACTTAACGATGATAACTTATAAACGCATTATCATTTTGTTTTCTGGACGCATTAGATTTACATCATTCAAACAGATGACGCTTAGCGACAAAAAATTCGCATAGTAACAAAGGTCACGTGACGGTCGATAACAGGTAGAAAAATTCGGAGACTACCCACCTGCTATGGGTGGTGTAGTGGTATAGCACGCGTCACGGAATGACGAGGATCCGGGTTCGATTCCCGGCCATAGCTTTACTTTTCGGATTTTTCTATGTGTTCTGATTTTCACAGACATTTAGAAATTAAATTTCTAACGGTAAAACCGTAAAAGTAAAACATAAAAATCAAGAAATAAAAATTTCTTGATTCATTTGATAGTACCTATCATTTGAAAAACAGCGCCTTCTCTCGTCCCTGGTGAGCAGTAGATGTTCCACGGGAGTTTGTAATTGTGTCGTACAGACACATCATTCAAACAGATGACGCTTAGCGACAAAAAATTCGCATAGTAACAAAGGTCACGTGACGGTCGGTAACAGGTAGAAAAATTCGGAGACTACCCACCTGCTATGGGTGGTGTAGTGGTATAGCACGCGTCACGGAATGACGAGGATCCGGGTTCGATTCCCGGCCATAGCTTTACTTTTCGGATTTTTCTATGTGTTCTGATTTTCACAGACATTTAGAAATTTACATCCTGGCACTGCACAAGACATTTTCTAGTTTCACTAAGTAATTGGCTTTACCAATATTCGTTATTTAATCAATTTTTAACAATAATAAACAAAAAATTCTCCAAGAGTTGTCCGTCATTCACGCATCCGAAGCACAATAAGCACATACAGACAAGTTAAGTTGACACTCAACACAAGTCATTGGGCTAAGAAATCTGACTCTTGAAATCGGTATCATATATCGGAACCAAATGACGTAAAGGAACCAAGTTTGACGTTTGGACTGGTTACAAGGCAGAAAAGTAAGAAGTAACTGACAAGTTTGTTCTCTTTTTAACTTATCGTTTCAGTACACTGGAATAAGAAGCAACGCACTATAATAATTAGTTTTTATTTTAGTCCGGGTTCTATGCTTTAGTTATTGTTCTGAGGTACAAACAAATCACTCGAGAAACAATATCGACAATACCATTGCATTTTTAGCGCACATCGAAACTGGTAAATACTAACGTTTTACGCAGACAGTCTCACTTTTAACTGGCACGTTCGCAGGTTTTATTGACCTTTGATGGAAGAGGAAGCCTAGGAGTGCCACTGATTTTTGGGAGTAATAAAGTATTATATCATTTTGGTAGGATAGAAATAAAAAAACTCACTGTTTCATGTGTGTGTACTTTATAATCTCCAACAATTATAAAGTGTACACACATGAAACAGAGGTATTTACTCTATTTTTGAGCACACATGGCCACCCTAGGAAGTGGTGTCGAAGGCTCTCCGCTCTGGTAGGTTTTATGCTCCAAGGAAGCTGTGATATTAAAAAAACTTACCATGTCTTTTAGAAATGAAGAGTAGGACCAAAGATGAGACCAACAGGATGATTCCGATTATGAGCGCCAAGCTGCCTATGACGACGAAGCTCACTCGGCTGATCGTGTACACCCCCTCTATTATGAACTTGCGTGAGCCGTTGTACGCCTGCGCCGGGTAAACTGGTAAAAGAAAAACAAATTAATGACACTAATTTTATTTTTCAACCTTTCTGAAGGCACGGTTCCATCGTCCTTCGGTCTTACAAAACTATACGACGACCCCCCCTTACCTTTTTATTTTTTTATACGACAAGGAAAGCAAACGAGCAAGTGGGTCACCTGAAGTTAAGCGAGCACCACCACCCATGGACACACCCGCAACACTACTCGTAGAGGATTGCAGATGCGCTGCCAGCCTAGAGGGCTAGGATAGAATACCTCTTGTGCCAGTAATATCACCGGTTGTCTTACTCTCCACGCCGGAACACAGCCGTGCAAGCACTGCTGCTTGGCGGCAGGATTAGCGAGTAAGGCAGTGGTAGAGATCCGGACGGACCTTGCACGAGGTCCTACCACCCACAAACGTTGCTGTCGCTTCTAATAGTCTACCTAAAAATGTCATTTTTGATACAAGCTTTTTTGCTGACTGTACTTTTTGTTGATTGTACTTGCGTTGTCATCCGTATTACATATGTGTACTAAATTTCAAGTCAATCGGACCAACCGTTGAAGAGTTCCCTCTTGCGATGACAGTCCTGGCTGGACCACCAGAATTCCACTACCAGATTATTTATTGTCACCTGACACACAATTACACAAGTATGCAAAATTTCAGCTCAATCGGATGAAGATATCTGCTTTAAAATTGAGTTGCAAGATTCCACCCAGACAAACGTACACATACATAAATTGCGAGTTAATAAAAAGCTTCTGAAAAACAGACACGGCGGGTAAGCAACCAGCGGGGGAGTCAGGATGGGAGCTACAAAGTGGAAACGACGAAGTTTTAGATGGTGTCAGATGGATTCGTCGTTTGATTCATGTACATCTGAGTCTAGGACTATACAAATCTATATCTTACTAGCAGTTGCCCGCGGCTTCGCCCCCGTTCTAGATTTTTCCTTCTATTTTCACAATTTTCTTTTATAAGAACCTTCTCCTGACAATAATAAACAACAAATAAATAATTAGTGAAATCGGTCCACCCGTTCGCGTGTGATGCCGTGGCCAAGGGAAATAGGGATTCATTTTTATATTTAAAGATTAACCTTTTCCTTCAATCGTCCGTCAAGGTTGTATGCATCCGGCTGTGGCTGCGTTTAACTTAAAATTCACTTACATACATCGATGTTTATCTTGTACGGTCCAGCGGGAAGTGTATGGTTCTCGACGACCTTCCATACCGGCTTGCATTTCAAATTAGTGTCCATCCACGCTCGAAAAGCAGGGCTCTTTAAAAATCAACATTAACTCTCAATATTATATTTATGGGTGGTTCCACAAAAGTTGGGTAACTTTCTGACAAATTTTGCCATAGGTGTTATTAGATACTAATTAGAAAACTTTTTAGTAAAATGCATTACTATAATGGTTTACTTTTTGTATCCAAAGAGGCCAGTCACTTTATTTGGTATTTTAAGAGAAAATTGGATTTTTTTGAAATATGTGTTCTAGGGACTGACGGGCTATGATAGGCAGTGGCGTAACTATAGGGTGGCAGGAGTGGCAAAATGCCAGGGGGCCCTAGCTCTACGGGGCCCCCAACTGGCTTGGTTTAAAGCACAGAAGGGACGCTGATGAACTTCTTTATATTGAGGAAGGAGCCCCATATGACGAATTTTCCGCGGGCCCCAGACGTTATAGTTACGCCACTGGTGATAGGGACTGACGCCTTACATTGTTAGTACAATAAAATCACATGTGTATCTTACATAATTAGCATTTATTTAGTAAATCTTACTATAATCTTATTAATTGACATATTTATTGCAAAATTAAATCAAATTATAGACAAAGCAGTCTTTAGTAAAGTATTTATATTTAAATACTTTCTTATCAACAACAATAATAGTACTTTAAACTACTTGAGATCACAAAACTAAACATATTTTGTACTATTATATCTTACAAAACATAACAATATGTAACAATAAAGAAAAAAATATTTTTATCTTCTTAATAATCTGCTAATAAAACTGGATCACTTTTTATTTTTTCTAGGCGTTTTTTTGCCTGTTCTGATTTTGTTTTTGCCTTTTCTTCATTAGACGACAGTATTTTCTTTCGAGGCGCCATATTCTACAACAAACAGAACTATTTTCGATTAGCGAATCTATTTAAACTATTATGAACATCAGGCCCTAGCCGTCGCATCAGTCCCTAGTCACATTTACGACCAGGGCCTGATGGTCTAGGGACTGACAAATCAGAACTAAATCACTCTTAGTTTACTCTTAAAAAGAAATACCGAAACTTGTAGATAGCTATAACATCAGAACAAACAAATCACATATACACGAAAACAAAAGAGAATAGTATCTAATTAACTTTCTATAAAATAACTTACCTAGGGCCTGACAGAGTGACTGGCACAGCACGGGTTTCCTCAGCGTCAACGCCGACCGCGCTGATGTGAAGATGGCCAACGCGGAACAGCCCACGTGTATGGCTAACTTCACGTCGTCACTTCAGAATGCAATAGTTTTAAAACGCTGGTTTTGTTCGGTTTCCGCGTATTTTTGAAATTACCGAGTGGCTAGGGCCTGACTTTAATTATCGATGACACTACTTTTTCTTATAAAAACATATGAAAATAATTAATATTGTTCACTAAATCCTTTTGGTAAATAAGACAATGTAATTTTTATTGTGTTTTTGTTAAATAAAGTTCAAATATCATCTAGACATACTAAAACCGGACGAATGAAAGCAGTATTTCAGAAATGTGACATGGCTAGGGACTGATATTAAGGAGAGAAAACGACATTTATTTTGATAAAAAAAAGAAATGTGTAAGGCAAAATTGAGTGACATAATAAAAAATCGGTTATTTCATGTGCCAGGCATTTCAAATATTGGGTAATTAATATAAATTTATATAAAAATCACTGGAACACAAAGTTACCCAACTTTTGTGGAACCACCCTTATACATATAATTAATTTACAACTAAGGGAATCTTATAGCTGGGTCGATCAACTTCTTGTCACTTGTTGCTATGGTTACATTCTCCGGGTAAAGAGTGCTTTAAAACATAGGTTTATGGGATTCAAAGTCCAACATGCATTTTTTTGGTAGTTAGCCTTTTCCACAACTGGGAATGGGTGATTATTTTTTTATTGATAGGAATAACCATCCTTAGCTACAGAAAAAAGGTACCGATTTTTCTGTTGAGACATATTATTTTATAAAAATAAAAACATTTTACTCAGTCTCTTGTCAGTCTCATAATGGCTGATCACATCACAAATTTAAAAAAAATTGCTGCTTGAATCTGTGGTGGAGTTTGACAGCACATTTCCCTCGGAAGCTAAAAGAATCAACGGCTAAGTGGCGCAGTCTGTAAATAATCGGTGTTAATACACATGGGGAATTTCAGTAAAAATTACCATATAAATATATTTTTTCCCAGATTTCGAAAATTTTGAGTTATTTCTACTCAGAATCAACAAACCTACTGATTATACGAGAATTTAATGGTCATTTGACCTCAGGACTTACCTCAACCCCAATCTTTGTGTTTTCTTCCCAAGTGTTGCCGGTTTTTTTCGGCCAGCTTTTTGGTTTCGTAAAGTTCGCCCACACTAAAAAAAGATAAATTTATGTGTGATTAACAAGCATGAAACAGAATGTTAATCACACATAGATTAATAATGATTTTTTTTTTAAATGTTTTATCTGAGTTGCCATCATGGGCGTCTATTCGAGAGTCGTTCTCGCCTGCCGCATTTTTTACGTTGCAAACGGAGGGAAAGAACGACCACTCCAGAAAACTTGCTTTTTGAATGAATTCGTTGACAAAACTAAAAGTACCTTCATCAGGGGGATTGTGGTATGGAGTTGTAGTGTCATCAGTTATTATTCCGTCGTAGGTTTTTGGAAACTCCACAGGCTTCATCGGATCTGCTATGAAGGTCAATGCGGTAAAAGTATCTGCAAGGAAAAAAAGTTAGAATAAAATTAACCGATATTATAAGCTATCAAAGTTCGTCTCTATCTCTTTCCCGAAAAACGGAATTTGAACATGGAGTTTATATGGGCGTTGTGATATAAATATGACGTCACATGTCATAGCGGATCTCTCTTTCTAATCACTGACTGATTATAGACCGACCGCTTAAATGAGTCCTCGCCCGCGCGGCGCAGGGGCGCGGGGTGGGACGACCGCAGGGGCTGAGAGGTGCGGGCGCCAGGCGCACTACTACTAGAAAGAGAGATCCGATATGACATGTGACGTCATATTTATATCACAACGCCTATAAAAGCTATCATAAAAACTTATAGTTTTCGTATTTCTTGACCGATATTACTTTTATAGTCTGTCCAATCATTTATAATCTCGATGACAGCTCCCGTAGAATGTAACTACGCTTTTTACGCAAAAATTAACTTTTAAATGCGGGGTATAAAAAATATGACGACTGCCTAATTTTGTTCCTTGATCCCATATAATATGCATCTAAGACAAATTGAGTCCAGATATGCAGTAATATCTTTTTAAAGTACGATAAACAATAAACGTTTTAATAAAGTTACATTCTATGGGAATGCAAATAGTGATGTTATGATTGAAATATCGATATTGTATCGGTATTGTATATATTGAACTAGATGTGTTCCTGCGACTTTGTACACGTTGTAATTTTTTACCGGGATAAAAAATAGCCTATGTTACTCAGGAATAATGTCGTAGCATTTTAATGGTGAAATATTTTTTGTTTTTCCAGTAGTTTTTACTTTATTCATTACAAACATACTGTCATTCGGCCATTTCGCACGCTTAGTAATAAATTAGCATTCAAGTCGGTTGTTTTATTGGCTCCATAGCTGAATACTTCTCAACTACTCGTATATATAATAAAATTGGATCGATATCGTATCTACTGATCACTTATTAGGTCACAACACTATAACTATCAAACTACATCTGTCATCGAGAAAATAAATGGTTGGAACCGCACACCTGTCATTTAAACTGACATTGGCCCAAGCCTTACGGCCGCCACTAAGGGAGAATAGAATAGAATAGACTATAATTTCACTTTTTGTCATCTCTTACAATATTTTCCCTATGAAAAATTCTTGTAAAAAAATTCAAGGGGTGTCCAGTCAAAATAACCCAATTACTTGCTAAAACGTTCCGAATAAATTTTAAGCAATTTTCCTAACTCTTGAAACATTAAGTGTTCGAAACCATACTGAATTCATTAAGTTTTTACCTTATATTTTATGACGTGTACTATTTACTTAATACATACTTACCTACTCATGAAAAAACAATATAACTTTAAAAGATTTTCCCATTACGCGCAGTAAACTTTTGAATGACTAGTTCGATTTTCCTATTTTTGATACGGTTCGCTTCGAACATCGATGAATGTATGGAAGCATTTATCAACTTCTAAAACCCGGAAAAACATTTACACGGCTATTCAGACAGCCTAGACTCTATTTGTATGCACTCCTCACATTAAAATTACAGGCTATCCATACTAATTATAAATGCGAAAGCGTAACTGTCGGTCCTTTCTTACCTTCACGGTAAAACCGATGAGCCTTGGTGAAATTTAGCAACAAGAAAGTTTGTACATCGAGGAACCTAAGCTGATCTCTATTAGCGATAGGGTTGAACGAATTCCGCGCAGACAAAGTCGTAACAGCTAACTAGTTTACTTATGAGCATTTCGTTCAGTTCATTCACCGCGATTTCTGTCACCTAATACTTTTAAGACTACCGATGTCATAGGTTTGAGGAAGTGTAATCAGTAGTTAACGCGCCATCAACAACTTTCACGCACCGGTATTATCGGTCCTTAAGATCCAGTGTAAATGGTTTTATCCTTTAAGAAATGTTTTTAATAATATAATTTTTAAATATACTACAGTTAATATTAGCGATGTTAGAGAGAGAGCGCTATACTGGTAGGGTGAGATGGGTGAGATAGATTGACGATACCGAAAGACTATAACGCTTATTTTTCTTAGAGACGCCCCGAAAGCCGTCTTCTTTTTTTGCCGCTGCCGCGGCAGGTGCCTAATGAAGTATTTTGGTTTATCGTCATTTGCTAAAAAACAAGCCTTTATTATCTGCTTATAATTTACTTTTTCAAAAAGTTATAAATCAAGGCAAATAGTTTTTTGGATTATTTCAAAAAATTACGCATGCAGATGAATTTTATGTACCTACTTACCGTTAAAAATGGAGTCCGCTACTTTGCCACAAGGAAAAATTGGTTTATCCTGGTCATAGCTAAAGTTACCACAGCTCATGGCCGGAACCATGCTCGGGTGGCCCGATAACTGATTATTATCCCTGAAAAAAAAAATAGGTACGACTACAAAGGCGTACGAGCAGCTGGGTCACCTGATAAGTGCACCACCACCTATGGACCCGCGACACTAGAGGATTGTATGGATTGCCAGCTTAGAGGGCTAAGATAGATCTCATGAGCCAGTAATTTGACCAGGTGTCCACGACGCCGGAATACAGCAGCGCAAGCACTGCTGCTTGGCGGCAGGATTAGCGAGTGACAGTCAAGTGGTAGCGATCCGGGCGGACCTTGCACGAGGTAAATTCGCATTAATTGACTAGATGTTCTTAAAACAAATGCTTTTCTTACCTTGAGTCTGCGTAAGACGGATCGGTCTGATCAAACGTTTCTAGTTCGTAATAAAACGTGATGTCGCCAGTTATATCTTGCGATATATTGAACTTCCAAAGGCAACTGCATTTGTTTTCGTTCACAGGTATATCATTGCATGGGTACCCATAGTCTTCATCTTTGCAATTTCGGAAATATTCTTGTTCTTCTCTCACTGTCTCAGTCTGAAACAAGGTTGGATACAAATATGAACATTATTAAAAAAAAAAAAATACAGGTAATTTTTTTTTTGTTACTTTTACTGCACATACCGTATTGATGGTGCATAGAAACCCGATTCCTACAGGAACTAGGACAAGACCAGCTATTAATAGGAATGGAAGGATACTCATTACTCGCTGTCTTAACGAGGCCTCTGAAACAAACAAGAAATTAATTTCCTTCTACACGCATCTTTTCAGGAACGCAAAATGCCAGAAACGCAGAAGGCTCGAAAAGCAATATATATATAGGAATAAATCCTCAGTAGATATTAAAATTAGGTGAGTTTCGTTAGGTACCTACAATGTCCGAAGGGCAAGCCAAATAGAAATAGGGTTCCATCGATCTTATGGTGGAGTGTGTGAATATTTGTTCTTGAGTCTTGGACAAGTATGTTTATAGTCTAGTATGTATATTACAAGCTTTGCTTAGTTTGATACTAAGTTAATTGGTGTCAATTGACCCAAGATACGTATTATTATAAAAAGCATAACTCATCTATTTCAGTATTGAAATTATTTATGGTGAAAGTATACAACATGAGATTTATTTATACCAAGCGTGTACAGAGTGTATTACGCAGCCCGAATGACGGTTGAACTAAGTTCATAAACTATAAATTATATTTGTACTAATTTAGTTATTAATATTATCCTAGATAAGATACAGCTACTACCTGCAATAGGAATCTGTACTATTTATTGTGTAATTTTGAAATAAACATACATTATCAACTTAATAATAGGGGAGTGTTTGATGAATCTGACCCAAGAGACATACAATAAGGCTGGCATAGTCACACAGGTGCACTTGTCTTGAAAAAATTTTAGATAAAAAAAAATACTAATCCTAAGAAGGCATGTATGTGGTGTTTTCTTTTTAAATCGTTTTATATAAATGTTAGTCCTAAAAGTTATGTCCACTGAAATGAAGTTGTGGGTAGCCAGTGTCAAATAAATTAACTGTGTTTCAAGGTCTACCGATATTTAGTGGCTATTGAAATAAATTGGATGACTAGACCTAGTCTGGGGACACAATATGGTGTAATTAATTAAATTTAATTATTCACAGCAATTTTTCTCATTGATTGATGAATGTGAATGAACCGAAAGAGGTATGTCAGGATTGTAGCAAGTGGAACAAAGTAGTCTCTGTCTACCCCTGTGGGAAAGAGGTGTGACTGTATTTATGTATGTATTTTTCTTAGTTATTGTGTAAATTATTACACCCTTGTTTTTATATTTTGATTGACATTTAATTCTAACATTTATTTCAAATTATTAATTTAAAATAATAACATATCATTTACACATATTTCTAATTTTATTTTTAATTGACAATCTTTTTGTTACTTTCTTATGTCTTGACCTTGTTTTGACATAAAATATATTGTAACTTATGAATATAAATAAATAATGATATATAGGTAATTTATTGTGGATAGAAAATTAAAAAATAAAGGGTTTGAAACATAAAACACTCATCATCATCATCATTTTAGCAAGAAAACTTGATCAGCAGAACAAAGACCTTTCCCCAAGGATCTCTTTGATGGTTGGTATTGTTTCCTGTATGGCTGCAGGTCATGAGCATCAGCTCCATCAATACTAGGTCTTCCAGTGGCGTGCAGTGGGGGATCACCAGGGTAGTCAGAGGTAGGCAGGGGAGGGTGGCGCAATACAGTTGATGTGCTGCCTAACCTGGCAACCCACACTGCACACCCTACATTGACCCTGCACATTTAGCAAAAACAAATAACAATCGTAAAACGTATTGCTACGCGCAAAAGTAGAACATGAATGGACTTATTAGGATAAATCTTTTTTTTAATTTCATTTGCGAAATTTTAGAAGTTTCTAAAAAAAATAATGAATTGGATTAGATACTCGGAAAAACGCAAAATAGCTTTTGACGCAACGGGACGCCTATCAGGCCAGCTACTTAGTAAAATTAAACTATGAATCATGGACAAAAACAAAAGTATTAGTTTAGTGTAGTCATTAACAGATAAACCCAGGACAGAAGACAAAAGTTAAAATAGATATTGGTTTAGGCGCTGATTCTTCGTTAATCAATTTGATGTACATAAATTAAGAGACAAACCAGCCTTTAATTTTTATCAGTTTTCCCCTGGGAAAACGCAGTATCGGCTGCTTTGGTTCAACCAGCCGTTACAAAAGACCCAATTGTTCTAGATATAACTCACTTTCTGACTCCATCATTGTAAACACTCGGTCCGTAACTTATCAATTATATCTCCATTAAAGCCACTGAAAGTCGTAACTTAAAATAATATTAATATTGTACTGCTATTTCAACAGTAGGTAATAATAATGATAAGTTAAACTGTCAAAGTCAATGTCAAAACCAGTATTGTCAGATACATTTTTTTATCCTTTTTGATTTGTTCCGAAGCAGAAGTATGACCGTCAGCTAATACTCTGAAATTAAAAAATTAGTAACGCTCTGTTTCACTCTTACTATAAATGCCTGTTAAGAGAGTGAGAGAGATGGTATGACTTGAGCTACTAAATACCTAGATATTTTTTTCAACGAAGGTGTCATTGTTTATTTTATGTAATATTTTTACTTGATAACATTGATAAAATATTAAATTCATTATGTTTTTGATTCACTTTTTAGTATACACGTACAATAGTACTAATAGTACCTCAATACGGACTCAATGCTGTGTTACTAAGTTAAAAGTTTTCCCCAAAAAGTGCGGCTTTTACGAGTCCCAGTCCGTAACCTCTGGTTCCAATGCATGCACTATACAAAGGACATAGTAAAAAGTTAATTTTGAACCTTGATTACAAACCAATAGGTGTTTAAATACATTTTTAAATAATGATATCTGTAGATAAGAAGGTAAAGCACTTTCAAAAAATCGTTTTGCATTAAAACATTCGTATAAGTTTGCTATACTAATTTATGAATCACACATTCTCGACACTCATCCAAAGCACCAATTCACCCTAATCATTACTCAAGCTAACCTCATTTACAGATTGATTGAATTATTGTAAACTTTTTCATTTCCGTTTGATTTTAACTAAATGAATTAAGAGCACTGTCTTTTATTTATATTACTCGGAAATTGAAACCGATCTTATTCATTTAGGGGAGTCACATGCAGAGGGTAAAGATGAATACCCATGGTAGGATAGGAATACGGCATTTGGAACAAATAGAAGACATAAAACCAATCAACACACACTTTAAAAATTGTGCGATGTTAATTTGTGTTCTAAAAATAATATTTAACTTTACTTGGCAAAATTATTCACTTTGAACCTGAAACTTCGACCGATGCGAAAATGTAACGAGGGCAATTGCTTCTCTGCCTCCCTCGTTAAACAATCTACTATTGTTGTGAAGCATGTGTTTGACATGGGAAATTTCAACTTCTGTATGGCAATATTTAAAGCGATTTGATAGGATTTTTATTTGATTTGAGGGGAATGAGGGGATTTAGTTAGCTAGAAGAAAAAGAGACATTTGGACGTTAGGAGGTGACGAATTATTTATCGACGTCCGACTGCATTTTAAGTATTTTAACTGGTTTTTGTGTCTAAACCTGTGCTTAATAAATCCGTAGTCACTGCAGTGTCGATTAACCAAATTAAATCTCGATCTGCCATTGGTAGACGCAGTTTTTGTGTTCTACGATAACCACTAACGAGTTCACGATATGTCTAGCGACACTACAAAAAATGTAAGTTTTGTTGTTATTATGCTTTTAGTTGCTTTTCAATGAATGCTAAACTTATCTTGCTCTGGCTGTGAATTCATGAAGTATAATATTGTTGTACGGTGAGTCATAGGGATAAATGTATACCATTCCTACACATACTATGTTACTGTATCGAAGAGTGAAACTTGTTACAGTTATGTGCGGATGTGTGTCAGTGTTTGTACGCCGACTGTTTGGAATATTTATCGCGTGAATGTACTTTCCTCTCCACTGATAGTAAAATGCTGTATCTTCCACAGTTTGTTTGCAGACTTGAGATCAAGTTGTTAGTTTTAATTTTATCTAAATATATTTGTAAATGATACTAAATGAGTTTATGTTGTATCAAGTGTTTGATAAATAGATATTTAATGAAGCGACAAAACCAGATTGGATATGTTACTGTTAGTATTTTTTTTTAACTAGGAAACATTAGTACTTACCAAATTGCATTACAAATTGAATGGATATGGTTGACTGGACAATTGAAATTTAGGAATTATAATGAACTTTCACTGACTACATAGAGTGGCAAACAAGCAAGTCAATCACCTGATGGTAAGCAAGCACTGCTATTATGCGAACTCTGGAGGATTGTATATGCATTGCCAGTCTAGAGGGTTGAGATAGAATATAGTACCTACCTGCATTTAAAATAGTTATATTATAGTTAATTAGTTATATGCTTTTATAGGCGATGCAGCTTGCAACCCATCACTATTTTGATTCTCCTTTCCATCTATGTGCCCACAATCATGCTAAACATGGCCTTTAGGTCTTATTACCTTAGGCTCTGTCTTGCCCGTAAGGGATAAAGACGTGATTTGTGTGTGTGTGTAAAATAGTTATTTTAGTTACTTATTTGTGTTCAATGTAACCTTTAGATTGGCGTGTTGTTATTTAAGCTGATATTTAAGTCTAAGGTAAGTACATAATAGAGATGACAGTGCAGAGAGTATTCCTTGCCCTTATACAGCATACAGGACTTAGAATCATTTTTTGAATGCTTCCATAGGGACAGCGCATGAAAAAAGAAAATCAAGAAAAAAATTATGACTGTTTGCTATACTCATATTTTTTAGGAATCTTGTGCATTCACTGAATTGCTGCACCAACAATAATGAAGTAACAGGTGAAAGGAAAATAATATTTTAGAGCCTTCCTGTTTTGTTTTATGTAGTAGTATAATGAGTTGAGATGAATGTGTCGTTGAAATAGAGATAGATGGTTTTCTTAGTATGACAAGGAACTATACAGTGAGTCTCTCTCTTCTCATCGTTTGATTTTGTCAAGAGCATTTTACCATTGAAATATGTTTTTTTTCACAGTTTTCCAACCTAGAAACCCCAGGTTATGTGGGTTTCGCCAATCTCCCCAATCAAGTACACCGTAAGTCGGTGAAGAAAGGCTTCGAGTTCACCCTCATGGTGGTCGGTGAGAGTGGACTCGGCAAGTCCACTTTGGTCAACTCCTTGTTTCTAACTGATCTGTATCCAGAGAGAGTTATTCCTGATGCTATCGGTAAGCACCTAAAAATACTCTTTGACATAACTTTTGAAAGAAAACCCAGAGAGTGAAATAACAAATACTTTGAGTGTAACTTCATTTGTGTTTCGGTTTTTACACATTAGAAAGGTTAACAATCTTGACATGACTTTTTATTGAAAAACACTTTAAATAGGTATAAATAAAATCAAGTTGCAATTGAAAACCCCTGGAATACCTGTAGTGATTTGTTTTGTTGTAGTTTCATACCAGTTATCGATTTTCTAATCTAGCATGTAATCGAAAAAGCGGAAATAAGAGGCTTTTTATTTTTATTATTTATTTTATTATAGATTTTCAAAAGATGTTTGTCAATATAAATTACCTGTGCAAAATGCCTATGAATCTGTGACATAGTTTGACCATAGGGGCGTGCAGTGGGTTTTGACAGAGGGTAGGCATATTGACAACAAAACCCGTATTGGTACGAAGCGTGTCGGGCACATTTACGTATGCTTACAAGCAGTGCTTATATGCCTGTAAGGGATGAACGCGTCTGTTTGACTATCATATTCTTACTTTTCACAGAGAAAACCAATCAGACAGTGAAGTTAGACGCATCAACTGTAGAGATTGAGGAGCGTGGAGTGAAGTTGAGGCTGACTGTTGTTGATACACCCGGCTACGGGGACGCGATTGACAACACTGATTGCTTCAAAGTGAGTGGGCAATCATGTAACTGGGTTATAAAAATCACCACGATTGTGGTACCATATTCTAAGGGTCTGTTTCACCACTCTCAGTTAAGACCCTGATATCTTAAGTGTCGTTTATCTATGATGTCGTCTCTTTCTGTTTCATAGTAAGAAATAGCGAGGGAATCATTAGTAACTGACACTTAACCCGTCAAGCGTCCAAGCGACTACAGTAGTCCCTAACTTTTTCGGGCGGGAAATGTCCTAGGGACTGCATTATGCATTCACGCCACTGGCCAGGTCTTCGTCCCTTGGAAGAGCTAGCGACAACTCGCTATATAAGCTTCTCGCTCTCTCTTTAAGCCTCCCGCCCGAAAAAGTTAGGGACTACTGTAGTCGCTTGGACGCTTGACGGGTTAAGATCAAGAACTTTACAGAGAGTGGTGAAACAGGCCCTAAATCTTACATTTGATGATAAATGTTTTGTCTTTCACTGGTAAAGGCAAATGTGTTATTATTATAAGCAGGAAGGGTGAAAGCAACAATAAATTTAAATAGTATCAATTTATTAATACACTTGTATATTTTTAGAAGCTTACAATGTTTGTTTGTATGTTTGTAAAAGTCAAATCTTGCGCGTCAAATATAACACCTTTTTAGTGGTCTGTTTGTCAAGTACAGTCAGCAAAAAAGCTTGAGGTAAATATTAATTCTTGATCAAAATTTTTAAGCATTTAATGTAGCATCAATACACCTTGCTATGCAGTTGGCCGAGCACAGCCATGACATTGCATTATAAGCCCCAATTTACCAATTGGCCGTACATAATTTCATTCATTTCATTAAAGACACTGTTACGAATTTTACACTAGCGATGTCGCAAGCAAAAACTAGTTTGAAATAAGAGTATATTTAACATTATAATGTTTCCGTATGTATTATGAAATAAAATAAATAAACTATTGATATCCCACAGCAAAAGTTGCAGCTACCCTTACTTAATTTTAGTCAATAATTTTTGTTGAATAGCACACTAAGTACATGCGAATAATAATCTTCACTTTGTTATTTATTTATAGATAGTATGGAGAAAATGTTAGTGCTATGAATGCACCAGTCAGGAGAATATCGGAAAAAAGCTGAAATACTCGTTACCGTTAAATTTTACACACATTATCTTCAGTTGTACCCAAAAATCTTGGAGTATCGGCTGACGCCGTAAGGGTGTTGCCATAAAGGAGGAAAAGTAATCACTTTACTTTGATGTTTGTCCACAGTCGATCATACAATACATCGACGAGCAATTTGAGCGCTTCCTACGCGACGAGAGTGGCCTCAACCGTCGCAACATCGTCGATAACCGCATTCACTGCTGCTTCTACTTCATCTCGCCGTTCGGCCACGGGTTTGTGGTTTTTAATACATAATAGTATATTGTTATCTGACGTATGAGCCGAAGGTGAGGGCGCTACGCGATGTTTGTAGGTAAACAATTTTACTTTTTCCTGTGCTGCGGCGGTATAACACTTAACAAGTAGTCGAAAACTTATGCATTTTTTTATTGCAACGAAAACCTATTTGCAAAAAAACGGGCACCCAAAACTTTTCATGCCACGAAGCAGCAGTTATTTCTTATTTCTGCCAGAGGAGGACACACTAGATATTATTGAAGTTAAAACTACGTTAGCGGCGTTGAGAACTTTTGGCATGGGTAAAAAATGTTAAACTCGCGTTAGATTCTGACGCGTCAGGTAAGCGTAAGACGGAGGGAGTGTTGCTCGTCGTAATAATATGTACGTTGATTTCGTCACTTAGTCGTAAGCTACGTTTGGCCTAGTGGTATAAGGTGTGGAGTTGTGGATAATAACAGTGCATTCGCTCAGTTTTTTTTCTTTTTCTTTTTGAAGTGCGTTGTGTAGTTTTCACTTCTGCCGGCGGTCCCGGAGTGCAACCCGTCCGTTTTTTATTTTATTTTATTGTATATTAAATCTAAATAAACTAAATAAAGTCAATCAATTCAATTGAAGTTACCTTAATTTTTGCCAAAATGAGTTTTTTTTTATTTGCTATTGGAATAGTGAATTTTATCAACAAAACGTGACTGATATATGTTTACGAATGCAACCCAAGTAAAGGCTACGTTTAAAAGTTTAAATACTTTTTTGCACCGCAGCTTGAAGCCTCTAGACATCGAGTTTATGAAGCAGCTCCACAACAAAGTGAACATCGTGCCTGTCATCGCTAAGGCTGACTGTCTCACCAAAAAGGAGGTTCAGAGGCTGAAGACTAGGGTAAGTAAGAACAATGCCACGCTTTTGCGTCGACTTTTGGAACTCTTGCTTAAAGACTGACTCAACTGGCACAATTTTCTTTTATGTTTTAAATGGCTTTAAATATTATTTTATTCCCTGCTATATTTCAAATATTCTTCCAGGTAATGGAAGAAATTGAACGCGAAGGAATTAAGATCTACCCCCTGCCGGATTGTGACAGCGACGAGGATGAAGATTACAAAGAACAGGTTAGTTATTTTGAGATAAAACTATTAACTCTGTGAGCCGTATGTATGTAGTGCGGTGTAATTTATTCCACTCTGGATTCCGTTGAAACTATTTTCAGTGGGTTGTAGAGATTTTGATATGTGCTAAAACGGTGATCAGGTCCGTCAACTGAAAGAGGCGGTGCCGTTTGCGGTGTGCGGCGCGGGGCAGCAGCTGGAGGTGCGCGGGCGCCGCGTGCGCGGCCGCCTCTACCCGTGGGGCGTCGTCGAGGTCGAGAACCCCGAACACTGCGACTTCATCAAACTGCGCACCATGCTCATGTGAGTCAAAAGATGAAATGATTTTATTTTGTAGGGGCGTTCAGTCGAACTAACTACCTGCTGAAATAGGAATTATTAAAGTATCGCCGTTGTTGCAGCACGCATATGCAGGATCTGCAGGAAGTGACCCAGGAGGTGCACTACGAGAACTACCGGTCGGAGAGACTCGCGCGCAACGGACAGGTGCCTAAGCGACACACGTAAGTAGACACAATTACACTAAAAGTTCAATTTGTTTAATAAAGTTCTTCCGCTTTTCTTTCACTTTACGTTTTCAAAGATACAACAATACGGATAGCGGTGGAGCGGGGCAGGGCTCAAGCTAGCGGTGTGACGATTGGCGCTGTGTCAGGAGTACTTATTGCCTTCTGCATCTGGCACCTAAGCCAACCATCTATAGACCGACCGCTTAACTGAGTCTATAGTGTATCTTAGTCTTTTATTATTATAATTGAAGGCCCCCAAACACCTTTACTTAGCAGTCGGAAACTGGCTGGCTAAGAATAAAAAAAAGAGGGATGAAACATGCAGGTGCTATGGTCTGGTATACGCAGGTCGACTGAGAGCGGGCTTAGCGAGGCAGACTCCAACGGACTGAGCAACGGCTCCACAGAGGACCCAGCGGAGCGCGAACGCGCTTTACGCGAAAAGGTATGTGTATGTGTATTGTCTTTGATTAAAAAAAAACTAGTTTTAGCCCCCCGCGAAAGAACAAAATTGGCTTTTTGTTTAAAGAGATGAAACTCGGAGTAAACTTTTTATGAAGGCGTAATACATTACCGATTCTGAGTATAGTTTGTTCAAAGTTGTTGTGACATCTTCCGTTGCGGTTATAAATATGTCGAGGGAGGGAATGAATGACGCCGTGGGGTAGGCGGAGGCCACAATAGAAATATCTTTTTCCAGGCCGATATTATGCCTGGGCGACCGAAGTCTGAACGATGTCAGTTGGAAGTCGTATTTACATAAATGAAACAATGAATCTTGCATATTTATTCTTGCGTGCGTAAATCGGGGTTAACATTTTCCGTCGGCTTGCAGGAGGCGGAGCTGCGCCGCATGCAAGAGATGCTGGAGCAGATGCAGCGACAGATGCAGCTGCAGGCGGGCGGCACCTCTGCATAGTGCGCGACGCGCCGCGGCGCCCTGGTAAACCTGCTACACTATTGACGCTTGGGGCACAATATATATATAAGCTAAAGCAGTAAGGAAACTACGAACAAAACGGTCGAAACGCACGCACACATAGACGCGCGCTTCTACAAGGCCCCTAAGCGGATCTCGCGGTGCCGTCAGTCGCGAGTGCCGCGTTGAGACCAGTGGCCGTCTGTTACGTGCGCCCAGACAGACCGCGATCTTTTCGTTTTAAACATGTCAAGAGCGTATTGCGCAGTGTGTCCATGTTTCCGAATAGTTTATTTAAGAAAGCTATTCATTCGGTTGAGGATTTTTATACCATAAAAATTTAATAATAGAGCTTTGCGACCGTGTCGTAGCAGGCGAAAGTGTTTTTCAGTAAGTAATATATAAAATACTTACCTAAACAAAAAAATCTTAAACTGTTGAGGTTTTTTTAATATCCTATTTTATTTAAAAACGAGTTAACTTATTCGATTATGTAATTATTATAGAACCTAAATAAACGTTTGTTTCTTTTTTACAAAAATTAAGTACTCTTAATTAAGTGTAGCTAGTTACTTTAAAACAGTCCTTATTAGCTGAGATAGCGCTAACTAAACAAAAAGCTTTTAAATTTTTAAAAAGTTAAATCGACAACCCTAACATTCTATTGGAGCGTAGGTATTTGTTTCAAAAAATAAGCCTAGTTTCCATACTGCTCTATTTATTTACTGTGCTTGGGGGCTATCACAATTTTTACATTTCACGCGAATACGATATCGGCGCGATTAAAATGTATCGCATGGATAAGAATCTAATCATTACATGGTCATTATTATTGTGATCGATGCATATTGCGATCCCAATCACGAAATATCGATGCGTATCGCAGTGAATCCGGTTGTTTTGAACGTTATAGACCGACTGCTTAAACGTGTCCTCGCCCGCGCGACACGGGCGCGAGGTAGGCGACAAAGGGGAACGAGAGAGGTGCGGGCGGCACTACCCGCCTGCCGCCCGCACCTCTCTCGGTCCCCTTTGTCGTCCTACCCTGCGCTCCTGTACCCGCGCGGGCGAGGACTCGGTTAAGCGGTGTGTAATGTTTATTTTTCTTTACAGTTAGTGGCCAAGTCCGCTGCACAGTTGCCGGGCGCTTGCATTGTCGACTCCATATTGCGGGCGATACCGTACTGTGTCACATCCAATTGAAATCATTCAGCGAGTAATATTACTGTCTTTATGGTAAGGATCAGCAACAAATCGCCAATTACGAAGTTCAAGACATGGAAGTTTACTAGAACGGACTAAATGACGCTTTAATTCCAAAAGGTCAGTAGATTTTAGGAATAAAGAACATTGTCCACGGAGTGTACTGTATCTTAAGCGTTCCTATGAAATAATATCTGAACTATAAATTTTGAACAAAATCACAATATACCTTTTACATCTTAGAGCGAGTACATATTAGGCGTTTTGAAGCGCGCTTTCGCGCGTTTTGATAACAACATACGCCTCGCCTGTGATAAATCATGCTTGCAAGCGTTCAGTGGAAAATACGAATATGCAATATGCAACTAGCATCCGTGAGCAGTGAACCTTATTCTTGAATACTTCCCGATCTAACTTAAGAAAGCCACACGTCTAAGTGACGTATCAAAACGGAGAGCGAGAAACAAAACATGCGTCACTTGCGACATAAAGCCAGATTAGACACATGTACGCGTCTACAGGACGTCGACAGATATATATCTATAGTTAGTAGATATCGATATATCAAATGATAGATTTCTCTCTATTTGTAAACTTTAAGAAGCAATATTCCTAATGTGATACAGGCTGTTCCAAATTATGAATGATGTGAAATCTTCCAAATGTATAATTTTTTACAGCCATTTTAATGTGGAATGTTCTGTATCTGTGTTCCGAACTAAAATTGTTAAATCTTAAGCTAATGAATTCAGCTGCAAAGTTGACAAAGTTCTGATTTCTGTTACATCGAAAGTGATCATGTGAACTACTCACTTGACAGTCATAAAGTTTTAAGCACCTTCGTAGCTCCGATGTATTTGATTTGTATTACCTTACCTGTATCCCATTATATTACAATTATAACTACACTATTACTAGTCATTGCAGTAGGTAGTGCTATTTTGTGGGATTGGTGATCGTTATCTCAATATGGATATGCATATGCCTCCAGAATCCCGGATTTTAAAACGATTTTTATTACTCTTTTATTCAGAATTATTTATCGTTTCGCCCTGTACATGAAGAAAACGAATTGACACGTTATATTATATTACATCAATCTATTATGTAGTGTACATCAACATAGTACAGTCAAGAGCAAAAGTAAGTGATCACCTTGTGCCTTGTCACTATGGAATAAGGTGGAATAAAAATAATCCTTTACTTTTGCATCTTGACTATGCTACTATCAATTGCGATCACTTAAGACTCATCCTATATGACCTAATAATGAAAGATATCCACTTACCAGGTAGGTATTAATTTAATGATTAGACGAACTCTTAAATTGCAGCTGTACTCAGAAGCCGATTTTTATAGTAAAGACTAGACATAGATGGAAAATAAGTAGACGAAATACGAATTTGTATAGATTCAGAAAGTTTTAGTCAAGAAGTCATTGGACTTAGTCTTGTGTGCATTACCACCCTGTGCCATTGTTTCTTACTTTAATTTCAAGTATTCAATTGTATTACTTTTCTCAAAGTTTAAGTATTATTCCATTTTTTACTAATGACTGATTTTATGTATGTTCTACGCATTGTACTCGAATTGTAATCGATTATTTTTAGATTAGCAGTCATTATATTTTATTATAATTAGTTTTTGTATCTTTTTTATTATTTAGTTAATGACTGCAATTATAGTGTCAAATAAAAGGCTGAAGAAGCATATGTGAAGCGGTAATAGTATATTGTAGGCCCTCGATTTAATGAATCTCCAATGATTAAAAATTACAAGATTTTCGGATATCGTAAAGTTGTCAGTAAAATATAAACTTTATCTCAATCACGTTACAGGTGAATTTAATAATCGTCGCATAGTTTTAATTTGGGCCTAATAATAAATACGAATATATTTTAGTAGGACTTATAAATCTATTTAGTACTTAAGATAAGTTCAAATGTATTGCATTTGAAGTTTAATTCCATGGTGGTGCATTTATTTTCGATTACATTTTCATGACAGTTTTTGTTTATAGACTACTAATTCCTATTGACGTAAGTAGGTAGACGTTAAGATTGGCTAGCTTTATTGAATTAAATTCCTAAAATTATCGGTGCCAAAGTTTTGAAAGCAACATGTCGACAAAGAGGTAATTTATATGAAATAACGATTAAATAATTAATGTATTAAAGCACAAACAGCACAATAACATGACGTGAATTAATCCAGGATCGAAATATGCGCTGCGACGCCCGCCCCTCAATTTTTCAAAATGATAATTCTGAATTTATTATGCAATCATTATATTTTTTCTAATTAAATACATGAAATATTTCCAGTAAGCTTTTTACTTATAGTCCTTCCTATTCCTAATGTTCCTATGATAGTAAATGGTCGCTCCTAATCCTAATAATAAGTCGGGTAAAGGGAAAGGTCTGCTAAGCCATTGAAGGTGAAGATAAAAGGGAGAAAAATAGAATAATAGCAGGATAGCAAGATCAAGCAGTAACCAGTATTATATTAAATTCTTTACAAAGTTTTATGATATGATTAATGTTTATATAAAATTACAAAATGACAAGAGAAATAATGAGGTTTTCCCAAAAAAAAGATCTTGTCTCCGTTATTTAATCTGGTATAGATCTGCTGGCTTCTGTCTTATTTTATAGTTTATTATCACGATCACGACAGTAGAATGGTGCCTATTCTATAACATATTTTAGAATACATATAAGTAATATTTTTATTAATATTTCTAGTGATCAAATCATCGTTGCGTTTTAGGGTTTATATTTTTTTTACCTGGCAACATGGGAGTCATCTACTCAAATTTTTGTTTGACAGATTATCCGCCATGCCATAAAGCGCTTGTGTGTAAATTCTAAAGTGCGAAAATAAATAAACTTCTTATAGGAATTACTTGGTTATTGTGCCGTGAATAGCGATGGCCATTGTAGAGGATGAAGTGCGGAATGAGTCTGAGGAGGAGAATGAAATAGAGGTCGTCGTTGAAGAGGATGACGCAGACCAAGATTCTGACGACTCCGAAGTAAGTATTCAGTTTCCTTTCCCTTTCTGTAAAGGTCTGCCTTGAAATGAGGACTGGAATAGTAAACAAAGTACTACTGTAAAGAAATACTTACAGGTTTTGATGAGGATTGGTTGGATAACCTTAGTGTAATTGGCAGCCCTGTCTGCAATACTTGTTTAGCATGTCATCGGTTTTAAGAGCTTTGTCAATAGTGTGCTTCTTATTTATTCATCGGCGATTACATTGATTAAGGGCGCTTCTGTGTTCCCGAACGGTTCGGCCGCCGCAGCTCAATGAGATTATAGAGCTGCTTCTATTTGGTTTTCATGCAGTTGTTTTAAGCAACTTCACACTATCGTACCTTTTGCTCTCCCGTGGTGCTCGTGCCGCAAGAGTTAAATAATGCTGTTGTAGAGTAACCTAACACTTCTACTAGTTTAACAATAACCTACTTAAAAAACTACATACCAATAAGCAAAACCATGCCTAAATGAGACAAAGAGAAATATATTCATGATAGCATTATATTTTACTGCCTTAATATAATGCATTGATTCATTGCATTTGGTGATGATGTGTCTATTAAACCCTGTAAATTAGAAGATCTTTTGTTTCATTAACATTTTGTGAGCAGTTCCATAACATACAAACTTAAGCTAGACTCTTCATGCAATGTTCCTTGTTTGCAACTGCTTTTTTTAACAAGGAACAGATTTAGTATTATTGTGTGTGTTAGGTTTAGTGTGATTGGTTTGGATAATCTTTTATATATAAAAATTAATCCCTATTTCCCTTGGTCACGGCATCACGCATGAACGGCTGGACAGATCTTGCTAATTCATTTTTGTTGTGTTTGTTATTGTCAAGAGAAGGTTCTTATGTAACAATATTCAGAAAAAAAACTGGTAGGGGGTGAAGCCGTAGGTAACAGCTAGTTATACATATTTGTTAATTGTTAAAGGTGTCTATTTATTGTATGACTGGCTGTTGCCCGCAACTTCGTCTGCATAGAATTCGTTTATCGCTATCCCGCAGGAACTACGCAATTTTCCGGGATTAAAAGTAGCCTATGTGTTATTCCAGACTATAATCTATCTATGTTCCAAATTTCATCCAGCTCTGTCCAACCGTTTAGGTGTGAAAGAGTAACAAACATCCATACATCCATACTCACAAACTTTCTCGTTTATAATATTAGTAGGATGTTTAAAATCCTCCTGGTGTACTTCCCGAGAACCTTCACTACCCTCCCCCTTCCCCTCCTGCCTATATCATGTGAGGATTTTCTAGTAAAAAATAAATGTGATATGTCATTTTATAAATATTTTTTCACCATGCCTCTAAAATGTCCCATGATTTCTGACTCTCCCATATTTATAACATTATATGATTATTGGACATCCCTTAATAGAAGTTTTTCACAAAATAGGATGATGATGATGAAGAGGTATTGGAGAGGAAAGTGGCAGAGCTGGAGAGAAGAATTGCAGAAGATCCATACAGCTATGATGATCATATTCAGCTCGTCCAGGCCTTATGGTGAGATATTGGTTCAGAATTCTGTCCAACTAGAAGGAGGAGTGTGTGTCAATATCTTTGCTAATTAAACTAATTTCAATCATTTACTCTTTATTCCATTTGTCTAGAAAAATCGAAAAATGAAATATTTGACCAACTGTATTGTTGATAGCATCAGTCCATGATGAGATATTTTTGAGCAATTATACCCTCTCGGATACTGCGATTTACATGAAATATAAGGCTATCTTTTTCCATTTTTACTAATCTGTAAAATTGGTTTTATTTGAAAAATGAGTGTAGAATGCGGTTCTCTTTCCTTTCCGGAAATTTCGACATACTCCAGCATACAAGGGGATTAAAGCTCCAACGATGACTGTATGTCTCAAAGGTGGTCAAATAAATTTCATCCTAATTGTTTCTGCAATTATAATTATATTTGTTTTCCTAAAAGTTATTATTGAAACAGTTTGGATATTTAATATTTTTCTTAAAAGTTTTTCTACTATCTATCTACAGTTTTAATAAGTTTCTGATATTAATAAATTTTAATGATCCACTAAGAGCACCAAAATCTAGGCCAGACCAAAACACAACAAACAAGTTGACTTCGATTTTAGGGGCCTGTCTGAGCTTGACCGCTGGCGCAGTGCCTTCGACCGCCTCCAACAGATGTCGATGCTAAAGGCAGAGCACTGGCTCCTGCGGATCCAAACAGAGGAGACCTTAGCACACTCTGCAGAGGCCAAGGAACAGTTGGTTGACTTGTTCCGACAAGCTTCCCTGGATTGCTACTGTAAGTACATTTTTACTCTATTCGAGCACAAAATTTATTAATTTTGGCTGCTTGGGTCAAACATCATTATCCTCTCACGATTTGGTATTAACTGTAACGAAAAAATAAGTCAAAAAAATAAAATAAAACTACAACAAACAGTGTCTGTACGATCTTTTATTTTCTTATAGATTGAGAGGATATTGACGAATATAAAAACTCTTAATGACAACCAGATAGCCTAGTGGTTTGAGAACCTGACAATGAAGCTTGAGGTCCCAGGTTCGATCCCCGGTCGAGGCAGATATTTGTATGAAAAATACAAAAGTTTGTTCTTGAGTCTTGGATGTTTAATATGTATTTAAGTTGGTATTTATCTATAGAAGTATGTTTATCCGTTGTCTAATACCAATATTATAAGCTTTGCTTAGTCTGTCCTAAAATATTGATTTATTTATTTATTAATATTGATAAGTTTAATTTATTTTCTGCATCTTAAATGGTTGTCTGATAGGAATCGCTTTTAAGTCATAAGACCACCTATTGTCTGCCCTTTTCTTTTTATTATTTTTATAAACTAGCTGTAGTTATTTTTGGATTGTGTTGTTATTGTAATGTTAGACATCCCGATCCTGAGCGAGTGGTGTTCGTGGGCGCTGGGCCTGGACGGCGCCGCGGCGGCGCGCGCGCACCTCGACGAGGTGCTCCGCCGCGCAGGGCCCGACCCGCTCTCCGGGAAGCTGTTCTGGGACGCCAAGCACGAACTGGAGAAGGCGCAGCTGGACTCTATGAGGTGATGGTTCAAGGTTGCTGAACTTAAATATTGGGTAGTATGATAATGCAAATAAATATTATTTACTACTTCTTACCTAGTATTTATGGATTTTGCTCGCGTTTTACGATCCCTGGTCATCGTCATATCAGCTGGGAGACGTCCACTGATCCCTATAGGCCTTCCCTAAGGATCTACATGACGATCCATGGCACTTGAGGCATTTCATCATAGCATAGCCCTCTAAACTGGCAACGCATCTACAATCTTCTAGTGCGGGTGTTCATGGGTGGTGGTGCTTACTGACCATCCAGATGACCCGCTTGCTTGATAAAACATCATCATCCTCGTGTCCTTGGCGTCTCCGTCAACGGCGAAGTCTTCTTCTTCTTTTAATATGGCCCCATCGATCGATGCGATGATTTCGCCAATGTCAAAGTAATACAGTATTCAAAAATCTTGTGACAAAAATGTCGGCAACGTTGTACGGTAGAACACGGTCAAAAGACCCCTCCCCCCCTGTCGGGCTCTTAGCCAACGCATACTGATATCCCTCAGAATCTGCCAGGAAATCATTAACCGATGCCCAGGGTGCACCGGACCAAGCACTGCCCTTCCCCTCGGGACGGATCCAAAAACGAAACGCAGCCCTTGACCACAAGCGGAGGCGACCCGACTCGCACCCCAAAAAAACGTCTGCTAGCTTCGGAGGTGAGAGCGAGAATGGCTGGCGAACCAAATTATTGGCTGGTGTTATAAAAAAAACAAACACGTCAAAATACCATAATTCTGACATTTCGTTGCCGTGCTTCGCGAGATTACTCGATGGTAATTCTTTATTTACTACAGTCAGTGAGCTTTTAGAATGCCATTTGATTCGTTTTGCTGTCTCATTCGGCCGATCAAGTATCAAAATCCATAAGGGAGTCATACGGCAAGATAAACCCAAATGGCATTCTAATGGTTTCTACCACATAATGGAACAGTCGACATTTATCGATTGATGTGGCAGAGTTGGTCAGTTGGGCGTTATTTAGATAATTTCTTATCTGGATAACTATTTCAAATAAAATTATTTCAAATAAATTTATTCGAAGATAAATTCAATCACACATAGTGCGTTGACAACTTTTTTATTTAGATAAATTATCTAGATGAAGATAACCGACCTCGTTTGTTATTGAAGTAAGCTTATAATAACATACATCTACTGACATTCATCTTTTATTTAAAATCCCAACTAATTTATCTAGATAAAAATGAAACTGATCTAGATAAATTCAAAATAACAAATGACGGATTATTTAGTTACTTCAAATAAAAGATGATTTAGTGATCTTCCCGGTTTTTCGTAAATAGATAATTTTTGCCCAACTCTGGCGTTGGTCTAGTAGAAACTATCGATCGACGTCGACTGTTCCATTCTACCATCGATCGATGCGATCGATCGGTGTGGTAACACCCTAAGAGCTCAAGTAATGTGCATTTGTTATTTACCTGTCCAGTGCTGATGACCCCGACTACAAGGAGCAACGTGAGCGCGTGGTGTGGAGTTTAGAGGAGATAGTGTCGCGCCCTCTGCTGAATGGAGAGGAGGCGTGGCCTCAGTTCCAGCAAGCGGCTGCCGACTTGCACGGCCAGGAGTATGTTGACAAGGTACCGGATGACATATTGAATATAAACACACATACACAAATCACGTCTATATAGACAGAGCTTAAGGTAACACCCAAAGGCCACGTTAAGCGTGATTGTGGGCGTACAAGTTGAAAGAGGAATCAAGGCTGTTAATAAAATGGGAAAACTAATACTAATATAATGTTGTAACTAATGTAATTTATGAACGAATGCGCAGGTAAAGAAGCAACATGACGCAGCGGCAGAGTACTTGCAAAAAATAACGCCCTACGAAGACCGCTTGCTGACCACAGAGTAAGTTGTCCTTATCACTCTGAACTTGTGGATTCATTCAAAAAACACCTTGAATCATTCACATTTTCTACTTCTTTACCAATACTTCTAATGTGTTACCCCCTTATTCATAAACGCTCGTAGGCCTCTGCTAATTTACCAATTGTTTGTCCTTGTCTGTCACTTTGACATTTAATTTTCACAGATAAGGACAAACGAGTGCTAAGTTAGCAGAAGCCT
The DNA here is from genome assembly GCA_949127965.1 of Pandemis corylana. NCBI lineage: Eukaryota > Metazoa > Arthropoda > Insecta > Lepidoptera > Tortricidae > Pandemis > Pandemis corylana. Next base: position 7,817,219 of record OX421864.1, on the reverse strand, counting down.
ATAGAGCGTTTGTGAATAAGGGGGAATAAGAGGGTTAATATTCATGGTACAATCCACAAGCTCTAAGAATGCCATTCGGATTGGTCTCGCTATCTCCCTCACTCGGCCGATTCAAGTATCAAACCCATAAGAGCCCGAATAGCATTCTAAGAGCCCACAGACTGTATATTATGCTCGAAGTTTTGTCAGGTTTTTTCAACGCTTTGTATTTTTTTTAGAAATCCAGAGGAAAAGATCAAAGTGTATGAAGAGTACATTGATAAGGTTAAGGAACTATCACAAGAGGAGAAGTATGCTGATTGCGACAATAATGGAATTCTCAAGGTACTTGCTTTACTAATTTTTTAAAAGTGTAGGCTGAAAGTTGGTGGTGTGGTGGGACACAAACAAAAAAAACCAGAAGAATTGAGAAACTTCTTTTGAAGTTGGGTTAAAATCCTAGTTTCTTTGCATCTTATCAAACTATTTCGTAATAAAAGGTGTTCATCTCAAAATTATAACCAATCACTACATAGTATAAAACAAAGTCGCTTTCTCTGTCCCTATGTCCCTATGTCCATATGCCCCTATGTATGCTTTGTATTTTCAAAACTACACAACGGATTTTGATGCGGTTTTTTTTAATAGATAGAGTGATTCAAGAGGAAGGTTTTTATGTATAATTCTACGCAGACGAAGTCGCGGGCGGAAGCTAGTATTAAAATAAATTTATACTGATTCACTGCGTAATAGCTATTAAAAAAATATATTTTTTTTCACGTCTCTTACGGGGCTGCAAACCTGTATTTGGTATTAATTTTAACTTTATATTACGCGTTCTTCGATCAACAATACAACTAGATTCACAGTCCCATACAAAAGCAAAGCGAAAAAGTGGCCCTGTTGCTTATGCTTATAGCTATATCTGTTTTACCTTCTTTATTAACGTAAAATAAACCTTAAGTCTAAGCAACAAAGATCCAAATAATTATAATTGTATATAATACTTACGACGTTTCGTCACAAGCGAGCGAAAGCGTTCGATAAACAAAAGAACTACCTTCGTTTCAAAAAGATGTCATTCTATTTGAGGAACGGGGTAATAATGGAGTCGCAATTAAGTATATAACTCGGATTTTTTTTATTTGACAGATATTTACAAATACAAATATTAACATGAATTTTAATAATTAAGCCCATCTACGTTCCACTGCTGAGCACAGGCTTCCTTTAACAACGAGAGGGATTGGGTCATAGTTCCCACGCAGGCCCAGCCAGACAACAGCCGTAGTAGCCTAGTTGTTCGACCTACCGCCTCTCAAGCAGAAAGTCGTCGAGGGAATGGGTGATTATAATAGGAATCATGTTATAGGCGATGAGGCTAGCAACCCATCACTATTTTGATTCGATTTTCCACCTAGACGCCCACAATCTTGCTAAATGTGGCCTGTAGGTACCTGTTACCTTAGGCTCTGTGTACTCCGTAAGGGATAAAGACGTGATTTGTGTGTGTTATAAATATTGTACGGCTTGAACTTTTCTTGAATCTTTACGTCTTCTTTAATAAGTGATAGCTCCTCTGTTCCATCTCACTATACTTCATCTTATATTATTTTAAACATTTCTATGTAACTAGGTATACCTGCAATTTGGGAATCGCCTTTTTCTGTAATCTACGCCTTTGGCTATTTCCAGTTATGTCGAATTTGGCAAAATGAATCGAACATTATAGCAGAATTTTTGTAAGGCATGTAAAGTTCTTCTTCTCTTTCTCTCGCGACAATAGTTATCCATTCCGCAGAGCAAAAAAGATCACTAGGAAATCTACAAAAAAATGCAATATATATTTTATTTTAAAACGAGAACTACTCCATGAATTTCTTGTTCTAAAACATCCGATTATTGTCAAGATGGTGGGCCAAACAATAAATTATTGATTTTAAAATGTAAACTGCCAATTTTTACGTACTTTATGAAATATTGACTTGTATTTACTTAAAGAAAGATATTCCTTCCGAAACCTTAGTGTTTCGGTGGCTGTTTTTGCAATTTTTGAACGCACATTGTGGCATTTTGACACGTCCTCACGCTGGCCGAGGTTGGCGCATACTGTCAGAAAAAAGGCCACAAATTTATTTTGTGGCCTTATTTCTCGGAGCCGTTTTCAGAGCTATCACCGTGAATCTAGTTGTATTGTTGATCGAAGTACGCGTTCCTTGGACAAAGGACGGATGAACGGACAGTAAAGTTCCTTTTGAGGCACGGAACTCTAAAAAAGTGGCTTGACGTGGCGTAACCCCGTTCCAGGTGCTGTATGATCGTGCGACGTACGAATGCGTGTCGTGCGAGGCGTGCGCGGGCCTGCTGCACGCGTATGCGCGTCACTCGGCCGCGCACTCGTCGCGCGCGACGCACGCGCGCGTGCTGGCCGCCTGCACGCGCCGCCGCCCGCGCCGCGCGACCTTCTGGCTGCTGACCATGCAGCAAGCCGAGCACGAAGACAAAGGGATCGATGAGGTTAGTCAGTTTCTTATATGTAGTAGTTAGGGCCATGGATTAGGCGATCAGTATGGTGGTTTGACCTGTGGCCTCTCGAGCAGAGGGTCGTAGGTTCGAGCCCAGGCTCGCACCTCTTGAGTTTTTCGGAATTTATGTGCAATATTACATTTGAAATTTATCATGAGCGTTTCAGTGAAGGACAAGACTAAACACGTTCACAGTCCAGTGCCCCATATATACAAGGGTCACGACGGACTATCTTCACAAGTCCGTGCCCCTCACATGGGTCACCATAGCATTGACGTGTGATGGAAGTAATTTGTTTGAACGTACGACGTAATCGAAACATTTTGTATGGACACTTTTACACTTTAGTATAAAATTGCAGGTAAAGTCAATATTCGAGGTAGCACTGTCGAAGGGCATGGAGTCGTACAAGCAAGCCGAGGCGCTGTGGCTGGGCTACTTGGAGGCGCTCCGGCGGAGCACCGCGTTCGACAACGAGCCCGACGTCGAGCGGCTAAGGCAGACGTTCCGGCTCGCGTGGGACTCGCTTGCAGAGGTAAAAAAATAACCGGCCACCAAGGGTTCCGATTCGGCAAGTGAATGCAACATCTAGTTTTAGCAGCGCCCTGCTCTTAAGCAAAATGTAGACAGTGTGAGGTTATTTTATATTGGTTACTTACACAGACATACGGAGACAATAATAGTCTGTATAGTATTGTTGCTATAGCAGCAACAGAAATACATCACTCACACACTCACATAAATCACGTGTTTATCCCTTACGGGTTAGACAGGGCCTAAGATAACAAGACCTAAAGGCCATGTTTAGCATGATTGTGGGCGTATAGGTGGAAAGGGGAATCAAAATGGTGATTCCTATGCCCATTCCCTCGATGGGCTTTTACCATCTGCGCGGGAAGAGAAGCAACTGGTACATTCTATGTTTTTTTTACTCCCAGACCAGCGTGGATACAACATCTGTGAAAATTTCAATGAGATACAAACTAGTGACAAACAGATAGACAGACGACTGGCGACTCCCTAATGCACGCCACTGTGGATGCATCTTAAGCAAATATGAATTTCCAGACGTGGGGCGAGGAAGCGAACGACTGCGAAGTGCCACTGTACTGGGCGCGGCTCGAATACAACCGGATGAAGGACCCTAAACAGGGGAAAGAGATCTTTGAAGAGATATTCAGTGAGTACCGCCATTATTTGCTAATTTTCAGATATACGGGTATGCCTAGTGATCACTGTTCACCATAGAATACTAATGAGTAACTGTTCACGTTTAGCGTTTTTTTTTGTTTGATAACGCGCGCGGGAATAACAGTAGCAATTGTTTCTTACGTCATAAAAAATTCTTTATAGTATTTTGATTACTTAGCCGCTTCCCGCAAGTTCGTCTTCTTAGGATACGGTTATCGCGGCAACTTAGCAATCCCTATCCAGTGGTACTGAGTATTGACAATGTGTATAATGATATAGCGGCAGCTAAGATAATTCGAAGAAATTATGTATGTACTAGCTGTTGCCCGCAAGTTCGTCTGCATAGAATTCGTTTATCGCTATCCCGCAGGAATTACGCAATTTTCCGGGATAAAAAGTAGCCTATGTGTTATTCCAGACTATAATCTATGTTCCAAATTTCATCTCGATCTGTCCAGCCGTTCTGGCGTGAAAGAGTAACAAACATCCAAACATACTCACAAACTTTCACATTTATAATATTAGTAGGATGTATGTATGTACATAACTCTTTATTGTACATAAAACACAATAAAAAGATGAATACAGGACAACACACATGCACAAAGGCGAACTTATCCCTAAAAGGGATCTCTTTCAGTTAACCTTTGAACGATTGACAGGACATATCCATTTGACCCCACGTTTTCGTTGACGACGAGGCGTGAATGTGGTCAAAGGCGAGCCACATCATCATTTTCAGTTTATGCACGTCCAACTGCTGTGCACAGGTCTCCTCTCAGAATGAGAGTGCTTGGGCGTTTGTTCCCACGCAGATTTTTTTCCTTTATGAGAAGATTGGTAAATTTCAAATGGCGCGAGACAATTTTGGCAAAAAAAAAACTTTAAATTTACAGAATACGGCGAAAACAAAACAATGTCGAAGTACTGGGAGGCGTTCATAAACCTCGAGTCTCACCGGGAGCCCTCGTTGTCGGAGAACAAGTTGCGCGAGCTGCATCGGCGAGCGCTGCGGTTCGTGACCGACTACCCGCCGGCCGCCGCGCGCCTGTGGACGGACCTCGAGCGGGACTTCGGACAGCTAGCCACCGCGCGCGAGTGCGCCGACCTCTGCGAGGTCAGTGCGGACCGCGGACCAACTCTACCTTTATTATTCAGACAGCTGAGGAATGAAATTCCCTACCAGCGTCTACAGTGTTACCAGGTCACTTCCCTTGAAAATTACATTGACATCCCTAAAAAGTTCCATTTTTGGTAGAAAAGTTCCATTTTCATGTAAATCTTGGGGAACGAGCTTTTTTTTTTACCTCATCATAGGAATTAGGAATAATATTTGTGTTAATAGTGTTAATAACAGGAAAAAATTATCTTTATGCCGGGACCTTAAAAGTTCCGAAAAATGTACCAAAATACAAAGTTCCGAAAAACGGAAGAAACGGAACCAAACGGCAACACTGAGCGTCTACGTTCCCTCAACGCTACAATCTGGCCGTCTTCAAGCCAAGCGTGAATTTGCATTTATTAGGCAAGCGTGCTCTAACCTAGATCACATCTTCGCTTACCTTCAGGCGTGATTGTGATCAAACGCGTGCAAAAAAAGTATACCACGACACGGCTACGAGGCATCAGACAGATATCCATTATACTTTAAAGGATTAGGTAATTACTTACGGGGTAGACAGAGCCTAAGGTAGCAAAACCTTGAGGCCAAGTTAGAGGCGTATAGGTGGAAAGGGAAATCAAAAACTAAAACATGGTCCCTAAGACTTTCGCCCATTCCCTAGATGGGCTTTTATCATCTGCGCGGGAAGAGAAGCAACTGGTAAATTCTATGTTTTTTCTTTACTCCCAGACCAGCATGGAAGAAGTAATTAGTAGAAGTTTGGTAATTAACTATACGTAAACAAACTTCAGTGGTCAGATTTGGGGGGTTGTTAAACATTTTTGTTGTTATTTATTACCTAATCATATTATCCTACTTAAATTTAGAATCATTATTAAAAATACTGTAATATTAAAATGAGAATGCCTCATAAAATACCTCATTTCAGTTTGTTCACATTTACAGTGATAATAAGATTCTTTTTAATGCCCACGCGCAAACGGCTCCGTCTTCTAATATTATTATAAAATTTCTAGGCCAAGCTGAAAGAATGGCGGGAGAGTTATCAAGCAATGAAAGACAAAATGACGAACCAGAAGAAAGGCAAACAGATGCAGAACAAAAAATCCAAAACTGATGCGAAAAAGAAGAAAGAAGACGACAAACCAAAGAAAGGGAAGAGAAAGTCCGACGAGAGCACACAAGATAGCAGCGTTAAGAGGAAAAAAGACGGAGCTATAGAAGTCGATGAGAAAGCGAAAGTTGGTGATAGTGGTGCTTTGAAGAGGTCTCACGACGAAGATGGTGGCAGTGCCGGTGAGTGTTTAACATTTTCGTAAAACTTAATATCTTCAGGGTCGGGGATAATGCAATACCGCGTGACTAGTACCCTAGTAGCCTTTGTACTTTTTTGTCTGAATTTCTGTATTTTTTAAATTTTTATGTGCAATAAAGAGTTTACATACATACATACATACATACTAGTACTGGTAAATACTGCGTATCTGCACAACACCCATATGGAAAATCCGCGTAACTGGCATTGGTTAATACTGCGTATCTAACAAAATGTAGCCAAATTAAGATTTCCCGCCAACGAACGTAAAATCCTGATTAGAACATACCAGTTCAAACCAGTATAACGTTGGGTGTTGTGTAGATACGCAGTATTTACCAGTGCTAGTTACGCGGTAGTGCACTATCCCCGACGATATTCAAATTACTCTGTCTGTAATATGAGACTGTATGAATCTAATGACGCTTAAAAACGAAAAGTTAAAACAACAGTTTTTTTGGATTTTTCACTCGATCTCAGTTATTTCAGAGCCGATCTAATAATGTATACTAAAGCCAAGGTTAAAGTCAATTTGATCTTTTGTTTAGTGGCATCATCACATCTCATTTCGACATTAAACCCGTCTTTCAGAAAGCACTGATAGTTTAAAAAGAATTGTTTAAGCATTGGCGCTCTACTTCGAAGTAAACTTTTGCTTTTGATTTCTGTTTTGATATTTGACGTGGGTGTTATGAAGGTTGTTATGATTGTTGCCGCCAACATCCCGGATCCCCAGCGTAGACACAACTGATGGCAACTGTCCGGGTATAAGCCTCCTTTTACTGTAATGATGTTTGCAGAGACAGACAAGAAGCGGCAGCGGACAGCCAGCGCTGAGAGCGCGGGCCGCGCCGGCAACCGCGAGGCTTCAACGCTCTTCGTCAGCAACTTGGATTTCAAGTCAGTATTACAAGAATGGTTGTACACTTTAGGTACTTCTAGCACGCGGAGGCTTTTTCTAAAGATTGCACCGCATAATGAAATCGAAAATATTGATTCAAAACGCGTTTTCCCGGAGTTGAGATCTATATACCGACTGCTTAAAGGAGTCCTCGCCCGCGCGGCACAGGGACGCGGGGCAGGCGCACTACCTGCTCTCGGTGCTCCGCCCGCACTGCTCTCGGTGCCCTTTGTCGTCTTACCCCGCGCGGGCGAGAAGTCATTAAAGCGGCTGGTCTATAGTTGCTAAACTTGAAGAATGTCTAAATAGCAAATTTACCGTCAAACCAGAAGCGCGCTAGGCCAAGTAGTAGCAGTTATCAATATCACAAAAACCCAGTTATGTATTTTTAAAATTATTGGCATTAAAAAATTACAATATTAAATTTGTTGTAATAATAATGTAATAATATTTTTAGTAGTGGCAGGGGACCGAGCTTCGGCCGATGTGTCCTAAAGCAGAGAAACGTGGTTTTTCAGTGATGAGACCTAGCTAGATCGTTTTTTTCACCACCGAAAACCATTGAACTAATTTAGTAAAAGTCGGATAACCGCCCGTTTTCTTAAACTCAAAACAAATCAACGAACGATGATATACATTCTGGTACAGATAAAGTACGACTTCTTTTCCTATCTTTCTTCTTTTGTTCCGTGATGTGAATGTTTTTGCAGAGTGAACGAGCAGAATCTCCGCGCGAAGCTGTCCGAGTTCGGCGAGGTGGCGTCAATGCGAGTGCGCGCCGGTGTCAAACAGTTCGGCGGCTCAATCTGCTACTGCCAGTACACCACACCGGTACGTTCTGGGAGATAGCCGGGCCTTATACTCTGAGTCGAGTTTTTTTCACCGGAATGCAGGAATTTTAGTTTTTGAACAGTTTAAGAAAAAAGTTAAAAAAGAAAGAACACATTTATTCCTCTTTGCGAGACATACCTGCAGCACTGACCTTTAAGGGGCTTCTAAACGGGCCATGTTTTGCTGCAATTTGTGGCTGCACTATTGGCAACTAATTTCCCGGCCATCACAAAAATATTTTATTGCAACTGATGGCCGAGCAATGTATGGCTGGGCAATGTGTGCATTTATGTCTGCAATAGTATGGCTCATGATGCAGACGCTTTAAACGGGCTACACAAACCGGCAACAATGGCTGACGAGCAGAGATGCGATTTATTTGAAATACTTCTATTTAAAATGCAAATACAAAATGCAAAATACGTATTTTGTATTTTGCATTTAAATGCCTTTTAGTAAAAACCATTTTGTATTTTATTTGAAATACCTTTCGAGATGTATTTTGCATTTTCATATTCATTTCAAAATGCAAAATACTTTTTGATTAAGTTTAGCCAACATTACCAGTCAAACAAAATGAAATGAACGAATGACGCTTGTATTGCTGCACTAGACACTAGATGCACAATCAACCGAAATAAATGGCCACACAATTCACAAAATGGAGCCATGGCTCTCTTTTCATTAGTCTACTTGCTTTACATTATTTTAAGTGAGTATGATTATTCATTACACATAAACGGATAACTCACGTATAAAAAGGCGAAACGAACACAAAAAAACGTTAAAAATGACGATGAAAACGAGGGTAGTTGTGCGCCGCTGTCAGTTGCGTCGAACAGCTGCGCGAGGAGAGCGCTGGCGCGCAGTGTTCGTTTCGCTGCCGCCGGGGCGAGCGCTCCAATAAGAAGGATTACGAAATAGTCCGAAACATGTCGAGCATCACTCGACTTTTTATACGTGAGTTATCCGTTTATGTGTAATGATGATTAAGTCTCACGGTAGTTTCATGTTGAAAGGAGTATTATTGTTATTAATTATTAACGTAACAGAATTTATTGATACGCGTACTGATAAATTTGACCAAAATGTCATGCATAAGGTGCCATGTTATTAGACGTTTTTGTTCGGCTCGCCATTGTGTCTCTATTTCTCATGATAAATACCTAAAATAAATAAAAATGACTGATATTTGATCAAAAGGTATTTTATTTTGAAAAAGTATTTTGAAAATACCTATTTTGCATTTAGCATTTGAAATACAAAACGCAAAACTATTCGGTATTTTGCATTTGAAATAGTAAATCTGAAAAGTATTTTGCATTTTGTATTTAAATGCTTTTTTAAAACCATTTTGTACATCTCTGCTGACGAGATAACACTTGTGGCGGCAGATTATCTTATTTTAAAAAAGAAGCAAAAGAAAAACGAGAGGTTGTGGATTAGACCTTATTTAAATAGGCGTGAAACTTTGGATAATTTGAGTCTAGAAGTAAGCCTTGATAGTAAATTATTTAAAAACTTTACGAGAATGTCAAAGGGTGATTTCGACTTTCTTTTAAATAAAATAGGACCAAATATTAAAAAAAAAGATACAAATATGAGGACAGCAAATTGTATATTCCGGTTTTTATATCCCACAACTCAGGGTGTAAATGTACTTCATTAATGAAGTCAATAGTTATCTCATTAGACCACGTAGAAGTCATTTTTGCAGCATACCCTCGATAAATAACAATAACAACTCATGCAGCTGATCGCAAAGCACTGAACATAGCATCACGGCGTCATTCACAGCAAACTTCATGTCATGTCGCGTAGAAAAAGATACACTGTGTCATAAACCAAGAGAGCGACTGAAACAGCAATAGAACTGGCCGAGCAATATTGCAGTAAAATCGATCGCCTAGCGATCGTCCGGCAACCCATCGGGGCAATATCGGCCATAAGTGTCAATACGAAACATGTTTGGCTATATGGCCGGGACATTACTGCAATATTGCGTAGTCTGGCTGGTATTGCCTGCAATGTTGCCGGGCCACTGTGTTGCAGCCACAAATTGCAGCAAAACATGGCCCGTTTAGAAGCCCCTTTACTTTTAATGCTTTTTACTTGTTACGTACTAATAATTACTGTTTACTTACTAAGAAGGGCTCATACATAAATGACGTCTTTATCCCTAACGGGATAGACAGGGCTTGAGGTAACAAGACCTAAAGGCCACGTTTAGCATAATCGCGGGTGTATAGGTAGAAAGGTGGTTGAAAATAGTGATGGGTTGCTAGCCGCATCGCATATAACACGATTCCTACAATCGTCACTAATGGGTGGGAGGTCTTTCATCGGCTTTTACCATCTTCGCGGGAAGAGAAGCACATTACACATGCACATTGAGGTACATTCCTTTTTTCTTTGCTTTCGTCTGGACCAACATGGAAAGATATTTGCTAAGATAATACAACATTTTCTCTTTTAAACATCAGTTTGTCCACAGGAAGCGGTAGACGCAGCGATAAAGCACGACAGAACGCCCCTCGACGGGCGGCCCATGTTCCTCTCACGCTACTCCGCCTCCAAGTCGAAAGGGGCGTTCAAATACGCGACCACGACGGAAAAGAACAAACTCTTCGTCCGGAACTTGCCGTACTCGCATTGCACTAAGGAGCATCTCAGTGAAATATTCGACAAATTTGGCAAATTGAGTGACGTCAGAGTTGTCACGTTTAAGTGAGTGGTTTTCGATTTTTTATCAACTCAATAATAGGTGTGCTTGAGTGTTACTTTTTCCTGCTGTTAAAAAACTAAGATGTGATTACCTACTCTTTAACGTTGGGAAATGCCTTATTCATCCCCCGATTCGGGGCAATGGGCCTCTCCTAAGGTGGGCATACTTACTAAAATACGTGCGTTACCATTAGTTAGTGTTAGCCATTGTGAGACGCCATGGGTGCATAAAGTGACGACTGCGACGCCCACTGTCGGCCTCGGGATGGTGCCTATCCATAGCGACAGTTTACATACTGCATGATGCAGTATTACCCTGCCTGTTTGGGCCGGTGCACCCTGGGCAACAACGGTTAACTAATTAAAAAAACTTACAATATGGAAATTTTGTTTTTTTTTTTACAGAGATGGTAAACCTAAAGGCCTAGCATACATAGACTACGAAGACGAAGCGTCGGCAGCAACGGCGGTGGAGAAGACGAACGGGCTGCTGCTGGGCGACAGGAACATAGAGGTGGCGGTGAGCGCGCCGCCGCCGCGCGCGGAGCCCGCGCCCAGCCTCGGCCTGCCCAAGAGGGACGCGGGGGGCGGCATGTCAGTACCAACACTACTAATAGAAACGCTATTACAATCGTTCTTAGGATTTTTGTAGGTCGGTCTGTCTGTCTGTTTTCACAGACTGGAGCTTCAAAGTCGGATGTCGAGAAAAAGTTGTTTTGCTTAACTATTTCACCAGGTTTGGCGTTGAAAAGGGTTGTACATTTTAAAGTGGATACATACATTGGATCACTCGTAATATTAAAGTCTACGCGAACGGAGTGTCGGGTGCCGGCAAGTGTACAAAATATTCGAGTACCGTCATCAAAATAAAACTTGTGTATTATACGTATTTTTAATAAACACCTGTTTCCAGGCGACGAACGCAACTCAGCAGTTTCATCCCAAGCGTGCTCCAAAAGCCGTCCACGTCCAAAGCTCCCGCCAACGGCGCCCACAATGGCGACTCGCGGCCGCTAAGCAACAGCGACTTCAGATCCTTGCTGCTTAAGAAATAGAACTAGCACTAGAAGTAAGCGATCACAGATAACTCTCCCTTTTTTTACATAGGAATATTTAACGAATTTTAATACGCGCTCGCGCGTTTACGTACGGAATGGATGTGAAGGGAATGCATTTATGTAATGGTCGTAGATAATAAGCATGGTTCTAGCCTTATGAACTGAAATGCTATCGGGGTCAGGTCACATTGTGGTTTTTTGTTTGAGATGACGAGTACTACACTAGAAAGGTTTTAGGTAATTAACTAAATGTAAACAATCTTGACATGTCTTTTTATTGAAATATATGCATGAAAGTAGAATAAATGCAGTAGAAATGAGAGCCTTAAGGAGTATGGAAGGTGTATCACTGAAAGATAGAGGGAACGTGCTGGTGTGAAAGAGGATATAGGTTAGAAAAAAGTATGCTTAGTTGGTTTGGGCATGTAGAGCGGATGGATGAAAGTAGACTAACTAAACAGATCTATATGGGGAGTGTGAATGGTTACGTTGGGAGGGGAAGGCCTAGACGGACGTTCCGAGACCAAATAGGAGACGTTTTGGAAAAAGGTCAGGTAAGGAGTACCCGAAACCGACGAGCATGTATGAAGAGATTGATGACTGTGGATGAAGCGAAAGAAATATGTCAGGATCGTAGCAAGTGGAATAAAGTAGTCTCTGCCTACCCCTGTGGGAAAGAGGCGTGACGGTATGTATGTATGTATGCTTTAAGAATCTAAATCCTTTCACTTTACAGAAAAGTGTAAAGATTTAGATTTTTAAAGTGTATATTCAATAAAAAGACATGTTAAGATTACCTTTAGTTAACTACCTAAACCTTTCTTATAGGGTCTCACGGTAAAGAGTAGAATATGGATAAATATTTCCATACAAAATTGTTGCCATGTTCAAGCATTTTAAGTCGATCGTGCTTCATTTCTACTTAATTACCTATGTCAGTTTGATTGGAGTTTTAAAGTTTAATACGTATCTGATGTTAATTATAATTTTATCTTGACTGTAAAAAATTATAGAATGATTCTAGAAATTCGCGAATGTTATGGTACCCAACTTTTTTTGGCTTTGCACTTAATCTATTTAATAAAAAAATGAGTTTGGGATCGTTTTGTATCAGCAATAAACGGTTAGAACCTTGTCTACTTATTTACGACGATGAAAAATGTTTTCTCTTTTAGCTAGTTATGAATGGTGAACTCAATTTTTTAATGGTCTAAGACGATCGCATACGCGATCGACGGATTATGATTATACTGTTTATTTAATTCAAACATCTACGTGTTTCTTGCCGTTGTCGAAATATCAACGGCTTTAGGAACGTCGAAGATCCAACCAGTTACGGGAACGTTTTAATCGCTGCAATAACTATATGCGTTATATTGATCAGAGGAATGACAGTAGGTTAGGTTTTGTAAAGGGGGCATTTGTGACCTCGGATATTTCCTATACATTATCTGATAATTTTGTATGTATAAGGTGACGGCATCAGTATTGGACAAAGACGTAATAATGCACAATAAGTCTTGTTTAAATAAATCGACGGGATATTAATTTATTTTACTTCAGTCAATTTATAACCATATTATCATTAAATTAAGAGCAAGTGTCATTACTATCAGCTTAAAGTGTCCAACACCGGTGCCATCAGCCTAGTCAACAAAATATTTTTTATTGTCAAGCCATATTTAAGACCCGTGCCCTTACCGGCCCTAAGGCTATAACTGAAATGGTGCTGCGCGTAAGGCTCAAATAACTGCATCCCGAAAATATTAGACGCAATTTTTCAATCCACATATATCTCCACCTCCTAGTGGCTGCTTTTAGCTCGATAGTTCATCCTCTAGTCAATAAACGAATGATGACGGATGAATCACCCCTAATCACATCCCAAGTCACGATGCGCTTGTCTTTCACCATAGCCCTCTCCGTCTCTACAAGCCGTGCTATTAGGTTTGGCACCGTCGCATTTTGACGTTGCCAAGTCGCTAAGCCATGTCGTAGCGGTTAGACAACGTCGCTTGTGAACCTAAGCGTAAAAATGCGACGTTGCCAAACCTAATAGCACGGCTTGTAGAAGACAATAGAGAAGGCTATGCTTTCACCGATACACACTTAACATTACCAGCTAATAGTGGTTTTCTTGTACCACCTGCCCTAAGTTTTAGCACCCTGAGTATAATTGCTGCAATCGAAAATTCTGTCTTATTCTTACAGACGATATTTATGCGTAAGTATGGGTTAGATTGGCCACTTCGTGCAGTGATTTTACTTGGTGGTACAGTACCCAGCCATAAATATTGCACATAGGTGTCTTCTCAGCTAATGTCGGCTTCGTAGAGCGTTGTCTCGCTCTAACTTACGTGATGCCAATTGTCTCTTTTCAGAGAGCAGTGCAATCTTTATGGCCGGGTACTGTAGTTCTTGTTTGGAACTTAAATTTGTCTAATAATTCAGTTAATTTCATAGTATACTTATTGAAGCACTGCTTAGCTTCAGCAATTAGAAATAACATGTGTTATATTTTAATTTTTACAAATACACATAAAAGTTAAGTCTAATTTTAAATCTTGGTACCACTGAATTACTAGATTGATTTAAAGCATAGCTGTATAAGAAATAGAGCCAGTGTCATTATAAAGTGGTAAACATTTGTTTACATACCTCTACTCTTTTTGTATTACCTAGGCATAAAGTGTTGATCATATAATGTGAACCTAATCGTAAGATGTATTATATTGGCTACTGTTGGAAAAGATTTCGAGAATAAATATTGAACATATTTTTAAAGTTAGTTTTATCGTTTACATCACAACCAGAGCTTGTCAATAAGATATTTTTAAGCTAAATAGCTGGATGACGCGAGCTAAACTCTGTCCCAATCTGATATATAAGTAACTAGCTTCTGCCCGCGACTTCTTCTGCGTAGAATTATACATAAAAACCTTCCTCTTTAATCACTCTATCGATTAAAAAAACCGCATCAAAATCCGTTGTGTAGTTTTGAAGATATAAGCATACATAGGGACATAGGGACAGAGAAAGCGACTTTGTTTTATACTATGTAGTGATTGTATAATTAGAAACGGATATTTGCTAACCCTGACGAAACCCGGCATGTTAAGCCCCTTGTACGCGGGCTTTACTTAATACGCTCGAAATGTTTTAAAACGTAGCAGTTTTTTTATTTTTTTTTGTTTATTTTTGTAAATCCAGCCCTGGACTGGCAAGTTTTAGCGGCCGTTTTTTGTTTCTCAATAATGGTAGGTTCCAAGATATATTTATTTTGTTTCGACGCTGCGGTGTGATTGATGAAGATTAAAAGATTACATATTTGTTTTAAGCAACGTTTTTCATTTTTCCTCCGAATTAAATTCTGTCCTAGTACAGTTGCAGGCATAAATATCGATACAGCCATCATGTCAAATATATATAATGCCCAACCACCATTAGGAAATCAGCATTGAACGAAGCCGGGACGGGTCCACTAGTTACAAAACGTTTAAACGTAAAAATATTTATTTATAAAAATTATAACTTCGCAGCTCAAAAGAGAATAGTAATTATACCTTATGTACACACTGTTCCAGTAAAACTATGTAAAAGCAAAACTGTAACAGAAAATGATTTCTATTAAACAATAAATTAAGAAGCGCATGCTCTACTTGTACTGGGGCTTTAAATAATTAGTAAACAACTAGGATTGTTTCGCGAAAACACGAACGCTTTTGTTATTTACTGTCCATCATCTAACTCCTAAAATATTTGTGTTATTATATTCTAACTAATAAAACATTCTTCATAAATAATTCAAGTTTAAAACGACATTGAGCTATTATTACACAGAAATGTTAATTAGCAATCCATCACTCTCTTGAACACAGCAAAAGCTCGTAATATGGCTAATTTTGTACACAGAATAATTCATAATAAAGCTATACATAGACGTGCCTGTTTTGTAATCAAACCACCTATCATGCAATTTAATCAGGACCTTTTTTGTCTCAAAAGTCAGAGGTTTTCAACCTTTTCTTTTACCGACAGTGATAAAAATTAAATCCATAACATTTGGCGCATTTTATTAACGGTTTCCAAAAAAGGTTCTGAAACTGTTTACTTAAGAAAACAAAGTAATTACGGGCTGCGATTCAACTCGATAGGTATTTGATTGGTCGAGCTGTCACTTCTTCAAATTCACGGTAAGCTTTACAACCAGTAATAATATTATAATGAAGTCTTCTATGAATAGATACAAACGAGACTAGCGTTTTCTGGCCACCGTTCATCGTCCTCAGTCCGAGCATAGGTCTAATATAACATCAATATGAAAAATATTGTCATTTGCTTACCGAATATTTGTTAAAACTTACTTCACAGTTACGCTGCCATTTTTTTAAGTTCTACTGTCGGCGGAAAAACGTACAATGACACAATATAATAGTGTTTGTCTATTACCTTTTTAATGCGTAACAATGTACGATGAGACATCAAACCTGGCCTTATACTTCGAAATTTGAAGTTTGTATCGTGCCTTTCCGCTCACACAAGTCATCAATGAGTGAAACGGAGAGCACGATACGAATTTCAGAATAGCCTCCTGTTTCGTAACTTTATAGGATGAGTATAAGACGCGGCGAGGTTAGTCAGTTTTCCACCTGGTATTAAACGTTAGACACAGAGTCCCTTGCATCCCATTCCTATCGCGGGCAAAAGCAATAAACTCTTTAGTCCCGTTGTGCGACATTATTGTGCTAGGGGGCAAGTGTATGTGATAAAGTTCGCGGCGTGAGCTATTGTCAGTCAACGTGTTTGCCGTCTTTCCATCGTTTCTTCGATCTTTCAAATGCTTCTTTTATGCAAGATCTGCGGAGGAGAGAAGTTCTTTAATTTAATTTTATTAACACACGTAGGAACAGCCATCGGCATGCTAAATAATAAAGCTGATATTGTTATGCTTCTGAATTTAAAGTCGTTTGAAGTCTAATTGCTAAAGTAGTAATAGATGCCAAGATAATTTGGTAGCTCTTGCAATTTACGATGGCGAGTGAGCTTTATTTGTGGTAAACACGTATCGCGCACACGTGTTAAAGTGTGCGTGGCTTACGAAGCAATTTTTGAGCGAGATTTTTCTTATTTTTTTATTTTTACCACTCCCGCTTTCACTCTCACGCACACTTTGACACGTATGCAGATACATGCTTACGACAAATAAAGCTCACTCGCCATCGTTAATTGCAAGCGCTATACCTCATCACGAATCACGTCAAGGAAGCGTAACCACGCTCCTAACTACTTCAAGTTTCTTGTGTCAAAAATAACGTATAGAAGTAGAGTGAGGACATGAGGTGAGGTATGTGGAGGTAACTTTTTGACACTTGAAACTGATGGACGAGCGCCATCATACGAAGTGTTACCTGAATAGCGACTGGTGCAGTATGTACGCGGACACATGGCCGGCGTCGACGTAGCGAACTTCAGCTCCCGGCCAGATCTCCTCCAGCGTGCCCACGTCGTCGCGAGGCACGTACGCGTCGTGCTGCGCGCATACCGCTGCAGACGTGTCCAGTATTAAATACATTGAAGTTGTGTCGACATTCAACTTAAGGTACGTAATAAAAATAAAATGTGTGTCGTCTGTTTTAATGTAGCTAAATATGGTGACCATGGACCCATATTGAAGTGTGTGATGTATCGTGAAATAATATGAGAACCAAGAGCAAATTGTTACTAACCTTTTCGCCGCTAAACAGCTCTAGTGTCACTAGCAACTGTCAATTTATCTTAATTACATTAGATGGTCAATATTGTCGTGTGATCCTTGCATATCGCGATCCAAATCACGAAACATTCATGCGTATCGCAGCGAATCCGGTTGTTCTGAAATCCGCCATTCCATATTGACACACCAGTATCACGATTATATTGACCATCTAACCCATGCCAATGAAGATGCATTTTACATTACGCACTGACTTCATATCAAGTCAACGCCGACGAAAAAGATAAATTACTTAGATTCGCCCAATTCACCATTTTCGCTTCTGGCAAACATAAGCGTGGTAGCGTGAGATTGACTGGTTTAGGCCAACTCAACATTCGCAAAAGACCAAGATATGTAGAATGAATATAATGATACAGTTGAAGCACAGATTCTACATGTAACAAAATTGATTGGCAATCAATCACTTAGAACAGGAACTGCAAGTAATAAAGTAACCAGAAACTACAATAAAGGATCTCACTTACCAATAATCAAAGAAGTGTCAAAAGGTACAGAGAAGTTGCTCAAATGCGTGCACTCGTCCATGATCCCCCGCATGAACTGCAGTGCCTCTCTGTCTCTCCAGTGCACTTTGCTCCAGTCTATCTTCTTCCCGCTCCTACTCCTTACGAAAGGCAAACTAGTCCAAAAATCTGTCGTCAATTCAGAAACATTCCAAGATTTCGCTTTACTCTTCTCCAATTTATTCTCGACACTCTCGAGACAGCTTGCAGCTGGCACTAGCTCGATGATTTCAGATTTTTGGCTTGGTAGTTTTACTATTTCTTTTTTTGTACCGTCAGTTTCTTTTGTTTCTGTTTTTACTGTTTGTGTTTGCGTCGTTTCGGTTTGCATTTTTATGAGAGCTCCTTTCATTTCGGCTGGAATTAAGAAACGGTTCTCATGTTAAGTTTAAAACTCAACGTGCGTTATATTATTGCGCGTATTCCAACGTTAGTTTCACAATAAGTATACTTCTAAAGGTAATTAAAGTGCTATTAGTATCTAAATAATAAATATTCATTAACCCGCACCCTGACCAATGAATTCAGCATATATACTCACCTATTTTACATTTCAGCAGTATTTCCTTAAGCTTCTCTTCATTCAGCTTGTTTATGTCTTCGATGTCTTGCGGGTCCAACTCAAACTTGTCATTCGACGTCAATTTAGCAAAGAGCTGAGGACTCAGTTTTTTCTCGTCCAGCAATCGCTGCAAATCCTGTAATATTTTCTCCTTCGCAAATGGCACTTCCTCTTTGGGGACACGTTTGCTTGTGTCTGTAATATTTTTGGTTACATCCACCATCCTACTGTCCTGGTTCACATTTTCTCCGGATTCTTTGTAAGTTATATCCACGTTGTGCGTGGACGTGGTGTTATCTTGCTTTGATTCGGGTTTGAGCGTTTCTGAGTAAGTTTGAGCGAATTTTTTTCCGGCTAGGAAGGCCTTGTCTACGATGGTGACCATTTTGGAGAGCTTCTCGCGATACTGGCCGTCGGAAAGGTACTGGTCTTCCAACAGGTCCCAATTTATTGACTGTGACATAACACCCTGTAATGCGTTTATACCATTAGGACAGAGTAGTTCTTTAAGGCGATTAAATGTTACTGGTGTAGTGTAGTATTTTTGTCAGATTCCAGTCTAAACGTGGATGCTTCAATCTATATGACGCTGACTGTATAGCCACCCACAAAATTATTATATTAAAATATTGATAATATAGGCAAGTACTTGAAGGAAAACGGCGGACGCTGTCGACCAGGATAGGCACGGCACGAGCACCAGGGGCTTGGGCCAGTTTGTGGCGGCGAGAGACGCCATCTGCGGAGAAAGGGACGTATGCTTTTGAATCACTTGGTCAAACTTGAAATCGCTGAGTTTTACTCCATGCGACTGTTGAAATATCAGACACGATCTTGACCAATTTTTAACCCCCCCGACTCAAAGAAAGGTCTATCTGTAGCATCGTAGCTCTCAAGCGGATGGACCAATTTGGATGCGGTTTTTTTCAGTATCAACTCTTTTCTCAAATGATGTAAGGCATTTTTGGCATAAACTTTATTTTTTTATTTTTTATAGTTTCGCGCGGTGTTTTAAAAATGCTTTATTTATGCAAATTTTATTAGATTTTAGTGTAGTTGAAGCAGTTGTACTGACGTGTCCGCCCATGGAGAGGCCGGTGACCCCGAGCGGGCCGAGTCCGTGGCGCTCGCACCAGTGGAACAGCACCAGCGCCTCCAGGATGAGGCAGCCGCCCATCACGAAAATGTCCGACACGTTGTGCAGCGACGACCGACTGCAACGCGACACACTACTTTACAAACACACATACTCGTAACACGTCTTTATTCGAGGGAACGGGCGACAATTTTAGAAATCATGTTATAGGCGACACGACTAGCAACTCATTACTATTTTGATTTCCTTTTCCAACTATACGCCCACAATCATGCTAAAGGTAGTCTTTGGGTCTCGTTAACCCATGCTCTGTCTACCCCGTATATAAGGGATAAAGACATGATTTATGTATGTAATGTATGTATGTTATCCCTTACGGGGTAGACAGAGTCTAAGGTAAAAAGACTTAAATGCCACGTTTAGCATGAAAAATAGAAAGAAAGAAGACATTTATACCTAATGACATATATAATGGCAGACTATATATATTTAAAATTAAACCTTTTTAGATTGTCATATCGTTGCGTTAAATATTTATTTCACAATTTTGCCATCTTCGCAAAAAGTAAATTTATATAAATAAATGGTCATTCTGCTTCCTAGACTATTTGACTTAGTAATTTTATCTCTTATTATTCTTCGTTCCCTCAATGCTGAGGATCGGGATCACATACGATTAGCTTACATTATTTGCAGTCATATGCTGTCCCACCGTCTTCTAAACGGTAATTATGCGTCATATACTTAGTCATTTTGTACATAAAGTAAATTGAGGTCTAATGACCATTTCCACTTCCTCGTCGGTGGCGCAAGTGTGGTCTCCATAAAATGGAAAGGAGCGGACAGAATAAGGGAGCTATAGCCACAACGTAGTCCTACAAGATCGACGTCAAACCTATAAAGGATGATGGAGGATTATAGATACTTAATCTAATCATGTAATCGAGTTGACACAGCAGGACGTATCTTATCATTATCGAGCTATGCAAACAAATGATATCAAATAGTTCATCAAATTTTAGCTAAATCATAGACGTTAATGGAATACACCTTGAAGATAACGTTGTCGTAGAAAAATAATTAGGTTCTGAAGTAAACATTTTACAAGATTATATTCATAGATTTGTAACTTTACAAATTTCGGAAATTTTGAATCTTTTGATGATCATTGCTTACTGACTGATCTAAAGGCGTTGGTGTACCTAAGTACGGATTTTTCTTTTCTTATTTTAAGACTGCTGGGCAAAGGCCTCCCCTTTTTTCTACCATTTTCTACGTGGGATAATTTATTGAATTGGACACTCAATTGGGCTAATATAATAATAATAATAAAATATTTTAAGACTAGCTTCTGTTTTTCGACATGAAAACTTCTTTAGCGGCGTTGTGCACTTTTGGGATGGGTAAAAAAAGTCATGTTCCGTCAGGACACATGACCTGATCGAAAATTCGTAAGACGGAGAGAGAATTGCTGATGGGTCGTTTAAGCGGCGCTGGGCGCTTGCGCGAGTGTGCGTGTGTGCAGTTTTCACCTCTGCCGACACTCCCGGAGTGCAACTCGTTGTTTTTTTATCTATATAAGTATATGAGAGGCAGGGAGCATGTGAGTCGCCTGATGGAAAGCAATCACTGCCGCCCATACACACTCGCAACAAAGGGCATTAAGAGTGTTTCCTGCCCTTGCGTTTGCGGTTTCGCCCCTATACCGCGGGAAGTTCGCAAAATCAGCCCTTATTTCTTTGGCCACATGATAAAGGGAAGCTCTGTGCAAAATTTGAGATGAGATTCTATATCTAAAGGCTGAGCGTAGTCGAGCCTTTCAGTTAGCTTCCTTTATTTTTGTAATATAACTTCTAGCTGAGCTCCATCAATCAACTTAATTCAAGCCAGTCACCAAATCCTTTCTTAGCGGATGCCTACGTCATAATAACTATCTTCGTGTCAATTTTCAGCGCAATCTGTTCAGTGGCTTGTGCTGTGTTGCAGCGTGTGTAGACTAAGGTAAAGAAGATATTATCGAACAGTTTCTATCCGGAAATTCTTGAATTATAAGAATGACGTACACCTCACACTGATCAATATGGAGTCGAGCCCACTTCAATAAATTCATAGCATTATTCATTCTCAGCCCACGTCCCGAGCGAATCTAAATAAATCAAGTTACGCAACGCAGGCGTAGCGACGAAGAAAAAAATGAAAAACGTATCTTTGTTTTATAGCCCGTGATTTCTTGCGAGAATGCGATGGCGCGATGGTATGCTTGGCCAAGTGATTGCTTTTACAGTTCTTATGACAGTTCCTACTTATATCAAATAGGACTGCATTACCTTCTACTCTACTAGTACCTATTCTGAATTCAGCACAATTTTTCACCACTTTCGAATCGTAATTTCCAGTGATGTGCTTTCAAAAATTGGCCCCCTGGATGGATTTCAAAAATGCTGCCAGCCTGAAAATGTCGCTTGTTCCCCGTACACAACTATTTTGCACAACCACGACATTCTAAGGTAAAATAAAGACTATTTCTAAATTAAAACAAAAGTGTTCGCCGCTAAGGGGTAGCCCGGGGGCCACCCCCGCCGCACCTAAACCTAAATTAGTCCAAATTAATCATCCTACATTGGTTTTACCAGTGCCGGTTATGTAACTTGGTTATGTACGTAGGGGTAACAAGCTGAAAATGTTGGTTACTTAGCTATCTCCCCATTTCGATAAATTCTTTTGCATGGTCTTGAGGATTTACCCAAGTTTTAGGTAGCCGGTAAACTTCCGTAGGCTTTTTCAAATACGTGCTGAAGTAAAACATCAATTTGTAGACTTACATTTGGTCGGTGGGTTTACGGAGTCCATAGAAGGGGTTCTCGAGAATGATGCCGCCGATACCTGCTTCCTTGATCAGAGGCTTCACCATCAGGTTACGACGCCGCCAGAAAAACTGAAACAATAAGTTTTTATAATACTACAATCCGCGCTCGAAGTGCAAAGAATCGGGGGCTGGGGAAGCGGGGGGTGCGCCGCGCCCGCGCGACGCTTCATACCCCTCCATAAACCCAGTGTGCGTGTCGAAACTAGACCACGGTTATAGGATTAGGATATTGTTGCTTGAAATATACATAGTGTCCGACCGAAGTTTCGGTTTCGGTTTCGGTTTCGGCCAATTTCGGCCAAAAAAGTGATTTCGGCCGAAGTTTCGGTTTCGGCCAGAATCTGGCCGAAACCTTCGGCCGGGCCGAAATTACTTCGCGGCCTCTCGCGGCTCTCGCATCGGGAGCGCTCGGCTTAATTCGGGCGCGTAAAGTAAAAGTAAAAATTTAAATACTCTAAATACAAAAACTCATTAATGTGTAAATTACACATAAACGGATAACTCACGTATAAGAAGTCGTGTGATGCTCGACATGTTTCGGACTATTTCGTAGTCCTTCTTCCTGAAGCGCTCGCCCCGGCAGCGCAACGAACTTCGTTCCAAGCTCCAGGAAGAAGGACTACGAAATAGTCCGAAACATGTCGAGCATAACTCGACTTTTTATACGTGAGTTATCCGTTTATGTGTAATTATGATTAAGTCTCACGGTAGTTTCATGTATATGTATCTATTTTCATTAAAAATAAACGTTTTATATTTTGTTTAACAAAAAAGAAACTGTTCTCATATAAGAAATCTTTGCAATAACCTTTTCCTTACGATTTGTACAGTAATTTTGAATATTTTGATACGTCTTCAAAAATTTCGGTTTCGGTTTCGGTTTCGGCCGAAATCAGAAAAAAACCGAATATTCGGTTTCGGTTTCGGTTTCGGCTAAAAATCGTGTTTCGGTCGGACACTAAATATACACATGTCGATTTTTAAAACATGTATTTCGTAAATAAAATGTCGGTAGCTTTTGCGTCCTCTCCCCCCCCTCCCCGGATACAAGGCCATGTAGGGATTTCCTGCCCCCTTTGGACTCTAACGTAATTAATGAAAGGCACCTCAGAGAGTTGCTTTATTGATAACTAGCTTCTGCCCGCGACTTCGTCTGCGTAGAATTATACATAAAAACCTTCCTCTTGAATCGCTATCTATTAAAAAAAACCGAATCAAAATCCGCTGTGTAGTTTTGAAGATATAAGCATACATAGGGACATAGGGACAGAGAAAGCGACTTTGTTTTATACTATGTAGTGAAGTGATAGTGATTATTAGAGTTTTTTGTGCGGTTGCTTCAAGGTTACGACACTAACACGCCCATTGTCTTTGAACTTGCCAATATCGATTTTCTGCCTTCATTTGTTATTCCTACAATTACTTACACACTTGACAAGTGCAGGTGGCACGGCCTTGATTCGCTATACATCAGTACATAGTATAAAATGAAGTCGCTTTCTGCTATCTGTCTGTCTGTATGCTTAGATCTTTCAAACTACGCAACGGATTTTGATGCGGTTTTTTTAATGCTTCCATGCTGGTCTGGGAGCAAAGAAAAAACATAGGATGTACCAGTTGCTTCTCTTCCCGCGCAGATGGCAAAAGTCCATCGAGGGCATGAGCGAAAATTTTAGCAATCATATTATAGGCGATGTGGCTAGCAACCCAGCACTGTTTTTATTCCCCTTTCCACCTATACGCCCACAATCATGCTAAACGTGGCCTTGTTACCTTAGGCTCTGTCTAACCCGTAAGGGACAATGATTTATGTATGTACGTATGTATGTATACATGTATATGTTTTTTTTAAAGATAGAGTGATTCAAGAGGAAGGTTTATAAATATAATTCTACGCAGACGAAGTCGCAGGCAGAAGCTAATTACTTAAAAGTCACTTTATATTAATATCCTCTATTTCTGGATTTCTTTTGATCCATACGTACTTTACAGTCATAAACATTTTTTTTAAAGGAGCCACCAACACGTTCCAGTCAAGGGGTGCAAAAATTATTTAGGTACAAATAAAATACAATGTAATAAATTTGTAACTTCAAGTGGGTCAATTACAAAAGCCGTTGGTCGCAGGTTGAGCATCACTGTCCTGTTGACGCAAATTGGCAATCAATCTATGGATGAAGAAATTAAATTTCCATATTTATTTTTAGAAACCGACTATAAAAAAATGTATCAATGCATAGTCAAATACACATGTCGTCGAATTCATTGGCTAAGCGCCAAGTTGCATTCGTTAAGCGTTGTTTACTGTTTACAAGATATAAACATATCCACTGAAACAATTCAGTAGCCTCTCAAGCTGTGGACAAGGACACATTATTCTGTCCACTTGCTGTTAAATGAATCGTTAGGTCGCTTACGTAATTTCGTATTCTATTAGAAAAGAAATGCGTAAGCGCGAAACGCTAGGCACTCTCGTTATGTTTTTGTTACTAATCATATTTTGAATGAAAAAATAACTCTATTTATTGAGAGTGAAAATTGAGATTGATACTTCAAAGTGTATATTTATTCCTCAGATTTCTTGAACATACATTGTAAATTGTCAATTGAAGAGATTGCTGACTTTATTACATAAGTGGTATGGCATTGTGGTGCTACCTGTATCTACATACATATTGTGTGACACTACATTAACAATACAAATCTTAGGATGTTATGATATTTGTTACTTTAAGTTTAAATTAATTCTGTACTACTATCTTCTCTTTTTCTTGTAGTAATCTGTATTTATTTATAGTGTTTAATAAAGAATATTTTATACCGATGTTTGTGTTTTAATTTAAAACTATTAAATAAACATATTTTTTCTTTGTGGCAGTGAGGCAAACCCTTCAAGGTTTTTAAAGCTAACAAAATTTACACAAATCTATTTTATGACATTATTTGAAAACCAAAAGACTTGTCTTTCTAACCAGAAAAATATATGACACTCATGCTGAGTGGCAACAAAGAGAGCCTATCCCCATGGCTAGGGGTGCCAATCCCTACTTTGAAATATTCTTCATTTTACCACTCTAGGTCTGCACATATTAACAATAAGTAGATAAAATGACACATTACTCACATGATCACCCGTGCCTGCAAGGTGCAAGCACATGGGCTTCACACCCTTCTCTGGCCAGTGCAGCGGTAGCAACACCTGGAAGTGGGCATTCTGGGCAACCTCTGGAACTATACCTGGCAGGTATTTTTCCAGCGGGGACATAAAGTACCCCTCTAGTAGTGTGCAATCCGACAGTTTTTGCTCCTGCAAGTAATTCTTCAGTTTTAGCAAATGGGTAAGTTTTTAGAGAAGTATGCATTGGCCCAAGAATTTAATGTAAATGTTGCTAGGTTGATAAAACTTTACATAAAAATATGAACTGTAAATTGAATGTGCCCCTTTAAAGAATAATAGCAACTCATATTATAATTGCTACCACAAACTCCTGTGATTTTTGGAATAAGTTGTACAGTAATAAAATAAAAATATTCTAATAAATGTTTTAGGAGTTCAAATAACAATATGTACATTCAAGCCACACCACAAACTTCACATAGACAAATATAATAACAGGTTTAATCATTGGCAACAATAATAAATAAATGAGTACAAGCAAGTGGCAATTGTGCTGGCTATACCAATATGTAGCCTCTGAAATTTATTACTTCCTTAGTATGAATTAGATAGTTAATTAAATAAATAAAAAAAAATTGTTTTGTCTCCAGACTTCATACATAAATATACAGACAAATAAAATCTGGAAAGAATAAATAACAATCTTGTGTGGCTTTGCAGAGGTTCATAATAGGTAATGATGTTATTTGTTCTTTAAATGAAAATATTAAGTACTTCATCTTGATCCTGTTTTCTTAATAAATGTTGCCAGCCTTCCTGATAGCATTTAATGAGAAAACAGAGGCATAGGTTATATGCAAAAGCAAAACCAAATGATAACAATGAGTAAATGAGGAATAACAAATGATTACCTTTGTAATAGTGACAGGATAATCTCTCTCAACAAGCTTGAAGCATTCGTCTCGGTTTGACACTACTTTCCTAAACTCGAATAACCTTTGGGAAGCCAAAATAAGATTACATAAATAGGTAAACATGACTGATAAGGGCAAAAAATTAAATCATTATGATTCATAAACTGAAAATATTGCGCTTAATTTTTTAGAAAAGTTCGTGCACTTACCTTCGTAAATTCTCAGGCTTTCCCCATCCTTTAGTGAAAAATTTCGTTATTAAAATGCTCCGATACACTGCGTCTAACCTGCTTGCGGACATTTTTGTAATGGAAGCGGCTTTGGTGTTGGGTTTACTTCACAGTATTATTTAATATTATTTCAGGTTGGAAATCCATGCATGGCTCGGTGTCAACACATTTTGAGTAAAGAAAAGGAGGGATGTCAACAAAATAAATATTTTTTCAGCGCGGTCAGCTGTTCTGTCACATGGATGCGTTTTGTTCAATCTTTGCGTTTCGTTCTACATCCGAAAACTAAGTAAATTTTAAATTTAGTTGTGTCATTATGTATCGTGATTGCATTATTATTGTAAACAGATAAATCATTTATGTCTTTTGTACATACTAAAATCATAACTTGGAATTCGTTTGTACAAAATAGTTATCCATCTAAAAAAGATTGTGGAAACAGCGCCCGTTGTCTATTACTATTATCCGGAAAAGGAAATATCGTAAAGGCGGGTATTTATGGCGATATTTAAGTAAGCATTTAAGTTTCGAATAAACTTACTCGCTGCTACGAATGTGTTCACGGAGTCACTATCCGCGCAATTTAAATTATCCGCCCTAAGCTGATAGAACTAAAAATTTCGATCCACAGGGATCTTTTGGGTATCTATTTATCTCTCCTTCCCACTTACTCTATTGCTTTTACCTCTTCATTCGCCTTGAAATCGCCTGTATGTGTAACCGTCGCCAAAGAGTTTCACTCTTAGTCTGGCGATTTACACCTGTCATATTGGTTTATCATTGGACGTTGTATCTCCTTACTGTAAAATACTATCAAACAGCCGATGCCAATTTTGGTAAACATGTATTCATAAACGTCATTTACATGAGCAGCTGTTTGGGTGACAAATTTCGCAATCACCTTGGTGGTGTCAATGAACATTGCTTCCGCATTGCTATGATTTAGCACAGGATTTAGATTGCTGTGTGGGCGAACATTGTTTTCTTGCCCTAAAGTGTATCACGACAAAGTCTATCAAAGACAGCTTAATTTTTATTCAAAGGTTTGGCCGAAGTTAGTTGTGCATTCTTATGACGATAGGCTTTAATATCGTGATCATGAGCAAAAACTAGGTACTCTTTTATTCTAATGAGTAAGGAAGAGATGTACCCACTGGTGACCAACCGAGTTGATGCGCGTCGTGCTAGCTGTAGAGTCGACAGAGGTCGAGGGAGGAAGCACACCGCTAAATCGTCGTACAAAGAAAATCAATCAGCTATTTGTAAGATGCCCTTTTGCTAGCAGAAAAGAGGGTGCCACAGTTTTTGTGTTTAGATTTTACAAAAGAAGTAATTAGGTAACAAGTTTTTATTAACGCTGTCTCAAACTCGAATCATCTACCATATCTCAAACCATGAGTTAGATCGTGCGTTGACGTTGACAACAAGATACCTGACTCCATGAAAAGCCTGCGATCGAGAGGGTCAAGTTATAATGGCTCTCCGGGCGAGACGATCACTTTACGGATAGGGTTCGTATAGAGAATCGCTCACTAACTGTCATATTTTTATTCTCAATTAAGGCCGAGACATAGGATACAAAGTTTCGGTAAAGGTACAAGTGGGGTAGTCGAAGCGTCCTGAAAACGATTGTAACAGAGTTAGATGTTTTTGCAGGTGGGTTTTAGCTATGTTTGAAAGCCTGTTTTTATGAATTCCGGCAGTATTGTATTAAGCGTGCACAGTCAAGGGCATACATATGTAGCTATCTACGTTACCAATAAGACGTCGAAAACATTAATTCTAAATTGCACCACCTGCTCAGATCTGTTCTGTTCTCCAGTCCATTATGGTTGCCTGGTAGAGAGCCTATTGTTACCTTGTAATATTCTGTATACCTACCTACCTTTTTTCTGTTTTGGTTGTTATTATGTGGTGTTCAATAAAGAGTTTTTGCGGGTGGTAGGGCCTTGTGCAAGGTCCGTCCGGATCGCTACCACCATCTTACTCGCTAATCCTGCCGCTAAGTAGCAGTGCTTGCACTGCTGTGTTCCGGTGTGGAGAGTAAGACCGCCGGGGAAATTTCGGGCACAAGAGGCGTTTCATCTTAGTCCTCTAGGTTGGCAACGCATCTGCAATCCCTCCGGGGTTGCGGGGGTCTATGGGCAGTGGTGATCACTTACCATCAGGTGACCCACATGCTCGTTTGCCTTCCTATACATATAAAAAAAAGGTTATTGTATTGTATTGTATACACCTTTATGCCGCAGACAATACCTAAGGTCGGTGACACATATATTTGACATGATGAGTGTATCGATATCTATATGCCTTCGACTGTACGTCGTGCGTATACATTACCTATCTAATTACGAGCAAAATAAACTTTGTATGGAGACACTACCCGTTATTTTTGGTCATCAGTGTATTATCATAATAAATTTGTCCATTGATTGATTATATTAAACGATCATACGATCGAATAAACTATTGATTTTATTACCTGTTGCCTGGTTCTGCATGGCCAAAACTGCTAAAACATCGTCAATAAATTCACACATAAATTTTACTCGGTGACATTTACTACGACTATTATGTCTCGGATGTTTATAACTGGATCAATTTAGAAAAAAATACGTTTTTTTTATTTCCTTAACATAATACGTACCTACCTACTTACCTAACTTTAGTTGCCTGGTTATATTTTGAAATAACTGTATATATACCTAGGTAATTTTTTAAATATTGTAGTGTAAAGGTATCTCAGATAGGTGACCTGCTATGGGTGGTGTAGTGGTATAGCACGCGTCACGGAATGACGAGGATCCGGGTTCGATTCCCGGCCATAGCTTTACTTTTCGGATTTTTCTATGTGTTCTGATTTTCACAGACATTTAGAAATTATCTCAGATAGGTAAATAACCATTACCATTACAGACATAAGAGGAAAAACTTCAATGTTAGACCCTAAAAGCTTGTTTTACAACTCTCTGTTAAGTTATAATTACACATAAACGGATAACTCACGTATAAAGAATCGAGTGATGCTCGACATGTTTCGGACTATTTCGTATTCCTTCTTCCTGGAGCGCTCGCCCCGGCGGCAGCGAAACGAACACACTAGAAATAGACCGAAACATGTCGAGCATCACTCGACTTTTTATACGTAAGTTATCCGTTTATGTGTAATTATGATTAAGTCTCACGGTTTCATGTTGAAAGTTTCTGTTAAGTTCCTGATATTTTAAGTCTCACGTGTCTATAGCGTTCTGTCTGTTTCGTAGTAAAAAATGGAAACAGCAGCACCATAGATACATATAGGTACCTATGTAATATAATACTTAAGATACAGGAATTTAACTGACTTTGGTGAAATACACACAGGTCTAGAGTAATAGAAAGGTACATTTTGTTTTTCCTCTAAATCAAATTTAACGGCCACTAGTAGATGGCCAGTACTAATCTACATATTAAAAGTTAGAACGAAAAAAATAAGGATTAAAAAAATACGATGAAAATGTCTCTTGTTAACCTTGACTGTGAAATTCGTCTTTTTAAAGTTTACCTATGCTTGATGCTCCCACGAGTTTTTTAGGGTTACACATAAAACTATTAATTAAAAGCAAGAGCGTGATGACTATCGCAAATATTCTTGTACCTACATTCATTTATTTCGGGGATCTCGGAACCAGTTCAATCGATTTCAATGAAATTTGCTGTGGGGGTTACTTACACTGCGCGAATTTTGAAATATTTAGGTAACTAGTTATTCTGTTGATCAAATCAAGATGATTCAAATTTTCCTCGTGCACAATCTTTAGCGATACATTTCCGGTAGGTTGGTAAGTACGTTATTGCTCCGAGAACCGACTTCACGGAACGTAAAAGAAGAGGAACGAAGCCTAGCCTTAGTTCGTCCAGTAAAATTATAGCAATTATCATGGGGACATAAGGGAAGCCCAACGACCCATTTTATTGGTCCATTCTATTTATTATATAAAATAAAACTTAAGTAGTTAACTTGGTACTTATTCTTATATTTAATCCGTTACAGGCAACATGAACATCGGCCCTCATAAACTCATAATGAATATTTAGTACCTACTGAGTACACAATGCAAAAAATATCTAAGAATTCTTAGATTAGAGTCACAGTGATTCGATAAAAACGATAGAAACATTAGACTAGAAAACGGTTGAAAAGGGAACTTAATATTACGTGCCAGTGACGTAGAAAGTGGCGATCTCGTTTTTCTATGTTTCATTGTGTACTTTACTTATATTGACATGCGTTTTTACCCAGAAAATAAATTTGAGCAAAAATGTGTGATTGATCGAGATTGTGCGAAAAAATAAAAATACATAATGTATGTATTACGTAATCGACGTGGGTTGATCGACATAATGGAATCATAACGATCGATAATATCGAAAACACCGCTGTCTCCATGCTAGGATGATCTATGGATGATATTTGTTTTATTGCGCTATAATTCCCTCTTTATGTATTTTTTATTTTAATAACATTTTAATTTACATGATTGAGAAAAATATCTGTCTAGATTATATTGCAGATTTGATTTAAATACCACTGTAATTCTTTTTTATGAATCTACGAAAATTTCATATGTATATTTATTTGTAATATAAATATAATGATACCTACTTAATTAGTCTCACGGATGTAATTTGAAAAATTGGTTTTCTTCGAAATTGGGCCAAATAGGATTATGAATTACCTATAGAGACCAAGATCGCAACCAAATCGCAACCGACTTGTAATCGCAATTTATTTACCTACCCTTACATAAAAACCGACAAAATCAAAAACCTTGTTTTTTAACTACCTAGGTAGATACCTAACCTAGAGTTGTAGTTGGATAAAGTAGCTAAATATAGGTATTATATTAAAACTCGTCGCGTCAAAACACCTTGATGTGTTACTTAATTCTAAGAAATCTTTCGGTAGAGGTAAATCCGGTTTCAATAGTATAGTAAACTGACGTTATGCCGTGACGTAGGCATGAATAAAATCGCCTAAATAAGTTCCTAAGACAAGAACTTACTAATGATTGTGTAAATATGAGAATGTTTTGTCTCATTCATTTGTAGATAGGTATATACAACCAAGCAGCGGGTGCTTACAACCAAATATGGCGGGAAAGTAGTAGCAGGTAGGTATAACTTTAGCTTTAACGTCTTGGTTCTAAGTAAAATGAGAATTGTTATTGTTACATATTTAAATCACACATTAAGCGTCATTTGTTTATTGGTTTATTTATAAAAGCTTACTAATCATAATAGTTTACATAACACCAAAACACTCAGTAGAGAAAAAACTAAAAATATGCAAAATAAAACATAAAAAATGGAAAAAAAAGAAGGAAATGTACGCATGGCAACAAAAAAATGACACCAAGTAAGCACATTCAAAGCACGTCAATTAAGACATGATCTATTTATAGTCATGGGAACAATATTTCATATTATTTCCTTTTTATCCCGTATTTTATTATTTTTATCATCTCATACACTAATAATTAAATAAAAAAGTTCCTGTTCAATATCTCTGCAGCGCGGCGGAAACCCATACCGGGCTATTCTGACCGCCGATGCAACTGCGTTTGAGTGACAACCACAACTTGACCCGCTTAGTCGTAGGCATTACACCGAGTCAGGTGTCCGAACGTTGGTCAACCTCAACGTGCAACCAGCATAATGACCTGACTCTGCATAATACCTCTGTGTAAAGCGCGAACAGGGTCATAGGTCGGGTTATATTTTGATGGTCGAATGCTGATTCTTTTCGCAGAACTATTTTGTGCCACGGGGGAAACCAAGTCGGATATAGCAAAAGATCAAGATTTGTGTAGTAGGTGCGTAGGTGCACACATTCAGTATTATAAGGACGTAGGAGCAAGTCCTCGAGGTTCGTTTTCCTCGAGCGAACAGAGCAGATGTGTCGTGTGCTGTGATAAAATAAACGAACTCGAAATTAAATACGTAACGAAACTCGTGGTTGTGATAAAAGTGAAGTGATAATTTTTAAAAGGTAGGTATAAGCAAAAAAAAACTTTTTAAAACAAAATGTTTAGATTATACTTCAAAAAGTAAAAAAATAAACACTACTAAGAATCGTTTTATTAATGAAAAAAATACAAAAGGGGAATTAAAAACAATTAAACTATGATTAAATTAAAAACTGAACTAAAACTAATCTTAAAAATAAACAGCAACACCTTACTTAAGCGAAAATCGATTTTTTTGATTTTTGAAAGTAAATTCCAAACTAAGTTTGCTAACTTCGATACAAATTTCGCTAAAATGGTAGCAGGAATATAAACGTTCTCAATATATTTGATTTTCTTGGTATTTCCCGCTGTTGCTCGTTTGCCTTCCTATTCATATAAAAAAAAAAAGGTAGTTTTTTCTTCAGACAGATGTGGTAGTAGGCGAAGATAACTCACTGTTTTTTTAATTTAATAGTTTAATTTGTATCAATTTATGTAATTAATAATAAATACATACTCACAAGTTAAACTCTAACATAAAGACTCGATCGCCTAAACCTGCCAAGTGAAATATTTAGTAAGCAAGAGAATACAACAACATTTAATTTTCTAAATTTGGTTTTACCGATTTAACGATCCACTGTTCCCCGCTAGCCATTGTCAGCATTACCCCTATAAAATTATAAGAATAATTAGGTATTTTTGTACAGTGGGGAAATAATCACAACATACGAAACAAGCAACGGTTAGATATTGCATCTAATCTAGTAAACAAAAAGCTTAATCAAGCCGAGACCTAGCATTGTCTCGCACCGGAAAAAAGTTCGATAATTTTCTGAACAAAAACACGATGAGCTTCTGTTGTAAAACATAACTGAGGCTGTAGAGTATTCCCAGAAGGGTTCCTGTTCAGTTTAGTTAGTACCTATAGGTAGGTACGTCATCGCGGTGGAACCTTTTCGTAATAAATGTGCACGGTCAGGCGCGTTTAGACTCGAAGTCGTCGTCCAGTCGCCGGAATTCCAGTAAAACCTGAACAGTTCCACAGCGTACTTCCATGCTGGTCTGGGATAAAAAAACAGAACTCGCAACATGATGTCAACCGGAATTAAAAATCTTGAAAAACGTTTTCAGGAGCTTATAGTTAAACTAACCCCACCCCACCTCTACTGAAGTATTCCCTATGTCGGGAATATTCACAATTGGTAGACGCGTACATATCTTTAATTTACTTGGCAAATGCAGCACTGGCTCACTGTTACATGGCCAAGCCGACGCACTGAAGGCCACAATTAAAACGATTGCACTTTTAATAATAACGAAACGTAATGTTAAAAGTTTATACTCGGAAATATTTTAAGCCTCCGTGACTCATACGCAAGGTTACCTACATACAAGGAGATGCACTCATTCCCATTCATTGATGTATGTGTGAGGCTGACGTCACGTTACGATCATTCATACGTGAATTTTAACACATGTCTAACTATGTAGAGAAGTCATTATTGTCATCATCATTGTTTGTTTTGCGTTTGTATTTTATGTGGATTGAGTCATCGTCTTATGTAAGCTCAATGAGACCATTTTTCTTTTACGTGAACCCGTAGGTTTATTACCTAACTCGCTCGCAATCGCCATCATGTTCATTTTGACAGTTCATGTATGGGCTGACAAATGGCATCGGAATCAGCTAGCTGTCACATTCATACAAGAAATGTCAAAATGAACACGATGGCGATTGCGAGCGAGTTAGATAATAAGTCTACAGTATCTACTACTATTACTCTTTTTTTATATACCTTACTTATTGTTTAAAGGGTCTCTTAATTGTTTCGAAATATTTCAGCAGGTTGGGTTAGTCTGACTAAATAGCGTTGTAAATATTTTCAGGATTTTTGAATCATAGTTGACAAAATGTTTCCTTACAATGCGTTTTATGCGTTCATTAAATACAAAACGGACGCATTCCAAAATCATTCGCCATTGCATCTAAACATAACGGTCGTTCATACATGGGGTAGACAGAGCCTAAGGTAACAAAACCTTAAGGCCACGTTTAGCATGATTAAGGGCGTAAAGGTGGAAAGGGGAATCAAAATACTGATGGGTTGCTAGCCGCATCGCCTATATCATGATTCCTTAGACTTTCGCCCATTCCCTCGATGGACTTTTATTATCTTTTTTTTTATTTTTTTTATTTTTTTATATGAATAGGAAGGCAAACGAGCAAGTGGGTCACCTGATGGTAAGTGATCACCACGGCCCATAGACACCCGCAACCCCGGAGGGATTGCAGATGCGTTGCCAACCTAGAGGACTAAGATGCAATGCCTCTTGTGCCCGTAATTTCCCCGGCTGTCTTACTCTCCACACCGGAACACAGCAGTGCAAGCACTGCTACTTAGCGGCAGGATTAGCGAGTAAGATGGTGGTAGCGATCCGGACGGACCTTGCAAATCTGCGCTAGAAGAGAAGCGACTGGTGAATTCTGTTTTTTCTTTACTCCGAGACCAGCATGGAGGAAATGGTCGTTCATTAACACGTTCACTGCGGGAAAGTATTTCGAAGACTTTCAGTTAGAGCGTCATAGGGTATATAAGACCCGACAAATAACTTTCTGTTAGAGCGTTTGGGGGTCGAAAGGACCTGTTTCACATGCTCGTCTACAAAGGCCATTATCCGCATAGGTTTGATGAATATTGGTAAAATATGAATTGTAATTCATAAACATAGAGTTGCTCTTGGCACAGCCAAGTTCGTAAGTAGATGGAGCTTCTCAAAACTAATCAAATGTATGTTTAAACTATCGGATCTTGTATGCCCGATATCCGCACTGACATAAAAAACTATCGATATATTTTTAGGGCTGTAGGGTGTCAAACAAAACATCGATATCGAGCAACATAAATTTTGATTAAAAAGAATTGAGCTTCAGATTAATTGAGAAAAAAAATATTTGATTAAAATTACTCTTCCCAAAAAGTTTTTCAGGTTACACATATCGGTGGCGTTTTTTGTAAATGTTCTTCTGTTTTTGTTTTTTTTTTTACTTTCGTCACCACTAGGCATTAACAGTTTCCGTTTAAATCGCTTCATTTTCACTCATTCCACAAATAAAAAAGTCACAGTGTATATTTCGGTTAATTTCAGAAAAACAGATGGGGGTAACTATCTTTTGTTCTGCACACCCGCACTGCACTAGACAAACTAGCGTATAATCTAGTGCGGCTATCGGGTAATCGGGCATCGGGTCACTAAGACCCTATAACGCACTAGACGATATTTTTTTACGTTCAGTCGGCATAGGGCATAAAGGATCCGATGAAGTTTTTTTAAAGTAACTGACTACTTTTGGAGAGACAATACCAAAACACTAACTATCTCACTTATGCTCAACAGATAACCTGTATAAACTTGTCCCGCACCAGCGGCGGTTCAAGGAATTTTATCGCCGCACCGTAGGCTAGATGTGCATAGGATCTATTCGACCCGAAACCGCAGTGAACGTGTTAAGGTTTCAACTGCAACAGTGTCTGATTTTGAAATGGGTCGCTTTCGCATTTAATCAGCGAATGATCTATGTATAAAGTGAACCGCGTCAAGGGCGGGACTATTTTGAATCAAAAAGTTAGATTTATCTTTATGGGGGGTTCAGTCAAATTAACTCGACCATCTGCTCAAATATTCCGTAAAAAATCTGAGGGATCTTCATAATTACACAAACTCACGTATAAAAGTCGAGTGATGGTCAACATGTTAAGAACAAGTTCGTAGTCCTTCCTCTTGGAGCCTTCGCCCCGGCGGCAGCGCTCTGCTCGCGCGGCTACTCGACGCAACTGACAGCGGCGCACAAATACCCTCGTTTTCATCGTCATTTTTAATATTTTTCAAAAGACCGATGAGGTGATGATTTGTTATTGATGAGATACCTTGTAAAGTCTTCCGGATTCTATAGTAATGGGTAGAGCCAGTGGACTGAATTTTGGAACACAGCGACACAGCGATCGATTTAGCTCAGCACCCAGTTGGTTCTAATGTAGATCTAAAGTGGTGTTTGTTTCAGATGGTGGGGCATTTGCTACTCATAGCACCCTTGGTGCTTGTTGCGTGTCTACAGGTGGGCGTTGATGGTAAGTTGCTTGTCCGTTGTTTGCAATTACGCCTTGAATCAAATCAAACGCTTCCCCTGTACAATGACAACTAAGAACTAAATGTCAAAAACACAACATTCACAAAGGTAACCCATATACTTTTAACCTTTCTAAAATGGAATACGAAATACAACTCTAGGTTTAGTGTTTGGCAGTCAAAAGGTTATTACTAAAGAGATTAAGAGCGAAGAATAATATATATAAAGCGTGTTTAAATTTCAAACATTTTACCTAATGGTGAAAGAATGCGATGAGTTTTGAGGCGCCGGATAACTCTTCATTATATTGGGATAAAAATTGGTCAAATGAAAAGCCGGAACAGCACTAGAATTCCTGATTGTCAATCAAAACGATCTTGGTATTTTTTCCAATAA
This sequence comes from Pandemis corylana, assembly GCA_949127965.1. NCBI lineage: Eukaryota > Metazoa > Arthropoda > Insecta > Lepidoptera > Tortricidae > Pandemis > Pandemis corylana. The sequence continues at coordinate 7,779,991 of OX421864.1, read as the reverse complement.
TTTCCAAAAAAGCCTATGGGTCCAAAAACTGACTGACTACGGAACTTGACATTTACCTACGTTCTTGTAAGAAATCTTTGCGGAAACGTGCAAACTTGAAATCTTTGTTCTCGTTTTTCACCACCGTTGTGCTTTATGTTAGACCACATTTTCGCTTAATAATTAAAATAACTCATACTTAAGTAAACATCCATTGACTCTAGCAACGAACGCTTGACAACAAAGGATTGCTACAAGACCAGCCATAAATTCCTAATACGGCTTGACAGGCTGTCAGTAGGTAGGCGATGAATTAGATTAGATGGTCTCATAAAAACATTAACATTTTCGTTTGAGAATAATAGGTTGTTTTCTGCCTACGCGAATACGACTCGTCGTATAGCTTTTGTTTAAAAGAAGCATTTGATTTGATACTTCAATAGTGTTAATTAATTCATTGTCATCATATTTAATAAATTATTCTCACTCCTTGATAAAAACAGACGGGTTCAAAGGATACCAACTACTTAAGTTTTTCTAATCGAAATGCTAAATTAAATTAAGTGTACACAAAAAGGTTACCTACCCATTTATTGATTAGTTAGCAACACACCAAAAATTTATCAGCCAGGTATCTAATGTTAAAAATTATCGAATGTATTTCAGCCAGGTATTTCTGAAAAATTTGCAAATGAAAACACTTAAAAGATAGTTTGATTATTTTTTTAGCACTTAAAAAATTACTGCAATTTGATGATTTCCGTGGCGTTGTTAAGTTTATGATTTTAATATTCCCTCAACTTGTAAAGATAAATAACAGGTTTACAGGTGTGCTTAAGTCAAGGTTGGTTAATTGTTGACCACGCGGAACCCGCCCACGTATCACATCACTCTGTATAACGTTAACGGTTACCATAAATCGATACATTGTGTACTATTAATTTATGCTAAAATATTATAAATAAGTAAACAGTTAATCATTTGTTTCTATGCCGCGGATAATCTCTAAACTGCCGAACCGATTTTAAAACTTCTTCTTCTTTAACTTATTAGTTAAATTTTACACTAACCGTAATTTTGTGTGAGTAGAATTCTATCAGACGATAACGTAGTTTAAACATTCTAATTTCTAATTTAAGTACCTACCCACTTGGAATCTCAAGTACCTAATGAGACGATTTATATTAGGTAAAAAGAAAATGTCATATGGGGTATATTTATTAATGAATCTTTAGGTAATAATCGATATTGCAAGTACAATATATGGAACGCAAACAATAAAATTAACAAAGATATTCTATCAATTACGGAAAATACTTTTTTAAAAGCCCTTCTCTACTGTAAAGGGACGTTGTTTACATACTTGTATATGTATACATGCTTAAGTAATTTAATGTGGTCTATTTGGAAGGAAACTTTTGCCTACGTATATTATGTGGCTAACCTACTTAATCTTTTACAAAACAATTACTAGTACTTACAGTTGGCCACAAGGACGTAGGGTCAGATGTAGGAGTTTGTTTGCATTAGAATATGGCTGCTCGAGGTCTCGTTGACTTGTTATTGTTAAAGCAATTATTGCAAAGAAGCTTGCTCTATTTTTGTTCGATTTTCACGGATCATTAGACCGATCCGATCTTTGACTCATGCCACCTGATAAGGATTAAGGATGTTGGACGCCACGCCTACATAGAGTTCCTTTTTCGTAGAGCAAAATAAAAACATTATGATTTCGTTCATTAGTGCGTCTTGAAAAACGACAACGCAATTAAGTAGCATTATTTTATTTTATTTTGAGACTGCTGCGGTTTTTGCTTCGTTTCAACATCAGACAAGACCCATCCGTTCTAAGATTCCTAAAAAAGCGATTGCAATATTTAAACCGCCGCCCGTAAGCTGCTGTACTACTTTTATACAATCAATGCACTTAAGACTTTCTTAATGAGTAACAATAATGGCTCACTTGGACAGGGTTACACAGCGGGTTGCAATTACATTGGCTTGCCTAGGTATTAATGACAATAGCGTAAGAAGTTCTATCCATTCTTTTAAGTAGGAATAGAGGCATAGAATTTTGCTCGTGCATTTTGGGTTTTCGTTACTTTACTTTCTTGGACCTCTGACGAGGCCTCGGTAACTTAATGTTAAAAAAGCCATGAATTATGTAGGTACTTACATACTTTCGAACAAATTGCGAAGAATCTCGCCCATTGTGGACCGGTGTCACAATACCTTTCACATTGACGTCACATTGAATTGGCAAGGAAAATCATTGTGATGTTTACTGTGAGAACGTTCTACGGCTACAATTTGTTCGATAATGCGCTACAAATACTTTACGATTTTATGTTTTGCCTACAGCTCAAAGCTACTACAACTACTACCCCCGTGGTTACTTGGGTCGCAGCCTGGGCTCCCTGTACGAGCATGGACGCTCTATCTCCGATAACCAGGTACTATACCTTCGATTTGTTGTATTGCTATATCTTGGATAATAAAAGTGCTTAAACATTAAGAAATCCTTATGCTTACTTTTACAATTTTGCTTCTGTTTAACGGATATAAATTAGTAACAATACATTTTTCACCACACTTGCTCGAAAAGGCTGTCTTTCTCCTTCAAAATCTGCGTGGAAAATTGCTTTTTCCACGCTTGCGTGGAAAAGGTTTTTGAAATTCGAACGTGACGATTACCACCATTTGCCCACCTACTCATATACTCAGAGATTAGAACTTTGAACTTCGTATGTTGTCGTCTCGCTTATACGAATAGTACTTAATTAGGTGAATGAGAAGGATGGAATAATGCGAACTTCAAATGTCGAACTTGTTATCAGACCCCTAACTTTTTCATCCGATAAAAAAAAACATAATGTCACGTTCAGAAACGCGATCCGGTATCCATTATTAAATTATTTTAAAATCCGTTACTTCGTAAGTTATTTTCAAGATTTGCTAACTTTCGTTGCTAAAAGAAAAAACGATATTGGTTTTTATTAATTAATTTAATTTGTGGTTAACCACAAAAATAGCAACCAAGCAGGAAAAAACAGATATATTATGATGCAAATTCAGAACGCGCCCCATTTTTTTTAATTCAGTCTAGTTACTGCGACTTTTAAACTTTCTTTTTAAAAATATATCTAAGTATGATTAGAAAAAAAAAGTTTTTAGAGATTTCTCGTGGGGAAACCAAAAAGTTGACCAAAATTGTTGTTTGGTTTATGATAAAACAGTATAATACACAATAAATTAATATGATAGAACAATCAGAAAAAAATGTTTAACTTATTAGATTAATAGACTAGGCTGTATGGGCTTAGATCCTTTTACCTTTCTTATTTAGAAGAAAAATAATAAGTAAACTGATTTACTATTAGACTGTTTTTCTTTCATCCACCATTTTTCTCGCTGTAGTTAGTGAGGTGAAAAATTGTGTGTTTCGCTCGGCAGCAAAGTTGTTTAGTATCTCGTGCCTTGAAACCCTCGCGACGCTCAGGATTCTTCTTTTGAACCACTCGCTCCGCTCGTGGTTCAATCATAGAATCCTTCGCTTGCTCGGGTTTCAATTCAGGCACTCGCGCCAAACAAACACTTTGCAGCCTTGCATAACAAATAACTATTACTCTTTAACTTTGAGGGTTGATTTTTCACAGCTCTAAGGGACCGCAGACTTAAGTATTTGGTATTAATATCCTTGACAGACGGACGGACAGACGGGCAATAACAAAGTGAGCCATAAGGGTACGTTTTTTAGGTACTTTAGAGTTGCGAAACCCTATAAACAAAATGTTTTTACTCTTAGGGTTAACTATGGATCATTGTTGTCGCAGGTCCACTGTGGCGCGCATACGTGCGGCGTGGGCGCACACTGCACACAAGGCAGCGTGCGGCCCGTGTGTGCGTGCTTGCCCGGTCACTCCGGGGACCCGCTGTCGCAGTGCATCAGGATCGAGTGTGTGGGTGAGTTGGTCGCCTATAGGACTTTTACATGTGCTCTTAAAATTGATCTGGAATATTTCAGCAACCCCATATTTCACCAATTCGACAGTTGTCGGTGATAAGTGACAATTCGAATCGCAATGCGTGGTCAACATGAAGCCAACCGGCGAAACTCGTCGAGAGGGGAGCGGTCGGGTTACCTCCACGTGGTCAAGAGCTGCGGTTCGTTTTTGGATCCGTCCGGGGCGAAGAGCAGTGCTTGGTCCGGTGCACCCTGGGCATCGGTTAATGATTTCCTGAGAGCTTCTGAGGGATATCATTGACCGTTGGCTAAGAGCCCGACAGGGGGGGGAGAGGGGTCTTTGACCATTACCGTATAACGTTGCCGACACAATTATATGTCACAAGATATTTTAATTATATTTTTGTTACTACTTTGACATTGGCGAAGTTGTCGTCACTATAACGAGTTCATACGCCACAAATAATAAGAAGAAGAAGAAACTTGTCGAGTTTATGTAATGTAATCAGAATTTTCATTTGTCTCCGACAATTGTCACGCTTGTGAAATAGGGGCCTGGGTGGTTGGGTTAGATTGACTGAACGCCCCTAAGTACAAAGTTCTTTGAAACGTTTGATTCTACGAATTCCCGCCCTTGACGCGGTTCACTTTGAACATCGATTAATGTATGAAAACATATGTCAATCATAATTAAAAAAAACACGGTATTTGGCCAGACTAACTGCTGAAGACTGATGGCTAGCAGCAGATAACTCAAAGCACTAAAATGAGGGAGAAAAAAAATTAAAAACATGTTTTATTTTAGATAAGAGTGAATGCCGAAGCCACCAGACCTGCGTGAACCAACACTGCGTCAACCCCTGTGAGGGCACCTGCGGCATCAATGCCAACTGTGATGTAAGTTTAACCTACCTGGGTACTTTTCTTTGTATTACCTTTTTGCGGCGGGAAAATGCGTTACGCATACGACCGCGCCGTGGGGACGGCACGGAAGTTATGTGGGACTCTCCTCCCCGGCCCCCCTCCCGAGTGGAAGGAGGCGGGGGAGGCCTACCCATTAAAAAACCGGTATTCCCTCTCTGCCATTGGGGGGGCGCCACGGGAGCATGAGGGTGTCACCGCGTACGCCCCACCGGCCGCCCCAGCCCCACCGGCCGCCCCAGCCTATACGCCGGGGCTCCTGCGCCAAGAGAGGGGGGCCGGGAATACCTGACCCCCCCCTAGACACGTAGGCCTCTGCAGGCTAGCAGGGGATCCCCATCCCCCGCCAGCAGGCACCACTAGGGGAGGGCAGCGGCAAACTGCCGCCGCCTCCTCCCCGTCCGTCTGCGCCGCATCTCCTCCTTCTGCGAGATAACGTCCTCGCAGAAGGAGGCGACGGCCTCCCAGGACCTCTCGCTCCCGACCATTCTTTGTATTACCTACCTCTTGTTATATCCTATTACTACACCACCGTCCATCATTCAAACACCTTGTATCTACAGGTGAAAAACTGAGGTAAATTACCTGTTATATGTAGTAGTATACAGAACTGATTGAACTGACTGATTTAAGTAATTTTTTTAATTTGGACCGCCAATTTGTCTATTCGCACACAGTACTTACACGACATACAACAGGTCATTTACTTAAGGTTTCCACCTATAGTATTACGTCTACGACTACAGCGCACAACGAAGTTAAAAATTCGAAGTTATTTCGCTCACACCTTGTCTTATTAGTCATTTAAGGAGAGCGAGGGAGAGGGGCGGTAGAATACGAATTTGGAATTTGGGAGATACCCCCTGATCACACTTATCTTTGGTTGTCAGGTCCGTAACCACATCGCAGTGTGCACTTGCCCCGCCGGCTATACTGGAAATCCTTTCGCGGCTTGCAGAGTCGCCGACCCAGGTAAAACCATAGTTGCATTGTTTTATTACGGTGGCGGTGGGCCCGTGGCCCCTAACTCGACGGGACCTCGCAGTACTTAGCATAGAGCACAGAAGGGACGATGGCGCACTTTTAATATTCAGTATTCATGAAGGACGCCTATCTGATGAATAATGCCACGTTGTGATGTGCCTTGCACCAATACTTGGCCTGTACCACTGATGGACACAGGACACGTGACATAATACCGACTACTGGTCATATATTTGAGTAAACTGTACATACATACATACATAAATCACGTCTTTATCCCATACGTGGTAGACAGAGCCTAAGGTGACAAGACCTAAATCCACGTTTAGCATGATTGTGGGCGTACCTATAGGTGGCAAGGGGAATCAAAATAGTGACATTGAGTTCTTAGCCGCTTCCTAAGATTTTCGCCGATTCCCTCGATGGGCTTTTACCATCTGTGCGGGAAGAGAAGCTACTCGTACATTTTATGTTTTTTCTTTACTCCCAGACTAGCATGGTAGTGGAGTAAACTGTTAAACCAATAAATAAGTATAGTTTGTTTTGGTCTGGTGTACAATTATTGCCGACCCTGTTCCTTGTCCAGAATTGAGTCAGCTTGTCTCTCCGGGCCCTTCGGTCGAAGGTTTCTACTCATCTCTTCCCAATAAAGCAGACACATGCAAGAGAGAAGAGCATCAAAAATAATAGATAATTACTTCGGAATTAATTTCATTTTCTTCGCCATATTTTAGACCTAAATAAAAATTGTATATTGCAGAGGAAGCTTGCCACCCTTCACCTTGCGGACCGAACACCAAATGCCATGTCGCTAACAACCAGGCCATCTGTACTTGCCTTCCCGGATACAGAGTAAGTTATGTTTGAGTCAATGTTTGCTCTCAAAACATCACATGGAAAACAAAAATACATCGATGCGAGATTTAAGTACAATCGAGGAGATAAATATCTATACAACCATCATGTCAAATATATGTGTCACCGGCCTTATTGTTATTGCGTATAGATGTTTTTGACGTTTATTGGTAACGTACATTATATTTACGCCCTTGACTGTACCTACTAGTAGGTAATCACTATTTCTACTTCTATGAATGTCACGCGGCATAAAATAGTGATGGAAAGAGATGAAGAATTGTGATTGCGAGCGCACTATAAATAAATAAAATATGGTGGTTAAAGAGCAACTGCGTTACCTGGTGGTTAGTGAGCATCACCATCCGTGAACTAACGCAACACTAGATGACGTCGAGTTACAGCCTAGGGGGCTAAAATAGAATGCCACACCGGAACACAACATCGTAAGCACCCGCTGCTTGGCGAATAGATTAGGGAAGGGGACTGTGGTAGCGATTCGAACACCGCAAAAATTGAAATAGTATGGCCACAGATGTTTGAATTTCTAACCTTTGTCGTCTCCAGGGTAGTCCCCTGTCGGGTTGCCGGCACGAGTGCGAGTCGGACCAGGAATGTGGGTCCCAGCAGAGCTGCCGCGACTTCAAGTGCACCAGCCCCTGCAACGACTGCGGAGTCAACGCTGACTGCGAGACGGTCGCGGCGCATCGCGCTGTGTGCAAGTGCCCGAGGGTAAGTTGATAGCAAACAAGCTGTTCTGTATGGTAGGACTCATCCTACGGCTCAGAGACGGCACCTGGAACTTCGGAATCAGAATTCAAGGGGCCGCTGCAATCTAAAAAAAAATGACTCTGCTGAATTAATGATGAGCCAGGATCTATTAATTATATCCCATTAGCTGTTGCCCGCAACTTCGTCTGCATATAATTCGTTTATCGCTATCCCGAAGGAATTACGCAATTTTCCGGGATAAAAAGTAGCCTATGTGTTATTCTAGACTATAATCTATCTATGTTCCAAATTTCATACAGATCTGTCCAGAGTAACAAACATCCAAACATCCATAACTCACAAACTTTCACATTTATAATATTAGTAGGAAGTAGGATATTATGAGGAGGGAGAGTGTCACTGTGTAAGAAGGGGTAGGAGGGTTGAGTAGTCACTGATTCGTGATGTCACATAATAATTACGTCATTATTAAGTACCAACTAAACAATTTGTTCGCAGTTAAATTATTTTGCAACACTTTCATTCAGCACGTCTAGCACGAGAGCGCGTAAGATTCGCGCCGCGCGCGAGAGAGGTTGCCCGTCTTTTTCTTACTGTTCGTTCTAGAAAGAGACGGCGAGTCTATCTCGCACGCGACGCGACTCTCCCGCGTGATGGTGCTAGCCGGGCAGTTGAAAATTGCAAAATATGTGGCTTTAAATTCTGGGGCTTGGTTTTACCTGTAACACGAACAGGGGCTGGAGGGTCAAAATATTGTGAAATTCGTATGTCAACTTTATGATGCCCTCGATAAGAACTTTTCCTCACATTTAGCGACTACACTACATCCACAGAGAGCTCCAGAGCTAACCTTTTGTAATCACCAGGGCTACCACGGCGACCCTTACCGTATCTGCTCCCCCGAGTGCAGCTCCGACGGGGAGTGCCCGAGCTACAAGCCCGCCTGCGTCTACAACGCCTGCGTCAACCCCTGCACCAACGTTTGCGGCGTCAACGCTGACTGCAACCTGCGAGGACTGACGCCCATCTGCTCCTGCCCTAGGAACATGACTGGGGATCCCTTCACTTTCTGCAGACCATTTGAAGCCCGTAAGTATGACTAAAGGATCAACTGGAAGCATAGTGTTGGTGTGTTTCGTGGATGATGAGGATGCTATAAGGAAGTTACTGGAACTATCCCTTGTGGGTAGTAATTGTGCATCGTAAACTCTCGTGTTCGCGTGTGTCTATGAGCTGCGATGATTAGTTAAAGTTAGCAATAACAATAATTATTGGTTTAGAGTTTTCTAAAAAAAGCGTTTGCGTTTTTCTTACTCAGAATCGTTTACCCTATTGCTATACAAGAAAAAATGAGTCCCTGATTTCACTATGGATTTTGTTTCTAGTGGCTAGCTAATGTAAGAAAAAAACCTACTTTCCTAGGTGACTTGTGCGAGCCGAACCCTTGCGGCGCGAACGCTAAGTGCACCCCCGGCCACGACCGCACCGGCGCTGAGCGTCCAGTGTGCACCTGCCCTTCGGGATACATCGGCAATGCCCTCGTGGCTTGCGAACGAGTAAGTATTTGAAAAGCTTTCTCTGTCTCTCTTTCTCTCTCTAGCGCTGATACCTCAGTATCTCTGTATATTAATCTCGAGATTTTTAACCTTAACGCATTACCGATACGCGAGTCTGACTAACATTTGGTTGTTTTTTTTATTTCTATGTTAGAAACGGTAATAAAAAATTATAAGATTGTAAGTAAACCAGTTTCTTGGCCGCCTGTACTTACATGGATGCTGTTCCCAGGGCGAATGCGAGCTGGACTCCCAGTGCGCCGACCACCTGGCGTGCGTGGGCTTCCAGTGCGTGGACCCGTGCCTCGGCAACACGCAGTGTGGCTCCGGCGCCGTGTGCATGGGCCGCCGGCATCTCGCCGTCTGCACCTGCCCTCAAGGTGACCACAACAACACAATACAATGACTCTTTATTGGACACCATGTAATAAACAACTCACTACTACACACTACATGCCATTCTGCGTATAGCATTTCACAACAAACGATCGTCAAACGTCAGTTTTTAACCATCCTAAAGAAACGCGCTAGCCACTTTATTCAATTAAACTTCACTTTTAGGAGGACTACGAATTTTAAATCGTTTTAACTTTTAATGACAATAAGTAACGTTATTTTTTTTTCCCGGCAACCGATTTAAATATGTTGACAACACAGGCAGAGCCGATATCTTTATTATTCTTGCAGCACTTTGTGATTCAAAGACATTAACCATTATGTTAGCAGCAACAATGCGTTGCAACCCAACAAAGGTCTCATTGCATCTACGATACAAGCATCTGTCACTCTTCTGAAATTCTTAAATTTCAAACTTACTAATTGGTACTCACATTTCAGGTCGTAACGGAGATGCTCTAGTGAACTGCTACGAGTCACGCTCCGAGGCAGCGTCCGCTCGCTACTACAGATACAAGAGGAACGGCCAAAACGACCCTGAAGCCCCCAAGGCACCGGAAGCCGGTGAAGTCGCTGAAGCCAGCAACGAAGCCAAAGTCGAAGTCAGCCCTGAAGCCAGCAAAGAACCCAAGGATGATACGCCTGTCAGCTCTTAAGCTACAAATACAACTACGACTTACTTAAACACATAAAAATACGAATAAAATGAGGAATAGTATTTGTTGGTACCCACCTTACCTACTTGAAAACATTGCAGATCTTTGAATGTTTGAGTATGGCGGTTGAAGAATTTTGTCAAGGATAAATTAACTAGGACATGCTGCCATTTATTAAAAACTTGCCATGTAAATTCAAATTTATTTAAATACTTACCTACATTTTCTTATGTGCTGTAGTAGGTAAACTGACTTTTTTTTAATTGCACACCTCAATTGTACAGTGTATGGTAAAAAAAAATAGTTTTATACAAAATGTAAGTACTTAAACTAATCCACTACTGACTGAAAAACCACGTCTAATGTAACGTTTGCATTGATATCTAGTTTGCGTTAATGGGCGTAAATGGGAACAATTTTTATTTTTGTTTTATTAATAAACTTATTAATAAATACGTTTTGTTTTTTAATAAAGGCTGTCTGTTTCCAATTTACCTATACCAATCATTATAATTTGTCTCCAACGTATTTTGTGTTTTTGGAAGCACAGCCTAAAACCAATTACGCAAATCAATTCGACTGATGATGAATGCGTGAGTTTGCCAGAGTTCTACGTCATCGGTCTACAAGACAACGGCAAATAAATATCCAAAGCAGATATCCAGTTTATAATGATCTTGCTTTTGAATAGGATGCACAAGCACAAGTCGTCAGTTAGTTTACCTTCTGAGTAGGTACCTTCTATTGCACAAGCAGAGCTTCAATATCTGGTCACACTTCTAGCCTCAGCTTCTAGCTAGATGTGTGTTTCAGTTTGATACTAGGGGTTTAGTATGCTAAGTAACTTTTTTCTAACTTTTAAATAAAATGCTTAGTTTTAGTTAAGAGACCCTTGTCCTTGTGTGCTATCGTGATTAAAAACTTTCAATTAAGGTGTAGCGATTTAATGTAACTTAACGAATGGACTTCAGTGTAGATTTGAATAACTCCACTTTCTTGTTTTTGCTCACATTCGGTAAACGTAGTCAAATCCGGTTAAGAGGACCAAAACCGGTTCTCCAAAATTTTTTGTGCGTTTCCACTGTGCTATGTTTTGCCACTTTATTTATAATAATCAAAGCAATAACAAAACGCAATGACGTTTTGCAAAGGCGTTTTATTACAGTGATTTAATACAAGCTTGCTTAATGTTTTATCGAAAACAAACTAAGTTAACTGAAGAATTTTCTCCTATTCTTTGTACTTTAAACCAGTAAATACAATTAATGATTTGTCAGGAAGTTATTTACGAAATTTAAAGATCAAGCATTCCAGTGAAACCGAAATCGGAATGTAGAGCGAAGAAGGGGGCGTGTGACACGTTTGACGTTTGAACGCTGAGACTAATTTAAACCTCAAAATATGTCTCTGCTACGTTTTCTGTCGTTCGATAACGAATGATGAGCGAACGCGAGTTTTTTGATATTTAATCCCGTAATATTATTGATATTTATGCGAAACCATGTCGGACATCAACATGGAGAAGTTTGCTAAGTCGGACTTCGGGCCGGACCGCTATGTGAAGGAGTTAGCGAGGTCCTGTGTCGGAGGGGAGGAGTTGCAACAGCAAAAGGAGAAGATCCAGACTCTTGCGGAGGAAACTGCCAGCGCTTTGAAGAAGAATGTTTACGAGAATTATATGCAGTTCATCGAGACAGCGTCTGAGATATCTCACCTTGAGGCTGAGATGTACAAGCTGTCGCGGTTGCTGAGCGAGCAGCGGACTGTGCTCACGACGCTGTCGCATGCTTCGGTGCTGGGGCAGGACAACACCATCTCGCGCGAATCCCTCGACACGACCGACGTCGAGGCGGAAAGAGCCGAGGAGCAACGCAAAACCAAACTCAACTCAATCATCGATAAAGTCGAGGGGTGCATGAATTTGCTAGACACGCCAGAAAGAACATTGATTCACGAAGGAGACTTATTAGAGATAGACGCCGAGGAGAACACCGCCTTGCAGAGGATGCATGTTTATTTATTCAGTGATTGTGTCATGTTGACCTCTTGGATATCTAACCGTCGTGGTCCCATGAGGTACAAATTCCAGGCCAGCTACCCTATTAGCACTCTAGCTGTAGTTAATGTGCGTGACCTCGGTAATGTAAAGCAGGCTTTCAAGGTGCTAGCGTTTCCTGACACGAGGGTCTTCCAATGTAACAGTTTCACAATTAAAAAAGACTGGTTGGATAAGTTTGATACTGCCAAGAAAATGTATATTGAGAAAGAAAATTCTCAGCAGAAGAAAAAGGAAGAAAAGGCTAAGCCTGAGTTACTGGAGTCCCCTAGTCTGTCTGTAGAAGAGCTGCCATCTCCCCAAATCCCACCATTACCTGAATGGCTCGCAGATGTCACTGAAGAGCTGGATGTACTCATAGTTGAAAGGCACTTCCAAAAGACTTATGAATTGATGGTTTCTGCACAGAAATCCCTAAATTCTGATGAATTTAAATTGCATCCTGAAAGAGAAGGGATTCTGAAAAGAATTGAGCAAAAACAGAAAATTTTAATAGATGTGTTGTTAAAAGAATTAGATGTCACTCACAATTGGAGTCCCCGAGGAGGCTTACAGTCATCCCGCTATCCCGTGATTATCCTTAACAAATTCAACATGACAAGTCAAGCCTGCGAGCTATTCCTGGCCATCTGTAGCCACACAGTCAAAGTCCACATCAAAGGAGTCCAGTTGGAAGGCTCTATCAACACATATGTGAAGCAAGTCGGAGAAGTCTTCTTCTGCTCATTGAGTGATGCCTTAACAGAGTTTATAGCATTATTTCCTAAGAATAAAATTAGTGCTTTTGTAGTGTGGGCCAGCATGCAACTGCGTAGCCTGCTTAGTCAAATCATCAAGCAAGTGTTCACACCACAGAGCCCATTAGACTCTGTCCTAGAATGTGTTCAGAGTTTAAGAGATCAATGTGATTTATTCTGTGAATTCGGTGTGGACCTGAGATTTCAACTCAACAGTTCTCTTAGAACCCCAATTAACAAAGCTCTGAAAGAGTACAAGGAGAAGATAGTTGACTCGATGAAGTCAAAGGTGGCTGAAGATAAGTGGACCCCAGTCAACATGCACACTAAAGCTGGTGTCCAGAAGTTTTTGTCGCAGATGGAGAATTTGGGCCTTATATTAGCTAAGTATGTTATAAATGAGACATGGTTGGACTTGTCTAGTAGTACAATATGGTTTGCACAGTCCGTGATCACTATACAGAAAGTGGGACTGAGTCTGGTGACACCAGACCTGATGGATGTGCTGGATGAATGCACACATGCCATATTCAATGCGAGATTGGTGCTGTCAGTAGGAACTGACTCGATTTACGCTCAAAAGAACTTCAGATTCATTTTGGACACAATTATGCCACTCATGCTTAGATGCTACAAGGAAGAGGTGGGCTATGACAACGAGAAGCTAATGGCTCTCGCAAAGAAGCATGGTGTCAGTGTGGCACTACCAAAGAAGTCCAATACAAAACAAACATACTCAAGTAATGTATATTTATGAGAATAATCAAGGACTCGGTGTATGGTGTACGAAATTATTTTTGTTACGCTAAAGCTTTAATACTGTAAAATATAGGTAGTAAGCATGCAGGATTTTTGTATGATTATTTAATGAAACTGATCAAATTAAAATTTATATTATATGCAAGTTAATCAATATGAAATTTTAATAAAAATGCAGACAAAATATTTCATGCAGTTTATTTTTATTTGATAGCATATTAAATAATTCTTTCTTATAAGCTAAAATACAAAATTTACACATAACATAAATTTGGTAACTTAATATTAACAAAATAGAAATTGTAATATATTATGTTCTTTTTAGCACTTGCTAGTAACATCATTAGGGCAGTTATATTACTGTAATGTAATGTTATAAGCATCTGTTCTGCTGTTACAATAGAACAAAATAAAAGATCGTTTCTAGACTGGAAAATAGGCGACCGATTTATGTACGATTTCGCATCGCAAGCCATGCGGGTACCACGCAGGGGCTCGCTTAGCCATTACCCGTTTATATTAACAAGCTTTCAAACCTATTCCTCCATTAGAGTTTCTATAAATGTCGTACCATTAATCAACTTGGTAGTCAATATAACAAACTCCACATTTGAATCTTCCATTTGGCTGATACTTCTAAGCGCTGAGATCTCGTGGTAAGTGCATCCTCCGATGAAGAAGACCAGGATGACTCGAGGGCTTTCGAGTGACGACGAGGTTTCGCTCGAAGCTGAGTTGCGGCGCGCCATGCGAGGTTGCAGGGTTTGTAGCTCGTCTACTGTAGCACCAGGTAGGAGTCTCAGCATGTCTTGAATGCCTGAGAAGATAAATAGATGAATTCGTGGTTTGCATAATATAAACTATAGAGAAGGCATGAACCCAGGAACTGTGTGATTTTGGCATATCCAATAACAATTGCGGACTGTACTACTCAAATAAAATGGGGGCCTTCTTAAAAATAAAAAAACTTTCTTAAAACCTTCCTAAAATTACGTTTTTATTTTTTTATTTTACCGAAACTCAAATCAAATCAAATCAAATCAAATCATTTATTTGCTAGAAAAGGGTGTGGTTAAGGTTTTACATTGATAATTATGTCCTCCTTATCTTACTGTCCAGGAACGGCATGCAAATATTTCAATTTAGGCACATAATTGGTATATATGTCAGACTACTAAATAAAAATAAAAAAATCCATTAAATTACATTTCATAATACAATGTCAAAAAAATACTAAATTACATTAATTAATTTAATTACATGATATAAAAATGTCAAGTAAAATAAAAATAACACAAAAGAAAAAATATTAAAATTTCTACAGTACGAGTATGTCAAAAATCGTTTAAATAGTCTACGACACTATAATAACACTTCTCTAAAAGCAGTTTCGACAGTAGGTATTTGAATTTATTCAAATTTGCACTTTGTATTGCCTCTGGTAATTTATTGAACAATTTTGGGGCCATAGTTACAACACTTTTTCGCATCAATGCAGTTTTACATTTTAATATGTGTAATGCTGGCTTCCTTGGGCGAAGGTTTGAAGCTTGTGTTTGCTTCATATATTTGAAAAGGTCCAAGTTACTCTTTACAAATACGCAACATTCAAATATATAAAGGCAAGGAAATGTCAACAAATTTAAAGATTTAAAAAAAGGTTTACAGCTTTGTGTAGCATTAAGCCCACAAGAGGCCCCCATTTACTTTTCTGTAGTATCGAAAGTTCAGTTAGATCTCGGGCCCATATATTTTTTTAGTAAAACTAAAACAAAATGGACAGAGGGCATTGTGACGAGTCTTGAGAAATGTTACTTTTTACTGAACAATCCTAGCATTGTGTCAAGTATGTGTGACGCTATTTGGAAGAGTGACGTACGTGGCCATTGAATTAGGTCATTCATTATCCTTGTTAGAGGCTAAATTGGACTAATGAATTTGTTAGTCAAATGTACGTGGTGTGATACGTTATCACTCTGCATATTTCTGGCGTTCATTATTTGTTGATTATGTCTGAATCATTATTATTTAGGTATACTCGTTTTCAAATGTATCTGGATGATGCAATTGTTGCTAAACGTGGCCTTTTAGGTCTTGTTACCTTGAGCTCTGCCTACCCCGTAAGGGATATAGGTAGGCGTGACTTGTGTTAGAAGGCCTCGAGTCTCAGAAAGCGTACATAAAGAATGACGATTTACGAGGAGAAAACTTGATAAGATTTAATGTCAAACCAATTATACTACCATACCTGTACCTATGTAGGTGCCTATGTATAACTTCAGTCGCCCTCGAAGATATCCGAGCACAAACTTGATTGACAATACTATTCGGTCGCGTTCATTTATTTTGAACACCCACACGGCTTCTACGCATCTGGTGGCAACCCATGTTGATAGAAAGACTAACGGGTTTTGTTCTAATTTTCGGTCTATTTCTTAATATTTACGCTCCTTTCGTAAGAAAAGACACGGGAGTCCTAACCCCTCCCCCTTAAACTACAAAACTTCTTCAAAACTGACTTCTTAACTAATACTATGAATAGGTACGTATGCGAGTTAGTGTCTTTGTTTGTTTGTTACGCTTTCACGCGTAAACTACTCAACCGATCGTGATAAAATTTGGTAAGGATAAAGTTCAAGACCGTGGGAAGGACATAGAATAGTTTTCAACCCGGAAAATTGTATGGTTCCAGCAAGGCCGCGATAAACCTATTAACTGCAGACCAAGTCGCGGGCAACAGCGAGTACAAGATATACACGCCGTACAAATAACGTACTCACCAGTCCAGCCCTTGTTTTTGGCAATGTGCTCGCTAAGTCGTACGGTCAAGGGCGTGTATTTGCTTGACAAGTAGCTTTTCTCTTTGGCGTCTAGTTCCGAGTCGTCCATCGTCAGATGCAGTGTCTGTAAAAGATATGGCATGTAATAATTCTACTAGAATACTTTATGTTAAAGAGTAAATCAGGGGCGCAACTACACGGTGGCAGAACTGCAAAATGCCACGGGCCCCTAACACTACGGGGCCCCGAACGGGCCGGGCCTTGAGCGCAGAAGGGACGATGATGGAGTATTTCATATTAAGGTAGGTCCACACCACTGATCAGGCGTTGCTTGAGGTCCATATCATATTGGTAGCGGAGAAGCAAGGTATAGGTTTTTGTTAATTGAAGCAAAGGGCTTGTCAAGAAATCATGTGATCGTTTATGGAGGGGGGGGGGGGGGGGGGGGTCAGAAAAATATCACGAACGATCACGATGGGGGAGGAGGGTGTCCGAGAACACATCACGTGTAAGTTTTTTACACAGCAGGAAAGTCAAAAAATAATGAAATTACTCAATAATTTTCTCATATCAAAATAAGTCTGAGCGTGTTTATTCAAATAATAATTATTCATTGTACCATTTTTAAAACATTAACAATGGAAATGACTGAATGAATGTTATCATTTGTTTTGTTACGGTTTTATATTTTCCAGTTCTCTATTTTTAACCTTTTCATATATCAGCACCGCAGGTTCAACGCCAACGACCTATATACATATATATGTCTATTACTTCAATGTAAAAGCAACCTTGTTTAACTTAAGACATTGACGTGGCGGCGTAAAGGTTTAAAAATTGTCTTTTAATAAAAAGACATGTCAAGATTGTTTACCGTTTTTATCATGCTACAAAACCCGAAGTATAGTAAACGTTAAAAAAATGGTCACCTTTCGCAGTACGGCGTACTGCCTCATCCCGGACTGCGTCTTGAGCAGCTCGCACTTCTCCAGGTTGCAGAGCGTGAGCCAGGTCTTGAGGCCGTACACCTGGACCAGCTCCCGCTTGTAGTACTCCAGCACCTTGGGCTTCAGCCCCGACCCGGTCACGCATTGGAGGCATATCAGACGGAGGACCTGTTGAATGATTCAATAATAGTAGATTGATAAACAAGGGTTGTAATTGATCATTTACACTCGAGTTGAATACTACTTTTCATCACAAATGCGAGGAAATAAAGAAAATAAAAAACGGAATTTGTAATAGAGCGGAAGAAAATTTATCACGCCAAACCGTCTTTTGTTTTTTTAATGGCCTCGCGCTCTTTGGCTTTGGCACATTCAGCCAGCACTGGGCAGCAGCATTATGCCAGCATGGAGGTTTGGAGGTAAGTATTACGCATTACAATCTCCTTGTAATTCGATTCGATTTTTAAATTTACTTACATCCCTATATCCCTAAAGATGTAAATCGAATTTACAACTCGGATTTCAAGTTAAATGCAACCTACTTTCAGAGCTTAAGTGATGAAAAATCCTTTTTACACGCTTTTATTTAGTTTCACCTCTCCAAGTGTGTAATCAAAAATTGCACGTGAATTTTGACCCAGTTCCAGTGGTCGGATTAACGTGGAATTTGCCAGTTCGGTAACAATACAATAGTCTTGAAGTGAAATTCTGGTGACCCAGCTAGGACTGTCTCCGCAGAAGGGAACTCTTCAGCAGTTTGTCCGATCGACTGGAAATTTGGTATATATTATGCGAGATAGATGACAATGCAAGTACAGTCAGAAAAAAGCTTTTATTAAAAATATTTTTTTAAGTTTAGGTTAGTTTACGTGTATGTAAATGGCTTGTCTAATATACAAGATGTCGTAAAATGATTCCGGAAAATTCAAGCAGGTGTTAGGTCTAGTTGGACTGAACAACATTGTAAAGATTTTTTAAATTGCAATAAGTGATTTAAAATAGAGTCACGCCTTTGACGCCGTACGTTAATCAAAATCGACAAATGCATGCAAGCATATTTGTCGGCTTTAGTAAAAAAAAAAACATCAGCTATTCCGGGGCAATTCTTAGACACCTTGTAGTACGTGTCTTATGGTCTGATCGGATAATTTTAACAACTTTATTCTGATCTATTTCTAAATCCCGCATAATATTATTGATCTATGTACTTATACTAAATCTCGCGTAACATCACTTAAATATGGTTAAACTAAATCCCGCATAATATTAGTTATCTAAATCCTACGTAACATCCACAAATCGCATTTTAACGCCCTCACCTTCGGCTTGTGCCTTCAATTTCTACAACCTGTGACGCTACGTTTAAACACCGTACGAGTGTAAATTTCAATTACAAAATTGTATTTTTGTGGCAGTAAAGGCTTACCTTAGTGAGTGGTGCTTTTTGAGCAATCAGATCCTCTATGTAAGGACAAACTTTTTCGTTTTCGATGCAGTTCAAGAAGTCCTCCTCACATTGGATAGTGTCGTGAAACTCGAACGAGTCAGTTGTCTAAAACAAAATAACAAAAAGAATAACTTTTTGCAAATGGTAATACTTAGACCAAAACATATAGACCTTTCCAATAAAAACCCGATAATTGCGAGTCCATATAGTACTTACTGCGAACCGCTATTTTCACACATTAATGTACGGTAGCGAGACTTGGGTATGGCAAAAAAAGCATGAAGGTAGAATAAATGCAGTAGAAATGAGAGCGTTAAGAAGTATGGAAGGTGTATCACTGAAAGATAGAATAAGGAATAGTGTGATAAGGGAACGTGCTGGTGTGAAAGAGGATATAGTGACTAGGATAGAAAAAAGTATGCTTAGTTAGTTTGGTCACGTAGAGCGGATGGATGAAAGTAGACTAACTAAACAGATCTATATGGGAAGTGTGAATGGTTACGTTGGAAGGGGAAGGCCTAGACGGACGTTCCGAGACCAAATAGGAGACGTTTTGAGAAAAGGTCAGGTCAGGAGTACCCGAAACCGACGAGCATGTATGAAGAGATTGATGAATGTGGTTGAAACGCAAAAGGTATTTCAGGATCGTAGCAAGTGGAACAAAGTAGTCACTGCCTACCCCTGTGTAGGTAGTAGGTATTTACCTCTTTAATATACTCGGCGATGGCGGTGTGCGTGGCCAGCCACTGCTTGTTGGCGAGCATCTGCGGCAGCCGCAGCACGAAATGCTTGATCTCCTGCACGGACTTGTCGTTGTGCCGCTCATCCAGCTGGTTCTTGATGACGCGCGCCTTCTTTGACAGCGCTGCGCCCACCTGTGTAGCAAATGCTACGTTAAAGAGCCTGTTTCACCACTCTCTGTTAAGTGTTAGGAGCGATTTAGTTATGTTACCTCTGTAAGATGTTCACAAAATTTTCTCCTTACTGTGCCTCTTTCTAATTCCAAATTCTATGTATATTCTTACACTGTTCAGGCTATACGGTTGTGGAATTCCTTGCCTATAATCATAAGGCGCGCTAAATCGTTAACCATATTTAAATCTATGTTGAAGGAGCACTATCTGTCATCTTGTGCATGAATCTTGTAGCTGGCTTTTTTAGGTATGTGTCTATTTATATCTCCATTTATTGTAAATTAGCTGTTGCCCGCAACTTCGTCTGCATAGAATTCGTATCTCTATCCCGCAGGAGTTTCGCAATTTTCCGGGATAAAAAGTAGCCTATGTGTTATTCCAGATTATAATCTATGTATTCTCCAAGTTTCATCCAGATCTGTCCAGCCGTTCTGGCGTGAAAGAGTAACAAACATCCATACTCACAAACTTTCACATTTATAATATTAGTAGGATGTGTGTTTCATGTATAATATATTATGTATTTCAGTACTTAATATATTAATATATATTCTAAATTGCACCACCTGCTCAGATCTGTTCTGTTCTCCAGTCCATTATGGTTGCCTGGTAGAGATCGCTCTGTAGCGATAAGGCCGCCTATTGTTACCTTGTAATATTCTGTATACCTTTTTTCTGTTTTGGTTGTTATATGTGGTGTTCAATAAAGAGTTATTGTATTGTATTGTATTGTTCCAGTTATCTTAAGCGTCAGTCATAAATATATGATGACGCGTCTGCTTCGTAGGAATAAATAGAGAGGGAATCACAGATAACTGACAATTAAGATACCCGGAAATTTACAGAGTGGTGAGACAGGCCCTAAGTTTTCCTAACATACATAAATCAATCACGCCTTTATCCCTTACGGGGTAGACAGAGCCTAAGGCAACAAGACCCAAAGGCTACTTTTAGCATGATTGTGGGCGTATAGGTGGAAAGGGAAATCAAAATTGACGGTGGAGGCGTTTTACACCTCCACTGAACTTATTTTTTTTTTTGTTTTGACTAATAGCGACTTTATACATCTCTAATATAGATTAATATAATTTAAGGCTCGGGGACCTTCTACATCCCTTTTATAAATGTATTTAATTTAAGTAGAATTTAATTATTCTTACTGTATTTTATTTTGAAAAAATGACTTTCCGCCAAGTTTCTTGCGGCGCATTCTTCTTGGCAATGATGGTCTTTCCGAATGCGCTGGTAGTTTCAAAAAGACATGTAAAAGAGCCCTTGGCGGCCAATTTGCAAAAATAAATTTTCATTTTCAAAATAGTGATGGGTTGCTACCCGCAGACAGACAGATAAATTTACATTCACATTTATATTAGTAGGGGTTTTACATAATTACTGACCGCGGTAAAGTTGCAGTCGCGCAGGTCTGCGAACAGCTCGTCGCCGGAGTTGAGGATGATGGGCCGGCGCTCGCGCGCCTTCAGCTCGGGGCTGGCATCGTCCGCGCTCACGAACTTGTGGCCGGGGAACGTCGCCGTCGTACCCTTTATCCCGTACAACTCGTCTGAGAAAACATACGACATTATACACACACACACACACACACACACACACACACACATAAATCACGTCTTTATCCCTTACGGGGTAGACAGAGCCTAAGGTAGCAAAACCTGAAGGCCGCGTTTAGCATGGTTGTGGGCGTATAGGTGGAAACGGGAATCAAAATAGTGATGGGTTGCTAGCCGCATCGCCTATAACATTGTTCCTGCGACTTTTACCATCTGCGCGGGAAGAGAAGCAACTGGTACATTCTATGTTTTTTCTTGACTCTCAGACCAGCATGGAAGATACGACATTATAGCTACACCAAAAACCGGCCAAGTGCGAGTCAGACTCGCCCACCCGAGGGTACCGTACGAATTCGGCAAGTGAATATAATATCCAGTGTTAGCAGAGCCCTACTCTTAAGCAAAATGTAGGCAGTGTGAGGTCAGTTTATATTGGTCATCTACTTATATAGACAGACAAAAATACTAAAAAAAGTTAGATTAGACCAAAACGGTAAAAACGAGACCCTATCACTGAGAGTATGCTGCCCGTCTGTCTGTCACCAGGTTGTATCTCATGTACCGTAATAGCTAGACAGTTGAAATTTGACAGATGATGCATTTCTGTTGCTATTATAACAAAAAAATCTAAAAACAGAATATTTTTACCTATGTCTATGCAAGTAACCAATATAAAATGACCTCACACTTTCTACATTTTGCTTAAGAGGCAAAGCTCTACTAACACTAAGCCCAACTTGCACTTGGCGGGTTTTTGAGCCCAGTCACTACACGAGGCATACTTACTAAGGTTATAGGTATACGTATTTAGGGGGAAGCATTTGTTACTTTGTTCAATAGTGGACGTCTTCTTGGTAATGATGATGATGATGATTGTTACCTATAAGTCCTTCGTACGTTAGCTGTGTGGCCATGACACTAGTGAGGTCAATGGCCCGGTCCAGAAGTAGCAGCTGGTCGATACAAGAGGTGGTCGCGCCGCGCGGAGCTCCTGCTTCTTCCTTGTTCAGCCGGCATAGCAAGTCCCAGACCTGGCCAAGTGGGAATTAATAAGCATTGATATTAGAGTTAGTAGGCACCACGCTTTAAAAGTCGCTAGTGATTGTGACTGATTAATTAAGTTTTTTATTTTATACATATACTAGCTTTTGCCCGCGGCTTCGTCCGCGCAGATAACGTCAGAGTGACGACATACCCCATACATCCACTAAATATCTCCAAGTATAAGATTTTTATTTCCCACTATCCCATGGGAAATTCAGAAAATCCCTTCTTAGAGCACCTACGTGATCCTCTAGGAATATTATCTACTAATTATAGTCTTAATTATTTACCTCGTGTTTTTATCCCGTGGGAAATTTGAAAAATTTTTTTGTAGTGTGCCTTTATACTAATCAAGGAATGGATATGTAGGTATGCATGTAATGTAGCCTTATTGGTACAACATTTCGGGATTTTCCAATCCCGCGGGAAAATCGGGATAAAAAGTAACGCTCATTAAAATACATTATATGAATGCCAAAGTTTGTGATGATGTGCATACATATGAGCATATATATGGATGTATGTTACTCTTTCAGAACGAAAATCTGACAATGAAATTTGGCACAGAGATAGTTCTGGAATGACCTGGAATAATTTTATCCCGGAAAATTGCGTAGCTACCTGTATGAAAGGAATTCTTTGCAGACGAAGTCGCGGACAACAGCTATAGCTAATAATGAAAGCATGTAACCTGTTTGGCAGCCACTCCTTTCCCAAACACGCGCGGTATGATCCCATACATGTGCTGTATCGTTCGGAGCGCCAGCGCCGCCTTGTATGTGCAAGTCGGATCCCCCTCCAAATAGTTTTCTCTGTTGAATTTTAACTAGTGAAAATTGGCATTTAAAGTGCCTAGCTAGGATAAAAACTACACTCATAAATCACGTTTTTATCCCTTAAGGGGTCAACAGAGCCTAAGGTAACAAGACTTAAAGGCCACGTTTAGCATGATTGTGGGCGTATATGTGGAAAGTGGAATCAAAATAGTGATGGGTTGCTAGCGCCGCATCGCCTAATTCCTAAGAATTTCGCCTATTCCCTCAATGGGTTTCACAATCAATATAACGTTTCTAATTTGTTGTAATGTAATCTATGTTAGTACACAAAGGGTGCCTTAATGTCAGTAAGAAGGCAACTTTTGGCTGTCTGTCTGTTTGTAGTGTCCATCCACCCCTCACATGGCTGTATTTTTTGAACTGGAGGATATGGGTATACAATTAAAATTGTATTAATATCGCCATATGGCCACTATAAAAAAGTTGAAAGTTATTGGGACCATTTTTTTCGGTACAGAACCTTTTGAGTTTGACTCGCAATTGGCCTATTTTATTTTCATTAAAAAATATTACAAATGCTATTCTAGCATGTTGGTGGTTTTACCTAAAATCATTCTGCAACTCCATTGACATGACATCACTGTCAAATGGGAATATGTCACACTTGAACTCCTGGATGGTGAGGTTGACCAGGACTCCTCGATTCTGAAGGTGCTTCTCACAGAGCTCGCTCCTCCGCGGCACAAAAAACAAGTGGAACTCCACTGGGAAACTCTGCTTGGCCCTGATTGTGGCAACAGATTTTTATTTGTCAAAATTATCATTTTTAAATACTACCTATGTTTACTAATGTTTGTATTGCACGTTTTTGTTTTGTCCTAGTGATAATAAGATATATGGTGTATAATGCTTTGCATATTAGCTATATTTTCTTTAAATTATTCTTTAAGGAAACTATAGTTCTATTTGTATTCATCTAACTACTATCACTTGATAATGTATGACAGTTTCTTTCTTAACAAAAAAAAAAAAAGAATCATCCATCTTAATGGTTAACTAGCAAATTAATTCACAAAGTATTCTTAACCAACCTTAGTGAAATGATGTAATCAGCTACCAAATCCATGAGGGACAGTTTAGCTCTTGCTATGAATACTATATGCTTGACTGAGATTATGGGTAGAGTCCCTGCCTTCAGCAGAAACATGTCTGCTACCTCATGCTCCTTCAGTAAAGAGTACTGCGCCAAGAGTCCTACTGGGCCTGCCAGCCATTCATCCCATATTGTTATCTATAAGTATAGTAAGTACAATATACATAACCAAATTATAACAAAAAAATAGAAGAGAGTAGTACAACAGATAGATTACTTGTTTGATTTAAGAGCTAAGTAAGTTATTGTGAAGTGAATAACTTGGATCTTTTTGAAAAAATCGGTAACAGGTTTATTACCATACTAAGAAGCAGGTAGTAACATTCATATTTTAATAATTCAAGACATTTTACTGATTGCAAGCTTTTGATTAGAAAATAAGAACTTGTATTAAGATTCATTTGATAGTACCGAAGACATACACTTTGTTTGATTTTTTATGCATCTGTGAATATTATAAATGGTTTAATTTGGAACTACCCGATTAATATAGACATAGACTAGAGAGTGTATCACTGGGATGCAGATAAAGTCGTGTACAAAACTAATCGTTGATTTTATTTTCTTAGATACATAATAAAACCAGTTTGCATTTCCAACTTCAGACTTTTGTCTTTTGTACATTTTTTGTAATTATATTAAATTACTCAGTTACTTACTTTTGGACCCTCGCAGAGCTGAAGAAGGTTTAACAAGTCTTTTCTCATAGTCTCTTGAACCAAAGCGACATTTAATCTGCCTCCCGATAAATGAGAACTCATTTTAGAATCCTTCATGTTGATTTGAAAAAGTTAATTTAGACTTGACGACTTCGAGAACAGATTTGGATAAGTATAGGAGCAGTTTCTTTGGCCGTGAGTATTAAACGTAGACTTTTATTTTATATTACATTAATTTCATATTTGAATTAATAAGCAACAATAAGAAAAAACATTTCGTTTATTTATTATCCTGCATGAAATGTCACAATCACAACCGTCACTGTCACTGTCAGTTTTTGCCGAGTTAAGCGAACTAAACGCAATGGAATGGCAGTGTTCGAGAAGACTAATTGTTTAAAAAAATCGGTTCCGGCAAAACATTCGTAATATAAATTACCGTAAATATGCTTGTTAAAATTAATAGTGACTCCCGTAGTGACTTCATAAAATTGCATGTGTCTTGCTTTGTAGCGTGGTCTATTATGGAAAGAAAAAAGGAAAAACATTGTAAAGAAAGCTGCCAGTCCGTGTATTACGTGTATTACAGTGTTTCATTTAAACTTGAAGAAACAAAAAAGCGAAGCGGTATAACTAAAAGCTTTTATAATGTTTGCTTGTATGGATTTGTGTAAATCAAGCTGCCAAAGTTAAACATTTCGCGTACCTTTTTTGATTATTTTTTTAGCCTTTGTCTTAAGTCATACAAAATAGGTTCAAATACACAACCTTTGAAACAAATAAACTGATGTTCGTATTTTTTTAAAGATTTCTACTTAAATATTATGATCATTGCTCCTAAGGCGCCTACAATTATTTTCATAGCAAATGCTTTTTAGCGGCTGATTGTAAATAATTCAATATTTTCATTAATTATTGAAATGTGAAGGAAATGCTGTTGTGCTGTCTACTAATTATATAAATATACCCTTACAATTTTGTATCAAGACTCATTCACTCGCAGCTATATAAAAGCAATAGAGTCTTGTTAGAAAATTCAAATATCATTACTCTGGTAATTAACGACTTCTATTACACACTTTAGAACGTTTAGTAACAATTTCCACGTCCATGTAATTACCCCAGCAAGCATCTACATCTACATAGTATACGCTAATTACTTATAGTAACGGCGTGTATGACTTGCCGAAACTTGTGGATATCTTACATACTTCACAAGTAGGTATCAGCTGAAAGCGGGGCTATTATGTAGTATATTATGTAGAAAGGGGAGGTACCAACAAGGATGATACTACGCTGAGCCAGTCAAACCTTTATCACTGCGTGGAACCGCCGACTGCGCGCGGCGCGACATCGATTTTTCCACAATACAAGCCATTTGCAACCATCCGTGGCGTTACCAACACGTCACGTCAACAACAGTGTCACCAGCCAGTGTTTATAAAAAGAAAACATTGATAGCAATGTGAATTTATGGGGAAAAATATGCACCTCTGCTTATGGGCTGAAAATGAAAATGGCCGCTCCTAATAAAGGTGAGTTCAAAGTTTTCCACACTTATTTTATTTTGTTTTAATTTGAATAGATTGTTATATATGAATTATGTTAGAAAAATTGAGAAAAAATTAATGATAACGTTTCCATGACAGTTTGTTTTTATTAAAGTTAACTTCAGTTTGACGTGAGGATGATAAGGCGGTGCGTGGGTGGAAATCGGCCATGTGATGTTTTGCAATCATGTTTTTATGGCATGTAGCGATAACAAAGCTACGCTTAATGAAAGTTTAAATGTATGTAATTGGGTTTATGGACTACCTTGATTACTTTACGGCACTTAAACGTATTTTATCGTTCTCAGTCGGCGTTGTGTAAAAAATAGGTGACATTTTAAATCGAGTTCGTAAAAACAAACGTTTAAGTAATTCAATTTGAAAAAATTCAGTTTATATACCGCTGTTTCTGTAAATTTCAGTCTAAATTCCAATATACGGAACAACTCGCACGAAATGACACCGAACGTGGTACTCGATAACGGTATACAGTTATACCTACTTAACTATGTATCCTTACGTGCGTAAGATATAGGTACCTGCTGCGTGAATCCACAATACGACTTATCGATTCTGAATACAATTTGTTTAGCTAATACTGCGCTTAGCGTTGGGCAGAGGCGGGAGGAAACCAGTACAACAAGTGGCATGGGGGTTAGGTATACGCACGGTTTGACAAACAATTTAAATTGAAGGCTGTAAAAGCTTTGATATATGTATATTATGTACTGTGATACAAAGAATGAGGAATCAAGTTAACGTTTGCCATAGGTATAATCTTTTGGTCGCCATGCCGTTTCAGTTAGGTACCTTACTACATACATATTTGGACGTGGACCGTACTAATATGCGACAATATTTAATATTCAGTTTTGGTCGACTTCTACTTAATATTCGTTAGCTTGCAAAGCCTTCCTTTTACTGCCGTGAATTGGTCATGAATCCATTACTGACCATGTAGCCGGGAGAGAGCACTTAACACTCACAAAAATTTCCATGAAATTTCAATGGATCGAAATTTGATTTTTACAATGCCTTATTTTTGAAAAATATCCAGCGATAGCCCATACCTTGCGTCGCCGAGAAAAAAAACTCTACTTTGCGTATCGACACTAGGTTTCAAAACATATTTATGGTACCACTTTATTGGCGGGATTGTTATGTACACTTTGCCAAATATAAGTTTTCTATTAGTACCTACAAAGGGTCTCTGAGCAAGAAGAGCTGAAGGTGCTCGAAAGCAAAAATGATCTAAAAGTTTTACTACCAAACCCTAAAAATGAAGATTTTATTGCTCAGTGCAGAATCAGTGCAGAATAAACTTTCTCTTCGTCAACGCAGTGTATTTGCGAACTTGTACGCTGAAAAACTAAAGCACAGTACTAAAAGCATCTTAAAGTCGAAAAATAAACAGGGTAGTTCAAGTAGGTATGTACGCACTGTATGTAGGTAGGTATGTACCTACCTTAGACTAAACAAACGTAAATGTTTATTCTGTACAAAACACCCATAATAATAAAACCTCGGGGTATCAGGAAGCTTTGAGAGACATACCTAACTCTTATAAAGAGATAGGTACTTACTCTTTATAATTTCGCCTTGTCTATCTGCCCGTCGGTGGCTTAGCTCAGAAACATTTATATGTAATACAAAGCTGTAATTTGGCATGGGTTGATATGAGTAATTCACCTCGACCGCCATAAGTTGGGATGTTTTTCTAGTTTGTACCACGGTGTGGGGTCGTTGGATACTGCATCCGATGGAGAGGGTTAAATTGTTACTGCAGAACCGAAGCGGCTAAGAACCTCCATAGACGAACTGTTAAAAGCAATCAATGCCAACAGCTTCATACGGTCGCTCTGGGAGTATTACTACATAGTATAAAACAAAGACGCTTTCCGCCATCTGTCTGTTTGTCTGTCCCTATGTAACTATGCTTAAATCTTTAAACCTACGCAACGGATTTTGATGCGGTTTTTTAATAGATGGAGTGATTCAAGAGGAAGGTTTCTATGTAGGTAAAGTTTTACGCAGACGAAGTCTCGGGCAGAAGCTAGTAGGCACATAATGCAGTTTCAATACAAAATTTCGAGCAGTTGCCGTGGTCTTTAAGTACAACAGGGGCTTTACCATGACTTCTTAATGCGATTCAATTCCGATTCAATTTTACGTTTTAGCTATCATTTTTGACATTTCTAGTATGGATCTGACAGCGAGCGATCCAACTTTGGTTCGGTATTGAATCGCATTGAGACGTCATGGTAAGGCCCCAGCTCGTGAGCTCTTAGATCGACATTCGGTTTTCGGGTAGGTGCCATCGGCCGTTTCAGGTATCAAACCCATAAGAGTGAGTGAGATGGCAAGACAGGTAAACTCGAATGTGGTTCTAAGAGCTCACGGACTGTAGTCCGTCTATAGTTGGCCTAACGAACCTACGTAATACGCAGCAAAGCAATGAGCTGGCATTTTTAAATCAATCGATCAACTCAGCATATTTCCATCCGTCGGTCTAAAGGGCCTCATTTTCGTACCTCTAAGCGGTCTTGTTATGTGCCAGCTTCATTTACAGTTTACAGCCAGATTTCTTGGAATGATTCTGGAATGTTTCAGTAGGTCGTTGGTTTAATCTAACAAGGATTAGGTAATAAAAAAAAAAAAAATGTCACTGACAATTAGAACACATAGAAAAATCCAAAAAGTAAAGCTAAGTAAGGATAAGTAAGGATTTTTCTGTGTTCTAATTTTCAATGACATTTAGTAATTTAATTTGTAACGGTAAAACCGTGCAAGTAAACATTAAAATCAAGAAATAAAATTCTTGATTCATTTGATAGTACCTAAAGATTAATAAGGCAATTTAATAAGGATTTTTTATTTGTGGTTGACAATTATTATATTCTCTCGTCCCTGGTGAGCAGTAGATGTTCCACGGGAGTTTGTAATTGTGTTACAGACACATCATTCAAAGATGACGCTTGGCGACAAAAAATCGCATAGTAACAAGGTCACGTGACAGCTAGTAACGGATAGTAAAATTCGTAGGCTTACCCACCTTTTATGGGTAGTGTAGGGGTATATAGCACGCGTCACGGAATAACGAGGATCCGGGTTCGATTCCCGGCCATAGCTTTACTTTTCGGATTTTTCTACCTGTGTTCTGATTTTCAGTGTCGTATAGATTTATTTTGACAATTATTATGTTTTATTGAATCAGGCGTTATTTTGCGGAGGTCCATTTCAATGAACAAAAAATGTTTACCTTGCGACTCTGCTACTCATTATTTTTACTCGGCTACAATTATTATCTTAAAAGTGTACGACGTCAAAGGGTGATCAATTTTTAATTAAAAAATTACGATGAAAAACCTTCTCTCTCTTTAAAAAACTCTTGAACAATTTTAAGAGCCATTATGTACCATTTTTTCCTTTTGGATTACTCTTCAGAAATATCTTTATTAAATCAGTTTTTCGTAGATATAGCCAGGGAGCTCTATCATATCAACAGTACAGCACTATCGAGGAGCACTCGTAAATATGCAAATCAGAAAAATCTATTTCGCTTATAACACAGGTATCTAATTGAACCGATTGATTTGAATTTCAAATACGACATAGATTTTGAAGCAATTTGGAAGCACATTTTTAAAAATAGATTTTTTAAAGTTCCACGCTTATGTACACGTTTCCCATACTCAGATTTGGGAATCATCAAGCCGTCGTACACAAGTTTTATAACCATGCATGAAAAAGTGGATATTATTTATGCTAGGGAAAGTACCTACCTACTTAGGTTGTAACAAAAATGGTTATGTATGTGCCGCGTGGGTTGTATCTTGTAACATATTTAGGTTATTTCAAAACATACATTATTACGCCGAAGTAAAGAGAGACAGGTATGAATTATGTACAGGCGTCCGATTTATCTCAAAGTTTTGCAATTTATTACACTTTAGCGCGTCGAATTTGACACAGGAATGTTTGATAAATATTTCCCAGGCCTGTTTCAGGTATTTCCTCTGAAAATGTGAACGGAATGAGGCATAATCAGACATCTATATAGATACATTATATTTGAGATTGGGCGACCTTATTTTAAAACCCTTTATTATAGTCTCATTGAATTTTCGTGTTTTCGATTTTGCAAACACAGAAGAAAGATCGGTCGCCGAGATACTTAGTATAATACAAACGTTTATAAAATTAACAAAAAATATTTTCTTTGAGACTACCCTACTTACGTGCAAGATAGCGAAGCCTGTGCGAAATATATATGTTTTTACAGGCAATGCCTCCCGTGCCACTGCCACCAAAAACACACATGAATCCCACAAACTCGACTAACCCCTACACCGCACAAAACACTGACACGTTTCGATTCCTCTTACGTGATCATTCTCAAAGTGAGAATAGTGTGATATTTTTTGTTCATTGAAATGGACTTCCGCAAAGTAACGCCTGATTCAATAAAATAAAAGACTACGGCCACTTTTGACCGACCACACAGGCAGGAGGTTCTATGATCATCAGTAGCCTCGTAGCGTTTCGAAAAAGTTACTGTGGCGAGTGAAGAGAAAGAAGTTCGGTAGAGGAATCCGGAGGGGAATCGAATTGTTAGGGTGACACGCCACTAATGGTCATCATTATGGTATATAATTATTTTAGCGTTATTTTTTCTCAAGATATTAGTATTCATACCTACAAAGGTTACCTTTGAAAGGTGTTCAAGGTGGCAGTGACAAAAGCAGCATGAAAGATTAAAGCGCTTACGCAACGTAATGTGATATTTATTGCCCTCATCATTGCTGCCTGGGTGTAGTAGGCTGTAGAAAGGTTGTAGGAATAAGTCTGGGGGAAAAATTGCGTACTCAGTGTCACAGTTACAAACATCAATCTTTGTGTTTCGTTCATATGGGCCGAGATAAATAGCGAGGCGACGTAAAATATGAGTCAACTTTAATCTTTCGCAAAAGTGACAGGTTGTAAGCGTGAATTTTCAGCATCGTTCTTTCAGTATTTTTCCAAGCTGATGAGGGTTGTAATCAGCTGAGGGTGTGGTTTTTATTAATGGAATCTATTTTAACGGTCAACGAGCGAGACACTTGTGTTTTTAATCACGTAAACTTGGGTCGCAAACTAGCAAATATGAGTGTAAGTTTATACTGAATAGGGAATATAGATTAGAAACGTGAACGTTGTTGAGGATGGAAGGATGGGTATTTAGAATCTCGAGTAGGTATGTATATGTATTTTTATGACTTTGATTAACACTATGTTCTATACTGGAAAATTATGTAGGTTTACCTACCAGTTAACACGGGATAACGTTTGAAGGAATTTTTCACGGGCAAAGATGCGGGCAACTGGTAGTACAAACATAAAAAGAAAAACCCTGACTGACTCATCAACGCCCAGTCCTTGGACCTAAAAACAGATTTCTTTCACGTAGCTTTCCTTACGGATCTAGGCAAAGAAAAATGGTCAATTTTTCAACTCTCACGGGTTAGGGAATTCTTCCACGTGACGAAGCCATGAGCGCAATTCGTAAGGCAGTTCTAAATAAAACAACGTCTTTTGTTAATTGCCACTTTTCATGAAAATGTAAGGTGTTAATGAAAGTTGCCGCGTTGCAAAACTCGGTTGGGAGGTTTCACGATCCGCTTGCTCGCTGAAAATCCTGAAACGGGCTGATAACGAACGGTTGACAGACGTAAACCTATGCTAAAAGGTCCAGGTTTTTAAAGAAGGATCTGACCCAACATTTTGACTACCTTTAGATGTCTCTTGCTGTTACGAAAATTATGCGATAAGCAGTGCGAAAGTTAAAATTTGTTAGTGTTTTAATATTTGGGTCCGTCCGTTGATGGATACATGTTTTGTTAGATTTAGATACCTGTAATTTATGAGTAGGTATATTTATTTAAACATGTGGCTAATATATGTTTAATTATTCTCCTAATCTAAGCTGTTTAAATTATTTAATTAAAACAGGTTAAGTAGATGTTATTATTATAATAACTTATACATAATGTATTGTATAAATATAAGTCTGGGGCGTGATCTACTAAAAATGCTATTATAATGGCTGTCAGTCCAGCTTGCCTGAATCGAATTATTCGGTCTACTTTTATTTTGCACTGAAAAATGCCTTTGATACAGTCTCCTTGGTCCTCTCCCAACGAAAAGAAAATATTCTGCCGTTATTCAAAAAATGTGATCCCAATAAAAGTGTTGCCTATAGCTCTAAACAAAGAAACCTCTGCTTTTTGTATCGTTTTCTATTAGGGCGAGCCGTAATTGTTTCGCAGCTCACTTTCTGGACTTCTCTGGGCGAGGCGTAAATTACTTTCTTTCGCGAGCTTTGGAACTTGACGTTGATGCAAAACAAATATTGGAGGTTTCGGGCTCTGCCAACTGGGTATCGGACGGTCGTTACTCGGCCTTGTGTCGGTACTCTCTTTATGTATCTGTTTGAAGTATTTATATATTTTTTTTTATTATTTCACCAACAGATAGGAGTTTAACACTATAAAACTAACTAATACGTGTAATGAATTCCCCTAAGGAAAAACAATCAATGTCTTAATGATATTAACTCATAACCCTTAAAGGCAAACACAGCAAGCATCTTTCTACGTGTGTTAACAAAATGTTAATAGAGGCATATTGTAACAGTACCTATAACAACAATAACTTCAAGTTACTAAGTAAAAGTATGAGTTAAGTTAAACTATGAAAGGACCATAACACAAGAATCCGATAGCACATTATTCTTGTTATTTGCCATTATATGCATGAGTCTTATATATTTCGATAGAGAAAAGGAGCGAATCATTTGTTTAAATAAGTAAGTACCTACGTCTATGTGTACAGCCAAGTAAACAAATTGATTCACCACCTAAGGTTTAGGTAACACCATTTACATAATCAAAAAATTAGGTTTTTTTTAAGTTATAAGTAATAGGTACGTAGTTTTCGTGTTAAGAGTAAGTAGGAAATCATGTCCAGGCATCGGGAAATCAAAGGTGGTAAATGTTGATAAATTATATCACTTTATTGGACGACTTTGAAATTTTGCAGGTTTTTATTTATCTTCAGTTACTCAGTAGTTGTACCTACGTATGTATTTAAATTATTTGTTGCACATTAAATTCAATATAAATAATTAACACAATAGCAAACGGAAAGAAGTACAAAAGTAGTCGTATGTTTGGTACAAATCTTGCTAACCGATTTTCACTTATTTTCCGGAGTGATTAATTTTCGGTGCAAATGAAAAATTAAGTAGGCAGGTAGCTACCGTCAATTGCATTTATAGCACAAACTGTCACACAGGTCCGTGTGTAACTTTTTTCCATTAAATAAAGTTAAATTCTGTGGCAGCGAAAACGCGCAGTTCTTCTTTGTATTTATACAGCCTAGTAGACATTTTTTTCTACGAAGGACTAAACCTACCGACATTATGTATTCATTAACCAATTTCCGAGGCTTGAATATGTATTTGGTTCGCGTTGTATATCGATTTGGAGATTATAAAATTATGCAGATAGGATATAAGAAATTGTATCTATTCAACGCCTCAAAAACATACACCCTAAGCTTTTACCGGCGTTATTTTATGGTTTTAATTTAACTTTTCAAATTTTTATGTCACTATTTTGTAGGTATGATTATGATTATAATGTAGACATATTTCGCGGTGACAGACGGGCAGAAGTAAGTAGAAGAGTTCCGTATAGTATAGAGTACACGATCCCACAATCTGGCACATAAAATATAGAACACTTTTATAAGCCTAAGCGGCTTTTCATGAAAATACCTACTCGTATGTACGCAGCGCTTTCGCTAATTCTTTGAAAAGTATGATGAGAGGGGTTTTAACTTTCCATTGTTTTAATTTACCCGAGGGAGAACTTCTATTAAAAGAGGTTCGTATTAAACATTATTGTGATCCCAAGAAACAAGAATTAATTAGATCCATAGTGTACAATAACTGGAAATTATTTTTTCTTCGTTATCTATTCAGAGAATTCAAGTTATTTTTTCGTAGTTTAAGTATAAATCTTGAAACAACTATTCGTGATTTTACTAGCTAGGAATGGAAAAAGTAAATCTGCCTACATTTGTAAGTTAATGACTGATTACAATGAACAATGCATTCTTTGGCTGATAGGTACATTCGATTTTTTTCGAGTTGAGTGGCTGCCCGCACGTGAAGTGAATCGTGTTGTATGATACATAATTACACACAGAATTTATATTTATTTATATTTTGCCACTCATGCTCGAACCAATCCTTTCTTTCAAACTTTTAACCGCGCAAACAAATGCCTATGTTTTGTTACTACACAATTTTGAACACCTTTTAGCCGCCATATCAAATACAAGACACGTCACCCATACGCCAGAATTCTTTATTGTGATGCCTTAAGTTGAACCTAAACCCGATTGAACGAAGGTTGCTTTTGCATTGAAGTAATGGACGTATATAGGTATATAAATATTGTGTTGGCATTTAACCTGCGATGATTATATATGAGTCGAAAAGGTTAATCATTCATCATAGATTAAATATATCTTTAAAATTACCTCAACATTTGAGCCACGTTGCTGTGGCCGTGGTCACGAGTAGACTTTAGGGTATCACTAGCGGATAGACGAGCTAGTTTTTGTAACTACCCGCACTTGGTCAGTATTTTGTTCCGGTATCCTATCTCATAGCATTAACAATACTTCCGCCTAAACTTGCCTATTACTGTACAGCATGAAGAAGAAAGCTTATATTCATCATTCCGGTTAAATTCTTATACTTTTTGACTTCAACCGCTTCAAGGACTACTATACTGTCTAGGTACTGTATTATAATCCAAGCTAATAGTTCTAAACGCTATAGCGTTCTGTGGAGAGGGTTTTGGATTTGGGCTTGTGACCACGACCGCCGCATCGTGGCCGAAACGTCGACGTAGGCAATTCATTAATAGTAGATATATACGTAAAACGTCCCGAGTTGTGATTGTAGATATGAGTGAAAATATACAAATTGCCTACGTTTTAGTGTGAAACCTATTGCACTGTTTTTACTCTGAATTTTAATTTAATGAGATGTTTGAACAGAGAGCGAGTCGGAGGAGAGCATGCCGGCGGCGGCAGACCCCGGCACGGAGCAGAAGGAGCGGCTCATCGCCACCGTCAAGAAGGAAGTCAAGCAGTTGATGGAGGAGGTACGTATTACACACATCATACAGAGAAATCTTGCCAACTAGTCAAAAAACTTTGAGGAATAATTTAGTAGCGATTCACAGATTTATATCACTTTCGGATGGTATTTCGGTCGCTTTCTGAAATCGGGCATCAGAGCCGGGGGCTACTTCGAAATTCAAGATTCCAAGATCGTATTAACCTGACCTGTTCATTACGAATGACTATTTGTGTGAACGGAACGGCAAGAAACGAGCTTCGAATTTCGGACCTTTTTTTGGCCTGACGCTCAGCGCAGCTGCGGAATTCTAATTATACGTTTAATCTTCTGTCACCAAAATTGTGTTTATCGCTGGGATTAAATGATCCAAAGCAACATATTAAAAATCATGTCGTCGATTTGCAGCTGTGATTTGTTTTAATACAGCGGATATATATTATTTTAGGCCAAAATTGTTTAAAATTTTAGTTTACAATCATATTAAGTTACCACTTACGATAGTTAGTGTTCTATTTAGGTTAGGTTATTATTTTAGGTATTTAGCTTGTAATTATATATCATTTCGGTCTCCGGAATGGAATCTAAATGTTCTTAAAAACACTACAGGAACCAAAACAAATACCGACATTATTTATGCATTATTGATAAAGTAAATGCTTAAAGCATCTAGACAAGTGTTTAACCACTTCCGACGTGTGCCGGAAAATCTACCATTTTGTAGGAGCTGCTCACGTAAAGAGCTTTACGAAAGCAAGTCAGTTCATATGACAGCCGATATTCTGCATGGATGATTGAATTTCTAAGGGATTGTCGAACGCAATAACACGACATCCGAGGAACAAAACATCAAGCTTCAAACACAAGACTGTGTGTTTAATTAATTATACGCTTACGACGGGGAGCAAATGGGCTTGTCAAAACCTATTTAGGCGCCCGTTGTTACCTTACCTTGTTTGCGAACGTAACTCGACTGTCCACTTTGGTTTGGCCGTTCCAACAGACAGACGCCTTGGTTTAGCGTCAATCTAGTTTTGATAGATGTTTTGTTTTACCTCACATCAAAGAAATGTACGAGTTTTCAGATAGGCACTTGCTAAATAGACTGGACTACTTATATGAGTTTTTCAGTTTCCAGTGATGAAACAAAGGATATAGCTACTATTTCACTTTTATGTCTTGTGCGTTCATACTCGTAGACGTTTGTGAGCGTACCAAATCTAATTTGAAAATTCTTTGTGCGCTCTGCTGAGCTCTTAATGTTTTAATTCATTTCCATTGCCCTAATTTACAGTCATTACGTAATTTACAGTAATATAAGTAACAGTCGAGAGCATAAATATCTATACAACCATCATGTCAAATATAAGTGTCACCGGCATTATTGTTCATGGCATATTAATGCCCTTGAGTGTATATTTCGCAAATTTCGCAAATCATTTTCTGGAAGTAAATACCTAAGCAGAAGTAAGTATCGTAAACACATTGCTTCTGTGGCTCGTGTGAGTCATGCCTAGGCCAAGTTTTGTTTCCCAATGACAATTAAAATTCCTGAACAAAATTTAATAGGTTCTTCAGTCGAGTGTAAGCAAGGCTTCTCGGACATACTAATAATTATAGTTATATATAGTCCGCCTTTGTGCATGTATCTCAGTGTTTGTCAATTGTATTTGTCTTGTTTATTTTGCATAATAAAGAGTTTGCATACATACATACATAATATCAAACGTCTATTTGTATGCTGTTCACGTTACACCCATTAAAGAACTCAAGAGTCTGATCACGGGGACCTAATCAATTACGCGGGCGCTAAGCATGGAACCACTTTAGATTGTAGAAAATACAATTATTTCGCTCAAACCAGCAGCTATTAGATACTGTGAAACTACGAGAAAATTACATTCACCAGGACTTTTAAGAAGTAAGCTAATTTGGGACATGAAAAATGTTGAAACATGTTCACAACATTGTACCTGAAAACTACTAAACAAGCTCACTTCGAATTTAAATTTGGAATGCAGCACACATGATGCGAAGCAGGCAGTGCGCTACAGCTTAGTACTTCCATTCCTTCCACGACGATTAAGACTAAGGTCATGACATAATTATAACGAAGGACAGAAAAGGAGAGTTAAAAAAAATATTTTTTGTGTATTAACGTACTCAAAAACTGGGTCTTTTTTACATACAACTTTCTATAATATGGGAAATGACCCGGTTTTTTTGCTCCCAAGTATATTTTAGACAGATTTATTAACAAAGTAAGCTGTTGCCAATGGCTCCGAAGGCGGAGACTTCGTTTATCGTGCTCCCGTAAGAATTATAAAATTTTTCGGAATGAAAAAATAAAACTATTCTAAGTATATCCTTTCCAGGGTCTCCAACTATCTCTATAGGTACCAAACATTAACAAGATCGGTTGAGTAGTTTAAGCATGAAAGCAAACAAACAGGCAACCCCACAATCGCATTTATAATATTAAGTAGAATAAAAGTTGCTATTCAAAGAAAACTTTTATTTAGATAACGGTATTCAACAGTCTAATACATGTATTGGTGAAATAAAATAGTCTCGGTTTGACATCAAATGGAAAAAAATGCCATCTAAAAATTGCCACTGGCTGTTTGACATAGATAATAGAAGCCCCTTTTGATAACTCTGGTAAAACTTCGTCTGAATAGATCGGCGTATTCGAAAATGCGTTTCAATGGAAAGCGAGGGTTTGTGATCATTTTGAAAATCTGTAATACATTATCTCGCTCTGGCAGTGGATTTTGTGAAGCGCAGCAATACCTTTAGAATAAAGATAATAATCTGATGCGTATTTCCTGTCTGGCACGTACGATTCGAGATAAGCGGTGTCTTTGTGTCAGGGCGTACAATTGGGTATTACACTCGTATTTTATTGTAATATACACCTACCTACTTTGAAACAGCATTGGTCTAAGTACCTATACTCGTGTGTATTCGTGAACCGTTACATTTCGGAGACTACCCACCTGCTATGGGTGGTGTAGGGGTATAGCACGCGTCACGGAATGACGAGGATCCGGGTTCGATTCCCGGCCATAGCTTTACTTTTCGGATTTTTCTATGTGTTCTAATTTTCACTGACATTTAGAAAATTTCGTTAGAGTTCATTTCGATTTAGTACTTTTAAAATATGAGCTTTCAAAACTCGGGTCCGTAAGCACTGAATTTCCGACGGATTGGGGTCTGCGGATTAGCGTTGGAGCCTTGGAGCCGTTGGAGGCGACGCGGCCCTGCCCGGCCCGCACCGCACAACGTAGATGTTCCCTCTAGACGACCACAGTTATCTCACTAGTTGTTATTATTACGATCGCAACAAGAATTGATTTACTTTATTAAGTCTTATTCTTACCAGTAGGTACGACGAGTACCTACGTCTAAGTACCTAGCTAAACTGCTAATAAATTGAATAGAAAATAGTTACAATAAACTTTACTTGTATGTTAGTAAATTGCTGATCTATAACTCGACGCTAGTAAAGTCCTTCCAATTTCATAACAAATTGATTACGCGTCAGCCCTTAATCTTTGTTGGATCATGCGCATAATTTGATTCGGGATATCCACCAGGGAGTAGGGATGATCAATAATTATCGATACTTCCGAAATATCGATTCTCGATATGCAAGCTTTGATTGAATAGGTATTGAAATGTCGATACCCGAGCCTACTGCTATAAATAATGATTTCGGAGTTCATCTATCTGCTAAATTTGCTTGTTTGTAAAAGAACATAATGAGCATTTTAAAAAGAAAAACGACTTAAAGAAAAACTTACGATCGCAATATAAATATGTTATGTGTAAAGTTCGACCTTCTAGCTATATAACTAAAAAGAGCACATATGTAAACGGCATAAAGATTTATAATCATTTGCCCGCGAGTATATAAAATCTTTAGATGGTAATAAATTTAAAAATAAACTTAAGGATTTTTTACTTTGTATGTGCTTTTATGACTTAAATGAATGCTTTTGTACAAATTATTAAAATAAAGTTATAAATAATTTATAATAATAAATAGGTAGTACCTAAATATTGTAGATACGTCCGAAATGGATAAACTGTTGAAACTTATAAAAGTCATGTTATCACAATTGTACACGGTTTTATACAATAAACGTTTCTTATTTCTTAATTGCTGTGGGACAACCTACCGCAAAATAGATACATACTTAAATTTATATTTCATTTCCTTTTTGGGTTTGACTAAGCTACATATCGCAACGTTTTTTAACCGCTGTTGACCAGATCCATTTGCGACTGATGCTTTGTTGATCAATCTGATATCTAAAATTCGACGCACATTTTCAAACACGCGTAATTAACTTTCATTACTTCATAAATATCGAAAGATTTTTACTATCGTTATCCATATTTTCTCTGACATACAACATCCCTACGGGGGGTTGTCGTCTGATGCTAGACAGCCGGTGTCATGATAAATGTCAGAGCGTTATGAAATTCAGCGCTAGGCCGAGAGGGATTCATTTTATAGCTATATCTTAATGGCGCACATGTTATATATATAGGTTTTATAGATCTATAGCTACAATCTCTAAAGCCTTGGCGCGAACATTACAGTTTATAGTATACAGTGCCTTGGAGACACTTGTCTTTGAACCGTTTTAGTATTCAGGGCTTCCAGTTACGATACATAAGTTATGCTGACTTGGCTTTTCACGGAGAGGCGTGCCCTTAAGGCTTGGACTCGTGTGTAGCATAAAATCTCGCCTTCAGTTTCGAGACTGCATGTCTTAGCTTTTATAGCAGTGTTTCTTAAACTTTTTTCGATCACTGACCACTTTCAGAATTTCAAAAAGTCCATAGATCGCTTGTCTAAGCTTATTATAGCAAAAGAAAACAAAGCGCAGTGTTTAAAAAATCACTAAATAGATATGTTAAAGGTTAACTGTTGCTGCGGACCCCTGGCATATATGTCACGGCCCCCTAAGGGGTCCATGGGCCCCACTTTAAGAAACCCTGGGAATATGATTTTTATTCCACTTTCACTGGGTACAGTCACTATCAAAAGTTGATAAACCTTCGCCTGTTTAAGCTTAAAATTATCTACACACGACTCTAACGGTAATAAGAGGGTGTGTAGGTAGATAATTTTGAGCTCTTCGACTGTTTTAACTTCTGAGACTGATTGTACACATCTACTACGAATGGAAGTTGGTCAAGATTAATTATATTCTTAGTTGTATATTTAAGTAGATACGAGAAACTAATAAAGTAATCTCGAACCCTGTTTTGACTGTTCAGATTCCCTAAATGAAACTCTTCCCTGAACTAATCGTAGCGCTGGGAAGACAATAATAACTTGACCCGTTTATCTGTAGACATTACACAGAGTCAGGCGTCTTCCGTGTCTTGCCGTCAGTCGTGCGGAACGCCAAATGACAAGACACTGATTCCGGTAATGCCTGAGAGAGAATGGTTCAAGTTATGATTGTTTTCAGAGCGCAGTGATCATTTCCCGGACGAGGTTCTTTTAGGGAATCACACGACTGGACCGATCACTGGTAATCCTTCCTCAGATGACACTTTGTGATATTGAATTTAACGGAACACAGTTATCATGGTTCAATGTAACTAACACGCAACACACGTTCCTTTTTGTGAACCAGTTTAAATTATAATCGAGTTAATTCTTCCATAAAAATGTATTTTTAACACACTGTAGGTACAATTAACACGTAATTCCCTAAATGGTTACTGATTGACGCAATGTATGATAACGGAATGTCAAATTCAAAAGTGTGGGTGTATCAGTAACTTTTAATGAGAGGTATTTACCCACACATACGTATAACCACCGTCCATGACAAAGGACATATAAATATACTTTTAGGAAAGGTTTGCAATTAGATTATTACTTTTTGTAATGATTTTTAACCTAATATACGCTACGACTTCTTCTTTTTCCGTGCCCAAGAGCGGCTAGCATGCCCGGTATGCTGTCGCTTGTTGTTACCACGGGGTCTCTCTTTTCTACTGCGTACGTTAGAATAATGAGCGAAAAAGAGAGTTGCGCCCGAAAGGCCTTACGTCTCTTAAGACACAGACAAACGGGCGAGTAAGTTCGCGTACTTAGACTGACACACATCAGGCACGTAAAGTCGTCGAGCCGTAAGTACGCTAACTTACTCGCCCATCTGTCACCCACTTTAAAGCGAAAACTCATCATCATCATCATCATCACAAATTTTCAAAATTTGTTTATTGTTGTACCAGGCCGTGACCCGAAAATTTGTCCACGAAGACAGTGGCGGTGTGACTGCTCTCTGCGGGGCTGTGGAGGCCTGTCTCGGACAAGGCCTGCGGAGGCGCGCCCTCGGGCTCTTTAAGACTAACTCTACCACTGCTCTACTTCACAAGATCGCTAAGGTAAGCTTTAGTTACTATAATATTTTATATCCAGTACTTATTTTACAGCAAACTCAGTAGCGTGTAACTGTAGGCAGGACTAGCAATATGGCAATATACCCCTCTAGCTCCACGAGACCCCGAACTAGCTTGGCCTAGATCACAGAAGGGACAATGATGCACTTCCTTATATTAAGGAAGGACCCCATCTGATGAATTTGCCATAGGGCCCACGGGCCTAAACGTTTTAGTTACTCCACCGAGCTTACTTTATGCAAAAGGATCACAATCTGAATATTTTTTATACTAAATTTTTATTTGTAAAAGATTTTCCATCCACCTCGTCGAATGGATGCGACAAAGGTTTACCACGATGTTCTAAAGCGGAGAGTGGATCTATTGTTATTAAAAAAGCGTAGTAAAAAGCCGAAAAAATGGTACCTACACTACACAACGCGAAATTTAACCTGCAACGATGTTGGTAAAAATATGTTCAATACATATTGATGAGAACAAAAGGGAAAATATTGGTTTTGGAAATAAATTTCTCTCGCTGCCTGTGGAATGAACTGTAGATATTGTTTTATTTGTTTGTCGTCGGTCGTCTGTTGTTCCACTATAATGGAATTCCATTGCAATCAACATGTGGCTTGTTTATAGCCAAGCGCAATATACTCTAGCCAGGATGTGGACTCTTAAGCGGTTCAATCGGAGCGCCCGATCACAGTGGGGTGTATTTTATATGTTTTCTATTGGTTACGTAAGGTTTTTCATGTTAAACATTTCTTGAATTATTTAAAGTTAAAAATTAAAGTAGCTCTCCATATAATAAAAATTAAAGATTTTTCTGCTTGATTCTGACAGAAATATGTCAGGATCGTAGCAAGTGGAACAAAGTAGTCTCTGCCTACCCCTGTGGGAAAGAGGCGTGACGGTATGTATGTATGTATGTATTCTGACAATGACCTTTTTACGGTGGTTTTTTTTTTGTAGTCCATGATATTAACGGAAAGTAAAAAAAGCAGTTCATAAAACTTATATAATCTCTCAGAATAATATTATTCCAAATAGCCGAAGAGTAATTAATTTAAATTTTATACATTGTAACAACAAGTTTTTCGCTGCTATTCAGTAAGTTCATTAAAATTATTATTGATCTGATTTGAAACTTTATTAATTTGGATGTAGTTAGGTATCTATGAGCTGAATAAATAGAGAGAAGTACATGATAAATAGAGACATTGAAATGAAATTTCAACGCGACACGGCTGTCGCGCGCACTCGTGCTAGCCGTGCTTAA
Source organism: Pandemis corylana (assembly GCA_949127965.1). NCBI lineage: Eukaryota > Metazoa > Arthropoda > Insecta > Lepidoptera > Tortricidae > Pandemis > Pandemis corylana. The sequence continues at coordinate 7,736,666 of OX421864.1, read as the reverse complement.
CTCGCTCGCAATCGCCATCGTGTTCAGTTTGACAGTTCATGTATGGGCTGACAATTGGCATCGGAATCAGCTAGCTGTCACATTCACACAAGAACCGTTATTTCAATCAGATGCCGAGTGTCAAAGCAATTACAGTGTAACTAGCTTTTGCCCGCGGCTTCGCACGCGTGAACCATGAGCATTTCAAAGAACCTAGCAATTAAGCAAGCGAGCAACCAAACCTGCAAGCTTTTCAAGCATACATGCAAGTATGCAAGCAGGCATGCAAGCCTTCAAGCATGTAAGTATGCAAGCAGTAAGCACCCATGCAAGCAAGCATGCAAGCATGCATGCAAGCAAGCGTGCAAGCAAGCATGCATGCAAGTAAGCACCCATGCAAAGCAAGGACTCAAGCAAGCATGCAAGCCAGCCCCCGCATTGCCCCGCTGCCTTAATTTTTCTGAAACTGTAAATATTGCAGGATTTTTATAAAACAAACCTAACCTAACCTATAGGGCTGTCCTAAAATATATCCTAAATAGCTTTTGCCCGCGACTTCGTACGCGCTAAGATGTAAAATGAAAAAATAAGTTTTTTCCCGTTCCCGTGGAAATTTTGGGGAGTGCTTTCGGAGTACACTTAAAGCCTTTAAAGAAACACACGTTATAAATGTTAATTCTCTTTCTTCCGCTGTTTTGTTTGGAAACGTAAAATCCCGTCGTTTCCCGTCCCTGTGGGCGTTTCGGAAAATCCTTTCTTAGTGTTCCCCTACACTCCCGAATAAACCTACGTGACAAATTTCAACTTTCCCCGCTTCTCTTTTTTCCCGTTCCCGTAAGAATTTCGCCAAATAAAGCATTTCCCGAAATTCTTACGGGAACGAAGAAGAAGAATTTTGGGAAAATATCTCATAATGCTCCCCTACACTCCCCAAGGAACCCACTTGCCAAATTTCAGCTTTCTACGACCAGTAAAACGTAAATTCCTGTTTTTTCCCGTTCTCGTGGGAATTTTGGAAAGTACTCTCTTAATGCTCCCCCACACTCCCGAAGCAACCTACATGCCGAATTTCAGCTTTCTGCAGCCAGTAAAACGAAAAGTCCCGTTTTCTCGTTCCCGTGGGAATTTCGGGAAATCCTTTTGTAGCGCTCCCCTACACTCCCCAAGGGAAATTGAAGGCCAAATTTCAATTTTATACGACCAGTAAAACGAAAAATCGATCCCGTAGAACTGAACACATAAATCCCGTTTTTCTCCCGTGGGAATTTCCAAAAAGCATTAAAAAATTATTTTACTATTATAATCACTTACTTCTATGCCAAATTTGAAAAGTCTAGTAATTATAGTTCGTAGGATTTCGTTAAACTGAATATATAAATCCCGTTTTTTTCCTTATCCCGTGGGAATTTCCAAAAATCCTGAAATTAGTTTCTTCGTTTTGTAATCACCTACTTTTGTATCAAATTTGAAGAGTCTAGTTATTATAGTTACTGAGATAGCGTCACTCGGAGTCGAATATATAATTCCCGTTTTTTCCTTATCCCGTGGGAATTTCCAAAAATCCTTCCTTAGTGGATGCCTACATTGTATAAGGTATCTATGTGCAAAATTTCAAGTCTCTAAGTCCAGTGGTTTGGGCTGTGCGTTGATATATAGTTAAGTCAGTCAGTCAGTCAGTCAGTCAGTCAGGACTTTGAATTTTATATACAGCTAGCTGTCACATTCACACAAGAACCGTTATTTCAATCAGATGCCGAGTGTCAAAGCAATTACAGTGTAACTAGCTTTTGCCCGCGGCTTCGCACGCGTGAACCATGAGCATTTCAAAGAACCTAGCAATTAAGCAAGCGAGCAACCAAACCTGCAAGCTTTTCAAGCATACATGCAAGTATGCAAGCAGGCATGCAAGCCTTCAAGCATGTAAGTATGCAAGCAGGCATGCAAGCAGGAATGCAAGCAGGCATGCAAGCAGGCATGCAAGCAGGCATGCAAGCAGGCATGCAAGCAGGCATGCAAGCAGGCAAGCAAGCATGCAAGCAAGCGTGCAAGCAAGCATGCATGCAAGTAAGCACCCATGCAAGCAAGCATGCATGCAAGCAGGCATGCAAGCAGGCAAGCAAGCATGCAAGCAAGTGTGCAAGCAAGCATGCATGCAAGTAAGCACCCATGCAAGCAAGCATGCAAGCATGCATGCAAGCAAGCGTGCAAGCAAGCATGCATGCAAGTAAGCACCCATGCAAGCAAGCATGCAAGCATGCATGAAAGCAAGTATGCAATCAAGCATGCAAAGCAAGGACTCAAGCAAGCATGCAAGCCAGCCCCCGCATTGCCCCGATGCCTTAATTTTTCTGAACCTGTAAATATTGCAGGATTTTTATAAATCAAACCTAACCTAACCTATAGGGCTGTCCTAAAATACATCCTAAATAGCTTTTGCCCGCGACATCGTACGCGCTAAGATGTAAAATGAAAAAATAAGTTTTTTCCCGTTCCCGTGGAAATTTTGGGGAGTGCTTTCGGAGTACACTTAAAGCCTGTTTTATCCCGTGGGAATTTCCAAAAAGCATTAGAACTTTATTTTATTATTATAATCACCTGCTTCTATGCCAAATTTGAAGAGTCTAGTAATTATAGTTCATTGGATTTCGTTAAACTGAATATATAAATCCTGTTTTTTTCCTTATCCCGTGAGAATTTCCAAAAATCCTGAAATTAGTTTCTTAGTTTTGTAATCACCAACTTTTGTATCAAATTTGAAGAGCCTAGTTATTATAGTTACTGAGATAGCGTCACTCGGAATCGAATATATAATTCCCGTTTTCTCCTTATCCCGTGGGAATTTCCAAAAATCCTTTCTTAGCGGATGCCTACGTCATAACATCTACCTGCATGCCAAATTTCAGCCCAATCCGTCCAGTGGTTTGGGCTGTGCATATATAATTCCCGTTTTCTCCTTATCCCGTGGGAATTTCCAAAAATCCTTTCTTAGCGGATGCCTACGTCATAACATCTACCTGCATGCCAAATTTCAGCCCGATCCGTCTAGTGGTTTGGGCTGTGCGTTGATAGATCACTATGTCAGTCAGTCAGTCAGTCAGTCAGTCAGTCAGTCAGTCACCTTTGAATTATATATATATACTAGCTTTTGCCCGCGGCTTCGCACGCGTGAACCATGAGCATTTCAAAGAAGCTAGCAATTAAGCAAGCGAGCAACCAAACCTGCAAGCTTTCAAGCATGCATGCAAGTATGCAAGCAGGCATGCAAGCCTTCAAGAATGTAAGTATGCAAGCAAGCATGCAAGCAGGCATGCAAGCAGGCAAGCAAGTATATAGAAGCAAGCATGCAAGCAAGCGTGCAAGCAAGCATGCATGCAAGTAAGCACCCATGCAAGCTAGCATGCAAGCATGCATGCAAGTAAGCACCCATGCAAGCAAGCATGCAAGCATGCATGCAAGCAAGCGTGCAAGCAAGCATGCATGCAAGTAAGCACCCATGCAAAGCAAGGACTCAAGCAAGCATGCAAGCCAGCCCCCGCATTGCCCCGCTGCCTTAATTTTTCTGAAACTGTAAATATTGCAGGATTTTTATAAAACAAACCTAACCTAACCTATAGGGCTGTCCTAAAATATATCCTAAATAGCTTTTGCCCGCGACTTCGTACGCGCTAAGATGTAAAATGAAAAAATAAGTTTTTTCCCGTTCCCGTGGAAATTTTGGGGAGTGCTTTCGGAGTACACTTAAAGCCTTTAAAGAAACACACGTTATAAATGTTAATTCTCTTTCTTCCGCTGTTTTGTTTGGAAACGTAAAATCCCGTCGTTTCCCGTCCCTGTGGGCGTTTCGGAAAATCCTTTCTTAGTGTTCCCCTACACTCCCGAATAAACCTACGTGACAAATTTCAACTTTCCCCGCTTCTCTTTTTTCCCGTTCCCGTAAGAATTTCGCCAAATAAAGCATTTCCCGAAATTCTTACGGGAACGAAGAAGAAGAATTTTGGGAAAATATCTCATAATGCTCCCCTACACTCCCCAAGGAACCCACTTGCCAAATTTCAGCTTTCTACGACCAGTAAAACGTAAATTCCTGTTTTTTCCCGTTCTCGTGGGAATTTTGGAAAGTACTCTCTTAATGCTCCCCCACACTCCCGAAGCAACCTACATGCCGAATTTCAGCTTTCTGCAGCCAGTAAAACGAAAAGTCCCGTTTTCTCGTTCCCGTGGGAATTTCGGGAAATCCTTTTGTAGCGCTCCCCTACACTCCCCAAGGGAAATTGAAGGCCAAATTTCAATTTTATACGACCAGTAAAACGAAAAATCGATCCCGTAGAACTGAACACATAAATCCCGTTTTTCTCCCGTGGGAATTTCCAAAAAGCATTAAAAAATTATTTTACTATTATAATCACTTACTTCTATGCCAAATTTGAAAAGTCTAGTAATTATAGTTCGTAGGATTTCGTTAAACTGAATATATAAATCCCGTTTTTTTCCTTATCCCGTGGGAATTTCCAAAAATCCTGAAATTAGTTTCTTCGTTTTGTAATCACCTACTTTTGTATCAAATTTGAAGAGTCTAGTTATTATAGTTACTGAGATAGCGTCACTCGGAGTCGAATATATAATTCCCGTTTTTTCCTTATCCCGTGGGAATTTCCAAAAATCCTTCCTTAGTGGATGCCTACATTGTATAAGGTATCTATGTGCAAAATTTCAAGTCTCTAAGTCCAGTGGTTTGGGCTGTGCGTTGATATATAGTTAAGTCAGTCAGTCAGTCAGTCAGTCAGTCAGGACTTTGAATTTTATATGTATAGATTATTACACAATTACCTGGCTGGTGACGCGAGTTAGACGCGGTTTAAACGAGTTTCTAGGTTCTTGGACATTCGGCACCGTATGCGCGTGTACGGCAAACGCGCGTCATCGGTGCGTAAAAATATACGCCGTGTGAATAAGGCTCTACTAGATATAAAATTTCAAAATAAATGTAGGCATTACACATATTTTTTTACGCGTACACACAAATCAGAAAACTTACAATTATATTATAACATCTATTTAAGTGCAGTAGCTACCTACCAATCACCAATCCAGTAACTAAGGTACTCCTTCAAGCGATTCCGCAGGGGGGCAACAGTCTGCGACTGCTTGATATGACTTGGAAATCGATTCCACAGTCCAATAGCGTGCTCGGAAAATGAAATTATTTATTTGGTTGAGATATTTTACCAAGAAAGAAAAGAAAATAAAGAGATTTATACAGTTATCTACGCTTAAACGGAAATTACGTTAATACCAGATTCGCTCTAGATTGCCCGCTCTGTAGGTAGATATTTTATGTAAATACGTATCTTAGAGATTATCGAGATGAATTTAAATGTAACCCCTATAATTAAATCTTTTGAAATTTACTTGGAATTGGAAGTATGTCTCATGTCTCTGTTTATAATAATTGTTTCGTACACCAGTACCTAGCCAATATTTTCGCCACCTGAGGGAAGGGGTTACCCGGAGTAGGCACCGCGTATTTCCAGTCGCCACAATTTATAATAGTATTCCTCAATTGACGCAGATATTGGCCAAAGCGTAAACCGAGTTTTCGTACGAGACATTTCCATGCTTAAAATCAAGACAGTTTATTAGCAATCATTCATTTATTATTGAAAATCATCACTAGCAGTATCAAGTAGTACGCCCGATATTACAAATAAGATAAACACCGTTCAAAGAGCTTATTCACCAGACACGAATCAAAAACATCGATTACATAAAACGTAAAACGTTACCACCTAAGTATTAAAGTAGGTAGTAATAAGTAGGTAATTTTAATTAATTTACTGGGTGAAATATTCCAACCTACTTATGGACATACGAAATAATTAATTTGAACAACCGACGTCACCGCTAAAACTCGTGTTAAACCAATAAAAGGGTCAATCAATACAAGCAGCAGGTAAAAACACATGGAAAATCATGCGCGGCAAAAGCTCTTTTATCATGACAAGTAAAAAGCTTTCAATGGTAATTAAAGCTGCATTGCTCAAATGGCCTGAATGCGTGTTCAACAAAGTTCTGAACATTAAGCGGCTGCCTCAGGTGGTTTTAACGTTCTAACAGGGAACCTTTGTTGAGTTGGAGCTTTAGTAAGTGTGTAGACACCAGCCACCTTATTCATAAATGCTCTATAGGCCTCTGCTAACTTAGCAATCGTTTGTCCTTATCTGTGAAAGGTAAATGTCAAAGTGACAGATAAGGACAAACGATTGCTAAGTTAGCAGAGGCCTATAGAGCGTTTATGAATAAGGGGGCAGGGCCTTACCATGACGTCTAAATGCGATTCAATTCCGACTCTGTTCAGGTTTTAACTGTCATTTTATTATTGATCTGACAGCGAGCGAACCTAAACTGAATCGGAATTGAATCGCTTTTAGACGACATGGGCCACCCAGTAACTGTCAAATTATATCTGTTAAAGCCGGCTACTGATCGGCGAGCTGTAACCGTAACTGTTGCACGTTACAGTCACCAAAAACCTGTTGCAGATGAGTACCCAGCTTAACAAGAACATCCTCGAACCAAATAATACACTCCGCGGGAATATTGTGCCAGAATGGGAATGAGAGAGTCAATAAACAACCAAAGATTTTTAGGTAATTTGAAGGGACGTTTGGCAAATTGCCTTGAAGCACCGCGCTTTTGCTTATCAAAAAACCTCTATCCTTGCTCCAGTCTCACATCAAATAGGTACAAGAAAACATGTTATGCAATAGCAGCAAAAATGTAACATCAGTTTGATCTGCAACCAAGGTTCTAACTTACAATAGCAAGAATGAGTTAAAATCTAAGCATATCCCCATCGGATATTTTTTAGTTAAATTAGTTAACTGTTGCTGCCCAAGGTGCACCGACCCAAATGCAACTCTTTTTTTTAGTGATAAACATTTTCACGACATTTTTTAAGACCTTGTAACACCATTTGATTAAAATCAACCTCATTGTTGAGGTCGATAAACTGTATCGAACGTGAGTTTCCATGTCGAAACAGTCTTTCGAACTGGGTTGCTTTTTACCACATCTCTCTATACTATTCAGTTCTTCTTTTTCTCCAGCCTATCACGAAACGTGTGAATAGACACAGGGTGAATTTTGAGTCGCGAATCGAAAACAGACTTTTCGATAAAATTGTATCATTCTAACACGGGCAGCAGTTCTAGTTGCTATTAATGAGCTAGCTTTTTAGTCAGAATCAGATAAACAAAGAATAGGTAAGCATGCTACAAATTAGGATAACATAATTCCACGCAGAAAAAAAAGAATTAAGCTCAAGAGTTAGATGGTGGAGGTGATTTAGTTACGTATGGACTAACAAAATAATATTTTGTTATCACGACATAATATATTATATTTCTCCCTGTATGTAGCAGACGCTTTATTTTATGTACGAATAAAGTGCATGGAAGTTTAATAGTGATTCATTGTAAGCATAGGAGAGGTTTTTTGCTCCCGCTGAGCGCTCTCTACTTTGAGCTTCGTAACGAAGAGCTTTAACATGCGAGGAATATTACACTAATAAGTATTTATTTACTCCCACAAATGCTTATGACTCCAGGTAAATAATTCAATACTTATTATGACAACATGTTTACCTCGACCTGTGGGTGCTTAATACGCAATTTACGAAAAATACATATTGTAAGACATCAATCAATCAATGACTCACCTGGAGTAGGTGTCTATGTGGTTTAAACCTGTTGTGACGACAGAACATTATTAGTAGGTAGGTATTTACTTGGTTAAGTTACAAGGATTTCATGAAAATTTTAAGCGAGTACTTGTAATTAAATTATAAATCTCGTTCTCTCTTTGGCGCTCGGAAACGGAGCTACCGTTTCTTATCATACGTGCTTAAGCGATTACATAAATAATGCAAGACAGATTGAGGTTACACCCTTTCATGTACCTAAAGCCCTCGGCGGCTTTCGAAAGTATCAAACTTAAAAGCGTTGCGGTAACCGTACAAACCTCCGCACTTGTGCGAAGTTGGGATAGACTGTGTAAGTAGATTACATTCACGTAAACAAAGACCTAATTGATGGCATGATGGCTCACTCGAGTCAACATTTGCCTAACCTATTTTCGGCCATTTCGTGGAACGTGTCATCTCTGAACCTAATTATTTTGTTTAGTTTGTGTACTGGCAAGTGGAATATAATCATTTTGAATTTCAGGAAATAGGAAAGGTCGTGGTTAATTCTTGAAGTTAGGAGCTACAGAAAAAAAAAATGTAAGTGTACCTAGTCGGGTAAACCCTCGGAGGAATAAGACGGTAAACCTAGTTTAAGCTTGACAATTTCAAACATGACACTAGATACTAAACTGAGCTTACCACTAATCGAGACATATTTTTTTTCCAACAAGCGGCAATAACGTCTTGATACGACCGGATAGCCTAGTGGTTAGTGACCCTGACTATGAAGCTAGAGGTCCTGGGTTCGAATCCCGGTAGGGGCAGACAGTTGTATGATGAATACGAATGTTTGTGCCTGAGTCATGGATGTTGTATGTATTTAAGTATGTATTTATCTACATTATTATAAGTATGTTTATCCGTTGCCTGGTACCCATAGTACAAGCTTTGCTTAGTTTGGGGCTGGGTCAATTGGTGTAATTTGTCCCAAGATATTTATTTATTTTATTTATTTATTTATATGTTTTTTTTATATTTTTCCGTTTAAAATTATCGGACTATAGGACCCATTGCGTTACTCTGTTTGCTTCGCACAAAAGCATATTTTTTTATAAAGTTTAAATTTAATACTGACACAAAATAATAATTTATTTACATTTAATACTTCATGAGACATCCATCGCTATACAATGTGAGCTTCTTAAAAGTTGACTGACCTACTTGGGCAACGGTCTGATAGAACAGAGTTTGGATAATTGATTGATTAGCTTAGACACAGCGAGGTCAAGGGCGTTTGGTCCATGGCCAGGATTTCAAGGCAGCCGCCAAGCCTGGCCAACCTTTAATTCAATCTCTAACGCTTTGGGACCCTGGGGGCATATTGCTCTTTGCTCGGCCATCTATGTCAATAGTGCCAGAACAAACAGTAATAAGAATAAGTAGGTATTTGTGAACTATGAGATTACACTTACTACGGGTGGCGGTTAAACTTCCAAATATGCTGTTGTGTTGTTATGTTGTAACGGGCTGTTATCCGTAACACTACCTACGTCTAGAAACTGCGCCTATTTTGCGTGCTGAAATAAACAGTTATATATTTATACGCGATACGAAATGCTGGAAAAATCTGACTCCTCCCGTAAGAGCCCTGCAATGAATACAAAACTAAACTTTAATTTAAACGTATATGTATTTGATATTTGATATACCTACCTAATTCTTTTCGACACTTTTTGCTATTTCTTTAATGTCAGAAATAGTTTCAAATTTCTGGTAATAAATGTATTCCCTTTACCTTACCTTTTCTTTTCAACATAAATTAAATAAAGTAACATAGGGTTGGCTTGTAATCTTAGAAGTAATTTCAGTTATAAACTTTTAAACGCATCATTAAAATGTAATTGAGCTACCTGCTTAACGAAAAACTTTTACCTATGGCTTTTCCCCTCACAAAATTTGTATTTTCCGTAACCGGCATTATATACATTGGCTGCATATACATGAAAATAATTCGAAACTTTTACTACCTATTCTTTTAATGTGTATAATTATAATAATATACACATGAAACTTGTATCCAGATTTAATCATATACAGTCGAGTACATTTGTGAATCTTGTTACAATGCAATAAGATGTATACTAGGTCGATATTATTGAACACTTTTTTGAAGTATTCTCCGTTAGGTCTTATTTTACTAGACGAGACTTTCCCCCTTTAACAGTTTAAATGTAAATTGTAGTGTCATAGATTAAAAACGACAAAGATTATGTAAACTATGAAACTGTCGCATGGCTGTCTGTGTTGTGCATGACTGTTGATTTGGGCCCACATATTATGTTCAATATAAGAGTTTGTTTAGGTACTTTCCAACTATATCTTTTCGTAACTGGAAGTAGGTCAAGGTTCTTCGTAACTTTTGTATATTTCCAGAGTCGGGAAGTATTTCCGTTTTTTAATCAGGGAATAATGTTCTGCCGGGTTTACGAAGACTTAAAATGAAGAATAAATAACACATTAAAAACGCACTTATACCTACATATGTACCTAAATACCCTAAATAATAAACGTGATATCTTAGAGTTCTTTCGACAGAATTTAACAAAAATGGACCTGATATACCAACTTACTTCTCCCACATTACATAATTTAGAAGGAATCATAACTGCTAAAAATAAATTTCAGGACTTTCCGAAATTACCGCGGGTTAAGTAAGGAATAAAACGGATTTATTTTCTTACTTTGAAATGGTCCTATCTCCGTACGTATTATTAAGAATCTTTAAACTTTGCACACTTACCAAGAGGTAATTATGATATCTGAAAACTGATTTCTGTATTTTGCAAAATTCCCCTTTTTTTTTTTGCGGCGGAAAAATGCGTTACGCATATGACCGCGCCGTGGGGACGGCGCGGAAGTTATGTGGGACTCTCCTCCCCGCCCCCCCCCCCCGAGCGGGGGGAAGCGGAGGAGGCCTACCCACTAAAAAACCGCCGGTATTCCCTCTCTGCCATTGGAGGGGCGCCGTGGGAGCATATTGGTGTCACCACGCACGCCCCGCCGGCATTGCAAAATTCCCCTGGGATAAGATATAGAAAGGATCACTATAATGATTAAGATCCTTGGTATTTGGCCAACATGTTCCTTAGGGATCAAAAAGAAGCATTTAGAAGGGATTTTGCAAATTGCTCACGAGATAAAAGGACGGGAAAGGAAATAATGACTTAATATTTGAAGAAATTATTGGATGAAGGTGGTATGTCACTTTGACGTTACCTACGCGGACGAAGTCGCGGGCAAAAGCTAGTCAACAATATGTGTAAAAACTGTCGCTGCTCAAGCAGGTCATCGGCGTTTGTCAGCGTGTCCACAAACATTCACTTCAATTTAGTGACATTAACATTATCTTTCAATAGTTCGTCGAAATTCCCGCCCGAGTGACAAGGTGTATTTAGTTTCAAAGGCGAAAATAATTAAGACATTTTTTTACTGAGTCCTGAAAAGAAAATTTGATATCTTCAAAGTAAAGACAAATTTCTGTAATTTTGCTCTTAGAAAAACTGTGCCTTGAAGAAGGAAAATGTTTTTCTCTCTCATTAATTGCGATTGTTAGAAACATCTGCGTATTAAATTTCAACCAGCGGGTGATGAATGAAGGAGCCTGCGACGGACGGGATGAATGTATATAAAACTTCCACTTAATCAAAGAAACCTCTTATTAATTGTTACGTCATTATTTGAGAGCAATTTGGAAGGTAAAATGCCGGTCTATGGTCACTCCTGTAATTAATGAAGGAAGCCCGCCGGAACAAATTTGTCACTGCCCTTCAACCTTTAAGACTGCCTTCTCATCTGTAATCGTCGTGTAAATAATACCTACTCAGTGACCACTAGCACGAGACCCATACCTTTAGCGAACGTTACGTTACCTATTGGAATATAAGCACTCTTAAAGAAGGGATGTTTTGAATATTTCTGAGTGGGGAAAGGGTAAATTTGCGTACAAGGCCGTCGAGGAAAATGACTACTCTTTGCATATTTCAGTGTGTGATAAACCCAAATTTAACACACCGAAGGAAAAAACTGTGTTATTATTCTCCATAATATGTATAACTTTTTCACAATATAGGACAAATTGGAAGATATTGAGCAGAATGAGGTCGAAATATCGCTATATCAAAGCCTCGCATTTAGTTGATCCAATTATGTGCCTATTGGTGAGTCCTCGGCGCTTGATTACACATAGAAAATGTAACAAAAGCTACAATAGGTACTTATGAGTTTAGGGAAAATGTGAGAGGAAACTAGGAGCGAGGGAAGGTTCTAACCATATTGCGTGGAAGTGGCTCAACGACCTACAGTCAAGGGCAAAGATATGTAAACACCACTGAGTGTCAAAAAGCATGGTCATCTAAATGGTCATAAATTTGGCAACATACAAAAGTACATAAATTAGTATACATGATTTGAGAGATAACTATGTATACAACATTTGCAATAATATGTCCTCATGTATTAGGCCATAAACTTAGAAACACCGTAAAGTTCAAAAATATGTATACACTATTTAACCATTAATTATGTATCTAATATGATAACCAAAAATATGTAAACAATCCAAAATTCTATTAACACAACTCTATTGTCAGGAGCTTATGAACGTATTTTTTGCGTAACATCGAACTCTGTAATCTTAATGTAATCAGCCAACCACTTGAAGCTTCAAGTCGTATACAACAACTGCTATTCCGAACTCTTTAACTGATCATTACTCTATTTATTTTAAATCACGTCATGTGCCCACAATCTTGCTAAATGTGGCCTGTAGGTTGTAGGTACCTGTTACCATAGACTCTGTCTACCCCGTAAGGGATAAAGACGTGATTTGTGCATGTGCATGTGTCATGTGTCACTTTTGGATTTTTTAATTCCATTTGACTTACCGTTTCTTATGGTTTATCTGGCGGCTTTTCATTAATTTTGAAGGAGAAAATGTATCGTTTAAGCGATCATTTAAAACATAGGATTGTTGCCTCATGCGAGGAAGGTATATACGTGCTTGATATAGCTCTGCTGACGAATTAGGCATCACGGTAAGAAATATTAAACTTGTTAATAATAACCTACTATAGAAAATATTACTCTCTAATCACTTTGTCTTAAGTTTAAGGAGTGGTTTTCTTTATTATACAGTTATTTTAAGTATACTTTGCCTTTTATTAAGTAAAAAAGTGGACTTGTAATGGCTGAAAATAAATGATGATGATGATGATGGTGATGAAGTAAAAAAAAAATTGAAAATAGCGTAAATCGTCAATTACTGTATGATTTGATATTGACGACACGGATGGCTCAGTGGTGAAGCAACCGCTTTCTGAGTCGAAGGTCCCGGGGTCGAAACCCGGCCAGGGTAATGTTTGTGTGATCAACTCGAATATTTGTGCTTGGGTCATGGATGTTCTACATACATACATACATACGATATACATATATCACGTCTTTATTCCTTACGGGGTAGACAGAGCCTGAGGAAACAAAACCTTAAGGCCACGTTTAGCATGATTGTAGGCGTATAGGTGGAAAAATTAATCAAAATAGTGATGGGTTGCTAGCCGCATCGCCTATAACATGATTCCAAAGAATTTCGCCCATTCCCTCGATGGACTTTTACCATCTGCGCGGGACGAGAAGCAACTGGTACATTCTATGTTTTTCTTATACCTACATACATACATTCACACATACATACATACATACGTACATTCTATGTTCTATATATTTAAGTATGTATTTATTTATATAGGTATGTATATCGTCATCTACTCGTAACTAATACCCATAACACAAGCCTTCTTGAGTTTATGTATACATATTTCGATACTTTGGGTATATGTATATTTATTTTTGTCCCTGAATGTACCTAGCGTTTTCATCTTCAATCAAAATCAACGAAATCTGAATCTGTAAAATCTATTAAACATGCCGATTGATAACGTCGTGGTGACAGGTCAAAACATGCGACAAACATATGCAATGACAAGTCTGTACTGTTTTCGTGAATTGTCAAAACATACTTTACAAATTTGTTTCGTGTGACTAGGCCGTAAAGTTGATATTCGCAGATTACATTTTGTATACATATTTTTGTGGCAATTACTGAATCTATATTTAATTACATAAGTATGACTATAATATTTAGCATTATTTGCAGGATACTAATAATGGAATTTTGATTGTATACAAGTTTTTGGACTTGCCAGGTACATATTTATGTTGCCAGTGTAGTTTGCATATTAATTCCCATTTGAATGAGTATATATCTTTTTAACTTTATATGATTACTTATTTTCTTTCACATTACTTGCATATATATCTTTGCCCTTGACTGTACATTAGGGTCAGTGCGGCTTGCCAGTCGTCCCGGGCGCGCTCCGTACGTTCGGTCGTTACATGGTGTTTTCTTAATTAAATGACCCAACTGCTTGCGTTGGTTCTACTACAGTTTATTCGTCCGTGATTTATTAATTAAACATACAGCGAACATTCAGCGCCGCGCTTAAATACGAAGCTCGTAACCAAGCCACTTATTATCTCTACTTAACTAGGCACCATAACATAATTACTTTATGGTCGCATCATAAAATGTCAGCTAATAGTTCAGTGGAAAGTTCTTAACTAGCAAAACATGCTGAAATTGCCGAAGGTTATGTTAACTAAACTCATGTTAATTATTCGAAGCTTAAACTTTTCTTGAAATTTTATTATCATTATAGTGATAATAATAAGTGTATCGTTATAACAATTTGTATTAATAGTTACCGTACCTACTCAAAATACGTTATCTATTCTTCAAAGGAATTGTGGTTTCTTCATAGATAATAGATTTATATGGATTTCATAAACGCTTGCCTGGACTTCTTGGATGTCCCAGATGTTTGGTGGGTATTGTTTTTGCCGTCTATGATTAACATATTTTTCAACACACTTGCTCGTAAAGTGAGTCTTATTGCACTGCATTTAAGCTCATAATTGAGCATATTACGCACAAGTGCTGTAATATATTACCGCACGAGTGCGGTAATATATATTTTTTTTAATCTCAGCAAAAAGTTCAGTTATCTATAGGAACAAGGAATATTTTCGTGAATATTAAACTATTTTAGGGAAAAGATGATAAATAAACATTTAATTTCGACAAATTATTCATTTTTATCTAAAACTGAACATAATTTGCAATCTCAGGCATTGATTAATTATTTTTTATTATAATTTTAATATTAGGCTGTTTAGGAGTCTGTGTCAGTGTCTTCGTCACGCGCGTGCTAAGTGCACAGCGCGCATGCGCGAGTGCTGCGCGCGGATTGGCGCGGAGAAATAATATCTGCCGCCATTTTTCACTGATATTGTTGATTCAGACTTTGTTATTTTATTACTTTAAAAATTACGAGTTCAAGTAATAAAGAAATATAGTGTCCGTCGCTGGAAATACTAAAATATGTTCGGACAATGTTCAGTAAGAAATCCAAGGTGTTAATTACAAAATGATAAAGTAAAGTTCTAAAGCAGCTCCAGGTAAGCAATGTCTGGTAACAAAGGTAAACTAAAGTTTTTAAAGTCCTTTTATTAACTAAATTTTATTTATTTTTCCTCGCAAATGTGTTGAAAAACGTCGTATGCGACGCGTGTGCTTTGGTAATTACACATCTCGGCTCTCTTACCCGCGCTCGCTATCGCTCGCGCGTACAATACGCCTAGTGTGTAATTACCAACATAGCACACTTGTATCATAATGTACTAATGTGTGTATTGAGTAGCTACTTTAGGCGATAGTGACACAAGACCCAATAATATTCCCTTTATGTAAGAAACACGAAGCAATTAAAACTATCAAGGTGTTTAAGCTAGATAGTTAGGCACGTAAGGTATTTTTAAATGATAGTACCTAATAAAGGAAATGCGGCATTAACGGAGCAGAAGCTTTGCTTTTAACTAGATGAAAGACGCGTTCGTAAATGTTAAGCCGTAAGTTCGACACAAGCTATGAAGCTATTCAGTTCATCGTATGAGATGATACTCATACTGGTTTAGTCCTCAGACATCTCGTAATAGACAACCTATCTGGCATTCCTTTTTTGGGGCAACCGTGTAAAAAGGCTTCCGCCCACTACGCTTAGAATTCTACTTACGAATTACTGGAAAATACGGACTGTATTTCCCATAAATCCAGTGTTTAATAAAAATGATAATAACCCCAGGGACTGGTGGTATAAATAATAAAGCCATGTTACTGGCAAGCCTGCGTATCTCGCGTATAATTTTCAACTAGCTTTGATTTATAGAGCTTTGATGAAAATCTTTGAGGTACTTACCTGCGTGTTACGAAACCAAGGTTACCCATCTCATTAATGAAGCTTTAAGTGACAGTTTAGATTAATATTTCTAATTACGGATAAGTTGAGCATAAATATATATTTTCTTTTAATGGTAAAGGGTGGCAAACCTAAAGTTCAGATAGGTACCTACGTTGTTCTAGGCTAACATAAAATTACATAATAGGCCAGAAGTTTCACCGGTATTTTTACTCTCTACGCTGGGAGCATTCTCCCGTTAGAAATAGTTTTTTACATAGCGAACCAAGTATAAATAACAAAGCAAAATCTCAAAATTAAAACTAAGAATATGAATTGAACTCAGTTCTTCATCTTTCCGTGATGCGTGCTTCACTTTACCATTTACATTCACTCATTGTCATTAAAAATTTATTTATTTTGATTTTGTACCGATTTGTGGTGTTCAATAAAGAAAAATTGTCTCATATTGTACATTTAACCAAGCAGTATTGTATATTACTACTATTACTAGTGAGCAAAATGTAAAATTAGAGACTACAGATAATAGCCAAAACTTACTGAAAGCGCTATTCGCTGAACGTTGAAAAGCTCTACCTGTACCTCGAACCAGTAAATCCGCAGCAACTACGGCCGTTAACTTTTAATTAATTCACAAGTTTAGTTTACAATTTTATTGATCTAAGTAACAAGATATTTGTAATTGCAGAAATAGTTTAGCAATATCTAATAATCGTAGTGCTAATAGACGAGTAAGGAGATTAACTTCATTTAATTCAAGAGTTCTGAAGGGTTTGCTAACTCGTGAATAATTATAGAGATGAATATTTAAGCCTAGATGTTTTGCGTAACTCTCTTCAATTAATTGATTCAATTATTTGTACCTGGACACAAATGAAGAGGCAATCTAATATAGGTAATTATGTTACAGATAGGTATAACACCCGTGTAAATGTTTTTCAAGATTTCATAATATTTCCATGCATTGATCGATCTTCAATTCGGTTTTAAAGGGATGACTTAATTTCGAATCCAACATTACGATGACACCTAAACAGTTCACGCAAACTAACTCAATCCGAATACATTTTAGTCGCAGTGTCGGTGGCCAATTCATCAGATGAAGATCCTACCTAGCTCAATATAAAGAAGCGCATCATCGTCTCTTCTGTGCTCTAGGCCAAGCCAGTTCACAGTCCCGTAAAGCCAGGGGCTCGTATAATTTTACTAATCGTTCCACCCTATAGTTACGCTACTGCGCAGTGTTTACATAAGGCGTGTTTTGTCCCCAGCACTGCCCGGAGGCGGCCCTGGTGTCAGCGCGTGTGCTGGCCGCAGAAGGCACGCCAGCGACTCGGTCCGCGTCGGGCGTGGAGCGCCGGCCCTCCGCACCGCGTCCGCCGCTCAACAAGCGCGGCTCCGGCTCGCTGCTTTCCACCTCGCCGCCACAGCCGAGGTCAGTCACGGGAACTCGTCACAGCACCTGCCAAATCTCATATGTCTAGGGCAGTGATGGACAAACAACAGACCACGAGCCAACGCCGGCCCGCGAAGGAATTTAATCCGGCCCACCGACGTTCCTTCGAAGTGAATTAGTGATAATGGCCCGCGATTAGGGCTTGCAATCCGGATAACCGGATATCCATATTATCCGGATATCCGGACATTTTCAAAACCGGATAACAGGCACTTCATTATCCGGATAATTTGGATAATTCGAATATCAGTTAATAATGTACACATGTGTGACGTGTGGTGTGGAGTATGCATCTTCAAACATTTTTTATCTGTATTAGGTGGGTTTAAATACAACAATACTAAAGTTCTTTCTTAGTATGCTGTTTGATTTTGTGGTGGTAAGAAAGAAAGAAAGAAAGAACACATTTATTCCTTTTTGCAAGACACACAAATATAAGAGAATATACCTACACAATGTAAAATAGAAAATAATCAAGACATATAAAAATAGATCATCAGCGTTGTGTGTGTCTTCGCAAAAGTGAAACGGTCGCTGGCTCAGCATTACGCTGAGGTGTTAGACACCTGCAGCACTGATTTTGAGCCAGAACCGTCTATAACTCACGAAACGATACACAGATAAAATATACTACATAATCCATAAACTTTTACGTAAACAAAGCAATAAATAGATAGAACCCGACTTACGGGTAACTAAAAAAAATACATAAATTAATTAAATAGTTTACAATAAACAAAAATAAAAAGGAGGGAAAACTTAATTGTTCAAAAACAACAAACAGGCTGGCATATCAAAGTGTAAAGTGCTGGAGGACTATTGTAAGGATTTTTGGAGCGTCAATAAGTGATCCTTCAGCTTGCGCTTGAAGGTGTAACTACTTGACGCTCCTTGGATAGGGGGAGGAATATCATTCCAGCACTTGGACACCGCAAACTTGAAACTGCCTCGAAATGCCGCAGTCCGGTGCTTAGGTAAGAGAACCATTGCGCTCCTGCGCTCACTCCTTGACCAAACCATCTTGTTAAAGAGGTATGATGGGGTCTCGTGACGTCTCACGCCGAACAGCAAAGTGGCTAGGTGCATGCGCCTGCGCGAAGGCATGTTCAGCAAGTTTGCGGTGTTCAGGTATGGGGTGATATGGGAACGGGGAGGGACGCGGAAACAAAAACGGGCACATGCGTTTTGCGCTCGCTGTAAAAGTCTCTTAGAACGGACCAAGAATGCAACCGCCATAAATAACGTCACAATAGTTTAATCTGGACAATACAAGCGAGCGATTCGCAAAGGTCAACACGCAAATCGACACTAAGGTAATCGCGTATATTGTACAGAATTTTGAGGCGGTAGAAGCAGTTACTCACAACTTTCAGTATGTGGTTCTCAAAGTTCAGCTTGCCGTCCATTAGGACGCCAAGGTTATTGGCTTCTACCACCCGCTCTATTGGTTCACCCATGATGGCAACATTTTCGGTAGCAAGAGCAGCAAGAGTATTCTGAATTTGATGCCTCGATTTAAAAACGATATACTTGGACTTGCCGGGATTAAGGACCAAAACGCTCTTCTCCGACCAAGCCGAAATACGATTCAGATCTGCATTGATGGCGTCCACAGCTAAAGACGTGTCTGACGGCGCGCAGGAGATATATAGTTGCAGATCGTCCGCGTACAGATGGTATCCATTGGTTAAAAAAAACTTTATAAATGATTATTAGCGTTTTTTTTTCAATATTTGGGAAATTATTCAAATTATCCGAAAAAACCGGATATCCGGATACAGATATTTGAAATATCCGAAATATCCGGATAGTAAAAAGTTACCGGATAGTGCAAGCCCTACCCGCGATAATGAGTAAGCAAAAGCTACTTGATACATCTCGTAGGTACTCCTATCATGATTGGACCTTCAAATAAATAGTAATTTGTACATTTATTTGTTCATAACGTTAAAATGTTGTAATTTTCTGGCCTGTCGTGAAAAAGTTTGTCCACCATTGTCCTAGGGCGTGCCTCTGCACTGCGACTCCTCTCCAGGAGTCGCAGTCGCAGTATACATATTAGTTAGTTGTGGCTGTTTGTTCGGTTGGCTTGAGAGGCTCAGAAATCCGGTGTTTTTATTAAAACAGTTTAAATAAGATAGGCCCCACTCATTTCCGCGCTATCCTGAATAGATATCTCTCAATATAGGTACAGTAAAACTGTAAAGGCCTGAAATGTTTGTAAATATATTCGGGAGAAAAAAAACCGGGTCAATTTTCATACAACATTCTATTATCTTATCATTTAAACGTAGCCTGTCATTGCCAAATTTTCAAATTTATTCTGAAACACTTCGATCTGTTACTAAATCTATTGTAGAATGAATATTATTTGCTATAGCTTCAGTGTTGTCAGTTTTTGGCGAATATTAAATAGTGATGTGACTTAGTGAGTGAGTGAACGATGTAATGAAATTAATTTGCGTAATTTTTGTTGAAATAGAGATTTTTCAAAGCGTATTTTAATATTATATCTGCCTCCCATGATAGTTTTATTAAAAAAAAAAACTTAAAAATATCTCGCTTTATTTAATATAAAATATACTAAACTAAAAATGAGACATCCATAAAATATTTCGTTCGTTCTATAATCAAATAATTAATTAAGTGGCCTTAGTCGAGCACTAGTTAAATAAATGTGGTATCATTATTTCGTAAAATGACATTTGGAGGTGTCATTTGGCTGCAATGTTATAGCTGCCAGACTATAAATCATAAATAAATATTTGGCTGATATTGTCATGTTTTCAAAACGCCTCTTGCTATAAGACCTTATACAATCTGCAGTATTCTATTCAAAGGACACGTTCGAATTGTACAACAATAAATCTTAACCCCCTTATTCATAAACGCTCTATAGGCTTCCGCTAACTTAGTCGTTTGTCCTTATCTGTCAAAGGTAAATGTCAAAGTGACAGATAAGGACAAACGATTGCTAAGTTAGCTGAAGCCTACAGAGCGTTTATGAATAAGGGGTTAAGTCTCGTTCAAGAAGATGTACTTCAAGACAATATGTTGGCCTCTATTTATTATGTAGCGAGACTAAAATAAATGGAAACTCGCGCTTCAACAATAAGATTGTATACATACTTATTTACTTCAAGTGTTCCTGAATAAAGATGAATTTAAAGCACTTACTTATTCGCCCTCTGTTATTTACCAATTCCTACGTAGGCTACGATACCCGCTTAATATTAGGCGGGCCGTATGTGTGTAAAAGTCATGATTGTGCAACTCTGCCATATTTTTGTACTGTGCTGAAAAATTCTCGTTAGAATTGCTTCGAAATTATTGACTACACGGATCACCGTGAACTTTCGTTAATCTACGATATTTGTTGTTATTTATTTACCTGGGTTTTCCCTTGGTAAGTTGTAAGAAAATTAAATTTGTTGCCGAGGGGACCGGCTCACGCTTAATTCAAACGCCATGCTGGTTAAACGACAAGGTCAGGCCTTCGGGCTTTCTTGCTAATGAGGTTTGTTATACACATTATGACAACCCACGACATGTTTTCCAGACATGTTATTTATGTGCATACATACACGACTTTCAGCTAACTTATATACACGAGAAAAAATATTTCTAAGCGGTTTAATGACGTTCCCTCAATTTACTCCGCAATACGTGGAACGTTCGAGGCTTATGTAAAGATGTTAAAATATTGACTACACGTATTATGTCGTGTCTGGCGTGCCTCCTGTCTTTGTTTGAGTATGTAATTGTTTTTAATCCAAAGTAGGTACCTACATAACAAATGCCAAATAATATTATACATAGGTATGTATAAAGTCAGTTCTACTTTCAGGACCTAATCACGCAATTTTTTTTATCAAATTAAAATTGTTTAGTGTTAATGTAATCTCGGTGTGTTATTCCTTGGAGTGTTTCGGCCACGGTACGTTGCTACAGCCTATATTGGTGCGAGTTTGTAACTAATTGTGTCGTACAGACACATCATTCAAACAGATGATGCTTGGCGACAAAATTCGCATAGTAACAAGGTCACGTGAAAGCTAGTAACAGATAGAAAAATTCGAAGACTTACCCACCTGTTATGGGTGGTGTAGGGGTACAGTACGCGTCACGGAATGATGAGGATCCGGGTTCGATTCCTGGCCATAGCGTTACTTTTCGGATTTTTCGATGTGTTCTAATTTTCAGTGTCGTTTAGAAATTTTATATTGTAGGTAGTCAAATTGTTTTTGATGAATGAAGTTTTAACTTTGCTTTATTACCTACCAAGTAGACTTCGCCTTTTATGTTACTCGTTATTATCAAATGAAGTCTACTGTAAAGATCGTATGCCATTTTTAACAGAAATATTTAATACTTAATGTAATATATTTTAGTTCGTTACAAGACCATGAATGTTACTGTGATATGAATTAGGTACTCAACTTTTTAGTAGGTCTTTTCATTATTTACTCTTAGCTACTTTGATTATTTAATTTTGCACAGAATGTTTCGTTAAATTTTATCGCATTATAACTTCAAATTATTACAGCCACTTAGTCTCGGCTAAAAAACAATTTTATTCCAGCCTCCAAGATTTAACAAATCGTTTCCAATTTAAGATAAATCCATTAGAGAAAGCCGACGACGTCCAAACGAAAAATAATCGGATAAATGAATACTCATTTTACCTACCGCGTAAATATTAGATGTTTGTGATAGACTCATGAAAAGTTTTTCAATTTTCTACATAATTTGAGCGAATTCTTTGGAAGGAATCGCGTCTTGGCTGGCCTTGCTCTGCCGCGAACTTTGAAAAGAATCTGCCCTTTTCCTTTAGCCGCTGGGTTTTCCCCTTTCATTTTTCCAGAGAATATTTACCAGTCCAGGTTCTCGTGAACGTGTTTTGAGACGTTCTGTAACGATCTTGTATGCTTTTGTGTTGGAAAACATGTTACATAGACGCGTAGACTTAGTTATTCACAAAAATATTTATGCCATTTTTGGCTAGGCAAACTAGAGACAGTAATTTTTTGTATAAAGTTTTTGCTTAGCATAACTTAGAATAAAAGACAAAAAAATAAATCTTAAAACATGTTTTAAAATGCAATAGGTATAAAACTCTGATCACGAATATTTCTAAATAATAATATTTTTATAAGGAATATTTGGCACTTTCGCACCGGGAACTGACCGGGAATAACTTTTTGTATACTTAGTGTTTGCATGAGTAGTGGTGCAAATCAACGAAGCTTGTTGCGGATCTATTATTTGTACATAATATATTTCGAAGAAGCGTGTTTTGTGCAGAGATATAACGGTTTGTAACAGTATTTATATGAATATATTTGTAGTAAAAAAAAAACTTTGCACATAGTTGAGCACCTTAGAACATCAATATTAAGTACCTGGACGACCGAGCTTTGCGCGGATTTTCTTGGTACGTTTTCTAAAAAAAAAATAGAACCTAGCTAGATCGATTCATAGCCCCCGAAATCCCCTGCATATCTAGGTATCTACTAAATTTCATGAACTACATTTAATCGCAAATATTTGCCGTATTAAATTACGTGTCCTGTAAGGTATTGTACTATCCGCTCAACCAAATGATACGTCTACTTACCCTTAGCATTAACAAGCCTTTTATACATTTTCCTCAAATTCTTCGACGTTAGATGAGAAAAAGTTTAAGATCTTCTGTAAAATCTTACTCAAGGTCAAGGGGAACCCATCGTGCTCCAATAAATCACAAAAGGGTCTGCAGACCGAGATCGGTAGTGAGATAGGTAGGGATCGGATTTATTTCTTGTCGAGGACTTAAGTAATATTATACTTAAGTAGAATTTTGCGACGTTAACAGGATAGTGAGCGGATTAAAATCTGGATCTAGGGTTAGTGTGTATTACTACGCTAGGCTAGCTCAATTTATTTAGAAAACGTATTCACCATTTGTTTTATATGTGCTGATAGTGAAATATATGGGCTGAAGGTGAAATGTCATTTAGAGGATAAATACTTAATTATTTACACTTAACAATTGTTAAATTGACTCATTATGATTTTAATGGGCTCAAAATATCAAGCAAACATAACCAAACTAAATCAATTTATATTTTTCAACACAGTTGCTCGTAAATTGAGTCTTATTGCACCGCATTTAAACTCATAATACAGCTTGTTACGCACAAGTGCTGTAATAATATTACCGCACGAGTGCGGTAATATAAACTTTTTTTTAATTTCAGCAAACGGTTCAGTATCAATAAGAACAAGGAATATTTTCGTGAATATTAAACTATTTTAGTTTAAAGATGATAAATAAACATTTAATTTCGACAAATTATTCATTTTTATCTAAAAAGGGACCATAATTTGCATATTTAAGACATTAATTAATTAGTTTATTATAATTTTAATATTAGGCTGTTTAGCAATCTGTTGTCAGTGTCTTCGTCACGCGCGTGCTAAGTGCACAGCGCGCATGCGCGAGTGCTTCGCGTGGATTGGCGTGGAGAAATAATATCTGCCGCCATTTTTCACTGATATTGTTGATTCAGACTTTGTTATTTCATTACTTTAAAAATTACTAGTTCAAGTAATAAAGAAATGTAGTGTCCGTCGCTGGAAATACTAAAATATGTTCGGACAATGTTCGGACAGTTATATCAGTAAGAAATCCAAGGTGTTAATTACCAAATGATAAAGTAAAGTTCTAAAGCAGCTCCAGGTAAGCAATGTCTGGTAACAAAGGTAAACTAAAGTTCTTAAAGTCCTTTTATTAACTAAATTTTATTTATTTTTCCTCGCAAATGTGTTGAAAAACGTCGTATGCGACGCGTGTGCTTTGGTAATTACACATCTCGGCTCTCTTACCCGCGCTCGCTGTCGCTCGCGCGTACAATACGCCTCGTGTGTAATTACCAACATAGCACACTTGTATCATAATGTACTATTATAGATAGATAGACAGATAGGTTTAAGTGTTACCTTTTTTAAAATTCAATACATTTAAATGTCAAATATAAGTAATTCACTAAAGGACCGTCAATTGGAATAAAAAAGGAAAATAATAATAATTGGAATGAAAATAAAATGAAATAACAACAAAAATAAAACAAAATAAAATGTCAATGAAGATGATTCACAAAAAATCGTCATGAGCGCATTAAAAGAGATAATAATAATTTATATAAAAACAAAATACAATTAAAATTCTTATTTTAAAAGCAATTTAAAATGTTAAATAAATAATTAATTCACAGCATGTGCGAATATCGTCAGATATATTTTCAGGATACTGAAGTACTTAGCTCATCCAGCGCCATGATTCTCTAAATGTACGTCCAATTCCAAGTTGAAGTCGCTAAACATTCAAGTTGTCAATCGAGTTTAGCCGTTTCAAATTTAACCCATTGGTTTCAGCCGAGTTCTGCTTCATTAGTCGTCATTGTTTGTAAGTTAATGAAAGTTAATTTTCCAAAATATTTATCGGATATTATCGTCAAATAAATTGTAGGTAGCTTCAGTTTAGTAGAAAACTTTTATTCACTAATTCGATTCATTTATACGCTCAACATAATTCCTGTACTTAATACCTGTGTTAGAATAACGAGACAGTGTTCTAAGGCCGAACACAATCAATAACCATTCGCCACTGTTCACATAGCGAATAACTCTGAATTTTCCTGGCGCATCACTCGTATTTTCCGTCCAAATCTTTGGTTACGTGCTTTGAATACATTTACGAGCCGCTAATTCAGCCAGAACTCTCCATTTCTATTTGTCGTACCAAAAAAAGCAGCGAGGGGTAAACCGCAATGAATCGTGTGAGTTCAAGTTAAATTGGCTCTGAATAAATTCACCGATGGCTGGATGGAATTTGAATTTCCTCGCCTCTGTTTCCGAATGCTGAAAAAGTAATGATCCCCCGTGAGGTTTGAAGATCGAGAGATGGAATGTAAACGAACCGGAGAAGGTGATATTTTAACGTTAGCTTTTCCACTTAAAGTACATACAGTAGGCACCTAATATTGTAGATGTCGAATTCATCTTACTGACTCGCAACATTTATTATTAAGGTGAATTCCGTAGTGGGTTTGAATATATCCCTATTTATGTTAAACACGGACGAGACACAATTTGTCATAAAGCACAGAAACTTTATCTTTGAAATTGTAATAAAACTTGAGTTCTAACTAGATAGATTTAATTGTACATTCTAAATTCATTGAAATGAAATGCTCGATTATTTCCACACGCGGGAGTAAAAACTTTTGAAATAGGTACATACATACCTACATAAATCACGTCTTTATGCCTTACAGGGTAGACAGAGCCTAAGGTAACAAGAGCTAAAGGCCACGTTTAGCATGATTGTGGGCGTATGTGGAAAGGAGAATCAAAATAGTGATGGGTTGCTAGCGGCATATCGCCTATAACAATATGATTCCTAAGATTTTCGCCCATTCTCTCAATGGTCTTTTATCATCTGCGCGGGAAGAGTATCAATTGGTACATTCTATGTTTTTTCTTAACTTTCCGACCAGTATGGAAGAAAAGAGTTGAAATAATTAAGTCTACTCTTCGTTTATATTATAATACTAGCTGTTGCCCGCGACACCGTCTGCATAGAAGTAGCTTATCGCTATCCCGCGGTAACTGCAATTTTCCGGGATAAAAACTATTCTATGTCCTTCCCCGGGACTCAAACTATCTGTATACCAATTTTCAACTAAAGCGGTTTAAGCGTGAAAAGGTAACAGACAGACAGATTTACTTTCGCATTTATAATAGAAGGGGTGATGTGACACGTGGAGGATAACGGAATTGGGCCATAGTCAGGAGAATAAGCTTTGGACCGATGTTAAAAGATGACACCCGATGAATGGTAAGCCGCCACTCAAGCACCGTTATATTCTCCAGCAAAAATAATGACAGTAGGCATTGCCGAAACAACCAGGTTGTCTGGAAGAGATCCCTTAAAGGGATAAGTCCGCCTTTGTGCATGTATCTCAGTGTTTGTGAATTGTATTAACAAATGAGAAATTGTTTGATGTTCCGTTAATTAGATAAAGTTTTAACGAAGGATGTTATATTTTGATTTAACAATTTCAACATGATTTTAACCAACATAATTCTGTCGGTAATAAAATGGAATGTTCTCACTTTATAAATTGAGCCATCCGCCATCCGCCACGGAGAATGTTGACGAAGCAAATAAAAGACTGAAATTGAAGTGTCAATAAAAATGTCCTTTGTGTTGTAGCGGTACTGAGATTGTTTTTCTTTGTTTTATTGCGCTATTTTATCGGCAGATTTCCGTTGTTTGTGCCCTATGCAGAGGATGGAAAACTCGTTTTTGCGTGTTTTACAAGAGCATTTGCCACGTTGTCTCTTTACGGCCATTTTGTGACCGCTCGTAACTATTACATCTGAAATTCTAAGCATTTGTAACGACGACATTTACTCAATGGAATTGGAATTTTGTTGGGCTTAGATAATACGGTAGGTGTGCGATTTTAAGTTCAGTGTCCAATAGCAGAAACGTTGGACCTAATGCTTCTTTATTTTTAGACGCTAACTTTGCTAGAGTTAATTGAAATAAATATTTGGTCAGTGAAAATTAAAAATATCTAAGTAAGTTTATATCAAATTGTGTTTTTTTTATTGGCTAACTATGTTCAAAAGACTGAAAGGAGTGACCAAAAACTTAAACATTGAAACAATTTAATCAAAAAACAATATCAATTACGAATCTTAAATTAATTAAAAGTTAGTGAATGTACTTTGACTCAGGCCTAATATTTCTCAGCGCTTTGATTAATGAGAAATCATTAATATATTATGTAACTAGATATATTAATATTATAGACTAGATGTATTGATATTAGATACCAATTGAAATGCGTACCTAACTACAAACTGTACTCCATTCATACCTTCGCAATATCAAAATCAGTCTCTACAATTATACCCTCTTATTCATCATATTTATATAAAGTTCCGAACTTTATATGCGAAAAGTCATGTTTTGTCCCAGCCTGGCAAAGGCAACTGGCAAAGTAACAGATAAAGACAAAAAAATGTAACGTTATCACAAGCATCAAAAGCGTTCGCGAGCGACAATTTATACCAATACTCTTTTGTTACAGATACTTGTGGATCCGAATAGCGCTGTTCGAACGGCAGCTGGCTAAAATTATCGAACATCTCGTGAATAACGCGAATCGATACTACGAGCGTGACGCGTTGGTTGCGGACCCTGACTTCGGCAGCATTCTCAGTTCGTTGCTCGTGGGGCCTTGCGCCTTGGAGTACTCTAAGGCGAAAGCACCGGCGTGCTTCTGGACTGACCCACCCGCTGACGAATTGGTGAGTTGTTAGCCACAAAAAACCTAGCTATTAGCTTAAAACACAGTGACAGTCAAGATTTCTTGGAGTGTAGTGCTACCAAGTTCCGAATTTACAGTTCGTACCAAAACGTCACTCTTATTCACCCATTAAACACTCCCAGTGTATGTAGTGTGAGCCGGACGTTACGCTACATAAATGAGGGTAATGTGCTAGCAAGTGAGCCTTATGCGTAAAAGTAGCAGACAGTTTATTCGCGTTATATTTAGATATATCGGGCTATTGTTGACATTGTATTGGCTAAGGAGTCACGTCAAATTTGGTAGAGGTTGTTGAGTAATAGCAAGAAAATTTTAGAATTGTTTTGTACAGTAGATGCACGACTTTGCGTATTAACTCGTTATTTATTACTTGTCACCGATCAGTAATGTGTTTAGAGTTTAAGTAAAATCGCTGGTGCTATAGTCACAAACGTCTACGGCCTAGCAAATCGGTACGATCCCTTAAGTACGCTTCTTGATTCAGAGCACTGTATTCCTTTACGTTGTTCTACGGTAAAGTTCAGAAACCAGTCATTTTCTTCGTACGCCCGCCTACACTTCCTTAACTGGACACTAACTTTATAAATTAATTAATTGAAGCAGGGATCCGGAAAATATCCTTGTTGTAATCACAAAACATTTAAGCAATGTACGAAACAGATACCCATAAAACATATTTCGTACCGTGTAACTTCGCATCCAAGATTGTTCATTTCCATATTGCATGTAATAATAGCTTTGTTCATATCACAATGCCTTCAGTAATGAAAACTGGCGTTGATTCATTACCAACAAATTCAATGCAGTTTTTTTTTTTTTTTTTTTTTTTTATATTAATAGGAAGACAAACGAGCAAGTGGGTCACCTGGTGGTAAGTGATCACCACTGCCCATAGACACCCGCAACCCCGGAAGGATTGCAGATGCGTTGCCAACCTAGAGGACTAAGATGAAATGCCTCTTGTTGTGATTGATATTTCCTTTGAATTGTATTATCCTCGTAGTGCCGGGCGATAAAATACAAAATTGTATCAGCTATAAACGATTTACGGACAATTCAATTCAGCTACAAGATTTGGCCGGAGCCATTATTTACATAATATCGAACTCGGAGTTTGTAACTCGGCTTGCGACCTCGTTGCGGTTTTGTGAACATTTGCCGTCACCAGTAATGAAATAACTCCATTAAAGTGCTGCTAGTAACTTTATTATGGGTACTAGACTTGACGTGCATACGTTGGCGGCAACAAAGTGCATTTTTAGAGCGGCTAGCTCGGCCATCCGAGCGGCAGTTACCCTGCGAAACGCAACATTCAGAAGAGCCTTAGTTTTCTTTATGGAAATGACGCTTTTGTAGTTTCAATTTAACAATTCTATTTTACGATTCTGCACTTGTTTGAACAAGCATCACTTTACTTATTGCTGATATACTAGGTAGGTAATTTCATTTATAGATTTCAAATAAAATTTCAAACACTGAAAATTAGAACACAGGAAAATCCGAAAAGTAAAGCTAATATGGCCGGGAATCGAACCCGGATCCTCGTCATTCCGTGACGCGTGCTATACCCCTACACCACGCAGTGGGTAAGGCTTCGAATTTTTCTATCTGTTACTAGCTGTCACGTGATCTTATTACAATGCGTATTTTTGTCGCTAAGCGTCATCTGTTTGAATGATGTGTCTGTATGACACAAATACAAACTCTTGCGGAACATCTACTGCTCACCAGGGACGAGAGAAGGCGCTGTTTTTCATTTGGTAGTACCTAAGATTTAAAATACTCATAGCCGAATAAAAACGCAGTCGTGCGATTTTCTATGGAAGCGAGGGAGTGACCGCTGCGCACGTGAAACAGTATAACTTGACCCATTCAATCACAGAAATTCTACTGGAAGTGTCTTGCCGTTTGGTATTCCGCACGACCGATAGCAACACATAGAAGACTTTGACTCCGTGTCATGCTTTCGAACGGGTCAAGTTGTAATGGTCTGCCAAGCAAAGCCATTATTTCTTACCCTTGGCCTACCCTTGTTATCTTGTATACCTTCTCGTGAGGACAAAAGAAAAATGCACGGTTACTTTATTTTATCAATGTATGTGTTTAGGTACAACGCCACAGAATGTCTGCTGGTACAACCACACCGCCATCAGTGCGACGTCCGATACTAAATTTCGGGAGGAGCCTCAATACATCCTCTGACGATACTGGCTCTTCTTACACAGGTACCACCTCCATAGCAATGACTGACTATAAGTATCTAGAAGAATTTTTTGTCTTGCAATCTATAGCATCTATCGTATACATATTACTATTTGCCATCAGCAATTCCGTGTTTGTACCGTGTGTCCGTGCTTGTGCTCTTTGCATTCGGTGTCAAATGGAAACAAGCAACTCTTTCCACGTTGGGTCTGAACATGGCATCATCAAAACTCGTAGATATGTAGAAAGAAGAAATAATGTAACTACTTAGTTTCAAGTGTCTTAACTATAAAGTCAAATGCGCGTGACAAATTCACCAGATAGGGGTTCTTCTTCAAATTAGCGTCCCTTATTAGTAGTTCACATCCAACCGAATGCTCCTGTTGCTTTGTTGTCACACCCTGCTAGTTTCTAGATATGAATCTATGTGATGTTGAATTGTTTCATTTAAGTGGTAAGTTATTAAAATATTTGCAACTGTAGGTGCGACGAACGCGGCTGGCTCAACAGCTAAAGACTACGTGGAGAGCTTGCATCAAAACTCACGCGCAACATTGTTGTACGGCAAGAACAACGTCAGAGTGCAGCCGGTAAGTGGGAAGATTGATTTTTAACCCCCGACGCAAAAATGGGGTGTTATTTAGTCTAGTGCTGTTGCGCGCGAATTCGTCCCCGTAGAGTTACAATTTAACAGTCAGTTTGACTTTTACAGACACTTCCGTCAGTTACCGTTAGGTATATTTCAGTAAGGGCCCTAAGTGTCGCCGTTGAAATAAACCTCGTGTTGGAATTCCCTTATAATTCTAAAATCGTAAAATAAAAAAGCGGTTTCGTCGGCACAACCAATATACCGTTATTAGGAACAGTGTTTCCAAGGCCTGAAAATTTTGATAAGTAGGTAATTCAGAAACTTATCAAATACCGTCTTTTATGAACGCGTCGCGACAGCCTTGACAAATTCCGTTCAAACTGGGTCGTGTACGGTTCTACCTGCAATACATTAACAGCACGACATGACATTGCCTGGTGAAAATTACCTTATACATATTATAAGACGCGGAAAAAAAGCCGCGGCACTCGCTTTTCTACGGGACATAAAACCGGCACGGCTCATAAAATATTACTATTCCTAAACGAATTCGTGTGTCTTAAAAATACATGTAGGATCATAAGACATACTGACACTGTCATTCTAACGTCTAATCTACTTAATGCTGTGAAAAAGAATGCTACGTTCGTTGTACCAATAGTATTTTAATTTAAAATTAGAAATTATATAGGTATTTCTTTGTATTATTTCACTCACTTTAATACCGAACTTTAATATGGCTTTTCTTATATTCACTCAATGTTTATTTGGCTTATCTGTTTGTAATTTTGACAATGTTTAGCAAAATGCAATTTTAAAACATGTCACTTGTTCATTTTTTTTATTTTAAAAACGTATACATTAG
This sequence comes from Pandemis corylana, assembly GCA_949127965.1. NCBI lineage: Eukaryota > Metazoa > Arthropoda > Insecta > Lepidoptera > Tortricidae > Pandemis > Pandemis corylana. The sequence goes on along the minus strand of OX421864.1, from coordinate 7,705,137 downwards.
GAGATTATTACGTTATAAAAATATTAACCATTGTTGTCCAGGGTGCATCGGCCCAAAAACTACACTTCGCCTCCTAGAACCCTTTGCTATATGTTTGGAACAAGAGATTTTCGACTCGCGCCCAAAGAGGTTATGCTAAAATTTTAACGTTAATAGGAGCTTGTAGACTTGAATCATGTCTAAGAGCACTGGCGTTTGTTGCGATGCATAAATGCACTGCGGTTTGCGGCTCTTTTAGCTATTTCTGAGGTTAGCAGTAAATATATCTAATAGTCACAAGTGCCGTCTAGCGAGAAACGTTTCTACTTTAGTGACAATGATTAATTGAGCCGTCTCGCTCTGCCTGTTCCGTCCGAAGCAAAAGGTCGTGGGTCAGTCTTACGGAGCATCGGAGTGTAATTGGCAATGTCATATTAGACTAGCTCGCGCCCGCGGGTTTTCCCATGAAGCAAAACTTCTCATCTCGTGGGAATTTCTAAAATCCATCATTATCCCTTATCATCTTAAACGGAATCCGTTCGCAATTTTTTACAAGCTTTTATTATTACAAGCATTTTTTTATTTTAACTTGCAACGTATGTACGTGTATGTTTGTCCGGGTGGAATCTTGCGACTCAATTTTGAAGCAGATAATGTTCAACCGATGGAGCTGAAATTTTGCATGCTTGAGGAAGTCGGATGACAATGCAATAATCTGATAGTGACCCAGTCAGGATCGTCTTCGCAGGAGGGAACTCTTCAACGATTGGTCCTATTGACTTGAAATTTGGTACACATAATGTAGGACGGATGACAATGCAAGTACAGTCTGCAAAAAAGCTTGTATTGAAAATGAAATATTTGATGGAAACTCATCTTACGTCTGCCACTCGTAATACCACTCGAAAGTGGTGAAAAATTGTGCTGAATTTTAAATACGAGTAGCTTAGAAGATACTTAGGGCTCTCATTGATCTTGTGACCTAGTCAAACATTTGATTAGAGCTGTAGTTTAGAAGATATAAACAGATTTATACCACTTTCGAGTGGTATTTTCACACATGTGTTTTCAAAAATCGGGCCCCTGAACATAAAGATCAACGAAGGCACTGATTAAATGTGTCTTTGCAGAAAGACATAGCAGAACCAATGCCTGGTTACCTAAGCCTGCATCAGACGGCTGCCGGGCTTATCATCAAGTGGACTCCCAATCAACTTATGAACGGGTACGCCGAGAGCGAGGGAGTTGACAAAAGGTAAGATAGTGCCAACATTTCTGTCTATGAAACGTCAGTGGAAAATAAATGGCTTTTTGGTCCACTTGTGTAGGTACTTGTTTCACCAATATTTGTTATTAAGTTTCCTCTTTTACAGAGTCCATGTTTACGTCTATCGTTTAATGTATAGTTTTGATGTCGATTGAACTGTAACTGTAACTATTCAACAATAAATTGCATTAAAAGGGCGTAGATGTGGACATCACAATAAAATTAGAAGTAATATCTAATCTAGGAGAATCTAATAATCATTCTGAGCCTATATGCCCAGCAGTGGGACGTATAAAGGCTGGAGATGATCATTGATGATCTAATCTAAATGATATCCATAAGCTGTAGGTAGAGTGCGATGGAGATATATTTTGAAATTTAAAAGGACTGTAAAACCTTGTTAAGCTAAGCACAAAGAAAATATAATTTGACTTTTCCGGCTACCTCTATAATTGATAAATCAATGCGTAACGTGAAACCTTTTAACTTCACTCAGCCATTTATTACACTTCATTGAAGTTTAAAGCTTATAATTAAGTTGGGAGTGCAATACCTAATTGGCCAGTCCGCGCGACTTTGATATTTTAATGAATGGGCCCGAGTTACGGCTTTTTTATTCAATTTTATACGAAACTTTGCTGGCGCGCTGCACACTTTTCTTTCAAAGTTTTATTTTACAAAGTTGTTTGTTGTTACAAAAGGGTTGGAATACTTTGTTGCGTTCCTAACGGGAGCTGAAAGACTGCTTAGTTTAAATCCTCCGTATTTTACTTTGTTATTAAACTCGTGTAGCTTTGAGATCGCGGGCCCTCCGGCTTTCGGATTTTCATTAGCATGTTTATTTTCATTAACATGTTTAATCTAGCATGCTCATTTTGTTACTGCTTTCCTGTCTAATTGTGAAATGTTAGTACTGAAATCAGCAATGCTTATATTATTATTGCGTTAGTATATTATTATAATGTGTCAGTTAAGTTGTCGTTTTTGATTCTGATTCTCAATTTATTTGACCGTTTCACATTGTCTACCTACTTCAATTTTTTTTAGTTTTTTTTAAGTATTTAGTTCAACACCGCATAATTTATCTTATCGTAAATAGAATCGCCCGTTTTTGGTACAGTCAAGACCGTAAATATATTATGTACGTTACCAAGACGTCAAAAACATCTGTACACCTCTATGCCTCAAACCATAAGGTCGGTAACACATGTTATGTTTGACTTTTTGGCTGTATCGATATTTATACCCTCGACTGTACATGCTTTACATAAGTTAAGTAAGTAGGTATACATTATAACGGAAGAATCACGACAGTGCAATAGGGGATATATGAGTCGTTTAAAAAAATTACATAGTTAATTAAGGGCTTGATCACAACAAGAATTAATTGATGCCTTTGTGTTACGATCGTTTCACCTTTATTCCATTGCAATTAGGGTGAAAAAGTCGTATCACAAAGGAATACCATCAGGTGACCCACTTGCTCGTTTGCCTTCCTATTCATATAAAAAAAAAAAAAAAAAAAAAAAAATCAATTTTTGTTTTAATAAAGGCCCTTAACTATGTACATGTGTTTTGAAAACAACTCATATATACTGTGACTATTTGCTAGCCGTATTCAAGGCTCGTAAAACTATTACGATTGTAGAAGCACTGCACGACTAATGTCAATTTACTGACTTCAAATAAAATTACAACTTTCAACAAGTTTAAGACTGTAAATAAATGTCTACTAGCAAAGTAACGCAGGACAAGTATTTTGTTAAACAGTACACGTTCGGTAAAAACTTCTTTTAGATATTTTAATGTCATTCCCAGTTCATCCATCAAAGTCTTTAGGTACACAATTTACGACAATAGACTGGAGTACTCGGGAAAATTAGAATGTACTTAGGTGCCTACCTACCAATTTGCTAAGTATGAACCGACCAATAGACATAATGAGGTACAAACATACTACTACGTACTACTTATACAGGGTATGCCTTCTGGACTAGCAGTTGCCCGCGACTCCGTTTGCGCAGAATTCGTTTATCGCTATCCCGCAACGTGCAATTTTCCGCGATAAAAACTATCTTTCAACATGAAACTACCGTGAGACTCAATCATAATTACACATAAACGGATAACTCACGTATAAAAAGTCGAGTGATGCTCGACATGTTTCGGACTATTTCATAGTCCTTCTTCTTCTTCTTCTTCTTTTATTTGTGGCGTATCAAGTCGTTATAGTGACGACAACTTCGCCAATGTCAATGTAAAAATTTTTATTAAAAAATCTTGTGACAAAATGTCGGCAACGTTGTACGGTAATGGTCAAAGACCCCCCTCCCCCCCTGTCGGGCTCTTAGCCAACGGTCAATGATATCCCTCAGAAACTGCCAGGAAATCATTAGCCGTTGCCCAGGGCGCACCGGACCAAGCACTGCTCTTCCCCCCGGAAGGATCCAAAAACGAACCGCAGCTCTTAATCACACGTGGAGGTAACCCGACTCGCACCCCATAGTCCTTCTTCCTGGAGCGCTCGCCCCGGCGGCAGCGAAACGAACACTGCACGCCAGCGCTCTGTTCGCGCGATTGCTCGACGCAACTGACAGCGGATGGTCGGTGCCCCCGAGTTGGAAAACTGTTATAAATATTGACCAAACGGTGAGTGTGAGCGAACCTTTACGGAGTGACGTGATCAGTGTTGTGTGCTGCCCTACATTTGGCAGTAATAAAAATGACGATGAAAACGAGGGTAGTTGTGCGCCGCTGTCAGTTGCGTCGAGCAGCCGCGCGAACAGAGCGCTGGCGCGCAGTGTTCGTTTCGCTGCCGCCGGTTCGAGCGCTCTAGGAAGAAGGACTACGAAATAGTCCGAAACATGTCGAACATCACTCGACTTTTTGTACGTGAGTTATCCCTTTAAATTATAAAAACTATCCTTTGTCCTTCCCCGGCGTTCAAACTATCCATATACCAAATTTCAACTTAATCGGTCCAGCGGTTTAATCGAGAAAAGGTAACAGTTAGACAGACACACAGTTACCTTCATATTTATAATATTAGTAGGGGTCTTCCATGTTGGTCTGGGAGCAAAGGAAAATCAGAGAATGTACCAGTTGCTTCTCGTCCCGCGCAGATGGTAAAAGCCCAAAAGCCAATGGGTGAAATTCTTAGGAATCACGTTATAGGCGATGCTAACAACCCATTACTATTTTGATTCCCCTTTCCACCTATACGCCACCAATCATGCTAAACGTGGCGTTTAGTTCTTGTTACCTCAGGCTCTGTCTAACCCGCAAGGAATATAGATGTGATTTGTGTTTGTGGATTATTTTTCCAGGTGGTTGGGTTAGCTTTATTGAACAGTTACACCCCTGTGAAGTTTTTTGATGCCGTACTTGTCGCCATCGATCAATGTATAGAAATATTAAGTCGTCAACCTCATTGGCTGCCCACCATACTTGGCCTAAAGTGTTGCTCTCACGCCCCATACACACTTAGTGATCCCACCGGTAATGCTAACAGCATCGCCCTATTACTAAGGTGCCGTGAGCACCAGTATCCTGCAAAACGAGCTTTTGATCCCACCGGTGATGCACATGGCCACACAGAAGATTTCCTGATCCCACTGGTGTTGCTTTAAGACACATTGTATAGCTAGTATTGGTTACTTATGATACATTTTTTGGTTGTTCTCAGTCTTTTACGTGAAACGTGCCTGACCTTACGTGCGTGTCGTAGTTTACTTTCGCACGCCGTATTTTTCTTTGGTTCTCTTGTTCACGTTTTTATAGCTCCGCATTATTACCTATGCTTGGTTGTAATAAAAGAAAAACTACTAAGCACTGTGCACCCTTTTCACAGAAAGCTTTAGAATTCGTTTGACATGACGTGTAAGAGGGTTGTATAAGGTTCGTGAGAGACATATATTATATCAAAGGATAGTGTTTTCAGAACGTAGAATACGAACAAACAAACAAACATAGAATTTACTAGTTGCTTCTCTTCCCGCGCAGATGGTAAAAGCCCATCGAAGGAGTGGGCGAAAGTCTTAGGAATCATGTTGTAGGCGATGCGGCTAGTAACCCATCACTATTTTAATTTCCCTTTCCATCTGTACGCCCTTTATCATGCTAAACGTGGCCTTAAGGTTTTGTTACCTTAGGCTCGGTCTACCTCGTAAGGGATAAAGACGTGATATATGTACGTATGTGTTTTCAGTATTTTAACTAAGTAGGAGTGTATACCTATATGTATGAGTCTACGAGATATTATTTCAAACAACCATGGAATACAATATGTTATGAGTAAATATAACTTAGCATTGAGCTAGGTACAGTCAGCATCAGAAGTTGATAAACAATCGAGGGGTTCAAAACGATCTACACACCCTCTTATTTCTTTGGCATTAGAGTCGTGTGTAGATCACTTTGATCAATTTCTGATGCTGACTGTACAACACAAGACAAAAAATTAAGTTAGACTGCCTAGAAAAAGTAAAGTTAATTGAATTGCTTGGAACCTACAGCTTTCAGAACAAAAACCATGAGTGCCCGTTTTTTTGCAAGGGGGTGTATTAGGAGCTTTCGAAAGAATATAAATTTTGTATGTTTTTACAGTGTGTACGATTATTATGAGATAAGTGGCTTCACATTTGAAGCCGTCTCGTGATCACGGGTAGATTGTACGTTCCAGCAGATTCGTGTTTCCAACCACAGTTCTATTGATCTTTTGAAAATTGTAGACCTATAGTAACTAGTCCTATTTAATCTAAGTGGGTACCTTAATATTGCAGTTATACAGCTCAGGCCGGGTATCAGTAGGCTTATTATCTAACTCGCTCGCAATCGCCATCGTGATCATTTTAACAGTTCATGTATGGGCTGACAATTGGCATCGGAATCAGCTAGCTGTCACGTTCACACGAGAAATGTCATAATAAACAAGATGACGATTGCGAGCGAGTTAGATAATAAGCCTGCTGATTTATTTTTCTGCAATAAAAGCCAGCTGAAACGCTAAGTCGTAATCAGTCGTCTAGATCCGAGTAACTAGGTACTCGGAAAAGCATTTCATTTTTGGGTTCCTACTAAGTAAGGATAGTTCATGCGTCCGTTTGAATAAGACTCGCCAGCCGGATGAATGTAATTGTGTCTACACCCGGAACATTACATAAAATAAGGGTGCTGCCTTCTTTGACACTGTCAATTAATTTATTACGTGCTTGATTACCGTTTGTGTTATTTTTTGTTTAAATTTTAACCGTTTCTGTTTCTTTCTTGTCACTCTTTCTTTATGTTAGCTTGCCTGTTGTTGTGTAGTTTGCTCCGCTGTCACCTAGTGCATGCGTCCGCGTGTCCACACAAGTGTGTTCTGTGCAGTATGGCGCCAGTCTGCACTGTGTTCAGGCGCCGCTGCCTTGGCCCCCTGTGTATAGATTGGTATGTTGCTTGTTTTATTTTTTTTATTTTTTTGACGTTTGCCAGTCTGTTCGGCCTGCAATACAGAAGCGGGTTAGTAGGTATAGTGGATCAAGAAATTCCTTTGTCACCCTAAGTCTCAACGACATTTATACGGTAACTTCAAAAACCGTTTTCATTTTGAAATCAATGTGACAATCAGCTATAACTATTGTTTTTTTAAAATTGAACTGTCATACAATATGATAGTGCGCTTACTTGATCGACTATAAACTACTATGTATGGCAACTGTTTGTTGATTAATTTGTTCGATAATTTTCCAAATTTGTGCACTCAAACTCAAAATCTCCCTGTAAAAAAATCGTGACGCTTATGATGAAACTAGCGACCCGCCCCAGTTTCGTACGGTATATTATGCATGTATGTACATATAAACCTTTCTCTTTAATCACTCCATCTACTTATTTAAAAAAACCCGCATCAAAATCTGTTCCGTAGTTTTAAAGATCTAAGCGTACATAGGGACATACAGACAGCGGAAAGCGACTTTGTTGTATACTACGTATTGATGATGCACAAATTTGGAGAATTACCGTGCTATGATTGGACACTGTGTCGAAGAAGAAAGTCGGCATGACGTCAATTTGGAGCGTTCGTGAAAAATAGACTTCGACATTAAAGAGAAAAATTAAACGAGGCCACCACTTCCTTCGCGTCATGTTTTTGACGTAAAGTGCTTAAACATGTCAACAATTTTCTATGAAAATAAAATAGGTATTTTCCTTTTGTTGTCGGTTTATATCACGACTCGCACTTTTGTGCTGAATTGTATACAGAGGGGACGGTGTCGAAAACTTGTAGTAGCCAGCGCTCATATATTACAGGTTGTAAATGCTTGCGGCGCAGACCGTCCTAATGGCGTAGCTAATTAGGCTTCTCTGAGTAAATTAAAGTAGGATTCTGCTTGATTTGCATGATGTACTTAATTAATGTGTCCCTGTGGTATCTCATGAATTAGTACCAGGGATATACTTAATGTTGTTTAACATTTTATGAATAATGTAGGACTTTACGATTTGAGCTAACCAACTTGCGGGGCCGTGAATGTGGATTATAACTACGAGGAAAACAGTCACGTAGTCAACATTAGCCTATATACGTCATAGGTACACAACTGCTGTCTTGCTAATGGTATATACCGTGTGTGTAGTTGCATTCAAGTATGTAGCTAGTGGTATGTGGTGTGAACTAATCAAACTCACCAACTCCGTTAATTACTGTGGTTTAAGTTTAACTCGTCTTATTTAGATTTTTTTACTCACAAATGGTATTTTGTGCATGAGTGACTTATTTTAACAATATTTTCTTTAAAACATGCAATATACTTTGTAAACTAGGAATACCTACACTAAAAGCGTAATACAAACTTTGGTTAGAAGATCAATAATAAATTCTGTAGTACGAAAGTTTGCAGGGGCATTCACACCAAAAAAAAATCAAAAAAACATAATTTTATTTTTGCAAATTGGCCGCCGAGGGCTCTTTTACATGTCTTTTTTTAAACCACCAGCGCATTTGGAAATACCATCATTGCCAAGAAGAATGCGCCGCAAGAAACTTGGCAGAAAGTCATTTTTTCAAAATAAAATACAGTATGAATACTTAAATTCTACTTAAATGAAATCTATTTATGAAAGGGATGTATAAGGTCCCCGAGCCTTAAATTATATTAGTCTGTAGTAGAGATGTATTAAGTCTCTACTAGTCAAAGAAAAACAAAGTAGGTATGGAAAAAAAGAAAGAGAAAAAAAAGCTATAAAAAATAAATTAAGTTCAGTGGAGGTGTGGAATGCCTCTACCATCAAATAAATTAATTGGAGATATCTCCAATGTCGAAGAGAAAAAACGGATATGTCGAACGTCGTTGATGCTTTTTGAGACACGCTGTACAGTACCTGGTGTTCTTGGATCATGAGCACTATCTTATTGTGGTTGTGTGCGTAGCGTGTACTGGGCGATGTCGCTGCAAGTGTGCGTGTGGGAGGTGGTCTACGTGCATGTACATCGCGCGCGCGGCGCGGACGCACTCATCTTGGTGGGCCAGGACGGAGTACAGCGGCCACCCATACACTTCCCCAAAGGTAAGCTCTATAAGTTAATTCACAGCGTGAAAGTAGGTTAGGTAAGTTTGATCTAGTAGACCGTGGCGCATATTAGGGGCTTCGTAAAGCGTTCGTGAAGGACGCTGATGAATGGTTCCTTGTTTGTCTGTAGCACCTGTATATCCAGGCAAAGTTTAATTAAAATAGGTTTTACTAGTTTTCAAATAGTCGAGAATGTCGTCGTTTTCAACCTTTTTAAGTCGTTCTATATACGGCTTATTAACTCAAAAATGAAAACAGCTGCAGCCTACACTGATTTCCATTGTCTCAATACGTGTACAAACCAATCATTTAATGCAGCAGCAGTACTGGTTGAGAAAAGAAAATCATCGGAATTTGGACATCTTATCCGAAGTTATTGAAAACACGGTTAGTGTTGTTAGGTTAATGAAACAATTTTTGATGTTGTAACACAGGTGGACATTTGCTCTCCTTCCTGAGTAACTTGGAGACTGGCCTGCTACCACACGGACAGCTCGATCCCCCGCTATGGTCCCAAAGAGGAGCTGGAAAGGTACGACTTAGCCTTATCCAGTAGTAACTAAGGCACTATGGACTCAATATGTACAAACATGTATCAACGTACCAGATGTTATATCTGGCGCATGTTTTAAACTATACGGTATGTGGTAGCCCCCTAGAGGCACATAAATGGGTGGGCAACCGTAGCCCTCCCTCATTCGGATCTTCCGATGAAAACAATCTCTGTAATAGAAACCGGCTATGGTTAGATGTGGTCTTGATTCTCGGTGTTATCGCATCAAAATGCTCAGAATGTCTTGTTACAAATAATAACTAAAAGTATACGTACCTACAGTTGGTGCTCCCAATGACGATCAAGGCAGATTCATGGTCTTATATATGCACAGTGAAGCAAAAGAATCGCCCTATTACAAATTGATCAAATGATCAAGTAAGGCAAGAAGTCCAATTCTGATGGTATGTATGTAGGCCTGACCTGTAAATGTAGAAAAGAGTAGTACAGCGTACCGTTCTAGACCTGATGTAAAAAAATAGAAGTGCTTACTACTATTCCGAGGCCGTTTTGAATCTGTTTAACGTTTATTATACGTTTAGGGAATTATGTCCATGACGTCTTTAATTAGCTTAACGCTTAAACGCAAATCCTCTTACCTCATAGGTGTTCGGTCGGGGCAAGGGTCGAAGGCGGCCTATGCCGAGCCTCTGCGAGAGCGGAGAGAACGAGGAGGCGGAGTGGGAAGAGGCCGCTGGCGACTACGTGTTCCGCATTGTGAACAACGCTATTGCTGATAGAGAAGGTAAGACGATGTGTAAGGTGTAAGAACCTTAGGAGACTAGAGTTTTATGACGTCCTTAAAATAGTTACGACCATAGTGGTTTTAAACTTCAAAGATTTGAAGATAAGATTGTGCTGGTTGGCTATTTGGGTTGCTAGACTCAAAAAGAGCATGCGAAAATTTCATGTAACATGTTCAGTTTTATAGGGATATAACTTTTTAACTCATTCTGTCTCAGACGTAAAATTATTGCCAGTTTAAAACAATGATTATAAAAACTAACTTTTTCAAAATGGTATCTAGCCATGCGACACTCTTTGCTGGAGCGATCAGTGCAATCACCACCTCGCACGCCTCGACATCCGTTGGCATCCACATCTACCACATCATCGGACTCCAGTACCATGTCCGTAGACTGTCCGCCGTCCGCCGGCCTCAATGGACACCCGCCGATGATCACGCATCATCCTATGGAGCAGGTAATATGAATTTACTGTATCTATGCTCTTTGCTAGAGCGATCAGTGCAGTCACTACTTCGGCACCTCTAGACATTCACTGGCATGATTTTGTCATCTGCTACATCATTTGGATTCTAGCACCAAGCCTGTGGACTACCAGCCATCTGCCGATGATTCCCTATTTATCCAATGTAGATATAAGCTGTATCGTTGTTATTAAATTCTGTTTCAGTCGGCATCAATAGAACTGGTGTGCAGCACGATGCGACGGCAGATTATATCGCGTGCGTTCTACGGGTGGCTAGCGTACTGCCGGCACTTGTCCACAGTTCGCACCCATTTGAGTGGTCTGGTTCATCCCAATATTATACCTAGAGGTAAATTTTCTTTTATAAATGGCGTCTTTGAGATATGTTAATTCCATTACGTATTTAATGTTTTAAAACGTTTGTATAGTTAGTTAGTAATTATAAAAGAAGATAATTTGAATGAATCCAGGACATTGATTTAGTGAAAGGAACTCGATAAGTTATTATTATGAGAAGGTCAAGTCCGCAAGATTGCTTGTTAAATATTTTAGCCCAGCAAATATTACGGTATTACGACCAAAACTACTACAAGATGTTTATCTGAAAGAGGCACTATATTTTTTTAATCTGCTTAAATCGTATCTCAGATGACGCTGAAGGTGGTCTCACTGAAGAACTGTGGAAATCAATGACAGACGAGCGAGGTGCCGTCGCTGACAAAGATGAGGTGTATCGGCTAGTGTATTATGGTGGGGTGCAGCATGAAATTCGGCGTGAGGTGTGGCCCTATCTGCTTGAATACTATGAGTGAGTACCTACTTGCCTATCTCTCTTCTACGGCGGTCAGGGCATGGCTCGACGTCCATGTTAGGATAAGACACGCGTCAGCAATTAAAAAAAGTCTTATCGACTGTAATTTAAAGGAGCAACGATATTGCTTCCAATCCTCCTCGCGCGTGGTGAAGCGCTTGAAGGTGGGAAATACAATGCGATCACCTTGATGCTTGGATTAGACGACTAGTAAATTCGATATTTATAGTTACGTGCTATAAAATTTGCTTTCGAATCCCGTTCATCAATTATTATATCCCTATAGATTTGGCTCGACAACAGAAGAGAGAGCCGAGCAGGACACAGCTAACCGTCGTCAGTATGAGACGACCATGTCTGACTGGCTCTGCGTGGAAGCTATCGTGCGCCAGCGAGACAGGGAGGCCACGGCCGCGTCCATAGCACGCCTGAGCGAAGCTTCTGGAAGGCTGAAACCAGCTGACAATACGTCGTGCGAGGTAACGTCACTCTCGGGATGTTTTATTTTCCATGTATCCAAACTCCAAGAGTACCTACTCGTAAGCAGAGTTAGATTGGTCTATGACCGCAGATTAAAAAATACGTGTTTTTCTTTAGCAATTGATTGAAAACTGTCACCGTTTGTTAGTAGTGGGTTATATTATTATTTTGCAGGTGTTCGAAGATGACTGCAGTGTCATATCTGATAATCCGCCAGTGGTCTCACCAGAGCCAAGTGAAATTGAGCAGAAAAAACCTGACACAAAACCAGTTCTGTCCAGGGCGCCGAGTATAGACGAAGTAGACAACATAGAGATGGACTCGGAAGGCAAAGAGAAAGTAAACGGAGAGACTGAGATGGGTGATAATAGGGATGTAGATTTAGACAGTCTGAAAGACTTAGATGATGAAGAAGAGGTACATATTAAGAGTACAGTTGAAAACCCTGATATGAGAAGGGAGAGCATAGCTGAGATAAAAAGGTTAGCTGAAGGGATAGTGCAGAAAGGCGGTGGGCGAGGGCCGCTGTGTAGCGTGGATAGTGCAAATATAAATCTCAATGGGAATGATGTAAGGTCGTCGCTGGATGAGAGCGTTCCTCAGGATATACCTCCACCGCAGCACACAAGCGTGATTATAACGAATCCATCCGTTGATCTGGCGGCGTCTGGTTCACCTGCTTCTGGTGGAACTACAGGTAAGATATTCTTTGGTCTTGCTTTACACAATTTGACCGGACTACTACTTGCTACAGATGAATATTTTCTTGTTTGCTAATGTCAACTATCTTTTTTGGGCCTTCATCTATGTGCTGTGCAAGCGCCTGGTTCTTGGAAGGCTAAAATGGCAGCGACTAAACTTAACTTAAAAAAACCCTGGAAAAAGTTAAACCTGCCCTTTCCTCTTTTTTCACTTGACTTCTGGTCCGTGCGACTGACTCTTCTTCTCTCTATCCAAGTGCGCATCGGGCCTATAGTGCCGACACGTCACTGGTTCTGTTTCCACATCTAACGTGTGTTTGGGGCAGCGAACGTGAGTCCAGCACGCAGTCCGCTGGGCGTGGTACGCGAGGAGTCCCACTCGGCCGGAGCGTCCTTCGACACGCTGGAGCCGAGCAATGACCCCCGCCCCGAGAACCGCTCCAACTGCGTCTCCCCAGCGAGTTCCAACGGAGGCGTTTACTCGGTAAGTAGATCGTACCACTAGTGCTAAGACCCTTAACTTACCCTACTTGGGTGACGAAACTAGGTAACTGTAAATGCTAGAGGTAATAAAAACAAAAGAAAACAAACAAACGCGTAGAATCGCGCAAACTCTGTGTTAGAAGTCAGAATCCATTAATAATAGTTTGAGAAGATACATTTTATTCTAAAGTATATATAAAATGTACCTAACCTAACATTTTGTTTTGTTTTGTTTAGTCAGAAATACGAAGAGCCTGAATGTAATTAGAATATTTGAATGTTTTATTTATTTAGTATGAAACATAAAGAATCTGAATGTAATTACAATATTTGAATGTTTAGTTTTCTTTATAAAGCCATTACTAAGTTATTCAAACTCAAGATTATGGTTATTTTTTCAGAATGAATTGGTCGAAAGTTTCGCATTGAATTTACATCGTATTGAAAAAGACGTACAGAGGTGCGACAGGAACTATCCGTTCTTTACCGATGAAAACTTAGACAAATTGAGGAATATTATGTGCACGTGAGTATGCTTCCTTATTTTATTACAGCTATTTAGTTTTTTTTCATTAAATTCGTAAGCATAACTACCTAAAATTCGAAAATTATGATTTATATCTTGCTTAGAATCAAATTAGAGGTTCGGAAAACTATAATACTTAAAGCTGCGTAGTGGTTACCCCAAGATGCAATATACCATATACTTAGGGGAAAATATCGGTGGTAAAATCTCATTTATCTAGTACTAGCTTCTGCCCGCGACTTCGTCTGCGTAGAATTGTACATAGAAACCTATTAAAAAAAAACCGCATCAAAATCCGTTGTGTAGTTTTGAAGATATAAGCATACATAGGGACATGGGGATATAGGGAATAGGGACAGAGAAAGCGACTTTATTTTATACTATGTAGTGAAGTTTATCGTAGAAAAAATAGAAAGCGTTGCCGGTGTGAGGTTGCGACTGATATATTGACGGCGATGGCTCTTTGCGTGCAGATACGTTTGGGAGCATCTCGAGATGGGCTACATGCAAGGCATGTGTGACCTGGCGGCGCCGCTGCTAGTGATGATGCGCGAAGAGGCCGCCGCTCATGCGCTGTTCGCTAGACTCATGCGCCACGCCCAGCACAACTTCCCATCGGGACAAGCCATGGACGCGCACTTTGCGGATATGAGGTTAGTGTCTCCCAGAAATATCCCTTCTCTTCATCCAATGTAGGTGCCGGCTGTTAGTGATGATGCAAAAAGAAACCGAAGCGCATCAAATTTACCATCTGGACAAATCATGGACAACTTTGCGTTCAACCTTACGACCTTTAAGCAAATGATCAGAAAAATCTGTAACAAAAAGTGAACTCCACTCTTGACTCGCAATATAGGCCTGAGAGTGAGATTCAAGATATAATAGCGCTAAATCATAATCAATTTTACTAACAAAGAATTTATATCCCGGTAGATCACTGATCCAGATCTTGGACTGCGAACTTTACGAGCTGATGCACGCTCACGGCGACTACACTCACTTCTACTTCTGCTACCGCTGGTTCCTGCTAGACTTCAAGCGGGAACTGCTCTACCAGGACGTGAGTATCTGTTCCTGACCCTGAACTGACACTGCACGAGCTAATTCGGACGCAAAGTTATTACATACATTATTTTCAATTGAAGTGCTCTACCAAGACGTAGGTACTTATCTAATCCAGATTCTGGACCGTGAGCTGTACGTTGTAAGAGTAAATTCGATTGCACAGAGACTGCATTCATTAATTTCTACATGTGCTAGCGCTAGCTCTTATTTGACTTCAACCAGGACTCTCCTTTACCAAAGCGTGAGTATCTGATCAAGTTCCTGAATTGGTAGCTGTACGAGCTAATTCCCGCGCTCAGCTAATACTCATTGATTCCTACTTCTGCTAGTAGTGCTGGTTCTTGTTCGATGTCAAGCGGGAATAGCTCTATCAGGTCGTGACTACTTATAATTTTTCATAACCTAGACTGTAATGATAATGAGTATAGCGCCGCCTGGTATAGAATTGATGAACTGTTACATTAAACATGGATCTAGCGCATAATGACGCCACCTCTTTCGTCCACAATTTTACCGGTATCGAAATTTCTAGACACTGGCTCAGAATGACGAACGGGTACAGAAAGATATAGCCAAATCAAGCTATGTGGTTTGGAAGCACGCTCTCCGAAGTATTGCTTAAGACGTCGAAAAGCAATCCTATCAAGTGATTTATTCGTGTGGCATGGGTCGGGCATAGGCGACGAATAAATGACTTATGACTTAATTAGAAAAAAACAGATACAGAAATAACAGAAATTCAAAAACTCTCTGTATCCATCGAAAGGTTACGAGGCTCTCTGAGAGCAATGTAGCAGCCAAGGTTGAGTACTCTTTAGCATCAAGGGGACACGTGCAAACCAACACTTGGTAATCTTCTTGCGGACGCGAGTAATCTCTGTCGCACTCAGATGTATGCACAGCACTGTTTTGTGTGCTAAATGTTAAGGCCTGCGATGCATTTATCTTGTTATCGTGCAGGTGTTCGCGGCCTGGGAGCTGATCTGGGCATCACGGCGCGTGGCCTCGGAACACATGGTGCTGTTCCTGGCGCTGGCGCTGCTGGAGACCTACCGCGACGTCATACTCGCGAACGCGATGGACTTCACCGACATCATCAAGTTTTTCAACGGTTATTATGACTTAAAATACCTCAAGTTACTCGTACTAGGTTTTATTCAAAACTTGTTATGTTTGTTTGTATGTATGAGGGGCAAATCTTTCTGGCTAAATTGACCCACTTACAGTGGTCGGATTGAATTAATACTTTGTATGGATGTGTAAGTTTGATGCTGTATAAGTTTGTGTGTGGAGTTCTCCCGAACATATAACCGAATATAGCTGGCCAGCGAGGAGGCGACCGAGCCACGGTCACACTAGAGTTTTTGGTTGTTGTAACCTGTAACGTCACACTACGACGAGTATTTTGATGAATGTATTAACAAATCCGTCAGTGTCGTCTTAATGCTGTATTATTAGTTACATACAATGTTAAAGTCGCACCCTTCGTGGAAGAAAGACGTAAGTCCTATTAAGGCTCTACAGGACTCACGTCTTTCTTCCACGAAGGGTGCGAAGTATGTATGTATGTAAACTCTTTATTGTGCAAAATAAACTAGACAAATACAATTGACAGACACTGAGAAAAAAAAAAGAAAGTAGGTATCTTCTATTGTCTTTTTCCTCCTATATTAAAATTAAAACAATTATCTGTGACGTAACAGTGCCGTAGGCATCTTATCAATGTAAGATATACATCGCCACACAAATTAAGCATCACATTAATATTTACCGCCGAATCATTTAGATAAGAAGGCAAGGGGAACTACCTAGAATATCTACTTTGTTTACAATTACAACGTCCTATCTGTAATGACATTGTTAGGGCAAATCGCCTGAGAAATTTTATAACCCTTTCATAAGAAAAAAACCACGCATAAAGGATTTTATAGTCGCAATGATGTTAAAATGATAACCACAATGATTGTTAATGATCGCATCTTCATGTTAAAATCACAACGTTTGAGTCCTTTTTTTGTAAGGACGGTTTTGGCGATATCTCCGAAACTTTGAGAGCTGCATTATTCAAACCAATGATCATTAAAAGTATTTATAAGGAACAAAAATTGTATGACTCTGCTCCACTATACTTAATCACTTAATTTAAAAAAAAAACTAAGTATTTTCAAACACTACCTACTGAAACAATTTTCTCACCCGGCTATATGTATGGTCAAAATTAGGATATTTTTAGGCTTACTTTATATTTTGATCATGTATTACTTGTTTACAGAAATGGCGGAACGACACGACGCGACAGCAGTGCTCTCTCTTGCGAGGGACCTCGTACTGCAAGTTCAAACCTTAATAGAGAACAAATAAAGTTAAAATTAAACAATAAATATATCCAAACCTAATCACTGCTCTACGTAGTTTTATGGATCATCGAACGAATGACAAGTATGAGAACTAAATGGTAAAAGTTAAAGATTAGTTATAAAATAAATACGATTAAAATATTTTTTGTAACTGTTTCACTTTTTTGTTGCTAACTTATATGTATATTTAAAAAGTATGTTCGAAAGTCTAGTTTTGATAGCGGCATTAAATTAATGTTTTCAATATTATTTGGGTGCAAAATATATTTTTTATTGATTAAAGAAAAACTTTATTAAAGTATAGTTCTATATTCATAAAAAGTTACACAAATGCTCAGTTTAAAAGTCTAAAATTAAAACAACCACCAGAATTTTAAGTTTGTACAATTTTACACGAGCTTAGGTTTTCTTTTCTTTCAAAAAAGGATAGGTACTTATTTGCCAGAAACACCTTTGAAAAATATTACTTATTGCGTTTAATATTGTCAAATCCTGTAATTCCTTGCGTAACGAAATACAAGGAAAACATACGAGGAAACCTACTACTGATTCCCATTCATAAAAAATGAATCTGCCGGAAACGTAATGATAACAGTACAGTACAATAACATGGAGTACTACGACTGTTTCCGAGTACCGATCTAATAGGTAGGTACTTGCTGTAGAGGAATCCCCTACTTTGTGGAGTAGCTTCAGTTCTCTGTTGTTTTTGAGGGCCGCTTGCACGATTTAGGGTTAAAAAAATAAATCGTTTAACCTGGCTTAGTGACAGTTCCATGCATTTTGAAAGCACATTTTACCACTATTAAGCCTGGGTTTTGAAAAGGTTCTTCAGTGATTCATGATTGCATATTATTAAAATGATGTTAAGTACCTACCTAGATGATTGTACCTAAACTCGTCGCAAAATTAAAGGCCCGTTTTGACAGTTCACGCCTATGAAGTTCTCTATTTTTTACCGATCGAAATGTTCTGAAGGTAATTACATTTTTCATTGATGGGTACCGCCCACTTGGCTAAGTGCTGTGCATAACGATTTTTTCATATTGTCCACAGACTAATAATAATCGGTTAAAGAAAAAAAAAATCGATCAAGATATTTCTTTAAGGCCGACTCGCACTTGGCCGGTTTTATTTATTTAAATACTAGTGTTCATCAATCAATTAATTACTGAATTTCACTGAATTTCAACATCAATTAATTACTGAATTTCACCAGCTGTGTAGTGATCTTTACTGAAAATTATGAGCTTGGAGCTCCAAAATTGACCTTTTGTAACATTGTATCATTTCAAAATCTACAACATCAGTGTAAGTAAAATTTTCTAAACAGAACTTTAATCCAATGCACTTTACAATATATATTCAAATCGATCAAGTACTCATGCAAACTTGAATCGATTTATCGTGAGTATCGAGTACCGAGTCGTATGGTTACATCACTAGTGACGTCGCAAAGACAAATGTCAAAACGGGCCTTTTATTTTGCGACGAGTTTAGATATACAAATTTCAGAAAATTTATAAAAGGCAAATCTACAATATAGGTAGTATTCATATTAAAAACTGCAATCGCTAATTGTATACGCACTTATCACTGTCAAAAATCGCGATTTTCTCAAAGATCTAATCATTAACCGATAACTTTAACATTAGTAGGTACATAAGATGATCAACAGATAAACATAAAATATCGGAGCATAAAAGATGCTCAAAACCACATCGTATAATCCATATCATACCTAGTAGTACATTATGTTTTTTCCGTTCAGTCACAGCTCGAACCACGAAAACCAAGAGTACCTAATTGATTGCTTGAAAATTATATACCTACCTACTTAAATATATAAACAATAAACTGTTAGAACCTATTTAGCATTACCATACTCTAGTCTAGTATGTCATATCGGTCAAATTAAGTACCTAACGATAAATTATATCGAGTTAGTACCTGCTATATGTAAACAAGTTAAGTTCATACTCGTGATAAGTATGATCCCACCTGCATATCGTCTTAAGGAATACCTACTTTTCCTCCGTGCCTTGTTTCTTTTATATTTTTAAATTATGATTCTGGTTGAACCATTAGATCTTGTTTTCATCGCACTATCTAACATTTTCTTTAGCCAAGTCGTATTAATATTACAAGGCTTACATTCAACTTAAGTAAGCGTTAACCGTGTCTCCTATTTAGACCAATACAATTATTATACATAATCATAACTGGTGGTAGTCACGGCGTACCGAGGCAAAACAATAAACTTTACAATATCTTGCCAAGCTTTGGCCATCGTTCACTAGCTGAAGCGGGTGGACGAGGTGTTCGGCATTGCTTTTTGAGCTTGGGTGAGTTTGGATTCTTAGTACTTACCTAAAACAATGAAAAGTTGGCCCTTGTTTGGCGGTTTGTAACGGCTGAGGTCTGAACGTTCGCCAAGACTTGGCATACGATGCGTGTAAAACGCTATTTTAATCTTGGCTATCATGGCCACTGTGCCCAGAATCGGCCATCGTAGCTATGCTATGTAGGTGGAAATAGCGAGTCATTCCAATGTGGTTTGGTTTGGGCCCCACTCACTCGAAACATCAGTTGGCATATACATCTAAGCATTTTTTACTAATATCATTTTGCGCATATTTTATTTGAACTTTTAAGATATGGAGTTTTCTCTAGCATGTCACCAAGCTTGGGTAGGTACTTATCTAGATACCTTGACTTTTAATTTACTGGGGCTACGAAGAGACCCATAATTTATTATAATAACGGTAAATTAATTAACAAATTACCCTGTACTTACTATTAGCTAATGATTTACTAGATATTATGTTTAGGTTATATCGGTTTGAACAATGCGCTTCATGTGTTCGTCCACGCGATAAAACAAATGTTATAATTATTATTCACGCTCATGAATTAAATTTGAGGTAATTATTATTGTAAGTACCTAAATACTTTATTAGCGCTTCCAAGTTTGGTTTGTGATACATTACTTCAAAATTGAATGCTTTAAGGATAATTAGCAATCTGAAAGAAAAAAGATGGACAAACTACTTAGTTGAACTAGTAGTTTGTGCATATATCTCAGTGTTTGTCAATTGTATTTGTCTTGTTTATTTTGCACAATAAAGAGTTTACATACGTACATACATACTAGATACAGGAAAAATAAACTATTTTTCCTTGATTGTGCGTCGTAACTGTGAAGTTACTTTTTTGAATTAGCATTGATTGGCAGTGTTTTAAAGCCCGTAACATTGATGAGAATTTGCGTCTCTCTAATAACGCCTAAACTCGACGGCTATAAATTTATTTTTAAAATACATGCCATGTAACTAGGTACCTACTTAAATATGCTAGCTTTTTCATCAACTTCAATACATTCAGAAGAAAAAGTAAATACCTGTTATAAATTATAATGCAACGTGTACTTTTTAGCTTATCGTTAATTAAGAGAAAAATAAACCTATTTATTTAAAGTTTTACTAAGTGTAGCCCATATATTCTGATATTGTCTTTTTAAATAAATTTATATGTATACTATGTAATCTACGTCGATAATTTTATCATTAGCCCTGCAGCTTCCTAGGTGTTTTATATAAAAAAAATATCGGTGTCCGTCAACCAATAATGTGTTTGTGATGTTTCTAATACGCTTAAATTAACAGTAAAATACATATTTTAATACATGTACACACCGTTCTGTGCAAGACAGGCCTAAGTCCAAAAAACTATATGTTAGCCAAGCTACTGTGTTAAGAACACGTTAACTGGTGTCAAATTTAGTAAAATATTTTAAATAAACTACTGAAAAAAAAAACTTTATAAATTAAATGAAACTATAAAGGGTGTTTTATAAAATTAAATTTAACGTCTAGATAAATGTTTGTACGAATCAATGTAATGACCATTTTATTCGCACTTGTTATTTAGGAGATGAAATTATTTTAACCTGTTTAGTGTACAGTAATACTAAAGTATATAACATTAATACCTATGTGTAGCATGTAAATAATGGATCGAGTGGATAATAAGTAATTTTATTGTGTAACTGCTTATATCGAACGTTGTGAACAAATTCCGAAATCGGTGGTCAAAGTGATTCGCTTTAAGTATCCTTCAGCCAAGAACATAAATATCCCCACAAAGTTGCAAAATTATAATATAAATATAGAAATGTTATGCCACACTTGCCTCAGGGATATCCACGATTTATAGTCGAGTTCTCTGGTATTATTCAGCCAACCATTCAAAGATATCTACACAAAATAGACTTTATTAATGGTTGTGTAAGGTGTATGTTTAGATATTTTTAAATGGATTGCTTGATTGAAGTCGTAGGTGGAAACGGATTAGAACTCGACTTTACCTTGACAAGTCGTCAACTTTCGGCATTGTTCATGAGGCTCGAAATTGTGATAAATATCTAGTCAAAATTTGTCTGGGCGTTTTTAAATTGCTTTAGCAATATACCGATACATATTCATCGGTCATTTTAAAGCACTGCCCTTGTTAGCCACTTGGTCCACATTCTTATACATTATTCGGATAATGTATTAAACTTGTGCTGTGTGTCCTTTTATACACTTGTATACCTTCCATACATTATCAACGTAATAGATGAGTAGATTAGAATCCCATTAGCAAAAATAGTTTAGATACCATCATTCACTTGCGAATACCATCTTGTTGTTTAGATCTATGTTACCTTTAAAGTCCATTGTCCATGGTCTTTATCTGGGGGTATGAAAGGTTGAGATAGGAAACCTTGGCGGTATAGGTACTAGCGGAGTTCAATTTTAGATCAAGTAGTGGAACCTTGTCATAGAAATATTTTGACTATGACTATTTTACAAACGTTGCTGGAGATTGGAAATATTAAATATGGCATCGATCCATTGTAGTGTAGTAATATCCTAGTTGAGATGATACAACTGATACAGAATCGTTTGAATATCCGCTAATATGGTGAAGTAGCAAAATCAAAAAAGATTAGACGAATATTTGACTTCTAGAATTGTACTTCTGGGCTAGAGCGATCTGAAATTGACAATGTATCTCAAATAGATTTATACTGTAGTATCATCACCTTCAGCCAAATATGTGGTCTACCACCCTAAGATTTAAAATCCATTTGAAATCCTTTACACGTTTTAAAATATGACGATAAAATGTTTCTGTCAGCGACATACCTATTCATTTGATAGGAAGTGAAATTGATAGATCACTTATTTGGCCGACTGTAACTACTTTCTTAAGTCATTGCGTGGAATCGAACAGACGATCAGAAGGAAAATAGTAAGTACCTATATTTTTACTGGACAAGTAATTAAATATGTTAGAATCGAACATCAAGGTCTTTCCAGTAGCTACCCAAAAAGACATATGTTTTTCCTATATAAAAGTACTTAACTATAGTAAAAAGTATAGCGTAGCATAATAGATATTTAACGATGTTATAATTGTGGCATCCTAACCGTCATTGTTTATAGATTGGTAATGGAACTATTTTTGTGAAAGTCATCTTGTCATTAAAGTATGTTTACATTTTGATGGTGGTTTCTCTTGACCTTACTACGGCGTAGTACTACGGTGAAGCCCCGGCGTGTGCGCTAATGTAGGCTGTCGACGTAGTTGTGACGTCGCGTGGACCGGACCGACTGTGTGAATTGATTAAGTTTACGTTTAGTTTGATTGTATAAGAATGAGTCATCGCCTCAAAACCAGCTGAAGCAGCCATTCTAAAAACCGGCCAAGTGCGAGTCGGACTTGTGCACCGACAGTTCCGTGCAAATTCAGCACGTGAATATAAAATCCAGTATTAGCAGATCCCTACTCCTAAGCAAAATGTAGGCAGTGTGAGGTCGGTTTATATTGGTTATTTAGACAGACTTAATAATGTTAGATTTTTAGTATTTGTTGTTATAGCGGCGACAGAAATACGTCATCTGTGAAAATTTCAACCGTCTAGCTATCACGGTTCCTGAGATACAGCCTGGTGACAGACTGACAGCGAAGTCTTACTAAAGGGTCCCGTTTTTACCCTTTAGTCAATTAATTTAACTATTCATAAAAATAGTGCTATCAATTATTGTAATCGTTTTTACATTAATTCAAAACAAAACGACAGCATATCACAAGTAAAATTTGCAATAAGTTTTGATGAATAAGGAGAGGTGCATGGTAAAAAAACAATAGTGTTAGGAACATAGGAACTTATAATTAATGTATCATATTTTTGTTTCCTTATAGGAAAGGCAATTGACTAAAACGATCCGCTGTCACTTATTTCCTGCTAAAGCACCCTTGGACTTCTAATTTACAATTTGACCATCAACATTATTCCGCCCGTACTAACTAAATCTAATTTCACATTTCAAAGCCAGATAGTTGACGTTTCTGTTTCTACTAGTTATTCATATCTAAGTGTAGTCTATGTACCGATTTAAATGTGAAGTAAACAACCCTGAAACCAATGATTTAGCCTCCATTTTCCAGAGGTCAGCCGTGTCAACCACAAAGCAGGCAGGCAGGAAGTCGTACGTTGGCTCCAGATTTGGGTATTTAAGATGCTCAGATCGCGCTGCATTTCCAGCCACGCATCCGTCTGAACTCGACATTGATTTCATCGTTCCCGTTTTACTCTATTAATTTTTAATATTGTCATTCACTAATTATAAACTACTTTAGATTGCATCTCGCGCCGTAATTTTAAAGCTAATGAGTGTGGTCTTACAGCGCGGACTTCCTAAGATTCTTTTCCTTATAATCGTCACTAATCTCCGGTACATTAACGAGGTCGCTATGAGATGCAGGGAAGGGAGACCAGTGGTCCCAGGTCTTTACGACATCAAAGAATGACTGGCCAGGACACTCGGTCTCTCTGACTTGTCTGTGACCAACTAATTTGTAGTCTGGTTTGATGTACCCTAGCTCGACGCCGGCCGCTATCAAAGCCTTCACAGTCTTCAGCTGCTCTGCTGGCGGTATGGCATCTGAGAATTAATAAGGAGATATTAAAATAAACAAATGAAAAGGAGCGTATATATCTTGCTTTGAGGGCTGTTATCGGCGCAGTCGCTCGTGGACCACCGGTGCGAAACAATATCTCAAAATATTAAAAAAATAAAAGTATTGTTGACAATGTTCTATTTAGAGTCGCTATAAATGAACGAAGCTAATAATAACCAACTCAATTTAAAACAGAAATGTTGACACGATGAACTTCATAGTCCATGCCTTAGTTAAGCAGGTATTCTTCGGTTAAAAAGTCGCTCGGAATTTCGTGGCATATTCCTGATTTGATCCAAAGTTGCCTACATAGTTTCATTATATTCAATGTTTATAAAAAAAGGTTTATAAAGAGTTATTGTATTTTATTGTATTGTTTAAATAAAACAACTTACCTGTCCAATCGCCTATAACGCATATGCCGATGCTGACAGTGTTGAAGTGGAGGGCATGGGCGCCCAGTATCTTCCAGCCCCTGCCTTCGTACGCCACGCCGTCGCTACCCACCGCAAAACTGAAACAATCAAAACAATATTATTAATCAGTGACGCAAGTAGAGTCTAGTATTTCTCACTAT
Source organism: Pandemis corylana (assembly GCA_949127965.1). Taxonomy (NCBI): domain Eukaryota; kingdom Metazoa; phylum Arthropoda; class Insecta; order Lepidoptera; family Tortricidae; genus Pandemis; species Pandemis corylana. The sequence continues at coordinate 7,680,567 of OX421864.1, read as the reverse complement.
TGTGGCAGATATTATATTAAAATACGGCGTAGTGTGTCGGGCCACGTGCATTGGTAGAAGTTTAGATCCTCAAATGAAGACCACGGCTACACGAATTATTGGGACTCGATTGATGAGGAGAAGCGGTCGGAGAATGTCGTGACAGCCGTCTCTCCTTGACATTAAGTATCTCTACCAAAGTAAGCTGCACAGTCCTATAAAGAGTCTTGTCACAGGCATCGCTATGCCTCATTCCCAGGGTGTTGACAGCTAGGTGTTGCTAACGAATTTCTCACAATATTTGACATTATCAGGACTAGCTTGAGGACCTTGGTATCATCAAAGGCATTAAATACTGCCTTTAAATATAATAGATTATCCGCTACGTGTAATCTACTTAATGATAACAGCGTAGATAATCTTAATAGTACTTACACAAAGTACGTTAATCCATTGGTACACGTGAGTTATCCATATCCATATCCGCCACGTGTCATGTAATTCAAGTCTGCTTTAAACGATTAAAAAAAACTTAATTTTGTTGATTATTTTTTGTTCCTTAGGGTAGCTCTTTTCGTATGCTTGTAATTTATTTAACCGCTCATAATTACCTGTATCCAATATCCCACCAATGCCGGCCGTTCATGTGGAAGTCCTGCATGCTCTTCATAGCAGCCCTGCACTCCTGCCTGTTGTAGCAAGCAGCAGGAGTGGCAGAGTGGTGTATCACCACATATGGGACCGGGGTGGGGAGTGGTAGGACTTCTGTCGCTGGCTGGGCATTCCAATCCGCCCGGTTGGAGTACGGGAAGTCGTATGATACCAACTCCACCTCATTTTCTGAAGAATCGGCCGAAATAGATTTTTCTGTAGGAAATAATTAGGTATTTATGAGTAATCTGATGATTAAATCAAAAGATGAGTTGAGTGAGAAGGGTAGGTTAGCACCTTCGCATTGGACCTACGATTAAGAAAACCATCCGTCCAGATTTGAGCGCGCAAATTCGAATTTTATCTGGATTTTTACTTTGTCCAGATTTATACACATACACACTCTTTCACATCACTCGTAAAGAACTAGGTCGATAGCTATTGTTTGAAAATAATAAAAATCTATATACCTACCCATGTAGCTACAGCTGAAATCTAATTTCGAACTAAGTTGTCAAGACTATAAGTAGATCAGTTATTTGCTTCTATTTCAAATTCAGCACATTTTTTGCCATTTTCGAACATTTTCGAACTTTAACTGCGCTTTTTACGCAAAAATTAACTTTTAAATGCGAGGTATAAAAAATATGACGACTGCCTAATTTTGTTCCTTGATCCCATATAATATGCATCTAAGACAAATTGAGTCCATATATGCAGTAGGTAATATCTTTTTAAAGTACGATAAACAATAAACGTTTTAATAAAGTTACATTCTATGGGAATGCAAATAGTGATGTTATGATTGAAATATCGATATTGTATCGGTATTGTATATATTGAACTAGATGTGTTCCTGCGACTTTGTACACGTTGTAATTTTTTACCGGGATAAAAAATAGCCTATGTTACTCAAGAATAATGTAGCATTTTAATGGTGAAATATTTTTTGTTTGTCCAGTAGTTTTTAGTTTATTCATTACAAAGATACGTTGTCATTCGGCCATTTTGCACGCTTAGTAATAAATTAGCATTCAAGTCGCTTGTTTTATTGGCTCCATAGCTGAATACTTCTCAACTACTCGTATATATATAAAATTGGATCGATATCGTATCTACTGATCACTTATTAGGTCACAACACTATAACTATCAAACTGCATCTGTCATCGAGAAAATAAATGATTGGAACAACTATAGTACTTTACGTATTTAGCAATTATTATTGTGAGGCTTTTCAAAACGTGGAGTTTTTTGTGCCCGGTGACTTTGAATTATGTCATTCAATGAATTGATAATAACTTAAAAAGTAAACATACAACGATTTCTATAAATACGTCGGAGCTTGTTTACATGTTGATTGCCTATTTACATTTTTAGATACTAAACAAAGATTAGATAGATTTAAATAATTTATTGTAGGTATGTACGAACCTGGTTTTAACACCATTTTTATGACACTCAATTTTCTGCATTGACGTAGCTACTGTTTACTATTTACATTATTTAAACGCAAAACTCTGGTACGTCTACTCACTGTGATTTTCTCCAGGCTACTAAACAAAGTGAGGTCAATGAACAAAGAGCGAGAGCTGAATATCAACGTATTTTGATTACCTACGTGTAGGTACCTTGCCTTTACCAGTATACCTAACAATCAATTATTTCTATTTGTTAACTAAATTCATCGCTTAGAGTAAAATGAGACGCACTAAGTTACTTAGAAAACATTAACCGATTATTTTTTGTCGTAGGTTTTCTGACTTATTTATGTCAAAATCGTCACTTATGGTTAAAGTTATTTTTTAAGTACAACTCACACTGGGGCTAGGACGTAAAAAGACACGCAAATTTCGAGTTGGATGAAAACCAGGATTCTTGCTGGGGAACCCTCTGTAATATTTAACTTTATTCTATTTTTAATGTCTTGTTATAGCGTCTATTCTATAGTAACGCAATCTGTGAAAATTTCAAGGTTTCATCTGTTACATTTATTAGATACAGCCCTGTGACCAACGGAAAACGGAACTATAAGAGTCTCGTTTGTACCAGCACCAGCACTGAACCATTTAAGAGAGTGGGTGTTCCTAATTCTTCAGTTTTTTTCACATTGGTGTCCCGAACTTCGTAATCCTTTGTTTAACTTTTTTAACAAAGGACCAGCGCAGCTTTATCTCTTTATACCTACTTACAGCAGTTCAGCGAGGGAATGCTGCCAGCCTTTTGGACATCATGTCACGGGGGCCATTTTTTAGGTAGATAAATTATTATTTTATATTTAAAAGATTTTATAAATTATTAGTCTGTCCATGACGCCCTGAAGGGGCACACAATAACAATTTATCACTAAATCTAAGGATATAAATTTAAATGTCAATAGTTAATATATTAATTTCAATCATGCTATTGTATACTATTTATTAAATTCAGTATAAGCTCGTTAATTTTTAAGTCAATGAGTTTTATAAATTATAAAGAGAATTAAATAAAAATGAAAAAGGCAAAATCCGCTTGTCAAACATTAATATTTCTCAATTAAAAATGTCCTTAACCTATTTTTATATACAGTTATATTATTCGCGATTCGTTCCTGATGAATTCCGCGCGGGATGTTTACAATTTGGATACATTTACACAGTGGACCCTTTTTGAACATGGCTAGGTTGACTTGTTTTTTTCCGCGGTTTCGTAAAAAAAATATTATGTTATGATTATGATTTTTTACCTGTTAAAATAAACGACTTTTGCTGAGTTTCTTCCGGCGCATTCTTATAACAATGGTGGTATTTCAAAAAGCGTTGATAGAAAAAAAATAAAGCCATGTAAAGGTATAAAGAAGCCCTTTGCAGCTTTTTTACTGGATACATAAACTTTGATTAAATTTTTGATTAAATTCTATTAGGTATATTGAATTTTTGAATAATTTCAGCTTTTAATGTTAAGGTTTGAGGTCGACGCTGATAATTCGATCAGTCAGAACTCTTCTCTCAGGACCAATTTTTCAGTCGTCAGTTAGTTCTCATTCAACGAATAGCTCTATGTATGGGTGGGTATCTGTTAGATAGACGCAGAACTGACAATTGAAAATCAATCCTTAAAATATTTAAGATTAAAAATTACTAAGATCTCAGTTAAACTTACTTGAAAGCATCACAGCTGGTACTGCCACAACGAATCCAGCCACTAACGCAATTAACAAAACAACCAGCAACAGCTTCATTTTACTTCTTTGCTCTGCTGGCCTCACTGGGTACTTCTGATCAAAGTAACTGTGGTTGACATGTGACATATCTGGAATTAATTGATTACTGAATAAAAAAAAGCGTGAAACCTTACGCTGCTAGACCTACACTACTACACTGTTTACTTCCTATGTAGTCTGAATACTGTAATCTGTAGATATTAAGGTTTATCGGACACGCAAAAGATAAAGTTCGAGTGCGTTTGTTGTCTTTCTATTTAAATATCTCTTTGTGCGCATATTAATTGCTGTTATCAATTTATTTATCACTATCCCGCGGGAATTTTGCAGTTTTCTAGCATTAAAATTAGACATCCTATGTGACGATCCCTCTATAAATTTTATCGAATGCTGCACCGATCGTCATACATATTATATTATGTGAAATAGTAACAGAGACTCATAAAGCTGTTCACATAAAACGTCAATCGATAATTTTATTAGAAAGTAGAGGGAGAAGATTCGTACAATTAAATAATTTTGTGTAGAAACGTTGACAGAAAACATTTATAGTTTTTGGATTTTATTTCTGTTTTTTCACGTTAATTTTGGAAATATGTAAATTAAACCTAGCTTAGAACAACATACGAAGGCTTTGTTTCATTTTAATCGGATGTCGGGGAGAACAAAATCTAATTGTATTTAACTGTCATTAAAAAAAACCTTGACACTGCCAAAAAGTGGTATAAATTAATAAAAAAAACTTACATATTCATGAACTTTGCAACTACGCGTTACTGTATTCATAAATAACTTTCAGATACGAGTGCAACAAATTTTTATTAGGTACCGCATCGAATTAAAAACAAGATTTTTGATGATATTTTAACATTAGAATGCTGTTCGGTATGCATATGCGGTACCAATGCAACGTCTTAAATGTTTGACTTATAGCCACTTATTGCTAAATATGTATAATGCTAGATTTAGTCGTTGATAGTTCCTTATTTTACTTATGAGACTACTAAATTAAGCTTAACACTAAATTGAGTTTTTTTTAATCAAGTGGCTATTAGTGATTAATTGCTAATTAAAATATAATATGCAAAGATTTGAAAGTGTTATCAGATCACGAATAATACAAAATTTTTGAATAATAATACAGGTACACTTTTAAGAACAACATTTTTACGCGTGTCGTACAATATGCGACATGCCAACAACCGCGTTAAACCTTTTCAAATAGAACGATTAAGTATAATACAAAACTATGTTCAAAATACCTACACTGTACTCAATAATTGTAGAAATTCTTTCAAATTACGCACAAATACAAAATGTATCATAAACTTTCAATATGTAAAATTCGTAAACGCAAACGCCGTGCAAGCAACTAGCGAGCGACGGATCGGACTGCTGACTATATAAACTTGCTCTAAACTTGCTTTATACATATATACAGTCGGTTTGGTAACCGAGGTGATTCCCCAGCGCGGACGCCGATTCAGAGGATGCATCTATACATCATGTTCGCGAAATTTATACGAATTTAAATTGAGTTGAATTATAGGAAAGAAATGCATTTGTAGCTGTGCAGTACGCACTGTCAGTGCTGTTCAGTCAGTTATAACAATAAACCATCCAGTCTTAGAAGGCCGCCACAGTCGAGACATCATATTGTTTTTTATGTCTAATCTGTTCCCTTAAGTAGAAAAGTTTTATGCCACATTTTTGTTTTTGTTAAACAAGTTGCGTGTACTAAAAACATATATACCTAGTCAAACAGGTTCAGTAATCGTATGTGTAATATTGAAACTGTGTTTAATACTTTTAACTTACAAGTTTTAAGTACAGGGAATTAAACTTAGTTATATAGCTATTTACTTTACAAATTCATTTGTATTTGTGTGATTACGTAGATTGGTAACTACTGTAATCTATACTAATATTATAAAGAGGAAAGATTTGTACCTATTTTTGTATGTTTGTATGTTTGTAATGAATAGGCTCAAAAAGTACTGGGCCGATCTGGATGAAATTTGGAACATAGATAGATTATAGTCTGGAATAACACATAGGTTACTTTTTATCCCGGAAAATTGCGTGATTCCCGCGGGATAGCGATAAACGAATTCTATGCAGACGAAGTTGCGGGCAAACGGCTATCAGTCTATAAAAAGGTAACGCAATGGCTACTTCGCTCCCAGGGCGGTGCACTCTTTAAATCCTAATTCGAGTGACATCGTCAGTAGCGGAAAAAAAATAGACTTCGATCAACTTTCATGTTGTAAGCTTATATTGAGAAATTGAAGAATTAACGATTCAAGTTCATCTGCGTTTAAATTGATACAAATCATCGTCTAGCTGCGCCACCCGTGACATTACCTACTTAGTTATAAGAAGGAAATGCGGGCGGCCTTAATTTCTACGATCATATTCCTGTGTTATCTCGACGAATGCTGACATTAGGCCAAAATATACACCAGTGCCGCTGCCCCTCGATATTTCATAATGTAATTATTACATATAAGAACATTCCCATAGTATAATGTTTAACATTGACTTTCTCTCTTAAATCGCCATATTAAATGATCTGCTCTACCTACTACCCATAGCTATTTTTTTTGGATCAACTAATTCTTTGTGTATAAGTAAGTAACTTTAATGTTTGTAAAATTTTAGTCACTAGCTCCAGTGGTAGACTGCGTTGTCTGTCAGTCAGTCAATCATTCATTGTCGTTACTCTCTTATAGTGTAGAATTGTAGATCTAAGTGGCACTCACAAAGAAAAATACCTAAAAAAAATTAATGTCGATATTTGATTGTAAGCAAGTAGGTAATAGGTTAAAAAAAAGTAGGTAAATGCTTTATTCTACAAATATAAAGAAACAAACAAATTTCACAAAAAAAGATTAGATACCTACTTGCACCATGGCGAATTTATCCCTATAAGGGATCTCCACCAGTTGACTTCTGGGTAGATGAGACGAGCATTACACTAGGGACCGATTGTAGCTGCTAGTGGAATAACTATGACTATAAGAGCTATGTTTTCTCATTTCATAATGTACTTATTATATTCGCACGAACCTAAGCTTCGAGCAACTGCGGGCTTGTACAGCAAGCGTAGATGTGCATACTGTTTACCTGTTCAACTGATTCCTCGTGTTAATTGGTGGGGCTGTATTTAGGTAAAAAACATAGAATGTAACGGTTGCTTCTCTTCCCGCGCAGATGGTAAAAGCCCATAGAGGGATTGGGCTAAAATATTAGGGATCATGTTATATAGGCGATGTGACTAGCAACCCATCACTGTTTTGATTCCCCTTTCCATCCATACGCCTACAAATTATGCTAAACGTATGGGATTTAGGTCTTGTAACCTTAGGCTCTCTACCCCGTAAGAGATAAAGACGTGATATATGTATGTAGGTACTTAGTTAATTTATTGTGCGGAGTTTTGTGTTACTTACAAAGATGTCTTAGAGCTGATCTGCAGAGTGTAAATATAATCCACCCATTATTAAAAACTAACGGACTAATATTGATTTCTTTCCAAAGCATTAGGTATGCCTGCCTTAGCGATATCAATGATTGGTAGGATGCTTGGCGCGTATAGCCTAAAAGTGCGACTTCAAATCCTGTCTGACACACCGAAATTTTTACTCTTCTCCGAAATAAATCTTTTTTTTTTGGTGTCAGCTTCAGGAGCATTATTATTTCCGCGGCAACCCACTTTACGCCCAGTAACGGTATTTGCAGAGTGTAAGAACCTGAATGCATGCTTGAATTAAACTGTGTTATTTACATGCCAACGCTATATTGAGCATAGCTATCCATACCTACTTATATTAACTGCGTCTTACAGCAGAACCTTTTCAAAAACGAAGTCGAATAAGTTTACAAACTCAACCAGACTGCAGGAAAACTCGCGTACTGAAATGAAGAGTTTACGGCTTCAAAACTTATTTCTCCTCGAATATATCTACACAGAATTAATTTAAAAAATTGTTAAGGAAGATCCTTAATAATAATTTTGAAGACTAAATGACAACTCTCACATCAACCCTACAATTCATCGAAAAGTCAGATATATATTGATTTTGCATCTTAGCAATCCTTTTAACTGTGAAAGCATATCTACTCGTATCTCCTAAAATTAAAAGCTATTATGATTATTATTTAAGGTATTTCCCCTACAAGTGACGCTCGTTTTTTCCACCCTGTATATTTCATCGACGGAACTTAACAGATCCAGTAGGCATGACCTTTAACTCATTGTACTCGCGACTAAGAAAATATTCCATTAGACTTAGAACGTTCTAGATCCATTCAATATTATTATATTAATTACCTAATATGTCCCTACCTACGTGTATTTCAATAAAGAAGGTATCGTCTTCCATCCTGCAATAATAATAATAATAATAATATCTTGGGACAATTGACACCAATTGACCTAGCCCCAAACTAAACAAAGCTTGTAATATGGGCACTAGACAACGGATAAACATACTTATATAGATAAATACATCCTTAAATACAAATTAAACATCCAAGACTCGAGAACAAACATTCGTATTTTTCATACAAATATCAGCCCCGACCGGGGATCGAACCCGGGACCTCAAGCTTCATAGTCAGGTTCTCTAACCACTAGGCTATCCGGTCGTCAATGGTCAGAGAGTGAAGTAAACCAACAACCCATCACTATTTTGATTCCTCTTTCCACATATACTCCCACAATCATGCTAAACGTTGTCTTTAAGCCCTGTTACCTTGGGCTCTATGTCTACCCCGCAAGGGATAAAGACGTGATTTATGTATTTATGTTGTTATGTCGCTGAAATATTTTCCTCTGAAATTATTATGTGAATACTTCTCTACGTGTTTAAATTTACGCATAGATAAGCAGCACTAAAATTTTCTTATCAGGCTCAGAAACAATTAAGAATTTCATATCGATCAAGGATCGGTAAAACGAGTATTTCACTTGTGAGTGTATACATATGTATATTTAATTACAATAATTTGGTACCGATTTACGTGATAAAAAGGTTATTCTGGGATCTTCTACAGTTTACGGAAGTCATTGGGGCTTACGCATAGTTTCCACCAAAAGGCATCGCATCGGATCGGAAAAGATACGAACGTATTGCGGCTACAACTTAGACTTGCAGGAGAGACCACCTCTCTCTGTAGCGTATATACCTTGGATTCTTATCCTCTTACCCAAGTACAAATGACTACTACAAATTAGTACTAGTTACAAATTACGCAAAGCCAGTGAAATTCTGCTTCACATAAAGTTGGTATTTGATTTGCTTCAAATTATGTACCCACCTTATGTTCAACGTGGAATTCCAATTCGACGCGATAACTACTTATTCTTGCACTTACTGAATACGCTTAACCGATGAAACTTTTTTAGGGACACATGAAACTACGAATACTAGGTATTTAGCACCATTCACCGCTTCATAAAACGTTCAACGGACAGTTCAAAACGACTGGTTTATGGCTCTACCACTCAACACACTAAACATAAGTCACTGAAAAAACCTACCTTCGGCAACTGTCATAATTACATACACGTGTGATGACGCCAATGTTTTATTTAATTTCACAAGGGAGCATTATCAGGGCAAATTACCCAGCTCGAGGCATACATGCACGGAAGAAAAGAGGTAAGTGCACCAGCTATCTTTCACATCAAATCGTTTGTGAACATGTTTCAAAAAGCTAATAAGTCTTCGCACCACTTCCAGGAAACTTTTTACCATGTATTTCCTAAGTCGTCCGTTTAAATATATCCATTTGTTTATTTGTGTACGCGAACCGGCTACTTATTTCCAGGAGTAGTTTCAAGTAATAACGGCTTTGATAAGGATCTTTGCTGCCCGCAGCATATACATACATACACTACTTATCACTGCCTCTTCCACCACTGCAAGGTCATACCCATTGTCACTTTGTTGTTATCCTTTGTTAATAACAGGTAAAAGTAGAGACAATAACTAACAAATTATCTACGCGGATAAATTGCCTAATTACGGTCAAAAATATATCTCCTTCATAGAGTGTGTTTTGAATAACTATTTGTAAATCTTTAGGTGTATACGTTTACTCTACTCTACGTTAGGTGTATAGTTAAATCATTCATACAACGGATTAAGTTAGCCATCAGATTTTTTATCAGACTAGTTAATCATTCGTTTTAGTGTGTTTGGCTCAGCTTTGCTTAGTTTTTGGGACTAGATCAATTGGTGTAGTAAGTCCGGTGATATACCGAGTATATTTACATGATTTGGATTGTCAAGAATATGTTTTCGAATCTCAGCCATGACTAATTTTCCTCTGCGTTCTGTGTGTTCTCGTTTTGGAAGAAAGGTAAAGATAAGATAGTTTGTATTCAGCTGCCTCATGACTTCATTTTGATGGCTGAAAACTATCCCAAAATCACGTGTTAATAGGGAATGACGAACCATTAATTTGCGCATCGTTGAGGATGATTTTCGTTTCCTGGCAATTAGTAATCGGTAAAAGCCATCGTTAATTGGTTGAGTTGTCAATTGCATGAGTTTCCTACGTAGTACGTAATGTTTGGGGAAAACGTGAAATACTTGTAGAGGAGAACCGTTGATTTGTTCCCTGGAAGTTTTAAGAACAGGGAAGTCACAATTCAGTTGGTCATAATTGGTCATTTAACAACCTCTTAACCACATGCCACAGTGTTTAGAAATTGAACGACCTAAGAGATCCCCTTTTTGTTGATGTACATGCAGGTGGGGGAGCGTCTTCACCCACCCTTTATTGTAGGCATTGTAATGCCCCCCCCCCCCATGCCCCAGCTTCACTTCATCCTTCCTAAAGCGACTTTGCTGCGGGGTTGCCATGGCGTCTTAATCCGATTCAGTTTAGGTTCGCTCGCTGTCAGATCCATACTAAAAATGAAAGGTGAAACCTAAAATGAGTCTGAATTGAATCGCGTCATGGTAAGGCCCTATTAACGAATTATTTAATCCAATGTGTATTTCGCGACAGCCTCAACCTAGGCTTATCGAGGCTACTGCCAAGCCCGCATTGCACGGTGTTGCTGTGAAGGGCGTCATCCAGGGGCGATCAGTAGGCGTCGCGGTCGTCACTCCATCCACCCATGACGTTCCACTATGAGCAAGAGGGACCCGCACGTAATTTTTGGTGGGTATGCCCACCTTGTGAGAGTCGCACATAGCCCTTATATTGCCTCGAACAGGGGGATGCATATGGCTCATTTTCCACACGTTAGTTAGCCAGGGAAACTCAGCGCTAAGGGAAAACTAAACGATCAGATCGATAGAGAGGATTTTGCTTGTATCGTCTAGCTTTTCAGTAGGGTTGATGAGGAAGAAGAAGCGGAAGAGGAAGTATTAGGCACAAAGTTTGTGCAAGCGGGTGAGGAAGAGAAAGAGGAAGAGAATGAGGAAGAGAAAGAGTACCTAATAGGATTGTGTGAGTGACATAATTACTATTTGAAAGTAAAAAATTCAAACAGGTGAAAGAACGCAGTATTTGTTTATTTATTCATTAAATGATAGAAAACATAAATTATGCACATAAAGTTAAAATTGACCACTGTGAGACTTATTTTGATGAAAATGTACGAGTGCGCGAGTGAATACGCGATATGCGCGGTAAAATGAAAATTCCTCTAAAAATCTTCTAAATTTAAGAGGAAGCGGAAGAGAAAGAGGATTTTTTAAATTTCGTTTATGAGGAAGCGGTAGAGGTAGAGGATTTCAAAAAATTGTATGTAGAATAAATAAATAAAAAAGTGAAATAAAATTCGATTTACTGCTATAAAAATACAATAAAAAACTAAAAAAAATAATACCGACACACTAATTAAAAATAAGTAGATGGCAAAAGCTCAAGCTCAGCATGAGCTGCCAGCTTCAAGCATAAAAATTAGACATTAGACAGAAAAACAGCACAGTAAAGATATTTCAGATACACAACTTTTCTGTCCGTCCGCTTGTCTATTGTACCTTAATCTTGGAAATCTCTACACGTCATATATTTTCTTGGAGTTTCACTGATCATAGCAACAATGGAACAATAAATATTTTTTTAAGATCTCGTTTTATTTTTGGGTGGGAACACGGCATGTCCCGGCGCGTAGTGATCCCACGTAGAGATTTCAGCGAGTAACGCTCCCCCGGGGCACTCGGTTGGCGACACCTGGCTGTGCCCAATCAGCTTGTAGTCAGGGCTGATGTAGCCCTTGTTGAGCCCTTCAGCGATGAGAGCCTTCGTGGTAGCCAGCTGCTTCGTAGGCGGGAGTTCCACTGTGGAAGAATGAGAATGGTTTGAAATGGTAGTAATAAGAAACTTACTTTCTGGATAGCTTGTGGTATTTACACTAGCATTTGAAAGTGTAGTTTCATATTAGAAGTTTTAAAAGTTTTTACTTTAAGTAGGTACTTGTTTTTACTATAAAAACGGAAGCGGAAACGGAACGGAATTTCGGTGAAGGAAAACATCGTGAGGAAACCTGCACACATCTGCGAAGCAATTCAATGGTGTGTGTGAAGTTCCCAATCCGCACTATGGGTCCGCGTGGGAACTAAAGCTAAAGCCCTCTCATTCTGAGAGGAGGCCTATGCCCAGCAGTGGGACGTACCTATATATAGGCTAGAGATGGAGATTTTACTATAACTTTTTTGCAATCTTCCATCGTCAAATGAAGACGCTTTAACCAACCTGAAGCAGGTCACCTTAATTTTAAGTCAAAAAGTCAAATAAAGAACTTGTAATTTTTTACTCAAAATTAAAGCGACCTGCTCCAGGTTGGTTAACATTTCAGGGGATAACTTTCATAATCCAAACTTATCGTAATTTTGGTGTCTAAAGTGCACTGCTATTAATGCTAGACTTAAAAAAATTCGGAAAGGTAGCCTTGAATCTTGTGCATTTGTGCACATTGTTAATGTACTGACTTAAAACTAAGGAGCGTTTCTGCTTTGTTTGAGTATCAGACGACGGTTAATAAAATACTTAGCATCCACTAGTCAAGTACTTTTCGTACTCAATACATATAAAAATGTTCGTTAGTTACGTCTAACCAAGAATTTCAATCTTCAGTGGTTCTTATAAGATCACATGGCTATTTGGTTATCTTACCTCTCCAATCTCCGATTAATACGATCCCAATACTGAAGTTATTGGCAACGGTGGCATGAGTACCCACCACAGTCCATCCCCTACCCTCGTAAGCTCCGCCTTCACTGCCTACCGCGAAACTGGAAAACAAATAAATAATGTAGATAATAGATGATGATGAAACTGAACGACCTTTGATAATAATTATGTTGATAGATAAATCTCTGGTTTAACACACTGGCTGCTTTTCATCACGATATTCCCACGAGATCGGGATTTAACGCGACCACATCAATTTGGTCTTCACTATTGGTTGTTTAGTCACATTTCAGTCATAAATAAGACGATCTACACTAATTTAACAGACTCACTAAGTGAACAACCAAGTGATTTCCTAACTGCCAGCAGTTTTATACAAAAAAAAAAATAAACAAATTACCCACTAGCCACTAACAAATCGAAGACATTAATTTTAACATGAAAAAATTTGGTTTGGCAATTAACATTGCCTACCTTGGTATTTATTTAAATTACTGAGACAGACGGATAGGTACCTACGTTCTTCAAAGTAGGTATGGTATAGATCGCACTAATTACCTATAAGTACATGAGTATAATTGCTGGAACAAGTCAAGATCATTACGTTTGTTGTATTTGTTCATTAAAGATACTTCTCAACCTCTTTTGGAAATACCCACCATTGCCAAGAAGCATGCGCCGACAGAAACATGGCAGAATGTTTGTTTTTCGTATCGGTGCTTAAAAAAAATATAATGAGATTCGCATTCATCATTTCGTACAATGAGCTTAGCACGTGCATCTCGATTTTTATTGATAAAATTTATTGTTATTATAACCGTTGTAGATTACTACAAAGGTTACTAATAACAGGTCATTTGGCACCAAGTTATCAGATACGTGATACGTAAACAATTTTAAGTAATTAAGACACGACAGCGCGTATGTGCACTTGTCAGCGTTACTTTTTCTGTTACGGCAAATGACATAAAAACAAGCTTTTTGCAAGCTTTATTTAAACCTCACTTCGTTTCTATTTTCGGTTGCTTCAAATCGTGTAAACAGTGAATATAATTCGACTTCCAGTCGTTGGATTAATTTGACATATGGTGCTATTAGGTACAGTCACCAGCATGATGGTGAACAGCGCTGCAAAAATAAATGATCATGCATTGAGGTCAAAATTATTTGACGATACTACCACTGTAAAAATATGTGACGCTATGTAGCCGGCAAAAACATCCGTCACACTATATCAGCAAAAATATCGGATCGGGACGCTTAAAAATATGTGATTACCCAAAAAATCAATATTATGTGATCACTCATCGCATAATTTTCTATCCGCTGTGAAAGCATAAGCATCGGATGATACGTAGGCCGCATATTTATCTGATGACATGGTGCAAAACCACGAATATGTTATCAATTTGCAAAAACGAACCATTCTTGGTTGACATAGAGCAGTAAATTGTACCTATTAAATGATTTGACAATTCACGAAAAGAGTGCCGTATTGTCATTGTATATGTCTGTCTCACGTTTTACTCCATAACACTGACGGGTTCAAATTGCTTAATTGCGAAATTACCTATATGACGCTCTGAGAGGAGGTGTGAACTTTAATAGTATTTTATGCAACTGCCGTACAAGAGGGGGTTTTTAAATGCGAATTAGTGTGTAGCGTATGAGCCGTAGGTTATGCTATGAAACAAGCCATAATTGTTTTAAGACTAAGTTATACAACGTTGTGTACAACACTTTTTCTACGACTTTTTTAAATTATCATCATCATCGTCATCATTAGCAACCGAAAGGCGATCATCGTTTGATCTAGGCCTATGTACTTTTAAATTAAATAGAAATCAACTCACATCTGACATCTCCAGCCTATATACGTCCCACTGCTGGGCACAGGCCTCCTCTCAGAACGAGAGGGCTTGGGCTATAGTTCCCACGCGGGCCCAGTGCGGATTGGGAACTTCACACATACCATTGAATTGCTTCACAGATGTGTGCAGGTTTCCTCACGATGTTTTCCTTCACCGAAAAGCTTATGGTAAATTTCAAATGTAATTTCGCACATAAATTCCGAAAAACTCAGAGGTGCGAGCCCGGGATTCGAACCCACGACCCTCTGCTTGAGAGGCCACAGGTCAAACCACTAGGCTACCACGGCTTTTTAACTACATTATTTAAAAAAAGAGAAAAGAAAATATATAAAAAAAACAGCCAAGTGCGAGTCGGACTCACGCACGATATATGTATGTATGTATGTATATTATAAATGCGAAAGTTTGTGAGGATGGATGTTCAGTGAAGATGTGAGTGTGTATGATTTTTCCTTCTTCACGCTGAATTTTGAAGTTATCATCCTGGCGTAAGTGGCGCATTCAGAGATACAAAGGAATAAATAGTCCGTTATTATGTGAAGATTAAGTTTTTATTTCTCTCAGTTGCGTTCAAGTTTAAAGTTGTCATCCTTGCCGCGCTCATAAATATAAATTTGTAGATCGTTGTTTACTTATATGGCATTTCTGAGTGTGGAAGTATTAACCTTTGTTTTCTCTCTTTTTCTTTCTGCGGTATAATAGGCACATAATACGTGCTTTCAAAATCTATGTATGAGGGTCCGAGTGTAATTATTGTTGGTAACACCAACAAATCCTTATTTTATAAGTAAATAAATACTAAGGATATTTTATATTTTAAGTTGGCAACATGGCCAGTCTCCTGTTTAATAAATGCATGAACGCATGTGAAACTAATAAAGTGAATTTTATTACTGAGCCTGCCTACAATAACAATACAAAAACCCTGCTCTCAACATGGTCCTTCGATAAGGAGAGTGAGTTCAAGATTTGCTGTGAAAAAAGACTCAGGAGACTCAAGATTCAGGAGAACAATTATAAGCCCAAACCCGCAAGTCCCACGTGTTTACTCCAGGCAAGTGCAGTGCGATTTCGGTGGTTTAACAATATTCCTGCGAAATAACAAATACGAGCAAACCTCGGCGGTAATTCTCGTCACCTCATACAAAATTAATACCTTCGTCTTCAGAAGTGAAGAAGAAAAACGTGAAGGTTAAGTGTGCAAATTTTCGAATTCTCAGAATTCGCAATCATTCTAAACATTTCAAGCAGCGGTCGCTAACTTGGCAACACTTTGCATGCTGCGGTTGGTAGCCTTGGCGACATTTAACAACGCGCAAGAGTTCGTGTCACAGAAGACAAGGAAGGAAGATACTAGCTGCGGTTCGTGTGAGTGAGAGACTTTAAGGTTGCAAGAATAATAGCGCTGATTACTACATGCGACGCGACGCTAATGTCGGACTGAAGCCATTTTGTTTGTTTATGTAGTAAGCTTAACGTTAAGCGATTTTTGGAGCTAAAATAGTTTAGTGACGTTGCTAATTTAAAAATCTAAGTGTATTTGTTGTTGTGTATGTTTATCTACTTATAAAGTATGACGGAAGGAGTGGATTTGCCTGCGCGCAAGCTCAAAGAGCTTGTGAGCGAACGTGGATATGCAAAGGGCGTTATCACGCGGTTTCACAACTTTGCATACAGGGGCTTCTAAACGGGCCATGTTTTGCTGCAATTGGTGGCTGCACTATTGGCAACTAATTTCCCGGCCATCACAAAAATATTTTATTGCAACTGATGGCCGAGCAATGTATGGCTGGGCAATGTGTGCATTTATGTCTGCAATAGTATGGCTCATGATGCAGACGCTTTAAACGGGCTACACAAACCGGCAACAATGGCTGACGAGATAACACTTGTGGCGGCAGCTTATCTTATTTTAAAAAAGAAGCAAAAGAAAAACGAGAGGTTGTGGATTAGACCTAATTTAAATAGGCGTGAAACTTTGGATAATTTGAGTCTAGAAGTAAGCCTTGATAGTAAATTATTTAAAAACTTTACGAGAATGTCAAAGGGTGATTTCGACTTTCTTTTAAATAAAATAGGACCAAATATTAAAAAAAAGATACAAATATGAGGACAGCAAATTGTATATTCCGATTTTTATATCCCACAACTCAGGGTGTAAATGTACTTCATTAATGAAGTCAATAGTTATCTCATTAGACCACGTAGAAGTCATTTTTGCAGCATACCCCGATAAATAACAATAACAACTCATGCAGCTGATCGCAAAGCACTGAATATAGCATCACGGCGTCATTCACAGCAAACTTCATGTCATGTCGCGTAGAAAAAGATACACTGTGTCATAAACCAAGAGAGCGACTGAAACAGCAATAGAACTGGCCGAGCAATATTGCAGTAAAATCGATCGCCTAGCGATCGTCCGGCAACTCATCGGGGCAATATCGGCCATAAGTGTCAATACAAAACATGTTTGGCTATATGGCCGGGACATTACTGCAATATTGCGTAGTCTGGCTGGTATTGCTTGCAATGTTGCCGGGCCACTGTGTTGCAGCCACAAATTGCAGCAAAACATGGCCCGTTTAGAAGCCCCTTAATGTAAAACAAAGTTTGGCTGCATTGCGAAACCTTAAAAACGATATAGATGCGTGGGATCCAATTTTAATATGTATTTTAAATCGCAAATTAGAGATGCAAACCGCGAGGGATTATCAACTTAAGCGTGAAGATAATCAGAAGCCCACGGTTACTTCTTTCCTCGAGTTCCTGGAAAAAAGAGCTCTGGCGTTGGAGAATGCTGAGCTGGCTCCGTATAAAGATGGTCAGGTAGCCATCCACGCAGCTACGGTGGAAACTTCATCATCTCCGGGATGTCGCTATTGTAAGTTAAACACTCACAAAATATTCTCTTGCAACAATTTTAAATTATTACCTGCAAAAGACAGAGTAGATTTTGTAAGCCAAAACAAATTGTGTATCATTTGTCTAAACAGACACATAGGCAAATGCAAATTTCATTTTAGATGTGCACAATGCAAGGGGGTGCACAACACATTGTTGCACACAGAAAATAACAATGCCAAAGCCGAAGCTGTCTCCCTGATTGCGGGAAATCAATGTAAAGTCTTACTCCCCACAGTGAAAGTCAAATTGATAGCTCGGGACAACAAGGAGGTTTATGTCAAGGCCATATTGGACTCTGCCTCTCAAGCCTCGCTGGTTACAAGTAAGGTAATAGACATTCTAGGGTTGACACCAGTAAGGGATGAGACAAATATAATTGGTATAGCAAATGCAAAAAATAGTACTATGTACTCTATCCCTCTCGAAGTACACTCCAAGACGTCTCCCTTCAAAATTAACATCAACTGCCATGTAGTTGATAACATAACTTGCCCCATGCCGCAAACAAAATTTGATGTGTCATCAATTGTTATACCTCCAGGCATCCAATTAGCTGATGAAGAGTTCAATCTCCCATCTGAAATCAGCATGCTAATGGGAGCGGATGTGTTTTTCCAGGTGCTTCTGCCAAGTCACCAACCTGCAACAGCAGCCGCGACGCCCGCGCAGGCCCCGAATGGAGAGCAGCACAGCGGGCACCAGAGCCAACCAACACTTGAGCCGACGAGCCAGCACAACACACACCTGCTCAACACTCGTTTTGGGTATATTATTGGAGGGGGCTTGCAAGCTACAGCATGTAATAAAGTTAGTCTACATTGCCAGGTATGCCACGAAACTAACTCTGATATTAACAACACGCTGAAATCGTTTTGGAAAACGGAGGATGTCCCTGAGGTTTTCAAAGAAACAATAGCAGAATTTGAACTCTGCGAACAAAATTTTCAGAACACTGTACAGTTGAAGAATGATAAATTTCAAGTAGATTTACCTCTAAAATTACCACTAAGTGAAATCAATCAAGCTTTAGGCAGCTCTTTTGATCTGGCACTATATAGATTTTTAAGTCTCGAAAAAAAACTACATAAAAACATAAACATGCTTACTGAATACAAAAAATTCATTCATGAGTATGTTGATCTAGGCCATGCTCATTTTGTAAATTTCGAGTCCTACGATTTCGACAAACAGCCAATATATTTCTTACCGCATCACGCAGTCGTTAACGAAAACAGTACAACAACACGTACTCGCGTTGTGTTTGACGGTTCGCTCAAAACAAGCAAAAAGGTTTCCCTCAATGATATATTAGCAAATGGACCTACGGTTCAAAGGGATCTCTTTGATATTATATTGCTGTATAGATTTGGTGATCACACATTTAGTACTGACATACAAAAAATGTTCCGAAACATATTAGTGAACCCAGAGCACACTCCTCTGCAAAACATCTTATGGCGCAATAACCCTAACAATAAGCTGCAATGTATTTGCTTGGACACTGTTACATATGGTTTGAAAAGCTCAACTTATCTGGCTACAAGGTGTTTGCATGAACTGGCGATTCAGCATGAAAACGACTTACCAATGGCATCCCTTTTGCTCAAAAACTGTACCTATGTTGATGATGTGTTGTACTCTCACTCTGATTTACGCACTCTGCTTACCGCTAAGTCACAATTACAACAGTTACTCAAGATGGGGAGCTTTACAACGCATAAATGGTCTTCAAATAATGCCGAGGTACTTGCTGATATCCCTTTAAGCCAACAGCAATTTAGTCAAATAGATTTACAAAAAGAAACTCCAAATTTAAAGGCTTTAGGTTTGACAATAGACACTAAAAAAGATTGCTTTATCATAAATTCGCCAAAACAAACAAAATCTGCACCCATAACAAAAAGAGAAATATTAAGTCACATTTCCAAATTTTATGATCCCATGGGCTTTGTCAGTCCAGTCATTGTAAAGGCTAAGGTGATTATGCAGAAATTGTGGCTTGAGAAAATTGATTGGGATGCTAGTCCCTCTGAGGAGATCATGAGTGAGTGGTTGCATTTTACTTCTAGCTTGGAAACCATGAAACAAATTAATTTAGACAGGAACATCCCAGTCCCTCCCGATGTTGAAGCTGTGCAACTGATCGGTTTCGCTGACGCCTCTAGTAGCACCGCCTACGGGTGCTGCATCTACCTCCGTGTGGTTGAATCAACAGGTATTCCCAAATTATTTTTACTCTGTTCGAAATCAAGGATCAACCCACGCAAAGATAAATTAACAGTACCCAGATTGGAACTCAATGCAGCACTGCTGCTAGCAAACCTGATAGCAAAAGTGTACAACACACTAAAGATCAAAGTCAAAGTAGATGATGTTTATTTGTACTCTGATTCACAAATTGTATTAGCATGGATTAATACCGAATTGTTCAGACTACAAGCTTATGTATCGAACAGAGTAAGAGTGATTCAGCAGTTGACCGATAGATGGCGCTGGTTGTACGTCAGTACTCACGAAAACCCGGCAGACTACATCAGCCGCGGTATGAATCCCCAAGATCTTGCTGCTAGCGCCACCTGGTGGAATGGGCCATCCTTCTTGCGAGACAGGGAGTACCAACATAGTAATACCATTCTGCTGCCTGATGATTTACCCGAATTAAAACCCAGTTCAGCAATCTCCAACGATGTAGTGCTTGTAGCTCAAAAAGAAAGTTTTTTTCTTAATTTTTTAGACAAATTCTCGGATCTCAACAAAATGAAACGAGTACTAGCATACGTTTTAAGGTTTTGCAATAATATTAGCCGAAAAAACGCAAAAATCAACTGTAGTTATCTACAAAGTTCTGAATTGGAACAGTCTCTGATGCTTATTCTAAAACACGAGCAAAATATGCATTTTAAAGATGAGTTGAAATGCTTACTCAACAATGAAAATATAAAAGGATCATTGAAGCCATTGTATCCATTCCTAGATAAAACCGGTTTAATTAGAGTCACTGGGCGATTAGAAAATGCAAGCATCTCATTTTCTCAAAAACACCCTGTTATTTTACCCAAAGAGTCCCGAATTACAGACTTAATAATACATCATGAACACAAACGCTTGTTACATGCTCATCCGAAACTGCTACTCTCTAGTTTGAATAACAAATTTTGGATTATAGATGGAATAAGACGTGTTAAAAAGATTGTTGACAAGTGTTTAGTTTGTTTCAGAATAAAAGCCGAGACGGCTAAACAGCTGATGGGTTCTTTGCCACCTCAAAGAGTGACTGCCTGTCGTCCATTCCAAAAAGTAGGGATAGACTTCGCGGGTCCTATTCCAGTAAAAAACTCGCGGGTTAGACGCTCAGTTGAAACCAAAGGTTACATATGTGTAATAGTCTGTTTTGTTACAAAGGCGACGCATCTAGAGCTATCCTCAGATTTGACTACAGAGGCTTTCCTAGCTTGCTTAAAACGATTTATAGCAAGGAGAGGCTTACCTACTGATATATTTTGCGACAATGCAGGTAACTTTAAGGGGGCAAAGAACGAGCTGGATAAGTTGTATTTATTGCACTCATCTCCAGTGCATCAGACGCAGGTGCAGCATTCAATGTCTAATCAAGGCATCGACTTTCATTTTGTCCCTAGCTACTCGCCTGTGTTTGCGGGTCTTGCCGAAGCCTGTGTAAAAAGCACTAAGTTCCATTTAAAGCGTATTATACAAACCTATGTCTTAACATATGAGCAAATAAACACTATATTGACTCAGATCGAAGCTGTGCTAAACTCAAGACCACTCATGCCTGTTACAGCTTCTGATACAAATGATTTTAGTTATAATCACCCCAGGCCATTTCTTGATTGGCACAGCTCTGACCTGCCTTCCTGAAAAAAATAATTGTGATGTACCTAGCAACCGTTTAAAATTCTGGGAAATATGTAATGCTGTCAAACAACACTTCTGGAAAGTGTGGCACAATCAATATTTAAATATTTTGCAATGTCGTCCTAAGTGGCGCGATAGCCTTCCAAATGTGAAAGAAGGAATGTTAGTGCTTCTAAGAGAGCCCAACTTACCGCCTATGTCATGGCCCCTAGCCAGGATAATCAAGGTGTTCCCAGGCACCGACGATAAGGTACGTGTTGTAGAGGTTGTAGCGCCTAACAAGAAAATCTATAAACGCTCTTTATCTGGAATTTGTATTTTGCCAGTTGAACTTTAATATACAATTGTGTTGTGAAGAGCTTGGTTGTGTATATGCATCTTAGAATAAGACTCTTTGTTAAAGGTTAATTAAGGAAAATATATTAAAATGATAACAGAAGCGACTAATTTGTGTTAAGTTTTGGTTTTACGTACAAGGATAGTATGTACATTTTTAAAGAAAGGGTTTTTATGTTATATTTGCTTAGCTTTATAATTATCATTGTGACCAATGTATGACGTCAAGATGCTGGACTTAAATATTTAAATATTGTGGCTCCTGAGTTGAGTAATAATTTCTAGTTGTGGCCCCAGCATGTTGGTAACACCAACAAATCCTTATTTTATAAGTAAATAAATACTAAGGATATTTTATATTTTAAGTTGGCAACATGGCCAGTCTCCTGTTTAATAAATGCATGAACGCATGTGAAACTAATAAAGTGAATTTTATTACTGAGCCTGCCTACAATAACAATACAAAAACCCTGCTCTCAACAATTATAATAACAATATAGAATAGCAAATACAAAATAGTATAACAAAATAGAACTTCCATGCTGGTCTGAGAGTAAAGAAAAAACATAGAATGTACCAGTTGCTTCTCTTCCCGCGCAGATGGTAAAAGCCCATCGAGGGAATTTGCGAAAATCTTAGGAATCGTCTAATAGGCGATGCGGCTAGCAACCCATCACTATTTTGATTCCCCTTTCCACCTATACGCCCACAATCATGCTAAACGTGGCCTTAAGGTTTTGTTACCTTAGGCTCTGTCTACCCCGTAAGGGATAAAGACGTGATATATGTAAAATAAGCAAGTCTTGCAACGCAGTTATTCTATTACGAAAAAGTTTTGAGATGTAATGTTAAACCAAGTTGGTTATTTAATTCAGTACCATCGTACTCAATTTCTACCAACTTGCCTATTTTAAAACCGGATGGAAACACGTTTTACAGTTCTCGAACTTACGCGGCACTGCCGTGCACCCAGATTCTTGAATGCAAAAATGTGAGACAGAGATATACAATGACAATACGGCACTCTTTTCGTGAATTGTCAAAACACTTAATTCAATTTACGGCTCTATGTCAGCCACGGATGGCTTGTTTTTGCAAATTGATAACATATTCTTGGTTTTGCAACATGTCATCAGATATATATGCGG
The DNA here is from genome assembly GCA_949127965.1 of Pandemis corylana. NCBI lineage: Eukaryota > Metazoa > Arthropoda > Insecta > Lepidoptera > Tortricidae > Pandemis > Pandemis corylana. Next base: position 7,657,439 of record OX421864.1, on the reverse strand, counting down.
CCTACGTATCATCCGATGCTTATGCTGTCACAGCGGTTAGAAAATTATGCGATGGGTGGTCACATAATATTAATTTTTTGGGTAATCATATATTTTTCAGCGTCTCGATCCAATATTTTTGCTGATATGGTGTGACGGATGTTTTTGCCGGCTACATAGTATCACATATTTTTTCTGCGGTAGTATCGTCAAATAATTTTGACCTCAATGCATGATCATTTATTTTTGCAGCGCTGTTCACCATCATATAATTATGCTGGTGACTGTACAATATGAAATAAATGTTGTTCTTGTTTTTGTAATTGGAAACAGACAAGAGCTAACTATATTACAATTTATGTTTAATAAAAAAAATTGTAAGCGATGCCGTTTTTAAATAAATACGTAAAACTAAGCTCAGAAGAGCGGCGTCGTCCCACGAGGATCGGCATGTCAATTATATCAATGATTGGTATTTTCTTGACGTCAATCTTACGTAGATTACTTCTAATAATTCTAATAAGTGTAGGCACCGCTGATTTTTATAGGAAAAAACAATACTTTCGGTTTATTGCTGTTTGGTGTGACATATTTATGCAAACATATTTATTTGCGAATAACTCAATAATTATGACACTATACAGAATCCTAAACGGATTTCAAATTCTTAATAACGTAAAAAGAACAAAAAATATTTACCTTGCTACTCCGCTACTCACGTGCAAGAAGGTAATCAAGCCTGTGTGAAATGTATATGTTTTTCATGCAACCCTCCCTCCGCTACTGCCACATAAAACGCATAAACACAGTAACAGTTGTGCTCATTAAACTTTGATAATGATCCCGTAGAGGGATCGAAACGCGTCAGTGTTTGTGTGGTGTAAGGATACTTAATTGTGTTATGTGACAGTAGTGGAGGGAGGGGCTGCATGAAAAACATATATATTTCACACAGGTTTGGTCATCTTGCGCGTGAGTAGCGTAGTAGCAAGGTACCTAAATATTTTTTGTTCATTGAAATGGACCTCCGCAAAGTAACGCCTGATTCAATAAAATATTAATAACGTGAGTTCATGAATATACTGTATACAGTATACAGGTACGTTGCTAGTGTTAAACCTAGAGTCGGGACGCGAAAGGCTAATGGTACTTTGCGATAATTTCAGACTTCCGTCCGTCATTTAAATACGCTAAACGTAGGAAAATTGTGGCATAGTTAAGCTAGCACACACGGATATGTATAATTCGCTTCAAATGTGCAGTCAAATCAGGTTGTGATATTTTGTCGCGGGTAGTTTAATCTAGTCAATAATAGTAGATCTAATTTTGAAAGAAATCGGGTACAGATTTTTGAAAGCACACCACTCAAAAGTGGTGATAATTGCGCTGAATTAAAAATAGTAGAGTAGTTTTCCCCGAGTTTCAATAAGAATCTCGGACCTTTTTTACGTGAAAAATACCCTTTATGTTCCCGTGTTTGAGGCACAACAAGGGATATGTGGGACTCTTCCAAAATGAGCATACCCGTTACAAACTACACGCGTTCCCTATTGGCTATAGCAGAAAGTGTGTGTATAAAAAAGGCGACCACAAAGCCCAAGCAACACCCAAGAAAGAAATTATACTATGCCAGGTTTTTTGGAACATATAGTTAATAAATAGGTACTTTCAATATTTTCCAAGTACGAGTACCTATATACTTATTCTAATTATTTAATTGGCCCTTGGGCGACGGTGATTGCTTTCCATCAGGTGACCCGTCTGCTCGTTTGCCCCCTCTTATATAAACAAAAAAAAGAAAACTTATAATACCTTGGTAACTAATTCTACTTGACACTTATTCTTATACCAGTGGCATAGCTAGGTAACCAAGGGCCCTGGTGCAAATAAAAAAAATGGGGCCCCACTACTATCTAAACTGGTTACGTTTTAATAATAATAGTTCGATCGAGATTTTCTGGTAAGGATTCGAGGGCCCTCTGAGCTTGAGGGCCCCGGGGCACTGCCCCGCCTAGTCCCTAGGTAGCTACGCCACTGTCTTATACACTAACTTATTTCAGTGCTTCTATTGTAATCTTCGTTTTTCATATTAACTGACTTCAGAACTGAACGAACACGTAGTTTACCGAGAGAAATTACGCATTAGAAGGACTGTACGTAACGTCTCAATAGGCAATAGTCTATTTTATAGCGATAAGTAAAATAAATCGACGTATCAATTGCCAAACTAAAGAAATGATGCCGAACAAAAATAATTGTTTTGCATATTTTTTGGGTTCTGTACAGACGGAATACAAGCAGACTCAGTGGGAATAACCGCAGAGATTTTATACTAAGACGGGATTCGAAACACCTTTTGTCGTCTGCCAATTTCCCTTGAGTTTTCATGCATCTTGATACGATAATCTGGAGTCCAAAACTAGATAGTCAAGTAAGTAGGTAGGTACTTACTGATATGCAATGTCGCCCCAGCCCAGGCTCTGATGGTAGTTTTGCATGGCCCTCATGTCCGCGCTGCATTGCTGTGTGGTATTGCAAGCTGCCGGGATGTAAGAGTGGTGTATGACCACGTACGGCACCGGGGTTTTGAGGCGTCGGTTGTCAGTGGATGGAGCCGCCCCCCAATCCTCGCGTGTGTACCATGGGAAGGTTGGTTCTTGAAATAGCAAATTAAATGTTAACAGCCTACTTAGTGATTTACTTAGTGAAAGCCTATTCGTGGGAATGGACGAAAATCATAGGAATCATATTATAGGCGATGCGGCTAGCAACCCATCACTATTGTGATTCCATTTTCCATCTACGACCACAATCACTCTTTGTCGGTCTCTCGCTTAATGCTCCTCTCATTTACTCAAAGGTTAACTGGTAGAGATCCCTTATTTCGCCTTTGTGCATATATTTAAGTTCTTTTTTTGTGATTTTGTGATTTGTCTCTGCTTCTTTATATTGGTACAATAAAGCATTTACTTACTTACTTACAATCTTGCTAAACGTGGCCTGTAGGTCTTGTCACCTTAGACTCTGTCTACCCCGTAAGAGATAAAGGCGTGATATGTATGTATGTCGTGATTTACTCTACGCTAGTCAGATTTAATTATTTTATTGACAAACTCTTGTAGTAGAAACCTAATATGACCATATTGTGATGACATTAGTTGATGACCTTTGATAACCTTTATTAACTACTAGGTTCAGCCCGCGACTTCGTCCGCGTAGAATTAGACTTAAGAACTGATGTTGATAGTATATTCTGCAATTATTTACGTTACGACTACCATCTACCACCTTTAACATGTTTATCGCTATCTCGTCGCAACTATTGAATTTTCGAGGATAAAAAGTAGCCTATGTTTTAATCTAGGGTATCAACTATCTCCATTCCAAATTTTATCTATATTCGTCCAGTTCGTTTCAGCGTGAAGAACGAATAAGCATACATACACACTCACTCACTCACATCGTCACATCGTCACAAACTATCGCATTTATAATATTAGTAGGAGTACGCCCTTAATCATGCTAAACGTGGCCTGAAAGTTTTGTTACCTTAGCCTCTGTCTACCCCGTAAGGGATAAAGATGTGATATATGTATGTATGCAGGAGTAAGATACCAATTTTTCTATCAGATTAGAATTGTAACTGTCAAACTTTAATCCTGCCAGTCTTTTAATCCCATATTTGTTACTAGCTGATGCCCACGACTCCGTCTGCGTAGAATTCGCTTATCGCTGTCCCACGGGAATTATGATATTTTTCCGGGATAAAAACTATCTTATGTCCTTCTCCGGGACTGAAAGTAGCTCTGTACCGAAATTTATTAAAATCGGTTCAGTCGTTTAGGCGTGAAAGCGTAGCAGACAGACAAACAGCCAGATACCTACTTTCGCATTTATAATATTACTAGCGACCCGCCCCGGTTTCACACGGGTGCAATCAGTGTTTCTCTACTATAATCATACCTCTTGAATCAATTAAAAAAACCGGAGCGGAAAAATTAGGGACAGACAGACAGCGGAAAGCGACTTTGTTTTATACTGTTGTGATAGATATTACTGTTAGGTAGGTACATTATATGTATGTTTACTTAAAGTATAGAAGATAAACACATCCAAAGTTGATTTCGTCGATTTTTAAACGAATGTGGATTTGCTCGACTTATATTTTACGGATTTAAATCTTAATATGTGTAATAGGGCGAGAAACTTCGATAACAAATATTATATTTCTCAATGAACCAGCAATACACGTGTCATCCGTACTTAACTGCAGCAGCATAAAATATACAAATAGATACATACATAGGTAAATACATAATATATTATTATGCATATCTTGAATATACTTAGCCCTTACGGTGCTGCATATTCAGCTCTAAAAGACCCTAACTATGTACTTAGCAGTTGCGTGGCGTCCATAGAACTCGATTCCCACCGGCTTGCCTATTTTAAGGCAGTTGGACACATTTATTGTGCAAAATCAGAGGAAAGGCTAGTTAAATTCCCTTCGGCTTGCCTTCTGATATACTTGACGCCACGCCACTGCTACTTAGGGGAATTCATAGTAAGAATTTTTAACGCAACAATACAATTAAACATAATTAATTTACCATCAGTAGCGATTGGGAGGCCGTTCGCATAAAAACAAAACACGATCATCACAATATAACAACCCGCACTAGTTATCGCCATGTTTAGTTTATAGTAATTTCAATACTTTTGTGATTAAACGAGCGATTTATAACAAATTGACTGACCAACTGAAGAAAATATCGCGCATTTCTGCATTATATACTTAAGTTTGTGGTGTGCGGTTATTTCCCTGGAGCTTTGGAGTGCCTACAGGGAAGTTCTGTCGTTGATAATGCTTGTTAAGTATTTGTCTAAGACGATTAATGCCATCATTGGTTTTTAGTACCTAATCATATCTTTAACCATTCAACCAAAAAAGTAAATGTCGTTTACGTACTTACTCGATATTTTCTCGTGTTCAGTTTTTACGAATTTCGTGTGAAGATGTAACACGTTGGCGAAACTCTTAGAAATCATGTTATAGGCGATGTCCCGTCACTGTTTTGATTCCCCTTTCCACATTCCTGATAAACGTGGCCTTTAAGTCTTGTTACCATAAGCTCTGTCTACCCCGTAAGGGATAAAGACGTGGTTTATGTATGTATGTATGTTTTACCTGTGTTAGGTATAACTCACACTAATTGTATGATGAATTTCTTTCGCGCAAGCTAGTAGGGCAACGGTTTAGTCCGAAACATGTCGCGCAGGGCACCCAGCAAAACCGGTTTTCATTGTATGGGGAAAACCGTTTTTTTTTCACTTTTCGCCATACAATGAAAACCAGTACCTACTAGTGATCCATTTATACAAAACTAGCTGTTGCCAGCGACGCTGTCTGCGCAGAATTCGCCTATGACTAACCCGCAGGCACTGAGATTTTCCAGAATAGAAACAATCCTAATATAAGGATCTTGGTTTTTTTCTCTTCTATACCTATAGGCGTACCCCGGGACTGAAACTATCTCTATAGGTATATCAGAAGGCAAGCCGAAGGGCATTTAACAAGCCTTTTCCTCTAATTCTGCACAATAAAAGTGCCCAAGTGTCTTAAAATAGGCAAGCCGGTGGGAATCGAGTTCTACGGACGCCACGCCATGTAACAAATTTATCATGTCTTCATACAACATTTCGGGGTTTTCCAATCCCGTGGGAAAATCGGGATAAAAAGAATCCTATGTGTATTCCAGACAATCTACTATCTACATACCAAATTTCACAAACAGAAGGAGTAATCCTTCACGCTAAAATGGTTGGATGGATTTAGACACAAACTTTCACATTTATAAAATTAGTAGGGTGTATGAATCTCATGGTAGTTTTATGTTAAAACGAAAATATTTTAGTGATTTTTGGCAATTTTTATTTATCTAATCAGGTCACATTTTAGTTGGTAGATGCTTTAGGAACCGATCCCAACTGCTGATTTCTTGGTACAAGCTTTCTCCAGGGCACTCAGTCGCTGCGACCTGCCGGTGGCCAATTAGATGGTAGTCGGGTGAGATGTAACCAACCTCAACACCGGCGGCAATGAGATCCTTGACTGTTTGTAGTTGCTTGGGTGGAGGCATGTTTGCTGTAAAGAAGATAATGTAATGTAGATAAGTACTACCTATTCTTGTAGCGCCTCTCCCCCACTCGACTTTTAATTGCGGTATACAAAATATGCAATAAATCAAGGTAATTTCATATATAAAAAACCGTGTATGAGTTTTTGCCAATTTTTATTTATCTAATCAGGTCACATTTTAGTTGGTAGATGCTTTAGGAACCGATCCCAACTGCTGATTTCTTGATATAAGGTTTCTCCAGGGCACTCCGTCGCGGAGACCTGCCGGTGGCCGATCAGGTGGTAGTCGGGTGAGATGTAACCAAGCGCAACACCAACGGCAATGAGCTCTTTAACTGTTTGTAGCTGCTTGGGTGGAGGCAGGTTCGCTGTAAAGAAGATATTGTAATGTTAAATGTAAGTATAATAGTTTTGCAAACTTTTAAGAACTGTTAACGTTTTCATACCATATTTTTTTTTATTGTCAACCTTAACAAAATAGAAAAATATTATTTAAAGTCGTAGACACAGCGCGTTGTGGACGTAGCTGGCATAAAACTATTTGTGGAAGTATCGTGGGAGGAAAAACAAAAATAGCAGTCACGGAAGCTTTAAATAGCTAGTTTGTGCAGGAGTAAAGTCGAGAAATAGCAAAATGCACTAAGGGCAAAACAGGTGCGTCTGGATTATTTGATAACATAATTTATGCATTATGCACCCATAAATCTTTAAAACTGACAAATTTATTACTTGGTAGTTAATTAATCTGCATATTACGTCTGATCTGGCCCACTCGAACGCGAAGTTTGGCACTATTCTCGTTCGACAGGCTTTGCCTAGAGCAGTCTTAATTCTCGAGACATTTAAATAACGTGAAATTCTTGTACCTACATAAGAAATCATTCATAAAAAACTGGTTGTCGATAACATGAACACATTAAAATATCAAAGTCAAAGTCTTTGGTTGGCAAACAATATGCAAATAAGTATTTCACTACAACGTTTGAATTAAAATGTTCTAGTTATAATCTCTCTACCCGAACCTCCTTTTTCTGTAGCTTCAGCTTTTGCTTCACTTAGTCCTTCGAACCAGTACAATCTTCAGCATAATCTCAAAAATCAACATTTTCGCATGTCAAAACCTTTGTGAAGATAGTTAGATATACCTAACCGGGATCCATATAGATACTAAATTTTCATACAACCGTTGGCAGATAAAGAGAGATTCTTGAGTTGCAATGCAACCGAGCTTCGAAACACGATCGGAATCCTTTATCCCGTCTTAATTCAAGGGGAGTAGTTTTAATTCTAACTGACGATGATGAGCTTATACTTACAAACCCAATCTCCAATTAGGACGATGCCGATGCTCTGGACATTGTAACCGACGGCGTGCGCACCCACAGTATGCCAACCACGCCCTTCATACGCTGCTCCGTCGCTTCCTACTGCAAAGCTGTAAGATATGATTGCTGTAGTCAAAGGAAGCTTTTTTAGTCTCTTAAGTATAGCTTCAGAGCACAAAGTTTTTATTCCGTACGCACTGGTAGCGTATTTAGCGGAACATAGACCAAAACTGTTCTTTGGTACTACTGCTACTGCCAGCAATACTAATACTAATTCACAAAATCACGTTTTGAATAGATCAATATTTTAAAATCTATAGATATTTATACATTTTATTGGTACATCGAGCCATGAAAAGGGACTGTCACAGAATTGTGTACCTCGTATCACCGATATCGCATTAACTGAAGCGAGTCCTACATAATATTCCACTACGTTTTTTCCAATTTCGAAAGCAACATCTTTATCTTCACACAAAGCGATGTTGTGACGACTTATATCAAAGAAATCTCGAGTGATTCAATTATTTTTTACTAATGTAATATAATGCGACTCATTTTAATGTTTGATTTTATCAACACAAACTAAAGTGGTTTTGATGCTTATCTTAATTGATCGATACTCGTCTAATATTCTTTATTCTTGTAAACCTCAGAATAAAAACAACTAAATATTGTACTGCGGTCAACAGCTAGTTATTTATAAATGCAATGATTGTTGTGCAAAACAATTAAGTGAACATGCACTTCAAAGCCCGTGTCCGCATATTATAAACCTTTTGGTTTGCCCGAAATATTTGATGGTGCCTGCACATCTTAACTGCGCTCTATTTGTTCTTGGCTAGGCTGACATTTTGCTCATAATTAATTTTTTCCATCTCACGAGCCAGACTGATAGTAAAAGAAATTGAAAGAATCATTAGAAAAGGGTATATACGTACTTGTATCCAATATCAGTCCATCCCTGCGTATCCATATGGAAGGTCTGCATCCAACGCATGGCATCTTTGCACTCTTCAAAGGTGAAGCAGGCTCCAGGGATGTAGCTATGGTGGATGACCACATAAGGCACGGGCAGGCTGAGGTCACTTCCTCCTCTAGCTGGCTGACCTCCCCAGTCTACTTTGGTGTAGTATTTGAAGGGGAGAGGAGCAGCTGGAAATGCGTGTAGGTACGTTTTGAACGATGTTTGCGAAGCGATTCAGTTCAGTTTATTTTTTCTTTTAGTATAAAATTACATGTATTCATCTACGAGAGGCCTTAGCACTTTAAGCTATGCGACAAGGTTACATGCATACATCCAGAAACCACGTCTTTATCCCATGCGGGGTAGACAGAGCCTAAGGTAACAATAACTAAAGGCCACCTTTCGCAAGATTGTGAGCGTATAGGTGGAAAGTGGATTCTTTTAATTTTCACCCATTCCCTCGATGGGCTTTTACTATCTGCGCGGCCAGAGAAGCAACTGGTACAGTGCTCCCAGACTAGCATGGAAGTACGCGGTTTCAAAAGAAATGTGAGAGTGGAATTGATCAAAGAGATGGCCACTTACGAGAACACGTCAGTGGTAAGCTCGACACGCAAGCAACCATACAGGCAAGAATGACAATGTACCCAGCCATTATATATCTGAAATGAAGACATGTAAATTATTAGCCCTTTCATCGGAGGTAACCTTTTGATTGTATCAAATACTTCAAACGATTCAAATAATAAGAACACAAAATCAATTATGCAGATAAAATTAAAAAAATATGGGATTCACAAGTCGCTATTTAACATAATATGCAAGCTATAGGTACAGCCTTCATAATTTGTATCAAGTCTTCTTACATGTTTCATTCAATTGACGTACATTGGAAAGTGCCACTTATAGATAATATTATACGATTATAACTACTCCATGTACATACTCCAGAGGGACTTATGTACTCTATGTAGGTACTCTAAAAGGCTATCTGTTTTCCGGTATAATAGCCCACACTGCTCTTACCGATACCAAAACATACTAGCTATTAGGTATCTACTTCTTCGACACGTCAATTATTTGTTCGTCAAAGGAATTATTTCCCAACTGTTAGTTTTGAGTTATTAAACAATTTAATTGTAAAAAAGCAGGTTCTTCACCAATTTACATGTTTCAAGCTATTTTTAGGTGTAACAAAAAGCGGCTCGTTACCGAGTCGAGCATGACCGGCAGAGCGGCAGACGTTCAAAAATATAAAGGTTTGAATGTTTAACGTAAACGATTTGAATGTTTAACATATTATTACATACACACTACAAACTTCTATTTTTACCCTACTACGTCGAAGAAAGGAGGAAACGGATGAAATCCGACTGCACAAACAAATCCTAAGACTTCAGAAACAGAATTTCCTTTAAATTCAGTGAATGCAACAGGCGGGGACAAACCTAAATTACAATAAAATTGACACCCAGAAGAAATATGACTCTTCCTGCTGTAGGTATTTTATTCAGATGAAATTCTGTTGCCAAAGTTTCAGGGCTCTTCTTCTTTTCGGTATGGTGTTATAGCAGTCGGGATTTTGTTTCTAAATCATTTAGATTGCCGTTAAAGACGAACATAACGAACTGTTGAATTAGTGCTTAAATATTTGAAGTCGATGCTCTTTGCAGAGGTAATTTAGTCATTAGTTATTCGCTCGCAAACACGGGGTAATTTGAACATTGTTTTTTATATCTCGATTGTAACGTCTTATAAATACTCAGTTATGTTTGTAAGAAGAAGGCACAAGACGAATATTTTAGTTAGGTAGGTACGAACAATAAAGTAAGGATAAAATAGGTATAAAGTTTTATTTTTAGAACATGTTGCATTTTTATCAAGCCATAAAAAACTGATTCGTTACGGATATTTGGCTACATAAAAGTATAGTATGCTAGTCAATATATGATAATGAAAAAGCAGAAGACCGAAAGGAATGGCGTGCATTACAATGTCCTCATTGGAATCATAGGGGTGGACAATTTGAAGAAGCAGAGAAAAGAGAACTGGTAGTTTTTGAATTGTAACCATTGTTAAAATTACTTCTGATTACATCAGATTTCACAGTAACTCAAGCTCAACGTAGTATTATGTGTGAGCCAAAAGTGCAAGTTACTAGCACAAAAATGTGCAAGCTATAGGCTTGTGTATTCTCGGCTTAATATAAAGTAGCCGCGTGGTAGCAGGGGGTATGAAAGCTAATGTATGCTTGATTCAATGAATTAGGTATGCAACACAATAAATCGTATTTATCACTGCTTACCCTATGAAGGAATTAATTTCCGTCCTCGATGCTGATCACCCTCTTAATGATACCTACTAAAGTAATCGCGTTTATATATGTCTCGATACGGTCCGTATGTGATACGAATTATTAAAGATTGATAATTTGGCGGAGACATAATAGATTGCGTGACGCAGTGATGCGTCAGAAAGATGAAGGGAAAGAACTTCAGCTCAAATAAGGTAAGTGTACACTATTCCGAGATAGTAAATTAAAAGTTAAATTTATTTTCATATTAGGTACATAATGGGGGGGGCACGGTAGTGCCCCCGCCAAGTCGAGCGCGAAGCAAACACTGCTGTACTAGGGTTTGTTCCCGGGAATTCCCGTCGGTCGGTCGGTCGGTCTCGTACCCGGGAAATTCAGCTCGAGAAAAGTCGAGACATCGAGAAGTTTAAATAAACATTTTTACGCTTAGCTTTCTTTGTAAATGCGAGGCGGCAGCGGCATCCTTTTGTTTTTAAGCAAACTTTTGTTTTTAATCAAATAAGAGAATTGTTAGTGCATAAATATTTACCGATTTCATTAATTGCATTTGTATTGCAGATGTTGTAATAATCCCACAAAAGCCTAAAGTTCTAAACTAAACACATAATATTAAGACGTTGTTTTATGGCAATTTATCTACTACAAATAACACAAAACGTATCCAACCAATCCTACCAAACGTAGTATACAAAAGGACACAGCTATTTTTTCATCATCATCATCAGCCTAACCTAGTTAGCAATTTTGTTTTGAGCTGATTTTTTATTGAGAACTTGTTTTTTTTGTTAAAAATTATGTTGATTTTTTTCATGTAAAATAAACACAGTTAAATTAAAGACTCTTTTTATTAATTAAACAAAAATTTTGACGTATTTTATTTTTTCTCGACAACCCGAGAAGACCCGAGAAATCAGGCTCGAGAAGTCTCGACACCCGAGAACTAAAAAACCTCGAGAAATCGGAAACCCTATGCTGTACCATCCTTTACTGGAACCATTTCGCCGCATTTTCAGGCCGCTATTTGAGAACCTCTGGATAAGACCAGAACGCAGAAATTTTCGTCATCCAGTAAGCTATAATCACATACTGAAAATCCAAAATTTCAAGTCTGTAACTAGGTCATTTAGTTCCAAAGTTAAGCGAAAGCAAAGTTTCGCATTTATGACACTCACTCACTCATGATCACCAGAATAGAACTAGTACTTCCCATAAACTCAGAGAGCTGAAATTTGGTACAGAGTTAGGGTTTAATGCTCACATAAAGGGAAAACTATAAAAACTAGGATAATCGAAGATCTGGAGTACCTGGTGACCCTGATTAGAAAACACAAGAGCCCAACCAAACTATTAGAGATCGACATACCGCCTTTACAAAAAATATTCAACTTGGTGGGCCGCTTCATTTGATATTTGAAAAAAACTACACCTAAAAAGAAAAAAAATGTGTCAAATAAGAAAATCTAATAAAATAAATCAATATGCCCACGTTTCTACTAAAAAAAGTGAAATCCCACCAAAACATTCTGTAAAAAACTAGCCAAGTCTCGATGGAGCTGCTTGTTTATCTAGAGATATAGATAAGCACCTGGTTTTGTACCCTTGTGTACCCTTCAACGGCCAAGTCATACAACATTAACTATAATAATAAAGAAATCGCAGTAAGGAACCTTAGATTTGGCACGACTCTGTCTAGATTTCATTACTTTTTAGAGATAAACAAGCAGCCCTGTCGAGACTTGGCTAGTTTTTTACAGAATGTTTTAGGCGAGATTTACTATAATTAAAGTAGGTAAAGAAATGCTCCCGATAATTTGAACGTAAATACTTATGGCATACGTTTATTTTTCATTAAGTTTTATTACTGTTTGGAAGAAAGGTTGCCTGTATCCCGAAATCATTTATCTAAACGAGTATTTTCTAATTTCCGTTGTGTATGAAGAAAAAAACATTTAGGTACGTTTTTCATATCACAGATTGATGTGCACTCCCAAATAGTTTGTAGTACAAAATATAGCTCAAAGCGCAGAAACAGCATTGTATACAAATCGCATACAAGTAATGCAATGCAACAAACAACAAGTTACATACAATAGCGGGAAAAAATTACCCTTTTCTATTCTTTCCCACTTGTCGTTCAAGTCAAATATTCTTTAATATGGAATAGTGTAGACTTACCATATCATATAGTGTTATGTAAACAGACCTTTTGACTCAGATGTTTACGAGATGAGAAGATTCCCCTCAGATACTTCATGAATCCTATATAATATTCTATTTATTAGTCAACTGTTAACAATTATTTGGAATCGTAATTATTGAAGAAAAAAATTAACGGATTTCATATTTGTAAGTAGATAAAATTGCAATTACTGAATCGAATAAATAAGGATCATCGAAATCAGTTCAAAGCCGGCAACTATATCAACGAGCATACCATACAAATCAATTGAGAACCTCCAAATTTTTCTGGAGTCAGTTAAAAATCAACGATATAGTTTGCGTGCCCGTACTAAAGTTGCAATCGAAACTCAAAATCTCTTACTTCAAGAGATATAGGTAGATAGTAGACATGTTGTGTTTACGCTAACGTAAGTTTTGCCGTCTCAAAAATAAAAGCTAAACTTTAAAAGTGAAAATTAGAAGAAAGGTAGTGCAATGATTACAATGCTAGTGACAGTGATTAGTAGGTAAGTCATTAAATTAAAATATAGGTAAAGGAAAACAGCAATACCTAAAAGCAATAAACAAGGGGAGTTACTTGTGACCGTTATGCCATTTTAAGGCGGGGACTTTCTAAAAATGAACTGATTTCTCATTACTGTGATTTATTGTTAAAGCTAAATCTTATGCAATGAAGTCACCTTGGTGGTTGATGAGTAAGCCAAGGAACATGTCGCTTACACGAATTGCACATATTTATTAGCAAACTAGCTTCTGCCCGCGACTTCGTCCGCATAGAATTAACGATCAGACGCGCGTTTGTGTGTGATTCCCCTTTTCACATATACGCCCACAATCATGCGAAACGTGGCCTTTGGGTCTTATTACCTTAGGCTCTGTCTACCCAGTAAGGGATAAAGACGAGATTTATGTATGTATGTATTGTATCTCCCTCAATTTTCCCTTATACCTACCGCAGAAAGAAGAAGAGAGAAAGCAAAGGTTAACTTCCACACTCAAAGACGATAACAACGTTCTACAAATTTATTTCTCTGAGCGTGGCAAAGTTGACAACTTAAACGTGAACACAATCGAGAGGGAAACCAAAAGTTACTTTCACGCTCTGAGACGCAAATTGAACATAAAAAGGGCTGTTTATTCCTTTATATCTCTGAATGCAGCATGGATGATAACTTCAAACTTGAACCTTGCTGTGAACACAGTAAAACAGTTCTGAACTTCCACCGTCAGTCAATACAAAGAGCAAACATACAATCTCACATCCTCACAAACGTCCGCATTTATAATATTAGTAGGATACGAAGTAGGACTAGCTAAGTCTCTCTAGAATTTTTGAACTCGTTCGTGTAAACGTCTCAATTAGTATGAAAAAATTGGTAGCGACTCTATTGACACGTAACGGCAACAAGCTAATTTAATAGTATTCGACACTTCAACGCGAACGCGTTCGAATAAGTATGACCAAACGCGCTGGTGTTCGCGACTTCTTTTGCCTGAACTTTACTTATAGGAGATTGAAATGTATTCTGTCAACGTAAAATATTATTCTCCCGACTATTTTATTATGTGTCAATGTATGCCATCGGCTAAACCAGTCATCCCTTGTCAAAGTTCATAAATTTATCTAATTTGTTTATAATGATAGACACCCAGTTTTATACAATTAGGTAAAATTTAATAAAGCTACTTAGGTATATAACATTTTCAAAACTTTGCTTTATAAGTATCATGTCGGACGACACAGTTTTTAAAATCTGAAGATCGAAAACCAATCAATGTGTGAATCAGTTAAATGAGTAAGTACAAAAGTATACATAGAGGTCGATAAACACGATGAAATCAAAGCAATGTTTATGACAAATCGACAGCCAATGAAGATTACAATATTCTAGAGGTTTAGCCCCAATCAGTCAAGTTTAAATCTAATCGTACATGACTTTTAAATAATCGAAAAATTATAGGTACCAGCCAATCTTATCCTGGTCGTTAAGATAGTGATTTACACACACTATTGAAGTGTTACCTTAGGCTCTGTCTACCTCTTAAGGGATAGAGACGTGATTTATGTATTGTATTGTAACTGTTTGCAGACGTGTGCAGATTTCCTCACAACGTGAAGTCGGTTAAATTTAATTTTGCACAAATATCCCGAAAAATTAGAACTGCTCGCACTTAGTACGGTCAGCGTCATATAGTATGAAACATCCAAGTTGACCAAAAAGTTCGACACACCATCCTATTTCTATGGTGTACCGAACTATTTGACCGACTTGGATGCTTCAAACTATACGTGTAGTTCGTAGCTAGTAGTGTATACTTCGTTACATCCAAAGTAGCCAAACCGTTCGCAACACGTCATTGTTACAGTTGAAATAAGGTCGTGTTACTAACTTTTTGGCCACTTTGGGTGTCACGAACTATTTGACGCCGACTGTACAAACCACTAGGCTACCACGGTATTCATAAACAATCGAAGGCATATATATAATTTCTTCGTATCTATTGAGATACGGGTTAAAACAACTACGCTATAGGTTGCGATCAAGGAAACTAGGTATCAGTGTTAGCGCAGCCTCTACCCAGGTTCCAAAGAAGCCGGACTTACTGAATGTACAATGTACAATATGATGTATAGCTACCTACTTAACGCAAAGAGAGTAAATACATTGTTACGTAACGTACTTAACCAACGATAGCATCCACTTGCGCATCCATTATCCTGCAATCAGTAATTCGGTAAGACGTGATTTATTTTATCATTTTAAGCTATCGATGTCATTATTTTTGATAAGGGGGTTCCCTGAATACAGGTTTCGATAGTTGAATTGGAACTTTCTAATGAGTAATAGGTACGATTGCTTTTATATAAATATCGAGCGTAGTCCCTAAACTCCTTGGTGAACAGCACATTTTCTGGAACTAATTTTAATAATTCTTAGGCTAGACTTAATTCTACTTCAGTGATTAAACATTTGGTATGATTCTGAACCTATAGATAAGCAGTTTACACTTATCTAGTTAAATCACCTAAACCATGCCCCCAAATAATTTAAAACATCATAATCATCGTAAAAAGCAGAACTTATCACTTGCACGGATGTCTTCCAGCACGGCTAGCAAGTGCGCACTCGTGAACAAAACCAGACGACACAAAGTTTCAAATTATTTTGCTTTGCATCGCCCAGTCAGGTAAAAAGTTTAATAATACAAAAGGCAAGTACCTAATAAAACGAATAAATGATGTATTTTCAGTAAAATCATTTTCATTCGTCAAATATGTTTGTATTAAATTGCTAACTCGGGATTTTAACTCCGACATTTGGTGTTTTAACAAGATCGCTATTAGGTACCTAGATTTAGGATTTGTTTCACTTTTCGAAGTTATACCCAATTATTATACTTCTTATATGAGACTTAAGTATTCCTTTTGTTCTCGTATTTCAAACTAAACATAAACTAAATCATGCCTACCTAATTTTTAAACTAGAACAATAGTCCCCAAAAATATACATGTTTACACTCCACTGGTCATCAGAGGAGTGGCAATAGTCAAGCGCATCGAAGTTGTCTATGCGCAGGCGCGGCAGATACACAGGAAATGAACCGCCATATCTTACAAATTGGCAGGAAGACGAGGTGATTACAGGAAGATTTCTGACTATGGTGTAGGGCTGTAGGTATACTTAAACAAGGTATAT
This sequence comes from Pandemis corylana, assembly GCA_949127965.1. Lineage (NCBI taxonomy): Eukaryota > Metazoa > Arthropoda > Insecta > Lepidoptera > Tortricidae > Pandemis > Pandemis corylana. The sequence goes on along the minus strand of OX421864.1, from coordinate 7,640,836 downwards.
GACTGATCTGCCGAATTATAGGTACTTTGGTCTGCAAGTTTCGGCTGTCAAACTGAGCGATTCTCTTATTTGTCCATTTTTACATACTAAAAAGAAATTTAAATACAGTGCCATTTTTTTATGTTTATAACGTTTTTAGTTTACTTTGTTACTTTTTTGAAATTAAACAACTTTATAGCGCCGTTACAGAGACTTGCGTTGCGAGCGTCGATCGCCAGCCATGATGCGGCGATGGCGCGGACGCAGCGCGAAAGCTTCAAAAATAGAACGCCTGGACGTTCCATTTTATTTGAAACCCGTTCCCCCTGAAAAGTCATTTCCGTTGATCAAGACAACGGTATTAAGATTTCTTTATCTCCGATTACGGAAAGAGAATTGATGTCAACTCACTGAACTGCCTGAATTAGTATTCTTCGAAAAAAAAGTATCGATCACAAAATAAGGTTCTTTACACGTTATAAGGAATCTTGCCAAGTATAAACAAGTAGGTAAAGATATCCTCCTAATTTTGTAGTTTGTCTATGAATGAAACATATCGTAAAACTAGTACATGTAATATCCCTCAAATTTTCATGGTTCATGCCGTCTTGACGCGCCTATTTATAAGTTCCAGAGGATTGTTCAGTCATGAAATTCCGACGCTAGTCGTGAGCGGATCGCGCTCGTGGTCACTTCCCGATACAAGATTCCTCCGGGCATCTTTTCCGGTTCCATCGAAAATATGATCAGTTGAATTCAGTGTCGTGTCACGTGTGAACATATAAGTGCGTAATTTTTAACTTTCAACAACACTACACTGTCACCACGCGTGTAGAAATAATGTAAGAGTTGTTATAATCATAAGAATCTCATAATTGCGTTACTTTTAGCAGCTGCGAAGGAGAAATAGCTGGGTTTATTTCAAAATTAGTCTAAACACGTACTTCGGAATGTCTGCACAGTTGTAGCTTATCGTCAATGAATTCGTTTACAATATGAGTACTTACCAAAGTTTAAATAAACGATTAAATCATTCAAATCTATTGGATTTCCTAAATTTCCTTCCTAAGAAACATGCGATGGGCGGTCTATAAACAATCAGTGCATGTTTTCTAATTATTTTAAATTCACATAGTGAAACGTGGGGGGATGCAAAAGAATCAAATTTGTCAGTATTGCCGGATGCATAGAAATTACTAAGAAACTTGTAATATTTTCGTAAAATAAGAGCAAAAACTTATAGACAAAAGTTTAAAAAGAGAAGTAAATAAAAGTATGCGCTAATATTTAGTCAGATGCGTGTAAGATAAGTAGGATCACAGACACTGATTAAATATTAATTACATATGATCAATACTTAATAATCTCAAGGAAGGAAGGTGAAAGTAGGTATGGCATGAAGACAGTCTTCGTTTAAATCAAATGAAAATATTAAAAACGATAGCAGGATGCGATGTTTTATTCGTTTTTAAGGAGTCTTATGTTATAGGTTAAATCATGTTTTTGCAAATCAGGAATGCCTTCCTATCTAGACGTTTCTGGTATAGCGCACATGACGTGCTCATTTAAATTATAATGCTTAATGGAGTAGAACATTGGCCAAGTATTTCTCAGCACATGATAGCAGTGACTCATTTGTGATGTGTGTGTGTGTGTGTGTGTGTGTGTGTGTAATAATTTTGTTACAAAGTCTATAATTGATACTTAGTCCAAATCCTACAACAGGTATATTATTTAAATCGTATGCTGAAACTCACATATTAGTCCCACAAGTAGGCATTAGGTAAATAGTTTAATTAATGGTTATCTTTCAACTTTCTAAGGGAGCTGACGATAACTTGATATCAAAATTAAAAATAAGGTAAGAAAAGAAAGGGAAATTAAGAAGCCATTTTGGCTAACGCAACTTTAAAGTTGAATGAAAATGCTGTAAGAATTGAGTGTCATATTTTTACATCAAATACAGTAAGGAATAGTTTTTGACAACGTCGAGTGTACGATACAGTTAAATATAACATTGTACTTTCGATATTAGATACAGTAAACCTTAATAGTCGATAAATCGCTTGTCTTGATAAAGTTTCTGAAATGCATTACATACATACATGAATCACGTCTTTATCCCTTACAGGGTAGACAGAGCCTAAGGTGGCAAGACCTAGGCCAAGATTAGCAAGGTTGTGGGCGTATAGATGGCAAAAAAATGGAATCAAAATAATGATGAGTTGCTAGCCGCATCGCCTATACTATAACATGATTCCTATAATTTTCGCCCATTCCCTCGATGGGATTTTTCCATCTGCGCGGGATGAGAAGGAACTGGTACATTCTATGTTTTTCTTTGCTCCCAGACCAGCATGGAAGTAAAAAATTATGAAAAATTATGTACCTATGTATAAAGTAATTCTAAGGGTAACTCCGAACCATATCAGAGGAATGACACGGTTACCAGCGAGAATGTCTGATAGTATAATATACACAACACGTTTCCTCGTAAAATGTGCGGCTAATTTATGGAAAACATCGTTTCATCGACTTCAAGTGTTTATAATAAGAGCCGTAGAGCAGATGACGGTTGCGTTAAAAATAATACCTATTGAATGAATGGACGGCTCACAACTCACGTAGGATTTGGCGAAAATCTGATAATTAATCACAACACTCCGTACCGTTGGTTATATTATTAAATATTTTTGATTTCAACATACGCAAACTAATGTACCGGCGGTAGATTTTACTAGGTACACGAACTATTTCAGGCCACTTTTGAACTCTTCGTAACTAAAACATATTTGACCTAACTAAATCTTTTAAAACATCAGTATCAATATCAACACCAATTTGACCATAACACACCCACATATATACAGAGAATATGTATATGAGTAAATACAAAGAACAAATTGTTATTCTAGTAAATACCTACACCATTTTACCCTACCGCAGTGCTTTGCATGGCAACAATAATTGCATTAGACATCCAGGATCAGTACTAGCGTAGGTTGCGTAAACACAACACGTTTAGAATTACACGCACATACAAACAACACTAAACAAATACATGAACTCTTCTGTTAACCAGTACACGATGCCAATCGGTAACGTGAACAAGGAACCGGCGGTGAAGCGGGAAACCTTCAGACCTCCGTGGGTGAAAGACAAAGATGCGGCCGCACCTCCGCCATGGATGCAGAAGAAGCTGAAGCCAGTGGAGAGCAATACAAAGCCAGAAGACGAGGAACCGGCACCAGTAGCCCCGGCAACCAAAACGTTAAAACGTGAGTATTTTTGCTGGATTTAGAAGACACCGTTTTGGAGATCATGAGAAAACTACTCGTACTTACTAGTTCAGTTTAGACTTAAATATCTTGATTTTTTATTAAATGCGATTTAAATTAACTCTAACCTCTAAACTAAAATAAGACGACGATTTAAGTACTGTATAGTGATCTAATTGGAATTCAGATCTATCTGCAGATCATTTAGACTATCTTAGATACTTACTCCACTGCAACATGCATCACATGCATTGCACTAAATTATTAAGTACATTGTTTTTGTAATACATAACAATGTGGCAATTGATAATAACAGCCAAAACCCTCCCCACCGCAGGCTTCCAAAATAGAGTCGTGTAATCTTGATATTCACAAATCACGTCTATATCCCTTACGGGGTAGACAAAGCCTATGGTAGCAAAAGCTAAAGGCCACGTTTGCTATGATTGCGTAATCTTGATGTCGTGCGTAATTTATGGTCGCATTCTAAGTCAAGGGTTAAAAGTGGTCATATTTAGGTATTCAATTAGAGCTGTTACTTGTCGTTCTTGTTGTAAAATATGTTTACGTTGAACTGCCGACGTCAGACACGGCGTCACAGCGGACGCCTGCGGTGAAGACCTTTCGCGAGCGTCAACATCAATCCACACGCCAGGAAACTTTGCTGCAATCGTTGAGTAGGCGTAATACGTAGTGATGATTTTTAGAAACCACACAAAACAAGGCTTACCGAGAAGAAGCCTTTACATGTAATGAAAAGAAAGTAATTTAACCACTCCAGCCATCATTTTATAACAGACATAGACTGCCGCTTATATAATTATATGCAAGTATCGCCAACAGTTTATGTTATGATGGAACCTTGTCAGAGAAGGTATCTGTAATGTACCTACAAGATACTTGTACTATATCTCTTCGTAATTTTAGAAGTTCTTAAGTTTTTCATCTTGGTAAGTAATATAACTGGTGAAGTAGTGTTCAGCTATCAAATGAACTGCCTACGTAGCACATTTAGAACATAAATAAATTGACAGATTTAAAGTTTTTTACGTCGTTCCGTGAGTGGGCTATATTTCACAGTACATAATGTTTGTAACTGTATGATTGTGTATAGGTTTGTCGATGTATACATCGTAATGACGTCAACACCTGCCTGAAACTTTGGCAGGAGACACGAGTTCAGAATAATTGACTCTCGGAAACTGTTGAGAAGTTGGTAGTCTGGTCTGGAGTTTGGAACCGAGTGACGTTCTTGTGTCCACGCCCCGACGTATTGAGCCATAGTTTGACTGTGAGATTTGTGTATATATTGCAGTGACTGAAGTGTTTGTGTTTAAGGAATTTTAATTTACCTTTCGGCGCTTTTACAGTAGGTAGGTGACTATGCCATTAACCCAAGGCATGCAATGCTCTACAAACAATTTGAGATATACCTACTATGCAAATCTTGAATTTGAAATGAACAAGCAGAATCCTTTAAAAAAGTCGTTTTTGTAGTCCCAAATATTACCAACTATTAATTTATTTTTAATTAATCTGCAATATTATATGATCGCCAGAAAGTAGTTACACCAAGAATAAATACTAAGCTGCAACCAGTTGCTAAGTTGTATAGTTGCTATGGTCTGTTATCATAAAGACTACGGGCCATTACGGCCGCGAGGGTATTGGCCCTGAAATCAAATTTAAGCAGCTTATACTCGTATTTCCTATATTAAATCGTAAATGATCCTGAATAAAATAAGAGACAGTTAAGCCTCCTAATCAAAAATCTTGCGGCCTCACCAACGCTTAACATCTATTAAACAATGCCAAATAACATCACGGTACATTGTATCCGTAAGTGCATAAAATAAAATGCAACGTAAGATTGCTTTGGTAACATTCTGTCGTATATTTTCTGTTCCAATAAACGTTAAAGATGTGAAGAGGAGATATTTTCAGCTGGCCGACGCCGACGATTCGGGTTATATTTAGGCGAGACAGACTTTTTACAAAACAAATGAAAATGTTGGGGTTATGGCTCAAGATTTGATTTAAATTTGATTTTAGCCCTCAAGGTTCGAAATAGGCGCTATCAGAAAGCAAAGGAAGAATTTTATGGAAATTTTAAAAGAAAGTTATCATACTTTTTAATAGCTCCTTTTTTGCAAGAACCCAGTTGGTTAAAACAAAGAAATGTAATACCTTAAGTATGAAACCATTTTAATGATTAGGCTTGCGCAGTGATAATCGTGTGGTGTGGTTTCTAAAAGTTCATTTGGAGTAGTTTATATCTGGACTAGATCACAATCAAATACATGACAAGAGAAAATGTATTAGGAATAGTACGTAACGTTTGTATCACAAAGTTTACTATCGTGTAATACAAGATAATTTTATTACATGGCCCATTTTAATATTGTTGAATTAAATCGACAAACGGATTTAATTTTATACATTTTTAGCTATAACTCGCGACTGACTAAGTGAAGTATTTTCCGGAATTAGAAGTATATATCTGATCTAGTAATCCAGCTTATAAATAAACTATAACAACTATATATAAAAACTATACATCAAAATTTGGCCACCGTTTTGGTGTGTCATAGTATCAAATATAAGAAAGCACACAGACACACTTCACAAACATGCGTTTAAAATGATAGGATTTTTCGTAATTTTTCACGTCGAATCGCGAAATTTTGTCTTGTCGAAGGAACTACTTGACGTCTTATTATTTCCTCAATTACATTTCCTTTTGGACATAATGTTTTATTTGGCACTTCTGCGTCATGTCAAATAGGTATGTCAAAACCTCTTTGAAACAACTGAGAGGTGTTGTCCCGAATACGATTTTTATTTTATCTTTTATTTTTCGATAGCAGGAAACGAATCGGATATCATAGTCATACATTTTCATACGTCCATCGATTGTTTAAAAAAATGGTCCTACTAAACAACGTAGAGTCACGTCTTCATAGATTGAGTACCTAATTATAAACAAAATACAACAAAATTTAACGATAATGTTCCGTGTCTACAAAAACGTATCTCCACGGTCATCAAATAGGAAATTTTGACAAGTAACCGCGCTAAAATAGCGAAGGTCGGCCATCTTGGCAGCAGCCATGTTTATTTACGTACGCGAATGCTATCAAAATGCACCGCACCGGGGACGAAACACGTGCTTCCATCAATTTCACTATTTTTACTAGGAAATATAAGAAACTCTGAAAATACTTTAAATTCCATAATTGTGTGGTTTATTTTAAATCATTCAAAATATAATAAAGTTTTAAATTTTATACCTACCCACGTTTTCCTTTTATTTTAGCAAGAGATTTTGATTTATCCTGTGTAACTATTACCGAGAGAATAGTAAACGTCAAAATAAATTTATATCCAATACTTACATGAACCCTGAAAACAATACATTCTTATTATTTGGCGCAGTAGTGTAAATAGCAACTACATTAAAATTAAGTCACTGTAAGATGGGAAATGTGTAAAAAAAAATACTTATGCTCATGCGGAAGTTGATAGAGAGAGTGATTATTACTTGCATTAAAACACGTCCTTTTAAAGACTTTGTATTTTTCAGCCACGTTAAGAAAGCAGACAACAATAAAAGAAAAATCTGATAAACCTGAAAGACCGGAAAAACCTGAAAAACCCGAAAACGGTGTATCAGAAACTGTGGAAGAAAAACTTGTGAAACCATCAGCAGCAAAGTCTGCTGATAAGGCAGCGAGACCAGCCGACGAAAAACCTAGGTTTACAAAATCAGTATTAAAGTCATCTGTAGATAAGACAGCTAAACCAAAAACAAACGACGACAAAAATATAACTGAAAAAGTCCCAGAGAAACCTACATTGAAAAGCGTCAGAACTATCGATGGAGATAAAACCAAAGAAAAATCTGTAACTATCGTAGACAAAAGACCTACAGAGAAATCTAGTACTCTGAAAACAAAAACCACTGAAGCAAATGATAAAACTTCAAATGATAAGAATCCTACAAATTCGACTAGCAAAGGATCAGAAACCAAACCAGTTGTTAAAAAAACTGTAACACCGAAAGTAGAAGAGAACTCGGAGGATACAGCAAAAATGGCTACAAAGCCACCGATAGAAAAACCACCAACGAAAGTAAGTATAATTAGTAGGTATAATTGGTTTCAAAAATTAACGATGCCAGATTTGTAAATTTTATGAATGAACAAAACAAAAAACAGCATTTTAAGATAAAAAAAATTCGCCCACGAGGTTTGCGCGGATGTTTGATTTGTGTTCTCGGCTTCTTTAAACTATTTTATCATTGCGCGTCATTATGTGAATATTGTAGCTACATTTATAACGTACGCAATGACCAAGGTTTTTATAAATAGCAAAGAGTACATTTCTCTGTTTTTCGGGATTCGGGAACACACAACAAGACTTTAAATAAAGCAGGCTGCAGGCTACACTAAGACCGCCATTTGTTATTGTCATGATGAAACAGAGTTGATTCTTATTCTTTCACATCAGTTACAGATATTATTACAATATATACATATATTTATGTACTACTTTTTCAGCTCCCACCGCGGAAGCCATCTCTTCAAAAGCAGCCATCAAAAGATGAGCCAGTCAAAAAATGGAGGGACCCACTTCACGAGCGTGTCAAAGAAAACATTGACAAGACCCTGAATGAAGTACCCAAAGGACATACACTCACCAAGAATGAAAGCTTGAGGAGTAAGTTATTACAATTTATTAATACTACTGTTAGTGTTGAAATGTGTACTAAATTATTTTCAGATTTTAATAATAAAAAAACAGTGTCCAGTCGATTCCCATACTTAATTATCCAGTTTTCTATATATGCAGTAAGAATAAAAAATGGATACGTATCTTAGTAGACTGTACAATACTGTTTAGTTAGGTAAATTCCATTCATCTGACTAATCGGAGTAATTTTTAGTGCTTTTACTACAAGGAACTAAAACTAAAGCTTTGTTTGAAAACATTATATCACTGATTTTCACCGTAGACATTTCACAAAGGAAATACATGACTAATGTTATGATCATGATATTCCTAATTGATTCGTAGGTATTCATTGGTTAAATATATAATACACACATTCCAATGACTCACAATAACTAATAATAGAGCACAATCCTTTAATAATAGACTAAACATTTTTATTTTATTTGTTCCAAAGAAACACAAGATAGCCGCTCTAGTACTTTCGCTAAATTATAATTAGAGTGTGTGTCAGATAATGTAGTCAATCGACGCAATCACAATGCAAGACCAATCGTCATCGAATTTGGCACACGCTCTAATTGACATTAATGAGATTTAAGATGGAATAGTATTGTAAGATTGTTTTATCTTGAGATCTCTCATAAAAAAATACCAGCTAAGTGCAGGGCGACATACGTAACGAAATTATTAGGCTTTCGTTTTTGTTATTTTGGCTACGGAAAGCTTAAAACAGTTAATTAGTATCAGTGCTTGCGACTTCATCTGTATAATTTGCATGTCACTCTCCAAAGAACTTGGCATTACCCTTACGATAAAAAGTAGGGTATGTACGGTCAAGTGCAATAATAAGTAGGTATCGATTTAATCCAACTTTGTTGCTGCTGCACCGACAATGAAAAGCCAACATTCAAATTTTAGCGTTGACAATACCTACCACATAATACTAGTAGCGATAAATCTTGCGAAAAAAATACATCTTTGAACTAAGTTTGTTTACGACACTGATCCCTACTATACTCTATAAGTACCTAGCACTGGACCATTTATTTGCACAAGGCAAACGGAGCAGACTGAAGTAAAATTGGTACTTATACCAAGAGCAAGAGTTCCTTATTTTGAGCGACACGCACATGCATCTAACGCATCTTTACCTTTTGATCTCTTGTGCGCCAGACTACTAAGTGGTCTAAAGGCGACCCAAAATAGTCACAGATAGTTCCGCGTGCGTCGCGTGCGCCGATCAGGTGCAAATTTTTGATTTCCCAGTGGCGAATTTATAATTTCATAATGAAATTGAACTTATAATAGAAGTTAATCGATTTATATTGAAGACATTTAATAACAAATAGACAGAGTAGAGTAGTGCTGGTTACTTAGCAAGTGATTTAAGTGGGTGAAAATGGAAAACAAAGAGGAACAAGACGTTAACCTATTTAGAGGTTGGTACAATATTTACCCTAAGATTTCGTGAATTCTCAATAAAAATCAACAAAGTCAATATACCGTCAACTAATAGTATAACATAAGCGGTTTTCAATTTAGCTATCAAAAGAAAGTAAGTAATACAATTATGTACACACAATTACGCGTAGTACTAATTGAACGATAAACAAAAAAATATGTATGTATACAGTCGACCAAGTTAAGAGTTCTAATTTTTAATAATAGCTCCTATGTCAGAAAAATAATACGGCACATTGTCACATTAACTTGTAAGAGATAAGTCTTTAATGTTTCAAGCCGTATGGATACAGATCCATGAAAATGACAATACTTAGGGCTTGTTTCACCACTCTCTGTAAAGATGCAGTTATCTATGATTCCGTCTCTACTTATTACTACGACACAGAAAGAGACGTCATCATAGATAACAGACACTTATGATAACTGGAACCTAACAGAGAGTGGTGAAACCGGCCCTTAGATGGTATGTAAAGATGTTTTAAAAGAAATACATATTAAACCACGGTTTTCTTTACAAGGCTTATTGAAGCCAGCACCACCGCCAATGCCGCCCCCGCTTCCACCAAAAATGCCTCCCCCACCTGATTTCAAGAAGGCACCTCTTGACCCGGAAAAGTTGAAGAAGCTAGACAACCTCCGCAGCAGGCCTAGAAAGCGACCAGACTGGAGTGATATGATGAAGGAAGTAGAAGACGGAAAAAAGCTAAAGCACGTTGTTTGTAACGACAGGTAAAAATTTCAATCACTTGAATCCGTTTATAGATATCATTAGCAGTGCTTGTGACTTTTTTATTATTATTTCAGATCGAGCCCAATTATAACCAAAACCTCAGTAGTGAAGAACAAAGATCAATTCATCTTTGAATCTGAAAAACCAAATTCGCATAATGCACTATTAAAAGAAATTAATAGCGGTATAAAGCTAAAGAAAGTAAAAACAAATGATAGGAGTAAACCCAATTTGGAAGGTTTAAGGAAGTTTAGAAGACAGATGACAATCGAAGAACAAGTTCAGAAGTCAATGTCTCAGGCCAATCTAGCAGCATCTCCATCTGGCGTCTCTGTGGCAGAAGTATACTTTTTTTTCTTATTCTTACATCAGTCCGTACCGTCAGTAATCTCGCAAGCAGAAACAAATTTTTATGCTTTATTTATGTAGGTTCCTGGTGCAGAAGAGGAAGAAATCGATGAGATGGACGATATTGACAAAGTTCGTGACGATCTTCAGTCTACAAAGCAGTTGTTAGCTATTGAACTCAGGTGATTAAAAATAATTTAAAAATAAATTGAAGTAAATTGAAAGAAGTTTAGTACAAAACAACTACAATGCAATCGTTTGATTTTCAGAAACAAAGAAGCCCAAGAAAGAGAAAATAAGCGTCTCCTTACTAGGATACAGAATTTGGAAGCAGAATTAGCAAGAGAACGCGCTATTATAAGACAAGAACAACATAAGACAGTTATATCAGTTACAGACGCATATGACGAACGGCTAGTAAACAGCCTTAAATCAGAAGTGGATAGGGCAAAAGACACTGCTGACAATTTGGAAAAACAGTATTTGCAAGCTGCCGAAGATAGAGATACCGCACTAACGGAATTAGAAGAAGTTAAAAGGAGGAATGCGGAATTGGAAAAGAAGCTAGAGCAAGCGTTATGCGTAAGTTTATTTTACGAATTTTACAATGCATAATTTTTCTACACGATATTGATTGAAGTTGAAGTACATGCGAGTATAATGTAATAAATGCTTCATAAAAATTGCTATAGCTTTACTAACATATTTGCAGATTGAGGAGCAATATAACTCAGAAGAACCGCTGTCTTTCTACCAAAAGAGACAGTTAGATTTCGAAAAAGAGTGTATGTTATTGAATATAGATATAAATTCTAATGCTGCTCAAGAATTAAGGAAAAGTGCTAAATCTACTAATATTAATGCTGCTACTAACGCTGCTTCTACTAATTATAATGACGAGGTATGGGTAGCTTTACTATTTGCAGGCATTACAAGGACATGAAACGGTGTGTGTAAGCATGCGCTTTTCGGTATTTTCAATACTGTGCATTTTTAAAGGAATCTTTGTAGGTTTGCAATGATGCACAATGACGATAGCTTTTTGAAATATTTCAGGGTATAATGCCGACAAATATGGGTTCAAGACGATCAAGTCACGCCATCAAACAGCTTTCGATTACCAAAGATGATAGTTTCGAAGAAGAGGAGGAATCAGAAGCTGAAGAGGTATAGCCATACGAATACATATTAAGTCTCCATCTGATTTTGATTGGGATCAGCAAACTTTAAAAAATGCCACTACTTTCTGTGTACTTCCTGAGTCTCTCAGTACAATGATATCGCCTACTGTGTTTTTTTTTATTTCTACTAGGAGATCGTTTGTTCAATCAAAATGCATGTGTTATTTCTTAAAGATTTTAAATGTCAATTATTATTGGCTAGTTTATTGATACTTTTACACTTCTAGGAGGAGAGTGAAGAGAAGAAACAAAAGCGAATGGAAAAAGAAGTACGTAACATGAGAAACAAAATGAGACACTTGAAAGAGAAGCAGGACACAATGAAGAGAGAACGACTGGCATTCAAAATGTCTCTTAAAAATCAGCAGGCAGCGCTCAAGTAAGTTAATAGTATATGCAATAGAGTAAAATGTATGAGTATTAGCAGAAATGTTAAACCTAAAAACATGACTTGTCGATTGGGGATGAAGTCTAGTCGATTGGAGTAGCAACCCTAAACCTTCAATTAAACCATTCTTCTCGTTATGCCTTCTTTATAATAGCTAGCTTCTCTCTGCAACTTCATCTGCGTAGAATTATACATATAAATCTTCCTCTTAAATCACTATCTATGAGAAAAAAACCGCATTAAAATACGTTGCGTAGTTTTAAAGATCTAAGCATACATTGGGACAGACAGACAGACAAAGCGGAAAGCGACTTTGTTTTATATTATTTAGAGATGCTTAAATATTTCATTACATTTTTCAGACACGAGAAAAAGAAGTACAAGGAATTGAAACGCGAAGTTGACAAGATGGCAGCCATGATGAAGGAGGTCGGTTCCGATGAGGACGAGGATGAAGAAGAGTCCGAAGAGGAAGAAGAGGAGAAGAGTGAGACCGAAGAGGAGACCGAGACAGAGACAGAACAAGACACAGAGAGTGAAACTGAGAGTGAGAGTGAACCTGAGGTAATTTAAAAAGTCATTATATATTTAGTAACGATTAAACCCGTACGAATTACCTAATATGTATAGTAATAATTTAACAAGTAAAACATGCAAGTTTAATTTACTACGTTTTAGATCATATTTTTTTCTGGAAAAGACTAGCCCAACTTGAAAAGCTTTGAACTTTCAATACTAACACGATTTCAACAGATTTTGTGTCAAAAATACGCATGACGACGCAAAGAAGTGCTAGTCTTTTTTCCACATTTCCAGTTTACAATACCTATACATAATAATGTTGGTTACAGGATGCTCCATTACCGAAAAAGAAGGAAAATCTAATGACGCGAGTAAAGCGGCATGAGACCAGAGTTAACGCGCTCAAGAAAGGCAACGCTCTTCTGATGGCAAACGTAGACAGGATGCAAGACGATGTATTGAAGCAGAGAGAGGAATCTGTCCAATTACAGAAGGAATTAGACTCTCTTATTGATGATTTGGAGTAAATCTAAAAATAAACGTCTTGTTGCTTGTTAATTAGAGAAACTTGTCAAAGGACTGCAGAAATTGAAACTGTATTAGTTCAAGATTAGTCTTGTAAACTAAAACTGTAATAAGTGGCGCAATTAGAGGGAAGTGCTTTACAGGTGCCCAGCTAACGGAGAAGCGAATTTAACATTTATTTGGTGGTAAAGTACATGCGTAAACTAAACTCAGCTGTACTGCGGTACTGCTTAGAATTATAGAACAAACGTATAGCTAGCCTGGGTCTTTGAAAATACATATCTCTGCTTCAGATTGGTTCATACAGAAAACTACACAACAATAGCTGGCCACAATTTTATGCAATTTTATATCTGCACTTAATGCCTTAATAGACGAATAGAAGCTATGACTTAACTTTTTAAATGCGGCATTAAATGTCCATACTTGTAAGAATAAATAAGGTTTCTATGAGTCGCAAGTAACAAGGATTTATTTAAGGATCTACTAATATTCAAATAATGTTACATTGTAGTAACTGAAACAATGTACTGTTACGTGGGACAAAGGCTTCTATTTAATGCAAATCTTTTTGTATAAAAGTTTAATTTAATGTTTTCATTTCAGCAAATACATAAAAACTTTAGTGGCCAGAAATGGATGGAGTCACTTCTCAGTTTATTTCTGCCAATTGTCATAATTCTACTAATTTTACAAATGCAAAAGTTGTGTGTGAGTGTGTGGCTGTTTGTTAATATTTTACGCTGAAAAGGCTGGACATATTTATATTATGTAGATTGCTGGATATCTAGAATTAGCTAGTGGAATGGACTACTTTTTATTCCAATATTTCACAGGACTATGTGAAATCCTAAAAATTCAACTGTAGCACAAGTCTTGTCATGAAATTTTGCATGTGTGTCCTTCATGCAATGAATTCAATAAAGTGCTTCAAACACACAATTTAACGATTTAACTACACAACCAAAGCCACGGACACAAACTAGTAAGTACCTACTACATATTTTATGATAATCATACAGGTTTGTCTTTCCCAAAAGTTACCTAATAATATTTGCATATTGAAAATGAACATAAAATATAATTATATAAGTACCTACTTACTAATGTTATTATATTGGAGCAGTCATCAACATTAAAATTGTTTTAAATTACAAGTTTTTGTTGCAAGCACCCACATATGTATGCTAATTTATTAAACATTATGTGATTTGTATATATAAATGAATGACATATATTTAAGCTAAACTATTAATAATATTGCCCTACTTGTATTGCCAAAGGATTATAATAAACTTTTACACTCAGAGTTGTTTACTTATTTCACTTCTTTTAATTTGTAGCTACCTACTTACCTAGGCTATGTTTGTATCCTTAAGGTTCTTTATTTTGTTAAACCGTATAGTAGTTTTTAGTTCTAGTAAGTACTTCTCCTGTTTTTTACCTATCTAATTATTAGACCGACCGCTTAAATGAGTCCTCGCCCCCGAGGCACAGGGGCGAGGTATGACGACAAAGGGGACCGAGAGAGGTGCGGGCGGGTAGTGCGTCTGTCGCCCGCACCTCTCTCGGTCCCCTTTGTAATCACACCCCGCGCCCCTGCTCCGCGCGGGCGAGGACTCATTTGAGCGGTCGGTCTATAATATTATATCAGAGGTAATGTATGTATGTATTACTTACGCATAATATTGTTCAAGCCTGAGATCCAATCACGTTCCAGCTGCAATATTAGCAGCAGTAGGATTTTAATACCAGTAATCACTGGATAATACCCCTAGCTCAAGGATTCTAGGATCCACGGACGGTCTTAAGTAATCAAAAATACTGGAGCTAGCCGTCATAATTGCTAAAATTACTGTCGAAGATGCAAAGCTTTGTAAAGTTAGACTGTAAGGTGTAATTATTTGAACAATTTGAATTTCGTCCAACCGCACTGATCCTATTTTGACACTGACAGTGACAAGTGACAACTACGACAAACTGGCTAGGGTACGTTGACCATGCACACTATCCGCGCTATCTGCATGTGTACTATCCATCATTGGTCGGAAGAGTCGGCGGAAGTACCATCAGTCGTATTCATAATATCATCAATGTGGTCATTATTCCATTAAAAGCATTATTTAAGCAATTTTTTCCGAGGTGGTGTGACGTGACTACTACAAGCCATTGCTTCCTGAACAGTATGGTAGTGTTTGCTTATTTTGCAAAATAGTGGACTTAATGAACGTACCCGTTTCTGGTTTTTTTTTATTATTTCCTTCTGCAAAAAGCTAAAGAAATTTAGTTGACACAATATTACAACACTTGCTGAGTTTTTTTCCTAATAAGTGTCTTTTGAAGTGTCAAAAAGTCTGTTTAGAGGAGAATTTATGCTTTTTGCTCAGAATTCTTGCAGTGAGGACGGTTTGAGGCTTACAAATTACAAAGATTGTGAAAGGCCATTTGCGTTATATCCAGGAATGTATAGAAATAGTACTAGTTTTATGGCGTACATCAAAGGACACCAACCTTTACGGAGTGACGTGACATACATTTGACAATAATAAAAATTACGATGAAAACGAGGGTAGTTGTGCGCCGCTGTCAGTTGCGTCGAGCAGCCGCGCGAACAGAGCGTTGGCGCGCAGTGTTCGTTTCGTTGCCGCTGCAGCGAGCGCTCCGAGAGGAAGGACTACGAAATAGTCCGAAACATGTCTAGCATCACTCGACTTTTTAAACGTGAGTTATCCGTTTATGTGTAATTATGACACCAACCTCAAAATATGTGTCACACCTTTTTTATAAAAAAAGTTTATCCACTACTTCTCTCCATAATAATTATCATGTATCTCGCCAGAGGCCACCGGGGCTACGTTCAGTAACTAAAGTGTCAGTGTGATTATCGTCGGGTGAAAATCGTCCGATCATGAACACACTTATGTACTGAACGACTTGGGACGTTCTTCTGTCAAAAGTGTCAATTGAAGTATGATTTCGTATTCGTAATAATAAGTTTATATCCCCAGCGTTCGAATTATAAATTTTGCCTCATATCAACTGTCAAAGTGACGTGTGGGCTTTTTTTACCCATCTATTTTATGGGGTGACCGGTGCGATCGCCCGACGACGCCCGACGATGTTACTGAACGATTTGGTGTGATCGTCCGATGATCGCACTGACTTACTGAACGGGCCAGTGCGTCGTCGGGTGATCAAACTGAACGCACCCCTGTATTACAAATGAGATTTGACTGTATAGACTTATTTCCCTTTCACTGTTTTATTTACATTACAGAATAAAAAAACAACTGTCAAGGGGAAGTTTCAAATATTTCAAAATAAATAACTTAACGGTCTTCGTAGCTTTCCTTTTGCGAAATTGTTCAATTTATTTCATTTGCTCTATTGTTTTGCCGTAAATCAGTGTTCATAGTATAGGTTTATGGTTCCGTGAGACATACGTATAATGCCTCCTTCAGAAGCAGATGTACTACAAAATGTGGCTCAAAATAATCCGAAACCAAATCCACGAAACATTACCTCAATGTTTCAGATATTTCAAAACGTTCAACACAACATTGTTCAGCATAAAAAGTATGCGAAGGAAATGACCAAACTTTATAAAAAGGTAAGCTAGTATTAGCATCAATTATGTTCGGAGAGAGTGATAAGAAATCTCTATAATGATTTACTTCTGATTACTTCTGGTTATGAAATATGAATGAACTAGCTGTCGCCCGCGACTCCGTCTACGCAGAATTCGCTTATTTCTATCTGATTTATTTAAGTATGCCATTGTAATTATCTCTATGCTAAATTCCAACTAAATCGGTATCGCGGTATAAGTTTGAAGAGGTAACAAGAAAGTCACACACTTTCACATTTATAATATTAGCGAAGCCAATGCTTTTCATGAAGACTGAATGAAAATAAAATAAAATTATCTTCAGTAAGCAATGTTACGGGTATCAATATTTACTCATATGTATGCAAAGATATTCATACTGATTTTGTTAAATCTTGTTTGTTTTTCTTCAATTTGCAGACTGACGAGGAAGCATTCCGAGAGAGCTTCAAAAATGCCTTGATGTACTTGTTTACCTTTGGCGACACCAGCCCTAATGTGGACAGAGTTGTCAAGTTTGTAGCCACCTTCTGCACCACACTGGATGATGAGGAGGAGTTCCTGTTGTTCATTATCAACATTATTTTTGATGTGAGTGTTACAAATCTGGATTGGAATATAAAAAGTAGAAATTTACATTCTCCTCTATAAAACCAAACAGATACAGTACAATAACATCAAAACAGTTAAATGAGATTTCAAAAATAAAAAGTGAGTGTCTAGTATTATTTCTGTATGGATTTGATCAAATAATAATGTAAATTTCAGTGCAGTTGTGTATTATAACTTTTGAAATCCCTCAATTAAAATTGAAACAGTATTGAAACATTAATAAACACCTAATTCAGATACCCTGGCCCGTTTTTAGTAGAATCCTGGCTAAGGTTATAAAATTGGCAATTCTGTAAATGGGTGTATAGCCACTATACCTTTACCTAACATATAACTATGAAATGTTACAGTGCCAATGTGTGTCTGGCCAGTCAGTCCGCTACAGAGCTAGTCAGTTGCTTGAAGCTGTGCTGTCTGCTCTTGGTGAGGATGCTTCATTGGATGAAGACATATGTAACAAGCTTCTTGTGTCCCAGGTATGAATTTATTTGTGATATCTTTTCAGAATAGTGCCATTTTCACAAGAGTTCTGCCAAGCAGAACTCCCAGCCTACCGTACAATTTTATGGTTAAAAGGGTTGTGAAATTTGTATTTGTGCTTGTCTTTACTAATATTATAAAGAGGAAATTTTTTATTGTTTACTGATAAGTGTAAAACTTGGTGTCTCAACTTAGGCTCAACAAACTCACTTTAAGCAGACTAAAGCCTGATAAATAAGTGCTTCTATTTGAGCTTACAAGGGATTAAATAGCCCATTCTAAAATATGGTCGGGAAGCAAGAAGGTTTTCATACAATGACCTGTCACTATTTGTCTCTCTTGTCTCTATCATTTCCGCTTAGTTTAGCCTCGCGCTCGCACAAATGTGGAGGCAGGAGGGAGACAACAAATAAGTTATGCACAAGCAACAAAGACCAAAGTTGCCAGTGCCAGGTCATTGTGCAAAGACCATGTTCATAGACATGACATAGACATATCACGTCTTTATCCCTTTTGTGGTGAACAGAGGCTAAGGTAATAAGGCCTAAAAGCCACGTTTAGCATGATTGTAGGTTGAGTAGCGGAGTAGCAAGGTAAATATTTTCGTTCATTGATTGTAGGTGTATAGATGGAAAGGGAAATTGAAATAGTGATGGGTAGCTAGCCGCATCGCCTATGACATGATTCCCAGTATTTTCGTCCATTCCCTTGATTGGCTTTTACCATCTGCGCGGGAAGAGAAACAGCTGGTACATTCCATGTTTTTCCTTTACTCCCAGATCATCATGGAAGTAATCTATTAATCTTATCCAGTTTTTTATGGCGACAGATGCAGAGGCTGCAAGACACGCGTGGCGCTGTGCGGTGCCGCGCGGCGCTCGCGCTGCAGCGGCTCCAGGACCCCAAGGACCCTGACGACGAGGTCACGCGGGCCTACCGGTTTCACATGAGCTGTGACCCCAGCGCTTCTGTTAGGAGGTATAGACTTTGTATAAAAGGTTATAGTGATGTAATTGTTTGGGTTTGATATGATACAAATTGAGGTCATTCCCCAATACAATCTTAAAACTAAATTGGAATTGGAATACTTCATAAGGTGAATGGGCTAGAGCTGTTAGATTGACTGAACATTAATTGTAAATGTTCTTCAAGATTTTTTTTAAATAGCGCTGTGAGCTGTTCTCTCATATTGTATATACTGTTAACGTGGTAGATTGGCGTTTTATTCGTAAAAGATATCGCTGACTAGAGATTTATACCATCGCTTCCACAGAGCTATAGTCACGCAGATAGCGAAGTGCACCCGCAACGTGCCGTTCGTATTGGAGCGCCTCTGCGACGTGGACGAGGCGGTGCGTCGCGCGGCGTTCATGTATATAGCTGCTGTCAATGTGACGCAGCTCCGGGTGCGGCAGAGAGTGCACACGCTCAAGGTTGGTACTCAACTTAAACTTAAAGCCATGGCAGTCTAGTGGTGTGATCTTTGGCCTCCCAAGCAGAGGGTCGTGACAAAGAGAATATAACTACTATGTTGATCGTGGGTTCGTAAATAATAAGTGCTAGTATGATAAAGTTGAGCAAATAGTTAGCAGAATAAGCAACCTATTGTTTCTGAATCTTGTAATGACATTCTTTGCAAATAAATTATATTCTAATTGAATCTCGGCTCGCACTACACGTGTTTTGTTTTGCGGAATTTTTGTTCGAAATTACATTTGAATTTTACCATGAGCTTTCCCATGGAGGAAAACGTGAGGAGACTACTAACTGGACTATGTGCGATCTACCGATTGCGTAAGCTAGGCCACCATAGAACCATTTCACAATCAACGTTGGAGTACTTTGACTCTGACAGACACAAATAACAAGCCGACCACTTATTGCGATAAAGTTATACAGTGGGCTTGAGTTCTATTTGGTTGACCGTATCGTATACTATGGTCGCAAAGTTAACGTAACTCATCTTACCACGAAGGTAGGCCTTTCGGAGCGCAGCACTCGCGTCCGGCGCGTTGTCGAAGAGATACTGATCCCGGGCTGGCTCAGCACCTTTGAGGGGAACATCATTGATCTGCTCAAGGCCATACGTTTGGATAACGCGCAGGACGCCAAGGATTCGCAGTACGTCGCTGGGAAACTGCTCGAGTCGCTGTTCAAGTAAGACAAGTGAATTATACTAATTTTATAAATACGATAGTTTGTGCGTGCGTTTGTATTTTCACCTGTCTGTTGTTATCTTTGTTGTTCTGGCAAGCCAAAACGTTTGGACGTTATTCATTTATTGAAATATTGAAACTGCTTCACTTGAAGATTTACAGATGTTAATGTTAGTAGGTAGGTAGGTATTAATCTCAAAAAAATACTGCATGAAGGAAAAGGTAAACATAACAATGTCTCGTGTATACCTGAATAGAACTATCTCCGCGGTCTTACCACCGACCGGAACCTGCTTAAATATGGCGTGAAACTAGCCAGATCCACAGAAAGCTAATTTTTAGTTATTTTGTCTTCTCCCCCAGTGGCTAGGAAAATGTATCAATCTCTTCCCCAGACGCCTCCCAATCTCCGAGCTCCTAATATGGCTGCCAACGGACAAGTCCCTCCGCCTCATCCCCGCTGAGAAGCTGAACAAGGAGAGTGCGTGGTACTGGCGCCACCTGGCCGAGCATCTGCAGAAGATCGACGACGACGAGACCCTGGAGACTGTGCTGCCTGACTTGATCGTGCTGACGGGGTACATCAGGGCGTGAGTATCATTACTACGTCAAGTTACCTGAGAAACGATTTCCTGGGTTATAAAGATCTGTCGCAGAATTACCTATCGCGTGGGAATGTCCCAAAATCCGTTCTTACTTTATGCTACGGAAGAAATCTTACGACTTTGTAGTTTTTGGTTTTGTTTGATGATCACAATTAGTTAATCAGGGCAAATTATTTTGTAAGTATTTATTAGTATTTTAACTCGAATACCAATCAGCTTTCCGTCAGTGAAAAAATCAAAGTAGGCTTTCTAACAATTCACTACAAAGCAAAATTGGCAAGATAAGTAAATAAATAAAAAAAAACTGATGAAACAAGCCGGAAGGTCTACCCATATCAACCACCCAGTTCCAGCCAGACAAGGCTTAGATGTAATGCCTCTTGTTAAAGTTTCCCATGAAATAAATAAGCAAAACTTGATACGTATGACCTTGCCTCCAGTATCGTGGAGTCCCCTTGCCCCTCGGAATCGGAGGAGCCGGTGGCGTTCAGCACGCGGCAGTATGTCCTACACGAACTGGGCTGCATGCTTCGAGTGTACGACGCCACTGACCCCGCAGGCCGAAGCGCACTGCAGACCCTCATCAGCGACGTGCTTACTGGTAACACTTTAATTTAAAAATTAAAATTGGACTTTTACACAAAGCGTTCTGGACAACTGTATTACTGATAAAAAAAACACTATCCTTGTATGGGAATCGTTACTTCCAGTAGACGGATTGATTTGATTTGGTATATTCATACATTATGTAGAATGAATGACAATGCAAATACAGTTTTGCAAAAATACATCTGTTATTTTTTACAGAAACAGTAGCCACAGTTTCGTACTGTGAATATATCAATTGTAAAATTACAGTTCAAAAGATTCTGATGTGTGATGGATGGACGAACAGGCATCCATGCAGCTAGCAGAGGCTTAGTAATAGGGTCCTATTAGGCAAACTTTGGGCAACCTAAGTATCACAGCTCAATACTAACCACAATTTTACCTATCTTCACCAAACGTTCGTCTTGGCCAGGTGACTACGGGCACTTGAGCGCGGATGTGATTCGCTCCCTAGTGTCAGCACTGGAGCTGGTGTTCCCCGAGCTGTCCCCGCGCATGGAGGTGGTGTGCGGGGTTATATCGGCGCTGCGCGACCCGCCGGAGCCCGAGGCGCCGCCGCCGCCCCCGGTGCAAGTCGACTGCGCACAGATCAAGATGCAGGTGAGCTGAGCTAATACTTAAGCAGAGCGCTGGTTGAACGAGTCGTACTTTAAAAGCCCAGAGGTAAAACACTCTTCTATGTATTATACGAATGCATGCGTCTCGCGTAACGTTCTGTATCACTACATAGTATAAAATAAAGTCGCTTTTTCTGTCTTCATGTCCCGATGTATGCTTATATCTTCAAAACTACACAACGGATTTTCATGCGGTTTTTTTAATAGATAGAGTGATTCAAGAGGAAGGTTTATATGTATAATACATGCATAATATACCGTGCGAAGCCGGAACGGGTCGCTAGTAATTAATAATCCGTCTCGACTTCCAGAACTTTGTGTCAGAATTCTGACAACGTGTATGTGACTATAGTTACATTTATTTTCTCTAACGCAAGTGGTATGTCTATCGAATAACATAGACTAAAACATACGTCATTGCGTTAAAAAGTGCAAGAACCACTGCGAATTTGATACTTACATTTTTCATTTGTTTCTCTTGATTTTTTTTCGTTTTGCTGCGATATTATTGTGCATATATTTTTTTTTGGCTACAATTTTTTTACATTATTTTAGCGAGCACGCCTTCGCGTCTCACTCAACGTAGCGATCGAGGCGCAAGAAGAGGCCGTTAGGGAGGAAAACTACGCGCTCGCGGCCGAGTGCAAAGCTAAGGTAAAATTACTATGCATACATTAAAAAAAAAACTCTTCATCTTTATTCCATGCCTGGATCATGCTCTAATGAAGTGCTCTTTTTTTCATCAAGGTAGCAGATATTCAGAAGCAGCTGGAGGACCTCAATGCTCAGGCTGCACCTTTGCCACCTCCGCCTCCCATACCCGTAAGTAATTGAGCTGTTTTTTTTTCTTAATTGGCTGGTTTAAATTTGGAATCAAAAATGTACGTTTTAATTAAATAGAAAATAAACGATCTGCATTCCTTATAGAAATTATTAAGAAACTGAACAGAAGTCTTAAAGTCTGCACTGATTCAAAGTGTGAACTATGTAGACTAATTTTGCATAGATCATGTTATAGGCGATGCGGCTAGCAACCCCTCACTATTTTGATTCCCCATTCCACCTATACGCCCCAACGTGGCCTTTAGGTCTTGTTACCTTAGGCGCTGTCTAACCCGTAAGCGTTAAAGACGTGATTGCTCGTGATGCTCGAATCGGGCTTATTTCTTCGTAAAAATAGATTATATCATTATTAGCAATGTTTTCCTTAGACAATAAGAGAGAAGCAGTCAGACTCTGAGACTCTGACGAAGTGTTTGACCATCCTGAACTGCGCGCTGGACACGCCCCAACTCACCAGCGTCACGCCTATGCTGCAGACCATATTCAACGACCTTGAAGTAAGTCAACTAGAACCAATTACTTTGCTACTCCGCGACCACACCACAGGACTCTGCGGTGCGACCACATGCATATTTTTAAGAGAAAACCCATCCACATATCGCTTTCATATAAATCAACGTATGGCACAGCCGTCAAGATTTAACAATAAGTTCTCTTAACCGCTATGAGAGCTGTTTTCAGAGCAGTCGCGCAGACCGATGCGATAAGATGTCACAAAATATTTAAAAATAGTAAAATTGTAAGCAAATTTGTATCTAGAGTACAAGCGAGTAAAGGTTGACACGCATGACCGCTCGGCACCGGATCAGCACCACCTCAACTCGAGCCGTTCAGTATTCTCTGTATGAAACACCATTCTGTGATGCACACTTATCGGCCTCGGAACGGCAACGTCTCGCCTCGGCACAAGCTAGCAGTGCGTGGGCAACTCGCCGTCACCGCGCTAACGTCGAGTCTCCGCCGCGAGGACGGCGCGCGGAGCGCGGACCTCGGGTGGTTCCCCCGCGGGCGGCTCGCGAACGCCCCTCCACTCGCCTCTCTAACATCGTATCGAAGGCACTGAGCCACTTCCGTTACGAGCTTGCGGTATGGTTGACGGCGAGCCGATGAGTCTAAATAGGTCTTATCCTCCTTGAACACTGACCCTATTCGAGTACTTTTACGGCACAGAATCTTATAGTAAAGGTTGGCAACAACAATTGGCAATTCGTTTCAGGTGGAGATTTTCCAAAACCCTGACGTATTGGAAGCTGCCCTGGAAACCGTGGCGTTGTTCGGGATGTTGGACAAGAACTTCGCCAAGGACAATAAATCATTCTTCTTTGCAAATGTAAGTAAATATTTGTGACCCATTTGTATCCTAGCATAAAATATCTGCGTTACTAGTATATCTAAAATCTATTGTGCTTGTAAGGTCCACCGTACGTACGTATTTACGGCATAAGTCTAACCGATTGTGTACTTTTCTTGATTGAAATAAGTTTTTATGCCAGTCTCACGAGGATAATTTAGTAATGTTCACTCATTTATTGCAGGAAAAGAGGAACACCTTTTGCGATACTTTGAGCGAGTGGTTTCGTAATGGCTTCTTTTCTCAGATTCATTGTATACACACGCGTGTTTCTTATGCCAAAACGTCGTTAGAGAGTGAAATTCTATACTTGTACTATTACTTATTGTGTGGCGTGCCTCTAATGCCTTGATCACACGTACAGTTTATAGTGGAGAATCAGCAAATTTTTACTCGGTCGAGAGAATAGGTTGGGTGAGTGAGCACTCAGCTTAGTAAACAAAACAAGGTCCGAGTGACTCGCTCGTTATTTTGATGGGCCGAGTACTCGTCACACACGAACCGTGCACTCGGCCGAGGGCACTCTCTCGCCACCGTATTCGGCGCGTGTGATCAAGGCATAAGGTATTGAAAGAAAGAAAGAAGCGTATTTATAACAATTATAATAGTACATTATGATACAAGTGTGCTATGTTGGTAATTACACACGAGGCGTATTGTACGCGCGAGCGCGGGTAAGAGAGCCGAGATGTGTAATTACCAAAGCACACGCGTCGCATACGACGTTTTTCAACACATTTGCGAGGAAAAATAAATAAAATTTAGTTAATAAAAGGACTTTAAAAACTTTAGTTTACCTTTGTTACCAGACATTGCTTACCTGGAGCTGCTTTAGAACTTTACTTTATCATTTGGTAATTAACACCTTGGATTTCTTACTGATATAACTGTCCGAACATTGTCCGAACATATTTTAGTATTTCCAGCGACGGACACTACATTTCTTTATGAATTGAACTAGTAATTTTTAAAGTAATAAAATAACAAAGTCTGAATCAACAATATCAGTGAAAAATGGCGGCAGATATTATTTCTCCGCGCCAATCAGCACGCAGCACTCGCGCATGCGCGCTGTGCACTTAGCACGCGTGTGGCGAAGACACTGACAACAGACTGCTAAACAGCCTAATATTAAAATTATAATAAAATAATTAATCAATGTCTTAAATATGCAAATTATGGTCCCTTTTTAGATAAAAATGAATAATTTGTCGAAATTAAATGTTTATTTATCATCTTTAAACTAAAATCGTTTAATATTCACGAAAATATTCCTTGTTCCTATTGATACTAAACCGTTTGCTGAGATTAAAAAAAAGTTTATATTACCGCACTCGTGCGGTAATATTATTACAGCACTTGTGCGTAATAAGCTGTATTATGAGTTTAAATGCGGTGCAATAAGACTCAATTTACGAGCAACTGTGTTGAAAAACTAGTTGAAGAGGTTTTTCCCCATGAGACCGTTTGGCAAGATTACTATCGTCATCTATTATTATTGTTATTATTAACTTGCAGCTCATAGACACGTCGAACGAGCAAATAGTATCGACGGTGCTCCGTTGCATAGTGGACCTGATGTGCGTTCACGGAGCGAGGGTATTCGAGGACGAGTCCACAGAGCTGAGGGAGGACTCCAAGAACGAGTCCAGAAGCAAACGGAAGTCCTTTATCGACGCTATCGATGAAGATGGTATGATATTTTGATGCTATATTATGAGAACCAACTGTTGTAGGAATAATTCCACGTTGCGTTTAAACTCCCGTATATTTTTCGCCTCCACGAATATAGTGGGACAAATGGCGTCAATTGATCTATTCACAAACTAAGTAACGTTTGTACTATGGGTACCAGGCAACATAGATAAATATATACCTAAATAAAAAGATACAAATGATATTCATGACTGGTGCAAAGGTTCGTGTTTACTATACAAGATTCTGCCCCTACCGAGATTCGAACCCGGGGAGCTTCGGTGAGCTTCATTGTCAGCCTTACTAAGCTACTATTAATAAATCGGTAAACGAAATGCTACGACAATGTCACAAAGACGAATACGTATACCTTTTGCGGATTATTATCTTTAAACGCACGGTCATAACGGCACGGGTACATATTAGCTTCTTATCAAAATGTAGATTGTTGTTTCCACAGCAGCGCACGCACACGATACGCACGAAATGACGTTACTGGTACAATGGACCCACGTGGATGGCGTGTAAATAAACAAGTGGAAATGTACAATATTATTGAATAAGTAATTAATTTTAATTCTTGCAGGCACAATATCCGAGTCAGCGTTGTCTATATCTCCATCTCACGGCACCGTTATCGAGATGCTACTAAAAATAATGGATAGTCCAGTATGTATAAAAATCACGTGTTTAATCAAACTCCCAATTAACTAGGTTACAAAATCAAAATTTATAAATTATTTTTCTAGTGTGCGTCATACAGGCTGATCATTGTTGAAGGCCTTTGCCGCCTTCTGCACCTTGGTCAAATAGAATCACCCGCTATACTGAGCCGACTAATGCTGCTGTGGTTCAACCCAGCTACAGGTAGTATTTTATCATTATAACTACTGTACTATTAAAGAATCAATATTTGTATAACAGGCACGTAAGTTAATACAAATATTATATATTTTTTTAGTGGACGAGGATATGCTTCGTCAAACCATCGGAGTATTCTTTCAAACGTTCCCTACCAACGTGGAAGGCGCTCAAGAACAGATTCAGGTATTTTACAAATAGACTTAACAACCGATTAAAAGTGAACTTGCCATAACAAAAATATCATGCAAAAATTTTCTCCTATACACCGATATACATTACGATCGACTTTCCGACTGCAAATGTAAGTTTGTTTCCAGAAAGCGACGTTGCCGACGCTCCGAGCGCTCGCCAACGCGCCAACCAGCTCGCCGCTCGCCGAGATCGACCAAGAGGCAGTCGTCAGGTTCATTGTCTCGCTCACACGCGTCAATCACGAGGTAAGGACACACGTTGAGATAAAGCCGTGTACTTATCTGCGAGCTGTAACCGTATATGTATCACGTTAAAACTCCCAAATGAGTACCCGGCGTCGCGTACGAAATTCCATCTCTTTTGCACGCAAACATAACGTGAAAGAGTGGAAAGTAATTTCGCTCGCGTCAATCTTCACACTTATAGACAATCATCAACCATCATGATCATCTCCAGCCTATATACGTCCCACTGCTGGGCACAGGCCTCCTCTCCGAACGAGAGGGCATGGGCTATGTTTCCGGGCCCAGTCCGGATTGGTAACTTCACACACACCATTGAATTGCTTCGCAGATGTTTGCAGGTTTCCTCTGCTGGCTTCCATGCTGGTCTGGGAGCAAAGAAAAAACATAAAATGTACCAGTTGCTTCTCTTCCCGCGCAGATGGTAAAAGCCCATCGAGGGAATGGGCAAAAATCTTAGGAATCATTTCATAGGCGATGCGGCTAGCAACCCATCACTACTTTGATTCCCTTTTCCACCTATACTATATAAACGTGGTCTTCAGGTCTTGTTACCTTAGGCTCTAGGATAAAGACGTGATTTATGTATGTACGTATGCTATTGCACTATTCAATATTTGCTCACGCTAAAAAAACTCGTCTGGTAATCTAACCTCACGAACAATCACTATCAGATGCATCGGAGCTGTTACCTGCTCAAAACTATAACGCGACCGCTTTTTAAACCTCTTACATACGTGTTAATGTTTTTGAGCACTTGAAAGCTCTGATGCTACATATAATAGCGACTGTCAGTGGCGTAACTATAAGGTGGCAGGGGTGGCAAAATGTCACGGGCCCCTACCTCTACGGGGCCCCCAACTGGCTTGGTTTAGAGCACAGAAGGGACGCTGATGCACTTCTTTATATTGAGGAAGGAGCCCCATCTAACGAATTTGTCACAGGCCCCAGACGTTATAGTTACGCCACTGGTGACTGTGTCACATACCTAGACTTATCGCTTTTAGTATTACTTTTTTTTTAAGCGACAACTCTCACCAACCTTTTGTCTTTCCCGCCAGCTAACTGACAGCCAAGGCTCCATGGCGATGATCCTTTGCAGCTATTTGGTGCGGCGGCCGGCGGCGTCCGAGGTGGGGCTAGCATGCCGCATGCTTGCCCTACTGTCTCCGCCTCGGGACGCCCGCCAAGCCTCCGAGCTAGCGGTCATGCTAAAAGACCTGTGCCTTGTAAGTACTAGAATTTATATATGTATATACTTTTATGGTTTTGTACATCATAAAGGAGTCAGGAGAATAAGTCGTCCCAAAATAACATGGCAGCGGTCTGTTGAAAGGGAATTGAAATGCCTGGGAATGAGCTGGCGAGATCGTCCCAAGTGGGAAAATATGCTGAGAGCCTTATGTACCTGATCGGGGATTACAGTATGAGATGATTATGACATCATACGGGGTTCAAATTGGGATGAAAAGGGGTTGACAGCTAATATGGTAGTTCTGAGGCACACCTAAACCCATGGACTTAGCAAGCTGAAACTTTGCACATGTCCTTTTATGCTCTACTATCTATACTAATGAAAGTGTGTCTCTCTGTCTGGTATCTCTTCACTTTCAAACGGCTGAACCGATTTAGTTGGAATTTGGTATAGAAAAAGTTAGGTTATAGTTAGATAGTTTTTATCTCGGAAAATAGCGTAGTTCCCGCGGGATATCGATAAGCGAATTCTGCGCATATGAAGTCGCATGCAATAGCTAGTAAAAAAATTAATTATAATCGTTGTTCGAGCGTACTCGTAAAGTGAAGCCACTTCCAGACGACAACTCTGTGATCTTGTCAACCTGTAAATCAATTAATCGTTTAGCGCATACATTGTGGGTAGTTGCATAACTAGACCGTAATGAGAATAGAACTGGAGCTGACAGTTTCAACCCCATTTTGATATCTAAATATTGTACGTCCGAAATAGACAAACTGTTGAAACTCATGAATCTTATCACAATTTGTACACGGTTTTAAATAATATGTGTTTTTTATTTCTTACTTGATCGTGGTATAGTAATACCCGCATCTTTGGATCGTATCGAATGACAGTTGTTTTAGTGTTGTGTAGGTTACCTTATTTTGTTTTGTGTTCTTACGCTTATTGCAGTTTTATGTTAACTTCATATTCTTGTTTATCATGTGAGTCGTAATTCTTAATGAGTAAATAAATTATTTTTGATTGTATTCCTTAAATAAGGAATATTTTAGCCTTAACTTCGTTGTCTGTCGGTCTCAGTATACTTTTTTTTTCAGGAACGCGTGGAGGTTTGAAATTATAACTAAATAATTATGAAGTAAAAAAACTTATGTCTGTGGTCCATTTGAACTGAAATAATTAAAGTTCTACGTAAATACCTTTTGAAAGTTTAGGTTCGTACAAAAAACCGCGCGTTAAAAGTATAATTTAAATAAATTTGAACCAGCGATGTCACGAAATAACCTATGTAAATGAGAAAATTTTAAAATGTGCATGACTCCTCAACAAAACTATCGTATATGTATTTTTGATATGTTTGTTGCAGAAATTGCCAGACAAACAATCGACGCGAAATCTAACTCGGTACTTGGGCGCAATTGAAGCCTCTGAGCGACTTACCATGAACAAAATGTCAACTACAGGTAATTCCAAACTAATCATGTAAATCTTCAACGTAAAGTCAGCAGCTTAAGTTGATAAACAGCTGAAGAGCTTCAAAATATGTAAACACC
The DNA here is from genome assembly GCA_949127965.1 of Pandemis corylana. Lineage (NCBI taxonomy): Eukaryota > Metazoa > Arthropoda > Insecta > Lepidoptera > Tortricidae > Pandemis > Pandemis corylana. Next base: position 7,611,063 of record OX421864.1, on the reverse strand, counting down.
CGCTTATTACCTTGTTGATAGTTATGTTAGCTTTGTTGTTAGCTTTGACCTCTACAACTGTTTATCTAGTTTTGCTGCTGACTGTATTCAATAAAACCGAGTTTAATTTGCAGTCATACATTTTCAACATTTTCTTCCATGCTGGTCTGGGAGTAAAGAAAAAACATAGAATTTACCAGTTGCTTCTCTTCCCGCGCAGATTTTAAAATCCCATCGAAGGAATGGGCGAAAGTCTTAAGAATCATGTTATAGGCGATGCGGCTAGCAACCCATCATTATTTTGATTTCCCTTTCCACCTAATACACCCTTAATTATGCAAAACGTGGCCTTAAGGTTTTGTTACCTCAGGCTCTGTCTACCTTGTAAGGGATAAAGACGTGATATATGTATGTATGTATGTATGTACATTTTCAACATCCTAATGGGTTTGAAAGAATTCAGAAATGCAGTCAAATAAAATGATAAGTAGCTTTTAAAGCGGCCTAAGTGGTTAAGTTCACTAGAGCAGACTTCCTGCCGTCATTTAAGACAGTGAAAATTGTTTTCAACTTATTTCTTTTTCGCTTTGAACAGGCGTCACGGAAGGTACATTGCAAGCGGATGACACGTTTACGCACGTGGGGCGAATCACAACGTCGTTACGTAAGTACATACAGTTTGACAACAAAAATAATGCTCCACGATGTACCTGCGCAGTAGACCAATTTTAGTAGCGCGGGAAATTACGATACACCAATGATAAAATAGAATTCTACGCGCGCTAAACTCTGGCGCTGTTATTGGTCGATCGATTTCGTACCAACATGGCGGCCGGGCCGTGCGCCAATGCCGCCATAGATTGTTTACACGTTCGGCTACCATCGGAAACTGGTCTGCGCTTCTCTGCGCAAACGAATACTGCCGATGCGCATTATATTTGTTGTCAAACTCTACTACATATTAACCTCATTGATTTCTTAAAAAAAATTACATGAAGTTGCTGGATTTCTATTTATCCACGCTCTGCCAACGAAGGCGCGAAGCATGGTCAATAGTAAAAATATAAAACCAGCAACTTGCTACAATTAAAACAAAGACAGTTGCTAGTTGCGTCAATATAAAGCTAGTTGCAAGTGGCCTATTACCGCAATAGAGATTATACAATTATTAAGTCACACTTGGAACTACTTGTTTAACTTTGTGGTATGTCTGTTTTTTTATATTTTAAAATCTACATGGTTTTTATTCACCCACAGCCACAGGCCAGCCTCTAGCTAGAAGCACGCACGTCGTCATCAACGAAACAGTAGAGGAAGAGGTCGAGATTGACGAGAGTTCGCCCACTGACGCCGTGTCGAACATCCCTGAAGGTTGATACCGCTCTCCATATGTAAACTTTGCAGCACAAGATAGGACCTCTGTTGTAGGTGTCATCGAGATCTATCTCTATCGTGAGATTGTGTGAAAAATCGAAGACCGGGCGGAAGTTTGTAGGGACTCGTCTTTATTAGGCGTGTAGTTTGTAATAAGTAATAACCTTTAAAATTATGGCAAATCAATTTGATAGAACAGTACGCCCTCCCTGTCCTCGATCAAAATCCGCGGAAAAAGCTGGTATTTAACATTAATTATAGCAGTATACCTTTGTTCTATTTAAAAAATATGTTTATAGCCACAAAGATGAAGAGAAAGAGTTCCCTCGACTCAGAACTCAGTCTGTGATGATGCACGCAACTGTGTCGACATAACGAGCGCTACTCGGATAATAGTCTATATCCCATGAGAAATAGGTCTAATCAATTAAATTAACAGTTGCATCATTTAATACTGTTCTTTTTGAAGCTAGGAAACAAGCAAATAAATTTATTTTAATCATAGAAACTCCGGAAGATGCGGAAGCGACTAGCCCGATAGCTGAAAATTCTCCCAACTCTATCCCCGACTCGCAGCCTCAAACCGAGGCAGTTGAGGCAGTGGAGGCAGTTGACGCAGTGGAGGCAGAGGCAGGCAGCCAGAGCGACAGCAGTGGCGTGTCGCCCGTTAAAAAGGCTAAAGTCGCTAAAGGTACGACTGCAAGAATCTAAGACTGCAACTCTTACGTAAATCTTGCAATTCTTTGCCCACTTCCTGTGGTCCAAATGACAGGACATTTGATACTTCTATAAAGACCTGATGACCTGACTGACAAGTACCTTCAACAAAAAAAAGTTGGTATTGGAATGATATTTTTCCCAAACACTTATTGGTATCTATACTTATACATATCTACGAGTTTTCGTACTTACCGATCTTAGTGGTAACTAAGAACAGAACCTTTCGTTAGTAGCGGTATTTTTTACTGTGTTGTGAAAATAAATTAAGACTTAATAATAATTACATTTATTTTTAACGGGGTTTTATTCTACAGGGAAGAAGAAGAAGCTTTCAATAACCAAACAGAGGAGTAGCTCAGAAAGTGTAAAGGCAGGCCGTGGCAAAGAGAAGAAAACTAAAGCACAAGTGTCCCAAGAACAAACCGAGAAAGGTGGCATCAAAAGGAGCCGGTCTCAGCGATCTGTTGCTGACGTCGACAGAGGTAAGGCTATATTAGGGATTATTAGGTAGGTATTAGGTTTTTACACGCTCCGGTTGCATGAACTATTAGATATGTAAGTTTTGCTGGATTCTCACGAAAGTTCCAGAAGATCCCCTAGGAATATCGAGATAATAAGTAGCCAATATTATTAAGTATTTCAGAGATCTGCTACTTATATACCAAATTTCGCTCAAATCCCGTTCAAATGCGTTGGCCGTTTCAATGTGAAAGAGTAACATGCGCACACGCACGCATGCACGCACTTAAGCTTTTGCAATTATAAAGGGAACAAGTTCGCCTTTGTACATGTGTGTCTGAATGTGCAATAAGTAGAACAAGGTTCTCTTATGTAAAGCGTGTAACGAATTTTTTTCAAGTTTCTTTCGTTACGCTTAAAAAATGTGTTTCTGCGTATAAAATTATCTAAATAATACTTTACAGCTTTAAAAGAAAAAGCGTCAAAGTCAAAGAAAGCGCCTCCAAAGTCGCCTTCACCACCTAAATCACCAAGCCCGCCCCTCCAAGACGTAGACGCGTCGAACGTCACCATACGCAAGTCTTCTAGAGTGTTCCGATCCAGTTCCAGCACTGAATCAGACGGGTCTAATAAGATAAGCAAGAAGAAAGAAATCGAGTCTAAAGGAAAAAAAGAAACTAAGAAAGATAATGTCAAAAAGGGGAAGAAGATAGGTAAGTCTGGTTTTAGCACTTTATGTATTATTTCCAAGCCATTAATTTTGTAAAGCACAAGCGCCATTTAGATTTAAGTAACTAACCCTATCGTTCTTGGGCTAAAGCATGGTGGCATTTGGCACTGAACACGGCACTTACTAACCTCTTTATTCAAGAAAACATTTTTTATCTTTGTCTGGCAAAAGCACCACGTCAGACGGTAGATACAGACAAACGAGCGTTTAATAACCTTAACGAGCGCCAAAGTAACTGTGACGTGTCTTTGTTGTCAACAGTTAAGAAAACCGCGAGCAAACCGCTAACGCGTGCGTCCACGAGTTCGCGCAGCAGCGCGGGCAGCTTCCACTATCCCGGCGGAGATGACTCAGCTGACGAGACGGAACTGCACACTATTGTCTATGATAATGATGTGGTATGTACACAAGTCCCATCCAATTTCAGATTATACGTTTTTCTTTCGAATTAATTTTCTAATGAACTAAAACCAGTTACTGCTACAAAGTCTTTGCTAATAGCTACTTTCTGGTATTGTAGACCTATATCAGTAATAATACAAATACGATAAAAATGTATGTTACTTTTTTATGACAAAAATGGGTAATGAGAAATTATACTAAAACTTCAAAGTAATTTACTGACGTTGGATATCAAGATATATTCAAAGAAAACATTTCTCTATTACTCTTTTTTTTATACTCTGTTTAGTACACTACTGATTTCCGGCCAAAGCAGCAATTGAAGGATCATGAATTCAGTTGTCAGTGTCATTTTATTTATATACTTTTTAATTTTCTGTTGCAGCAACAATCCCTCTTGAACGACTCTAGCGTGCTAGCGGACGGTGAGCGGGCGTCCAAAGGAAACGTCACTATACCTGAAACCCCTGAGGGCAGCGAAGAAGAGTGAGTACTATTACCGTTTCATCTTATACCTATCTCGAAGTTGAAATACATTAATTAGTAAACTTTTTCACCTTTGTTTAGAGTATATGCGATCTTTATGTCAAGTTCTGTAATAACTATTGAAACATAAGCAGTCATCTAATTTGTGGTTCTTTTATTTGGATTACGTAAAAGTAACCACCGGAAATTATATAGAAACTCACAATATCAAACAAAAAGAAAATTGTTGTTCAAACAAATCCTAGAGGCGCGGTTGTAGTTCAAAAAATATGGACTGATTCCGAAATAAATTATTTTAGTTAAATAGTAATAAAAATTTGTGTCCGACCTAACTTTCAGTCGGTGTGCTGTCGTGTCCGTGTCGGGTCTTTCGGTATAAATAAATTAAAAATAAATAACAGCTTCTATGTACTCGTTGCAGGTCCGATAGTGAACCACAGGTGGTCAAAACAAAAGGCAAACGTAAATAGAAATAAAACATATGTGTTGTTTAATAATAACTTATTTAATAAGTTTTAAGTGTTTTTTGAATGAATTAGACAGAAAAATAAAATTTGGATGCTTCATGAATTTGATTTGTAATTTTGTTTTTTATTTCCTAAATTAAGCACGAAACTCGAAAATAAAACTATAGACGTTTAATACTTATAGGTAGGTAACAAACAAAAACTATTTACAAATAACTCAAATTCATGTCCCTTCTAGCTCATTCGTTGCACAATTTACTTATTATCTTAATTACAATTTTGTACTATAATTAAATGCATTTATTGATACAAAAAATTTGTTCTTTGCTATACTCGTAGTTGTATGTTTCTGGTTATTTTTCACAAGGCTTACAACATTAAAATAATGAAACATTCACGTTACTTTCTTACTTGCTTAGTTTTTTTTATGTAATTTTTTTAAAGCTTATTTCCATTAAAATTCAAGACTAAAAATTGAGGATAAAATTACAGGAACATTTTCTCATACCTATTTCATAAAATTTTTGTTATTACTTTGCCACTTGACACTTACAGTTTAAATCTAACAGCCCAATCATTGGCCATCATTGAGGAAATATTAAAACAAATTAAATTGGCTAGATCAAATCTGACTAAACTTGTGAGTATGTTTGTATAGACTGACCACTTAAATGAGACCTCGCTCGCGCGGTGAAAAGACCGCGGGGGCCGAGAAAGGTGCGGGCGGCAGGTGCGCTACCCGCCCGCACCGAGAGAAGTCATTTAAGCGGTCGGTCTATAGTGTCTGTATTTATACACATGAAGATGTCGGGTAGCCACACATAGATATTTACATCAAATTAGTAAGTAGGCTTGTAATTAGAGCCGTGGTTGTAGCTTTGGGTTGTCTTCTCCTGGCTGTCGTCAGTCTTGTACTTGTCCGGATAATCGTGGAAGTGTGAGAAGTCCGCGTGCTTCCAGTCTGAGTCATGCCACGAGGGTAACTTCCAGTCTTTGGTTCCGTACCATCTGAGAAAATAATAAGTTTTTGTTAAAAAAAAAATTTTTCGATGCGAGTTTCTTTTGCTGACTGTACTTTTTGTTGACAGCACCTGGTAAACAAGTCAAGTTAAATAAAAACTTTATTGAATTCGGCGTTATTTTACACAGGTCCATTTTAAAGAAAAAACAACAAAAAAACATGTTTTTTGTTAATTAACATAACAGCTTTTAAAAATAAGCATATTTATATTGCAAGAAATAAAAATTACTCTTAGAGGTATCATACCATCTCTCACTCGTATTACTAGGAACGCAAAGACACGATACGAACTTCGAAGTATAAGGGCTGGTATACTCGAACTGAACTTAAGTTGTAACGCCAATCTTTTATTTTATATTCTTAATGATATTATAAATACCAAAGTTTGTGTGGAGGTGTGATGAATGAAAAATGGATGTTGGTTGCTCTCATACTCTGAGATTACTGAACGAAATGATACAATGGCGCATAGATAGTTTGAAACTTGGATTAATTCATGGGATACTTCTCATCCCGGATAATTAGGCGCTTAGTTCCCGCGAATTAGCAATAAACACGCGTCGTAACAAGACAAAGTTGCGGGCAGAAGTGGTATTTTGAAGAAATGATTGTAAACGAAGTTAAATTATTACAAAAAAAATGTAACTAAAGTTGTGAAAAATCGTACTTGAGTACGGTTTTAATGTTAAGCGCTTTTGTATTTGATACCAATACATAGTTAATGGGGGCTATCGCGTGTGAATTTGCCACTAGAGGCGCTAGTGTCTCGTGAGGTCCAAAACCATTCACTTGTCACTGGTTTTCGCGGGCTTCGTGGCATAAATTATAATTTGTTTCCTTCCTGCATAATTTATAACCTGTTGAAAAGTGGTCTCCTTCGTGAATTTATCGCAAATATGGATTATTTGGCGACTAATGTGTAAGCTTTGAAAGCGGATTTTTTTTCCGAACAAACGGAACTGCACAACATTGCGGCATATATAGCTTCTCGATATTATGATGATAGTTACTTATCACTACATAGTATAAAACAAAGTCGCTTTCTCTGTCCCTATATCCCTATGTATTCTTATATCTTCAAAACTACACAACGGATTTTGATGCGGTTTTTTAATAGATAGAGTGATTCTAGAGGGTGGTTTTTATGTATAATTCTATGCAGACGAAGTCTCGGGCAGAAGCTAGTAATGAATAAACTTAATGAGATTCAAGATTTAAAACTTTGTTTCGGCGCCGAAGTTATTAAGTCGCGTTTGACAGCTATACCTCTGGACCTTAGTCAACAGTGGCGTCAAAGTGGCGCCAAGTGAGCAAAGAAACGATAGACCCTATTACGCGTTGATAGCTTTTTTTCGCCGTATATTCGTGATGTATTCTTTTATCTCCTGTCTTTTTCTAACGTGTCCTTTTACAAACGTGAATGAATGAAACGCATGACTGTGCTGACTAAAGTATACCTTACTCATATATACCTCACCTGTCATGATTATCGTAATCGAATTTTTCATTCGCATTGTATTTCCACTTGGGTTGGAAGTAAGACGCTTGCGCGTTGCTTCCCGGCTCTCCGGAACTGAAATACACAGTTCAACTGAACCACCTAAAGTGACAAGCCAATTGTATCGACGCGGGTCGAATACAGTCGGTAATTTAGACTACTATACCATAAAGATGCCATTTTGATGGGTAAAACACGATCGGTTTACCTACGCGTCGACGCTGTGCACATTACAGGCGGTTTAGAAATAAAACAAATGCATTTGAGAACTGCCTCTTTCGCCTTTTCCGCTCCATTTTGCGGCCCATACTGATATCACCTCATAAATAAACTACCAGATCTCCGTCTACGAAAGCATAAGGTCTAATCTTACTTTTTATCCGTACTGGCATAGTGTGTGTTTCTTTCCGTGGACGAATCTACTCCAAATCGGTTCTTAAGCCGCGAGTATCGCGACATGATGAATTGCGATGCCCGTTCTGCCACCATTATGGTGGGCGCGGCTGTGTTGCCTGGTAAAAAAACACAAAGTCATATTCTCATCTTAATATTCAAGTCTTCTTTGGTTTGAGAAGAACAAAATGGGTACAGCCAGTTATAAAATAATTTCAAACTTACCCGTTGGCACGGTTGGCATTATAGAAGCATCAGCCACGCGTAGTCCTAAAACAAAATAAATAATTACATTATTATTATTCTTAAAAAGCTGTTGCAAAGGCGGTCTATGGCCTATAATTTTTTACATGTTTTTTTACATCGGAAACTACTTATAGTTTCCGTTTTTTTACGGATTTCTGTTTGAATATTTTGATTACTAGCTCGTGTCAGGTTGGTGATGAATGGTGAGGAACCGGGTTTGATTCCCGGCCCCAGCTTTTCGTATCTGATTGTTCTTTGAACTCTAGCTAGTTTCAGTAGGTATCTACAATTTAGAAAAAATACAGTCCACAGATCAACTAGCTAATACTTGCTTAGACCAAGGAGCAGGACCGTCAGCGTACACAAGTCGTCATGCCTATACGCGTTCTTTGTTATGTTCCTACCTTGGATTCCATAGACCTTCAGTTCAAGGTCAACCACCGCCATGGGATCGTGCTTGGCCCCCATCTTGCAGGTCCCCACTTGGTGGTTCTCTGGCGCCGTGTGACGCTTGGCGAGACATTTGAAGTACTCGTCCGAGGGTATCTGGTCGAAGTTTTTACAATCCTCCATGATGATTGGCTCCATGCCGTATTTTTCACGCATTATCTGTAATTTCAATAGGTAAGGGTTGCAGTCAAGATCTAAAATCGCGGTAGGTTGCAAAACAAAATATCAATCAACAAATAATTCCATTCGATATCGATATCATGTTTGACCTCGGGCCGGTCAGAGTGCAGTGATCGCCAGTGATAAAGCGATTTTGATTTCAATCAAATTACATGACATTCCCACTCTGTTCGTGATATGCTCGATAGGAAGGTAGGTAGTTTGTGGACGGAAAATAACGACCAACAGGGCGGCATAATGCGGACCAAAAGCTCTGAGCGAAGCCAGGAAAATGGAGTAATACTATTGGTAGATTTTCTCTTTGCTAACACTCACAGTGGTATTAGCCAGCCGATGCGCGATCCACGCGGCATCAACCAGCACGTCAAGCTCGTGTTCGTCAAAGAAGTAATTCGGTTGCATGACCGGGGGTTCCATGGGGTCAGCGGAGCGCACTCCCAGGTAACCGCGACTGCGCGGCTGAAGCGCAACGGCTGATATCCTGCAATTCATAGGAAAATTTGCCATACAACCATACAAACGGTCAGTCTCTATTACTACTTGTGAAAAGTGTGTGTAAAGTGAAGAACAGGGGGGTTACCACAATCGCTTAGTGCGTGCCAAGTTCTATTCAGCGCAAGGGACATAGTTATCTGTCTGTCAACCAAAGTTGGATCGCTCGCTGTTAGGTCCATACTAGAAGTGTCAAAAATTACAGCTCAAACGCAAAATTTTATCGGAATTAAATCGCATTAAGACGCAATGGTAAGGCCCCAGATACTAAAAGGCAACCAATAGGTTGTATGGGTTGATACTGGCACGATTTTTACAATGAGGTACCTATAAACTTTTCTCTTGCATTTTTAAGAAGCAATTACTAGAACATTCGAGAGAATCACAAAAATTTTCATCGCGATATTTTGACTCTATGACTGGCTCTGTTCGTTGTTCAGTTCTTTCCCTGAGTATGTAATAGGAATCTTGCTGTCCATATAATAATTTCTCTTGTACCAATTATTTGTTACAACTACTACAAACTAAAAATACTCACGATACAGTTCTCCTCTCCTCTATGGAGCTAAATTTCTCTGGGTCAGGTGTCTCTCCGTCGCCACAGGACGCGTAATATCCTCCAAAGAAGAACTGAATGTCAGGGTGCCGGCCGCCTCTAGCCGCGTATTTAGAATTGACAATGCCTGTAAGCTAAAGAAAAAGACAAAAGAAAATTAATAGGACAGAAATAAAAGAATGCAAAATAAGAGACACGGTCAGTATGAAATGTTTCTTGAAGTGTGAAGTTTCGTCAAGATTGTTCACCGTGTATAAGTTAAAAGCGATATAGTGCTACATCACCTCCGGATCCTTCGCTGATTCTATTGCTACTGGCTCCAGCTGTTTTCTCTTCAAATTGTTTTATAGCTAACATAGAATTATTTAAGATCAATACTCAATTACCTGAGACATCCCAGTAGAAGACATAGGTCCGTCTCTATTCAGCAGATACTGGGTCGCGCTAGCCCAATCCAAATCGGGAACCTCCGGCTCTTTGGTCAAGGTGAACTCTAGTTCCACTCCTATATGGTTATGCAGGTTCTGTCCAACTCCTGGCAAGTCATTAATGACTGGGATGTTCGCTTTCTGCAGCATTTCCTTGGGGCCAACACCGGAGAGTAGCAGGATTTGGGGAGAGTTCATCGTACCAGCAGATAGAATGACCTACGGGAAAATAGAGGTAAGGTAAGACTTAGCTTCGATTTTATTATTCCCGATCAATATTTAGTAGTATTACCTACTAACTGATGGAGGTAACAGGTAAGTAGGTCTATAGTTTTCGAAGTCATTAGAAACTTGAACGGACTCGATTGATTATAAAACGAAGTCACTACATATTAATGACGTCAGGAACGATACTATGTAGCTTTTAAAGACCAAAACCTTAAGTACCTAATCACTATCCATTGGCAACTGAATTAGTACTTAGATCTTAGAAAGTACCAAAATCTCCTGAGCTTTAAGAAAACATATGAACAAGACAAGTAATTGCAACATCAAAGAGTTGAAGAAGAGGGAAAGGATCTCATTATTTTAATGCATCTTTAGGTATAGTTACCTCCTTGCTGGCTTTAACGAATTTTGTCTGTCCGTCTTTGATGTATTCGACACCTGTAACTTTCTTGTTGGCCGGGTCGATTCTGACTTTGGCGACATGAGCATTCAATAAGACGTGTAGGTTTTCACGTTTGGACGCCGGACGCAGGTAGGCGCGCGCTGTACTGAAGCGAGACCCGTTACTGAAAGGAAAATACGTATTAAAGCCGAAAGTCTTATTTAGTAATTTCCCTTTTATGGCTCCCAAGTGTACAAGTATTCGTTTGGGTCGGCTTTCCTCGTCATTTTTCGTCAGTTACTCGTACATTTGTCGGGTTGTCGAGACGTCTACTAGATGATCATAGGAGACTATTATGAAGTAATAGAACCAAGAGGCCAATCATAGCTCGATTGCTCGCGGACGCTACACCAGATCGAACTGACTCATAAATTATAATACATAGTAGCCTAGTGGTTAACCTATGGCCCTTTAAGCAGAGGGTAGTGGGGTCGAACCTTCGCTCGCACCATAAAAATGCGAAGCAATTTAATGATGTGAGTGAAGCTCCTAATCCACACTTGGCCCAACCCTTCTCATTCTAAGAGGACGTATGTGCCCAGCAGATGGAGTACATGTGAAGAGCACATGTGAAGCCGATAACGTAGACCACTAACATTTTGCCAGCATCTTAAATACCTGTTTCCCTTTGAGAAGTTATCGTAAGAGGACAGAATACTAACTCGTTTAAGGTCTGGGCAATAGTGAAACCGGTGGATGTCTCTCCATTGAGATCACTAGTTGGCGGGTATCCAAGCTCGATGGCTGCGGAGACAACGTCGTGGGCGAACTGTGGTGCGTGCCGGAACTACGAAAACAAACCAATAATCTAGTTGGCGGCTAACTTCTTGGGAAATTATCTTGAATGCACAGAAGCAATCTAACATTAATTTGGTACTATAGTAAGTATATGCGCATAAACTTAGCTGGCAACTATACGAGTATGTCGTAAATAATCCTCAGGTTATTTTACAATCTCTCACAGCGCTATCGCGGTTGGCAGAGTCGCAGACCGCCAGCTTTGGGTGTGTTTGTATCTTATAGTGGACACTGACCATAAACGCGGTGCCGAGTGATCGCACTAAAAATGCCACAGCAATTACCGAAAAAATCACTTCTATAACAGACAGTTACTAGCTTTCAACATGAAACTACCGTGAGACTTAATCAGTTACTAGCTAGTAGCAGTAGTTACTAGCTAGCTAGAGTTGAGGAGTGGAGCTGCCCACGACTGTTTTCCATGAATGTTACAATGCGACAGTCTTTATCGACGTTAGTATCGACACTTTATTATCGGTGATTGTGTGAACTTAAGGCTGTGTTTATATTTTTCCAAACAAATTGCAACCTGAAGATGAGGACATCGAACTATTTATAGCGCACATAACTGGGAATATTGTCGTTACCTTTTGTACAGGCAGAGGCCCACCAATATTATGATACTGGCCGGACACACCGTTCCCGATCTCCTTATTGTTCTCGCTTTTCAGGAAGAAGGGTAGCACGTCGTACCAAGACCACCCAGTAGCACCATCTATTGCCCAGGCGTCGTAGTCCGCTGCGTGGCCTCGCATGTACATCATTCCGTTGATCACAGAACTGCCACCTGGAATAGGTACGTAGGAGAGCGTTTCACTTCATATACCTACCGTTCTACACTTACCAACAGATAAGACTGCAGTTTTAAAGCAAACCACACACATCTTCGCTTTCGATCAGCCGTGATTATGGCGAAATGCATTGCTTATTATGCATTTAAAAAGCTTCCAACTCGCACACGAAGGGTCCGTATCACCTTATAATTTCGATAAAAAAAAACAGTACTTTACGGTTCAAAAGCTATGGTTCCTGTGACAGAGGGAGAGACGGACGGGTCAGCGAGAGCAGTAAGGCTCCGTTTAAAAGCTTTGAATGGAATTAATTGAATATGTTTCTAACACAACTACAGTGATAACTTGAACAGCGTAATAATGACGACAAACGATGTGTCCGTGTCGCTATCATCGAAGCGAAGGACTACGGATTAGTCCGAAACATGCAGAGAAGTACTCGAATTTGATACATGAGGAATCCGTTTATTTCGCAATGAAATGAATATTGTTTACCTAACATCTTGCCCCTCGGCCAGCTGCACTGCGCGCCTTCAGCAAGACAAGCCTTCTCCTGCGGCTCTGTCTTGTACATCCAATCCGTTTCGGGCCGGCCCCAGTAGGCTGTGACCCAAGCTGGGACTGATGACTGAGTCGGCTCGTCACCGCCCGCTTCTATGAGGAGCACCTTGAAGAGACACAAGATTTTTTTATAAGTCACGGAAGGCAAATAACCGTAACCCAACGCTTTAAGATGACTAAGTGATGATTGTTGAGCATGCCCATCCAAAATACCAGAGCCAACTTCATCATCAAGACGTCCACTGCTGAACATGGGCTTCCAGCGTGATAAAGACGGTCTCCCGCGACCATCACCAGTCCATCTGGTGGGGTGCCTTTCCATGCTGCGTCTATCGGTACGTGGTCGCTACTCGAGAACCTTCTGGCTCCATCCGCCGTCGGTCCTGCGAGCCACGTGACCTACCCACTGCCACTTGAGTGTAGTAACTTACAAAATCTAAAAAGTTGTTTGGGTTCAGGATGAGCTAAGGGAATGGTGGTAGCGATTCAGAAAGAAAAACGAAACATTCAGAGCTTAAAAGGCCAAAGCTCAAACTGTTCAGCTATCATTTTCTTTGTAAATAGCCAGTCTATTGCCAACTTTGCATAGGTTTTTCCAAGCCTTTCAATGGGCCAATAAAAACAATCCGTTGGTATTGATATGTTCAATGGCAATGAGGAAAATCCAGAAGTGCCGTAAAGAATTCGACAATTCATTTCAAGCTTTTTTCCTATGAAGTTTTCTTACCCATATACGTCAGCAGTTTGTCATCGTGTTCTTTTAACTTATGATCATTTTAATAATTATATCGATTACCAACACGTGAAACCGCAGATTTCGATATGAAATATTAAGAAAAAATGCTAAGTGTGTCGGTCTGTGTAGGTAGGTAGTGTTTGTCTAAACCACGTAATAACTATTTAACCAAATGCTTAGCTTTTTGTTATCAGTAGCTGTTTGCTGAAAAACCCGAAATTTGAGAAAAAAACAATTTTTAAACTTGGTTCGTTTAATCACAAATGTTTTTGAAAAGCACCTATATACAGAGCTATGATGAATATTAATTCTTGCTTACAATCGCATAAAGTAGAGAGGTGTTGTCAAATTGCGTCATGGAGAATAGAGAAGAAAAGGGGGAAAACATGGGGAACAGGTCTCAGCTAAGTTTTAAAAATTGTTTCGCATGGAAAACCCGGATTTTAGCGAAAGTTCTGTTTGTGTCCAAATCCCCTCCCCCTTCCCCCTCTCTAGAAAACATGAGCTGTGACTGCTGTCCTAAGTCACACTACATGAATGTATCTATCTATTGTTTTGACATTCCGATAACAAAACAATTATTGTGGTATGGTAAATTCGCTTTTTTGCACCAAAAACTTAAACACACGTGTATCAGTTTTTGTGTCGTGCGCGAAACCCTAAAATCATAATTACATCAAGTTTTTGTTGCTAGCGGTCACACGTAACGAAGCATGCGGTTTTACTTTTTGTACAAAAATATAAAAAGATTTGAAAACAGATAAAAGGTTAATTTAAAAACTAGTTCTGTAACTAATTCACTAGACGTTGATGATGTCATTAATGTGATTGCCGGACAATAATGGCCCGTTGGTTCTATGCTTAAGCAAAAACCTATTGTTTGTCCGTGTAGGTCGAGTACGTATTTGGTACCTAAATGGCCCAATTTTAAGTATTCATAATTGACATGGATCCGGGCTTTAGCTTATGACTAGAAGCCCTATTGTCTAACGCTCTCGAAATTATTTACAATCGCATTTACCATTTCTCTCTGTCCTCCGGTATAAGATTAGGGTTGGGTATAGAATTAGCTAATATAACTATGTATATAGCATTAACCAAAATCTGCTTATTTTATCAAGAATTTGTTCACACAGTTCACGATTTCTATTAGTCTTTAGATAGGTATTACGATCAATAATACGTACCTTGGGTCCTACCCCGTAAGGGATGAAGACGTGATTTGTGTGTGTGTGTGTGTGTGTGTTTGTGTACGGTCCTACGCTATTGTAAAGATCAAAATGGTAGTTGAGTAGTTACCGCTCTTGTTTTACTTATTATACAGATTATTTTATTGAATTTCTGTTAACGCTTTGATTAACAAACAATGCACAGTTTTATCAGTAGTTTACAGTAATGGACAATGCACGGATTTTCACATTAACTAGATACGGATGGACAGACATCGTGAATGGGAGGCCGTCGGTTTGTGTAGATAATCGCTGTAGATCTAGCTGTTAGAGAACAAGACGAGTGTAATTAGTGAATTTTTGAATGATCTTTAGGTATAGGTATCTGACGATGGAATAGTGGCTAAAGATTAGATGTAACGACAGTCTAGCAAATTAGCAAACTGAAGTGGCAGTGGGCAGGTCGCGTATGCTGTAAACGTGTCCCGTGGCCGATGGGGCAGGAATGCAGGATGGTTCTTAAATGGAGACCGCGTCTCAGCAAACGCAGTTGCAGTTGTAGTTAGATTGGGCTCTGGACTGGGATTGGAGAAGGAGAGCTGAAAATCGAGCTCAGTGGCTGGTGAATGTGAATGTGAATGTGGCTAGATAGCCTAGTGTTTAGTGACTATGAAGCTAGAGGTCCTGGGTTCAAATCCCGGTACCGGACACTGGTATGGTGAATATGAATGTTTGTACTCGAGTCATTGATGTTTGTTAAATGTATTTAAGTATGTATATTCATTGCTTAGTACCCATAGTACAAAGTGTCCCATGTTATTTATTTATGATATGCAAGCTTCCTACCTTCCACTGCGGATTTTCGGACAGCCTAGCTGCCACGACTGACCCAGCTGTACCACCTCCAGCCACGATGAAATCATAGCTCTCCAGCATACTGTCTGGGGTAGCGCTCGTAACACGGTTACAAGGGTCTGCCAGGTCGCAGCGCCCATTTATGAAGGCTTCAAGTATGGTCATAAACAACATGAAATGACCGCCGCATGCGCCCGCCATTGATGGGCCCGTCTCCTGGATAGGGCACGAACATGCCTGGAAACAGTTTTATCAGTTGATTTTAAACACTAGCTTGCTGTTGGCCTTTTATTTTTCCATCTCCGTGGAAATTTCGAAAAATTAATTCCTACTCTTTCATCAATCTCTATTCAGTAATAGAAGAAAGCCTCTATGAGAAATTTCAGCTTGGCGTGATGAGTCAGTCAGTCAGACTTTTTATTTAAAACTAAATTGATGTTCACTATACTTTAATTTCACAAGGAATTATATACCTACTTATATTTCATGCCATCTTGTCATCGCATTAATACATTGTCGTGTGTACAGAAGAAAAAAGATAATTCGTTAATAAGCGGTAGTTGAGCTACAATTATTAGTTCTGCAATCCTTTTTTTCTTCCACTATTTCATCAATACAGTTCCTACAATTGCTATAATGACGAGATCATGCACTAATTCCGATTATTAGCGATACAAAGGTTGTTTTGTCGTGTGTTCACAGTTGATCATGATTCAAGATCATCAAAACGAGATAAAACATAAAAGTTTATATGGTGATGACTACTTATGGGTACTAACATAATTTGTAGTAACATGGGTTTTCCGATATCATTATGCGAAATCGTAACCGATTTTCAATTGTTTTTTATTAGTGTCGTATCGTAAGGCCTTGTTTCCGTAAAAACGTACATTTGTTCTAATTTATAAAGTAAATAACACGCCGCATGAATTAGCAGTATTTTGAATGTTACCGTTTTAAATTGGTCTTTATTATATGGAAATGGGGCTCAATTTTATCTGTATTGTTATATTGCACCTTTATATTTATAACAGCCTAAGTATACCCGTGGATTCACCCTCGAAAAACAGTAAAAATATCTATCTGATCCTCGAGTACCTGCCACGTAATGAAATTTATTTATCTACTAGTCAGCTAGTGTAAGATAATCCTCTTAATTATATCGTGAGAATTTCTCAAAGCTCAGAAAATAGTATAG
This sequence comes from Pandemis corylana, assembly GCA_949127965.1. Taxonomy (NCBI): domain Eukaryota; kingdom Metazoa; phylum Arthropoda; class Insecta; order Lepidoptera; family Tortricidae; genus Pandemis; species Pandemis corylana. The sequence continues at coordinate 7,594,404 of OX421864.1, read as the reverse complement.
GCGTTTCAAACAGACAGGGCCATTTCGAAGCAAACATGTAAATCCCTTATATTCCCTAATTGATTGAGTCATCTTTTCTTAGTGCGCCTCTATCATCCTCAAGGAATATCTTCCTAATTTCAAGTCACTATATGTTACTTAATACATAGGTATGTATGAAGTACAATCTTTATATACCTACTTATTGCTTACTGTACTTATTACTTATTTCAGATATATCTTCTAGTTAAAATTCTTGTTTATGAATAGACATCATTAAATGATGTTCGTACAATTATTAAAATTAGTTATTTTTGTAATCTAACCATACATCTGCGTTTTAGCCATAAGAGTTTTACCACCTTGATTTACTGACCCATAGTAAATTTATTTAAATTTTAAAATTGTTCTTCCTGGACGTAATATTGATATTATTTAACTAAATAGTTGCCTATCAAATAACGGTCGCACTCAAATACAATATAACTAGGTAGTTTTATTTTAGAGTTTCACTAATGTGGGATAGGTACCTATGTCACCGGTTAAATTTTCAAGCTAATTGTATAAACTTCATTCTAAAGTTCGTTGTATTAGGCGGCGTTTTATTTATCCTTACTGTATCTATATCGGAAAATTAGCCTGTAAGTAGGTCTATTACGTAACTTAGAAATACAATTTTATTGCCAGAGACCTAAAGAAGTACATAAAATTCCGTATGTCGTTATGGTTAATGAACAAAAATACAAAACCATTAGTCACGGATACAAGAGCTTAGATGCATAATTAGCGAATGAGCAGAAGATGTAGAGTTAATAGTGGATGTAATGCGTGTAATTAATTAAATTAAGTATTTTTTATTTATTAGAAACAAAGCTGTTTTGACTTGTACATCGAAATCCATGTTTAGAGCAAGAAGTTATGGGATTGATGGATCATTAGATTAGATTAGATTAGATTTATTTATCACCCTTTTAAAAGTACAATTAAATGTCAAACATAAGTAATTCACAGAGGGATCGTCAATTGTAATACATTTACATGGCTCGGAAACACGCTTGTTATTTTAAAATTTAATCTTATTCCATGGATGTTGTAGAGCCTTAATGATGTTGCAATAATAATATGGCCTATTGATATCCGTTGACTATGATGGACGTTTTCTTTTGAATGTGTCCTAAATTGTCGTCTTTATGATCTTTATTCAGTTACAAGTGAAATGACGCCATTTCTCCGAGCCTTGCTCATTTCATAATTTGTAATTTTATACAACAGGGTCGTATGAAAAATTGGATTTGAATTCACAGAATATTTAAATCACCAAACTTACCTCTGCCGCTCTTATCATCGTCACAAACTGATTTTATTAATAACTGAAACAAAAAACACACGTCGGTTAAATTCTATACCTACTACCTAGATGAGCCGATTTTTCAAAGGGATTTATCCTGCGGGTATCCGTCAGATAAGTGATGTCGGAGGAATGAAAATTCGGCTCTTAAACGAGCAACAGGTTTGACGATTGGATAAGGTGGTTAGAGAACCTAAGTACGAAGCTTGCGGTCCCAGGTTTAATCTTCGGTCGTGTCAGATATGTATGAAAAGTGGAAACGCTAATTTTTGAGTTTGGATGTTTAATTATGTACCGGGTGGGCCCTGTAACAAGTGCAAAAAATTATAACACAGGTTCTGCTACTTAAATGAAACTATACTTTAGCTCTGCAACTTTCAAAAATTAAGTAATTTTATTATTATGTTTATTCCAAACAAATTAAATTCGAAATCTTGTCACATTACTACCTAAATGACTTGATTGCTTGTCCAATTAAAGTTTAAACTATAATACAAATGGCAATAAAGGTTATTTTTAAAAGTTGTAGAACGAAGTTAGCACATAATTAATACCGAAAACTGTGGTTTAATTTTTTGCTTCTGTTACAGGGCCCAATATATACAGATATATGCAAGTAAGATACTAGTAGTATATCTATATTATTATCTAAATATACACTGACAAATAATTAACCTATAATATTTCGGCAGGTGATTGAAATAGTTTGACTGAACACTACTGTAAATTTCTAAACGACACATAGAAAAATCCGAAAAGTGAAGCTATGGCCGGGAATCGAACCGGGATCCTCGTCATTCCGTGACGCGTGCTATACCCCTACACCACCCATAGCAGGCCACTACTGTGCATGTTTTTCACAACTTTTTAATTGTATTTGACAATACAATTGTTTCCATACCATGATCGCTGTTCAAATCAAAAGGGTGACGTAATTTCGAATCAAAACCGACGTTGAAAAACAAAAAGCCTTAATTTAACCTGCTGAAATATTTTAAGACGGCCTTGTATTAGTATATTTATCTATTGGGACTAGGTCAAATTGTCATGTGATATTTTTTTTATTTATGTTTAGAAATCTCGACAACTGCTCTAACTAATTTAACTGTAAGGGTTCGTCCTGTACGTGCCTAATATTGAATTCCTATTTATTTTTAGTGAATTTCGCTGACAACTCGTAGCGCCCTACTGACACCGACTACGAAACATCAAAATATCAACAGCCTTCCTATTTCGCCGAGTTTTGCTGTCAAGCATTTCTGAGCCGGGGTCCATCATTTGCATATATGTAAATGCCTGGTTCTAAACCACATAATGTATAGGCTGTGCGTTTTCTATGGGAACGTAACGGTCTTGCTTTATTTTACCGATTCTTGGCGCATCAAATCACCGTTTCTTAACGGTGGTTGCGTCCTTATGTGCTATTAAATCGGTAAACGTGGTTTCCATGGAAATAAAAGAATTTCCTGGTGTTAGTGATGATACTAATCATTAAAAAGTGTATAAAAGTAACTAAGGGCAGGAAATGCATGTATCAGGAATTACTTTCTTACTTACGGTAGGTATGTAAGCCAAATAAGAGCCTGGAAATGTGTATAAATTCAGGAAATTCGTATTGTAATCTGTTGTCGATAGATAATTAAATATGAACTAGGTACTTAACTAACGATTTCAGTGCGGCAATAAGAGATTTATGTCAAAGCAGAGGTTGTATCTCACTCCTACTTATTGCTGCGGCAAACAGACAAGATTCGAATGTATCTCACGTTTATAGAATCCGTTAAGGTTTTACATACGTACACAGCTAGACGCCTACATGTGCTTATAAGAAAGCTAGATTGAATAGGCTGTGACAGAACCAGTGAGTTACACTAATATAATTTTAAGCTTTCGTGAGACGTTTATAGAGTCGGGAACGATTCGATTAGTTTCGGTCTGTTTTGGTAGATCTTGCTCAGGGGCGAGTGCGTTCAAGTCGGAGGTGCATAGTGAGCTAACTCCTTTGGCCCTCTCTACACTTTACATCAGGTGAGATAGGGCGAATATTTTTTTTTTTTTTTTATCTAATATTTTTACGAGGCTTAAGTGCACTTGTGTGACTATGCCAGCCTCATTGGATGTCTCTTGGGTCAGATTCATCAAACACTCCCCTGCCCACTACCAAGGGCGAATATTAATTCTGTTCATTGTAAAAAACTACTTAAAAAAGGTATCTAGCATTATCTGGACTCGTACATTATTATTCTTAACATCTAAATGGACATAATGTTATGCAAATAAAGAATTTCATTTGATTTCATTTTCATTTCAAAAAATGCATCTTGTGAAAAACTTATCCACTTTATAATCGCATTAATTATACCTACACATGTCGTTTAGTGATTCAACTTAATTTATGCGTTTGTTAAAGACTATCGCAAACCGCATAACCATTACTAGCCAGTTACTAATTTACTTTTAACGATGTGTTTTTATTTGTGTTTAACACATGTACTTATCCTTGCCGCTTAATGATGAATGCTATCTTTGGTTGCAATATGTTCAAATTACTATATATTGTGTAAAAAAAGGAAATCGATCAAGTGAATCACCAAAGAGTAAATAGTGATCACCGCTGTTCATAGACATCCTTGATACCTGTAAATTAATGGTATGATACGAATGACGAACAAGTGTAATGCAAGTCATCACGCGTCTGAGGTTTGCAGTCTTGGATCAACAATAGACAAGGTGTCTAAAAATTGTTCTGGAATATATCAGCAGGTTAGGTTAGTTGGTACGTATTTATGCATACATAAATCACGTCTTTATCCCTTACGGGGAAGATAGAGCCTAAGGTAACAAGACTTAAAGGCCACGTTTAGCTTAGTTGGGGACATATAGGTGGAAAGAGGAATCAAAATAGCGCTGGGTTGCTAGCCGCATCGCCTATAACATGATTCCTAAGATTTTCGCCCGTTCTCTCGATGGGCTTTTACCATCTGCGCGGGAAGAGAAGCAACTGGTACATTGCATGTTTTTTCTTTACTCCCAGGGCAGCATGGAAAATGTATTTATAATGGTGCGACCACACTGGTGCGTAAAAAACGTTGACGGTGCGTTTACGCAACAAAATGTATGAAAAAACGGTGAGAAAACGTGACGCCACGACACGTACCACGTCACTGCGTATACGCGGCAACGCGTATTGTACAAAAAACACAATAAATTTACAGGTAACAGGATAAACAGATGTACCTACAAAAAGCGAGCTACCCATTAAAGATGATGATGTTTGAATGCACTATCGCGTATAGGTTTATAATTTTCGATTCAAAATTAAATCGCCGTACACTTTGAACAACGTATAGAAACATCTTGACGCGAGCAAAAAAAAATGGTTACTTCATACAACTTTATATGGAAAGAGACTAGTTATTTTTGCTTGTTTGTATATTTACCTAATTGACAAAATAAGAGCTAGTGCTGGAAGTAAGTCTTTCCTTACTAGGTTTTTAATAGGTAGGCACGTAAGTAGGTACAGTTTTAGACGGCAATCATCGACAACGGATGATAGTATCAACAATGGAGTTCCATAAAATACATATTGCGACAGCACACACGATATCAATCGAATAAGGAAATGTCACTCAAATAATTTTTAAAATTACTTATAATGGACTAGTTTTGTGTGATTCGCTGTATGGTCGCGGTCGTCATTTGTCACCCAAGGCTTTCTATTCGTATGAACTACTATTTAATATGATTGATTTTAATGATCCACTGGCGTGGATTTTTGGTGAATATTTTTCAATTTTGATACCACTTTATTTAGGACTCTGAAGAATTTCAATGCATTTTCGATTGATGTAGAGTTAACTTCTTTAACCTTGTTCTGACTTATTATATTTAATCATAAGTGTCACAACTGTTAAAATTAATCCATGTTTTTTATTTCTAAAAAGGTTGTCAATTTTCTTCAAAGATTAATTCGAATCGATAATCATTTAGTTTTTGTTGACAGAGGGTTGAGTAAGTAAGTAGTAATTTTATGTAATAAAAAAATCAAAATCTATGCTATCCAAACAGAATCCACGACTAATAGTTTATTTGGTAATCTAGTTCCGATTTCTGTAAATTTCTCGTTTCTTTATATTTATATTAGATAATCCAATCAATGTAAAAAAATATTAATTTGGTATTACCTATTTTACAATCTATAAAATAATATTTATTTCATCTTACCTTCAAATCAAACACTCTTGAACACAAGCATATGTTTTTAAAATTATTTTAGATTTCACAACCACTTTTTTCGCGACGACGCGCGCGTTAGAAGACGCACCGGCGACACAGGCTGCGCGGGCGCCGTGATTGTTTATATTATGGAGATGAGATGAGCCGTTCGCGCTGGGTTTTCCACCGGCCGCGTTTTTTGGCGTACCTGCGAACACCATGTGCATACGTAACGTAAAGTCAGATGGTATTTGGAATACACCGCAGACTTTGCACTTTAGTGAGTCACTGATGTACAATCAGCATAGTTTGCATAGGTCCTTATTGACATTGCTAATTTCATCTAAAAATTGTTTGTAGGAAGGACCACGAATTAGTCCGTAACATGTCGAGCGGGATACTCCATTTTGATTCGTGAATGAAAATAGTATTTCTAAATTATGAAAACAAGCGTTACTTTGCAGATGAACATTTGATAATTGGTTATGATGTTTTTGTGGTCGCAAAGTAGCAAGTTTTAATGGATGAATAAAACACGTTTACTTTGCTACTCTGCGAAGAAAAATATGGACCTCCGCAAAGTAACGCCTGATTCAACCAATCAGGAAGATATTTTTTTTTTTGTAAAATTATGTACGTAGTAAAGGAAGATTAATTTAATCTTCTTTAATTTGTTGATTTTTTTTAACTTCCGTTTGATAATTTATTTTTATAGGGGTATTTATGTTCTTGCAACGCATTTTGCTTTTAATGGTTAATGTTGAGTTAACGTAAAAGCTAATAGCTCCTCAGGTTGCAATTCGTGATGCACGTAACACCTGACGGTCACTACCACTGAGGTCACTGCCAAGGCGATTGAGCCAACGTTGGCCGAGCCGGCCAACACAATACCTCCGCACTTTAGCCATCAAACATTGGTGACAAACATTTGAGCAGAAACAAAGTTGCAAACGTATCGATGTCAATAAACTTTTACTGAGGATTTGCGGCTTTTTGATACAAAATGGCGGATGTAACTGTTTTTAGTTAGTTACGCGACTCTTTTATCAATCTATTTCATGCATTACGCATTTTTAAAGAATCGTGTTTTTTATCATTTTCTTGTTTGGTGAAAAGTGAATTTATTGTTATTTTTACAAGCTTTTATTTAACTTCGCTCGTTATGATGCGTAAATACCTAATGTTTGTACAAATATCATTACTCGATTTCCTCTTGTGGTCATCCATTGCATTTCCAACCCAAACACTCATATTAATTTATATTAGTGATACTGATAATATCCTATAAATCTCAAGTCACATGCTACAATAGGACGATTATACCGAGTGTCACTTCGAAGTCATTCAAATAACAAAAAAAGAGGCATGCAGTAATTAATCCCTACAAGGAGATCCGTAGAAAAACTAACGTTCGACCTAGCTCAGCAAATCGCACACCCCACAGCGCACTTGCTCGCAGAACTGATGGTCGTTGGGACCGTATGTTTTAGAAATTGCCGTCGCGCACACCACCACATACGTATATACATAAATCACGTCCCAAATCCCTTACGGGGTAGACAGAGCCTTAAGTAACAAGACCAAAAGGCTACGTTTAGCATGATTGACGTTGACTACAACGCGAATTTTATTGTTGACTGCCTTAAGTTTTGCTGAACCCATAGGTCTTTTAGATCCTAGGGTAAGGCCTATATCTACTGTGGAGGTCTTCCAGCTGAAACATGATAGTAAGAATGATGATGGCATTTGTGTCCTGGGCGTTACCCGTTACCTGACGTCATGGGCGTGCTTTGTCTCCGTCTCATCTCCAGCCCATAAACGTCCCTCTGCTAGGTATAGGACTTCTCTCGGAGACAAGCGCCCAGTGCGGCGTGAGAACTTCACACACACCATTGAACTACCTGGCAGGTTGTGCTCACAATGCTGTTGGTATCTTTAGGTAGCTACGTACACAACAGTAGGTATTGAACTCGTTTTTGCCGCCACCACTCTTCTCACTATCTGATCAAATATTATTCATGCGGCAAACCCCATTACTTAATGCCAGCTTGCGGTGTATCTTCCATAGCCCATCACCGGATTCGTTTTATCTCATCAAGTTTTTTGTCACGCACTTTGTAGATTTCGTTAATACCTTCCTCATGATTCTTTTGAGTCACCAAACTTTGCATTTCACAGCATACAATCGAAGATCAAATATATTGGGATGGGCTTGCTGAGTAAGTCTTTACTAATCAAGCTTAGTGTAAAGATGGTGATATATATTAGAGTCCAACACATCTCCGGGGTATGAAATAATGTACTCGTAAATGAAAAAGTTGGTTATATTAAATTTTTATCCTTTACGCACGGAATGGGGTAATAATGGGTGTTATTACCCCCTAGTGTTAGTTATAAAGCTTGAGATTTTACACAGAAATAAGAAGACACCAACATAAATATTATGAAATACAAACTTTGATAGTCATTGGAAGAGATCCCCCTTTTTGGGGATAAGTAGGCCGTTCTACTTTTTTCTGTTTGGTGTTGTTATTTATTTATTTTTGATTTTACGTGCAATGAAGAGTTTACATACACACGTACATTGACGGAACTCCTGCTGATGCATTTTCTCTTAGGTATTTGTTCGGGGTACTATTCAAGGAAGTCATCTAATTCTGAATAGGTATTTAGACGCTTATACCGTTATTTTTGGCCACGGTTAAAAATAATGTTGCATGACATAATCCATGACTAGTCATTTACAAATTCCTAATCTAATGTTGCGGAAAATAAACACCAAGTCACGGTGTGATCCAATGTTTTCCAAATAATCAAAGAGTGATTTGCTTATTTTCTCTGAAATTCACATTATTCAATCTTCTCAGTAATAACGGGGACAAACGTTGTATTTAATCTTTTTGTTTTATTTATAGGTGAGTTCAAATGAAGTACTGAATAATAAAAATTATACAAATTCAAGTGATGAACAATGTAGGGGGTTTATGTAAACCGGGTGATTTTGATAATTTTGGGGCTACTTTGATCGTTTTAAAATTGCTATAAAATCGATATTGTCCATATCCGGTGAATTTTTGGCATGTAGACGCAAAGGCGATCGATGAAGACATCGATTGGACGCAGTAAACGCAAATAAAAATTAAAGTATTCGTCATTAGGTCCCTTTAAAAGGTCACCCCGTAAATCAAAGTCCCCCTGGTTTACGTACGTGATAATAATTTAAAAAAGTAAGATTTCTTGTCTTTGGGGATCTCGCCTTAACGCATTAGCAGAATCATCAGAATCATGAAATTATTTCCACATTACGAAGTAGGTAGTAATGTAGTACATTTCATGCATCACCACAACTTAACCTTAGAAGTAGTGAATTTGCTTTATTAGTTAAACCATAACATCACGGCTCTGAAATTAACGATATTAAAATAAAACGCCACGGGTTATAGCTTTCTCGAGGCTCTTCTACACTAGCGTCTATAGCGAATATAAAAGTATAGGCATTGCTATTTTGAAGTATTTGTTCAGTTTACCCCTACTTTGATTTTAATGAATGTAATGAAAACTTTATTGGCAAAGAGCAATAATTAGACAGCGGCAGTCGGTTCAAATTGGAGCCAATATAATTAAGCAAGGCCTACATCGAAGTGGTAGAAAAAGGGGTTAAGAACAATTTATAGAACACTAGCTTTTCCCCGCGACTTCGTTTGCGTCGATTTTAGAGGCTGGGGATTTTTTCAACAGATTAGTAAAGTTTTCATTTAAATCCGTTCAGCCGTTTTCATGTGATGTGCGGCTAAATGAGCAGATAAACAAATAACAGACAAATAGACAAAAAATCTAAAAACTGCTAGAACGTGTTCTGTTACCGATTCTGAGTATCCCCAGCCAACTTTTTTTGAATATCCTCCATGTACAAACTTTCGACCCTCAGCTTTATTATGTACTAGCTTCTGCCCGCGACTTTGTCTGCGTATTATACATACATATAAACCTTCCTCTCGAATCACTCTATCTATTAAAAAAAACCGCATCAAAATCCGTTGCGTAGTTTTAAAGATTTAAGCATACCACCATAGGGATATAGGGACAGAGAAAGCGACTTTGTTTTATACTATGTAGTGAGATGTATAGATAGATTGAAAATGTTGAACCTTTATAAAACATAGTACATTATTATAATACCAAGAACAATTTCAACCAACGACATAGATTACTTGGATTAGTAGGTACATTCTGACGTAAATTATAAATATGTCAATCATCGCTCAGGATTAGGAGGATAAGCATCTGCATCTGCATTAAGTAAGTATCAACTTCTTGACGTTAGAATTCCGACCTGCAAATAATTTGCATTAGATATCAAGCGGCCGCTTTTTAAAGCGTTTGGCAAACAACTTAACTTCTTTAATGTAGTTGGGAACTAGTTGGAAACGAAAGGAAGACTCGTGTGCCAAGGCAAAATGACATTTATTGTGTAGTGTATAGTGACTATGACAGAACCTTCCCGTCTTTTCCCAACGTTCACGCGAATTAAAATGTTTTGCTTTATGATTAAGTTATTTTTATGCATAAATACCTACTTTAAGTAGGTACTAAAGTAAGTGGTGCAGAAAATGTTTTATTGTAGATATAATTGAATGATTATATAATTATTTGAATACAGTACTCAGTACGCGGAATTCCTTAATTACTATGCAAATGCCACTTCAAATAGTAAACTTCAACGCTTGTGTACAGTCCAGTTAGATCTGTACACTGTACCGTAGTTGTAGAAGTTAGTTGCTGGAGTGCAGTGAAAGAACGATGTTTTGATGCTAGTTTATTCACGTTATGTTAAGTTATACAAATTACGATATTAAGTTGGCGTTTCTTTCTCTTGATGCGTACCGCCCGCGAGTTAGTTGTGCACTCACTTTATATAACTTAAAATGCTATATTTGTTCATGTTTAGCGCGCGGCCTAAACTAGGTCGCGACGTAAGCGAAAACATGTACGGTGATGAGACCGTACATATTGGCAACCCCAAACTAAGGGAAGAATCAAAATAAAATTGTTCAAGAGAAAGAAAACCATTACAAATAATTACGACTAAGTTAATCGAAGTTGAACGCGATGTTGTCGCCAGGCGCGGGCTGTCGCTGCGAGGACCCCGCCTGGATCCTTGGCCGTCTGGGTGTCGTCTCTCGGCGGGAGTTAGTTGTTCTTGGTATCGGTTGCATCTCAATATCTTCGTAATGTGGCTTTACTGATTGCAGTGAGCAGTGACTTTGTTGTTTGCGTTTTGCGCAGAGATGTGGGTAATACCTTCCCACTGCCCACAGAGTGACAGCAACGATGGCGGCTGCCAGAAGAGAATAACAGACAGCGTATTGATGGATGTCGTGAGTCGTGAGCACAGAGGGGAGTTGGTTTTCGTTCTCCTTCTGGTATTGTAGTCTTTTGAAGATCTCCTCTGCATCTTGAGTTTCAGATAAATATGAACCTGGCATGTTCTGATATGTTAAATTCACAATTTTGTTCACCGACGAGTTTAATGAAGGCACGTTGATGTTGTAGTTTATCTTGATTCTGCTGTTGTATTCATTGTGAGAATTAATTGTTAAGTAATTAGATTGCAACACGCACCCCTGGGCTAAAGTCACTAGCCCTGAAGAATTCATTGTGTATGACGTAACGTCATTCTCGCATATTGTGCGCAATGTGCAAGTTTCACAGCACATTGCAAGCCAAGCGTTTGGCGAATGCAACTCGAACCAAGCTTCTTTGCATGACGTTGTCGTGACGTCACACGGTGACGTCGCGCGATGACTTAATAGTTTGGCCTCGCACGGGATATTGCTGTTGTGTAGGTTAAAGACTGGTAAATTCTGGTTACATATGAAGTTTCCGGGTTTCATTTGAACACATTGTTTCAGGTCGTCCTTCAGCAATGAAACATATGTATTTTTCTGAAAGTTCACAGCGATGTATGTCGAACTTGTTCGCACGATGGTAAACCCTGAGTTGGTTTTGATAGGTAACGGGAAGACACGATGCAATGAAAAGTCTTCGTCCGAGGTCAATGGTATATGAAGTTCAAAGAGGAAAAAATCATCTGTTGCTCTAGCTTTGATGTATAACAGTTTGTAGAGATCCTTAACATCTTCTCGGATGCTGTCAATAGGCAGAAATAGGGTTTTTGGCAGTTTTCCAGAGATTTCGCTCAGTTGTTTGACTAGGTTGACTGGTGTGACCAGGTGTACGTCTATGTGTCCCTTATAGACGTCAGTTAAGGAATTGAACAGCATTTCTTGTACTGTTTTCAAGTTATTTATCAGTAGATATGCAGATAATGCCGCCGAATTGAAATAGCTGGTAGCCATAACTATTTCTATCTCCGTGTCGATTCGTGCAAAGTTGACATTGGTTTTGTTCATGAAGTTTTCTATGACGTCAAATTGCCTCTTGATATTGTCCTCATGTCTTTTCAAAACGTTGTTTTCCAGTTCTACTATCGTTGTCTGATTTTTAATTAGTTCCAGTAAATGATTTTCGTTATTTTGGACTGCTTCAATATCTTTCTTGTATTTTTCCGCGAACCGTTGATCCAGGATACCAAATAAGCTGTTTGTTAAGTAGCCAACTCCGTCTACGAGTCCACGTCTTTTTCGACTCGTTAGATGTTTGTGTGGGGCCAGCAGAATAGTGTTGTAGTACTCGATTAGTTTCATCTCGTGGTGTAGCTGCTCAAGTGTGGTTTTACAATATCTGGGATCAGTCTTCTGGCACCAGTCGTCTATTCCAAAAAGGTAAGATTCAATACGACGGATCCCGTCCCAATAGTTTGTTAAATTATAATACATAAGTAGTGTCCATTCGTTGTGTATCATTTGTATTTTGCCCACAGAGTCATAGTAAATCGGCCGCTCGGGTTCGAGAGAGGTAATTTGAGCCATCGATGTGTAGCCGGCGGCGTGTGACCCATTTGCCAGTGCGCATATGGTTATGAGTGTTGTAAACAATGTCATTAAGCATTGTTTTTTAGTTACGTTTCTGGGCGCGGAACGTGCAGGTTTCTTCGCGTTGGTTTCAGTTTCTTTGTCTGGCTTAGGCGTTAGTTGAATGTCTTCGGTGTAGTGGTTGGGATGTACTGGTAACGGAGCTAGTTTTACGACAGGGCGCTTGATGGTGCTGTTTTGAGTTTTCACTGTGGTAACTCTTACGTAACCGTCTGCCCCGGGGTGAAGTTTCAGTATACGACCCAGAGCCCATTTTCCCGGGGGCAAGTTATCTTCTTTCACCAACACGATATCTCCTTCTTTGATGTTTTTCGTTGGTTTGTTCCACTTGCTTCGTTTTTGTAATTGAGACAAATAATCACTTGACCAATGCTTCCAAAATTGTTGCATCATGTGTTCAGTTAATTGCCATCGCCGACGTAGGTCGATGCTTCTTACGTCACAGTGATCAGAGAGTGGCAATGCTAATATAGGAGACCCCGTCAAGAAATGGCCTGGAGTTAGATAGTGGTAGAATTCGTCTGGGTCTTCAGTGAGGGGGCAGAGTGGTCGTGAGTTCATGCAAGCTTCGATCTTAGACAGCAGTGTTGTAAATTCCTCGTAAGTTAGTTTCTGGTCTCCCAGCACTCGTTTGAGGTGATATTTCAGAGTCTTGATGGCGGATTCCCACGCACCTCCAGCACTTGGCCAGGCAGGAACGTTGAGGTGCCATTCGACCTCCAGCTTCCCAATCTCGTCAAAGAAGCTTGTTGACAAAATTTGTTTAAATTTCTCAAACTCGTTTCGCAGGACTTTAGATGCGCCAACAAAGTTAGTCCCGCAATCTGAATACATATGTTTGGGTGTTCCACGCCGAGCACACATGCGCTGGAATGCTGCGATGAAAGTTTCTGTGCTCATATCGGATGCTAACTCAATGTGCACCGCCTTTGTGGTCATACATATAAACACTGCTATGTAGCCCTTAGAGGTTTTCACACCTCTACCCTTGTTAAGTTTGACCTCCACGTGACCGGTAAAATCTACTCCGGTGTGAGTAAATGGCCTTGAAGGGTTAGTTCTCTGCGGGGGCAAATCAGCCATTAGTTGGTAGTTGTCCATCGGTTTGAAGCGGAGACAGCGTACGCAGTGCCGCAGCTGATCCTTGACGGCTCTGTTTCCGCCGACGATCCAGTAACGCTGCCTTATGTATGCCAAGGTTTGTCGAGGTCCACCGTGTAGAGTCTGTAAGTGTCCATGATCAATGATGAGTCGAGTTAGTGGCCCTTTTTTTTGTAAAATTGCCGGATTCTTCATTCCTGGTGGCAAAGTTGATTTGTTTAGACGTCCGCCGACACGAATAATACCCCTTTTATCTAAATAAGGGTTCAACTTGTACAAACAGCTGTTTTTATTGACTGTTTTGTTCTTCGTCAACAGTTTATACTCTTGCGCAAACTCTGCATTTTGCGCGCATCGAATCACGTGTTCGGTTGCAGCCGTCAGTTCGCCCGTCGATAGGTAGCCGGCGTCAAATTTCTTGTTGTTGCGTGCATTTGCACCAAACCGCACTATCCATGCAGTAATTCTAATGACTCGTATCAATGAGCTATGTTTTTGCAGTAATTTTGCTATAAAGTTTTCCGCTTGTTCGGTAGCTAGGGTTGCCTGCATCTTGTTTGAAGTCCCCACATCCGTTGTAAAGAGACAAGTTAAGTTGAAGGATTTTTCCTTGTATTCGTTACTTTTGAGAAACGTAGGACCATGCCACCAGAGGTCAAAGTTAGTTAGCTTGCTCGGATGTAGCCCTCTTGAAGCACAATCAGCTGGGTTTTGTTCTGACTTTATATATTGCCAATACTGAGCGGGTATTGTCTGTTTGATTGTCGCGACGCGGTTGGCTACGTATTTCTCCCATCTTGACATATCTCCTTGCAGCCATGCCAGGACCACTTGGGAGTCACACCATGCTTGTATAGTTATGTCGTAATCCTTGTATGCTTCCATTGCTTTTTTCATAAGTTTGGACAGCAGTAGAGCACCACATAATTCCAGTCTCGGTAAAGTTATTTTTTGCGCTAGCGGGGCAACCCTGGTTTTAGCTGTTAACAATGTTACAGTTGGCTTGCCATTTTCGTTCTTTGTGCGAGTGTATATGACACAAGAGAATGCCTTTTCACTAGCATCACAGAAGCCCAAAAGCTCGATCTCTTTGTCTGAGGTTCCAATCCATCGATTTAACTTCATGTTGTTTACTTGTGGTAGTTCGTTTTTTAGTTTGAGCCATTCTTCTTTGATGTCGACGGGTAGAACTTCATCCCAGGCAAGTTTGCTGACCCAGACCTTTTGAAACAAAAGTTTTGCTATAATGGTCACTGGAGACATCCAACCCAAAGGATCATATAGTTTGGATATCTCAGAGAGTAGAACTCTTTTCGTTATTGGGACTTTTTCCTTCTTGTTCGCGTTCCAGTTAAAATTAAACGTGTCATGTTTTGGGTTCCATCTGAGACCTAGAGTTTTCATAGCTTCCTCGTGTTTGAAGTCAAATGTATTTGTAGTTGATTTTTGTTCTTCAGTGAGGTTTTCGAGTAACGCTGGGTGATTTGCTGACCATTTTCGCAGGTTCATGCCACCACCTTGAAGTAAGTTTATAAGCGACTGCTGTAGTAGTTTAGCTTCGTCGATTGAGTTGTGACCACTTACTAGGTCATCGACATAGAACTCGTTTTGAAGAATTTTGGCAGCTTCTGGATGCTTGTAGCCATCATCAATAGCTAGCTGTTTTAGCGTTCTCATGGCGAGCCAAGGTGCACATTTGGTTCCGTACGTAACGGTGCAAAGCTGATATTCTTGCAGTATCTCAGACGGTGAGTTTCGCCAGATAATCTTCTGAAGTGATTGTTGCTCTGCAGACAACCAAATGCACCGATACATTTTCTCTATATCGGCGGTAAATGCGTATCTATAGGACCGCCATTTGATTATTAAGGCTTGAATGTCCTTTTGTAGGTTAGGACCCTTTTCTTGTAAGCTATTCAAGCTGTGGCCACTTGTAGTTTTTTGGGAAGCATTAAAAACAACCCGTAGTTTGGTGGAAATAGCTTCTTCCCTTATCACGCCGTGGTGAGGTAAATAGCAGTCTTGAGTTGTAGTCGATGTTGAAACTCTCATGTGTTGTAAATCCGCGTACTCGTTGATAAAGTCTTTGTACATCTGAGCTAGTTTTTTCTGTCTTCCCAATCTCTTTTCAAGTTGAAGAAATTGAGAAATTGCAATTTGTTTGGATTTACCGAGGTTTTCTTCAAAGTTAGCGGCTAAAGGCATTTTTACGATGTACTTTCCGTTCTCATCTCGTTGAGTTGTTTGGTTATAATATAGCTCGCATTGCTCGTCCTTGGAAATATCGTCGCTGTTTTGTGCTATGTCTTCATTTTCCCAAAATTGAGTGATCTCATTTATATCTATTAGAGTTGCATGGCAATTGAAGGTCATTAATTTTCCGCACAGAATCCAACCTAACTGCGTTTGCTGGGCCACAGGAGACTGTTGGTCGCCTTTCAATACTCCGTCCATGATAATGTTGGCGTAGACGTCCGCCCCGAGCAGGAGATCCACAGGGCGGGACACGTTGAAATCTGTATCGGCAAGTTTCAAGTTGTTGAGATGAGGCCAAGTGGTTTTCTCAAATGTTGCGTTGGGTAAGTTGTTGGTAAGTTTCTTTATGATCATAGCTTCTGTTTCAAATGTAAAATCAGAGTACAAGGACTTGCATGTAAGTTCTAGCTTTCCCTTGGAGTTTCCGGAAAGGTTCCCTATTCCAGATATTGTGGCGTTCAGTTTCTTCCTAGGTAATCTCAGTAGTTGTGCGGCGTTCTCAGTTATTAAATTCACCTGCGAGCCTTGATCGAGTAGAGCTCGCAGTGTGATAAAAGTTCCATCTAGTGCCTGTAGCTTCAGGTTAACTGTAGTTAGCAGTACCTCCATTTCCTTTGTTGCCAAGTGGTGATTAGAAGAGGGATGTGGTTGATTTGAAGGCCGTTGACTCGAGTTATTACTTCCCAAGTTAGTAACAGACGTAATTTTCTTTGTCGTGTTGTGCAATAATGAATGGTGCTTCATATTACATTCTTTGCACGTGTTATTCGATTTGCATTCCTGGTCGCCGTGGCTAAACAAGCAGTTTTTGCAAATCCGCAATTTTGCAACTGTATTGTTTCGTTGCGACACATCCAGGGCGATGAACTTCTGGCATTGCATCAACACGTGCTTTCCATCGCAGAAAGGACATTGTCCATAAACGGCAAGATAAGTTTTCGGATAAGTTTTGTTATAGTTGAATTGATATTTTTTCGCTGCGTGTTCCTTGTTGAAAGGTTTGAAGAATGGTGCCTTTTGCGGGACGACGACGTCTTTTTTGGGGCGTCTCATGGTTTCGTACGCCATAAACTTGCTCTCCAGGAAGAATAAAAAGTCGTGCAGAGCTGGGACCTCCCTATGGTCCCGAAGTTCCTTCACGTACTCGTTGTGGGTCGCCGAGTCTAATTTTTGTGTCATTAAATACACAACAATTGGATCCCACGTGGATATATCGAGGCCAATGTTGGATAACCCGCTTAAACATTCCGTTATAACATCGTGCATCTTCTTAAGATTGTAGGCGTCAGGTTGCTGTATGATCGGAAGTTGTAGTAAAGTGTTCATGAAAGAGATGAATTGAAGGCGCCGATTATCGTAGCGCTGGTTAAGTATGTCCCAACATGAGACATAATTTTCAGCGCTGATGGTAAGGTGCTGGACCAATCTTTCCGCTTCTCCCTTCAGCTTAGTTTTGAGGTGCTGCATTTTTTGAGCCTTGTTAATAGTTGGATTGTTGTGAACGGCTTCTATGAATAGATCCTTGAATGAGATCCACTGATTGTAATTTCCTGAAAATTCAGGAATTTCAATCCTCGGCGCTGATTGCTGATAATGTGCAGTTGACCAAATCTTGCTGCTTAGTTCCTTGCGCATATGATCGTACTGGCTTTCGATGTCAACAAAGATTCTGTAGTAGTCCTCGTGAGCGCCTTTAAGGACACCGTCTATCTCCCAGTGAAGCTGATCAATAGGCGCCCACTTTGATTTCAATATGTTAAGATTGTCTTCTAATTCCCATTTTTCATCGGTGCTTGAGATGACGATTTTTGACATCGCGCGATCAATGGCTTTGAAGTTAGTTTCTTGTTTGCTCAATAAGGTCTTGATATCGTCTCCAGTTTCATCGTCCATTAATCCCGTCAAATCGAATTTCACTAAAATGCTTTCTTTTGGTAGTTTATGCAACAAGTCGATTATATTCGATTTAGTAGATTCATACATTGCCTTAGTTTTTCCATAAATGTCTTCCGTAAAGTAGTTAATGTTCTTATCTTCAGTTTCCTTCACAAGTGCCGCATGTTGATTTTCAAAATCACCCCACAACGCGTCCAGAGATGTTATCCGATTGTTTAAGTAATCTTGAGTTTTTCTAGATGAGCTATCTTTCTTGTAGTTGGTACACAAAGATTTGATGTTTTCAAAGTTTGCTTGTTGTTCTTGAAGCTTGTTCATGGTGAGTAGCTAGTTGAGTTTCTTCGCAGCTTTTAATCCGTAGTTGACACTGACAGATGATGAGCTTCGCTGGTTCGTTGATGGTATTCTGTGCTGTAGCCTCAATCCAACTGGTGTAACCCGCTTGTGGGAGGCCAGTCAAATCGATTCGCGACCGTAATCGAAGTACAAAAGCACGTAAGTAAACACCTTTTTAAGTTCGAAGGACCATTAAATGTACAGTCCAGTTAGATCTGTACACTGTACCGTAGTTGTAGAAGTTAGTTGCTGGAGTGCAGTGAAAGAACGATGTTTTGATGCTAGTTTATTCACGTTATGTTAAGTTATACAAATTACGATATTAAGTTGGCGTTTCTTTCTCTTGATGCGTACCGCCCGCGAGTTAGTTGTGCACTCACTTTATATAACTTAAAATGCTATATTTGTTCATGTTTAGCGCGCGGCCTAAACTAGGTCGCGACGTAAGCGAAAACATGTACGGTGATGAGACCGTACAGCTTGTCTTTGTTCGGTTTTTCGTGTACCTGAGATCTTTATCAACAAAAACGTATTTCTGGTAGAATAAGAAGTACCGAGCTGATTACTTTAGTAAATTTTGATTTTGTCGTGTTTTGTCACCAATAGGACGAACCCATCTCTTCTCGTGGGCGTCGTTAAAGGCGACTAAAATCGGAATGTGGAGTGGTGTGTCGGCGTACCTATAGGTGAGAAGGAGATCATTGCAGTTACTTACACAAGACATATTTTCTATGGAAATCAAAATCGTTAAAGGTAAAATAGTTCAGTTCATATATCAGAAAAGAATCGCGGCTAACTGTCACATTCACCTTGTAAGTGAAAATACGGTTTGACTACAAACCGTACAAATGACTTTGAACCTTATTAGTGGTAAAGGAGTTTCTTGGTCGTTTATACCACTGCTAGCTTCTGCCCGCGACTTCGTCAGCGTAGAATTATACGTAAACCTTCATCTTGAATCACTCTATCTATTAAAAAAACCCGTATACATAATGCCAGACACGCATACATAAGGACAGACAGCGGAAAGCGACTTTGTTTTATGTAGTGATAGTGATAGATACAATAAAGTGCTTACATACATACAAAAAGTATTCGTGTAATAGTGTAGTACTGTTGTAGTACCTTCATTTAAATGTTTAGAAGTCGCTATACAGGACCTAAACTTCATAATGCAAATATTTCCGCGAATGCGTCTTATAGTCATAAGTCTAACCGACAGCTCTGCCTATATTAAACTTATCCTCCTCATTCTACTTATTAGGTTTTCTGGGAATCATAAAAGCGAGGTTCTATATATTACTAAAGTAGTCACAATAGAAATCGAAAGCACAAAACAAACAACTAAGAAAGATATTTCATGCAGCAACGCTGTCGGAGTTCTGGAGCCTTACCATGATGTCTTAATGCGATTCAATTCCGGCTCAGTTCAGGCTGGTGGTGCTGAGCCAGCTTCCCTTTTTGTGTCCATTTTGCTTCATTCAGTACCGGTTAAGTTTATTATGCTGTAATTATGTGACCAAATAAATATATTTTCGTTCTGTCTTTAAATTTTTTATGAAATTGGCAAAGGAGCAGATGGGTCATCTGATGGTAGGTAATTGAGTCTCCCCATCCTTAGCACAGACTACTAAGAGATACCCGCAACACAAATGAGGTCTTAGATGACACGTCTTAGGCAATTTTTTTTTTATAAAAATTGCATGGCATGGCATTGCATTCGATAGGCATCTATCGAAAAAGGTTCGCCACCCATGACCTAGACCCAAAAAAGCTGTTGTCGTAACCAAATATGCTAAATACAGGTTTTTTTTCTAGAAACTCATAAACGAATACCTACTAGTAAGTATTAACCTTGTCTAGGCCAGTCATGCCTGTCTGGGTGCGGGCTACGCAACTCCGCTATACGGGTGAAACTGAATCACGGCATGTATACCTAGTCTAGTAATATACTCGTAGTATATAAATTATCAGATAGAAACTGTCATATCGAATTCCCCGCTTTACTTGAACAGGTTAAAGCTTAGCATGATTATGCCAAAGTAGAGATAATCTAGTTAATACATATGTAACAGAAAGTAAAATTTCATCAATGAAATGATGCTGTCTTAAAAAGTTTGTACATAGGTAGGTACTCACAATTTTTGTAAGATGAATATTTATGGTTCTTTCTCTGAAAACTTTCGGATTTCAAGAAATTTGGCATCGTTTGTTTATAACAATGGACATGGATAAACACATAGGATGGTATCCTAGCTAAGTAGGTACGGAAAAACCGTTGTAGATCTTGATTAAATTTGGTAATAACGTATTTTGAACATTTAGGAATAACATTCTTCCTTGCTGGTCAGGGAGTAAAGAAAACACATAAAATTACCAGCTGCTTGTCTTCCCGCGCAGATGGTAAAAGCCCATCGAGGGAATAGGCGAAAATCTCTTAGTAATCACGTTATAGGCGATGCAGCTAGCAACCCATCACTATTTTGATTTCCCTTTCCACCCATACGCCCTTAATCATGCTAAACGTGGCCTTAAGTTTTTGTTACCTTAGGCTCTGTCTACCCCGTAAGGGATAAAGTCGTGATATACGAATGAATGAATGAGGAATAGCTTTGTCTAAATAACATTCGCAAATTTCCAAGAACAGTGCGAGTAAAATAAAAGCATAAGTAGGTACAAATAAATAGGCTGCATTTTTATTTCAGACACACCATAGCTGGTATGAAAATATTGAGTTAGCCGTTTTACCGAACTGACGACAATATTGTACTTTATGTACATAAAGTTTCTAAACAGATAAGTCATCATGCTGGCCTTTCAGGCTTTCATAGGAGAGTGGTTTGCACTTGACCCCGATGTTTAAACAATAGGCATTCGAGGAATGTGTCCCGCGCATGCGGGAAGACATGAAAGTCATAAAACTTGACATATTGCCATCGTGCATAAATCATACCCATGCTCAAGTCATTACATAGTATTAAAAAAATAGCCACTTTTAATACACCCTTTTTGTTGACGGTAGGTACGTGATTGTTGTATTCTCATAGGAGCTCTACATACCTACCAAATTTTAAGTTTAAAAAATTTCAAGAACTAGGATTTCATTTCATAATTGGACCAGGTATATTGTGTAGTGATGGGCCGACTACGGGGTTTGCCGACTACCCGACAACCCGACTTGTCGGTTTCAAAAATGCCGAATAGTCGGCATTGCCGATCATTTTGGAAATCGTCAACTCACTTTGTTTTTGCAGCCGTTCGGATAAAATTGACCGCCTTCGGCTAATGACAGCTCTCGCGCATACCTACTTGTAGATCAAATGTTACTCATTTTGTTACATTTGATTTCAACCCACCGTGTTCTAGCAAAATTTTCTTGGTCACTCAACAATCATTGCTTTTTAAGACATTTAATTTAGTCACCGTGGTTTTATTTATGCATTCTTTTTTCAAATATAAATCTTAACCGACTAGTCGTAATTTTTTGCCGAATAGTTGCGGACTTTAAATAATGCCGACTAGTCGGTCGGCAAGTAGTCGGCCCATCTCTAATATTGTTTCTTATTCAGTTAAATAACTAAGCTCGTAATAAGGGTTTTATTAAGAAACAAGCTCCAACACTGCGTGAGCTGAAATAAGCGTCGTTCGTGATAAAACTAGCATTTACTTATAATAAGTGAAATTGCAATTGTTAATTACATTTTAAGTCTAGTTTGCGTTTGCAAGATAAACCAGTAGGCATCGATTGAAGCGCCTACAAAATTATTAATAGCAAAACTTTAAATCATTATCTGACGAGTTGGTCGAGCATCCTAGCAGGCACTGTAGGTCATCCCTTATAATGATAACTAATATTCTATTTATAGACCGACCGCTTAACTGAGTCCTCGCCCGCGCTTGGACAGGGGCGCAGGGTACGACGACAAAGGGGACCGAGAGCGTCAGCTTACGATATTGCTAAGTCATGGGGGCTAATCTGAAATTCGTTTTTCGAAGTTCGTGTTAACCGTCGCTCTCATTCCTAAATTAGCTGTTTTTGCTAGAAAGTGAAAAGGTATAATGTCCTCGTACTTACAGATGTAAATGGTTGTACTCGTAATTGGACTTTTATTCAGATAAGATAGCAGATTTATTTGCAGAAGAATTTGATAGCGTTTACTATATCCACGTGATAAAAAGTTATAGCCTCAGTGTAGCTCCCTGAGGAACTCGGCGCGTCTGACAATCGGACAACAAAATCAAGCCATTCTCCTTGACCATATTAAATACCTGATAACGGTTCTTTAGATAAACGTCCAACTATAAAACACGGTCCATTGCCGAAACCGTAAAAATGACAAATTTTAGGGCAACAATAGAATGTCAATATGTACTATCAAAGGCACGAGAGAAATCTAAAACCGCAAGACCAATAGACACCATTTCCCTTTTTCCATGTATATTTTAACCTACACAGCCTATAAAAAACTCAGAGCAAAGTTCTTAATTTGCCGCATTACTTAGCGTTCATAGTAGGAGTAAGGTTTTGGTATACTCCCCCATTGAGTTATTTTAGAACGTACTACAATCTTGACATAATATAAGTGCCCACTTTTTCAGTGAGTGAGTGTGCCAAACACACAACCTTGTCTTATCATTCACTTCATATCACTTGAGGGATACTTAGACAAAATAATAATATTATGACGTATGCATGACAGGCAAAGTAGATGGACAGGTGTGTCCACTCGAGCTATGTACTTTGCCTGTCTTGTATTTTGTTTCTAGTTGATCTTTGTTTACTGATTGTATTGCCATTGTTTCTTATATTATATGGGTGAATATAATATATAACATATACCTATTATACATTTTGACCGGTCGGGTCAAACGTCAATGTCAATTCGTCCTGGCAATAACGAACACAAAAATTGAATTATCCAATTTGGTGCAGTCGATTGGAAGATATTCGCGTACCGCTACATACATTTTGGTGATTCATTTTTATTTATACAAATACTAACTTTTGCCCGCGACTTCGTCTGCGCAGAATTATACATATAAACCTTCCTCTTGAATCACTATAGTTCGAAAAATATAAGCATACATAGGGACAGACAGACAGAAAGCGGAAAGCGACTTTGTTTTATACAATGTAGTGATGATAATTACATATAAACGGATAACTCACGTATAAAAGTCGAGTGATGCTCGACATGTTTCGAACTCACTCGAAACACTCGTTCGTGTTCGTTTCGCTGCCGCCGGGGCGAGCGCTCCTAGAGGAAGGACTACGAATTAGTTCGAAACATGTCGAGCATCACTCGACTTTTATACGTGAGTTATCCGTTTATATGTAATTATGATTAAGTCTCACGGTAGTTTCATTTTGAAAATGTAGTGTGATTGGCTGAGAGGATATTAAATAATAAAACGCCACAAAAAAGCTAAATATTCAAAGACAAGTATTTATTTATATCACAATTGATCAGTTTTGGCACTCGTTCTCAGCTTTAAACATGTTTGATTTTATCCCAATGGCCTGATTTAAATAATGCCGCATACGATAACAGGAGTAGGTACTCAGAGTCGTGACCTCTTAGAATGTCATTCGGGTTTGTCTTGCTGTCTCGTACTCTTATGGGTTTGATACCTTGATTCGGTCGATGGTATCCCAATAGAGCTAAGAGCTCAGCTCACGGACTCTATGATATTTATCACGACTCAGAAGAATATTTTTATTGAGTTATGTGACAAATCATTAGGTACCTAATATATTTTTCTACTTAAATTTTCCGTAGGTAGTTCATTTTCTGTACCGCTTGCTCATTATTAGGTATAGCTGCACGACGCCATATTATATCATCCTCACATAATCCAATACTCTCTTCCGTAGGTAAAAATAGTAACCAACTCTATGATTTACTCTCATGTGAGTGTACTCGTAGGTATAAGCGAAGATGATATGTGCATTCTTCTTCGGGTTGTAGTTTTATGACGGCTTAGTTATACATACATACATGAACAATAGTGCTGGAAAGGTATGACATGTTCGTCCGGTATTGTTCTTAGGCACCTACTCGATACGAATTTTACATTGATCACCCACAATCTTCGTTGATAATAATAATATCTTCCAGTTTACCTCATGTGAGCCGCCATTGTGTCAACCAGTCAACTTTTTTTATAAAATCCACAGTTTTGTATTAATACTTAAAAAGATTTTTATTTCATTTTCGCAAATAGGATTTAAAAAATCGGACTGGTTATAATAAAAATATGAGATATGTCAATGCGCTACACATTTATAAATGAAAATGATAAGTACCTAATGCAGATAGGATAAAATACAAGGTAATGCAAAAACGTCTATTCTCAAAGGTTTAGTGCTTGTTGTGATATTATGGCTTGGTCATATCTGCTGTTGGCTGTACTATCGTTTGCTGACTTGCCACAATGAAAAACAAGGCTCAAGGAGGTTGCTAACATTCTTTCTCTACTTTTCTTTATCTAAATTCCTTTAGTCACATTCCATTGAAAAATAAAAGACAGCCCAAAAAATATTTAACTATTATTGCATCATGTATTTATACTGCATTTCATTAAAATGGAGTAAATGTTTTTTAACTGTGTACGTATTGATTAAATGTTGCAGAGAAATAAACTTTTTTAATATTATAGTATAATTTTTCGTAAAGTCTTTGCACTTTTAAAAAGAAAAGTCTTAGAGGGGGAAAGTCTTAGGGATCATGTTATAGGCGATGCGGCTAGCAATCCATCACTATTTTGATTTCCCTTTCCAGTTATACGCCCTTAATCATGCTAAACGTGGCCTTAAGGTTTTGTTACCTTAGGCTCTGTCTACCCCGTAAGGGGTAAAGACGTGATATATATATGTTGTATGCCCTTTTTTAAATTCATTATTTTTAAGACAAATTTCACTAGGCGAGTTAGCTTTTCCACTAAATATTCCATTTCCGTCTCCGAATTCTTACGAGGAAGAAAAAATAAAATAAATTGTAACGTTATTAAGTTTTTTTATTCTTACTTTTGCAAGTTCGCTCTACAAGAGTTGCAGTTTGCAGTACACAGTTCGCATTCATCTTTACATATACAGTAAACATTTTTTTTACATTTTCTCTGTTTTATATAAAAATAGATGTCTGGCAGTGTTGGCAGGGTCAGAGGTAGGGGTGTTGTTTACCAGCCGTGGGCGCCATGGCCCCAGGGCTCTTCGGGCGCGGAGGCGGCGGCGTGGGCGGCGTGGGCGTACTGAGCTAAGTGGGCGGCGCGGGCGTGTTGGACCTCGGGGGTGTCGACCACGTACTGTCCGTCGTGGGTGAGCTGGATGTGAGCCGGGGGTCCGTTCCACTTGCCGTAGCCGGCGGCGTAGCCTCCGTGGTGGGCGAGGGGCGCGAGGGCAGCTCCGTGGTAGGCGAGAGGGGCGACGGGGCCGTGGGCGTAGGCGCCATGGGCGGCGTTGGCGTAAGCGGCGGCGTGCGCGGCCTTCAGGTGCGCTACCTCAGGGGTGTCCACCACGCGGCCGTCGTGCGCTAGGGGAGCGGGGCCGTATTTCAAGAGACCTGAAGGAAACAATTTAGAGTCAGATATTTTGGTAACTGATTGCAAGTCTTCTATTATAGAGAAATGTACTAGTGAGGTATTCTATCGGGCCATCGGATCAATCATTTCTGGAGCAACCGATACAAAAGTAAATAAATGGGTTGATGAAGAGTTTTAAGAGTCGAAGTTAAAGCTAATTTATTCTTTAATTTCGGTTTATTTTCGAATCAATGTGACTTTGAGGTGTATGTAGATACTGACAGAGAACAAAGTCACAATATTTTTGCAATTAGCTTTTCAGAAAGATCTTGCCTAATAGTGAACTTTTTCGTAGAGCCTATGTTTTCAATGGCGTAATTAGAAACGTACGCAAAAGGAATGTAATGCTATAGGAATTCATGTAACTAGGTAAAAGTTTTGTAAGTATAAATAAGATGTATTGTTTAACAATTTCATCACGAAATCGATTTAGTAGTGCGTATCGTTCAGAGAAACGAAAAGATTGGAGATAGGCGAGTGGTGTAATTGAATAAAATAACTTGCATTGTAGTTAACGTCGCCTTTCGCAATAAGGGCGTGATTAGGACAGATTTATTGTTATGGTAATTAATAAATACGCGTTCAACAATTACTGTTTTCTCCAGTTACGTGCACTATTTCGTAATTAATTTAATTGATCAAAGTCGCGTTCAAAAATTATCCTAACTAACATACTCTACCAACTCTAAAAAACCTCATAGGAATTTCCCTGAACACTTGACATCAATCGTATGGCACCTATTGCAAATACTACAGGCTGCGAACGAATTTCATTGATCTTACGTGTAAGACTGGAATCTAAATAATTGGATCGTCCAACGTTAATATTGTAAGGCATCGCTTCTACGGAGGCCGTCATAGTCAACATGCTATGGTTCTTACCAGCAGCGGGAGCGCCGTAGTGAGCACCTCCGTATCCAGCGCCTCCGTATCCAGCGTGTCCGATCGGCGCCCACGCCGCGTGGCCGGTGGACGCCTGCGCGTGCGCCGCGAGGTGCGCCGCCCGCGCGTGGGCGACCTCAGGGGTGTCCTGCACGGGAGCGGGGAGGTATGACGCCTGCGCCAAGCAAAGGGCAGCAGCAAGGACAATCTGGAAAGAATAGAATAGTCGGTTAGTTGAAGACTATGTAGTTCGAGATGTGGCGAAGACTGGGGCTCTGGTTAAGGCACTAAATATGGGCACTGATGCCGGCGTCACCTTATTGGAATGAAATATGTCATAGCGTCATGTAGGCTATATTTGCGTCCGGTAAATGGTGCTTGGATATGAAAGGCACAAAAGGATGAAGTAGAATGTTGTGAAGTTCAACGATAATCCAGATTTAGCAGCAAGGAGTGAGTGAAGGTACAAATTTCACTAGTATCGTAGTTTGTTTATAAAGGCATTTAGTTGAAGTATGCGAGATACAATCGATGTCAACTAATTGAAGACAAGGCTATCTTTCATAACTGTGTCCATTTTTCTGAACAGTTGACAAGTCGATCTGTATCGAGGAATGTGTAGATTGGAAAGCGCCTGTATGCCTGTTCTAATTAGCGGTCGCAGCCACGCCACGGCACCACGTTGCTCAACCATTCACAAAAGATCATGAGATTTAGACAATAATTATAAAACATAAAAGCCATTTAATACATGCGATCATTCCGCAGACTGTTGCGTAATTAAACTATTTTACAGTATGTTAGTGTTACAATGCGTGTGAAATGGAGAACATATGAATGAGGTAATTATATTTGAGAGCGTAACGAGGTTTCAACAAAGTGTTTTGGGTCGTAGAGGTTACAGATTTCAAACCAACGTCAAATGCTTGCGTAGCCTAGGTACGTGTCAACACAATATAGCTGATGAGATTTAGTATCTCTATGGACAGAATCACAGTAACTCAATAAGATACCTACAGTTACATACGAGTATTTCTCTGGCTTGTACCTACTTAAGCTCCACCGCGGCATTTTTTGATGAAAACGACCTACCTAGGAAGGCGAGTAGTGTAATTCACCACTCCCTTAAGGTTATCCTAAAGCAAGTCAAACATTAACAGACGTAAATACGAAGTATAAAGGGATATTTTGTAAACTGCGCTGTTACGCCAAGGCTTAGGCGTGGCGCGCACGCACCGCAGATGACAGATAAAATAACTGCTGTAGGAAAGCTTTAAATAAGTAAACTAGTTCCAGAACTACTTTCGAGTTATTTATAGTACCAATGGTTTCCAAGCGGCCAATACAATTAACTAAACATTTCGCTTTAAAGTTAAGTACTGTAGTAAGGTACCTACGGTACGAAGCCTTGGGAAATATTTCAATCACACACCCTCAAGGCATTTGGAGATACAGCACAACAACACAATTATGTAGGCGTCACAAGATCCACCAAAAAGCCATTGTTTAAATCTATGAATCCTTCAATCGCTATGGGAGAAAACAATCAAACACTTCCTTACATCTTCCGTGTTCCGTGTATTGTTCTAAAGATTTCTGTCTCAAACGAAGGCTTCGTTTAATTAAAGGATTTATATTCAATCTCGTGTCCGAGCAAGTTGTTAACAAATGTTATCTAAAGCCTCTGCTTAGTTTACATACGGCTTAAACATTCTCTGCATTGAATTAGGTGTAATTCATTCAATGCCGGTTGATTATTCGACTTGAATTGGAAATATTCAACAGCATATCCTATGTTATAAATCCTACTTCTTAATTAATTTACAGCGGCTTGTTATTATAACGCGTACAAAACGTACACCTGTGTTATTGTTGGCATAACTCCATGCCATGAGTTAACACTTTTGTGTGTCAGGTGCTTAACTTTTTGTTCTGTGCAATTAATTTGGAATGAGATGTGATAACAGCCAAGCCCTGCGGCTGTGGTACAAACATTGGGCTATTAAGATTTAGTACAAAAATTTCTCTGATTATTACGACACAATGTTAACACGCGGATATAAGTTATTCCGTCGTTTAAATAGATTACGTTACGTGTGTGGTCAAGTTTATGTGCGGTATTTTGAATGACTAGCTTTGCCATTTTGTGAACAATCGCTAGTTGTGTAATGATCAATAGCCCGGCCCTCTCGAAAGGTTGCTCTAATTCTTAAATAGGGAACCTTTAATGTAATGGCAAATTGTAGATTGTTCCACATTTTCTCGTTAACGTGTGGGCAACACCCATAATCGGGTGTTGTTACCTTTTCAATTAATTTTGTTGAGCGTTCGCTTTTTGTTTCTACATCGTAAATGAGGAGTTAAACTAGTTAGGTATCGTTAGCTAATAATTGAACTATAATGACAATGCGCGTCTATTTGCATTACCGACGACAGTGACTAGTGTCAATTTGAATATTAAAGCAAACATTTTGCGTGGTATCTAGTCCTAAATGGGATTTTGTCGTTTGCCGCCATATTTACGAGGAAAGCAGGATCTGACAAAGCAGGTTGCAGTGATTATGGGCGTGGGCCTCATATCGGCCGCTTTTGCATTCTGTTGCGAAACCCTTTTGCAACAGATCGGAATTATCATTCGGCGAACTGGTGCACAACCAGTCTATTGCAATTGGTTGCGACACGGAGGAAGCCGGGGGCGTGAGGAAGTGTTATGGTTTCGCGAAGGTCACGAGAAAAGTGTTGGTTATTGGAAAATTTCAAATTACGCGCTTGATTGAACGCCGTGTGTCCGCGGTGCGTTGGGCAAACCGTTTTTACTGGCAGTAACGACACGACATGCAAGCCAATTAGATTAGCAACAAAGCAATATTTCATAAATCAGATTCTACAGATACTATTTTCCGACGCTTTTCATTTGGCACGATAAACACGTTAAGCTACAATACATTTACTGTATATTTGTGCTTCTGTTTTCTTAAGGTCTTTCGGCTATCATCGTTTTTGATATGACCAACACCTGAACTGAAGAAACATGAAGTATGCCGAGACACATTAAGAAACTAAAATCACTGCATCTGTAGGTAAAGCAGAGCCGTAGGTATGCAGATTAGGTACAAATTGGCGCATTTCTCACACTAAGAGTTTCTTTCTCTTATAGAAATGCCTAAATGTCCGTGACTTTAACACCTTTAGCTTCTCATCCTTCGATTTCACTTGAATGCAAATGCTGTCGATGAATCAGCTCCAATATTCAATTACAAGCAATTAGAATGAATTGTTAAGCATCTAGCGCAGCTTCCCGCCCACGGCGGAATGCGAGGATGCGCGTGCGACGCCCGCCCAGCGCGCAGAGCCCTCGCGTTCTTTATTAAGCTCTTAATTAAAGATACACGAGAGAAAACTGTTTTTAAACAATAGTAAAGAAAAATAAATATAAACTTATTTTTTTGCAAAATTGCTTATAATAAGCGTCCATTTAAGATGTATTTAGTCATATAGTTTATATCAAAAAATATATGGTAAAAGAGCCCTTAACGGCCTATCTACAAAATAAACTCCTGATTTTGCTTTTCATTTTAAATAATTACATTTGTTTTTTTTTTCCAACAAAATGATTACGAAGCGAAACGAAGTTTGCCTAATTACTTTATTTTTTAAGCTACTAATATGCGGATGGAATTACATGTTAAGATACATTGTTTAATTAAAGCCGACCTTGACACAGTAATGCAGCATTAAGATTTTACTTGTATGATTTATGCGACAAATTGTGGGCCGATTTAGGCGTCAAGTTCATGTTTAATAAATTGCTGCGTACGTAAATTATCATAGAACGGCAGTAAATAATTTTGGATTTGTCTCTTGCCGTGTTTTAGGGTAATAGATCTGACCCGTGAATTAAATGTTTGGAATATAGGTACACATTAGTTTGCTGGTGACGTATGAAACTCCAGATTTTTCTAGAAGTTACTCTGTAAAAGGACCATGTCTGGCTTCAAAATCTTTATTGGTCTGTACTTTTATATTTTGGACAAATGGCTGCGTTCTGCGCACTGGCTGCCATTTGACATGCATATATGAGTCGACCTACCCTCCATAACTAAATTATGTTAAAAGCCAAATTAGAATTTTTTTATTGGACACTAGCTTCTGCCCGCGACTTCGTCTGCGTAGCATTATACATATAAACCATCCTCTTGAATCACTCTACCTATTAAAAAAAACCACATCAAAATCCGTTGCGTAGTTTTAAAGATCTAAAAGCATACATAGGGTCAGACAGACAGACAGCGGCAAGCGACTTTGCTTTATACTATGTAGTGATGATAGTATTAACAGCACATTTTTATTTATACTGCTACCACTCCTAGGACTATCTTCGACTTATATAATTTTCAGGGATGTTGTACATGTAGGTATGCTATGTGCGGCACTAATCCTTTGACCTGATCGCTTGAAAGCAGTGAACCAATGAAATGACGTCCAGACTATATTTTCCTCAGATATGTCCTCATGGAAAAGAGTACAGAAAAATCTAGAAACGACTCTACTGTTAAGAGACATCATGTCTTTGTAAGCTCCCTTTAAGTGTAAAATTATATGCGGCTGGTGTATCCACATAATATATGCGACATATTATGTCGCATCTCTGTCATGTCACTCGTACGACTGGCCTTATTAGATGTTATTAAAAGGGCATTTTTATAGTAATGAAGCTTTATGAAAATCAGACTTAGAGTTGACTTTAGGTTAGCAAAATATTATGAGAAAGTGTTAACGAAATGATACGCTCGGATGAGCGGGATGATGAGTAATCTTATCTTTACTGAAATAGATCGATGGATCAAGCGATGGCACGTAACGTTTTTGTTGTTTATGTAACGCTGGGTTAGTTAGGAATTATTTTATAAGACTTTTTAGGATACATCATTTTCTAGACTATTGCTTAGATCTTACTGCTCTTTTATGTACTGCTGATTTAAAGAAACAATATTTATAGTATTTTAGTTTCACGTTATTTTAAATGCGCACGATTTTGTGTAATTTTTTGTTAAAGGTTAGAAAAGCGAGTTTTTTTATATAATATGTTATTATTATTAAATTAATATAGTTTTATTAAAAATCTTGAGTACAAAGTGCGAAACTTTACGAAATATTCAGAAACACTTACCACAGACTGCATGATTAATGTAAGGTATTCTAGGTTTCGGAGATCTCAAACGAACTAGCGAAGGCGCTGCTGGGTACCAGTACTCGCCTCGAAATTTTCGCCTAAGTACGATGTGTCTGCGACTGGTTCCACGGTCGGAATGCATATCGGTCTGCGCGCGCGCCCTTATATATATCGCACCCCGCCGGCCGCTCGTAATTGGAAACAATTAACTGGCCGGCAAGTGCAATGCTTTAGTTTTAATTGTGAGATGGCCAGTTCCGTCGGGAAATTTCCTGGGGTGAATATGAGGTGGTTTCAGGACGAAGTCCACTGGGTTTGTTCCTATTAATTTCGTTATGGGTTCGAGAAATTGAACAGCAGTGGAACCTGCGGGAAGAAGGTTCAGCTTCAAATATGGTTTTGCACTAAAGAGTGTTAAAATTTGAGGAAATTACACACTAACCAGGCACTAAGACAATGCGATCAATTTGTTTTTGTGCAAGTGGTAGTAGAACTTTGGGTTTTCAAGTGAGTTCAGGGAAGTGTTTAAAGTAAAAGGTGGTTTGAGTAACTAGGTAGGAAAGGTTAAGTTTATGAGTTTGTGGCATGTTTACTGGTACAGCCACCATGTCGAATATATGCGTCACCGACCTTATTATTTGTGGCATAAAGGTTTATTATGTTTTTGACGTCTTGATTAACGTACATATTTTTATGCCCTTGACTGTAGGTACATAGGAGTTTTATTAAAGGAAGATATTTATTTGTAGGTAATCAAATATGCATGTTTTGTTTAAGATGCAACCTACATGCAAAGTATGATACATCGCGTACACAAAGCTCAAGTTCATTTCGTAGATATCAATGACGAAAAGGATGTAAAGTAATTATAATAAAAATTCAGTGTTTGTAATTAGTTCTATAGCCGTTTTAATATGTCGTGATACTCATCTTTGACAGATCGGGATTTAGTATACTAAAAAGCTAAAGGAAAATATTCGTTAAATTTAACTCTACAAGTACCTATACCTTCCTTTTGTTACATTGTCTGTCGCGTGTCTCAAAATAAAAAACGTTTTAAGTACCTATATTTAGTTTGTACTACAAACTTTTAGAAATGAATCGTTTATGGGCCCAGTGGAATAAGCTACTTGTATCCCACGAAAAATAGGAATCATGTTATAGGCGTCGCGGCTGGCAACCCATCACTATTTTGATTCCACTTTCCACCTATACGCCCACAATCTTGCTAAACGTGGCCTGTAGGTCTTGTTACCTCTTTACCTCTGTGTCTGTCTCTCTGTTACCTAGATGCTCTGTCTGCTGATTTGCGTATGTATGTGTATGTATCCCAGGAAAAGTACAGTTCCTGCTGTATTATGACAAATGAATTCTACGCAAATGAGGAAGTGGTCAACAATATGTGGATATACCCATAGCTCCGAATATTCCCATTATTTTCAACATCATCATCTTCTTCAGGCCTCTTCTCAAAATGACAGGGCTTGGGCTATAGCTCTCGCAAGGATCCAGTGCATGTGGGAACTTAACAACCCATTGAACTGCTTCGCTGGTTTTGTGCAGGTTTCGAAAAATTCATGATATTTTTTTTACTGTAGAGACTTGAGAGGTCTTATGTTAAACCACTAGGCTACCACAGCAGACAATTTATTTTATTTTCAACATACATATATAGGTACATAAATCACTTCTTAACAAGGCCTAATAAAGACCACGTTTAGCATGATTGTGGGCGTATGGATGGAAAGGGGATTAAAAACAGTGATCGCCTAAATCACATGATCCCTAAGATTTTCGCCCAATCCCTCGATGGGTTTTTACCATCTGCGCAGGAAGAGAAGCAACTGGTACATTCTATGTTTTTTCTTTGCTCCCAGACCAGCATGGAAGAAAAAATATATTTTCAACAGTTATTAATAATGTTTATTTTGCAAGTGACAGTTCAAGTCAGCAGAGCTGCTGTTAATAAAGCTTGAATTAATGTATCAGGATTCAGATATAGTGGCATTGCACAGTGAATTTTTTTTTAAATTGTGTTTTTGAATGTGCTTTTTATACGACGATGTAAAGCCTTATCATATCATTTTTGAAAGATCCATAAAATCGCGTGCGCGCGCTGTCTTCTGCCTTTAAAGTTTCTACATAGGTTTTTTAGCTAACGATATTATGAGCTCTCGCGTTTCCCTATTGTTTTTGGGGAGAACGGGGATCAGATTTAATTACGCGTCATTAACATTAAAGTGTCAAAACTATGACAATAGCGTAGACATGAATTAGTACATTACACTCCGAGGGTGGTGAAATAAAGAATGTCGCAGATCGCAGGAACTTGTCGCACGAGCCAAAGGCGAGGGCGATAAACATGCGACTGAGGCTTTATTTATCACCGCTCGAGGTGTGTACACGATTTTACGTCTTCCCCTGGCCAGGAACTGTAAATTTCAGTTTGCGTAGCGTAGCGGGCGGTAAATTGCTACTTACGGCCCGGAGCGACGTAAAGTAATAAATCGGCCTCGCGTGGGAAATTGCGACGTAATACGAGTATGTCAGGTTGAAATACTTAGATAGACGAGACCATCTTTCTTACACGCTGTGAGCCTGAGTAAGCCTAGTGAGACAGTAATGGTAATGAGTAGTCCTTCTTTTTATGAGCGTTTTAAAAAAAAGTCCACGTGATCATTTTTTCCAGAATTTTACTATTTTGGGTTTATCTTACTCAGAATCGTTTACCCTATCGATCCTTAAACAAGAAAAAATGTGTCCGAAATTTTCCATTCCAGTTTGTCACTTTTTTCATATAGGTAAGTATGGAACGTGACGAAAAGAAAAAAATCCATAGTAAAATATGGGACACATTTTTTCTTGTGAAAGAATCGATAGGGTAAACTATTCTGAGTAAGAAAAACCCAAAATATTTAAATTCTGAAAAAAATGGTCATGTGGACTTTTGTTTGGAAAACGCTCTTATTTGACATGTGCCACCGGCTGTCAAATTTTATGGTCTCGTTCTATTTAATCCAGTTACATATGTGTAACTGATATCATACCTATATATTCTATAGACAATAGTTTAGTTTATTGCCGATACGTGTCTTAACATTTGCTCATAGTAATTGAAACTTTAACGCAATCTAGTTCGAGACTTTTTAGTGTCAAAAATGTACACTAAAGTCTGAGAGCCTCTTGTACATCGCAGTGCAATGGTTTCCTCGAATTAAGTATTGGCATTGATGGTTGCCGCGGGTGCATTATTGATTAAGTTATAATTATGCGTCGTGGTTTACTATGTTGGTCGCGTAATTTGCGCGCAATGTTCATAAATGTTTGACTGGTTCTCATTAAAGCTTATTGAAAGGTTAACGATAATTGCTGCAACCTATTACTATTATTAACCTGGACTTAGTGTAATTTTGTGGGTAATGGCATCCCCAAATATCCACTAGGAAAACTGTACTGCATGTCCTGTATTCAATTTTGTACTTATTTGGCAAGAACCAGCAGATAACCTGAAGAAAAAATGCTATGGTTGGCATTATTCAGGGGTTATTCCCCCTTAATAGGTCGACACTTTGTATTGTATTATAAAAACCTTGGAAAATTGATGCAGGGTTGTTTTCTAAATTAACATCGTCAGCATATTCTACGCCTGTTTATCCACCCGTCCATCTCTAGCCTTTATACGTCCCATACTGGGCACAGGCCTCCTCGTCCTCTCATAATGATCCTGTTTATGGCTGTAATTTGGCATACTTATTTATTACTAACGCCGACCAAATACTAGAATAAATTATTTTATTTTTAGGATACCTCCTCTTCATAAAGAGTTGTGTAAAACAAAAAGTACTTGTATGTAGGGGCAATATGCAGTCTTCCCCACTGCGACGCATTTAACAATCCAATTCACTCATTTATTTATCAAATTGGCCACGTACGGCTGCTTTATGCGTCGTTAGTTATAGTCATTTTTTCGTAAACAGCTCATTAAAAAAATAGAATTTTTCCTTCCTCAATTGCTTAACAACACATCAATATATCACTAGACAAACCTTATAAACAATAATAAAATGTTATGCTGTTGGGCAAATGCGTCCTCCTCTCCATCCTTTATAATAAAAGGCTTTGACTAACGAATGTTGTTTATTCTATTTACTTAATTAAAATGCTAACATCCCACTTTTGTTTCAACACGTACGCGTACAAATCGTCCCGGCATCTCCTTCTTAGTCTGCCTGGTCGCTGGCCATGCTCCGGCACCCATCAATGTCAGGTTTGGGCTGCAGAGCTCATGTAGGCTCACTGCGGATTGGGAACTTCATAGATTTGCGGGTTTCGTCAATACGTTTTCCTATACCGATAAACTCATGAATGTTAAGTTTATAAATGCCCAAACGCAAATGAAACATAATTAAATATATTAGTTCAACAAGTAAAATAACAAGTACGACTTTAAAATTGATTATTTTTTAACACAAAGTTTTTTATCTAAGCTTTTGGTGGTGTTTTTAAAGCAAATTTTGAGGTTTCAATGGAGAGTCGACTTAAAATTTTATGTATATCCTTGGTATTTTGATTGATCTCTGAAATACAATGTCCGCGTCGACCAAACTACTCCGTACAATGTAAATGCAACCTTATAAACTCTGTGCTGTAATTTTAAAGACTAAAATCGATTGCGAGAAAAACATATACTTACATAAAACAAAATAGTGTGCTTACTGCGCCTACATTTAAATAACTAGAGTAAAGACTACAAATATCCTTATTATGTTGATCGATTGGTAAAATATATGTTATTAAAATATTATATTTATTGTTCTAGGCCGGTAGTTATTCTTATTTATGCGTTTAGAATGTTCTTGAGCTTTAAAGTTATTTTGTGCTAATTTTTCGCGTTAATTTTTAATTGTGTTTATAACAAATACTCCAAGTGAACTGAACTCAATTGTGGTATTTTTTCTACCAGTCAATAGTGTGTTGATGTACCTACATAATTAAAAACGAATTGTCATAGATGTTGCAAGTTTGATATTTAGTGTCGATAACTATTTAAAGCGTTAAATATAAATCATTTATCGATTGTCTGTTTTTTATATACCTAATATTCACCTGATGGCAAGTAAGCACCACCACCCATGGACATCCGCAGCAACAAAGGATTAGAGACGCGTTATCAGTCTAGAGGGCTAAGACGGAATACCTCAAGGGCCAGTTTTTGCTGGTTGTTTTACTCTACACGTCGGAACAGAGCAGCGCAAGCTCTGATGCTTAGCGGCAGGAGTAGCGAATAGCATGTTAATAGCGATCCGGACGGAGCTTGCACAAGGTTCTACCATCCGCAATTTTTTTACCAACATTAAACCAAGCCTTGTTGAAACCCATCGAGGGAATGAGCGAAAATCTTAGGAAATCAAGTTATCCCATCACTATTTTGGTTCTTCTTTACACCTACACGCCCAAATTCACGCTAAACAACTGACCTTTAGGTCCTGTTGCCTTAGGCTCTGTCTACCCCTTAAGGGATAAAGACGCCATTTATGTATGCATGTTAACGTGCTCGTGAACCTTAAGATCCGGTTGTTTAATGCACAAGTTCAAGATGCGCCGGCGTTGATGTCTTTTGTATGATGCGCATGCGCTCATTGCGAGCATAATGAAAATACTTCACTACACAGTATAAAACAAAGTCGCTTTCTCTGTCCCCATGTCCCTATGTATGCTTATATCTTCAAAACTACACAACGGATTTTGATGCGGTTTTTTTTTAATAGATAGAGTGATTCAAGAGGAAGGTTTTTATGTATAATTCTACGCAGACGAAGTCGCGGGCAGAAGCTTAATTCATAAACGTGATACGCGACAGTGACTATGACAATTCGAAATACATTGCTGGCCTGACAAATTTCCGTGTTGAACTGGGTTTCACATCAGCGACGAAATGTACAATATTGTACACCGAAATGTCAGTGTCACCTGTCGTCTGACAGGGTTCTGTATTAGGGGCTCTTTCGTAGAACGTCGTAAATTTATTGTAAAACCTTTAACACATTCACTGCGGACAACACATACATATAATATCACAACACTGAATGACGTAAATGTCATTATGTCGATTCTATGATGGCCTAGCAGTCACATCGGCTAAATGTACGTCCCTACATACATTGAAATTGTAACCTTTAAAGCTAATGAAATCGGGTGTGAAAATCATTTTAGCACATACATGCGCTGCTAATGCCTGTAATGTATTTGTGAAAACGTTATGAATATGTAAAAAGCAGTATATCATGCTTGTACGTCTATTTCAAACTTCACTTAAACCACAAACTAACCCGAATGCATATTTAATTGCAATTAACAATACTAATGGTACAAGATATTGGTCTAATTTTATATTATAACATCTTTTCAAGTGTTTTGTGCTGTTTACAAATTAAACTGGTATTTGAATTCGAATACTGGTCTGGTATTTGACATTAGTGTGGTCGACTTGCTAATGACAGTGCTACCGGCTATACAAACATCACTTAACTCGTAAAGCCCAGCATTTTAGTGTTACAATTCAGAGTTGAGTTGTTTGCGAATTAAAATTCCCAAAAACTATACGAGTTTGCAGACTTTATGGAACTCATAAAGCAATTTTCCACGCAAACTGTTTTTAAGGAATGCTCCAATCTAACCGAAGCTAGTATTTTGTGAGCGGTATGATAAGTATAAATGCTCGACATAAAGTCATAAAAGGAGATCTACGGGATAAAAAGCTCCGCACAAAATCGCCTGCACAAATCTTGTTATAGTTATGTTGTGCTAGTAACTCGATAAATAATTTATGATAGATCTCTCCCGACCACGTGTCGCACCCAGATCGAGGAGCAAAGTTTGGCGCTAAGGTTTAAAATGCCAACGAGATTGGTTTTGTAGCAGCATGAATATTTAAATTTTTTTTACTGATAACTAGAGGGAATGGGCAAATTTTAGGATTCATGTTATCGGTGTCGGCTAGCAACCCGTCGCTATTTTGATTCAACTTTACGCCTACAATTTATGCTAAACGTGGCCTTAAGGTCTTGTTATCTTAAGCTCTGTCTACCTAAGGGATAAAGAAAAAGATGTGATTACTCTATGTATGTATGTGTGATAACTAGAAAAAAAATCCTTTCGATTAGCCTTAAAGCAATGCAAATACACAATAATTAGTAATTAGTAATTGCTGGCGTTGTTACGGCAGTAGTTACGTCCGTCTGAACCTAGACAAAGAGATAATACGTAACAATTATCCGTTGTTGATTTGATAGCGCTCCGGCTGGACTGGGTCCTTGTCTATCTGCTAGCGATGTGTGCATTATAAATTGTAAGACTTATTCATTGAGAAATAATGATAATTTACGTAAACACGATGTGTTCGAAAAATGAATTTTGAAGTATATACTTTTAACTAACATGCACACATTTTTGTGCATGTATCTCAGTGTTTGTCAATTATATTTTGTCTTGTTTATTTTGCACAATAAAGAGTTTACATACATACATAAAATTATGATTCTGTTTTTGTCGTGTTAATTGATGCAGAAAAAACCTGAAAATTTGCTGAGTAAGTACTCTAGTTTTTCTCTTCTTTGGACTTATATGACTATATTTCTAAAAATCTAGTGTCCGTATCTACCAGTTATTGGAGAGGAGAAGGTGATAACTTGGATGTAGTACTTCAAAACATTGTTGATCGTAGTTTAAAACAGTTTGAATTAACTGAATAATTTATAAACTAACTAGAGAAAAATGTATTTTATATCATAGAATACAAATTCAGATTGGTCCTGATTTCATCAAAAACGGATACGAATTTGGGTTCAATGAATCATTAGTCTCCGTACAAATAGACATAAACATGTTTATATAAGTACACCTTTAATTAATGTAACTTTTTGTCACGTCAGAAGCTAGCTTATAAACTTAAAAAGCTGTGAAGATATCTATAACACAATTAAAATACGACCTCAGTTTTTATAACATTTTGAAATGTACACCCAATTTAACCGTAAACATTCATGAAAAAATCACAAAAATGCTCAAATAACAGCAAACCATGTTCAAGACCATGGTAGGGTAACACTAATCTGTCGATTGCCCTACCAGTCGTATTTAAAACAATACATAATTTAATCCATTGTTTTTAATAACCAGCGCATACCTTTTGTTACATAAGTTTAATACGCGGGCTGTGGGGCCGCAGCCTCAAGTGGGTAAATAAGTCGGAAAATGTAGCAGCGCTCATTATGGGTAATGATATTAATGGCTCTTTGTTGGTGCGACGGTTGCCTCTAACTAACCCAGTGGCCCAGAACAGTGGAGACAAGATATCCTCCGAACAAATTGTTCTATAGGATAGTAAGTTTTTTATACAACAAGGAAAGTGAAAGAGCACGTGGGTTACCTGATTGTAAGCGATCATCACTGACCGTGGACATTTGCCACACCGGAGCATTATAGATGCGTAGCAAGCCTAGAGCTTAGTCATATTCTACTCTGTGAACAAAGCAGCGCAAGCGCTGCTGCTTGGTGGCAGCATAGGTAAGTGAGATGGTGGTAGTGACCCGTGGTGGTGGTACTCTTTGTGGGATTTTTGGGAAGGGGCACTTATTACCACGTGGACTTACCAGGTGACATATACTTACACGTGTGATACTCTATACCCTCTTTCATAAAAAAAACTGTCATTCGGTAACTGATTTATATTAAACGCTTTAGTCAACAAAACATGGAATTGCAACCAGACCAGTTTACTGCTTTTAATATTATAATTACCTAAGTATAACTACAAAATTTTACGGCAAACCAACCACGCAGAATATTTACATGCATTAATATAGGTTTAGGTATGAAAATTGCGACGAGTACCTAAATTAAACTATCGATTTCCATACAATTCGTGTACTTATGTGTGAACTGGCTGCCTT
Source organism: Pandemis corylana (assembly GCA_949127965.1). Taxonomy (NCBI): domain Eukaryota; kingdom Metazoa; phylum Arthropoda; class Insecta; order Lepidoptera; family Tortricidae; genus Pandemis; species Pandemis corylana. The sequence continues at coordinate 7,553,691 of OX421864.1, read as the reverse complement.
TCAATTGTATGACTCTACAGTCATACAAACAGGCTTCATAGCTTACAATCTTATTTTAGGCTAAGGTCACACTAGAAGTTATACATTAAGATACGAGATAAAGGATATGAGCTCTGGTGGCTAAGACGTGAGATGACCTCCCTTCTGTTAAGTAATTTGTGTTAGCTGGGCAATATGAATTGATTAATATATTTTTATTTTATATGTACTTGTAAATCGGTGCGCACCAAGCGTTAAGTAAGTTTTTTTGCGTAATGTATAGAAAAATGTGAATTAGCAAATTACCTATTAGACTTTCATATTTCATCCTACCACTGAAATCTTAAAAAAGTGTTAGAAATGCCTAAAATGATTTTTTTACATGAACCGACCATGTAGGTAAAAACGTGCAGCATTGCAGTTGTCTAACTTTGGAGTACCATGTCGTTTCGGAAATCCTCTGTCCTGACTAATTAACAATCAACGCAGAACCGAAACTTAAGTCCAGAAAGCTGAAATTTAAACTAAAGCTTTCCTTTTGTAGCCTAAAAACATACAAAGAAAGGATTTTCGGAAATTCTCGCGAGATAGGAATCAAACTGCTGGCGCAAGCTGGCTACACTGTCGAGCAAAAATAATAGATCTCTTTTATACAACTTTATTTGGAAACCGACCCGTTATTTCAGCTCTTAAATCTAGTCTATACTAATATTATAAAGAGGAAAAATTTGATTGTTTGTTTGCATTAAATAGGCTCCGAAACTACTGGACCGATTTCAAAAATTCTTTTGCCGTTAGAAAGCTACATTATCACTGAGTAACATAGGCTACTTTTTACCGCGGTTAAATACCTTTTCCTACGGGAAAATTAATTTATCGCGGGCGAAGCTGCGGACGGGAGGCTAGTTAAAAATAAATTGAAACCAGAAAAGCAGTGGCGTACTTTTAGTGTTGTTATGCGATTTGTGTCTGTGTGGCTGCGACCGAGTGGGCGCGTAGTGTGACCGGCGAAATCCGCGCTATAACCATTAACGTTGCGAGGGCCACGCACATTGCCGAGAGCCGGAACAGATTGAGGAAGTTATTAATACCTTATAGGCCCAATAGTAAGGGACCCTTGGTATTTATTGTAGGCCTATCCTATTTCTAAATTAAGATAATCGTCCCCAGATGGAGATTGGTTAGTTTAATAAGCTTTTAATTTTAGTGCCTACGAAATAAGCTGATTCTGTTTGTGTGCTACTTAATAAATCGCTGCCGTGGGGCTAGTCATTCAACAATGGGATCACAAAGTGTAGAATATTTATTACTTACACATCTACTTAGCTTAGATGAATGTTGCATTTTATATTGCCGCATAGATGCGTTGCATTGGTTTTAAATACAGTGATGTAATGCTTATGCCTTTTTCTCAGGTTAAAATCATGAATCCTTTTTTAGCAAGTTAGCTTGTGCAAAATTATCCGCTTCGCAAAGAATAAAGGAGCACAGCTGCAATGATAGCTCCCACGGGAGTTTATGCGTAAATTTTTGTTCGCTTGGATCGCAACGCTTGCCGGAGAGGTGTCGCTGTGGCCTTACCCTAAGGCTCAGTCTCAGTATAGTGTCTGGTGGGCGCTGGATTTTGTTACCTCGACGAACACGTAAAGTATCGTGTAACGCGTCCTTGCACGTGGGAAAGGCAGGATAGGATAACGAGCTAAATAATTAGTAAATAACTAAACTAATCTAATCACATTTTGTACAAATATAATTTTAATTGTGCAGGATGTTAAAAAATTAAGAACAAATTTGGTTGTATTCAATCGTGAACAATATGGTTGCCTGCAGTTCATGTGCGGAATTTTCACTTTGAACAATTACAACTTATTATTATGAAAGTAGATTTGTGATTTGGCTACCAGTGGAAGAAAACCAACAATTAAATAAATTCAATGTTGTATTCTATTTATGTTTTCGAAATTTGCAGTTCATGTTATACCGAGTACCGTAGTTAGGGATCTCTCACTTTCCAACTAAACACCATTTAGTAGAGTAAGTGGAACTGTGATAACTATGACGATCAAAATTCGATTTTTTATTCGAAGTTTAAAACCAGATGTCTTCTGATCCCCAGTGCGGTTGACAAGTTTTTTACTTAATAGAATCATCTCTATACATATAAGGATTATAATATGATATTCATACTTGCATTCTATGTATACCTACAGTCGTAACTACGGCAAATGTTCAAAAAATATTTAGCCCCTCATTTCTTAAAGGTCAAGAACCACTAACGTTTACGTATATTTTTAATACATTATGAAAATGAAATGAAAATGAAAATGAAAATGAAAAATATTTTATTCATTAACTTAAATTAGAACAGCAGTATCTGTGCTGGCGCCTCTTTTTGAGTATACGAGATACTCGTGCTAAGAGAACACCGCTCTTCCACGTATTGTATCTTACGATTTAAATAGGTGTAAGAATTTATTCTACAAGCTCTAAAAAACTAATAAACTCCAATAATCAATAATATATTCGAATAATCATACACGATTTTCATTATCACTGCACGTTAAGCCCCGATTAGTTCCGACGCGTGCGCAACTGTTGCGATGCATTATGTATGTCGTCGGATAATTCCCACACACACTTCCGCAGCCCGGTTTTTATATTACTTTGTTGAAGGTAATTTCGACGTAACGTGAGACATGTGTTGAGTTGTCGCGTAAACGCCCAAACCAGTATGGACAAATTAGCAGCGCCACTGGTGGCATGTGACGGTAACAAACTGTTCTAATGCCATTTGAAAAAATTGCACTACACCGAAATATGATTAACCTATAAGCAAGGTATACAACTAAGATAGGTACATAAATGTATACGCTGAATAGATAAGGCATACCGTAAGTGTATTTTATTTGATGACTGACACAATTTATTGTCAGGTGATAAGGTTATTTGAGATCGCAGTGATATTTTTAAGTAGTTTAATTAATAAAATCACTTAAACATTTTCGATAAAAATCTCTACACCCTACCTACTGCACGTAACATGAAAATATATAAAATCCTATGTTCATGTATAAAATGTAGAATTCTGTCATCAGAATTTTCCAAATGGGTCAAGTAATTAAATCTACCCTCTTTAAGTTTAATGATATGTAGTGTAGATTTAGAGAAAAAAGTTAATTGGTTCCAATACAGAATAGTCTTAAAAATAAGTTAATCTGTAATCAGTTTTCTAGACTAACACACACCCACACACAAAAATCACGTCTTCATCCCTTAGGACAACAAAGGGAACCGAGAGAGGTGTAGGCGAGTAGTGCACCTCTCTCGGCCCCCTTTATCGTCCCGCCCCGCGCCCCAGCACCGCGCGGGCGAGGACTCATTTGAGCGGTCGGTCTATACCAAAAAAGCTTGTTTCTCTTTAATCTTGTTTCTCTTAAGTACCTATACATACCTGTTAAGCTTTGCTACGTTAACTTAATCTACCTTTATCAGCCTGCCTTTCGTGCAGTGAGACCAGGAAGTGCAGCGATCCAATAATGTGCACCTTTCTATCCAAATAATGGAACAGGCATAAAATTCCTCCGTTGCAAGGTCAGGCGGGCCTCTTGTTGTGAAATAATTGCATTTTCCTTTCTCGATGACCACCCTAGGTCGCCCCGACGCCAGGGTGGCCACAAATATAGGAATACCTACTCCCAATTAAATATGCGAAAACTATTGTGCTCTTTTGTTTTGTTTTATATGATTGTTCTAGATAGCTGTAAAATGGTAATAAAATAAAAAATAAAAGTTTGAGTAAAAAAAAATTAACATCTCTCTCTGGCCGTATTACCTAACGCACTCAAAATCACAATCACTTCACCATTTTTTTCTATCACATGGTAAAGAATGATGGTAGAAAGAGATGTACACAACTTAAGTGGTATTGGTGACAGCTCGATCTGTGTGACATAAATATTGGTTTATGTAGAAGCAGAGGAGGGTTTGCTAGAAGATATTTATGTGTATAAAAGTCGTGGTAGCCTAGTGGTTTGACCAATTGACCTCTCAAGCACAGTCGTATCTTCGAACCTTTGACTTTTTCGGAATTAATATGTGAAATTAAGTACCTAATAATGATTTTAAAAAAATAATGCCATTTTTATGAAACATAAAATCGATGCCAGGGTTCCTAAGAACAGATTCCACTATCTCTTATAGTTTTTTAACTCTCCCTACTGACCTATTTGGATTGATCATCCTGTATGTCCGGTCCGGAGATTATGAGGAGGTCGCACAAACGTAGCTTTGTTGCACGTGTGGTTGCGGAGTAGCAGGTTACTCTTTTTGTTCATTCCTTGTAGTTCATTTAGTGTACTGGCAACCCCGGTCCCAATGGTGAACCTAGTTGTTCAGCACGCACCTGTCGGATTTACAAATGAGAGATGGCCTGTTGTGAATATATTTACGAGCTCTTTCACGATAAAGGCTTTTTCATCGCGCGGGTGATTAATGCTTGATAAGTTTAATCGTCAATGTTAACGCTGGTTTAAAAAAAGAAAAGTCAAAAAGGCAATTACTTACATTTCAGGGACTTTATAATTACACTAACTGCAGTTTCTTGTGATTTGATCTGGCCGTCGAAATTACGGGATCATCTATGGGATTTTTTACGTATATTTGTCATAAAACCTATGAATTATTATGTCGAAATCATCGGTTATGGTTAATGTTATTGTTAAAGTAACTTGGTGCAACTCACACTAAGATATGACGTCACGTGACACGTGTCATTTGTTAGACGTCATCGGTACCCCACGCCACGCGCCGCGTGGTTGCCGGTGCACTTTCCTTTTCAGTTGAGGCCGGCTCGTGATCGAGTTTTGCTTTCAATAAAATGAGCTAAACAATGTCACTAATGTATTGTAACAATCGACGTATCGATCCTTACGTCATCGATACAAAAAAATATTTGTAAATTTATCATAGGACAATTTTGCGCGAATTAACTTATGTAGTCCTGAATTAAGGACAACTTGTACTATATGGGTTTGGGTAGAACCAAAAACGTACTTATTTGGATAAATATACGCTCAAATACACATTAAACGCCCAAGACTCACCATCCGCGTACCTTATCGAACTGTATAGTGGGGTTAGTATCCTCGACTGCAAATTACTAATCGTCGAAACAGAAGCAGGCGTTTCTCATTCTTGCTTCTTTATCCTTTGTTTACTACTGACTTTGAATATAACTGTATCTGTTGTGGCATTGTTACAACTTTTGTTTAGCTGCCGGGCAGATGTCAAGGACTGGAACATTTTACGTTACCATTCAATTCGTTCTATTTCAACATGATCAGATATGTTTTGCGCAAATAAATAATATCTGACTGTAGATTTACATGAACGTAATAGCAAAGATAAACGTGACATTGTCGAAAATTGCCCGCAATTTCTTTGGTACAGTCGGAGGTGAACCGCAATGGATTTAGAATAAACGCAAAATAGTGCTTGGAGCATACTTTTAAGATTGTTATTGCGTAAGTAGAAATAGCTACCAGGTAATAACTTGTATGGCAAATCAATTTCCGAGCGCATATACATAGTTAGGCAGTAAGTGAGCGGCAGAAACTGTGTATTAAAAATATGTTGAATGAAACATTAGTTTTCTAGTTCTTATTGATTAAGATTTTCCTGTATGTAGGTACAATGTTTTTGAAAGGAGGCTTGAAGGATTTATGTTTAGGCTCTATTACATAGTTAAAAACACGGTTTGATCCAACCTGATCTGCCACCCGCAACGCACTATGAAATTTAATTACCTACTGTTTATTTATTACCTAGTTAAATTTCTTTGGCACGTAGTTAAATAAAAGCGCTTCGAGATGGTCCAATGCGCGCCCATCGGTTTAAATCGTACCTATGACTTTTAAACATTGCGTTTAAGTTCTAAACTGAAAATACCTACTAAGAAAGGAAATGAAATATAAGTAGGTACGCATTACTTAGTAAAATAGCCGGATGCAATCAATATTCAGATGTAGTAAAATATAGAAATAAAATATGCCTCATATACTATCTGAATATGACACATAGTTCATCGCTACAAAACGATCAATTATTAAAACTGTTGCAAATTTTCATGCATTATTACTCTGCACTTTGGCAACTGTTGCGTCCGTCACAACTGCATCTGCATAATTTCAATGGTTGTACAAATCTAGTCCGTATAGCTGGTTAGTAAGGTTGTATAGTATATTGGTATTCAGGCGCGTATAACGAGCAGGTGTGTGCGTGCGGGGTGTCTGATTACTCGCTCTATTTATTTCTTAGGTATTAATCAGTTTGCGTTACAAAAGCAATTCGGTTGCTTGGGTTCTATTCAATTCATGGTCGTTAAAGCTATTCCAGTGATTAAACATGAAACTATATACGACTATTCAAACGTCATCAAAGAATACTCATAAAGTATTTTTGCTGTAAACATAATTCAATATTGCACGTCTTCAGTTGTTATTTTTATTGAGTTTTAAAATCGTGTTCTATGTTGCGTAGATGGCTCATTGGGCATATTTTAGAAACGAAAGCACCTAATAGTAAGTCTTGCCTACTGCGGTAAACTTTATGTGGCTATATTTTAATAAGGCTCGAGGATGGAGACGAATGAAGTGGTTCAACAGTCGTCAACACTTGATCATGCGTGAAATACTTAGTCACGACGCGCATATAAATACATAAATAAATGCATTAATTCGTTCACTTAGAAATTATATTTTCAATACAAGCTTTTCTACTAACTCTACATTTTGTTGACTTTGTTTGTCCGGCTTCCGACAAAGGCGGTGAGGGGACTGAAGCGACCTATCACATAAGTTACGTTGAAATCCACGTCACATAGCAAGGGGAGCGGGACGAAACGTGGATTTGAACTAAGACATTGTTCGAGTTTGACCCAACTTCATTACTATCTAAATCAAAATGTACCATGTTTATATTTTTCAATAAAACGCGAAACTGGTTGCATTTAATGGCCCACTTACGCGGACACTATTATTTACGTACATTTCTCGGCATTAGGCGGCCGGTTGCAAACTAGCAAACAGCGGGGGCAATTATCTATTGCAATAATATTCATTTGTGATTTTGAAATTTATAGATTCATGAAAAACAGAATAGGGTCATACGAGGGTCACGCCAAAAGAAATTAGATAAGTACTCAAAAATTATAAAGTTTATTACTTATAAATTTATTATACTTATATATCTATTTTTTCGAAGTATTCATCGTGGTCATGTATATTATGGTCTTTCAACCTCGTAAACCATTTGGAAAAGATAATGCTCACTCTTCCTTAGACCCAACTGAAATTTCATATAGGCATTAATAGGTAGGTACGCAGCCAGGGCGTCTTTGCTCTGAAACCGCTTTCCTTTTAATTTTTCTTTAATATTCGGAACGAGGTTAAAACCACAAGGTGCTAGATCAAAGGAATGCGGGGTTGAGGCAGAATAGTGATGTTTTTGAACTAATACAGTCAAGTGTTCTCGCAGACGTGTGCGAGGCGGCGTTGTCGTGGTGCCAGAGCAGATGCTGGGTCCCGGACTTTGGCCGCTTGTCGCACCATGCTGAGAATACTTTTGGGGCACAAACAGTAATATATCATTGTGAATTAACTGTCCTTTGATCCTCTAGCACAACAGTAGCAATATGTTCCATGTTGCAGAAAAGTGACGCAACCATTTGTTTCCCTGTGTTTCGCGGTCGGCGACATTTTGTCGGATCGTCTTCAAAGCATCATACTGTCGCTTTGTTTCATGATCGTATTTTTACAATCTTGTTTCTTATCAAGTATATCACAAATGTTTTTTTTCTCTTCAGCGTCGAATTTATTTATCATAAATTGGCACCCATCTTGAACAACGCTTATGGAGGAACAGTTGTTCGTGAATCATGGTTTGCAATGCTGCTAATCCAATACCCAGTTCGCACTCAAGCTCTACGTACGTAATTTGTCAGTTTTCACGATTTTTTTCTTCACAGCTTGCACATTTTCTGAGTAACAGCGGTAGGCGGCCGCCCTGTTCTGGCGTCATTTTCAAAGCTCCCCCGTCCCCTTTAAATTCAGCAAATCAATTATCAATAGTCGCACGTAAACACGCAGACTCACCAAAAGTCACGACTAAAAGTTCAAAACATTCTTGTGGTTTTCAAACTTTTTTGAAGGCATAATAAATCGTTACCCGAAAATAACGTCGAGTGAGCTCCATTTTTGAATTTATAACTAAATAACCAGCCTTTATGATGGTGTGTATCTTGCCAGTATCAATCAAATGGGCACGGAGTATCTAATTTCTTTTGGCATGCCCCTCGTATTTCAGACAGTACGTTTTTTTATCTACACACTTATTATTACTAGTAATCATTGCAATTTTTCAATCAACAGACTCAAGGCAAGTAAAAAAGCCTAGGTACCTTAAATAAATAGTCCTAAAGTTTCAATTAGGTACAATTCATTCGATCGAATTGGTCATTACGGGTCACGAAGCGGTTGATTTATCGATCGTCTATACTTAATCCGCGCTAAATCCTGGCAACTTGTCATCATCAAATATGCAGTCATTACTTAATTTATTAAGATTAAGGACCAAAATGTGGCGGAACGGCACGACAAGTTCCTTAACTAATGCCTATCTATTAGAGTTTACGCCTTAACCGTTGTTCTGGCCACATAATCAACAATGAAATTAAGGTAAAGTTATTAATGACCGCTGTAAAACAACTCTAAGGCATTTGCATTCGACAAGATCGCGGATTGTGCAACTTCATTTACTTAGCGGCGACACGAAAGGTGTGAGTGGTAAGGGCGCATATAAAATGAAAGGTAGGTTTCTGTTGGAAATTATTTAAACTTCAGTACATTGTTTTTAGACCAGGGGCCTTACCATGAAGTCTTAATGCGATACAAGTCCGAACCAAAGTTGGATCGATCGGTGTCAGATCCACACTAGAACTGTCAAAAATTACAGCTAAAACGTAAAATTGAATCGCATTAAGACGTCATGGTAAGCCCCTAGGAAGCTAAAGGATTATCTCTAGATTTGAACCGTTTCAGCACGCAGCGCGCAGTTGCCATCTTGTCACCTGGCCTTATACTCCGAAATTCGATTTTCGAACTTCGTGTCATACCGTCCCTTTCACTCTCAAATTAATGACTATTAGTGTGAGCGGAACGGAATAAAACGAACTTCGAAAATCGAATTTCGGAGTAGCCCCTCTGCCACAGGTAGATGGAGTTTACTTAATCATCCGTGTAAGGTACTCATGTTTTGGGAACAAACAGACGCTGATAAAAATTTCCAATTACAATTGTGGGTAGATACATAGGCGCATACTACTTGGACAAGGACGTGTTTCACCACTTCTCTATAGTTCATGGTTCATTTTATGAGAATAAACAAAGACGTTACGGTATCACAGATAGGTATCTAACACTTAACTTATAAGGAACTTTTGAAGGAGTACCTAGTGAAAGAGACCCTAAATAGATTACCATTGTTCCTGCCATGATGTTTGCTGACTTCTTGTGCGGGAGGTTTGCACAGACAGGAAATTCCTTATTTAAAGGTTACAATATAAGAATGCTTACGATTAGAAATATACTCAATTTAGTTTCAAGTGGCCACTGAGCACAGAAAGATTAGTTTCCTCCTGAATTTTTTACATTCCCACACATAGTTCTACAAATATTTTAAAAACAATCTGATCATAAATTATTATATCAGATACTACAACGTAATTACACCTAATCAATCATAATACATGTCTACTGGTTGCTAAAAAAAATGCTCTCGCGGCCAATCAATTAGCCTATCTGTTGATCTTGGCTGTCGGGTTGTCGGTTGACAATACCCACTTATTCAAAAAAGTTACGAACCTTTTATTACTCAATTATGTTTTATCTGTGTCTGGCAAAGGCAAATGCCGAGTAGGTAAGGTTAATTCATAAGGGAAGAAGTAGTGTCCATATGGCACTAAAACAGCTGAAAGGTCATGAGTGAGACCCATGTCAAGCTTGAAAAACCAATGTAAACTACTACTTGTTATAGGTGAAAAACGTAAGTAAATGACCTGTTGTATGTGTGAGTAGGTAATGTGTACGATAGACAAATTGACGTTCCAAATTAGAAAAATGATTTAAGTCCCATATCAGTTCTGTACACTACTACATTACAAAAGGTCATTTACTTAAGTTTTTCACATTTACTTAAAATTGGTTCAAGTTTTGTTTCGTTTTTAACATTAATTGGGCAGATCCCAGGAACTGATTAATTGATTGAGCCAATGTTGCTAGTTTAGACTTGTAAGATTTTAATTTGTAGTCTAGGAAAAATATTTTATTTAAACAAATCTTTCTCGTTACTAACTACCTATGTTAGGCAAATCTATGGAATAAGTCTAAAATTTTGACGTAGAAGTATTTAGTTTGATACGCTTTTAAATATAGGAAAAATCCCAAGGATACTTGATATACGTGTCAAAATTAATCAAATCATTCCATGATCACATTCATCACCCATTTAATAAGAACGCAGTAAGTAAATCACCCAATAAATGCATGCCAGAGGCGTGTCATTTACATTTAATGCTTTATAAATAATATATTACAAGTGTAGGTAATTGATGTAAAATACATGTTATTAAAAGTCTGCCTTAGTTGCCTGCGGCATGGTCATACACATTTTCGACAGCTTAAAATGCAGCCGCATTTAGTTTTATATAAACCAGTTGACGCACCCGGCGCTTAAAAGCTTCCTAGGTAAAGGTCGCCATACGGTACGGGTCATGTTATTGGGTAGTTTTCACGTTAACATTATAAAGCAATTTACCTTTCTAGAGCGCAGTTTTTAGACTTACAAGAAAGCTTTATATGGTCTATCTTTATAAGCTTTATATCATTACATTGCCGGAGTGATGCGATTTACTGGATTTTTCTTGTAAGTCTAAACTGGAATTAAGTACCCGGTTACCTATAATGTAAAGTCTAATGCCTGTAGGAACATAAATTCCTTAAATCTCAAGTTTTTACAAATTCAATTCAACCGGCTTTTTCGCCATGCTTTTGTGCGACTAATAATAGACTTATAACGACTAAAGGCATTTATTGAATTTATATTTGTTTTCATTAGATTTTTTAGCTAGAAAAAATCATATTGAAGCAATTAAAATTATACAAGTAGATACTTAAATGATAATTATGTTGTTAACAGACGGGGCAACCGCAAACACAGTAAGTAGAGTCTGCATCAATGTGAATGGATGTTAATGGCCTAAAATGTGATATTGTAAATTGTAACTTTACCAGCAGGGTTATTGCTGGTAATTATTGAAGTGGTGGAGACAGAAACAACTTTTGCAGTCCATTTCAAATCTGATTTTTAATGTGCAAATTCAGCTTATATACTAAACTGTATCTATCCTACTTAACAATCTTCTTCTTAATCTAATCAGATTGACGTGACCAATCTGCCCAAGAGAAACACGTACAAACGTGCTTAAACTAATGTCACGCAACCATGTGACATCCGTCACATAGCTCCCCCCTTAATAAAAAACATGTGTTGAAACAAAAGTACCTAAATAAATAAAATAACACACTGTACATGTTACGATATATGCTGATATTACTGTCCCTTCAATGATGCCGGACGAGTTATGCCGACATATCTTCCAAACATCTGTCTGACCCAGGGTTGTAAATCCCCATCAACCGTTCGCACTGTCTGTTGACTTGTTTTGACCATAATTGCAGGCGTTGAAGGCTCTGTAACTCTTGTCTGTCAACTTGCGACTACACTATATCCACTAAAATCTGTCCGTTGACTTGCTTTGACCATAATTGCAGGCGTTGAAAGCTCTGTAACTCTTGTCTGTCAACTTGCGACTACACTAAAATCTTGTGATACTCCAAAAAATCTGCTTCCAAGATAGCTTGCTTAACACAGATACAGTTGCTCCCGTGTCCACCAAAAAAACTTATACCACCTTGTCGGTCGGTAATTGTAAGTCGGTTAGAGGAATGAATAGCACAGAGTTCCATCGTGTCTTGTGCTAATCTTAGTATTCCTGACGCTGAGCACCGTTTAAAATCCTCCACGCACATGGCTTCAAACATCTTTGTATATTCTCGCGAAGCCTTGAATGAAAAATGCAGAATCGATTCCCTCGTTCTCTTGACCTTGATCTTGATGCAAACCGCCAATTCTGCTGACTACTGTTGATGGAAACCCACTCGCCTACGCAACCCGTTTATGTCGAGTTGCATTTGCGCAAGCTGGGTCGAAACGCCAACTAAGCAACTTGTGACGTCATCTGCCTTGCTACTTCGATTCGACTGCTTACCACGGTCACTTCCGACGTTTTAATCTTCTCAAATATTCTGTCTGCAACCTTGCACTTGCACCTCCAAAACTCCGGAATTCGGGACACCACGGACGCAGAGGCAACCTCCAAACCATCGGAACTTGCCCCAGAAGTGGCTGCTGTCTTCGGCGGTGACATCTCGACAATCTTGCGGCAGTCAAAACGTTGACGAACTTGTTCTTCGCGGGGTCACCACTTTACCAGCAGGGTCTTGCTGGTAATTATTGAAGTGGTGGAGACAGAAACAACTTTTGCAGTCCATTTCAAATCTGATTTTTAATGTGCAAATTCAGCTTATATACTAAACTGTATCTATCCTACTTAACAATCTTCTTCTTAATCTAATCAGATTGACGTGACCAATCTGCCCAAGAGAAACACGTACAAACGTGCTTAAACTAATGTCACGCAACCATGTGACATCCGTCACAGTAACTATGTTCACTTTTTTCAACGTGGAACTCCTGTGGTGGTAGTAAATCTAGTTAGAAAAGTCTAATTCTTGCTAGGTCCACAAAGCAAGAATTTTATTTATTCATTGAATGCCTAAGTGTTTATAACGTAATATTTATTTGTCTATATATTATAAGTAATTTTATCCGTTGCTTAATTCGTACCTACCCATAATATAAGGTTTGTTTAGTTGGGGGCTAGGTCAGTTAATGTCAATTATCCCACGATATATATATATATTATTTCGATGACCAAGTTCACAACCATACTAATTACATTTGTTTATCAATGAAATTAATATTGTATGACTTGTGTTCTATCGTCCTAATTACGTCGGTTTTTTTCCATAATTTGTAATGATTGTGCACTCGACCGTCGCTTTATTTACTTTGTTAGCTCAGGTACATTAGGTTTCTGTTTTGGTTGTTATATGTGGTGTTCAATAAAGAGTTATTATATTGTATTGTATTGTACATTGTCTTCGAGCTTTCCTTGGGCGTATTTTATAATTCCACAAGGTATGTTGGCTAAATTACCGAGGCAGGTATCGGGTGCGAGCGAAAGGTGTCACCTGTAGGCCCAGCGCCCGTAGGCAGGATCCGGATGCTCAGGCAAGGCAAGCGGCATTGTGACAAGGCACTGCATCATGCCGCGGCACGACCAAATAATTAAGCCAATTAAGCTTGACAAATGGGCTCGTATAAATCGGATAGGACAAGGGTTGAATTATAGGGCACATAAGTTTTTGGTCTAATTGGTCTTGAACTAATAACCTATTCTAAGATAATTTACAAAAAAGTTGAAAAATCAGAATTGTATTACATTTAAAATACGTTACCTACTATTTTATTCATGACCAGCTTTTGCCCACGCCTTCGTCCGCGCAGAATTAAATATAGCCTATTTTCATCAGGTACGATTCTAATGGTGAAAGAAATTTTCAAAGCGGTTCAGTAGTTTCGGAGCCTATTCAATGCAAACAAACAATCAAATCTTTCCCCTTTTATAATATTAGTACAGATTTTATTATTATATATTAATATGTTATATATATTATAACTGAGTTGGCGGTTTTACTTTTGTGAAGTCGAGTCAAAATTTAAGATTTATTTTAAATAGCAAAGTCAAGAATGCGTGTTAAGATTTATTAGCTAACTAGCTGTTGCCCGCGACTTCGTCCGCGTGTGTTTTTGTGATACTTACGGCTTTTCTCGATATCAAAATTATTATTATTATGACTATTAACTTCGTCACATGAACCACTGAAAGTATGTACGAAACTATACTTTTAGAATTACGTCATGAAAATAATAATTTGCGACACGGAATCTTGAAAAAAAATCAAGTGCAAACTGGTTAATGACTCATCACATTTATTTATACTTTATTTTACAAATAGTTTTATTTATAGTTTTGTTTATAGTTTCTTTATTCAAAAAACCTAAGTACAGTTTTAATTACATCACTATTAATTTCGCCAAACTATGACGCTTATTGGCGAATACTGCGCTCACTTTTTTTAACGATATTTGTACCCTGATTTATTTAAAAAATTAAATCTATTCTAACCAAATAATACATAAATGTTTACCTGTTTTTACCTTACGACTAACAATTCATTTACTAATCCGTTTTAATTAATATTTTGCGACTCAATTTTTTCTAGCAGAAGCTTTTTTAATTTATTTTCTTGGTTTAAGTAGGTACGTAATTACAGATTATTAACACTTATTATCATTCTACAAATTAATTACCTACAGGGGCCTTGCCATAGTTGCCATGATGTCTTAATGCGATTCAGTTCAGGTTCGCTCGCTGTCAGATTCATACTAAAAGCACCAACTTTTCACAATAAAATTCTGACATGTTCGTAGCGCAGGCGTAAACGCGCCCTTTGATTTTGCTTTTTATAGGCAAAGGTACCAAGAACATACAGCCAAGCGTTTCACGCCGCCCTCATATTAATATCAGGCTATCAAATAAGAGTGCGTTCAAAAACCGAACGCATTGTGAATAATTGCGCAATAAATAAAAACAAAAGTAACGGTATTGCATATTGAACTTTAGGTGTTAGGTAAAGAACACAATTTAGGACGCCAATTTAGGTTGATTTAGGTTTGACAAAAATCTCTTCGTTGAAAAAATGCCTGTGCAGCATGTAATTATTATATTAATGTTTTTTCACAATTGACACGCTTTTCCGGCTATATGTCTTATGTACATTTGTATCTATCTATTTTCTTCGTAGTATTATTATGTTTGTAACTATTACCAACTACTTATACCGAGGAAAGCTGATTTTCTTGAGTTCCGCTATTTTGTGCGTAATCACCTCAAAAATCAAATTTCAAGAAAACGGAGAAATTATGTTTACCTGTATTAAATTGGAAGTATTATGTAGTAACTTTAAAATGTTACACTTCATTGGCTTTTATTGTATAGGTGTATGAAGTTAATTAATTTTAAACACAAAACCCTCTTTTTTGCATCTCTGGATGAGATTTAAAAAAAATGATAAAACAGGTATTTCTTTATTTTTATTACTAAGCATTTATTATGAGTTTCATGATTCTAAAACAATCTAATTTTCTTTTTTCATACAAACTTTAACCCCCCTTTTCACCCCCTTTTTCCAAAATTTTCCAAAATTTCTGTAGCCTATATCCTATTCTGAATTAATTGGAATCGATTTGTGAACATTTCATTAATATCCGTTCAGTAGTTTTTACGTGATGCTCAGTCAAACAAACAAACAAACAAACAAACAAAAATTTAAAAAATAGTTTTAATATGTTCAGTTACCGATTTTAAGTCTCCCTGGTCGGTTTTTTTTTTTTAATCTTCAATGTACAGATTTTTTGGTCTCAACGATTTTATTATATGTATAGATTAAGAAGTGAACATAAACAACAACGTTTTATGAAATACTGGCAGGCGGCAAAAAATGCACTGAAAATGCGGACGAGCAAATCGCGAATTAAAAACTTGCTTCCGTTTACGTCGGAACACTAAAAAGATCTTACAGTTCGATGCTTAATTATGTTTAAGACGAGTTCACATTATTTTATTCCGAAATTAACCTTCAGATTGGCATCAGGCCGCGCTGTGTTGCCAACATTACATGCATAATTAATATAATCTCTCATATGTAACGAAATTTACTTGTCTTGGTAGGGTTGGTAAGATTGTAGTATTTTTATTGGGAGAAGGTTCTGTCCATAATGTTAATAGGAAACTATCATAATCATAAGGTTCTAGTCATTAAATTTCAATAAACATGTATGGCTAACAAATTAACAAAGCACGGAAACAAATTCGAATCATTGGAAATCGCAACCTTCGAACCGCACTCGCGAAGATTTTATTTTATTAAAATTTGATTTTGTTTATTTTATTTTAATTTGAACTTTAGTTAATCAGTGCTAAAATCACTACCGAGAATTTTACCGCATGACCCGTTTTTTTTTACTCGCGAGTGTAGGTACATTATAATATTATGATCAGAAAAAGTACCTTACAGAGATGTTTGTGCGACATTATTTTATGCGAAATAAGCATGTGTTGTTTGGTCATTTACCACTAGAATTCACAATTACACATTATAAAATACCCTATTAATATAGTATAAAGAGACCCTAAATTTATGTACTTTATACAGTCCTACCAATACTTTACGTTAAGCAAACATGCAACCATCTTACACGTTACGATAAAGCATAGATATAAGAATAAATTAAATATAGAGTAACTTGTCCATAGATACGTAACTTATTACTTGTTGCTACATATTTCACTGGTTCTGAACTCCGAATAAGCCACTGCAGTGACTGTGAAGGATAGGGTACTGGTCCAATTCCAATTTGCACCTCTTAAATGAAACTACTCCACTGTTTGAAAGTGGTTCTGAAGCGAAAGTGACTCTTTCCGACTTCTTTTGATAACATTTAAGGCTAAATTTCTAATCGGACACTGTGCGAAAAATCTTATATGTAGGCCAGCTCTAACAAATACTTAACACATTGTTTTAAATAAATTGTGTTGTGACAAATGACAACAATTGACTCAGAACTGTCTCATGAACTCAGAAATTGGCCTGTCCCAAACTTAGCAAAGCTTGTAATTAGGCAACTTATTAAATAGATAAACACATAGATACTTAAATACATTATCCAAGACTCCAGAACAAACATTCGTATTTTTCGTATGTAATATCTGCCCCCACCGGGGATCGAACCCGATCGGAGTGATATTTCTGTCATTAAAGTTAACAAAAGGTTTCCGAAATACATGGATACCTAATACATAAAGTTTCGTTTAAAGATGTTAATGATATTTCTCACACCTTTAGATAAGGAAGTGGCCACGTTTATTACACGTTACAAGTATTAACTACTGTTCTTAGGGTCAATTAACCAACAGTTACTTGTTCTTAATTTCAGAACTTAAAATCGAATGATCATTTCGTTTATGATCATTATATTTTCAGAATACTTTTATGGATCGGCTGCTTTTTAAAACTCAAATTTTGGCAGTGTACAGAATCATTATAACTCCAGTCTATTATTGTGTATGTATTTACGAATTATATTAGCTACAATGTAACATGTAGTTATTTTATTGAATCAGGTGTTACTTTGTGGAGGTCCATTTCAATGAACAAAAAATATTTACCTTGCTACTCCGTTAATCACGTGCAAGACAACCAAGCCTGTGTGAAATATATAATGTTCACACAGGCTTGGTTGTCTTGTACGTGAGTAGCGGAGTAGTAGCAAGGTAAATATGTTTTGTTCATTAACATGTAGGTATTTCTTTAATTTCACCATCAAACTCGCTAATATACTTAAATACGTATAGGCTTCCTATTGCCACATTTATATGTTTAGCAATGAAACGTTACAATACAAGCAAAACAAATAATCTGCATAATTAAATCACACCGGGAATTTCTCAATGCGTCACGCACGATGCACCATGCGTCACAAAAATTGTTCTACCGGACCACGGAGAAGCAAGCTAGGTAATGTGTGTCAGTGTAGATAATGGTGGTTTAAGTATGGCAAATTAAAGTGATACTTTCAGCTAGTAGGTCATCAGTGTTCATTTTATTTCAGCATTTAGGGTTGTAATAATATTGCTATGTAATTATAATATAAGAGCCACTTTTCATAGTAGACCTCATTTATATGTTTACGCGAACGAATTCGAAATATTTTTTGTTGCAAAAACTTATGGATTTCCCAGTTTTCCGCAGAGCGCAGTAAGAAAATATATGCCCCGTAGTTGGCACCCGCGGAAATGCTGCAAATAATCACTAAGGCGTCTCTACGAATGTACAACTTTTTTAATTCGAAGAAAATCAGCCGGGCCTTTTACAATTTGTCATTAATTCCGGCAATATCCTGTCGGCAGCAAAAAACACCAATTAATTTACAGCAAGCACTATTCAACGCGTTTCATATATCATTAGCTCGTTTATTATCCACTGACTAGTTGTATAAGTTATTAATTGTGGTGTATTTTGGTAATCAATCCACAGTGTAATGTTGATCTATTTGGTCCAGTCTGGCCACAAGGTCGGTAGACGTCTCATATGGTCGGTACCTACTCTCATGGCTGATGAAGTATTATACGTTTTTAATTTAATTTAGAGGTATGCAGATATTTATGACCAAAAAAATCCTTTATCGTACTAAGTTTCAATGACATTTCTGAGGATTAAAATATCTAAGTCTGTTCTCCCTTGCAAGTCAATATGATAATCCAATTATTTTTTTGAAATGTAGAAACTGTAGTAAATACCTAATGTTAAAGCATTTACTCGGTCCACTATAGGTAAGGGACTTAACAATTCATTCGGTTTTTAAATTCTTTCTCCAATAGAATGCTACGTTGACACGAAGTTGCGGTTAACAGCTGTTATTATATGAACAAGAAAAATACTTCGGCATCTAACACGACGGCAGCAGCTTGAAGCCTTCATTGCAGTGAGTGTAACTCTATTTGCTTGTGTCGATGATGAATGTGTTGCATGAAACAATACATATTTGGCATTATAGGTATCCGCTCGCTGACTTGGCTAATTGTCAATAAATACATCATTAGGCATGTTCTTGAAAACATTCTACGATTAATAAACGTTTCCGCATTTTGGCAGTTCGTTGTAGGTTTTTATCGCGTGTAGAGCCGCTCCTAAATAAGACAGTCACGCCTTATTTCTAGAACAAAATTACATACGCCATATTTGTCACTACTGCGCAGTTCATTAAGTTTATTGATAAATCTACAGTCACCAACACTTTTAATTGACCATTCGTGAACCTTATTTCAAAAGACATAGAGTAAGTTCCCTAAATATGGACTACCTTATGGATTTAATGAAATGAAACGCAGAACTTTGAAGTTATACAAGTGTAATTAACGTCAGTCAGTCGAGAAACTATCTAGATAGTTACATCCTATCCCGAAATAGCAATAAAAAACAAATCCTCAAACAAACTTCTTGTTTTTATAAAATATGTCGTACTTAAGTATTACAAAAGAGGTAACTTAATATGGGCCACTAGGTATTTAATATGGACTAGGGGTACAAAATATGGACCATGATATTTTGAGTATGATATAATTTTAATTTTGCAAAAATTATAAGGAACTTGTTGATGTATACTGTCTTAAATGACAAAGAAATATATTTTTAAAATCCCGCCCTCATATACCATTATATTTAGCAATATTCCTATCAAAATAAAATACCATTAACACCAGCTTATTTAGCATGGTCCAAAACACAGAATTTTAAAGTTAAACTAGTCTAATTAATATGAATCAGTCAAAGAACTATCTAGTACTTACATTCTATAATAAAAATGCAATAAAGAAACAAATCCTCTAACAAAATTTTCTTTTTTATAAAATATGTCAAACGTAATTCTTACAACAGAGGTAACTTAATATGGACCGCTAGGTCTTTTATACTAAAAAGGGTTGCATAATATGGACCATGTTATTTTTAATACGATATAACCACAATTTTGGAAACAATTATTAGGAACTTCTTTTTATAATCAGTCTCAAATAACAAACAAGTATAATTGTCTCTATAAGAATCATCCCTCATAATATGGACCACTAGACCATATTTGAATCCTCATCATCGGTCCATAATAAAAGCAAGTACCATTTGAGCGTTAAACATTTTACAAAAATTATAGGTATGACGTACAGTTACACATTATATCAAGAATTTTACATAACAAACAATGTTTCTAGAATACGGAGATTCAAGAATAAGTTGTTGTAATTAACGTAGTAATAAACTTACAAAACTCACCGTAAAATTACATAAAATGTGCCTAAAATATTAAAATGGCGATCCAAGACGCGCACGGCCATGTAGCCTCGCGGCAATTGACTGACAGTGGGGCGCGACGCAAGGGCATCGAAAGCGCCCAACTTCACTGCGATAGCAATGACATCTAGCGAAATATTTTCGTGGTCCATATTATGTGACTGGTCCATATTTAGAGAACTTACTCTAAGTGAAAAGCGTTAATTTTTTGTTAGCAAATTCAAATTCAAATTCATTTATTGCAGTTATGGGTAATAATATGGGTAATAGCGTATGTACACTTAAAAACAAATAATCCAAATATAGCATTATTTGTTTTAGAATCAAAAAACTCCGATACCAAATTAAGTAGGTATACTAATGAATCGAAAGTGGCTTTAATGATGATGTTGAAAAGTAATCGTTCAACTTTGAAGTTGATATTTGCGTCGTTAGCGTAACCATCAAAGATTCTAATTTACGGAAAAGGCGATGCCAAAAAAATGCCAAATAGGTCTAGTATAAAAATAGATATATTTATAAGAGAATACAAATTTTGACTTTTAGATTTAAGATTTTTGAATGTATCACACGAAAGTGCTGATTTCGAAAAACGAGAATATGTGGAAATTTCTAATGGCTGTATCTTTTGATTGATGAGTCTTAGGTTGTTTTTTTCACAACTCTAAAAAGCCGCAGACCTAAGTAAGTATTTGGTATTCATTTCAATTTTATACCTGAATGCGTTCCTGAGAAAAACGGTCTTGATAAACGGACGCACGGCCAACAAAGTTATATCCTAAAAGCGTTCCGTTTTTTAGGGTTCCGTACCTCAAAAGGAAAAAACGGAACCCTTATAGGATCACTTTGTTGTCCGTCTGTCCGTCCGTCCGTCTGTCAAGACCCTTTTTCTCAGGAACGCGTGGAGGTATCAAGCTGAAATTTATATCAAATACTCAGGTCTACTGCCCCTTGGAGCTGTGAAAAAATCAAAATTCTAAGCCAACGCAATCAAAAGATACAGCCGTTTATGCCGCAAATTTCCGCAAATTTTCAACTCTCAAGGGAATCAAAACCTACAAGGTAGTTCCCGTGAACGCAGAATCTTGAAATTTGGTATGAAGGTAGGTCTTATAGCACAGATTAAAGAATAATTGCGAAAATTGTAAATGTGTATGTATGTCTGTATATAGCAATGACCAATATAAAGTAACCCCACACTGCGTACATTTTGCTTTGGAGCAGGGCTCTGCTTACACTGGTTTTATATATTTATAGATAATGATACGGAACCCTCGGTGCGCGAGTCCGACTCGCACTTGACCGGTTTTTTTTGAAGTACGGAACCTAAAAAAATATCGTATTGTACTGTACCGTACCGACATAACAAAAATCTAAGACGTTTTCTTGAATGCGTTTTGTAAAAACCTCAGATGGTCAGAATTACTTTCGTAAGCACACTGCTTACATTATTTTTCTGTGGCTACTTAAGTTAAGTAGACCAGACCTAGGACCAGACCAGGACTAGGACTAGAGCTAGAGTATAATTTATTACCTAAATTGATAAAAAACGTTTTCTAGAATCCGGAAAACCTGGAATGTCCGACGGGTACGCTGACTTGATTAACTCTGTCTGCAAAAATTGATTAAAGTTGCGTGCGTCGCGCACCGGCGCGCGCGCAATGAATCGCACTGATTAGATTAGACATGACTTAAACTATCAAACTTATTACAAATTAAGCGGAATTTCCGCTTAACTAATTTCCTAATTCGTAAGACGTAATCTATTGTTTAAGATCATTCAGTAAATCAGACTAAGACGTTCCATCACATAGTTCCGGAAAAGTTATCAGGTGTTTTAAGTAGGTATCTGATCGCTTTAGTACTTACCTACCTACTTACCTTTATGATCTATCCTCTTCATCTCCAGCCTACGTATATACGTAATACGTCCAACTGCTGGGCACAGGCCTCCTCTCAGAACGAGGGCTTGATGGGCTATAGTTCCCACGCGGGCCCAGTGCGGATTGGGAACTTCACACACACCATTGAATTGCTTCGCAGGTGTGTGCAGGTTTCCTGACGAGATTTTCCTTCACCGAAAAGCTGATGGTAAATTTAAATTGTAATTTCGAACATAAATTCCGAAAAGCATACGTACATATCTAAACACATACACCATATCTGACAGAGACTAAGGTTACAAGACCTAAAGGCGAACATATAAATAAATCCCATTTATTCTCTATCCCGTGGGAATTTCAGGAAATCCCTTCTTACGCATCTCTATATTTGATACTCAAGAAATATGTCAAATTTCAAGTCCAAGCTGTTATCTTCTATAAGTATAGATATATATAGCCCAAGCTTACAACTTCGCAGTTCACACCCGATTGCGCTCAGACACCTTGAACCACCTTCATTCCCTTCAAGGTGAATGTCATTACCCCGAGAAAGTGTTAGAAGGACAGACAGCCATGCAATACCACTATTGGATGAAACCGCAAAACCGCCGCCCGCTTCTTGTGATCTACTGGGAGTTGTGATCGGTTTTTGATTTAAAAACGTGGTTTCATCAAACTGTGGTACTTATACTTCGTTTTTTTGACATTTTACAAAAGGTAAACAATCTTGACATTATGTACTTTTTTTATTGAAAATCACTTTTTAAAAATAAATAACAGCAAGTTACAATTTTAAACCCCTGAAATGTCGTGATTTATTTTGTTATGGTTTTTTAATGTTTCAGTTACAGATTTTTAAAAAAGTGTTTTTCAGTAAAAAGGCATGGACAGGATTGTTTACCTTTTTTAAATTGTCAAAACGTCAACAAATTAATTACTTACCTACCCTTAATTTATTTGGTTTATTACATTACATTTATTAGGTACACCATTAGGAACAGCATATAAAAAAACCATTCAAGTAACCTCTAGCCAGTAACAAGTTGTGATAACAGATGGTAGCACCCGTTCCTCGATCTACATTACGAAACCACAAACTTTAATTAGGCTTATAATAACGCTAAACTAATGACTTGCCAAATATCAATAGCAGATATATCAATAGGTATATAATTTAGCTGATTTAAAAAATATTTCGTAAACACGTAGCTAGATGAACAATGACTTGCAATAGGTATGTGCGTACGCGCCCTGTAAGAGAGCACTGTTAATAGATCTATGTACAGTCAGCATCATTTGCAATTGTGCGACTAGAAGCAATTTCTGTGGCACCATCCTTTTTACGAACACTATTGAAACATGATAAAATAATTACCTGGAGACCGATTTTTGAAAGCACTTGTGTGAAAATACCACTCGAAAGTGCTGAAAAATTTTGCTGAATTTGAAATACGAGTAGCTTAGAAGATACTTAGGGCTCTCATTATTATTTTTGGGACCTAGTCAAAATTTTGATTTGAGCTGTAGTTTTGAAGATATTAACAGATTTATACCACTTTCGAGTGTTATTTTCACACATGTGCTTTCAAAAATCGGGCCCCTGAGCGATCAAGCAAGCCTCGGTCTATGAAAAACTCGGGAAAACAAGTTTACTGAGGTAGGTAAATCTATTTTCGATCCCAGAGACCACGAATTCAAAAATCATAGTACGAAATTAATAATCATAATAATATTACGAGCTAGGCTAGAGCGTAGGTATTAAATAAAAATATTACCCTCTTAAATAAGTTCTAGCTCAAACTGCAACTGAATGTACCTACCTACTTATAAAGTAGAAGTCGCACTACGCAAACCGCACCCACTTGTCGAGGTACAGTCGCGACAATCACTCGAAGCTTTGATAACTAATGTCATTATGTATTTAGGTTTATATGAGACGTAAACTGGCACTAAATATTTGACAGCCCCCCGATTAAGCTGTTTGTTTAAACTGTGCTAGTTTTATTACCTTTACCTATACAGGGTGTTAGGTAATGAGTGGATAATCCTTGAACTATGGATAGACGGCACTTAGGACGTTATAATAAAGCTAAAATAGGTTTAGTAAAAGTTGCACGGTTTCCGAGATATTCGGACTTTTAGGTTTTTTTCGAAAATGAACACCCTTGTTCAATGTTTTGATCATAGCACCATTTTAAGCTAACTTTTTCAATTTTTTATTTTTGCTTAATATTCTCGAGTACTTGTATGTTCAGATAGGCATTACTATTTTTGTGAGACTACATGGGATTTTTATAAAAAAAATCGCAAACTTAATTTTTGCCTTTTCAATCGTACATTGATCGAATTTTCAGCCCTCACGGTGAAAAAAAAATACACTACCGCCTAGTTGCCAATAAGCTTAAAAACATGCCGGTTTATTGACAGTTTAAAAATGGTAATTACCTTTTAAATTTAAATTCAAAATGAGAAAATAATTTAAAAAAAATACACGCTCACCCACATTTTTCCCGGTTTACTTTTTGTATCACGGGCATAGAACTCAATTTTTTTTGTTGCAAAAATAACATTATTGGCCACTTATTTAAATGCAAATGGCATTTAAATAATTCCAAATTTAAAAAAAATGTTGACTGCCTTTTGTTTTTTTTTCTACTTCGATTTTGAATTTCGCTATTATTGCATAATGAATGGTGAAATTGTGCCTTGGCACTCACCATAAATGTAATGCATTTGGGCGTATTCTATCAGTGTGTATTATGTTCGAAGCAGTATTAAAGTAAAAAACTTCAACACAACGATCTAAACGCAAAATTAACCATTCATTACGCAATAATAATAGCGAAATTCAAAATCGAATTCGAAAAAAAAACAAAAGGCAGTTGACATGTTTTTTAAATTTGGAATTATTTAAATGCCATTTGCATTTAAATAAGTGGCCCATAATGTTATTTTTGCAACAAAAAAATTTGAGTTCTACGCCCGTGATACAAAAAGTAAACCGGGAAAAATGTGAGTGAGTGTGTATTTTTTTTTAATTATTTTGTCATTTTGAATTTAAATTCAAAAGGCAATTACCATTTTTAAATTGTCAATAAACCGGCATGTTTTTAAGCTTATTGGCAACTAGGCGGTAGTGTATTTTTTTTTCACCGTGAGAGCTGAAAATTCAATCAATGTACGATTGAAAAGGCAAAAATTAAGTTTGCGATTTTTTTAAAAAAAATCCCATGTAGTCTCACAAAAATAGTAATGCCTATCTGAACACACAAGTACTCGAGAATATTAAGCAAAAATAAAAAATTGAAAAAGTTAGCTTAAAATGGTGCTATGATCAAAACATTGAACAAGGGTGTTCATTTTCGAAAAAAACCTAAAAGTCCGAATATCTCGGAAACCGTGCAACTTTTACTAAACCTATTTTAGCTTTATTATAATGTCCTAAGTGCCCGCTATCCATAGTTCAAGGATTATCCACTCATTACCTAACACCCTGTATAATTCACAGTTCAGTTTAAGCACCGGTAGGTAGGTAGGTACCGACGAATTTTATAGGCAACTGTTTAATTGTTTAGTTAATTTGAAATATCTATTTACATAAAAAACGTCTTATTATTGCTATCCAGACGTGTTTTTCCCGAGGTAAAACTAATCTATCAGAGTTACCTACCCGTATTAGAGTTGCATACATCGATAGGTCTCGAATAGTTCTGAGTTCCATGAACAAATGAACAATTTTATTCTAATACTAGCTTCTGCCCGCGACTTCGTCTGCGTAGAATTATACATAAAAACCTTCCTCTTGAATCACTCTATCTATTAAAAAAAACCGCATCGAAATCCGTTGTGTAGTTTTGAAGGTATAAGCATACATAGGGACATAGGGACAGAGAAAGCGACTTTGTTTTATACTATGTAGTGATAATTTATCACTTTATTAGGGTCGTTGATGCACAGACCCCGTCTTTCTCCACTGGGTACTGTGAACAAGTTCCTAGGACCTCAAGGACTGAAAATAACAGCTAAATAAATAAATGAAGACTGGTTTATTCACTTCAATTGTCACATAGCTACTTTAGACACCATTGTCTTATAGCGTTCATATTCAGACCTTGTACGTACTCCGATTTTCGATTTTTGAAGTTCGTTTCGTGCCGTTCCGCTCCCACTTCAGTCATTAATTTGAGAGAGGGAGGGACAGTATGATACTAACTTCGGAGTGGCCCCCCCATGGCCCCATAGGGTAAAACGACGGTACTGCTAACGTCGCTGTCTACAGCTGTACCCAGTCTGTTATCAAAACACACAATACAAGACATTGTCGTGGTACCTGTCGGCGTTGCGCAACGAGGCACTTTCGTCCAGCACTCAGTCCGCCGCAGGTGCGGGCTTCAGCTATCTGCTAATCTAACGATACCTATACACATAAAACAATAGTGGTTTCGCTTATTCGTCCACGTCCCGCGGGAACTTTCACGAGATAAAAAGTAACGTTAGTCAAGAATTAGTGTAGATTTTAAATGAACGATTTGTTTTATCGGTTCTGTAGTTCAAAGCGTTATCTAAGTTTTTGTTATCAATGTCACTTTAATTAGAAACGATATGCCTACTGCATTGTCAACCATCCTACGAATTTAAAGTCAATCCAAAAACTAGTAGTGGGTCAAATTTGAATTAAAAAATTTACCCTAGTCTTAGTTTCATAATAAAACTCTCAGTGAATACAGCGATAAGTATACGTATAAATACGATAAACCAGCCGCCTTATTAGCATTAAGTTTACTCTATTTCACCCTATGAATGTCATATCATTGATAAGTCGTTGAGTCTCAAGTAACTAAGCAGCTTTTTTAATATTTTAGCTTTTCATGGATACCTACGTGAATAGTTCTAATAGAACTGTTAAAGGTACATAACTAAGATTGAGTTAGTTGATAAGTGCAGTATTTGGTGCGTTGACGCAACAGCCGCGCACGCGCACAGCGCCCGCCCACAACGCACCCGAACGTTCCTGATCCTTGCGTTCGGTATTACTAAACGTCATTGCGTAAATTGTAGAAATATATCAACAAGAACTTGAAAAAACAAGAGGGATTGCAGATACGTTATCCAAACTTTTTTATTAATAGGTATGGACAATGATCAAAGTTTCCGGTAAGTAGAGAGGTTTTGAATTCGGAACGATAGGTAATGTGTCCAGTAAGTACGATACAAATCTCATTACATGCAATGTAATTTGCCATAGTTAATAATGCAAAAAGCCAGTTATAAATTAATTATATTTAACAAATATTTATTCCAACTAAGAGGTAGGCAGTGTATGGAACGCAATTTAAAAAAAAACAAGAGCAGCGGCGTTCGAGCAACGAGGTTGCATACTTTAATAAAAGAGCAGGAAAGTTTTAACTTGTAGGTACAGTACAGCCATGAAATGTTTTTTTTAGTACGGCTATTGGCCACTGGATGTCAATTTCTGAATCGCGGTATCGAAATGTTCTCGAGAAAATTATTTAAGTATCTCAAAATACCTAACCGTCGTTTGGTTCTGTCTATGGCGACGGTCACTAAACTTTTTGGAAATATTTTTTCGCTATGTAATTTTTATTTTATTGTTATAATAATTACATTTAGTTTTTGTAGTTTTTTGATTTATATTTGAGTAAAGCACTATACAAGCTTCAACCATTAAGTGCCATACTGGACTCGTAAATAAAAATTCAAACAAACGCGCCAGTATGGCTTACTTATGGTCTCTTCAGTAATGTACTATTTCGCCTAATCCTCCGCGTTACCCTGCACTCTGCAACCATTTCGTGGTGTACATATACCTACCTACATTGTGGATTGTAGTCGTGTTAAATACCTGTCTCATGGTCTGCCAATCCAGTGCGTGTTACCCCACTATAAATTACTAAGTAGCCCTTGTCTGCGTTAGCCTCGCTTTGAGAATAGGTACCAGACATTGGAAGTATTGGAACAACCTAGTAACGTTGGGCGTGGCTTTTATTACGAACGTGAACCGATTGCAGTTTCATATTGGAAAATGTACTTAAAGTAATTCTGTTGTGTTGATATCGATACCTATTATTGCAAGAATGCCTGCTTTTCAAAATTGCATTTGCACCTATTTAAACTTTTGATTGCGCGACAACGTTCCAAATGACTCTACCTGATTTATTTATTTTTTCTAGGGGGTGTAACCTACGAGTATAAGTATAGGTACTTAAGTACCTTGTAATAGTAACTTTATCTATTCGACATACTAAACATTTTCTAAATACTAAAAAATAATCTCTGGAGAATAGTAAAATTAAGCTATTTGTGTACCTAGGTATTCAAACCATGGGAGTGTGATTCTACATACCTACACATTGACAACAGGACACGTTACCTAACTCCTTATAACCGTACGTATAACGCTTTCCCGTACCTACGTAGCAATAATTTCGACAAGGATAATTTAAATAATCAGCAAAGTGTAGACCGCTTCACTGAGTATTTATTTACACTGCAGTTGACTGGGTGTATGATGGGGTAAGTGTGAGGTGTGTCGGTGTGTGGCAGCACAACCACAATGCCAATGTCAAGCTTCCTGTCCACCGATTTGCCACCGCAGGGACGAGTTCTATGCTTA
Source organism: Pandemis corylana (assembly GCA_949127965.1). Taxonomy (NCBI): domain Eukaryota; kingdom Metazoa; phylum Arthropoda; class Insecta; order Lepidoptera; family Tortricidae; genus Pandemis; species Pandemis corylana. Next base: position 7,524,991 of record OX421864.1, on the reverse strand, counting down.
AAGCTGTACAAAGTAGCCAATGAATTAAATCAGAACTGTAGAGTGGTAGTAGAGGCTGAATAAACAAACCATGCAATTTGTCCCACAAATCATTTGTGAATTCATTACTTAATCGCACATGAATAAACATTTATTTCGTCTAATTATAAACATTCCTTGATTTAAATTTCAATCAATCGGATCGCGTAGTTCGCACAAAACTAACTATTATTGTCAAACATGGCTAATGGTGAATTTGATTTCATAGTTTCATTCGTAATTTAATCCCTATTTTAAGAACAGCTGGATGGCACACCAGTCAGCAAACTTTATTGATTGTAGGTACCTAAAGATAAACGCGATAATGATACTGGCCGCTCGGTATACCCTTTTTAAACCTGTGTCAGGTAGGTACCTACTGGTACGTTGTTGGTGCGGAGTAGGTGTTAGAACTTGCTTGCTTACTTTTGATAGTAATAATTACGAAGGAAGCGACGGTAGTTCCACAATTATGTTGTATTGTATCATAGTTCCTACTGATAGTGAGTGGTCCGTTTACTATATTACAATTTCCAATTACTAAATTTTTTTAACACATTTTCTCTAGACAAAATAAAATCAATGCCCAAAAGATAGCCGCCTGTGCGAAATATATTAACTATATGTTTTCACATGCAATTCCTCCCTCCTCTATTCCCACATAAAACATACAAAAATCCAACAAACTTAACTATCCCCTATACACCCCCAAACACCGACGCGTTTCGATCCCATTTCATTATCATTCTCAAAATGAGAGTACGAGCACAACGACTGTAACCATGCAAACCAACGTTGTACGTCGTCGTTTTGCGCGGTGTAGGGGATAGTCAAGTTTGTGGATTTATGTAGGTATGTCTTATGTGGCAGTAGAGGAGGGAGGGATTGCATGTAAATACATATATATGCATAAAACACGTGAAAAAGATGAATACAGGACAACGCAGATGCACAAAGGCGACCTTATCCCTAAATGCCTAAATTTTAAATAATATAAGATATAAGAAGATAAATAGGTAGGTACTTATATATTTCGCACAGGCTTGGCTATTGCACGTAAGTAGCGGAGTAGGAAGGTAATGTTTCTTTGTTAATTGAAATGGACCTCCGCAAAGTAACTCCTGATTTAATAAAAATCAAATCAAAATAAAAACAATTTACGCCGCGTTACGAATTCCACTTGAGTATTATTTAGTAGGTACTGCAAGACGTGAGGGTTGTAGCCAGGTCTACTCTGAACTTTGGAAACTCCTGGGTAGGCGAGTACGTACGGATCGACGTTCGCGTCGTCAAATAAAAGATTACCGCAAAGATCTTTACGAAGATTTATTCATATTAAGAGACTTAACATATTATAATAAAAATGTCTATGCCTTCGGAGGCAGCTGTCCAGATAATGCCCTGGGGAAACACTTTGTTTCTTTATTCCATTAAAATTCTAAACTTAAATTACAAATAAGGCTACGTTCAGATGAACGCGCGGAGCCGCGCGGTGCCGCGCGGGTCAGCTGTTCACATGACGGCGGCTTGCGCGCGGCAGTCTATCGTGGACATTCAGCGATTTATTATTTTATTTCAATATTGCTTCGAGTTAGGCTACGTTCAGATGAACGCGCGGAGCCGCGCGGTGCCGCGCGGGTCAGCTGTTCACATGACGGCGGCTTGCGCGTGGCAGTCTATGGTGGACATTCAGCGATTTATTATTTTATTTCAATATTGCTTCGAGTTAAGATTCCAAATCGCATCTCTTTTTTCAATTTCGTCAATTAGTAAATCGAGACATATTTCCTCCTCCATTTTGTACCTCGCTCCGTGCGTCCAATCGCGTCAAACCGCGCGGATCATCTGAACAGGTCGAGACAGGACTGTAGTTCTTGTCCCGCGCGGCGCCGCGCGGGACAAGAACTTGCGCGCGGTGCACGGCGGCGCGCGCGGTCCCGCGCGGCACCGCGCGCTCATGTACACAGCAACATAGATTTGTTACGATCTTGAACCGCGCGCCGAGCCAACCGCGCGTCGCCGCGCGGTCATCTGAACTTAGCCTAATTGCATTACCTGCCAGCATCTCGGTTTGTTTGCACAAAGGTTTGTACAAACGAAACCTAGTTCCTACATTACCTCTCCCTCTCTCTCAGGGAGGAGAGAGCCCTAAGCACCCTGCCTAAGTCTGGAGTCCCCCCCAAAAACAGGTCACTTATGACTAGTCCAACATTAACTCTGTCGACTATGATAGAAGCTAAATGTCAACTGAGACACAAAACAACTGTGACAAAGTTAGTGCTGACTTCCGGTTGATGAAAACCAGACGAAAATTTCAACCAACTGCTTGGCCCACAATTGCGAATTTTCTTAAATTATGCCCTTACAGCCAGACACAGCCATATGATACTCATAAAAGACTCATATGTCTATGTCCTAACAATCACTGGCAACCCCTATTTGCATAGCAGGAATGCTTGCCAATAGAGTTTACCGTCTCAGAATAAATTTACTTTTAAAACAGGAAATTAGCCATACCGGGCTCTAGAGCAAATTTATTCCTTTGACTCCAGATACACCAGACCACAGTACTTGGCCGGAGGTATCCGTAAAGGCATCTAAGACGCTATGAGCTCATGCCCTACCTCTAGGTGCCATGAAAGCTCATGCTATACCTTAATAGATGCGTTTGGAAATCTCAACCCCCACGTGTGGGTGCGAAGGAACTTCCAGCCACATCTAGAATCGTGGTTTTTTTTATTATATATATCTTAAAGCTATAAACTTAACTAACATAGTTTATGTTGAAATTAACGAGATTAAGCGCCTATCTTGCTGCTGCATGGTCAAGCCCGGACCCTGGGCTCACCCTCGTTCCTCGATGACTGAAGATTTTCAATCAGCAATTCTTCGGTCATCTTTTTCTATATAGTGGTCAAGCCCGGACGCTGGGCTCGCAAGACGTGAGGGTTGTAGCCAGGTCTACTCTGAACTTTGGAAACTCCTGGGTAGGCGAGTACGTACGGATCGACGTTCGCGTCGTCAAATAAAAGATTACCGCAAAGATCTTTACGAAGATTTATTCATATTAAGAGACTTAACATATTATAATAAAAATGTCTATGCCTTCGGAGGCAGCTGTCCAGGTAATGCCCTGGGGAAACACTTTGTTTCTTTATTCCATTAAAATTCTAAACTTAAATTACAAATAATTGCATTACCTGCCAGCATCTCGGTTTGTTTGCACAAAGGTTTGTACAAACGAAACCTAGTTCCTACAGTACCTACCTTCCTAAAATTATTAAAACATGAGCAATTCAAGAATACCTATTCAATGCGTGCTAGAAGGGTAGCATTGAGTAAAGGTTCCGTTGATATCCTAGTCATCAATCTAATCTTCGTAACAGTGTTCGAGTTCAACCCACTTCTTGACCTTTTCTGGCTGCACCCGTGCAGAGGTTTAAATAAAGGTGAACAAAAATAATTTTATGTTCAATAGACATTCCATGACGCAATCTTATTTGGGCCATTGGGCAAAGTTTAAGAGTGTCCTTCCTTAAAAATAGTTCGAAACATTCCGTTGTGCGACACACAATTGACTTTTCGCAGTCCAGTCAATAGGTACAGTCGGGGGCATATATATCGATACAGCCTTCATGACAAATATATGTCATCGACCTTATTGTTTGTGGCATAGGGGTGTGTGCGGCAGGCGCCATACCCGCCCGCACCTCTCTCAGTCCCCTTTGTCGTCCCACCCCGCGCCACGCCATTTAAGCGGTCGATCTATAGATGTTTTGACGTCTTGGTAACGTACATTTATATTATGCGCTTGACTGTACGACTTACTTTTAGTATGAAAACTGGAAACCTCTAAAGATGGCAGCTCTACCTATCCTAGAAGTTGTAGACAAATAAGTATATCTACATTATCTACCTAGGACAAGTAATTCAGTTAGGTATTTCTAGATAGATATTTAGTATAGATCTAATTTTCAGAAAGAGCTCAACCGTCAAATCTAACTCGGCTGGGCAGCATTCGGTAAGCTAAAACTATTTAATTCACTTTCAGGACTCAAGAGGCACATGAAGAAGAAGAAAACTAATTACCTCTCTCTCTTTTCTAGAATTAAAGGAATATCTAGTTGCATATTAATCAAAACAAAAAAAACTTCCAGAGCCACACTTGCAAGGGAAGGGGTAGGTACATATGCACATTATGAGCTGCAGATCAAAGTAAAAGTGAGACTAAAGCAATTATTTGAACCATGTTACTTTCATTCAAAATGTTTACTTATGCATCACATACCTACTAATAGAGCTTGCTATTGCTGAACATTTTCCTTTTCATTCCTGAACTTACTTAAATAAGCAAATTCTACTTAAACTTAAACCATTTGTTAACCTCGATATTCCGATAAATACTTAACGAAGCCCTGCAGCTAAACAGTAACACCCAATAACATTATTATTTTAATCGTTTTGAAAGCAAAGCATTTTTGCTGTCAGCATGTCGGACAAGATCATAAAAATAATTTAATACCTACAGTTGCTTTGTATTATTAACATGAATCAAATAGGAGCTAGGTATGTACCTACCTACAGTGGGGTGCGACGTCGGAAACCTCCTCGAGAGCTCTAGCGTAACAGTTCCCTTCTAACATAGGAGCCTCTGTTAGAAGGGAACTGTTACGCTAGGCCACACGGGGGGGTGGGGTTTAACGCTTAGGCCGGTGCACCCTGGGCAACAAGGGTTAATTTATTTAAGTAAGGGTAAGTTAGTTAACTGTAGCTAATATCCGACTGCGGGGAGGGGTGGTAAGGTGAACCCGCAATTCGTTGCGGGGGATCTGAACCAGCGGGCCCAGAAACGACCGCAGCGAGGGCGGCGCCTTGGGCGCCTTTTGACGGAGGCGAACCTGAGCCAAGTACCGTGCACCCATCCAGGGGGCGAAAGCTCACCGTTGGGAGCGGTGCGCCCCGTAAGGGACGCGATCGCGGAGCGTGGCTTCGGCCACTGTCGGTCAACACGTAACCACGGCCCGTAGGTGCCGAGAACGTGGGCCGCTGTCTTTTTCAAGACGGGGGCCACGAGGAGACAACCTCTATAAAAGATCCAAGCGGCACCAGCGTGGGAGGGCGGGAATTCCCAAACCTGCATTGCACAGGTGCCGCGAAGAGGGAACCCTATCCCGGGGTGGTCGTGGGGCGTCGCGGTAACACGCGAGTGCTCCCGTAACGCCTCACATACGACCGAATAAAAAAGATATGTACCTACAGTAAACATTTCCTTGAGTCCACTAAACATGATTTCTATAAATAACTCTACTTTTTTAAATCGAATTGTGATGTTACCTACTTATGCCTCCGGTTTACGTTACGTTACCTTTAAAGTTACTGTTCTCTATCAAAACTCACGGTGATTGCTGACACGGGTGATCCGCTTGCACGGTTGCCTGTCTAAATCCTAATTAATGTTCATAGAATTAATTCCATCATAATGGTTTATCTTTCACATTGTACTTACTTACAACTCAAATCTCAAATCGTAAACATTGCAATGAGTCTTTTGGAAGGAAATAAACATCATTCCGACTTATTCAACCATTGCAAGGGCATGCCAATAGTTTAACTAAAATTGGTTCGTATATTTCCTGTTGACGTGGGAAAAAGTTAGCAGATTACATTACAGCCAATATTTTTAATGGTCAGGCCGATTTTAAGGCCATGCATGCAAAGAAAACAAGTACCTATGCTAACTTTATGTCCACAGAAAATAATTTTTATAGCGCCATCTAACGGCGCAGCTCGGCAGCAGTTAGCAGACTGCCGGAGCAACCTAGGCTCAGGCGACAGTTTTGTTGCGCGCTCTCGCCGCGCGCGCCAAATTCGCGCGCCTACGCGCCATCCAATAGGATAGTTTTCTTTTTCCCCTTCTCTCTCTCTTGCATCAGCCATATTTCTTCTGTAAGACGCATTTTTTCCATACCGTGTGTAAATCTGTGAATCCTGATAAAATCTATAATAATCTGACTAATCTGTGTACAAAATGTTATTATGTGGTTACACTAATTAAAAGACTGACGTTTAACAAGTGAACGCATTTTAATTTCGAGTTCCGTTCGACCGCACCGCTACACTGGCTGCCCAACTCGCGGCACGACTCCAAGAAGCCGAATTCACAATCAGACTTTACAACGCTTTTGCATCATGCCTCGCACGCGCCGAAATCAGTCGCTGGACGACGCCCGCATCACCGACGGTTCAGAAGCCCGTCGTGATTGGAGCCCTGATCGCGTCACGGCTATGTTCGAGACGCTGCAGCGTTCGCAGATGGAAGCTTTCGAGAAATTGATTAACAGAGTCAGCGATTCAGTACCACGTATGACGTCGTCTCCGACCTTCATGAGCGCCGTCGAAATCCCATCCGGCGATTTTTCCCGCTGCAAACAGAGCTACAGCGGAGCGCCGAGCGAATCCTTGGAGGGGTTCATAGACGCCGTGGAGAGCTACAAAGAGTGCGCCCACGTGTCTGACGGCAACGCGCTGCGCGGCCTGTCCATGTTGCTCACGCATGAAGCGGCGACGTGGTGGCAGGGCGTCAAGCCGCAGATCGCGTCCTGGACCGAAGCTATCGATAACCTCCGAAGCGCTTTTGGCGACCGCCGTCCGCCACCAAAAATATACAGAATATTGTTTGCTACGGAACAAGGTCAACAAGAAAAAACAGATATCTTTGTTGCTAAAGCCAGAGCGCTGCTCGCCCGTATACCTACCGGCGATCTCAGCGAGAAGGTACAGCTAGATATGGTTTACAGTCTCCTTCACAACGATATTCGAAAAAGACTGCGACGCGAGGAAGTCACGAGTTTTTCCGAGCTGCTGCATCGTGCTCGTCAGATCGAAGACTCCGTGGAAGCCCCGAGGAACGTCGGCGCAGCTTCGACATCGCGCGCGCCACGGGCCTCCGGCCACGCGCCCGCGGCCCCGTCCGCCGCGCGCTCCGTGCCCCCGCCGTCGTTCGCGCCGCAGCGCCCGTCGAGTTCCCGAGCCCCGCTCTCTGCGCCCGCGCCCGCGCCCGCAGCGCCGGCGGCCCCGAACGTATCTACGTCTAGTGATAAAGTAATAAGACAGTATTGTGTGTATTGCAAGCGTACAGGACATTTACGTGATGACTGTGGTAAACTACGAATGAAAAGTGATATGAACACGGTTGCGGTTGTATCGTGCTACGGCTGCGGCGCCCCCGGAGTGATTCGATCGCAGTGCACTGTTTGCAACCCCGTATCCTTTAACGCAATAACTGAGCTGAGCCAAGGTATTAGTAGTCCTTTAATTGATTGTAAATCTGATAAGAATGATAGTGATAACAATGTAAACAAAAACATAACCTCAAATTGTCGAAACGAAATTGTAAATGGCGTTATATACTCTTCCTCCGGCCTCCATAACGACTCTGTGGATGATTTAAACAGTTTTCCATCGTCATTTCATTCCATTAATGACAATTTAACTACTACTGGGTCTATGATAAGGTCACGTCAGGTCGAGGTCATTGATAACGATAACAGTGATAGGGAACGTAAGAAATGTATGGATCGAAATCTTAATATGGATTTATCCCGCAATTTGTGTCAGCCTTTACGGCCTGTTTTTCATGTACAAATTCTAGGTAAAAATGGCAGCGCGCTGGTTGATACCGCCGCTCGACGGTGTGTTGCCGGCCATACATTGTACGCTATCCTGAAAGAGAAGGCGTACCCTATGACATCATCTGTGCGTACCGTGAAACTGGCCGATGGGCAAGTTTATAGCAGGAATATTATAGAGGCATGCAATGTTGAGGTGAGACTTCAAAATAAAGTTATTAAAACCAACTTTATGATTTTTCCCGAGTCACAAGGAAATGAAACTTTACTTGGGATAGATTTTTTGCATTCAGCTGGAGTTGTGTTAGATCTTAAAACTAAAATGTGGCATTTTTCAGGTGAGCCTAAAAGAGCTTTTCGCCTGCACCTTGAGCAGACTTCTCAAGTTCAGCGCTCCATATGCTCTGCTGACTTTTTGAGGAAGGATGAAGGTGTAATGCTGAGTGAACACAATCGTGCTAAGCTGGCCCAATTACTCCAAGCTAATGATGCTATCTTCCGGCAAGGAGGGGAAGTGACTCCATATGCCAAGCACAGGATTGACACTGGTGAGCATCCTCCCATTGCTGTGCCACCATATCGCCTCACTCCGGCAAAGAAAGAAATACTGAAGCAGGAGTTGGACAAGATGTTAGAAGATGGTGTGGTGGAGGAATGTGAGTCAGCATGGGCTGCTCCTGTGGTTCTCATCCCTAAGAAGGATGGCACCTACCGTTTCTGCGTGGACTACCGCCGCTTGAATGCTGTCACCAAGTCTGATACCTACCCACTCCCGCTCATTGATGAACTGCTTCAGTCGACTAAGCGAGGTTGCTACATAAGCTCCATTGACCTGCGCTCTAGCTACTGGCAGGTGAGCGTCGCTGAGTGTGATCGAGATAAGACAAGCTTCATAACGCAACTGGGAACATATCGTTTCACGAAGATGCCGTTCGGTTTGAAGAATAGTCCTGCAACATTCCAACGGTTAATGGACCGATTCCGCGCTGGATCCTCTCTGCGTGATACCACCCTGCTTTGTTACCTTGATGATCTCCTGGTCATTTCTGAGGATTTTGACAAGCATCTGGAGGACCTGCAGAAAGTTTTCGACCGTTTACACAAATTCAACCTGCGAGCAAATAGAGAGAAATGTTGCTTTGCCCGGGAAGAAGTGAAGTACCTCGGTCACCTGATCACTCCAGCTGGAATCAAACCAGATGAAGCAAAGATTGCAGCTATCCTGACCATGAAGGAACCTGCCAACCTCAAGCACTTGAAGACCTTCTTGCAGACATGTTCATGGTATAGAAAATTCATACCAAGATTCTCCCATGTTGCGGAGTGTCTCACCAAGTTGACAAGGAAGAACCAGTCCTGGGTGTGGGGACCCAGTCAATCTCACGCTTTCAACGAGCTCAAGCGTCTCCTCACAACTGCTCCAGTGCTAATCCAGGCTGATTACAAGTTACCTTTTGTGCTGAGAACTGATGCGAGCAACTACGCCTTGGGTGCGGTGCTGCTTCAGGGTGAGGGTAACGATGAGCGTCCTCTGGAGTACGCTAGCAGATTACTGACATCAGCTGAAAGAAACTACACCACCACAGAGAGAGAAGCCTTGGCTGTTGTATGGGCTGTGGAGCGCTTTCGAGGATATTTGGATGGCCACCCTGTTACTGTGAAGAGTGACCATCAGCCTCTCAAGTGGCTTTTAACACTCAAATCTCCGTGCGGTCGTCTTACTCGGTGGGCGCTGAAACTGCAGAGCTTCAATATCGAGTACCAGTACACCCCGGGTAAAGCCAACGTCGTCGCGGACACCCTCAGCCGTCCTGTTTGCGACGAAGAGACGAAAGGTGACTGCGGCATTTGTTCTGTAGTGGTGGACATGCCTACTACGACTTCGTCGGAGCTGCGACTGAAACAAGTCAACGATCCAGATCTGGCGAAGATTATCACCGACATCGAGAGCAACGACGAGCTGGCGAACCTTCGCTGGGCCGATCGCGGCTTCCTAATGACTCAAGGTGTTCTCTACAGGTACGACGCTGACGCTGACGCCGAGGAGGCCCAGCTGGTAGTTCCCGCGTCGATGAGGGACACTGTCATCAAGGAGCATCACGACGAGCCTACTGCGGGCCACCAGGGAGTTGAGCGTACGTTGCAGAGCCTCCGTCGTCTATACTACTTTCCTGGCATGCGCCGACTTGTGACGGATCACATCAAGTCTTGCGTTCAGTGCCAGAAGTACAAGCCATCCAACACCAAACCACCAGGGTTGTTGCAGACGCCTGTCCTGAACCAGCGAGGAGAAGTTCTGGCGATGGACCTGTTCGGACCGCTACCTGAAGGGATAGGGGGAGCGCGTTGGATATTCCTCATCGAAGATACCGCCACTCGATGGATTGAGCTGTTCGCTCTGAGTGAGGCGACAGCTGAGGTATGTGCGAAGCTTCTTATTGAAGAATATTTCTTGCGCTACGGTTTCGTCCGCAGGGTAATTTCTGATAACGGGGTCCAGTTCGTGTCGGCTGTCATGCAGCAGGTGATGCATATTTTGGGTATCAAGCAGAACCTCATACCCTTGTTCCATGCCGAAGCCAATCCGGCGGAACGAAAAAATCGAGATATGAAGACGCTATTATCCATCCTCGTTCAAGATAACCATCGGTCATGGCCTGTTTTTCTGCCTCAAATTCGCTTCGCGTTGAATAGCGCTAACTGTTCCAGCACTGGGTGCAGCCCGGCTTACCTAATGTTCGCGCGCGAAATGAGGACGCCATTCGAAGCTGGACGTGATCTGCGCAGTATATTGTCAAAGGATAACTACGTGCCTCAGATAACGCCCTACCTTAATGACTTTATTAACCGATGGGAGGAAATAAAGGAGAAGTCCGAACAACAGCAAGACCGGCGTAAGGATGATGCAGATAACAAACGTCGACCCTCAAAGCAGTACCAAGTGGGCGACTTAGTTCTGTTAGCTTCGCATCACCGCAGCAACGCAAGCCAAGGGAAGACAAAGAAGTTTATGCCGAAACGCGATGGCCCCTACATTATTTCTAAAGTCTTTAGTCCTACCACCTTTTGTGTTTCAGATTGTGACACCGAGGCTGTTGTGGGTAAATTCCATACTCATGATCTCACTCCTTTTGTGTCCGCTCCAGGCGATATCGTCCGACCTGTGCAACCTCATAGACCCAGGGGTAGACCTAAAGCTGACCGAAATGTAGACCTTGTTGCCAAGCCACCCACGGGCCGTGTTGGCGGCTTGGAGGGGGAGTATATAGCGCCATCTAACGGCGCAGCTCGGCAGCAGTTAGCAGACTGCCGGAGCAACCTAGGCTCAGGCGACAGTTTTGTTGCGCGCTCTCGCCGCGCGCGCCAAATTCGCGCGCCTACGCGCCATCCAATAGGATAGTTTTCTTTTTCCCCTTCTCTCTCTCTTGCATCAGCCATATTTCTTCTGTAAGACGCATTTTTTCCATACCGTGTGTAAATCTGTGAATCCTGATAAAATCTATAATAATCTGACTAATCTGTGTACAAAATGTTATTATGTGGTTACACTAATTAAAAGACTGACGTTTAACAAGTGAACGCATTTTAATTTCGAGTTCCGTTCGACCGCACCGCTACATTTTGTTTTTACAGAGAAGAGAAAAACAGGATACCATGCGTCAAGAGTTAGAGGTCGTTCGCTTGTTTGTGTGCATAAAACGATTGTTTCCGTTTTTTTCTGTTTCTGACCCTGAAACGTGAACTCGTTGCGATTTAACGCAAACATTCTGGGATCCCGAATCTACCTATAGCTACTATTATTTTATCGTACTGGCCACACAGCGATACGATTCGGCGCGATTACGTCATTATTTTGACAAACACGATAATCTACAAACAAGCTGCGCTACTAATACTCTATCATAGCGCAGAAGTAGAACTGTTTTGTTTTGTGTAGGCAAATAAATTGACTCAGTGGTGTTTCTGTTCCTGGGGTAAGTTAAGGAAAATGTTAAGTGGCTAGGTACTAGAATTGTCAAAGGATATCAGTTTCAAAATGCCTTAAGTAAAACCCTTTTCTTTATATGTAGATAAGAAAATATCTGAGATAAGTTTAGTCTAATGAGTCATGTTGTATTTTTGCTGCTGAACAAATACAATATTACCTAGCTATGAACTTAAAAAGCTCGGTAATTTTTTTATTAGTTCCCTGTCCCCAGGCCAGGTTTTAAAAATTATATCGTAGTTATTAAAGAAAATGTAACGTATTGTATAAAGTGTACCTAAGTGCCTGGTGCAAGCTGTAGAAATGTTGTATGTTGTATCATTGTTTTTTGGAAAGTTGTATATAAAACGTATAGTTAATACCTAATTCAGTTTGACGACAGCGAAATTTGATTTACGTAACTAGTTTGGCCACGAGGAAAGGGTATTAAATTTAAATTCTAATAAAGCTACTAACTTCCTAATTTTATTATTGTTTATTTTCCAGATTAAAATATGGAGCGGCTCAAGTTCGAGGGCGATACGTTAGGGCAAAGACGTCGTAACTATAACATATCGTCCAAAAAGATTATTGATGAGCAGTCAAATTATACTTTAACAGACATAGACCCAAACGCAGATGATATTAACAATCTATTCAAAGTGGACGTGGCGAGCAGAAAAAGAAGCGTAGAGTACATTTTGGGAGTACTGAAAGGCAACGATATGCTGTGTGTGTCGCGAGCAATTAAACAGTGTCTTTGGCTGATTACTGATGACCAGTACGCCCATATCATTAACCCAGAATACTTGCATTTGCAACTCATCCCGCTAATGATGGCTAAAGCGGCAAATAAGTTGATGCTGCAAATACGCCTCAACCTGCAAGACGAAGCCAGAGTTGAAAGCTTCTTCGATTACTACGAAAATTTAGACCTAAATGCTGCTTTGAAATGGTTACCTAAGTGCTCTCTGGCTTTCATAGAGGCCAAAGTTGAAAAATACTCTGACAGCATTGACACAACCCTGCTGAAACGTCTTTGTGAAAACAATCACAATGTATTAAATATTTTTATTAATACAAGTAGTAGTTGTAATACAATGTATGTCCCAGCAGAGAAATTTCAAGCTACGATTTTTCTACTGAATACACATACGAATTTTTACTTAGATTTGATAGAGAGCAAAGATGGATTTGCCTTTCCTAAATTTAATGCTAAATTGACACATTTCATGATGAAAACCTGCCCCGAACGCATTCATAAAAATTTCGATAAATATATCTCAAGAATTGATATTGCAACGTTTGTAAAATTCTTGCCACCGAGTGACATTGGGGATTTTTTATTAAAAGAGGCCAGAAACGAAGATAGAAATGTCTGGTTAAATTACCATAACATACACTGGTTTATTCAGAGAATGCCACTAGTAGAACGTTTTCAATTCGTAACTGATGTATTTATTCGGCAAAACTTCGACAAGACTAAAGAAGACTTAAATAATCTTGCTAAGGCCGCATTGTACCGGTCCGTAACCAACAACGCATGTAATTTTACGGAATCCTTTTACTGGTATAAATTTTTAAGATTTAACGATGTGCTAAGTGAGATTAAAGAAACTACAAAGAGTGTTAAAGATAGGAAAGAAATGCTGAATTGCTTAATCCACATCGTTAGTCGAGAGACGCAGCATATAGAAGAATTACTTCAATACTACCACGCCCATTATAATGAGGATTCATGTAGCCAGAAATGTCATTTTCTGACCACTTTATGCAAGTGTACCAACGTACTTAAATATAACCCGAATAGTTGGAATCTTTTGATGATAATTTTAGCTCCTACGTGTATATTTAAAGAAGAGTGTTCAGAGTGTTTTGAGCCTGAAATCTGCGTTCAAGAAATAATTATCCATAAAGTCCTAAATAATATAGAAGTGCCTGAAGTATTAATGAAAAAATTTGATTTTACTATTTCGAAAAAATATCTAAGGGAGTTAAATTCAGAGGATAAATCAAAATTATTTGATTATCATTATAACCACTTATTGAAAAGAATTCAGAACGTTAATTTTGCGGATCTGTCCATGTTCGATTCAAACATTGTTTTGATTAAGTTAATGTTTACATTATTAAAGAACTGGAATAAGAATCTTGCCGACTATATCTGCGTCTGGAATAAGATTACAGATCTTATCAAGCATAAAACAGGTACATTAACCTGGATGTACAACTTCAACAAGTCCTGGAGAAAGTATATGTTTGAAGAATCGATAGTCTTGTGTCCTTCAGAAAAAACATGCATTAACGCCCTGAAACACGACCCTACTTTGCTCTTACGAAACACTAAAGAAGTATCGGCAATGCGTTGTAATGACACTGTGTCCTTGAAACAACTACTCTGGAAGATTAAAACTTATTGGCCGCAATCACTTGCCTCTGAATGGGCTCGAGCTTACAGAGAAAAGCTCGAGGAACCATCGCCGCTCGGCCATAAAGCTTTGATGCGCGGTTTGAGCATTTTACTACGGCACAGTGAATTGGTCCAGATTATAGACCATTACAAACCTGTACACGCAAAAATATATTGCGGCGAAGATGATGAAACTGTAATTTGTGTCCGAAAACACATCGCAAAGAATATGCATTTCGCTCGTCCGCAGCCCGACCCTGACATGATCCTACTGTATGCCAAAGGTGATTACCTACAATTTGCTCTTAGTTCCCTTAACGCAATCTTCTACAACCTATGTGCCGTACGCTGCCGCGCATTCGTACCGAGGATGCTAGATGCTCCCGTCTCGCTGCAAAAACACGGCATTCGACTAGCATTTAAAAAAATGAAAAGCGAAGACCTCATTCCAGCGCTATGCAATCACTGGAAGGCCATTAAAAATATATCGATTCGATCTGTTATGTTTAAACATACCTACACACTTCTATGCAAAGAAAAAAAAACAGATAAGATAGAGAATATTTGGAGCTTGTTGAATATTTTCATTGACACATTAACTTTTAAAGAAGATAAAAAAATATACGAATTACTGTCCAATATCAAAAACGTACCGCTTCAAGTAAGGCCCTCGTACTTGATAAAGAGCTACACGTTTTTAAAATCGCTTCTTTCCGCAGTTGATATTATCAGTAGTAAAGACAAAATTGAGCAGACGCTTAATTGTTTAATATATGACATGAGAGATCTTATTACTTCTCTAGAACCACAATTTGTAACAAATATATTAAAAGACTACATAAGTGCTGTTTACACGAATGAGAACACGTCCGTCTTCATTCCCAAAGATATAGTTCCACTAATGGTGTCATTCATATTGTTTACTGAAAGCGAATATATACAGATCCAAAGATATGAAGAGGTGCTGCTACCCGTACTAAAACATACTTTTGCTGTATGGGGTGAAAATAAAAAAGATTGTATTGCAAAAAGAAACCTTAAACAATTACTTTGTGATTTACGTGTTAATTTACATAAAGCATTTTTAAAAGATATGAATGCACCTGTCGCTGTTTATGCCGATATTCAAAGAATACTGGAGGAGTCACTCTCGGGAACAGTAAATTACCAAATTTTACGAGAATGGAAATTGACAGTCGCATTTATTGGCATATTAAAAGAAAGTAAAGAGGCTCTTGATTGCAAGCAATACGTAGGCGACGACAGCAAGCTGTGGGAGGTCGTGTGTACACACGCGGCTGCTAAATTTAGCAACGTTTGTGTCGAACTATTGAAAGATGATATGAAGACATTTTTCCCTAGCATATATGAACACTTTTCGAAAGCATTAAAAACAATTTTAGATGATGCCAGAAGTTTAACATTTGAAATAGAAGTTTTGAATCACTTCCTTAAAGAAGATATAATACAAACATACTTGGTGACTATATTATTAATGCCTCACGACTGTGAAGAAAATTTAAAGAATTTGTCCCAAGTTATCTTATCTCACCCCTCTTTGGAAGTAAAAATGCATTTTTACAACGAAAATAAACACGTTCATGGATTTCGAATCTAATGATGTGGTGGTTTATTTCACATGTGTTAATAAATATTATATTAAGCCTATACCAGATATACCTACAGTCAAGTACAGGTAATGTTTACAGTTGCACCTTATTACAATATATGTAATAAAGTTCAAATATCAATACATATCATTGTACTCGACTGTACAAAAATTTAGTTTTCATGTATAAGTAAAAAAACATGTTTGGCAAAAATCGTTTTATTGCCTCGCCACTTAAATCTAATGTCGATAGCGAAATGAACTATAATTTCATTTAGAAGTTTGAGAACACAGTTAATAAGAACGACTAAATTAGTAAGTAAAACAAAGACATCAAAGTTATACCCTTATTTTATTTTCCATTTAAATTGTCGCCTAATAATCTGCATTTTAGTAATCAAACGTCTATCCCCTTAATCATAAGAGTAGACTTATATAGTTAAATTATGTTTTGTCCGCTCAATATACCACACTTTCTTGTTACTGTGTTTCTTTATATATCGGATTGCCAAAGCAACGGTTCTCAATACACTATGTTCCATTTCAAACCGAATTCCCACAATACCACATAATGAAAACACTAGGCTCGCAAAATACAATGTACTTGAAACACCTACTTTCCTTTATCTACCAGATACTCAATATACAAGATAGCCAGTTCATTTAATTCCCAACACAAAAGATGCTGTGTATACTTTATTTCCGAATGCCTTAAAAGACCAGATTTTTAGTTTAGTAGATTACATAAGTAATGATTGATAGACAATAAAACAGCGGGCTAAGAAGAAATAAAAATTAAATAGATTCAGGCGTTTTTTTTTACACTTAGCTGATTTGGGTTTGCGTGGATGCACCTGACCGTACTTGTTGATATTTGAGATTTTGGAGATCTGGTGTTTTGTAACCTGGCTAACGGAAATCTGCTGTTTGAAAAATCATGTATTGCATGATAACGCTCAAGTGGTTTCAAAAAGATTGTTATTTGCGAATCTGCAGGCTTATTACCTAACTCGCTCGCAATCGCCATCGTGTTCATTTTGACAGTTCTTGTATGAATGTGACAGCTAGCTGATTCCGATGCCAATTGTCAGCCCATACATGAACTGTCAAAATGAACACGATGGCGATTGCGAGCGAGTTAGGTAATAAGCATACTGGTCTGTCAAATGTTTCAGTGCCTAGATTCTTATGATTTCGAAATTTGATATTTTGGGTATAGGGAACATGGTCCCTTGAAAATATGGTATTATATAAAACTAATACAAAAACGAACAATATAAAGTATAGTATAGTGAGAATCTGATATTTTGATGAGCAGGTATGTCGGCATTTGGTATTTTACAATTATGGTTTTAAGGGAATGAGCGGTTTTGTCTGTCTGGCAGCTGAGCAAATATCAAACTGACATATGTACTTAAAAAGACAACATAACGTTTAACTAATAAAAGCTTCACAAACGTTTATGTATAAGGGGTTCGTGTTTTTACAGTCCATTTCACACCACTTTCCTTTTTACTTATTCTATATGCACATCTTTACTTGTTTAAGTCGACAGATAAAAATAAAACTATCATGAAAAGCAACCGTAACATTCATAAATCAACTATTTCGATTTTATACCAGTTGCAGCAATTGCTTACTTTAGTGAGCTTATTTTCGTAGTTGTTCTACATATTTTCGATCCTCTTTAAATTTTTAATCAACGAGTACTTAAATGTTGAGGAATATATTTATTTTAAATGCGTTTCGCCACTGTCCAATTAATATTGAAAATTTGATTATACCTCATTGACAGTTTTAATAATATTACAAGGAAAAATTACTTACGGTAATATAACACAAACAAAAACCAGTGTTGGTTTCAGCGAAACAGCATTGACTTCCATACGGCTTAAAATGTAGATGGAATTTGTTACGACAGCTAAGCACATTTTTACTTTTACCTATACTGATTAAATTGATGTAATTATAATATTGAATGATGAAATAAAAATAAACAGCATTATTAAACAAAGTCAAATCGATTTGTCAAACAATTACAGTAGACATAGTTCCGCGGCCATAGTTAGCAAGCGTACGAGTAGATGTATAAACGATAATATCTGCACGTAAGCGATATTTTATCTCTCTTACGCCTAAAAATGGGTAGGAGTTGCTTTCGTCGTGCAGAGACTTTGTTTATACGTATGTTGCATATTTCAGTTATTTTTAAAGACCCTTGTCCACATCAATCGTTTTCAAAAAATGTGTACGTACTAAAGAGATTTTTTAAATGCTTCGTGTTACGATAGTAGGCCATAGATACAAAATATGTAGGTACATTGTAAGTTTCGTAGCACAAAGAGAACAATTAACATTTTGTTAAATTATTTGCTTTTGAGATACATTTTTTTAAAAACGACTCATCATTCATCAATGTCAAAATATTAAGGTAAGACACTACCTTAAGAAAATATTCGTATGAAGCAAAATTATTTCATGTTAAATGGACAATATTATTTGCAATGTAATGGCCTTGCTATGGGTTCTCCTCTTTCTTAGTCCATTGATGGTGGATATGTTTATGGATCATTTTGCTGGGAATAGTAATATAAGGTGCTAACGAATTAGGTACAGATATGTTTACAGCTGATAGTACTCTACACTTTTAGCACACTAATTTATTAAACATTAAAGGGTTTATGATAGTCTTTTGGAGAAAATTAGGGAAACAACTCAGCTACGTAAAAAAACCCTGTTAACGAGATAACTAATTGTTACTTATTAAGACCTCTTTGAATATCTTCTAAAACCACTTAACAATAACTTGACTGGCCACTTCATGTAGATAAATGAAATACTTAAGACAAATATCAGTGTCATGCTATATGTTGTGTGGTTGTTGGTTGCAAATAAATTTACTAAAATGACATGATATGAAAAGTTTTCCTAATTTCTATTTAAGGTTATGTAATTAATTTGATGTGAGGGAGGTACCATCTCTGAAAATATTGGTACCTAACTTATTCGGTGTAGACTTTTGAATACAAGAATAGGAACAAGAATAATGGCAACCAAAAGAATAGTCATGTGAAAAAGAAAGATCCCGTAGGAGATGCACGCCAGGAACTTGGTACCTAACTTGTTAGTATCTTATATTATATACAGGTGTAGTGCATACAGATTTTCCATGACATTTAGTTGAATTTTATCCGGTTTTCAACTTTAGTGACTGTGGGTAAATTATATTTAATGCATGTGGGTAGATCAGCTGGGAAGAATAAACAGTCTGAATCTTTTTGCACATAGATACCTTATACAATGTAGGCATCCACTAAGGAAGGATTTTTGGAAATTCCCACGGGATAAGGAAAAAACGGGAATTATATATTCGATTCCGAGTGACGCTATCTCAGTAACTATAATAACTACTCTTCAAATTTGGTACAAAAGTAGGTGATTACTAAACTAAGAAACGAATTTCAGGATTTCAGGAAAAAAACGGGATTTATATATTCAATTTAACGAAATCCTATGAACTACTACTCTTCAAATTTGGCATAGAAGTAGGCGATTATAATAGTAAAATAATGTTGTAATGAGTTTTGGAAATTCCCACGGGATAAGGAAAAAAACGGGATTTATATATTCAGTTCTACGGGATCGATTTTTCGTTTTACTGGTCGTATAAAACTGAAATTTGGCCTTCAAGTTCCCTTGGAGAGTGTAGGGGAGCACTACAAAAGGATTTCCAGAAATTCCCACGGGAACGGGAAAAAACTTAGCGCGTACGAAATCGCGGGCAAAAGCTATTTAGGATATATTTTAGGACAGCCCTTTAGGTTAGGTTTGTTTTATAAAAATCCTGCAATATTTACAGTTTCAGAAAAATTAAGGTAGCGGGGCAATGCGGAGGCTTGCTTGCATGCTTGCTTGAGTCCTTGCTTTACATGCTTGATTGCATACTTGCTTTCATGCATGCTTGCATGCATGCGTGCTTGCGTGCTTACTTGCATGCATGCTTGCTTGCACGCTTGCTTGCATGCTTGCTTGCCTGCTTGCATGCCTGCTTGCATACTTACATGCTTGCATGCATGCTTGAAAGCTTGCAGGTTTGGTTGCTCACTTGCTTGATTGCTAGCTTCTTTTAAATGCTCATGGTTCACGCGTGCGAAGCCGCGGGCAAAAGCTAGTTGTTTTATAAGTAAGAACCTTATTCAAATGTCGTTCAAGTTGAAAACCGCATGGAATTCAACGAAATGTCATGGAATAAAAATTGCACTACGTCTGTACCTACTACTTTATTTACGCTGTCAAAAATTTTCCATCACATAACCAACCCAACCTTATGTATCAATCGTGACTATAACTATAAATATGATGTAGCTTAACTAAAACTTTTCCCTTCATAACAGTAATCTCTTGTTTGGTCTAAGAACATTTTGTCTAATTTTGGTTTGACAATGATTTCATGTACCATCGAACAAATTGATTCCATAGCCACTGTGGAACCCTCTCACAGAACCTTTACTGTGACGTTACATAGAATTGACAAGGAAAATTATGTGACTTTTAGAATGAGAATGTTCTATGGTGGGCCAAGAATATAATGGTTTGACTGTACATATCCATAACAGAAATTAGGTGTAGGTACATCGATAAAACCAAAAAAGAGACAACCCTTCATTAGGTACAAGTAAAGGAATATTTTCACTTCAGCAAAGTTTGTCCATAAACCTGCAAGTAAGAAAATATTGCCCATTAAAGTACACTTATTCATTTTGATTGAATAGGCTACTTGCTGCAGAATTGCATTTCAGTAAGTAATACAATCCACGCAAAATTATCAGATTTTATTATTAATATGAATGATGGAAACTAGCTCTAGTCTCAGACATCCACACTAAAATACATTTACTTTTAGATCAAACACTGTTACTTATTCAATGGATTGGATTAGTGTTAGATGGTGGTAGCTATATCACAGGCTTAAACTTGACATCACACCACCAGCAAATTATGATCTAATCATAAGTTTGACCCATCTATGGCTTCTCAAGAAAAGGGTTGTGTCCCCCACAACCCAGGATCGCAATTTATGTGTGAATTTTACATTTTGATATTTACCATGAGCCTATCAGTGAAGGAAAAAACTGTGAGGAAACCTACACACAACTCTCAACTCTCATTCTGAGACGAGGCTTGTACCCAGCAGTGGGACATACATAGGCTGAAGATGAGATTATAAGTAAAACGATAGTTTCGCAGATATAACAGTTTGTAATTACCTAGTCATCATTGTTTGCATCGTCTGGCGCCGGCGTATGCCACGTGAGCCTTTCTTCATAGAACTGGATGACAACTTGTGGGCACCTCACATTCGCCTGTTTCGCGGGGACCAAATCTGCCTCATCGGTACCTTGCCACTTCATCAGGAACATCAGTTCCCCACTACTGTCCGTAGCACCTGGAAGATTAGTATTTTTATATCAATTTGGTCCATGGATAATGTGATATTTATAAATAAATAAATAAAATAAAATAAATAAAATCCATTTATTTCGTGTAACTAAGTGACACATATGTTGTTAGTACTACTTACACTAAGGGGTTAGTTACAATTGGCATTGTTCATTTTTTTTAAGGTGTGCTTTTAACACCTTTATTTGATAAAATGGACTATTTCAAGCAACTAATTTGAATATTATGCTTTTACGTAGCTTTGTTAATTAATAATAAATATTTTTTCGCTGTTTGATAATTCATGAATTTAGACAGAATCCCAATCGCCTTCGTTCGGCTGGCTATAAAAAAAAACGGCTTTGTCTATGGTTTTGTAGATTTGACAGTGACACGTGACAGTTGCCGTAGCCAAACTTTTTTTTTTAATTTTTGTGGCAAACATTCAATGCTGGATTCTGTCTAAAAACCCGGTCGTTCGGTCAAACAAAGGTTCAAAGTACTTTTACGAAAATATCTGCAATCATAAAGTATTTTTGAAATCGGACAAGATAAATCGGATAATTGATGGTTTTCCTCGAAATGGTTTTCGAATTGGAGCATACTAAAAAAAATGAACAATGCCAATTACATACACACAACACATACAATAAACGTAAGATGGGGGCACAGCAAATGGGGATATTTGCAATGGAAGTAAAAATTACTTTCAGAATGACCTCTGAATGACTGTTAGGTAGAGTTATCCCAATAAAGAATAGGCAATGGATGATATAGCAACTAAAAAAATTCATACAAAATTATTGCCAAAGTTTCATGCCAATGTGGAACGGTCATTTATTTTTTCTCTTTTTTTTCGTCGTACTCGTTTTTTTAGCTACCTAACTATGGACGACTGGACATATGAGGTAAGTACTATTTGTGCAGAAATTTGGTTACTCAGAAGAACAAAAAAACTCACCAATTATCTTCTCAGGTTCCAAGCCACGGTCAAAGCCAGAAGCTTTTTTGTCATCACTTTTAGATTTCTTTGCACCTTTGAGGTCTGGAGTTGCAGCAGAGGACTTGCGCTTCTTCACATCTTTGTCAATTTTAGTAGTTTTACCCTCTGAAACAACAGTTAAAAAATTTCCATGCAATAATAAAATCATGAAGGTATGCAAGAAAATGAAAGATAATTTGTGTATTGCATACAGTTATATTCTACTTTAAATACAAACTTAACACATTCACTACAGAAGACAACAATGTTAATATTTTTCATAAAGCATATGTTACTGTGTACTTAATATTAGTAATCAATAATCATCTCTCTGATAATTCAGATAGTAAAAATTAATAATTGAAATTGTACAATAAATGTTTTTATCCATCCTTTTATTTTTACTAAATATATTATTAGTTTGCATAGGTAACCATCACAAAAATACAGCTGCCTAATACTAGCCACTTTAGGTAACACCGGATCAACAGCTAGTTTGGATATGGCACCCAAAAATGTTTAGGAATCAAAGTGATCAATACAAGAATTTGTGTATGATTTTTGATATTTGATGTGGTAAATTATACTCGATATTTAACAAGGAGTCTTAAAAAAATTCTTGAATATTTCAGCAGGTGGCTTTTATAGCTTAATGCGCACTTGTAAACATTTTTCATCAACATTTTGGATTTAAAATAAGGGTACCCCCTTGACAGGTTTATGCGTGATTTGACTACAAGTAAAAATGGCGATGTGTAAAAATGTCCACTTGCATAAGTTCATGCGTATATAATTTTGCCAAAGTATAAAAATGTACACATGTATATTAGACCAAATATAAATATGTTGCGACAATAGACTAAAAGTAAATATGGCGATGTATAAAAATGTCCACTTGCATAAGTTCATGCGTATATAATTTTGCCAAAGTATAAAAATATACACATGTATATTAGACCAAATATAAATATGTTGCGACAATAGACTAAACGAAAATATGACGATGTATTTAAAAAAATAATTATTACTTGTTATATTTATTATGAGAAATGTAAATGTATGCATGTAAAATTTATTAAGGAATAAATGGCTATAATAATAACAATAATCGCTTTCTCAAGAAGGTTGTCCGCAGCCAGTGCGAAAAGATTAGATACCTAGTTTCTTTATCAAACCTCTTAATGATACTAAGATATATGTATTATTATAATCCTGGACCTATGTAAAGAAAGTAGTCATTTTTATATTCCGACTTGATAAGACTTAAACGTTCTGAAGTATTGGCTTTCTAATACTCAGACAAATTTATGTTTTACAGGTAGACATTTTTATACATCACTATTTTTACTTGTAGTCCATCCACACATAAACCCCTTGACACCATACCCTTTCAACATCAACCAATGTACGGTAACATTTGTCGATCATTTTTAAAAAATCTTGAAACATTGCCAGTCACATTTTACTTAACCACTTACTGAACTATTCTGGATTAATTTTAAAGAGACAGTGTATGAATGAGAGATAAAAGAACATTATGAGATTCATAAACCACTAGCTTCAGTATTAGTAATAGTGATCTACACATGCAGAAATCTCATTGGTGCACCTAAGTCTAACCAGAAAGAATAGAAATACAATCTTGGAGCACACTATCATTTGATTATTCTGTCAAAATTCTGAATCAACCAAACAAAAGAGCTGGTGGCACTAGCGATTGCATGCAGGAGCAGTGTAAGGATTTTCTGATAAAAAATACATACATACATAAATCACGTCTTTATCCCTTACGCCGTAAGATAGGCTTACGGGATTAAGTGCCTAAGGTAACATGACCTAAAGGCCACAGGGATAAAAATTCTGCTGCAACTAAATTATTTTAAATTGAATATGACTATTATGACCAATGGTATCTGTTGACCTCATAATGATTTCTATTCTTTATTACATGACTGTACACTACCTCAGACAGTCTGAAATATTAATTAAACTTAAACCAGTTAGATGTCCTGTAGACCTTATCTTTCCAACTAATGTAGAACCCACAAAAAAAAAATTCGTGTTTAATCAAGGGTCATATTGACTGACAGACTCATTAAACTGCACCAAATTTCAGACATTAATAAAAAAAAGCAAAAAAGTTGATAATTAACTCAATCAAGAATTCCTTTGCATAAGTCCATCCATGTCTATGAAAAACTCAAATGTTTTATTTATATTCATTGAGAAAAATGATGCAGTTTTTATTGTCTACTGAAAAGTAAGGAAATCTAACTTGCACTGTATTGCTAGCTAATACAACCTTTCTATCCCAACATAACTTATGAATACACTATTTATGACCTTGGATTTACCAGAACACCTAATAGGTTACACATGCAATTTAATTATCTAATTTGTTTCATCGCATTCCATAATTTATTTCAAACATATCATACCAAGTTGTGCCACCGGAGGTCCAGCTGTAAAATGAGTTTCAAAATCATTGCCAATGTGTATGCAAGTGTAAGGAAAGAGATTGATAGTGAGCATTTCAAGTGGACATGCTTAAGATTAGTAGAAGGTAGTTAATAAAACATAGATTCAACTGGATTTGAGTTAAGTTGTGTTTACAACACTAATGCTATCTAGAAGATGAGTGATGATCTGATGATGTCAGACAGGTTTTCTTAATGATGTAATTGTAGGTACTTGTAATGTGAACATTGAATTATTTTTTAGAATAAGTTTATTAGTCAAAATAAAAATTAATGTTTCAAAATTCAACAACAATAAAACGTGTAGGTACTCGACTTACCCGCTTCTTTCTTTTTCCTTGCCTCCTCAAAAGCTTGAATAAGGTCTGGGCAGTCAAGATTCTCCTCTGGTTCCCAAGTGTTATCAGCATCACTGTAGCCTTTCCACTTAAGGAAATATTCAACCTGCCAATGATTTTTAATTTAAAACAACGGAATAAATATTTACTAATCTATTAAACTAATCAACAATTAGAACTGGCTGGTGGAAAGAAAATAAGCTTTACCTTTCCATTGCGAACCCTCCGATCCAAGACCTTTTCCACGGAGAATTCTTCTTCGGGTTCCGCCTCACTTCCTTCTTTCTTTTTTTCAGACATGTTTACCTAAAATTTTAATAAGATTTGAAGTTTCTGTTATGTACGAGCCGAGCAGTAGTTCCTACGTTCGAAACGGCAACAGAACAAGCATAACCTACACAACAATATCAGCGAAAATATCAATGAATAAGCGTAGAAAACTTTGAATAAATTGAAACAAATATTTAAAGTGAGATGTAATTCAGTTATGTTTCATAAATAATGTACTATATTTTGTTATATCGTATAAAGAAGAAACAAACAATTCGAATCTATATCCCGCCATTTTGAATAGGAACCAAGCTGAAATAACAATTTAGTTAGACATTACTAAAACACTAGGAAAGCAGTGTATTATTATATTCCGGTAACGTTTATACAAAAACGAGATTGTTATATTTAATAAATAGAATCCGTACTTCAATAAAGTTCACCACAATGAAAAAAACCGGCGTCGCCTGGCGTCTTGCGGCTCGTGTTTTATTTTTTTATGCTTTACGAAACAGATAAAATAAAAACGATACAAACAATTAAAAAAAATTAACTGTCACGAAGAGTTGCGCCCAAATTCGATTAGGTACATGACACAACCGGTAAAGCAGTGATGTACACTAGATTTTAGTACAATTTATCAGTTTGTCTATGCTTAATTTTATAATGGCAACTTTATTTGGAAGATATTATAGTGATTTTGTAGGTAGAGGGCGCTATTAATTTTATTTCAGAAAGTTGAAGTTGAGAGTTGAGTTGAACGGGAAAGTTGTAAATAATTTTCCTAAAATATCGACGAAGCGCCTGTTAATCAAGCGTAAGATAAATAAAAGGTGACTCAATGATTACAAAGTGAATCCGGAAAGTAAAGGAAAACCAATAACGGAGTGCCATATGAAACAAAAAACTATCATTGCGCACGATACCCCAACGCCATTTTGAGGCGAAATTTTCTAAGTAAGTGCCAAGTATTTCGCAATAATACCGAATTTCACCCTCTCCGGGAGGGTGCAACAGATATTTGTCGATAATAGTGATTGTGAAAGGCGTCCACGGAGGCGCAAGTTTGTGATCAAGTGCAGTGACGGGTGACGGAGGTCTGAAATCGGTGGATGCGCCGAGGTGGGTTGCGGCGCCGTTCTTAGAGGTTCACATAATTAAATTACGGGTGTTTCGTAGTTAGCATATGCGAGAGTGCGGGATCGTGTGTGGGCGCCGGCGTGGAGCGATGCGCCAAGTGTTTTTGTTGCGGGCGGGGTTCGTGGTGTAGAGAATCGGCGTGGCTGGCTGCTGTTATCGCTGGCGTTTCCTACTGTTGCAGATAGCAGCAGCTCGGAGGATGGCCCGGGGTGGCGGGAGCGCTCTCATTAACTGACGGAAGCCGCCGGCTCTCAGCTGGCGCGAGCAGTATGTTATTCTTTCTCTTATTATGCCATGCATACCTCACTACATGTCTGCAATACGTATTAGAAGCAGTCAATCATTGATTTATAAAATATTTTCATGAACAGTGAACATTGCATTCTTATCAGCGGCTAGCAATGTCAGATTTACACTGTAGCTATATAAAAAATTGGACTTGAATATTTAATTTGATACCAAGCTTTAATTCTGTTACCTTTGTAACATTTTCTTTGGAAAAAGTATAACTAAACAAATAAACATATACTAAGTTATATTCCACACTGGAAAACTGGGTATTAAAATATAACAAAGAGGAAAGTATTAAAAATGTGCTGTCCTATGTCCTCCAAAACTGAATAGAATTTTTAAGTTCAATACAATACACAATTTAATATTGCACCTGAATCAATTTAATCACAGTTATTTGTTTGCAAATGAAACAGTTAAGATTAACTTAAGAAATCATGACATTATTGTCAGTAACTAAAGGCTGATGATCAATTTTATTAAGTAGAGTGAAATTGATGTTCAAGGTCAGTCCAATGACCAATAGTGTGTAATAGTAGAATAATTTTTTGCTTTTGTTTGTACCATCTTATAAGAAATTATTCTTACCAAATGACAAACAAATTTTAAATAATGGTGCTAATGATGATCCTTTAACGTTGGTATCTGCCAAAGGGAAACAATTAGATGTTTGTTATTTATTATGATGAAGCAATTCCTTTATGAGATAAATCCTTATATTTAATGATACATTTCAATCTATTTGCACAAATCTAGTTCAAATAACTGTTACATCTTAAGTTTTTAACAATATTTTTTTTATTTATGTGCACACTTGTATTGTATTTTGTCTTGTTTATTTTGCACAATAAAGAGTTTACATACATACATACATACACTTCTTTGTATAATATCATCAGTATATTGGAGCCTGGAGCAGCTTAAGTGTTTAAAAACATGAAATAAATCTTATTGTGTATGGTACTTTATAATATGCCAAATAGAAAAATATAGCTTTATAATTTTCATATATCCATGACCATACATACAAGAGGTTAAATCTAATTCAGCAATACACCCCACACTCAAAACACACACTGCAACAACACAGCAGTTTAGTCAAGGGCATAAATATATGGCTATTAAAAATTACCAAGACGTCAACAACACCTATACACCTTTATGCCATGAACAATAAGGCCAGTGACACATATATTGGACATGATGGCTGTATCAACATTTATGCCTATTACTGTACTTCTTGTAATCCAAAAGATAACATGCATGCTACAAGCAGTATGCACACATTATTACTCAATTCACATCACATGTTTACCACTGTCTGAAAAAGTCTTGTTTAATGCAAACCAATAATTATGTGCTGAATTGCTAAAGATTCACAAAATGTGTGTTAATATTTTTATCCAATTAGACAATATTTAGAACAACTGCTGCATTACTAGTTTGTCATGCTTCATTGCTAGGCAAAGACCTTGAATTACTACCACACCTCTATGTTATTGTAACAAAAAATTACATCCACATGATACTTTCTTCATTGAGAAGTAAATGACTCACTTTTTTTTATTCAGTGGGAGGAAGGATTACTTTATTCTGGACAATAATGATTATAATTTTATGAGATTTTAACTGACTAGAATTACTTTCTGGCACTCAGTGTCTCTGCTCAAAGTTGCTACAAGATGTGGAATACTTAGTTGTTACTTCAAAAGTGTGCATAATTTTGTGTTTATGAGAAAGCTAAGTCACATTTAACATAGATACAGATGGGGAATGAGCTAGACAGCACCAGCACAAAGCAAAATGGAACATACTGTGCAGGTAAAATAGAAAGACATTTAGTTCATAGTTATGTTTAAATTTAAAATGCATAGTCTTTTGTCATTGTTCTATCTCCATGTCCACATCCCTGTCAAAATTGGGTCACTTACATGTTTTTTTCAAATAGAAAGTGGTGGTTTCATTGTCCTTGTTGTTTGTCATAGATTATCCTGATGTTTATTGTCATTGCTTATGATTTTATGAAAATTGTTTTTTTTTTTCTTGTAAGAACCTTTGTATTGACAAAACCAGGCAGTATTTGTTACAGAGGGTGACAGCATAAAAATATATGTTTTCACCAGCAACCAGCAAACTGCAAGTTTCCAATGCAGTCACTCTTATAATAAACATGGCCTGCTTTTTTATCTATAACAATTACCTACAAGTAAGCTGCAAAATAAATTGACATATTATTTCAGATTAAGATGCCACGTCCTGGCAGCCTCAAGGACCCAGACATTGCGGAGCTTTTTAGCAGACATGATCCCGAGAAGATCTTTGAAGATCTTCGAGAGATTGGCCATGGGTCCTTTGGAGCAGTTTATTATGCTCGTTGCAATCTCACCAAAGAGATTGTTGCTATCAAGAAAATGTCCTATTTGGGAAAACAGAGTGAAGAAAAATGGCAGGACATCTTAAAAGAAATTAAGTTAGTGCTTTCAATTTTGTTTTAGTGCTTTATTCAATGGAAAGGCCAATTCACTAAATGCAATATTCCGGCCACCTGGTTTCCCTAAAGCATCAGTCACATTGTTACACAGATTAATCAGTATGTAACAATAGTATTCCATACTTAATTTAAAAAATAAAACAATATATCAATAAGAGCCAATTAGCATGGATTAACAAAGCAACTAAAATTAATACTGTGAATTGTAGTTTAACTCGCTGATCAATTTTTTACTTAATTTTCCTGTAAGCTTTTTTAAACAAGGAATATTTTCCTTTAATTACAAATATTAGGTAACAATAGACCCATAATAGTCTTAATATTTATGCAGGTTTTTAAAACAATTGGAACATCCAAACACCATAGAATACAAGGGGTGCTACAAAAGAGAACATACAGCATGGCTCGTCATGGAGTACTGCGTTGGCTCTGCCTCTGATATTATTGAAGTAAGTATGCAAAACAAAACATGACAGTTTTTAATTCACACTAAAAAATAAAAATAAAGATAATATATACAGTCATTTATAGATAACACCCAAATTTACACCACACGAAATATACAGTTGTTGAACTTTTTTGTCATGAGTCATGGAATCTCCTCACAATTTTACTGAATGCATCCATTCACAAGTTATACTATGACATGTGTTTTAGGTGATACACAATTTGATATCCTAAAACGATGATATCACTATGATGTTTGAATTCCGAGAATGTTACTAAACAGTGAATGTGTTGGGGTATCAAGAAGTGTTTAGTGGTTACATAGAATTTGTTATCAGTCGAATCGGAGCGCACTGTACGTCTTATCGATTATCGAATTGTTGCGTGTTTTTCCGATAGTTCCAAAGGATGTTGGAAGTGTTGAATGTTTCAGCGACAATTTGATTATTAAATAATTAATTAAACAAATTCGGCATATAAGTAATAAGGAATGGATGTAATGCCTGCCGACTTGCCGGAAAAGCTGATTATTCGGCATGTTTCATAGTCAGCGTCTGTTTTGGCATAATGCAACGGATAGACAGTAATTTAACTTGTTTTATTTAAATGGATATTGGTAGTTTTACAAGCGTTTCCATCGCTACCAGTAGTCTCATATTTTGAACATACTAGCTAACATTGGTATAGTACTGCAACCGTAAACTTGATGACAACGCAAGTG
This sequence comes from Pandemis corylana, assembly GCA_949127965.1. Classification (NCBI taxonomy): domain Eukaryota; kingdom Metazoa; phylum Arthropoda; class Insecta; order Lepidoptera; family Tortricidae; genus Pandemis; species Pandemis corylana. The sequence continues at coordinate 7,494,766 of OX421864.1, read as the reverse complement.
CGGTTACCAAGAAAGTCAATACAGTTTGCAAAAAAAATTGTATTAAAAAATCATATTTGACCAAAACTTATATCACCCATCTTTATCATGCATTTCTATTCCCAAGGTACACAAACGCCCTCTACGCGAAGAGGAAATCGCGGCCATCTGCGAAGGTGTCGTAAGCGGGCTATCATATCTACACAGCTTGGGTAGAATCCATCGCGACATTAAAGCTGGCAACATCTTGCTCACCGAAAATGGCACCGTCAAGCTTGCCGACTTTGGCAGTGCCAGCATCAAATGTCCGGCCAATAGCTTTGTGGGGACCCCGTATTGGATGGCGCCGGAAGTCATATTGGCTATGGATGAAGGGCAGTATGATGGGAAGGTGAGTGATATATTTATGTGAAGTAGGTACTTGAAAAGTATGTTTTACTGTCGATTTTTGTCACTGGTTGGATTTGAACATTTGGCCAATGATAATGATAATTCGTTATTTTGACGAGCATGTTTACGATTTACAACCAAAATAATTTTGTCTAGTCTAGCCCTTTGTGGGGCACGGAAACGTCAATATAGAGTATGCTTAATAATTTTGATTTCTAAAATTTCTGTAACTTCGGTTTTTTTTTATATTATTTAACCAAGTGATTGTTACAGGTGGACGTGTGGTCTCTCGGCATTACGTGTATCGAGCTAGCGGAGCGCAAGCCGCCCTATTTTAACATGAACGCTATGTCCGCTCTTTACCATATCGCCCAAAATGACTCTCCCACATTACAAGTAAGTGCCTAAGCCTAAGGTAGATAGTCAAACAATGTGTTCACAGTGACCATTTTAGTCTGAATTCGACTCAAAATACTACGAAAGAGAACTGTTACATTCAATTTCGACATACCTGAGTTGTCGTATGCTGCTAACATAAGCTGGAATGATGCGTAACGACAAGATTTGCGAAACCCAAAAAACATGCCGGTGACGCAGTGAAGTTTATGATTTTCTAACTTTAATGTACATGCAATTTTACGTTAATATATCCGCAAGCGTATGTCGACGTCAAGAGTTTTGCTTGCCAGCCGACAGCTGTAAATGTATCATCACAAATTACTCATTTTATAGGCTCCCGAATGGTCTGACACGTTTCGTTACTTCGTCGAGGCGTGTCTGCAGAAGAACCCTCAAGATAGACCTTCGTCCATGAAGCTAAAGTCACACGCGCACATCACTAGGCCGCGCTCGCCTAACGCGCTAGTTGATCTCATACAGCGGACCAAGGCGGCCGTGAGGGATCTCGACAATCTGAATTATAGAAAGATGAAGAAGATACTGATGGTGGATGCTGACAATGAGAGTGCTATAGGTGAGATGAGGCTGACGTTTATTTACTAATCCTCTATTGATTCCGAAATCGACCAATTGTTACACTTTAATCACTTTACACATAAAGAAATACTGTATTTTACCATAATAGCCTATTTAGACTAAAAAAAGTTAATAGAATATCAGTTGATCTCATGTTAAATTTAGTGATAGTTCATTTTGTCAGGGTTTGATGCAAAGGTCCATAGAAAAATACTGAAAGTCATGCAATATCAAGTTGCTTTTTAATTTTGTAACTTTTCTGTATTTGTACAAAATGGGAACTATCGCAGTGATTCAACTCTGGCACGTTTACTAAAATCGTCGCACTAATAAGTAACTCAATCCTCAGGTGACAGCGAGGAGACAGCTGAGGAGCGGTCCGGCGGCGACAGCTCCAAGTCCAACTCGGCGACGTCGGAGCACAGCGCGGCCGGCGCCTCCAGCCAGTCCTCGTCCTCGGGCAGCCTTCGGCGAAGGCCTAGACCGGTGAGTACCACACTACGCGTGCAGTAACTAGGGCGGTGCCAGTGCGCAGAACTTTATACCAGTTTGCAGCTGGCGCATGAAAGACTGGTTACGGGATACAGCATGGACTACCACTTTCAAATCGCTTCTAAGATGATCAATTTGACCTACAAACGAGTCAGTAGTTTTTCAAATACGCTTTCCTTTCGTTTTATTTTCTATTTAAATTTCTTATTTAAAAAAAACGAATAGTAGCCGCTAATAAAGACGCCCCAAGACATGTTACAGAATTAATAAAAATGTAATTTATGTTGTAAAATTAGAGCCCGAATGAAAGGGTAAATTATACATAGAAAAATAATCTGTCTTCAGCAGGACTCGAACTGCACATCTGAAGCAAAACAAGCCATTGGAGATTCGCTAGCCAATTCCGCCACAGAGGCCTATTTCGGAGCGGATGAAATAATAAACTTCAATTCAGTGGTAAATCTATTGACGCGTCATCCATTCTTGTTTTTGTCCCATGAAATCAATGAAGTTTAGGTTCATTTTGATGTTGCTGCTAGTTCTTTCAACCCAGGTTATCCGACCGACAGGATTACCCGTAAAAAGATGTTACAACTCGCTTACTTAACATGTTTGTTGTTCATTCATTGTTGTTAGTACTAACAGTTACATAAAAGAGTAATTGTAAGGGTGGCGTTGCTATCATTTGTGTTCATCATGTACTTGATTTAGCGCACTGTATGTCTATGTTTTACCTTTGACCGTCATAATCCCGGTTTCTCATGATTTTGTTATTTTTTTAAAGAATCTAGGTCTTAAAATTGGTGATAAATGAGCAAGGGTCACTTGGTGATACGTGGACAACACCCATGGACTCCCGCGACACAGATGATTGTAGGTGCTTTGCCAGCGTAGAGAGCTAAAACATATATTGTTTATCCTATGTACCCGTAATTTAACCGACAAGCAAGATAGGCGTAGCAAATAAGATGAGACAGACTTGATGTTACACAATATTTAAAATGTTACCTTGACACTGCTGCAATGTTACTAAAACGTCCACATACTTTTACAATAATTTGAATGATTATTGATTATGTTCAGGAGTAGTGGGGACGGTAAGTAGAAATGGAGAAAGATTAAAACATCACGAACATGGTCTGTCTCCTCACACCTCACATTCTCTGGGTCTAGATTAATTTCTACACCCCATAGTTGTCCCACTTTCTATGTTGTTGAGATAAAATTTGTCTTGTTGCAGCCAATCAACGCGAATCACCATAGTCAACAGCAGCCCTACCAGCACCTCAATCACCAGCACTCTTCACATTCTACGAGGTATGTCTACTGAGATATATGCACTCATCATTCTCATCAATTGGTGACCCACTGCCTTCCTTCATTTGAAGCCTAACGTTTGTATTTCCAGCGGCTTAACAGGCTGATTTATTATAAAACATTGAATAAAGAGACGTATGGGAGTTGGTCATCAATATTTCATGTTGCTTGTAGATGTCATACTGCGCACTCTTCCTTGTGTCACTTCTTTCGTCAGTGTTGCACGCTCCATGTTACTTGCAGTATTAGTGTACAGTTGTTGAATCTGTGCAAGTTTAAAATGTATACATTGAAATAAGAAAAAAAATGTTTATAAAAAAGCTTGTCAGGCCTGATGCGAATTAGATCGTAGGCGCTTGTTCACTGGTCACTCGCTTCATTCACCATAGCGCACGCCCCGCACTAGAGCGCAAACTTACCTTTCAGAGTTCGCAAGCGCTGGTTTTACTCATGTTGCTGTTTCCTACGCAGAGAGAGCGAGAGCCCTCTGCCGGCTACCAACGACGACTACGTAAACAGGGACGCGTTGAGAGAGTTCGCCAATCGCGACTCGCTCTGTGATGACTATTCGGATGACTACGCGAATAGGGAGGCGATACGCGAGGCGCAGAGAGAACGCGAGAGGGAACGCGAGCGGCAGGGCGAGTATAGGGAATACGTGAATGCGCCTTCGACGTGGTCCTCGCAGCAGGAAAGCGGGGACGACAACCGCAACACGCAACGCCGGCAACCTAATAGAGGTGTGTGTTATTCTCTCACTAACATGCAGCTGCGTCTCTTTATGGCGTCACAATAACAAAAGCAGCGGTCGACACGTTAGTCCAACAAGTAACAAGAAACTAACACTGAATTAAAACTAGCTTTATATATTATATAATATAAGAGTGATGTAGATTTACTGGGAAGAGAATAAAACGTCAAAAAGCAATATCCACTTGATGTTGTGCTCTTATTTGTTTGCACGCACATGTTTGTGTGTTTCAAAATTCAACTGCCATTCGCAATACTCTCAACTCATTCAGTGCAAATTACAAATGATGCACGTGTGTTGTGTGTTTAAATATTCGTATTACCTAAGAGATGGACAGCACTTAAAAATTACTCCACTTCCGGGACATGGCTAGAGTCCTCAAATGAATTATTTCCACACAACCATTGTTAAGAACAACTAGCATATTTGCCGTTTCAGAATTTTTTTCCTTATGACGCGTGCATATTCTATAAGAGCGCTAGTTTTATTCAAGTATTTGGTTATTATGAATGTTGTGATGTTCCAGTGAGCAACAACGTGTCGGCAGCTCTGTCGCTGGTGTCCGAGCACGGTGCTAACAACTTCGCCACGATACGTACAACCAGCATCGTTACCAAACAACAGAAGGAACATAATCAGGTAATAATTTGCACCGGTCATTCTGTAAGGCTGACCCTTAGCCAGGCAGTGATCATATAGCCAACACTTGAAAATGAAAATAATTTAAAATGATAGAAAAACTTTTTTTTCGCTATGTCTTAATCTGTATTCCAAAGTAGGTAAGTCGCGAAGTTTGGCTAAGGGTTCATTATTTATACAGATAGCAGGATAAAAGTTGTTGTGATACGTGCGCCATGTTATTGTAAGTTTAGTCTTAGTAGTTACTTTCACTGGAAGGGTCCACAGGAATTATCAGTGATGCTCTAATTGGTGCCTAATCTTACTGAGATATTACGTACTAGCTGTTGATGAGCTGTCAGCTGTAGTATTTGTGTAAAAGAGTATATTTCCATAGATCACAAATTGCTAGAGATTTTGGAGTAACGATGCATTAGCAAAATGCGCGGTACTGACTCGCAGTGTTGGACGAAATATTGAGCCAGAGTCTTCTACCACCCGGTTCTAGTTATGTAAAACGGCTCTTTGAATAGGAGTCTACAAAGATCAATCACTTCTGTTTTGCGCAGGAGATGCACGAGCAAATGTCTGGCTACAAACGTATGCGGCGCGAGCACCAAGCCGCGCTGCTGAAGTTGGAGGAGCGCTGCAAAGCCGACGTGGACGCGCACAAGGCGCAGCTCGACCGCGAGTACGACGCGCTGCTGCAGCAGCTCTCTCGCGACCTGGAGCGTCTGCAGGTAAGGACCACAGTCTGCGATCCAGCCATGAACACCGCCCGATCTTGTCTATAAATAAATACAACTATTTGAACACTTCGCTTTATCATACTTGTTGAGCTGTCTACTTACCAAGATGTCTTTTAGCTTACCAAACCTTATAGCCGACGACCGGATAACCTAGCTACGGAATCTGACTATGAAATTTAAGGTTGGTTCTCAGTTGGGCCAGATATTATGTTTGAAAAATAGAGGTGGTTGTTCTGGAGGTTCCATCTGTATTTATTTATCTTAATAAGTATGTTTAGCCGCCGCTTAGTATCCATAGTACAATATTTGCTTAGTTTGGGACTAAGTCAATTGATGTCAATCGGCCAAAGATATTTATTTATTATTTATACAAAAATGCCGATATCGTCTGGATTCTAAGAGGCATTTCCCACAAATTTGAGCATAATCGCGTTCGCTAACACCAGGTTGAGCCGAGATTGGTTAGTTTTATTGATTCAACCATTTGTTTCACTTACCAAGACGAAGCACGCTCAAGAACTGGAGCGCAAAACGAAGCAGAACGCGGCGGCTGAGAAGAAGCTTATGAAGGACATCTCGACGCGGCAGGACGCCGACCGCAAGGCGTTCGAGGCGCAGCGCAAGCGCGAGTACAAGGCCAACAAGGAGCGCTGGAAAAAGGAGCTCAGCATGGACGACGCCACGCCCAAGCGGCAGCGGGACGCCACGCTACAGTCAGTACCTTCTCCTTTATAGTTTACTAAATTTTTCATCAAAATTCGTCTAGTATAGCCATGATTATCAATATCCAGCTAAAAAGTAAACAAAACATCTTAATTAAAATCTAAATTGTGTACAATTTCAGCCATGTTCGCAAATAATAACATTTACAATATTAGTAGATGTATGTAGGTTTTTTTATCAAACAACTTGTACAGAAACTGCGCAGACTGCTTGAGTCTCGAGTTTTGGTCAAATATTATCTTGTAGTTTACTCACTGACAACGCATTATACGGTTCAATTATAGCGTAATAATTGCCTGCAGTTTTTTCTCTCATCGCTAACTGGCCGGGCCACAACCGGACCCCGGTCCTGTGTACTGGGAATCACTGGCGAAGATCTAATACTGTAAACTATAAATTAATTTGCAGGTCGCAAAAGGATAACTTGAAGCAGGCAGAGGCGGCAGAGGAGGCGCGGTTGGTGCGATCGCAGCGCGAGTACCTTGAGCTGGAGCTCCGCCGGTTCAAGCGGCGCCGCATGCTCGCCGCGCACCACAAGGAGCAGGAGCTACTGCGGGAGGTAACACCATAACCACACTAAAGCAGAGACTCCAGTTCTAAGCCGTGTTATCGCGACCCGTATGCCAGCTAAGTGTCCAGCCGTACAGATCGCAGCCCGTGCATGACTTGAGTTGAGACTAATATTGAAAGAGATGCGTTCTTGTTCGTTGTCTATTGAATCACTACAGTACTGCAAAAAATGTATATCAAATCAAATCTTCAATATATGTATATGTAAAATTGATCATTCGTGTACTCTACTCAACATAAAGTGCATGAATTATTAATTTAGTGTGTTCAAGACTAAACATAAGCATTCGACGTAGAAAATTAAGAATCTGTGTGTTTCTTTGTCCAGGAGCTGAACAAACGACAACAACAGTTAGATCAAGCGCACGCCATGCTGCTCCGCCATCATGAGAAAACCCAAGAGTTGGAGTATCGACAGCAAAAAGGAGTGCATGCGTTGAGGTAAACAGATCAATCGTTTAAAGTTAACTATTTTATCACTATGTTATATTCACTATGGCAGTCGGCAATAATCATCATATTGAACGCATACCGACAAAGTAAGGTTCACAGCTTTCCGACCCGTGAGAGAGCGCTCTAACCCGATGTGATAGTGCACTTGCAATGCAAAAACTTACTTATCTCGTTTGTACCAACTTTGCATAATATCTATCTACTAGTCTCGTTGGTAAACAGATTAATACCTTTAGAGAATAGCCTTTAGTTAAATAGCGCAATTATAGGCGTACTTCGTTAATGATAATGTTGTATGGTCAGGGAGGAGCAGCTGAGCAACCAGCACGCGACAGAGCTGGCCAACCAGCGCGAGTACATGGCGCGCGCCGAGCACGAGCTGCGCAAGAAACACGCGCTGCAGCTGAAGCAGCAGCCCAAGAGCCTCAAGGTAACTTATATCATCACTGCTAGGGGAGCTTGGAGAGCCGGCGAGCGCGGATTACGAAATCGTTCATCAAGAAATCGCTTCGCAAGGAGATTCACGAAGTTAGTGCCTAACTGTGCGGCGTATGTGTCACTACAAGACGCGACTGACGTGGCGAGCGGCTTTGTTCATTGCGCACTCGAGACGCTCACCGTACAGCGGGTGATTAGTAACACGCGCAATGTATTTGAAAAACGTTTGCTGGTTGCGCGTTACTCATGGCCGGGCGTGCTACTGAAATTAGTATAGATTCGCGACAAAAACTGTTGAAGAATCATACTAAAAGCATACCAAAACAGTTTCTCAGATCCACGCCTTGATCTTATATCGTAATTTGAGAGGCGAAAGAGTAAATTAATGTTTTCATTTACAGCAAAAGGAGATGCAGATCCGTAAACAGTTCCGTGAGACGTGCAAGATCCAAACGCGCCAGTACAAGGCCCTCAAGGCGCAGATTCTACAGATGACCGCTAAGGTAAGTTTTTAAATTCCTGAACTGTCTCTTTTAAAAGACATTTTTCTTTTATAAAGTTTACATCGACCAAGTAAAATAAAATCGAAGTTTAGTACAAGTTTTTGTTTTGATCACTTCCAGGAGCAACAGAAGGAGGTGATAAAGTCTCTGAAGGATGAGAAGCGGCGCAAACTGGTGCTGCTCGGAGAGCAGTACGATCAGAGCATCAGCGAGATGCTACAGAAGCAGACCGTGCGGCTCGACGAGAGCCAGATGGTGAGCTCTTCAAATTATAATACTAATTCATCGTTGTTGGGATTAATTCTATACAGACGAAATCGTGTGCAACAGTGAACCATTATTGTATCTTGCAAGAGTAATACGGCGAATGCAATTCGATGAAGTGCAAGTATGACATTTTGCGCAGCCTAATGTAATGTAGTGATATTGGTTTGCTGTGGAAAATGAGGCAAGTATTGATGTGATATTTTTTTCTAAAATTTTTTTTTAATTTCAGATGGAGTGTCAGCAACTAAAGATGCAACTGGAGCACGAGCTGGATATGCTGACGGCGTATCAGAGCAAGAGCAAGATGCAGGCCGAGGCGCAGCGCAACCGCGAGCGGCGCGAGCTGGAGGAGCGCGTGGCCGTGCGCCGCGCGCTGCTCGAACAGAAGGTACGCCCGATACTGGCAAGAATGTTCTTGCGTCTCGTGTCTTGAAATCCTCGCTACGCTCCGGATTCTTCCTATGAACCACGAGCGAAGCGAGTCCTTGAGTGCTTCCCTAACTCGGATTTCAATCAAAGCACTTGCATCAAACTACACTTTGCAGCCTTGTATATGAATGTGTGATGTTGTTGCAGATGGAGTGTGAGTGCGCACAGTTCGTGGCGGAGCGCGCGGAGCGCACGCGCATGCTGCACGAGCGGCACGAGCGCGAGCTCGACCACTTCGACAACGAGTCTGCGCGTCTCGGCTTCAGGTACAATACTACAATACTACTACAATACTACAATACAATAACTTTATTGAAAACAGAAAAAAAGGTATACAGAATATTACAAGGTAACAATAGGCGGCCTTATCGCAGGTACCGCTGCTTTCTACTCTCTAACCTGTGCTAGTGGTTGCCGGTAAACTCGCGGTATATGCGCTCAACAAACAACTACGTGCTTGTTGATCGCGATCACGTTTATATTAATACATAACAACGGTTTACGGCGGATATTTATCCAAAGAAGCCGATAAAAAGCTAGACTACGGTTGAAATCCGGCTATTAGCTTAAAAAGGGTGGTTATTGATTTTTCTCAAAAATGTCCGGTAAAGTCGTCATTGTTAACTACATATCAGAACAGGAAGTTAATTGTTGCCGGTCAGTCCAAAATTAAAAAAAAAAAAAAAAACATTACTGTCTAGTTATTAACTTTTTAAAAATGCAAATCACCATTATAAAAGAAAGGCACAAGACTTAAAACATCAAATTAAAAAAAAAAAACTAGTACGATAACGTGTTTATCTGTGTCTGAAATAGCTTTAGGTGTTCTGGGTAGAAAAATACACTCTTCAAATGCCATTGACAGAAAAAGGCGGCAAAGCAAAACAATTTTCACTATTTTATTTTCATTTATTTTTGTTGTTGTTACCTATATTTTCGATTTTTGAGAAAAGCCCTATACTTGCCTCGGCCAGAATCATAGAGCAAAAACAAAGAGGAGGTGTGGTAATAAGATTTCCCTATGAAACAACGCGTGACATTTTGCGGGGTGAGGGGTTGTGGAACTCCGCCCACTTTTCAATTTTCCATCCGTCGGTTAGTAGCAAAACCACTCGCCTACCTAGTTCAGCTATCTCACACTAGATGTCAATTAGTGTAAAAGTAATGGGACGTACTCAGAACTTTGAGTTTCAAAAAGTTTGTGTAATAAATGAATAAAATAAGAGTAACCATTTTTACTGATTTAGATGTATATTGTACTTATGTAAAATAATAGACAAATTATTATAACGAACATAATTTTATTTACAAAATTCAATTACCTGCGAAAATAAAGGCATATTATTCAAATTAGTTGCTTGAAATAGTCCATTTTATCAAATAAAGGTGTTTAAAGCACAGCTTAAAAAAAATGAACAAAGCCAATTATGTTAATATGGATAAAATGTTTATTTAATATTCTAAGTTCTTTCAATTCATGAACAGTCACGGAGAATAATATGTATACAACTCAGAACTTTGTTACTTCAAAATATTTGCTATTAAAATGTATTGTTATTTCATTACTGACCATAGCCGTGCGTTATTCGGTAAAATTATTTGATTCTAATTACGGCTCTGGATATTTTTGACGTTGAAAATAGTTGTTCTAATTGACGATAGATGGCGGCCTGTTCACAATATATTTATAAAACTACTAAAGTACTGTTTTGGCGACTAAAAAGTATTTAGGACTAAATGTATACTTTAGTTTTCAGTATACACGTATGATTATTACAATATACTAATGCGGAACTTTACGTACTTATATTTTTAATTCACAAAAGTTACGCCATCTAGTGTCGAGAAGTATAATTTATACTTGAAAGCCGAAAATTTTCTAGAACTATTTTAATAATTACGTATAAAATTACTTACAAATGAAATGTGATACCATTCATAGCATCAGAACGTCTGTCTGAATAACTTTGACACGATAAAACACAACACTTTCATCCTTTTCTTCTTAAAACCGCGAAAACACACCGATAATGCGAGTCTCGATACATGTGCACCTGACAAACGCTGACAACATACTGACTAAGCCCCGCCCACAATGATGACGTCAGGACCTAGTTGAAAATCACAGTGCACAGTTGCTTAGGCCAGCTCCTCTTTGTTTTTGCTCTGTGGCCAGAATAGCATTGCTGGCTTCGTATTATTAAACGGACTCGCAAGCTCGTCCGTTCAAACCAATACTCAGCCAGCAATTGCCTACTTCCTGGCCAAGACAGTAATGTACTATTATTACCAACCAGTTATTGCCTACTTCCTGGCCTAGACAGTAATGTACTATTATTACCAACCAGTTAATTCTTGATGATAGCTTCATTGGATTGCGAATCATATCCAAATGTAAACTTAAAATGTATAAAAGGCTTCACATCTATCGTTTTGATGCAAATGTTATCTTTTGTCTGTTATTTTCAAACTGGGGTCATCCTTTACCGAAATAATGTGTCATCATAAAAACTTGCTTAAATTTATTTCGATGAATGTGCGGTTTATAACTACTAGGGAGAAATGACTGTTATAAAAATTACATAAATATTTTGAACGTGATATGCGACATGAAAAAGCAGAATTTTAAAATAACTGATGTGATATTTTTGTGTAAACAGTGCAATGGCGATCGCCGAGGGCAGCCGAGACGGGTTCGGCGAGGAGGAGCAGTCGCTGTCGGGCTCGATGCTCTCGCTCGCGCACAGCAACTCGTCCGCCTCCTTCCCCGCCGGCTCGCTCTAACATGCACTGCATACAACCATGCTTTTGCCAGAAGCAAGTAATGTTTCTTGTTGCCATTCTTCACACTCCTTTGCCAAATACCCTGTGTCCAGCGCCAACACGGGCTTATTTATTAGCAGATTCCTTTTAGGCGGTAACATAGTACTGTCCAGCCTTAGCTAAATTAAATTTAGAGTCCTAGCGATGGCCTATTGTGTATACGTTATCAGATGGTCCGTTACGCTTTTGGCAAGAGCGTAATAAATTCGTTTCCCCGTTTTGATTACTGAGACTGTTCGGCCCTCCCCCGGAAAGAGTTTATCGTAGCGATAATTATAAATGTTAAAAAAATGGCAATTACAAATTGTTACGCTGTTATTTGGCAACATCGATTGGCCACCTTGTTTGTGATTATGATGTTTTTTGTTATGTCTTCCAATTATGAATGTGCTACAGTGTTCGCGTAATCAGTGTCGGTGGTTCGGGAGGGCATTTCCTACTCTACATTATTAAGTTTATGCACTCCATAATTAAATAATTCTCTTAATAATAGCGACAACGTGGTTCTGGTTTTTTTATAGGAAATCCGTATTCTAATCTAACACTAGTTTATAGCAAATGTAATGTTACAGGATAATAATTTAAAGCTAGTTCCGATACAGTGTTGTGTCTGTTTGTGTTTACCTCGCGCCCGACCCGCGTTGTCGCGCAACTGCGACTAGCATAATAGCAGGTCGCTTTTGATACAACTACGTATGAAGAGTGACCCGTTGTATTTGCTCGTCAGTGTAGCAAGGCATATTTGTATGAAGATGAAGTGGATCGCGAATCTGTACCGACAGTGTGTTATTTAAATTTAGCAGTCGTGTGAGAATGAAACGCTTTTATATTAGACATTTTACGCAATAGGGCTCGGGCCCGTTGGTCTCGCCGAGGGCACGCCCCGTGCTACTTCTTCATTCGATAAATGTGAATCTTCGCTCCCTTTTGACCACATCGAAACACCTCGTCAGGTGACTCAGAATATGGAGACTATTTTCTAAATACATTTGAAAAAGAAAAACTATTTAAAAAATAAACGATCTCTTAGTCGTAAGAAATATAAACATTTTTCTTAAATTCAATCGTTAGGATATTATTAGACCGTCCATCTACAAAAAGCAATATTTTAACATGCGCTAGATCAACGGAGCCCGGCCTAGTAGAGGGCATGATTAAACTAAACACTTAGTACTCCTGATCTACTTGTATAATATCTAGTTTTCTAAGTTTCTATAGTGGTTTAGGTAATTTTTAATTCATGTTGCTCGATCGAGTACACCAGGATTTAAATTTTGAAAAGTACCATGAACACGTCAAATGATATTTTAAGGTAAACTTTGTAGTTGAGAAGTTGATTGAGAGCGTACGCTTGAGAGTTGGACGCAGAGGCATTAGTAGAGGAATGTATAGGTAGTCTGCTCACGCGACCCCGAGCCCGCGCCGCCGCCGCGCCGCGACACGACAAACTTTAGATAGTCCAAATTTTTATATTCATATCATTAGTTTTTACTTTAGAATCAATTTTTGCGTGTAATTTATTGTAAGTTTAATTCTTTAACGTTGAACTGAATATGCTTTCGCCCGAGTTAAAGATTGATGTGTATGGAACTCCGCGAGCTCTTTATTAGATTTTAATTATTCAATGCTTTATTGAAACGTTACAAAAACGCAGGTGCTCAGCAAAGAATAGCGTAACCGACTGCCAATTGAGTTTGTAAATATGATAAAATATTTATACGACGTTTGTATTTAGCAAGCACACATTGCCTTATTCCGTAGTGGCGCAGGGCTCGGAGTTTTGTATATAAAGAACAATAATATATGTGTAACTATTATACATAGTTTGTTACTTTTTTAAGCTGCGAGTGCGGTATTGTGTACATTCGAGGCGCGATGTGGAGCGGCCTCGCGCGGCTCGGCTACGTGCTGTTTCTTTATTTAGTGTCCTAATAACTATTGTATTGTCAACTAAGCTTACCAGTCATGTATGTATAGACGATTGCATATAATTAATTTAACGCCGATTAGTCATAAAGATCCAAATTTAGTTATGATATTTTAAATATAACTCTTGTTTTATTATTCTTCCTATATCACATTGCTTGTAAGCATCACATGGTGTGATGGTGTGACCGCACTGTATTATTTGTCTGTTGACGGTTCATTAGGCATTTCAATTCTCGACACCGAGTGATTTGAATAAGTAAACGAAAATTTAGGCATGGTTTTAAATAAAAGTCATTGTACAATGCCATGAACTTGTGGATCGAGTTAGTTTCGATATGGCGTTGGGTACATTTTGGCGACCTGAAACAAGTCTCCACGCCACCCCTCCTGAACTGACCAAATAAATGACAATAATTTCTAGACACAACCTAACTTGACTCATGAACCTGACTATACACAGTACTAAGTATGGAAACAAGAATAAAGTTAGAAACCTCACTGAAAGTAGAAACTCATTAAAATTCATAGCAATTCTTTGCTTGAAGTTCAAGGTAAAATGTCGGCGTCTGGTCCTCGGCGTTGCGTTAGCGCGTCTAGCGTAGTCTTAGACGATCTGGAACCGAAGCACTACGGAATTGAATTGTAAGCTGTAACTTTGCTTCCGCGCAGTAGACCATGCGACGTTAGGCACGTACGTAGTTTGGCTCGCTGTAGTAGTTCTCAGCAGAGTGCCATGCAGTGATAGGAGGTTTAATTGTCGATATTGACAAGATACAATGTTATTATTATTTATTTATTTACATGACGAATCTGAATTGCAGAAGTGACTGCATATGGCAGAAGGTGCGAGTCTAGTACTAGTAGTGCGTAGGCGCCTCTTTCCAGTTCAAACCTCCCACCACTTAGATGTTCTCAAATTAGACGTTATCAACTTATCACCATTCAACCCTCACGACTTTCGACAAATTACTAATTGTATTACGATTATAGAAGTACCAAACTTGTAGTTAGCGATCACGTATTATTATGTACATTGTAACAAATGTTTTTTTTTTTATATTTTACCATTGTATAGTCGTTTATCTTATCACCGATAGGTAGTTAGCAATATTGTGACCGAGGTGGAACAAGGCGCGGGGGCCGCGGGCCCGAGCCGCGCCCTTGTTGTTTTCATTTTATTTTTTGTTATATATTTAAATAACACAATCGACTTGTAGTTTTAATAATTATTATCATTATAATTATTATTATATTGTAATATAATCTTATTAATGAAAAAATCAAACTGAAAATAAAAATAATAGAAAGAAATTAAATTGTATTCTTATTTTTTATTCCCCTAGCGCAGAATAGGAAATAAAACGCTCAATTACTTTAAAACTTCGTCTAATCAAAATGAACCAAAATCGCAACTAAAGAAGTATAAAACAACAATATCGATTAGTCAAAAAGACTTGTAATAAAGTGATAGATATTCCAAAGTAGTCTTAGCCTACAAAGACGATTTTAGGACTGATAAAGATAGTTTTATTATAATAAAAAGTTATTGTGCTTACAGATAAAAGGGATTTCATTACTTTCATTTACATAACAAACAATTGCACTTCAGGTATAACATAATTCATGCTGTATAAAAAATAAAATGCATGCCTACTTAATAGTTTTACCATTACTTTTGCGATATCGCTCAAGTTTCTATCTCTTCCTAGTCCGTGCGCCTTAATAATTAAATATTTTAGTCCAATTTAAGAGTATTTACATTATAACGACAGGACTAGTTTTGCTCATTTCATATTTTTAGTAATTGATTATGATTATGCTTGTTTATTTATTCGCCTGGGGGACGCAGTGTTAGAAAAGTACCCTCAAATGAAAATGGAACTAAAAAGCAACTAGACAACAAAGTGGTTATACCACATGTGTTGTGTACACATCTCCACGAATAAACCATCAATATGATTAATGTAAGAAATCCTAATCTTCTTTTGCGCCGTACAAAGTAACTTAAAATACAAGTAATCGTTAATTGTTAACTCCAATAGATCATATGCAGAGAAATGGAAATATGTATAATGTTTGAAACATTTCAAGTAATCTCTAGCATTTGCGTACGACTAGCACAACTTGTCAGTTGTAGCCTGTCATTCAGCACGGTTAGCATAAGTGTGCGCAACACAGCTCTCTTGTGCTAACCATGCAGTCCGTCCTTTTCGAATAAGCTAGTTTAAAAAGCTGCCTGTAAGCCTACAGCTGATTTTGTGGACGAGTCTCGACAAGTGTGCTAGTAATGTTGATCCTGGTGTGATCGCCAAAACATTTCACTGACCTTCCGTGTAACTTGTCAAATGTGTCAAAGTTCATAAATAGTCAGTAGTGTGTTAGCAGCTGTACTC
The DNA here is from genome assembly GCA_949127965.1 of Pandemis corylana. Lineage (NCBI taxonomy): Eukaryota > Metazoa > Arthropoda > Insecta > Lepidoptera > Tortricidae > Pandemis > Pandemis corylana. Next base: position 7,478,967 of record OX421864.1, on the reverse strand, counting down.
GCTAGCTAACTGTAAGCATAACGGTTGCACATTGTACATTGTTGTTGTGTTGTATTGTGGTTGTATTCTAACCAGAGGATAAAATCGACGTATGGCCGTGCAGTGCATGGCCCAATGTGTACAGACAGGGTTAAGCTATTAAGTACAGTTGGCTAGCGAGCGTCGTTGGCGTTGGTGTAGTTTACTGTGTAGGCGAGAACTCCGTGGGCTCGAGTATGCGGCAGTGCATCTCGCGGATGAGCGGCACGGTGTACGCGACGCACTCGTCCCAGCCGGGGTTGCGCCATGTGCTCTCGCGAGTTTCGCGACGCGCTTGGAGGTCCTTGTAGCCTGTGAGAGACAGTGCCTATTGTAGTGTGAAATTTACCATGGGAACCTAGGACATCCTGTTTGGAGTCGCCAGGGAAGGCAGCGCATACGCCACCCTTCCCACTGCCTATCCTGACGACCCACCCCCCAACTGCACGCAACTGACATGTTTTAAGTGACTGCACCACTAATGGTGAAGGACCCAATAATGCACAATAGTAATGTGTCCATTGCTGGTGCTTGTCAGCTTAGCGTCCACCGCTGATTCGCAGGCTAATACTCTATTGGCTGTCGGTGTAGCCGACACAGGAGTGCGCTCATATCGGTAATGATTACGCTATACCATTATACAGGTTGTCCCAAAATGTCAATATTGTAAGATAGAATCTAACAATGTCACCGTTTTGGAATTTTTTTTATCAGTACAGACAGTTAAATTTAGTCTTAAGTAGAGTCGCCATCAGATACAAATTTTCTCTTATTTTACGGGCAATAGCTCGGGTTCCTATTCCCAGCTCAGCTTTATTTTTCTATTTTTTATGTGTCGTCGTTTTAGTAGAAATAATAGACCAGACTTACACCAAATGTGGTGGACATTGTACAGCCTTCCGATCTGCGAGAAGTAGCCGGCGAAAGCCTCGTTCTGCGCGCGGCGGTAGGACAGCCCGCGCGCCCAGTTGTTGCCCCACTCGATCATCGTGCCTGGCTTCAGGCTGCAAATAGACAAATATCTAATTAGTTTTTGACCAAGCATTACACTTTTGATGCATGTTTTTTTTTGCTGACTAGACTTGCACTAGTCTATAAGCTTTTAATGCCGGTAACAATAGCTTTAAGCTTTTAGCACTAACTTTTAATGCCGGTAGCTTAATCAATATGTAGACAAGTCTCTTGATTTTAGCAAATTTGAATTTTTAGCCAGAGAAGATGTTGAAAAATTTAAACAGAATGCAGAAATATGGGATGTGGGTTTGACGACCAGATAGCCTAGTGGTTAATGAACCTGACTATGAGATTGAGGCACCCACATTCATAAGACGGCAGGACGGACTGGCAAAATGTCAGGGCTGGCAGTGACTTGGCCTAGAGCACAGAAAGGATAATGATGCACTTCTTTATATTGAGGAAGAACCCTGACCCATGATCTGATTTCGCCGCGGGACCAAGACGTTATTGTTACTCCACTGGCGGCCCTGACGCTGACGTACCTGTAAGACCGTATTTCGTAGACGTTGCTAGGCCCGCGCGGCTCGCCGGACGGCCAGAAGCTGAAGGCGAGTAAGTACTGCAAGTGACGGGAGCGGACAAAGTTGCCGCGCTCCTTCTCCAGGGCTGAATATTCCTGGAAAATAAGAGTAAGAAATGAATTTTGTACAGTCAGCATCTTATGAAACAATCAGGTTGACCAAAAAGATTGGCATGCCATACTATTTCTATGATTTCAATATATTTAAAAAGACTGGCTGGATCATCAATACATCCCTACTAATATTATAAATGCGAATGTAAGTTTGTTTGTTACGGTTTCACGCGAAAACTACTCAACCGATCATCATGAAATTTTGTACACATGCTCTTGGAGGTATTAGAAGTAACATAGGATACTTTATATATAAAAAATATTTTTTTTTTTATGTCGCCACTGACGTTATCTGCGCGGACGAAGTCGCGGGCAAAAGCTAGTACATACATAAATCACGTCTTTATCCCTTATGGGGTAGACAAAGGTGTGTACAGGTGGAAATAGTGATGGGTTACTGGCTACATCACCTAATCATGATTCCTAAAATTATTAGCCTCAGAAAGCTATTGGAAAAAGCTCAAAATATAGTAACTTACAGGGGACTCCTTGAATAAAATCTTTGCTTTGTCTATCTTCTCGAAGCCACCAACATAGCGCCACAGGTGCAGTGCCTGGTCCATGTCTCCCACAGACACCGTCCATGATCCTACAAGCTCACAGCCGAGTTCAGATTTGCGTGAATGGACAAACTCAGATGATGTTTTGCTGTAAAAGAATAAAATTACATTCCAAGCACCACTTTACTTTTAAAATATTTTTTATAAAAAAAAATAGACTTGTTTTGCAGGCAGTATTATTTAATTAATAAAATATCATTTGGGTACTATTAAGTTAAATTAAAAATTAAATCTACAGCTGGTATTGAGGGAGTTATTCAGTACCTACAGAGGAAATATTATAATGCTACATTTGACAGGAGTATACCAGTTATATTATTGCAACATGCCAGTCCTAAGATAAAAAGTACTACATTCATTACCACTTGTTTAATTAGCTGTAACATAAATTAAAATTGACCATCATGTAATGGTTTTTTTCTTTATGGTGAATCTATGTGATTGTGATTGAACTAGTTGCTCTGGGGTCAAGGATCTTCTGATAACGTGATTGTAAACAATTTCGATGAGTTATCGCTCCCGCCGATCTAACAATACTTGCTATGGTCTATTTGCAGATTGTTGCATAATAGCCATGTTTACCGGCCGCCACCCGTCGGTAAACTACTTATGTAAGATAGGCAATGCATACGTACTAGTTTTTCAAATATTTGTCCACGGAGTCGGGCCTAATGTTGTGCGTATGTAGCGCATATACTATCTCCTTGTCACTGAGCATACGACTGTGGGACTCCTTTGTGGGCTCTATCTTCCGCACCAACAGCTTCGACAACCAACTATCCTCAGCATTTACCCTCGCACCACTCGTACTGATCAATCTACAAAAATAACTTCCACTATATACATTATGTTCCAAAATTAAACCGGGTCACTCGTCGTGAAAAACATCGGAAAATACCTTGCATTCTTCGGAATCGCGGAACTCAAACTTAATACTCTATTTAAAGAACTCATTTTGTGGTCGATATGAAATAAATCACTCCGAAAACAACAACTTCTGCACTTAATTTGGAAGCTGTACTCTGATACTTGTTATCAATTCAATTGACAAAATCACTTGAAGGTTATCTGAATATTTTTGGAAGAATGGCGACATCTATTGAGTTTCGCTTCCATTTATACATTGACAGATATGTGACAGATGAAGAAAATAAGGAAACGTAGTATCTTCTATGTAGTTTGTGATAAGGAAAGGAAGGGAAATGGGAAATGAACTGTTTAAATTTATTTACCTTGCTTTTCATTTCAAGTATGCAAATTCAAAGCACTCTCATATTTAGGAAATAAGTTTATAAATTAGTAAACTGAGTGAGATTTGCTGATGTACAAACGATATTACTGTAAAGTTTCAATAACTAAACTAGATCATTGTGACAGAGGCTAACTTGATATTTAAAGATAATTACTAAGTTTGGGACTTAAAAACCCCGGAATTCGGGGTAGTAAAAGAAATAATAACTTTTTCAGTCCGCTCCGTTCCGCGCAAGGATACTAAACTTAACGTGACAGCTTTTTTTTTAAAGATAATTATAGGAATAGTTTAATGTGATATGATTATTGAAAGGTGTTTTCTTCGTAATAAAACAACATAATAATGTTCAGTTTCAGTTTAAAATAAATTATACAACAAATCTGGCTCTATGGGCTTCTTTCCCATTGCCGTTCCGATATCAAAGAACCCAAAAATAGTTTGCATTGCTTTGGCAATTGTCAATTTGTCATTTTCCAATTAGCGTTTATTCTTTTTTACACTGATAAAAAATATTGTAAAAAGTGCAGCACGTTTCCTGCCGCAATAAGCTTCAACAAAGCCTCGTCATGGGTGAGTAGTCTCAATAAAATCGAGAGTAATTTGCGCTGAAGTTTGATAGTTGTTGTACAATGGTGGGCGGTGTAGCGACTAACTGTAACTTCGACTATGTTTGTTTGCACAGCATCCAGCGAGGTTGCAAAGCTTCAGCAACACTTAGCGCTGCTGAAAGAAGAGTACAGTAAACTGCAGAGCCATTGTGCGGATGTGGAACGAAAATACACTCTTGCAGCAGCATCTGCAGGCGACCTGAGTGAGACGAGTTATGTCGCTCGGCTTCTCATGACCGTAGCGGCGCTTTACGGTCGAGAAACTTACTCCGATATCAAAATTAAGCTCCAGAACAAGTCTATGCCAGGCCACAAGTTTGTCTTGTGTGCTAGATCTGATGATTGGAACGAGGAAGCTTTGAAAAATTTGGATGAGTTGGGTAAGTTTATGTAATATGGTTATATTAACACTATCAACTATCTATCAGCTAAAATTAAATTGTTACTTAACATTTATTTCATTATTATGAATGTTTTTCAAGTCCAAGTTTGGAAATAATAGTAAACATTCAATATTGTGTAATACAGTGGAATCCGTTTATAATGACATCGAAGGGAAATGACAAATACATTATACTAAGCGGTTGTCCTATTAAAAAATTAACAATCTCCTGTTTTTTTAGGTAACTATTAATTTTAACAGAGAAATATATTATATTAAATCAAAATAAAAAAATGTGTAATAAGAATCATTATGTAGGTATGTATATTTTAAATTTAAAAATATAAACAAGCTACATGCCGAACATCATTTTGGAGTCAAATGATCTACCGAACATTGCCGAAGGTGTAAAGCATTATATCGGTCATTATAACCAGACTTAATTTATTAAAAATACATACAGTCGAACATACAACCTCCTCCTTTTTTTGAAGTCTGCTAAAAATGGGTCATAATAAGCTACATGTCACTGTGAGCAAAGTCATTGTATGCGATTTTATTATAAAGAGTTTTATATGAAAACCAAACTATAATTGCGTCATATTAGGCAGTTGGTCAATATAGGCGGAGTCATATTAAACGGATTCTACTGTAGTTTAAAGTTGATTAATTTTGTTTTCCTCTTATATTGTTTTGTATATGTTTAAGTTTTATAAATTCCTCTTGTTATTAGATTGGTCAGTTCTCCCCGATGATGTTGGTGCAGCTCTCCTGAAGTGGATCTATACTGATGTGGTGGACCTGACTCGGGGAGACATATTTGCGATGCAACTTATGAAATCGGCAGCTAACTTCAAGCTCGGTGGTTTGGTGGGCAAATGTGAACAGGCACTTATTGCATCAGTAGGAGTAAGGTAAGGATTTTAAGGATAAGGTTTTAAGACTTGTATAAAGAAAAAATTATGATGTGGACTTTCTTTTGGAAAACACTCAATTATATGTGTGTCAAAATGTAATAAAACTGTCATGTCAAATTTAATTATTAGAATTGAATTTGTGTTTTTTTTTTTATCAAGATTTTGCCATCTGATTCATTGGAGCTATGATGATGTTCAAAGATATCTGAAAATACATTTAAGATATTTTACAACACTTGCTATATTCTTGTTCCTTCATACTTAACCTTTTAGCCATTTGACAGTTATACTAAAACATTTCATTTTGTACCTTAACTATTTCTAAATAGATGCGTTTTTATTCTCTCTGTGACAGCAAACATGTTGCCGTTACCTACTAAAGGGTTAAAAATACTTCATATAATGTTAAATTTCATAAATTCTTTTATTTTTCAGGACCTGCGTGAAGTTCTATTCAGCCGCTGATGAGATTGGAGCATCAGCTCTAAAAGAACACTGTTCTGGACTCATATCAACTCATTGGGATGATCTCACAGGTATGTATGTATGCACTTTCACACTCAGAGATACCAGATAAGAAACCTATGCCAATATTCACATAATAGTTGCACACAGGTTTAATAGATTGTCATAATTTTACTACCTTTTGCCCATGACAGTTCTGCTCAAATTTTGAGTGTCATTTTCATGCATAAAAGGTATCCTATGTCTGGTCTGTCAATTATGTGAAGAATTTCATCTAAACTGACTGACTAACTAATGAATTAAATTAACTTCCTGTTCTGATATGTAGTTAACAATGACGACTTTAACGGACATTTTTGAGAAAAGTTAATTGTTGCCGGTCAGTCCAAAATTAAAAAAAACAAAACATTACTGTAGCGCTAAACTCTCCAGTAATGTTGCATACAAATTCCATTACTGTCTAGTTATTAACTTTTTAAAAATGCAAATCACCATTATAAAAAATAAAGGCACAAGACTTAAAACACCAAATTTTTTAAAAAAAAGCTAGTACGACAACGTGTTTATCTGTGTCTGAAATATCTTTAGATGTTCTAGGTAGAAAAATACTCTCTTCAAATGCCATTGATAGAAGAAGGCGGCAAAGCAAAAATAATCAATAATTTATGTCAATTACATTTTCATTTATTTTTGTTGTTGTTTTCATTTTCGATTTTTGAGAAAGCACTATGCTTGCCTCGGCCAGAATAGCATTGCTGGCTTCGTATTATTAAACGGACTCGCAAGCTCGTCTGTTCAAACGAATACTCAGCCAGCAATTGCCTACTTCCTGGCCTAGACAGTAATGTACTAAAAATGTTTTCTCAAAAATGATACGTAAAGTCACCCTTACATCATTAAACAGTCACTAGTAAGTTAAGAATACCGGACAATCTAGAGAGGTTTCTAGAGAGGTTTTGAATTCAAAATGAAAAAGTGTCCATTTATGGAGTTCTATTGTTTCGGGACATAAATATAAATAGATTAGTTGCAAATTCATTCAATTTAACAAATATTTATTCCAAATCTTAGAGGCAGGTAGTGTATGGAGCACACTTAAAAAAAATAAGAGTACAAGAGCAGTAGCGTTCATGCAACCAGGTTGCATACTTATTAAAAAAGAGTGGGAAAATTATAACTTTGGAAATATTCTGTTGTCATGTAATTTTAATTTCACTATTATAAATAATTACATTTTGTCTTCCGAGTTTTTTGTTTTATTTTCTGGAAAAGCACTATACAAGCTTTAACCATTAAGTGGCATACTGGACTCGTATATAAAAATCCTCGCCTATGGCTCGGATTTCAAACCAACTCGTTCAGTATGGCTTACTTACTAGACTATTACTTCAAATAAATCACTTTTCGCGTGCAGGTGAAGACTTTGCACACATGTCATCGGCGCTTCTGTACCGTATGTTGAAGAGCAAAACGCCTCAACCGCTCCATGGCGCTGTCAGGTTGCTGAGGGAGGATGTCGTGTTCCTGTGCCTAGTCGAGAACCACGCCAATGTGAGTACTCTTTACTATGTTACCAGAACTGTGACAGTAACAGTATGGATACTGATGCGCTATACAATAACTATGGGTTTAGTCTGCATAATTTTGACCATATTCACCACTCCTATTACTGTCCACTATACTGCAAAAACTGGCTTGGCAGTACTGATAAGCGCCTATGCACTCAGCGTATTCTTTACGTGGCGACGATGCGTAGGTGACGTGCGTGAACACGATTCAAACGAGGTTCAGTCACTTCTCCACTAACTTTTTTGGCATTTACGGTGTAGTTAAGGCGCGTTCGGGTAACGCACGTCGTCGGCGCGTAAACGATACCCCGAATGCAAATGCGCTAACTGGTTGTTGCAGTATGGGGCTGTAGCTCTTGGCGGTTGTACCAATTTAACTTTTATCTTTGGTAAATAAGGCATACCTTAAAAGCTAAAATCGATTCAGAATGTTTCGTTTTGTTGGTCAATTTTAAAAATGGGCAGAATAATGAAGGTAACTCGACTCGATCGTGCCGCCGTCGCCGTAATACAATGTACAGCGTAAAATGTTTTATGACTCCTAACAGCAGTCATTTACACTGTCATTATCATTATATTGGCACTTACATCAGCGGACGTCAACTGATACTTTGTTTTTGTAGGTCAACATAATGTCCCAATATAATAAACATTATACTTATACGTGTTTGCGCCAAAAAGTAACCATCCAAATTCCTTGAAGATTTTTCATGAGTACAAAAGAATAGGTAATTAAGTTATTAAAATAATAGGTTTGTGTCAGCTACTGCAGGGTCTCCCTAACTTTTAGATCCACGGAACCCTATTCAAAGCTATACTGCCTTACTCCTAGGAGGCATTAAACTTTCGAAAGCATCCTTCACTGACACAATTTTATATATACTTGAACAGATTTTTTTGCTCCCAAAAATGCGCCTACCGAACTCATTTGCGGAAACTTTTGGGGTACTGGATAACAGCCAGGACTAGTGATCATTACGGTAATATTAATAAATAGTACAATATTTTCGAATTAAAATAATATAATTTCTTTTACTTTTACTATTAAGCTCTTTTGCCTTTGGTCTTTAAACTCTAGTCGCTACATAAAAATATGAATAACCTAATTTTATAAAATATTCAGATTGAAATACCACTTAAAAGATTTATAACCATATAACCGACGATCTAACCATTAATTCAACAATTACGTAAAGGCCACAATATTTAGAACGGCGACACTATTAAATCTTAACAGACCACTCTCGTGGAACTTAGCTCAACATGTTAGAGCGGCGATTGTATATACCGTCACATTAAGAACTAATGGCAACAACATTAAAACTTGATTAAGTTAGATTCACTTCAGTTTAGCTATACCAACCTAGTAAGTTTTTGCTGAAAAAAAAATCTTTAGGTACAATATTTTTACCTGATGCTATGTAAACCAAACTTGAACTAGGTTGAATTTAACCTTCAAGATTTGATCTTAATAAACATAAGTACAAAAAAATATAAGTTAAACAAAAGCTCTTGTTAACTAGCAAAAATATACAAGCTACAATACCTATACTTTGTTCTTTGAACAATTGAAAATACATTTAACAAGACATCACATCACTATCATATCACTTATAATTACTGGCAGTATATAATACATAGACAAACCCGTACATTTTTTGCGTCTATAAAAATAATAAATGCTTTGAGTATTTATTGAATAACAACATCCTAGTTTTATTGTGGGACTATAAAGTATTTCCTAGTATAAGTAGTAGCGTTAACAATAGGAATGCATATGTCAGCGGTGTTTTCTGTGCGCTATTGCAAAGCTCCCCTCTGCAGTAACAGAGCAAGGTTTTGGTTACTCGATCGCCGTTGTTAGGATCGTCGATACATTTTTCTTCATAGGGCTCGTACACTTTGTTAAGGTCCTCCCATCCTCTATTCACCATTATTTGCTCTCCGTCAGTTGTTTGGAAAGCACAACCGCGTTGGACGCCTCTTGTAGATACTGCAAATATTATAAATAAAATGATAATGTACAATAGTATAGTACTAGTACTAGCCGTTTATTACGAAGCCTACGCTACGCTAAAAAAATTAAATTGAGCAATTTTTAAATCCGACGAGTAATTCCAGAGATAAGCGCGTTCAAACAAATAAACTCTTCTGCTTTGTTTTATTATAATTAGGAGGTATCTGTATGAGAATACGACGTACCTAAACAGCATACATTACATTACCTACAAGTAGTTAAGGAAAAACTGTAGATGCTCTTGGTCTTGGTTCGTTTTGCAATACTCTTGCAAACTGTCTGGCAAAGGTCAGGCTTTGAAAATTAATGTACCTATGTATTGAATAAACTATACCACTATATTTGTTGCAAGATGGGGAAACCACGTATGCAAATAGGTACCTACATAATTACATTAATTATTTTTTCCTCTGCGTTAGTGATAAACTGTGCCAGGTTCATTATAATATTGAATTAACCAACGGAATGGCTCGGGCCATCGAATTTCGAAACTGATGAGTAATTTATTGCAAAAAAAACCGTACTAGCCATAGCTTTTTCGCCGTAGTTTTGGAACGAAACCATTTTAGTTATTAGTATTATCTGGGCACAACTCAATAGGTTTCAAACAGATCTGTGTTTCACCCTTAAAAATCACTACCTACAAAGTAAATTTCATGGAAAACGTTACTGTCGTGTCTGTCCATGTTTGGCAGTTTTTTAAAACAAACTATATGACATTTCCACACCACTATGATTCCTCTATGCTCTCATGCCATTGTCATATCAACTTACGTCCACTCCCGGTATCGAACGTGGTCACTCTCTTGCTGCACATTGTGGATTTTGGGCAGTCAGTGATGAACTCCTGGGCGGTACTCGTGTTGAAGTTATCGCAGATCTGGACGCGGCGGTGCATCGAGAATTCAGCGTCACAAAGATAGCATCGTATACCAGATGACACTGGAAAATATATAGGTATTAGTGAGTGAATAATTAGAACGAAGATCGTGTTTGGCTTTGTCACTCAGTACGTCCCTTTCTGAGTTACAAAGTAAGTGAGAGACGAAATAAGCAAAAAAAGCTGGCTAAGAGCGAGTTGAACTGAAGATTGCGTATAAATTTCAAAATTAAAATTAAGCTTTATTATTTGAACATTACATGTAGGTATCCGTAAACAAAACAAACGCAAAAAAAACAGAGCTAAAACAATTTTTTTTGTTGAATCCTTAATGTCAGTATTTAGTTAGTAAATCACTATCACTATCACTACATAGTATAAAACAAAGTCGTTCTCTCTGTCCCTATATCCCTATGTATGCTTATATCTTCAAAACTATACAACGGATTTTGATGCGGTTTTTTTAATAGATAGAGTGATTCAAGAGGAAGGTTTTTATGTATAATTCTACGCAGACGAAGTCGCGGGCAGAAGCTAGTAATATATATTTCATAAAAATAGAAAATTATGACCAGGACGAATACGTTCTACTCTATAAATATTTTAGTCAATAATGCAACGTTTCTAGGCAAACTTTACTCCAATTTCTTATTGAGACGACGGCAGTCAAATGAGTAATGGACCCACAGTTTATTAAGGAGTCTAAATTTGAAGTGTGCGCATTGGCATGCACCTGACTTTGTTGCGCACGCGGGTTGACTGACCTGCCACTTATTAGAGTAATTATGCATCTACCTCAAAACTGTTCTGTGAGTTACGGACACTTTCTAATGTGAGACAGAATGTTGTGCATAAAATGTAGTATGCTAACCTTACTTGAAGTATTTATAGAAGCGATTAAGAAAACAATATGAAGATGATACTGTATCGATACAATACATTCGTATTCCGGTAATGGGATAAGCCCAGTTGAAATAGTCAAGACTATAATATATGAAAAAAGTTCGTCACTAAGTCGTATGTAAGTGTGCAAGAATTTTCTAAAAGAAATATTGGCCTCTTAGTTAAATTGGTGTGAAATGTTCTAAGTGTTGAGTCGGTCCAAAATTAGGGAATTGAAGCTTTTTGCGCTGTTCTACTTTGACACTAATTTTGTCTTTTTGGTAATCAACGTAATAATTATAAGTTGTGCGCCACAAGTTTGTTCGAAGTTGCATATGTTCCATAATACATAAATGAGTAGATGCTATTGTGTAACAGCAGCGAAAAGCAAAGCATCTGCATACAATACGTTGTTATTGTTTTAAAACGCCGCCTTTATGCAAATTGCCGAATTTTATACAATGACGGAACAATATATTCTGATAATGATAATATAGTATAGTTGGGAGTAAAAATTGCCGAAAAATATTTAATCAACATATTTTTTTTTTGTGTTGACGGTTTAACCGCACAAATTTGCTGTTACTGGTTCACGATTTCCTGTTATCAGTATCGGCGAAGTGTTTCCAAATGTAGGGATACGAAATTATTTATAGAGAAGCGTATTTACTTTGCTGTATAATAGATTTTCGTAGAAGCTTATCAGTCAGCCGCGACCGTGACGATTTAATCGGTATTATACTTCCTATACTAGTTATATGATTTTATTAGAAGATAGCGATAGGTTTCGCGTGTTGTTATTTTCTAAACTGTGGTTCAAAAAACAGTAATAATTAATTTCGCATTAATTTCATTCAGCTAGAACGATTTAATTAAACACTGTCTGGGTCAGCAACATAGTACATAGTTAGCTTCCTCGTCAAAATCTAAACATTTATATTCTGTTTATGGAGCGTCGGGTCCCACTATTGAATGTAAATGTGTCGTTTGGTTTGGATTAGCCTTGATTAACGCCTACCGCGACAATATCTATTGAACTGTTGCCATATGTGTCGTGTTGAAATACGTTGATAGTGATTTGTTGATAAAGATATAAAAATACGACTTACGATGTACGCTTTGGTATTGCTGATTTTTTGATCCGATACATTAAATTTGTTATTGCTACTATATTGAGAAGATATTAACTGTTTTCCAGCCTTATTCGGATTATTTATAAATCTGATAGGATAACGGTATCTTTGCCATTTTAATAGTTAAATTTTTTTGGGGCAAGCGTCTTTTCGGTTTTGTTCCAGGTGCATATTCAGTTCAAGTTTTGAAAGCAACCTTTTGAAAGCAGGCTTGTCGAAATAGCAGATCACTAAAGTAACAATGAAAGTAAAAATTTTCTACTCAATTTCGTCTTGAAAAACTTCTCCAAGTTGAGATCACTTATGAAGGTTTAGCCAGTAATGTTCACCCCGATTGATAATGAAAAAAAAAATATTTATTGGGCTGATACATGCGAAAACGTTTTTAGGGGTGGATTGATATTCAAAATTAATCCTTTGAAAGTTATATTTTATTTAATTGCAAACCAATTTATTGAATTCAAAATCAGACTAGGTATTATTATTTTTAAAATAAATAAAATACTTACTTTTTAATATCCACATAAACGTTATCATAAACAAAGTCAATTCCATATTTATAAAGCTAACTAATTACACAGCATAAACGACCACTAATTAACAAATTCATCCGTTATCTTTTTGAAAAAAAAACACATTTGTTTAACGTTAACCGCTGTAGTATGTATTTGCAACCGCGCGTTCGCAACGCATGTGGCCGAGTCGCCTCTGCTCCCGACTGATATTGGCACCTCCACATTCAAGTCATGAATCACAGGAAGCCGGCCCAGTGGCAAAACGGGACATGTCCAAATATCTATTGAGTAAGGCTCTTAAGCCCGCGCACTGTGAACTGTGAATCACACGATCAATGCTGGCGCCGGCCCGAGACTGGCCCAACTTTTGCGGATTGCTTTTTACTAATACGTTTTTTCCGCCACGTCCTTCGCTGCGCTGTTTTTATTTTTATCAACAGATAACGCTGCGCAGTGTGAGATGCACTGCATTTGTCTGCTAATATCTCGACAATACTTAAATTTTGAGTCGCAAACATTGCTAACGTTCGAGGTCGTTCACTTTGCTCACCATCTGCTCGGTCACGTTTTCTTTACGTTGAAACGTCCTGACCTGACCTTAGCATTAAGTTCTTTAATTTTATCAGGTAATATTGACTCGTCTGGTCGGTTTTTAATTTGGTTTTGAATAACATTTATGTTTTTCTAAAATATAAGTAATATAAATGTTTTCTGACCGTGGAAAGTTCATTGATCACTTTGTTGTGGTTTGAGAGTGCCTGTGTTATGTACAGGTGTTCTGGGAAAACTAAATTAATAGCAAATTCCTAATGTTTGCGTAAACATTTTCGTTATTCTTTAATCTTATGGTGTAGGTACATTCATTCATTAAGGAAACCAATTTTCTGGGAGCAAAACCAACTCTGTATTATAATAACTAACAGCGCTCGATGGCTTTACTGTCTAATAAAATATGTATTTTAATTATGTTTGCTAATTGATACTATAGCATCTGCGATATACCTACGTTTTTATAGCAAAATCCACTTTGTGGTTTGCTCCACAACCCATTTGGCTTGTGAAACATTTGTGATAATGGCGCTTGTCATATCCTTTGAATGCCAGTCCCGATAGTGTTATGTTTTAGTACAATATTGTGCCAGTTCCAGCGAGAAAGGCAAAATGGTTTACAATAAAAATAAACGCAATCACATTGTGATATGTTTATAAGTAATGCCCTTTGTTTTACTGTTAGATGTGGTTCAACTTAACGTTAATATTCTTTAGAAGATGTTTATTTATTTCATTAAAGGCTTCCAGTATCTCAATTAACCTAATAAATAGAATCGCGACATATGTATGGTATGTGGCAAGCATTCTAGTCGACCTAGACATGTTGAATGCATTTGAATAGTCCTAGATAACTCTATTCGTAATGTATTTTATTGATTCATATAGTGGCATCAATGAGAAAATGGCAAATGGTATTAACGTCTTCGAGACGTTTTGTTACCCAAAAAGTTGAGTACACAACGGACTGTTGTCACTGAAGTTAAGTAAAATAAATTAAAATCCCGTAGTTACAGAAAATTTCATCCAAAGATTATTCTGTACGTTAAAGTAAACTGTCGCAATTACGTAGAGTGTGTATTGTCTCGGATTAATTACAGGTCAGTCGACGCGCAGGGCAATTAACCTTGAAATGGAGAGGTTTGCTTACCATATTTACTTTTATAGCTCCTTTTTATTGTAATTTTTAGGATCCATATATCGGATATCCGAAGGGTGACAACGGCAACCTATTACAAAAGCCACGCACACTGTCCGTCTGCCTGTCATAGGGCTGTGTTTTTTGAAACTTGAATAGATATAACCGCGGTATAATCACTACATAGTATAAAACAAAGTCGCTTTCTCTGTCCTTATGTCCCTATGTATGCTTATATCTTTAAAACTACAGAACGGATTTTGATGCGGTTTTTTTTTTAAGATAGAGTGATTCAAGAGGAAGGTTTTTATGTATAATTCTACGCAGACGAAGTCGCGGGCAGAAGCTAGTAACAAATAAAAAAGTGTAATATAAGAGTCCCCCATCCTATATAGGAAACATTTTTATTTTGTTCTGCTTTTTCATAATACAATATGACAACTGTAAGGTAATATGGAATCCTATGTATGCGACGCCGACTCGCGCTTGACCAGTTTTTTTACTGTCATTCACACCCTTTTTCCACATAAACGCGTGTTTAGAGAACGTTGACTTTTATCCTATTAATTTTAAGTGTTGGCAGCAGTTGGGTGTGCCTCGCGCGAATCGTTTATAGATAGCTATATGTCAGTCTGCAAAGTTGTCTGATCATGAATCAAGTATAACTTAATTAGGCTAATGAAAATAGGTATTTTCGGGCGTTGTTTACTCATCGCTTTATAAACAAGTCTAGACTGTTGGGAATTACCAATTAAACAAGCTATGTTTAATTAATCATATTTTCTGCCGAACGAAATATACCTAATTAATGTGGTGCATCGCTTTATTACCTTCCTTTTACACGTCATTTTACCCACTGCTTCGCTCTCTCGACCTGGCGGGTTAAATAACGGAATTTAATGGGAGTTTACGAAAATCTCATGGTATTTCCCAAAAAAAAATTCTGTCTGACAGACTGGAATATTGCCTTTAGTTCAATATTATAATCTCTCAGGGTTCTGTACAATCAGAGAAATGCTATCTACATATGAAATTTCATCCAAATCCGACCTGCTATTACAGCGTGACAGAGTAACAAACACAGACAAACGCACATACTAACTTACAAACTTTGGCATTTATAATCTTTGTAGGATAATTCAAAAATAATGAAGAATATCATCATCGTAAAACCGTAGTAACGCTTACTTAACCTACCTCATTCGATATCCAGTTACTTACACAACATACCTACCTCATAACCATTACATAAATTAGGCATTTGAAAGATGTATTGTTCATATTTAATAAGCAAAAGGTTATATTTGTAAACAGGTCAAGGATAACAACAAATCAGTGTATTGTCTTTATTTTCAAAGCACCTGCCCTTGTCACAACCATGTTACATACAAATACAAATGCTTCGGTCCTCTTGTATCTTGAACATAATAATATTGTGTTGAATGAATGTTTCAAAACATAATAACTACAGGTAACAATAGGAAGGGTGTGCGGCAATTCGGCATAACATCGCCGAACGGTAGTAAAATTGCCGACGTGTTAGCACAACAATGCAGTAATAATAATGGCTATGAGTGTAACTGCGTTATTATGGGACGTATTTTATATACATACAATACTTACAATTTCATTGCTGGTCTCCTTATGAACAAAGGGCTTGGGTTCTTGTTCACGAGAAGGCCCATTTTAGATTTAAAATGTCACGATATAAGCATTAATATTACCTGTCAATATGGATCTCCGGGGTTTCCCTTTACCAATTAAAGTTTGAGGAAAATTTCAAATAAAGTTCCACACAAGCTGTGTGTCTTATCTTGTTACAAAGATTAACCAAATACGAAAATAACTAATTTCATTGTTGTTCTCTTAACTAAGTGCTGATTCTAGTTTAACAGCTAATTGATACATAAATTCCTGAAACTGCCACTGAATGGTAATGTGATGCATGTGATAATTATCGAACAAATAAACGCGTCACTATCGTTTCGTGACTTTGTAAATGCATGCGAGTCATTTCATTACATTACGATACTGGCAGCCTCATCGTCATGCATTATTGCACTTAAATGTTTTTGAACAAAGCGATTAGGCATCATGATCATGTTGATCACTGAGCACTAAACACAAGACAATGTTGTTCCTAGCTTCGTTTTAGTGGGCTAACAAGACTTGAACTATAGAACGTTGTCACAATAAACGTTTTACTGATTTTCGTTTTGGATCTTTAGAAATATTTAAATAAAACATTCCACAGTGGTAAGTATAACAAAAAAATTGAGGTTGGTTTAGAATACTTTTACCTTTTATTACATCGCTGGAATCTGACTACATTTTAAAGATACCAAAGTATTTAGATATACCTATAGACAGCTTCTTTTACATTGCTACGATTTTACACATTAGTAATCTGCAAATAGCCGAGCAGGTGCAATAAATAAAAATAAATATTTTATAATTTTGGTTACCTACGTACAAAGTAATAATCTAAATATCACATCATTGCATTTCATCCACTCTACATGTTTTTCGATCTATATAGACGCTCAGCGTCTATCAAAATATGGCGTCACCCATTTACACATTATAATTAAATATACTTATACTTAAAACGCGAGATTACCCGAGACCTAGCCAGATCGATTTTTCGCCCACAAAAGCCCCTAAAAGTTAGTTAGGCTTAGTTTGATTGAACACTCCTGTAATGGCTTTTCGTTGATTCAAAATTAAGTCACCCTTTTGACTTCATACACTTTGATCATTGACCAGTGCATGAAATATTACACAATCACAATTTAAAGAACAACTTGAAAAACATGAACAGGGGTATTCAGTCAATCTAATCCAATCTGCTGAAGTATTCCAGAATAATTGTACGCCATCTTGTATGCAAATGTTGCTGGTTTAACAGTCTACGATAGGATTACAAATAAGACAAGCAGAATTTAAAGAAACAAATGATTGCCTTATTTGCTAACGCTCTTAAATCACATAATATGGATACATTCAACGAAATTGGCCTTGTGAGACTAGTGAATACTTTTCACAAAACATTAGGCACCGCTTCGTAGAGTTGTTCAAATACAACGCACCGAGAGAGCTACTTTATAAATAACTACAAATTGCACATTTTCCGTCCTAGTCAATATATACAAATTTCACTGATTTTTTACTCCACTACACTACTCTTATAAAAATACATGTAGGCAAACCACTGTGGAACTTTCGCGCAATTGATCTCATAACAATTTTCTTGGTAAACAACAACATTCAATAATAATGTTACACTGAAATAGTCCTTGATTCAAATAGTCCGAATACACGAAGGTATTTTCAGTTACACACTACCTAAGACTGTTGATGTACTTCATGAGATTAAACACGACTATAACGCCCATGATATCGGTGTAACCCTCGTGGTTAGTGTTGGCCGCATTGCAGAGATTGCTACGGCAGTAGCAATTCCTGAAACAAATAACAAAACGTGAATTTATTAAAATAAATAGAATTTAATTTATTAGCCGTGGCTTTCCCATTTATACTTTTTATTTCTTCCTTTCCCTCATAGTGGCCACAGTCAAAATGTTTATTTCCTCAATAATGAACAGTTGCATTATTAAGTTCGGGGATGAAAGTGCATTTTTACGCATGCGTGCTAGATCATAGACTGCATTATAATTTATCACTTTCCATTGGTACCCACGAACGAATAGAACATGTCATAATATGTGATTGGGATTAAACGCTAGCCGGTTCTTAGTTGACAAATACTGCATTTAAATAGTCCAAGATTTTGCACGACTGTGGATCTAGTAAATTAATTTGACATCGTTCTATGCAGTAGTATTGAGCCTTTGAAATAAATGCCATTACCTAGTTGTAGGCGTTCTCTCGCCTTTATCGTCCACGTCCATGCAGCCCTCCTTGTAAGGCTCCATGACCTCCATCTTGGGAGACCACTGCCCGTTCTTGTAGTCCTGGTACTTGTGCGTCTGGGGTGCGCAATCGCGGAGTACCCCGGTTATTCTCACTGGAACATGACACAAAAAATCTGCTGTATTTCAAAGTTATTTTTTGTATAGTGAGTAATTCTGTAGTGAAACTCTTTCGACCTCTATTTTTATGTAGTTCGACAAATCCAGATGACATTTTGATTTTTATGGTTCCATTCAAAAGTTTTAAGAGAAAAAACTTAGGTATCTCAATCCGTCTGTAATTTTTATTTTTGTTTCAACTACGGAATTATATTCCTTTGAAAAATAATTTATGTAACCCATAGAGTAGAAGTATTGTGACATGACCAGACGTGACAGATATGATGAAACAACAGGCCTATAAGGCCGCGGAAACCTAAAAAGATTATCTTATTGTGAATATTTGAAGTTTGTGATACTGAGCTTCTAGTATCGCATATAAAAATGTCTCGAACGCGTTCACCTAAATGTCTCGATTACTATAGAATAAATGGCAGCGCCACTTGCGGATCGAAATGGCAACGAACTGCTCTCATTGTATTTGACATTTTAATGCAAACGCGTTCGAGACGTATTTTGTGACCGAAAACTTACACTAAGCATCTATCTAATCCAGTGATTCCTAACCTGGGGGTAATTACCCCCGCAGGGGTAAAACGGAGATTCTAGGGGGGTAACACGGGATGGCACAAAATAGTATTAAAATAGCAATAAACAAAATAATAGTACGGTTAACTCCGAGATTTATTTATTACTTTACTTACTAGTTACCTAAACGTGCAATTTCTTACATAATAAACATATTTTCGTTCGAATTTGTGTGGTTTTAATTATTTTAAATTAGCTAGGGGTAAACTCAATTCCCATACTTGTTCACAGGGGTAGTGACATTGAAAAGGTTAGGAACCACTGATCTAATCTAATCAGCCCACATCCACCCACTGCTGAGTAAAGGCCTCTTCATTTTCACGCCACTTTGCCCGGTCTCGTGCCAGTCTCACACTGAGCATACTGTTTGTAAATAGTATAGTATACCTAGTACGTATTTAGGTGCAAAATTTTAGACCTTTTTTTTTAATACGGAATGTAATGTTATGTTTCTTGACTTAATGCCGTCCTTAACAGAAGTAGTGTTAAAATAATTTAAATATTTCTCACTCACCTCCATTCTGTATATCCAGATGGAAATCTTGCTTCATACACATTGTCGAGTATGGGCAGTCGATGATAAAATTGTCAGAGTAATCGAAATGTGCGCAGAGTCGCTTGGTGGTGTTGAAATGTTGCCCCAACGGCGGGTTGATGAAGCACTGGTAGCATTGCAGCGCTGAACCTGGAAATTAAGACCACTTTGGATTATTGACTGTGTTTTGTAAGAGAATAGAATTTACCAAAAGGCTATATTAACTCCTCAAACAGTTTTACAACAAGGCCGTTGAATGTTAAATGTCATTAAAACAGTAAACAGTATCACGCTCTCAAAAAGTATGTAATGTTTTAGTTGACTGAGATATCAGGATCATGCGTCCGTGTATCCGGTTCCTGCGGTAGTATTGGAATATGTACCAAATTTAATCCCAATATGTATGTTTAGTAAAATGAAACTGCAAATGAGAAAGCGATTCACGATGATGATGAGTTGATGATCGGCATTTAATCAACAAATATGCATTAAAAAACGGACGTCTTTCGGTTATCGTTATTTTGGTATGCAAGCTGACGCATGCTGCCTCACTCGTTTGTGGTCTACACTTCGCAAGTGTCGGCGACCTTACTGCATTTTATATGCTTGACGTAGTTCACATATCTTCCATGTTCTTGATCATTGGTTAGTGCAGTTTTTCCAACGCTAAATTCTACACCTTCGGATGACCTGCACTACCTGCAAGCTAAATTGAAATATTCCCTTCTTTAGTTGTTTTATTTAGCACATAGTCATGCACTTCTATGTTTGTTGTTGTTTCTCACACGGAGACAATAGCATGCCTATGTAGGCGAATTCTTTGGCGAATATTCAGTATATTAATTAAAAAGACTACTTCTCTATTGTTTGAAATGCAAATAGTTACCTATTGTATTGTTGAATAATGTCATAAAGTTAGAAATAAAATATTTATTTTTGATTTATCAAAAGCTTGATGACGTCTTGTTTGTTCCCCCTAATTATCATAAGGTTTCGGGCCAATGGTTTAGTTTCATCTGTTCCCAGCGTGCGGTCATTGACTTGAGATTATTACATCTGGTGACACGGAAATGAGTAGGTACAAATTAATTGCGATTTTAAAAAATATTACTAACTCGTAGTTTATACATAAATAAAAATTCCGTGGTAGTCTAGTGGTTTGAGTCATATATTGCCGGGTAAAATGATATTCAAGTTTGTTTTATTTAAAGAGCTATTTCCTGTAATGAAACTGAGTCATAGAAATATCAATAATACGTAGCCAGTTCACTCATGGTTATTCTACGTAAAGTGTGATGTAGCTTGACCACTGACTGGCTAAATACATATGTGCATTATATTATTATAGTATTATATAATCTGTAATATTATTTAAGGTAATTTCATTTTAACTTTAAACTTCGTTTTGTTTTTATTATAGCATTTTTAAAACCTTTGTGCTGCGATCAAAATGGAATTATAGTATAGGTATTTACAGTACCTACTAGTAGCTACTTGCAGTGCGTATTGTTTAATGAAAACATCTGGACAGCGAATTGCTTCATCAATAAAAACTGGAGGGTCATGGTCTTATCAAATATGACACCCGAAATATTGTTTGCATTTATATTAATCTTGCACTCTTATGCTATTGATCTAGATTATTATGCGGAAGACAAAACTAACGTTGATAACGACAACACTACACAAGAAGCACGGAGAGCTGGAGATGAAATGCATATAAATACAGTTACAGATGATACAACCGCTGGTGTAACTAAAGTCGACCTTAGCACTTGTGTAACTTACACCAAAGATAATCCACAGGATATTGATGATACTTCAAGTTCAAGTGTTGATACAAGTACCAAAAATGTGACTAACGGTATTCCTATGGGTGTTTTTGAGGAATATGAATATCTGTACCTTGATTTAGCCAACCAGTCTACTCAACCAGCATTACGTCAAGAATTTCAAAACAATACAGTCACTAAAAAGCGAATAAAGGACACGGCTGAAAATGACAGTGATAGTTTAAGATTTACTGACTATTTTAATTTATCACCTGCATTAGAAACCATTATAATAAAACAGTCTATGATAAAAAAACGGGTAGAAAGCGTCTGGTATGTTCCCGATAACTATCCATGTTGGGATCTACCGTTCATATATGGTAGATTAGGACGTGGAGCACAAACTTCAAATGTTTTCCTTATATATGCTGGTGAGCTTACTGTAGATCATGAACCAGAAGAAAATAAAGAAAATGTTTCGAGTGATATAGATATCACCCCCAATCAATGGTGTGAACAAGAACCTTGTTACGGAGATCATACGCTTTGTCTTTTTCCGGACGACAAAATATCTGAGATATGTGAGGACTACTACAATGTACGCACCCCTAATGTTCTAGAACAGACAGCGCTAGTTAACACCTTAAATTCTATGAGAAACCGTGTCGCAATGGGATTAACGGATGTTTACAGCCATTTACCTACTGCAGCTAACATGAACCAAATAATTTACGACTATGATTTGGCTAAGATGGCCAATAGATGGCTTCGTCAATGTCTTCCGGGGCCCGCTGCTTGTTCATCCCTTCGTAATAATTTGATAGTTCAATTGGAATGTACAAAATCCGGTAAAGAATGTTGTTTGCGTTTCTCTCCGACAGAAACGGAACCTAAGTGGTAAATGTTAAAATTGTGTACAGGCTCTATCGTGGCTTTGTCTCTATCTTTTTAATATTGTTTAATCTTTTGCAGCATACCGAGTCCGGAGTGCTTCGTGTCACCCATTATTGGATGTCTTCACGTATGGTTTTTAAGCGCTGGAAAAGAACTAGAAGAGCGAGATATTGAATGTGGATATATAAATCGTCTGACACTGAATACTGTCCAAATTATATGGGCAGAGACAAATGCAATAGGTTGCGCCTATAGTGAAAAATCTAATGGTGACGTAAGAGTCGTGTGTAATTTCGCTCCTGGTGCACCATTCGTAATTTCGACCAAATACTACTGCGGAATTATATTTCATTCAGATGTCACAAATCGTTTCGATTTATCTGACGATATAACCGACTTAAATTACTTATCCGCCCTAGGGATTCAATTAAACGAAATAAACGGCATATCACCAGCAAATACCTCAAAAGAAGGATTTACAGAATTGAAACCGCATTCTGCTGACCCAGCTTGGGGTGTGAACAGTTTGAACAAGTTGTACGTAAAAGGATCAATCAGGAATTTAACTAACGAGTTTAATTCTACAGACAGAAACGGAACCATAGGGGCGGTTGGTAGGTTAGTAACGAGATATTCGTTCTACGAAGAATGTGCATCCAAATGTGATACAGAGGATTCTATTTATGAAATCGGAAAACCAGGTGCGGCTTGTGTGGAGACTGGTAGAAAATTTACAGGTCTTTGCTATAGTTATCGAGACCCATGTCCAGGTTATAGGTGGGTAGCTATCCTAGCACCTGTAGCACTCTTCTCGTTAATATTGTACGATTTATTTAGCGGTGTCGTCAGACAGACAAACTTTTAGGTAATTATTTTTTATTTATTTTATTTATTGTTTTAACAATTTTATGTTTACCTGTAATGGTCCTTCTTTTACAAGGCGGAATAGCTAGTGGTTCATATTATCATGTTCTTTAGTTCGAAGCTGGAGAAGTGCAAATTTGTTTAGGTAAGTAGGTACTAATAGTGGCAGACATTATAGATGGTAAATAGTTTATGAATATTAATGATTCTACCTTAGCTCTAAATGCTATCTGAATTCGGTATATCTTTAGATTATTTGTTATTTATTACTCGCATCACAAGCAACGAAGTTTTTTTTAATATTTTACGTTTTCAGAAAACGTGGAAAACCTTTTTTGATTTAATGAGCCATTTTATCTTTTCAAACACGATTTCATGTTTAGAACTGAAATCTAGATGTTCGATCAAGTTAACTATGACGTATTAAGGTCGTGGGGCGTATTTTTGAGCAGTTCATTTCAATATGTACTTATTTTAGCACCTGACTGTACATAAATACATTGATATTTTGAATTTAGTTTTTCTTATCTTTCATTTTATTTAAGTTATACTTGCACATCACTCATTAAACGTTTTATATTTTGACTAGCAGTTGCCCGCAACTTCGTCTGCGTAGAATTCGTTTATCGCTATCCCGCGGGAATCACGCAATTTTCCGGGATAAAAAGTAACCTATGTGTTATTCCAGACTATAATCTATATATGTTCCAAATTTACTATATACTTTTTGAGCCTATTCATTACAAACATACAAAAATAGGTACAAATCTTTCCTCTTTATAATATTAGTATAGATATCTTAATTGGCTGAATTGGCGCTTTGTCTAAGTGGCCTTGTAACTGTCGGTAGTTTCGTATTTAACGTGCCAAAAGGTGCCTGAATTGTCTGAAAATATACCTACCTATATACGTGAACCCCATTGGGATTGTTAGAGCATGTTCCGGTGTTACCAAACACGAAGGTGAAGGCGAAACGAAGACCTCTGTTGGCGACTGTAGAATGCGTTTTTAAATACCGGACGGCTTTTTTAAAAATCTTGAATGTATACTTACCAGTTGTAGCCAAGGCCAAGACCGCAGTCACTACGGCGAGCACGCACCGGTGCATACTTGAAAATTACTCGAGCTGTACGGCCTTATGTAATTAGCGAACAGCTGACATAGCGCTTCACATGCTAGGTCTTCGAGCACCTTCGTTGTAGCTCGTTAGCTGCAGATCTGTTGATAGTGAAACGTTACTCAGGTTTATCAATACAAAGTCACTACCTTGTAATTTTGTGTGTGAAAACGAAAGAAAATTAGTATTTGATATATGATTGTTTATATTCTTTAACTTTTAGCAGTTACAAAGTTCACGTTTAAAAGTGTTTAGTAATCCAGCATGTTATAGACGTGTTCACTGTTAATGCTTTTCTCAAGGTCCTAGCTAGTCAATGCTGCACCTTTCGCCTTTCCTTCAGGCTTTAAACTCGTAGGTATCAACAATGTGCTCTTTGATAATAGTTCTGACAAAGGTCTTTTTGCAACTGCGGCACCGATTTTGTTTTTAATTTAAACAATGACACTTATCTAACGTTTGTGCTCGGTTACAAAATAAGAGAAATTTAATTCTTATGTTTCATTTTACATAGCTGATAATCCTGTCATCGTCCCCTTAACCTGGTTTTTAAGTTTATCGTAATGACGTTTTAAGATATTTTAGGCGTATATAATTGTAATGTCAATACTGATATGGTAAATGCGGAAATGTATCGTGTTAAGTGTCGCAATTTCTTTCATTCTGAAGTAAAGTAACGCCAATTGCGTTTTTATGGTTATTGAACAAATCCGTAAAATTGTAAATTAAATTACATATTTCATTAAACTCACTGACAAAGAAATACCTGTTATGTCAGTGTAACTCAGACATGTTGCAAAAATTTCGTTTAAGGTTGCGCACGCGCTAACCACAAATTGTTTAACAAAATTAACACCATTCGACCCGTGACGAATTTGGCACTTCATCGACGGCCTTGGATTGATTGACCCTGATTTGATTACAATGTTTGAAAAAGCAAAGCTACATAGAGCCAATGGAACATCATAATTTTAGCATCACCTTGCAAGATAACCACAAACCTAACGTTTTTATACAGCATTTTACTATTAATATTGTATTTCTGTAGCACAGAAATCAAGGTTTCATTGACTATAGTTCCGCAGTGACTAATTTCTACGCAACAACCTCAGCGATAAACCAAAACATTAATGTTTTTTTAGTCTTACTGACAACATGCTGTCCTAAAGAATGACTCAACTTTGAGCAAGGTATCCAGAAACGTGTTTTGCATGCACTCTTGCATCAGTTCTTTGGCTGCTCACAAGACCAAGCCTTAGTATTTGAACCTGTTTAGATCTGGACTTTAAACTGTTGAACTATGTCATATTTTCCCTTAGAGACT
This sequence comes from Pandemis corylana, assembly GCA_949127965.1. NCBI lineage: Eukaryota > Metazoa > Arthropoda > Insecta > Lepidoptera > Tortricidae > Pandemis > Pandemis corylana. The sequence continues at coordinate 7,453,307 of OX421864.1, read as the reverse complement.
GAACAGATGATTATGTTGAGCTAATTGGTCGGAGTCTATAACCTGGCTCGAATGCTTTGCATAACCACTGTCTTGTCACAGCCAAACGCTTGAGTTAGCAATGCTTCAACTGACTACGGTCTAGTCACTTGAAGCTAAAGATCGTTCGCATGGAAAATTATTCATTTACGCAAATTTTTCTTTGTGTGTGTATTGGCAATTTTACACAGCTAGTACAGTTCTCTTCAGGCCATATGCGCGTCATAGAAAAACTAAAACAATATTGAAACAATTAGATGCGTAATTATAAGCAAGGTTCGCGATTGAACACTCAACATTTTTATTCTTTTTCTCACGTCAAAATATAGATACTTAACGAAAAGTGTATTAAAAAAGGTCTAGACTTATTTCGATATCAGTATGTTATTGGAGCTTACACACACACACACACACACACACCACGTCTTTATCCCTTACGGGGTAGACAGAACCTAAGGTAACAGATACCTACAGGCCACATTTAGCAAGATTGTGGGCGTATAGGTGAAAAATGAAAATTTTAATTAGAGCTTACAATGTAATTAGTGGCAAACAAGTACCTAATATAGACTATATACTATAATATGTGGAGCTGCGAATTCGAAAAACATGCCCGATTGTTATGTACGACGTTGGAGCGTATTCATATTATTTTGAACACTACACCGTTCCGATATATTTGATGGCGACTTACTGACCGCGGCAGTTGTTTAACTATCAACAAACATACATACAAATTAATGTACAGGACAGCCTCACCAATCATCATTAATTAGCGTTCCCTGTATACTTTGGTTACCTACCTGACTTCAGGGATAGCATTACGACCGCATCCAAACTGGAAATAATTTAAAACAGTTGGTTTACTAAATTGAAAATGTAGTCAACCACAACAAATCCGAGACCTATTGTAAAATATGAAGGTCATACTATTGCGCCAATTAGTATTGATACAATAATATTTACAATAGGTACAAAGCAAACGCTGAGTTAAACTTATCGCTAGTAAGCGATCCGTTTTAGTCTGGTTACTGTTATATTCTAATCTCTCGGATTATTTGATAACACGTCAGACGCGCTATAGCTTTGTCATAAATGATCTCAGAAGTTAACGTACGGAATACCTCCCCGGGAGTCGACGCCGTGCTAGCGACTCCTACGCACACTGGTGCCCATACAAAGTGGTGATCAATTCACAGCAAATGGAGCTGTTTATTAATTTAATTTGCCAATCAAAGTACACGACTCGTAGACGCTTTAACCATTTGATTGATTTCCAGTTCGAATGAGTGCTAAGGTCAAGGATTATATTAAAACCTTCGCGTACAAACGAAGCCAAGTATTCGGTTAATTAAAAGGCATTATACGTATTCACGAACATTACGTCAGTATTATGTTTGTTGTAATGAATGCCGAGCGCATGACGAAAACGGGCCCACTGTCAGGGTTGCGAAAGTTATAGAAACTTGATCTTATGTTAGTCGAGGCCTGCAAAACTTGCACAAAAAAGCATGACCTCTTCCAGAAATGGCGCAAATACTTTATTGCTGCCCTTCGTTTAAATGTTCCAACTGGGAAATTTTTGCGTAGTTTTTTATTAATGGATGCAATTAGGTATTTCAAGTGTACATTCTGTTATTGACTCTATATTGTGTATAAACACGATAGCTATATAATTCTCGGAAATAGAGACATGTGTAAAGATTAACTTTATCCTCGTATTGTAAGGAATTTAAGGCATGCCTCTTTCGATTGGAATTTTTAAGTTATTGACACTAAATATAAATATTTTGAGAATAAAATGAGATATAAATAATGATTAAGAATATAGAACCTAATAAAGAAAAACATTCCCATGCCCATACTTACTTTTCACTATCATAATCCGAAAAATGTCACATACATGCAATTAGATTTTTCTCTCTTAGTCACTTTTTCAGCACATTTATATTATTGAAATAATTTTTTTTTAAAGTTTTGATATGAGATAACTATCAAATATCATTCAGATTCTGGCCTCGTCCACTTTAAACATAGCTTAATAGCGTTTATTTTTTCTCGAATTCTGTTTGATTTTTAACGACACGCACGTGTTTTATATCGAGATCGAGTATAGAGACTTAGTATTGTTATCCAAGCGTGCGTCTCGGTTCGATGTAATGAGCGGACTGCGTCGCCGGTGCGGATAGTTAGTTGAGGCGGCGTGTAAGGACCTCGCCGATTGCCATTGTCGACGAACGTTACTCAGCGCGTTATGTATTGCTATAATTGTAATTAAATCAATCGTGAGACACTACTTAAATATTATCTGATCTTGATTTATGTAACCGTTTCAATTCCAACACTAGCCTCTTTGTGTCTTTAAACAATGGATTTTTGTACTGCATGTAGTTTTGTGTACCAAAAAACTGTATAATCGCAATTGGTGCGCAATAGTTGGTACGAGAATTTATCTCTAGTAGTTTTAATACTTAAATATCTATCTGTACCTAAATAGACGCTATCGAGAACGATCGCGACGAATGTGACCTAGATAAAACAAGCTTTAGGCATTGGCTCCATCATCCTTGTCGTTACAAAACGGCTTACGTCACTTATTATAAGCTCATAGTTAGCGCTCATCATTGCAACAAACGTTATCATCCGGTGTCGGTCGACATCGCCGCACTTTGCCGTGACAAACAACCGTATGACTGATAAACGATTGACTTAATAAAAAGATGACACCATACATTGATTATTCCTACTAGGCACAGGAACTGCTTTAAAATAGCAATAAAAGTATAGTTTAAAGACTTGAAATCCGATTTATGAATTCAACTTGAGCGTTTTAATTGAAAAAATAAACTTCTTTATTCCAATAATAGCGGTTCAGAAGCTACTGTATTCATCAGGAAAACAACACCTAATTATATGAATTTATTATTTGACGACTCACCAGTTGTTTCTACGTAAACCGAAACAAATAATAATGAAGGACGATGATCCCATGCGGATCGTCAACATAATGTATGTGGGTGCTACTCCATTGCGTATGTCACAAATCACTTGTGGTACCGCCACGCATGTCAATTGGACTGTATCTAAGTATTCCATTGAAACTATTACATTACGTCACGTGCTATCTAGTCAATTAGTGCAGGTTCTTTAAAACTACCTCAGTTGCAAGCGGCTTATTAAGTTATTACGTGAGAAGCCTTATTAGGAGAAAAGTAGGAAGTAGGGAATTTTTATGGATCGATAGGGCAATGACCCGAGCTAAATACTTGGATAGTTGTAAATAAATAAATTATTAACCTGTGGTTGTAGCTAGCGACTGTAGATAGTATAACGACTTTATTGTAAGTTTCCTGTGAGACGCAACGCAATTAAGATAAACGGTAGGAGTTATTTAGAAACGCAGATCTAAATATGACTAGTATTGGTCCGACGATTTGAAAGCAAAATTAAAAATAGTTAGGAAGTTCAAATTTCCCGCTTACGACTCAATGCCTTTCTTATGAAAAGAACGTAACGTTAGGGAATAATAAACAGTAAGATATATTTTTTTACTAACTTGAAAAACCCCTTTGATACTCTACATATATCTAGTTGTTTGTCTATAATTTTCTGTGCAATTTTCGGGAATAAAATCTACCCCATTTGTAAATCGACGTTATGTGCATTTATTGCGTGAAAGAGGAACAAATCCAAACGTCCATCCATCGTCTTATCCATTTATCCTCCCAAACTTTAGCGGTTATAATATTAAGAAGAATAAGAATGACTTTATTAGTAAAATTATTTTCTACTCTTTCATGTGTATTACAAACAAGCATAACTAATGTTGCAGACATAGCTCGTAACGTCAAAGTACTTCGTATAAAATTAAAAAGTTAGGTGGACATAAACCCTATCCCTAATAAAACGACAGTAAAAAATCGTACACCAAAATTATAACATCGCCCATTGCGTAACCGTGAAAGTGAATTATTGTAATTCATCATGTTACATCGAGCGCGAGTGTGGCGCGCATATAAACTAGATAGCGGGCTTACACTGAAGAACAATTAATGCGTAAGTATCTTTCGGAGGCATACAAAACACAAAAGACGTCTGTTTGCCCGAACATTTCGTAACACATCCTGTCCTCCCACGGTTTACCGTTTTTGGTCTGATGCGTTTACCTGCAATACCTTTATGTGGACGTGCAGAGAAATGTAATGTAATGCCTGTAATGTTGGCTGACGGAAACTCTATCTGACAGTGGTATTTCCGCCATCGGCTGTGAGAAATAAAATTAACGTAGGTCCATAGCGCAATTTTAAAAGACAGTTTACGAGTATGTAGTTATCTCCGGGTCAGTGAACATATGTATTCCGAGATTATCTGCACAATTTTTTCTTTTGTACTTACTTCATTACTATTTATATATAATAAATAATGCTGTACCGTAAAGTGTAATACTTTATATACGAATGAATACACGTCCGCGTTTAAGAACGTAAGAATAGACGTCCTAGGGCCATCGCGAGTGTCCACATTACGCCGATTGAACTCTTAACGGCCGTACCTATGCCAAAAACATTTGTTAGCTACCAAGTTTTGTTGTGTAGGTAATGTATTTTTAACGAGAATCACCGAAGAATTGAATTAATAAAAAACAAAGATAATTTTGTTCTATAATTTTATAAAGATCATCGCAATAATGTAAAATATAAATATCAAGACCACATAAACTAACGGAAATACATCTGCCATGGTCCGAACCTGTGTCTTCTACTAAGCCGAGACGAAGCAATGATTTACGAGAACGTTGATTTTCCTTCTTCATCATCATTGCAGTTTGAGCGTTACTATCCATTTTCAGGTCACAATCTATTTGGATCTTTGTCAAGTTCAGTTTGCATTTCCACTATTTCCAGTTACTACTGAGAACTGATACCTAAGTATTGTCCTAAATCGTAGAACTAACTAAAAAATTCCTTTTTCTTTGCTACCTACAGCTAACAGACATCGTGAATGCGATGTCGTCGCGCGGCGAGCTCCCGCTAGAGCTCGCCCTGCGCGGCCGCAGCCCGTCGATCGCGACGACGCTGCTGCAACACTGCGCAGACGCAGACGCGCGCGGCGCCCGCGGCCGCACGTTGCTGCACCGCGCCATCGACTCGCGGGACTCCTTCTCTGCAAAATACCTGGTTGATAACGGGGCTGACTCTAATCTCACTACCAAGTAAGTCTAAAGCTCACTTTCGTATCTCACATAATAACCACCACAGGCACAGAAATAACTTATTCTACCTGTTATATAAAAGCGTAATAGAATAGAAGATATACTTAGTAAAAGAAACGCCAGTGACTGAATAAGTAGATGCAAAAACTAGGTTCGTCACTCGAATCTCCATGAAACAACTGTCGACTATGTCCGTATTTGAAAACGGATTTGTGAATTGTAACGGCTTGATTAAACCAGCTGACCTTTTTGTGCTCTGCTTGTAGGTGCTGTTCCTAATCCATATTATATTTCTAGAGAGGAGGGTGATACAGCGCTACATCTCATAGCAGCGTTAACTTCAAGCTCCTGCGATGAGGAAACAATGGACCAAATGGCTGAGATTGTGGAAGTTATGATTGAAAAAGGCGCTGATATCAATCGACAAAACAGGAAAGGATTGTAAGTATTCCTGCTTCTTTACAACTTCAAAAAACAATTGAAACTATAACTACAATGTGTATATTTTATATTCAAGCACACCTCTTCACCAAGCAGTCATAGCGAGAAATCAAAAGATATTTGACCTCCTACTCAAACAGCCGTCCCTGGATACAAATTTGCGTACTTTATCAGATGAGCACCCTCCACTCTACTACGCTTTGGTCGATGACAGACGTGCCTCCATATCCTCAAGCGAAACATTAGTTATGAACGGTTCTAACCCTTTCGATACACCCGTGACGAATAAAACAGCCTTTACGGAGGACCCTGTGGAGGGCAAGACCGACAGTATTGTTGAGAGAGGCTTCGCTGCCAAGTTGTTGGGGAAAGGCTGTCAAGCGAATCCGGTTTATTCTGGCTCTGGTGATAGTTTGCTGCATATATTGGCGCAAGGATGGTTTGAGGTATGTATGTAGAATCTTAGAATCCTTATAGTTTCACAGAAGTACTTTGTCTCGAAATGCGTGCAATTTAATTTCAAACACGGAGTTTCTGATGTTTGTGAGTATGTACCATTCTAATTGTTAAATTTTAGTGTCAGCCAATCTTATCTTGGCCAAAAATCTTAGGAAGCATGTTATAGGCGATGCGGCTAGCATCCCATCATTATTTGGATTTCCCTTTCCACCTATATATACGCCCACAATCATGCTAGGCTCTGTTTACCTCGTAAGGGATTTCTCTTTCGTTTATATATTTATACAGACGAGATTTGTGATTTGACAGACAATAAAACTGAGCAGATAATATAAGGGTAATTTCAGAAATAGGGTACAATACATTTTTATTTTAGTTTTTTTTTTGCATGGATCTACCCATAATCAATGGCACTAGCGATTCCATATTGAGGGAAAAATGTGTCCCGAGGTCAGTTTTGTTATTTTTCATACATTAATGTTTGAAGGTAACATAACCGACACTTATTTTCGTAGGAAAAACTGAGGCCATTTTTTGAGCCATTATAATCGATTGATAGATTGATCCTGAGCAGATCCATGCAAAAAAAAAAATCAGAGGATAAAAACATAAAATAATTGTACCCTATTTCTGAAATTCCCCATTAACACCTTCTCATAAGGTATGATGTAATATTTGACCATCTGAACTGTTTTTATTAGGATTCCGCAGTATTCCTTACTGCTCATTTGAGCGGAGATCTGAATCATACCAACGAAGCTGGTCTCACAGCCTTACACAGTGCGTGCGCCAACGGGCTGGCTCGTCTAACCACTGCGCTTTTAGAGCACGGGGCGCGGCCAAATCTGCAGACCTCTTACGGGGAACAAGAAGATACAGTTTACAGGTCAGTTAAGATCACACTAAAATTACTTCAAAAATGTACACTGGAAAATACATGATAATTGAAATGAAATTATTTTTTAGACAAAGTCCACTCCACTTGGCCGTGTTAAATAATCACGAAACTGCTGTCCTCGCGATCATCGAGCATAAAAAACTTATCGAAAAGGGTGAAATGCCAGCCAACGATAAAAGCAATGTCGCCTTGCTGCCGAATCTTAACTTGAAGAACTCTGAAGGTGACACGCCGGTCAGCCTTGCGTTATCTGAAGGTAAAAGAAAACCATCTGATTATTAATCTCCCAACTCTCATATTTGAAGACCTACGAGCATGAGATCTGAAAGTCGTAAAAATCACCATAATATCAGTAAAAATATACGCTTTTTTACTTTAACAGTTATTCTGTGACGCATAAGTTTGCTCTGAGCTGGCAGCGAAGTTCGTTTCCATCTATTAATTTGTAATCAATCGCCGGCGTTGCGGGAAGGGAAGATACTCCAAAAAGCATCTTACATCCGAATAACCTTGTCTTAACTCGTAGGTATAGGTAATGTTTTTTTTTTAATAGGGCATAAGAACCTAGTAGAGCCTCTAATTGAAAGCGGCGCGGACCCGAACGTTCGCAATGGAAAAGGATTCACTGTGTTACATCAAGCTATTGTGGAAGAGGATTCTAGAACAGCTATCTATTTACTCGATCACGGAGCTGACATGGACGCTTTGTAAGTATGAAATAACCTCTTAATAAATCTACTTAGGTCTCGTGTTCGTACACACCTACTCTTAGAGGTGTCATTATATTTATATCTCTTAAGTATTACGCACTACACTACTGAATAAAAAATACACACCCATTATGGGTACCCATTTCGAAACTGATAGCGAGATTTAGCTGTACGTACACGTGAAATTTCGCCAAATGAATTTAGCCTTCAGTCTAAGTCTGCAAGCCGCGCCTCTCCGTGTGTAGCCAGCATAATATTTGTCTGTCTCCTAGAACGGAAGCTGGTGAGACGCCGCTTCAGCTCGCCATTCACTGCCGCCTGGGGTTGGTGGTCGAAGCCCTGTGCGTGAGAGGCGTTGACATGAGCCGTCTAGACGCCAACGGAGTGCCACCACTCTGGGCCGCGCTCGATTCCGGACAGGAAGAAGTTGCGAGCGTAAGTTCACTCAACATAAATGGCCCATCATGAAATTGTACTAACGAAAAGGAATAAAATTGATAAAGAAGCAATACCTATTATCGGCAAAAAAATAGGATTTTTTGTTTTAAAAAATCTGTTGGTGACAGTGGATCTTATCGAAACAGAGCAAGATATTCCGCCTACTTTGTCTTATCGAATTGAAATAAACGGGATTGTAAATCTTAGGTGATTACCAATATTTATGAAATTAAAAAAAAGACTACTCATGTTAAATTTAGTTCATGCTCGTTTGTGTATTATTGGATAGATGATAGTGATCCAAATTTGACCTTATATTGGTTTTAAACGTCTCATAACGATTTTATATATTCTTATCTGAACACAAGGGCCGTTAGAAATTTCCATGTACTATATTATATGTATATGTATACAATAGTATTTCAATTTGTGGTGCTTTCTGTAGATTTTAGTTCGGAATGGCGCTGATGCTGATTGCTGGGGACCGGGCCCCGACGGATGCTTGCAGACTTTGTTGCACAAGTATGTAAAAATATCTAAAAATATTTAATAAAGTTGCCATTATTTCTGCGTGATTCTGCTACAAAATGAACAATTATTGAAGAGAGCATAAATAGGCATTTCACACTCAAAAGCAATGGAGATACTTTTTATGGGCTGTGAAAACGCAATTCTCGTTTGTTTTGTATGAAAATAGGAGGTCCTACGTCGAGGTCTAATGTCAATTACTTGTCAACTCGATTGACTAATCATTAAATTTCAAAGCAACATGTTTTGCAGGTCTGAAATAATAGTAGTTTATGTTACTGCATTATAATGAAGGCCATTAAAACATGAGTTTGGGTTTATGTTTACGAAGCGCAGCTGAGTTTCATAATAAGATCAAACTAGTGTTAATGATCAAACAATAAATCATAAATGTTCTACAATATAACGTTTTCACATCAGTAGGTGACATGGTTTTCTGTTCTTCAAAAGCTTGAAACAGATGAAATGACTGACATTTATATTTTTTCTTAAATTTGAACCCCCATATTCATAAACGCTCTAAAGGCTTCTCCTAATTTAGCAATCGTTTGTCCATATCTGTGAAAGTTAAATGTCAAACTGACAGATAAGGACAAACGATTGCTAAGTTAGTAGAAGCCAGTGTTTATGAATAAGGGGGTAATACAATAGACATAGAGATTTTGTTATTTAAGATGTTCGAAGTTTGAATGTTAATGGAATCAACTTCCCTATTACGAACTAGGTTCCTTTGGATGACATGACATCGGTGGCATTTACCTAGCAAATGTGTGTTATAGGCGATGCGGCTAGCAACCCATCACTATTTTGATTCCCCTTTCCACCTATACGCCCACAATCATGCTAAACATGGCCTGTAGGTCTTATTGCCCAGGCTCTGTCTACCCGGTAGGGGATACAGACGTGATTTGTGCATGTTTGTATGTGCCAACTTTAACGGATAGCTCCCCACGTCTAGGGCTATAGATGAGAACAAGGAGTCCCTGGCGACGTTCCTGATCCGTTCGGGCTGCGACGTGGAATCGGCGCGGCGCGCGGGACCCGGCGGCGAGGGCGCCGAGGTGGCCGCCGAGCGCCAGGCGCCGCTGCACCTTTGCTGCACCTGGGGGCTCACTGACGTCATACAGGTAGCGACAATGGTCGTAGGAATTTTCCAGGTTCCTAGTCTTCCGGAAAAACAGAAACTATACTCGGGAGCAAAAATACCGAGTCTTCGGACACTATCGTGTTTCGCGAGGGTTTGGATAATACAAACTAACTATACTAATATTATAAATGCTTAAATAACTCTGTGTGTACCTGTCTGTTTCGCTAACACGCTTAAACCGCTGAATCGATTTAGTTGGAATCTGGTATAAAGATAATTTCAATCCCGGACATAGGATAGTTTTTATCCAGGAAAATCGTATAGTTCCCGTGAGATATCGATAAGCGTATTCTGCGCAGACGGAGTCGCGGTCAACAGCTAGTATTAAATAAAAAGTATAATACAATCTCGTTTGTGACTTAACTTGAAAGACATTTTTGATACTGCCTGTTCTCATGTCTAATCTCTCGATACCTAAAACAAACAATAATTTTCCACAGACTCTTCTGGAACACGGCGCCAACATAAACTCCAAAGACTCAGAAGGCAAGACTCCGCTCCACATCGCTATAGAGAACCAGCACGCAGCGATCATCTCTCTCCTTCTCTCCCAGCCGGGCATCGACTTGTCGGCAAGGGACAACAAGGGTGTGTCGCCGTTCGCGGCCGCTCTAACGGCGAGAAATAATAAGGCCGCACAGGCTATACTTGAGAAGAATCCTTCTGCTGCAGAACAGGTACATATGCTCTTGAAATATTTGTGTAACAATAACAATCATAATAACCGAAAAAATTTAGGCATATATTTCAGTTTTCTGACAAATATTATGTCAAAATCGTCGGTTAAGGTTAACCTTCAAGTAGGTAACTTATGCAACTCACACTTCATTGTACTCTTCTTCGTACGAAGGATTTTTTACTTTCTAAAAGATATGAATATTAATATCCCAAATGTAAAAAAAAATATTTTTAACAGAGATTTGTTTTAAATGTCCATCACTCTGAAAGACAGGTAGTACACACGAAATTGTGTTTCGACTGACAGTTGACGCATGCATTTTGCATAATTTGTAATAATGCTTCTTCAATTGAGGGAAAAGCTTTTTTACGAGTCATGAGCCGTGTGAAATTGAACCTTACTTGAACTTTAACTTACGACAAGTATAATAAACTTCTGTGTAATTTGTTACTCATATTTCTGGTTAGTTAAAATTACAGCTGTACTGTTAATCCTCGTCGTCAGCAGCACAATAATAAATATCGTGGGGTAGCTGATGTCCTGTCGATACAGGGCAACGGATAAACAATTTTTTTTACATAAATCCCATAGGTCTAGACATTCGTGTTCATAATCTCTAGCTGTTTACTTCAGTAATTACGAAGCAAAAAATGTTTATTTTAGGTGGACAAAAAGGGTCGGAACTTCCTCCACGTGGCGATACAGAAATGCGATATGGAGAGCGTGATGTTCCTGCTCTCTATCGAGGTGGACGTCAACTCGCGTATCCAGGACGCGACGCTGGCGCCTCCGCTGCACCTGGCGGCTGCTGTCGGCAATGAAGTGCTGCTTCGGAGTCTGCTGCTAGCCGGTGCCAGGCCTAATGACAGGGATGCTCACAAGTAAATGTTAATTGTTTTTTTCTTGGTGAGTTGCGACGCGGAGTCTACGCTTTTGTTTTGACGTTGTCGTAGTGATAATGATCACGCGCACGGATACGCAACAGATTGTGAAACGCTATCCATGGAACTATAATCATGACAGTAGAATCACTGATACAGTTGTTTTGAAGTGTAAACTTCTTTACATGTGCACTTTTTGGAATGGGTAAAAATGTTAAACTCGCGTCATGTCACATGACCTGATCGAAAATTCGTACATTCGTGTCGATCCTCGTAGGCCCACTTCTTTGCTGTGTACCTAATCAAAAATTATGGTGGTCGGTCGCAGAGGGCATGTGGGCGTCAGCGTTTGAATGTTGTCTGTAGTAGTGTCGTGTGTTTGGCAGACGCACAGCGCTGCACGTGGCGGCGGGCGCGGGGCACGCGGCGATCGTGTCGGCGCTGGTGTCGGGCGAGGCGGCCGTGTCGGCCGTGGACGCCGCCGGCGACAACGCGCTGCACGTGTGCGCGCGCGAGGGCCACGCCGCCGCCGCGCGCGCGCTGCTCGCCGACAGCGACGTCGACGCCGCCGCCATCAACCTCAAGGGTCGGTGCCGGCTGTGTTAAAACATTGTCATTCGAAATGAAATATAACATTTGTAACGTTACTTTTAACTCGTGGGCGCTCGCACTTGCCATATGTTTCTACCCAAATTTTTTACAGCTTTACAGGACGGACGGGAATGGTGAATGCGATTGTGATCCGGTCCTAAAACGAGGGCTAGTTTGTTTAATTTTTTCGTTTTCGTCGCAGGTCGAAACCCGCTACACGAGCTGTGTTGGTGCAAAAAAGATAATGCCGCGGCTATTTGCGAAATATTCATCGAATTTATGCCGGACTATCCCATCAACAAGACTGATTTACAGGTGTGTACAGTATATTTAAAAAGAACTGCCTTTCGCTATTCCGACATCAATGAGCATATATTTAAAAATTCGTAAAATTTTCGTTTGCAAAAGAGTTGTTGCTTCTCTCTTGTTGTGTAACGTGCGCTGGCAGACAAACTAAATCGATTCTTAAAATAAACAAATACGGTACTTACACAAACGGATAACTCTCGTATAAAAAGTCGAGTGATGCTCGACATGTTTCGGACTATTTCGTAGTCCTTCCTCTCGGAGCGCTCGCCCCGGCGGCAGCGAAACGAACACTACTCGCCAGCGCTCTGCTCGCGCGACTGCTCAACGCAACTGACAGCGGCGCACAACTACCCTCGTTTTCATCGTCATTTTTATTATTATCAAATGTAGGGCAGCACACAACACTGATCACGTCACTCCGTAAAGGACTGCGAAATAGTCCGAAACATGTCGAGCATCACTCGACTTTTTATACGTGAGTTATCCGTTTATGTGTAATTATGATTAAGTCTCACGGTAGTTTCATGTTGAAATACGGTACTATTCATTTGTCGGATATAACACCGGAAACCTTTAGTGATCAAATAGACCTTAACTTTGCCATTTGGATATTAACATCAGTATTAACTGTAGAACTTGAGCTTTTTACTTATATCAGTTAAGTAGTTACTGACCTAACCTAACCTTTTTTCTTTTTTTTTAACAGGGCAACACTCCTCTACTGCTAGCGTACATGAACGGACAAGGCGCCATGTGCCGCGTGTTAGTCCGCGCTGGCGCCTGCCTGGCCCAGGAGAATAAGGATGGCGTTTCTATATTTAACTACCAGGTCAGTTACTACTTACTGCTCAGTTACAAGTTTATGTTGTATTTTGTTTTTACCTGACCCTTGGCTTATTTATTCTTATGGTGATCCGTATCGTCCAGGTTGCGACGAGGCAGCTGCTGCATCGCCTGTTGGACGCTTTGCCGGCCGAAGCGCCTTGGGGGGAGAGTGACCTCTGCCAGGAATGTGGCACCAAATTCACGCTCACCATGAGGCGACACCATTGGTAAGGGTTTTGTCGCTATGCTGTACCAGCACAAAAACACCATTATACAACTAAGAAAACACAACGTGCGATAATTCTCGAATTCACGAGGATACTGCTAATATTAGTTATCGTATGTACCCTTTTAAATGTTAAGTTTAACTGTTTTGTTCCAGTCGCCACTGTGGCCGCATGGTGTGTAACAAATGTTCAAGTCAGGATGTGCCCATACTGAAGTTCGGCATGAACAAACCGCAGCGGGTCTGCGAAATATGCTTCACCGTCCTACAAGTAGGCGCCAGTTAGTGCGAACAGTCGATAGCGACACTGCCATGCGACACTTAACGTTCACTTTCATGATTTAGCAGTCATTTGAACGCACATGTGCGTTTGCGCCACTTTAAAACAGCCGGCACCTAATGCGTTGAAACGCAGTAAAAATCATATTAGTACCTGCCAATATTATACTGCGCTTTAAAATGCGTCGATGCGTGGTATGGTATGAAAATGAAAGCGAAATGCTGTAGGCGTCAGTGGACCTAGCATGCTAGGTTTATCGCGGGCAAAGCAAACTCTTTCTTACCAGTTACATATGAAAAAGGATATATGCTTTTTGCCCAGTACAAACGCTAGTATGCTAGGATCATAGGCGGTTTGTTTTATACCAGTGATTAACGTTACACTATTATAATCGTTACTTTTTAGTACATAACGTAAGTAATAAGATTTTCCATGTTAACGGAAAGAATGTGGCAACCCGTCGTTTTAATCATTTTCGAGTAATCAAAACGAGTAACCTCGGGGCACAGAAGTTCTAAAGTCACATGCCGCGTTGAGCGATGCAAACAAGTAATGAATACAATGTTACATTTTTATATTTATGATGTACTGGACTTTGAATGCGCAAGTAAGCCGTTTAAGTATTACTTCATTTATGTGATGCTGTCACAATTCCAAAATTACGTTACTTTATTGTTTTTTTTTTAAAGTTGTCAAGTGAAGTTAAAAACATCGCGGGGAAATTCATTGTAAATATGAAGCAATAATGGTTGGACTGATGGAAGAAACGAGGTTTGGACTTTTGTCCAGTGGGAGGTATATTGTAGGCTGTAGGCGGTATAAAATTAACAAATAGATCACTTTTATTGTTCCTTTAAATTATACTAGCATATCTCGATTTGTTTTCTGTAATGATTTACCAGAAACCACCTTGGCATAGCAGTTGGAACAGTTTTTATGGCAAGCTTGTCGACTTTAATATCTATTTAAGATTGATATCTCGAACTTTCGGACTTTTTTAGCAGTCCAGGAAATGGTCTTTACCCTTACATTTTTCAAATACGATTAAAATAGGTTATCATAAAATTAGTGCCTCAATATTGGCAAATTGTGTTCTCCTACGAAAGAACACAATTTTACTATGCCAAAGTCTGATAGAGAGTATGCTTGTGTATATTCTATCTTAAGTTCAATTATAAAAAACGCTTTAGGAATCAAAATTGTAACTTTGTATTTACACCGTAGAATGTAATTGACAATGTTGCAACTTTTTATTGTCTGGCTCGAAAGAGCGCACAATTTTAAGACGTCCATATTTTTTGTATTTTCGTGGAAAAATCCATTTAAATCTTCGCTCGAGCAGACCTTTCTGCGTATGTTACAAACATCAAGTATTAGCGAAATTACGACACTGCTTTGTTTCGTACACTTAAAAAAAACGTTGAAATAATTACATTAATTGACTAACAAATCCTGTGCTTAAATCTTTTGACAGTGAATGCAGTTGTCAATGTCGATGAACGTCAAAACGAGCTGACTAACTCAAACGGAATACCTCACAACCCCCATCTCGGAACAAACAATATAAAAACTGGTCAAACACATTATACTCTGCTGTTGTCAGGAGTCATAGGCAGTAAGGGTTGCTAACCTAAAAGTGACCGGTTGACATAAACACAAAAAAGTTAAAAAAAATACCTCACAAAAAATATGATTTTGAATGAAAACTTGTAAAAACACAATCTTTATTGCCCGGCAAACAGTTATCAATGTTCCCGATGGCAACAGAGCCGAATGGTGTGCGAATGAGCGAAGTGTTGTGTTGTGAAAGATGTTTATGTCAAACGGAAACCCGGAAGACAAGGTTTTTCATAATGCTAGTATTGGACCGGCCATTGGACGTCATTTCCGGTTTTACATATTTTGCTAATTTTTCCAAAAAATATTGTAAAAAAAAAACAAAAATATTTTTTATGTTCTACAAGCGTTTCTCTCGAAATGGTTTTTGATTTATGGACATGAATTTTGAAATATTGTCAATTGTTTGCTTTCACTCGGTACTCTCCACTTATATAAATGTGTAATTATATGTAGGTATTGATTTAAGCGGTCGTATACAAAGTCAATTTTTGATAAGTATTTAATTTACATTAGTGTTAAGATTTTGACTCTAATTGTTTTATTTGTAGACATTATAAATATTGTTTTATTTTTGTTAATGCTTTTATGATATCCCGGGCTTTTCATTGTTTTTTAAAATGTTTTCCTTTCACATTCCAAAATTTTGCATTTGGAGCAAGTAAGACTTGCATTTTTGGTATATGGAACATTATTTTATCCTAAGTTAAAGGAAATAAGTTTGTATATGTATATATCTTAATATATATGCTGTTGCATGAGTGCCATTCTTGTTTGAGAATTACCTGCTTAAAATTTTATTTTTAAAGGGCTTGTTATTCATTTTTGTCAAATGAATTATTATTTTCGTCCAAAATTATTATAGCTGTGAAAATAAATTTTTATATGCCTTAAATATTGTTTTATTAATTATGGAAACTTTACATTCTATGGATTTATTAATTGTTAAGTACTTTAACGCCACATACGTTAACTAGCAAAACATTTATTTTCAGGGTTCCATACCTTCACTGGTAAGAACGGAAGCCTTATCTGTCTATATGTCAAGAACGCGTGGAGGTATCAAACTGAAATTAATTATGTCAAATACTCTGGTTATTTACCCCTTAGAGCAGTGAAAAAATAAAAATCGAGGCAAACTGAAAATCTTAAATTTTGTTTGTCTCCGTCAATAAGCAATATAAAATAACTACACACCACACACTATATTTTGATTAGGAGTAGGGCTCTGGTAAACTGGATATTAGATGCGGCCATTTCTAACGTATATTTGATATCAGACACATTCGTCAGATTCCTTTTTCGTCAAGTAAATGTAGGGTAAAACCCTTTCCAGTGGGCAAGTAGTTTTCTATAAGACATTTTCAAAGATGCAGTTAAATTTGTATCATGTCCTTAAACAAATAAGGTTCATTATTGCAGCATGTGACCATAAGTCGCGTCGCGCCTACCTTAATAAAGGATAATCTATACTTATAATATTATAAAGAGGAAAAATTTGATTGTTTGTTTGTTTGAATTGAATAGGCTCCGAAACTACTGGACCGATTTCAAAAATTCCTTTGTCGTTGGAAAGCTACATTATCACTGAGTGACATAAGGCTACTTTTTACCGCGGGAAAATACCTTTTCCTACGGGAAAATTAATTTATCGCGGGCGAAGCTGCGGACGGAAGGCTAGTAAGATATAAACATGTGTTAAACTTTGATTATTTATTTACAAATAAACAACATTTAACTTCAATCCATCCATATTGAACATGTTAAAATAATTTACTAAAACACTAATCTACCTGTCACACCAGCAAGATAAGAAAGCATCCTGAAAATAAGATTTAATTCACGACTCATTCTTCGTGATTGCAGGTAGAGTTTATACTATGAGTTTACTTTAGCCTCTTGAAGAGGTCCTTGGTGACGCACTTGTCTAAGACATGCAGGTAGTCAATGAGTTCCTCCTCGCACGTCTCTGATGTCTTGGAGCGGGAGTTGACTCTGTCGCTGCATTCCTGATACTTGCCCCACAGGTTCTGGGCATCAGGCTTTTGTGAGCAAGTTTCCTGAAAGATCACATTTTTTATTTAGTAATAAATAAATATGCGAAGGTGGTGTAAAGAGGTTACAAATCTAGGCAGAATTATTATTTCACCTTCAGGTGAAAAATTAAAGCTTTCTACAAAACTAAATCTACTACTGATGTTACAAATTAATATTAACGCAAAAAGAACTACACATTACAATTTAGGGTTAAAATTACAATGAAACAAACAAACTATTTTAGGATAAATTAAGGCTTCAATACTAAATTTTTTGACTGAAGGTAGGTACAGTCAGCGTCATGTAGTTTGAAGCATCTAAGTTGGCCAGATAGTTCCGTACTTACACCACAGAAATAGTATGGTGTGAAGAACTTTTTGGTCATGCTGTCTGACGCTGTATGTCACTGACTGTACCATGCTCAAATATGAACTGACAGAATTAACTTATGAACTGCTGAAATAATTGTGTGAGCATCAAATTGATTTAGTTTATATGATTTATGATAAAAGGTCATTAAAAATTTGTGTCTCAATGGCTCTCTGGAATATATACTTTTGTTTGTATGTTTCAGTCCATCATCAGGCAGTTCACGAGTAAAGTGAGATGTACAAACTAATTATGTACCATATTAATTTGAATTGGACACTGAACAGATAATTTATATCTTTCTTGCTTTAGATTATCAATGCATAGCTTCTGTTAGTATTTCTTGTTAGAGAATTCATCTAAAAAAAGGAAAATGAAAGTATGTATTAAAATAAGAGAAAAATAATCAAAATCAATGGCCTTCCAATTAATTATTAAAAAGACCCCAACAATGATTAAAAATGGAAAAAAGTTAAGGTTGTACAGTAGGTTTAACTCGGACAGACACACTTGCATTGATCTGAACCTTGCCTAACTCGGAAAAAATATTGATGCACTAGCTGTTGCCCGCAACTTCGTCTGCATAGAATTCGTTTATCGTTGTCCCGCAGGAATTACGCAATTTTCCGGGAAAAAATAGCCTATGTGTTATTCCAGACTATAATCTATCTATGTTCCAAATTTTATCCAAATCCATCCAGTAGTTTTTGCGTGAAAGACACATCCAAACATACTCACAAACTTTCACATTTATAATATTAGTAGGATATCACAATGACGCACAAAAGAGCAAAAGCAGATAATTTTGCTTTGAGGGATAAAACCAATAAAAAAGATGGTTAAACTGTACAAGTCAACCTCTAATGAAACATAATCATTAGATATTATTATGGACAAAGGATAATTTCTTTTCCCAATGTAGATGTGAACATATCTTTCAGATTCACAGTAAGCAACTCTGAAAAGACCAGAACTATAATACAGGATACACCAATTTTCATAATACATTGGAAGGTTATGTTATCAGGTTTTTATTACAACGGTTAGAAGTGCCTGCTTTGGCAATTTATCAAAGTTTCATTTCAAGATAGTTACAGTATTGAACGTTTAAAATTATACTTTTCGACATACCCGTAATTCGGTCTGAGGGTCGACCAAGTCTTCCTCTTCGACCACCTCCTCCTCAGCCTTCACCACAGGGATGATCTTGTCAGCCATTCTCCCTAAAATCAAAACAAGTTTATGTCACGTAATTCACTTTGGATTAAGCACTGTTTAATGAGAAAAATAGCATTTAGCTACGTTAAAAACTAGCAAAATTTACCTAAATCGATGATGCAACGACCCTTCGCAAACTTATAGCAAGTACAATAATGTTGCCATATAACAATAATTTCAAAAAGATAATTTGTGTCAGACTTAAAAATTAGTATAATTCAAAGTTTTAAGATAATATTTTAATACTGAAATTCACAATAATGATTTAGTTTCTGAAATTAAAGTAATTATAGGTACAACAAGGAACAAATTATTTGTAACATGCGAAATTATTTATAATTATAAAAGAAATTAACATGGCAATCATTAGTTTGACGGCCATTGCTGACAACGTAGCATAACTAATTCACCCACATAATCACGAAGCAAAACAATATAGATTCTATTACGTGGTACAGAAGTCTATTTTCGGAACACTAAAATATTCTGTATCTGTGGACGAAGTTCAATGAATTGACTGATTTTTATATATATATTCTAAAATAAGAGACTAACTGAACGCATAACTGCTTTTAAAATTTGCAGTAAAACATTCAAGTGGTCTTTATCAAAGTAAAAGTGTCGAATAGTTGTACAAATGTTTTTATTCTAACTGTTCTATACGCGCATACACACATAGCTCCCGAAGTGGCCGTCACCATGGAGAGAGCTTGCTGTAGAAAATTATTTTTTAATTCGGTATTATCGTGTTAATTCAGTGAAATTTTCATTATAAACTCGTTCATCGCAATAAGCAAGGTTGATTTCCAGTAAGGCTAAAATGAAATTCCATCGAATTGCCCCTTCTCGCCAAAAAACCAGGAATAATATATTTTTGTAACATATTGTTTCTTAAGGATTAAAGGTTCGTTTATATTAAAAGTTATCATGGTAACTGCTTATTACTATACTTTCAGGACCTACTTTCATCGTTTGATCACCAAAGCATGTGAAGACTGAAATCTCATAATGTTGAGGTTATGTCACATAAAATATTATTGTTGTTTTATCTTTCAGGATGAATGGAGGGATGGAACATAAAACTCCAGGGCACAATGCAGTGCTGCACAAAGCACCTAAAAACTATAAGTTGCTTATGGACCCATTCCTTGTGAAGGGAGCAACAAAACTGTACAGATATGATGGGGCTGTCCCTGGAGATACCAGTTATCCCGTGGTGCAATGCAGGGACCCGCGCTCACAGCTCTCGAGGATATGGAACAGACTGGAACCAGCTGATCTCCCAGTACCTAGGTATACAAATCTCTGTTTTCACACAATATGAAACAATAAACAATGTTGACTTGTCTCAATCAATATGAACTATTTTGAAACTGATTGATTGTTGCGCCAATAACAATCAGCTCTTTAACCACTAATTTTACCAATTAATACTATAATTTCGGTTTTGTAAGCATTCTGGTCATTTCAGTTCAAACATTCTGATTAGTACCAAACCTTATTGGCTTTTGGCTGTCCAAAAGTTAACTGATGATTTCATTGGATTTTTCTCTTCTGTAGACTACTATTATGTATTTTATACTAATTAAAGTCAATAATGATGTAATTTTTTGTGGAAAAGAGCAATTTTGGATACTTTTTCTCCTTTGTTTTTATTATAGTTTCATTGACAGTTCTACCAACCTAACCAATATTTTGACACAATTGTCTATGGCGGGAATTTTAAACTGCTGTTTGCACAATGCAGTGATGTGAGGTTGAAATTGAATAATGATAATGATTTATGCTTTTTTTGTGTTTGTTATTATTACTATTATTATTATGACTTGAGTGCTTTTTTATTATGCACAAAAACTAATAATGTTATTGTTAGGGTTTTTTGGGGAGTGAGTTATAAAAGCAAAGATTTTTCTTTTGTTTCATAAACCCATTTGCAAAAAAACAGGTGCACAAAACTTTGCATGTCACAAAGAATTGCAGCAGTTATTTCTGCTTGAGTAGACCACACTCGATATTAATTTAGAAGTTACTTTAATTTTTGTTAAAATAAGTAATTTCCTAAAAGTTAAAATAAAATTGCCTATTTTTCTTGGCAAGGGAGCTTATCTGTACATTTTTATTATAAAGCGAACATTTGTAATTGTTTCTGTGTGATGTTTTGATATTTTGATTCAATTTGGCATACCTACAGATAAATTTCTAACCTGGATTAACAAGATACTCTTGGTCCATCTATATTTTGCATTTTTGAATATATATTATATACATACTAGCTTCTGCCCGCGACTTCGTCTGCATAGAATTATACATAAAACCTTCCTCTTGAATCACTCTATCTATTAAAAAAAAACGCATCAAAATCCGTTGTGTAGTTTTGAAGATATGAGCATACATAGGGACATAGGGACAGAGAAAGCGACTTTGATTTATACTATGTAGTGATAGTGATATTACATACTTAAAAATGATTTTACAAAATAAAGAAAAATGAAAAATTCTGTTAGGTATGTGAGTTCCGCTTATTAGAAACGGAATGGAAATATGAAGATAATAATTTATTTTATCTTTTTTGCAGATTTAAAATAGATAAAAATTATGTGGGCACACCACCACAACTGGAAGTTACCATTGCTAATTTAAATGACAACATTGACAAAGCATTCTTGTCAGACATGATGAACAAAGTGGGGGCTCATGAAGAAATCACCATCTTTTACCATCCCATGACTAACAGGCATCTTGGCTTTGCAAGAATAGTGTTTCAAGATGTTAAATATTCCAAAATATGCATTGAGAAGTATAATGGAAAATCAGTCATGGGTCAGGTAAAGTGATTTTATTTTTGTTGAATTAAGAAATAATATATTTTTCCAATCATGTTAAAATTTTACAATAAAAAAGTACCGTCAATAGAGATATAAAATTTTATCAGTATTTACCGTTTTATGGCATTCTCTCAGGTATTGGAGGTGTTCCATGATCCGTTCGGGAAAAAATGTCAAGAGATGTTCGAAGACAAGACAATGGAGAGGAAGTCCCAGCTCGCTATGCCAGTGCAGCCCCCTATCGTGGAAGATATACGGGTAGCAAAAGTTGATCCCTCGCTCAGCAAACGATTGGAAGAGACAAAGCTCGTTGAGAAGGTAACTTGTATGGTTATGCTTACTTAATAAGGGCCAATACAGACGCACAGCATTTCAACTGCATCCCAATTGCAAAATGGCAGTTGGAGTGCAGTTCTGTTGCAGTTGATGTAACTAAATTAAAACTGCAAACCGATTGTGCAGTCGCTTGCATTTGCCGTGCAGCCCTGTCAACCATACACCGCCTGCAAGCTGGCTGCACGGTCGTATTGCAGTTAAATTGCAATTGGAACTACTGCAATAAGACTGTAATAGAACTGCAATACGGTTGTGTACACTAGTGTATCTGTAATAAATTTATATCCGTTTCCCAGTCGGAACACGTAAAAGAGCCGTACCCTCGCAAAGACACGGAGCATAGTGACAGCAACCAACGCTGGTCGGACGAAGAGAGGCCGCACGAGCACCGGCACCAGCACCGCAGCCGCGCCGAGCGAGACAGGGATAGGGAGCGAGACAGGGACCGGGACAAGAACAGAGACAGAGATAGGTATGTAGCTCAACACACTAGCTATACAAAAAAGTATTCAAACAAGTGGTATTGAACCTACAAGCTCAATCGAATCAATAAACAATCCCTCTTATATACTAATTTATGTGAATTTGAAAAAGAAATCATCGTAACACTTTCGAAAATGGTAATGATTTCAATGAATTTGTGATGTTTGAAGTTTGTTCTTGTTTGCAAGCCGACGATGCAGAAGGAAATGTAGAAGAAGGTATAATTTTATTTGTTATTTTGTATTGTAGCTCAGCATGTTTTTTTATCGAATAAAAGTTGTGTTGCTTTATTAGAATTTGTTGCATTAAGTAGAGCCCAGAGCGCCAAATAAGAAAAGTCGTGTTTTCTACGGAACCTAGACCGCGATTAGGCACCTTTAATGAACTGTCGATATTTCGACGCAGTTGCATGCATCATGATCATGTAGACTGAAGAATTGCGAGTGTATGTTAATGTAGTGTAGACAAAACACGATATAAAAGTATTAAATGAGAAATATCAACGTTAATTGTAACTGAGATTTGCTTGATGACGACGTTTTGTACATTTTGATGTTTGTGCCAGTTATGGCACACATAAAAAGTATGATTTCTTAATCGACTTTCTGAAAGAGAACACTGTTGAACCCATTTCTGTCGGAGATTGTCTATGCTTTTATACCGGCGGCCGTTTTGAAGGAAATGATATCGCCACGATTTATACGAGCTCAAACAACTTACTAGTTGGTAGGTATACTTATGTGAAAAATGTGACCGATTTACACTGATTGATAGATTTCTTAAAGATAGGGGATATTCAGACACAGGGAGCGGTACGCACGAGGCACCAGCGAGGCGACGGAGTCCACATACGTGGCGAGCCACGCTGACGTCAGCTTCACGCCCTCCGGCCCGCTGCCCTACGACCCCTACCAGTCCTATCCACAAGGGTAAGTACTCAAAAGCCTATGGGTTATGG
The DNA here is from genome assembly GCA_949127965.1 of Pandemis corylana. Taxonomy (NCBI): domain Eukaryota; kingdom Metazoa; phylum Arthropoda; class Insecta; order Lepidoptera; family Tortricidae; genus Pandemis; species Pandemis corylana. The sequence goes on along the minus strand of OX421864.1, from coordinate 7,429,822 downwards.
CTAACATCTACTTATGATTTCCCGCTAGTGAGTCAGCGTAGAATTGGTGGTAATAATGGAGAGTTAACCTGCGCTAAGAGAAGTCTATTATTAACGGATTCGCTGCCGGGGCTGCAATCGTTGGAAAGTCTGTCGTTAATAATGAATTTCTGTTTTTAAAATAAGACAAGCACCCTGCATCCGTCTTTGGGTCGTGTAAAATATCACCCAAATGATATCAGACGTCGGATCCAAGGAATTTATACCTTTAACTTTCCTTACATTTTATTTATTTATGGCCAGAGATATCAGATCTAAAGTAAAGCTCGTATAGTAATGTCGTAACGTTGTAACTAGTACAGTACATGTACGACTTGTCGTTTAACGGAAGTTGCGTAGAATTTTTGATCGAAATTACATTATATACTTACAAAATAATATGTTTCATTAATGCGGTCCATTCACTGCAGGCTGTGTATAATAAAATACTGAATAGTGTTTAACACAGCCAGTAATATTGTCAGTTACAGTTACGGGTACGGCGCGGGCGCGACGCCGGGCGGCAGCGGCATGTGGTGGGGGGACTGGCGGCACGCGCCGCATTCCCACCCACACACGCACTCCCATGTGAGTTACTAACACGAACCTTACATACTCTTTACAATTATTTTTTATTGTGTACATAAATTACATAGGCTGTCGCCACATAGATACTGCCGTCTATAGTAGTATCATATTCTGAACTCTTGAGTAGTGACTTTGAATGCGAAGAAGCGAATTTAACGTCTCTTTAGTAGTTCACGACAACTGACGCTCAAGAAGTTTGCCCAAAACTGTAGCTCGCCTTGTATCTTTATGGCGGCCGCATATGCGAACCGTTCGAGTGGACAAAAAACAGTGGTAAAAATGAAAATGACTTCAACTCAAATTACCCATTATTTCGACAAGTCACGAGTAGTTTTCCGTGTCTCCTGCTTTTTTTCTAACAAATCAAAAAAAAAACTTGTATATGTACAAGTAAAAACATGCATAAATTTATTTATTAGTAATTTACTTCTGATCATGCGACATTTTTGTGCATAGAAGGGACTGCTTTACTCATTCATTCCTTTATTCGCCATATTGTTGTATAATTAAAATGACAGATGCTACACCAGCACCGTAGTTTGAATACTTAAGAATAGAGCTCAAATTTCCTAAACAAAGGTCGTCAATTGTCGAGCCAAGTTAAGTTTTACATTTGCAGTGGTGTACGTCATTTTTAATCATGATACTTTATGGCGAAAGTTGTACATACATGCCTGTGTACAGTCACATACAATAATTGCAAATGGGCTAAGAATAGTGAATACTTTATTATTAATGTTGTTAGTGGCTGTACGTCATCAATATTATTTACTAACTATTCCCCATTTTGAAGAGTGTTGTGTTATAATTGTCATATAATTAACTGTGTTATATTATAACATTTTATTTAAACCTATGTAATTTATGGTCAATGGTTAATATGGTTATGATGTTGACATTTTAGTCATTTCCGTTACGAAACTAGCAAAAAGATCTAGTGCTTTCGTTTGCTATCATCTCTTATTTAATACATTCAAGTGAATAAATGTTACAGAGAACACAAGTAGGTCGTAGAATACTAAAGCCGGTAATATCGAGATATTCTTTGAAATTTGCCCTGAATTTTGTGTTGATCTTTAGTATACAACCGCCATTGTCTATCTAGACATGGTGTTCTTTTTTTTTAATATAAACTAAATCAGACTTCAAATCGGTTTCTGTGACTTATCCGCAGCCGAATTCACACTTAACTTTCACTTTGCTACTTAATTTTGACCCATTTCTAGTAGTCCGATTGACATGAAATTTGAAAAAAAACTCGTATTAAAATATTAAAGAACCTACTCCGTATTAAGTATATTGTCGTACATAACGTAATGGTGTATAAATATAAAACAACTAAGCTGGAGCGGCGCGCGGCGGCGACGCCCTCGTGGACGGCGCCGGCCACGCCCGCGCAGCGCGACCCCTCGCCGCACGACGACGCCAAGGACAAGCCCAAGGTCACCCTGCACGACACTACCACGTTGCTTGCCAGCGACCGCGTCCAGCTGAGAACATCACTAGGATGTATTCAGACGATCCAGTTGCAGTTTGAATGCAATGTAAAGGTTTCCAACCACCTGATCTGTATAGTTTTGTCCACACTTGTATTATTTTACCGTATCCGACTTTCTAGATCAAACGTATCGTATCGAGCACGCGTATCCTAAGAATGAATGCTCGCTTAAGTCATAAAGTTATAACTTATCACTAACATTGTCATGTAAAAATACATGTACCTACATATTTACCTATTCTTATCGTTAGCCATTTAGCTATACAGCGTATTGTATCGCAACTCCGTATCCATTTCGATGATCGGGAAATAACCGCCTCGAAATTGATCGCCGCATTTTGCTTAAAAAATGATAACTTCGTATCATGTTAAAGTAGGTATTAAGACACGTCCTTAATATGGTTAAACTGTATTCAATACGCAAGTATGTGGGATAGTTTAGCATGGATCCTGCCTGACGTACCTATCATATACGGCAAGTTCCACGATCGCGTATCTTTTCGCTTCTAAACTAATAATCATGATTATGCACTGAGGCTATGAGACGGGGATACGCTTCACTAAAATCTTACAAGTCTGGATTGACTAATCTTAATAGGATCGTATAGGGCACGGTAAACCCACAATAGGACAATTCCGCGGTCCTCATATGTGAGGCTTTAGCGGGTGCCAACTTATAGATATTCGTATGAAATGTTTGTGTAAGGAAGTAACTATCTTAGTACGTATTTTATTGAATCAGGTGACTTTGAGTGGTATTATTGCCATAGTAATCATTCCTGGGGCCTTACCATGACGTCTTAATGCGATTCAATTCCGATTCAGTTTAGGGTCGCTCGCTGTCAGATCCATACTAAAAATGACAGCAAAAACCTGAACTGAGTCGGAGTTGAATCGTTTTAATACGATATGGTAAGGCCCCTGTTCGCCGTGAGTTCTGTGTGACGACTGTCGCATTTTTTTTATTAAAACTTAGGTCATACGCCTCGACTTTCGATCAACTCTTTCAATTATGTCATCTTCTCTTGATCAACTTTTCCAAATTGCATTCGAACTGCAAAACGAAAGATACTCGGATTGTAGAACGTTTGAATACACCCTATATTTAAAAAAATCTAACGATGTCTCTTCTCAAGTGGACTTGTAAGCTGGACAAAGTATTGTGTGGATTGTTGCTACAGTAGCGTCGTTGCGTTACCAATGGTTGCAGAACCTACCAGAATGTCATGGACACACAATATAACCCGAACTCCCAAGTCTCGCGCGTGTTTATCGTGCAATAAGTCTAGGGGATTGTGAATAGTATGAAGTTCAGAGATTTTTCATGTAAAAGTGGTTGTGTGTCGATGGATATGCGGTAGGTCTTACGCGGTATTACTGTAGTATAATGTAGTTAGTCGGTGTACGTGGTATTTGATGTTGCTTCAGGTGACTTAGTAGGTATAATAATGTAATGATTCTGTAGAAAATATTACTTTCAAGTTCAATTGAATGTAGTGGTATCACACCAAGCTATAATATGAAGTACAATCCAAGTCCAAGATCAATTAATCAAGTCCTAGACTCTACCATTCGTGCATGATCATATCGAAGCCACGACGCCATGTGGTATGTAAGGTGGGAGGACTGGGCGACTGTACATTGAGTTGTAATTTACATGTAATTTTAATCACAACACGCACGCTCATCACATTGCATGTTCGCATGATTGCACGCACCGCATGTCTGTTCCCGGGTTTAATTAAATACTATTAAGACGAGGAAAGTTTCTCAAAAAATACAAATAACCATAATGCTGAGAAAAATAGTGTAATAGTAACAAGAAACAAGAAACTGTCTTCATCTAAAATGGCCTCAACGTGGTTGTTATGTTTAAAGAAAATAAACATTTATATGAACTATTTGTATTTACCAATTTAATTCATGACAAATGGATGTTTCTTTTCAATGTAGGAATGTTTATAATTTACTATTATGATATGACTAGCTAGCTGTAGCCCGCGGCTTCGCCCCCGTTTTTTTTTTCCTTCTAAATTTCAGTATTTTTTTCACCGTTTAAACCTTCCCTGGGCTTCCACGAATATTTCAAGACTACAATTAGACAAATCGGTTCAGCCGTTCTCGAGTTTTAGCGAGACTAACGAACAGCAATTCATTTTTATTTATATAGATTGATTTTTAAGCCCAAGTAGCATTCATGTTACAGTCATGGTTAATGAAAGTATTACACGGTGGCGGTTACTAGCTAGTTAACTGCAATTTAAATGGCTCAAGAAAATGTTTGAGCTCTCTTGGGGCTTTCTTCATGTCGTGAATATAAAGCGAATCTTTCTTACAGAGACTATAAATACGGATGTGAAATCTTGAATAGGAATATACCGGGTCTATTTACGAATAAAATGGAAATACATCGGAAAAGAGAAAGACGGAAGTAGAAGTCTTTAAGATTTAGATACTGTCCATGCCTAAAATTATTCGAAACATCTAGATCGCTTTTGTGTCAGCAAGCACCTTAAGGTTTCGAATAGATTTGTATTACGGTTCTCCTGAACCACCCAAAACAGGCGCAGTCTCAGTTGTCGAGTTGCAGAAAATAGTCCGTTACAACTAACTAACTACGGTTACATTATAGTTTCGGTTACTATTACGGATCTCCATAACATCATCAGCATCACTGCTTTCTATTTCTAGTATACAGCGAGTGTGTGCGAAGAATGCTTTATATCCACGACAGAATCAGTGTGCTACGTATGCTGCTGACGTCTTAAATGCATTGGCTCCAATTGTGTTCAACATTTTGAATGTACCGCGATCGTAGCACATCCGCACACACGCTTAATAAAATCCAAAGTGTGTATAGGAGCCGGAGAGCAAGGTCGCGGAGCCGGTGGAGCCGCGGCCGCCGGAGGACGTCGCCGACGCGCCCGAGCCGGAGCCCAAGCCGCCGCCGCCCGCTGACGAGCCCAAAAACGTTGATCTCGACACTAGGTCAGTATTCATCAGGCCGTATGCTTCGAAATTCGAAGTTCGTTTCGTATCGTTCCGCTCATACTAACAGTCATTGATATGAGAGTGGGAGGAACGGTGCGATACGAACTTTCGAATTTCGGAGTAACCTCTCCGGGATCGTTACAAGGTGCCCGCAAACAGTAACGCTGAAGCAGTTGTCCCAACATCAACAATTAATGAAAAGTGAACCTAGTTCTATTTCTAGATTCTACACCGTAGGCCCCGACGTAGTAGGCCGTAGTTCTCGCTGGCCGCGTGAACAGACGGCAGTCAACAATTGATAAAAATATGTATTTTTATGGATACGAGATCTACTATTGTAGTTTTCTTGAGCGAGAATGCAGTGGAAGTTGTCTTTATTGCCCATGGAGCGCGCTATCTGTTTCTGTCAACCGGTATTAGATGAAACTAACTTTGCATACAAGTTCAATTTCTTTTGGGACGCAGTCGATGCCATAAATTGTTTCACTCGTTAGCTCCTTTTTTAACCAGTGTTGTATGATCCGGAAAGTTGTACACCTAATATGGACAACGTGATAATCCGAATTGTCAAGGCGTGCATTATTCGGGTCGTAAATTGGTGACAACCGTGTCTAGCACTTTGCATTCACTGAAGCTTTTTGTGAACAGAATAGCGATGTTGCTGAAGGGAGCGACCGGCGGCGGCGGCCTGGCACCTCCGTTCCTCGCGCTCGGTATATCTTCGGAGGAAGAGGACGAGGAGCGCGCCGCCAAGATACCCGACCTGGACGCGCCGCAACCGCCCTCAGACGACGAAGGTATTTTTTTACTAGCCTGAATAACGCCCCACTGCTGGGCCAAGGCTTCTCTATTATTCTAACTCGCCCTATCCGTACTTGTGAATAGCCAGTCGGTGGAGATGGAGAACGTACATAGGTTATATCCTAATAAAATTCATTGAAATAAAGTGTGTAGTGTGATTTGAGACTACCTTTCTTGCCACTGTCGTAGCGGCAGTGATTTGTACAAAGTGTGGACTAAGTTAGCGAAAAAATGGTACTTACTAAAGTGCTTGTGTTTTATCAATGAATGGTGTTATGTTTAATAATTCTCGTAGATATTTAATTATGTACGTAACCTTTAAAGACTAGCTTCTGCTCGTAACTTCGTCCGCGTAGCAATTGTAATTCTTGTTTTTGAACAAAAGAGTTTAAAATTGTTGTAACATTTCGCAGGTTCCGGCAGTGAAGACAGGGGCAGCATAGTTTCATTTACACAAAATAAAGAATTAAGCTCAGAACCGTTATCCACGACTCCGTCGCCTTTTTTGGACAGAGAGGTCTACTTAGACAGTCTCAAAATAACCATAGAAAAGGTCAGTTATTTATTATTTAAGGTCTACTTAACTTATTTACTGTCACATACTGAGCCGTCCTCAGAAGCATCCTTGTCTCATGACACCTTGACACATTGCATTATTCGAAGCCTGTGCTTCGTAACCATGCTTTGATACTCCGATACCTTACATACGCCATGTTTTTTTACAAAAATTAAATGCTTTTATGTAAATACGTACCTAAATAATAACAATTGTCATACTTACGAACTATTTTAACATTGATTTAAAAACGGTATTGTCATATCATTGTAACAGAGAGCGCGAGAAGCAGAACGAAGAAAGTTCCCAGCGATGGACAAGATCGGGTCGGACATATCGTCGTCAGAAGACGAGCTGCTGACCGGCGAGGAGCCGCGCCGCTCGCCCGCCGGCGCGCCCGCTGCCCTCGACAACTTGGACGACGACCAGGTATGCCACTACACTCAAAGCTCCAGTACACAGTGGCCCGCTATAAGCCATCGCCACAACGCTTTTACTGTGTAACATCAAGATAAAAAAAAAATGGACACGACATTCGTTTTCCCTGCAGATGTCGCTGTCTTCATTATCATCGACAGAAGCGAAGATCGAGGAGCAGGTGCCGGCGGAGGCGTACTTCTACCCCGAGGCTCACACCGCGCCGCCGCACTACTACCAACACATGTGGCCGCCCACAGGTACCCATTAACCATTTGTTTTGACGTACTAGGCGCTGTTGGCTTAACCATCGGTATAACTTGGCCGTGGTCGCAAAAGCCGTGCTAAGCATGGCGATGGCGACACTACCGCTTTTGCGCCACTTGCTTATTAACTTAGTGTTTTATCACAATTAATGTACTGTAAAACTGATATAAAATTAGTTAGAACTTCATAGATCCTGCCAGGATTTTGCTGGCGCGTAGTAATACATATTGCTTTGAGCCGAGTACGCGCCATATTTTATAGTGGTCGTGTATTCGGCAAAATGTTGTTAGTCTGGTCTGTGCTGTATCTGAAGCTGAGACTTACCAAAACAAAAACTGAACTCTTTGTTATGCCATCCAAGTACAGTCGACCAGGGAATTCTGTCAGTTGCACGGTTTAAAACAGCACAGACGAATACTTGTACACTTATCAAAACGCATATAACTGTCATAAAAAATAGTAAAGCAGTCACCTTAGTTGACAGAGTTTATAGACTGGTGTGTGTTGCAGCGTACCCGCCGCCGGGCTACGTGGGCCCGGACCTGGCGCTGCCCTACTCGGGCGCCTTCGCCGGTGCGCCGCTGCTCGCGCAGCCCTACCAGCCGTATCCTGACCCCGCTGCACCCGCGCAGGTAGCTCACTCAGCACCAACACTGCCACTCGGCAGAAACATTAGTCATCAACTCAGCTTACACTAATGCGTGGCTGATATAAAAGTCTAGTTGTTGCCTGCGACTTCGAGTAATACAACCAATGCTATTTTCCTGTATAAAAATATCTTATGTGCATTTGCATAGTTTACAAACTATGGTATGCCAAATTTTATCAAAATAATTTTAGTAACGTAACGTAACGTTACGTACGCACCTGCAACCTTTAACACTTGCCCTTGAAATATTAGTAAAATAAGTCACATCACACATAAACATTCATTAAGTATAATACTAGGAGAATGGGTAATTTAAAACTACAAAAAGAATTGTTCTAAGGAATCACGTTGTCGATTTTAGAGCTGAAAAAACGGCACTAAAATCGATATAGAGTGTTACGAATATAAATTCTTAATTTAAATGATGTTAACTATGTACCAACAGGAGCTAGACAACCCGTACTTCCCCACAATAAACACGGTGATAGAGCGGGTCACCACCGAGCTCAAGGCGATACTCAAAAAAGACTTCAACAAGAAGATGATCGAAAGCACGGCGTTTAAAGCATTTGAGCTCTGGTGGGACGAGCAGAGCCGCAAGACTCGGCAACCACCCAAGAAAGAAGACGCCACGCAGCCGCTTCAGGTACGTAATCATATGCCCACTAGTGAATGATAATTCATCCGATTTGTGTTACATTGCCGCTCTCGATGAACAGTTATTCGTTAGCTACGTGACTTGTAAAAAAGTGCCTAGGAAGTTGCACTTGGGGTTACTGCTGTTTAAATTTAACTGGATTTTTTACTTAATTCACAAAACATGTTTGATGATTGACAGTCTAATTAACTGTATTTCTTCCTGAAAATAAATTCGATAGTCAAGATTTCAAATTTCCAGGATATATCAAACAAGAAGGAGGAAGTAGACTCCATTAAGTCGATAATGGAGTCGCGCGACATAGCGCTGGAACTCGGCGGCTACACTGCGGGCATCGGGCTCGGGCTGCGCGCTGCGATCCCCAAGATGCCCTCCTTTCGCAAGAAGAGGAAGATACCCTCGCCCGTCGTCATGGACGAGGACTCTTCCAAGCGGCTGAGCGATCAGGTAACCCTCGGAACATGATCATAGTGGTAAGAAAGAGTGCTCGGTTCGTGTTACATACTTCGTGACGACTGCTCAGCCTAGTGCTCGGCTCAGCAACATGGCTGAACTGGCCGACCACTCACCCCCCTACTCTCTCGGCCGAGTACAAATTTGCTGTCTCGCCACTGTACTACCGACAGAATGGCGAAATATACCTTATTACTTCAAACTTGTTGTTGCCAAGATATGTTAGAATTGATGAAACTAATGTTACTCTGTTGTTGCTTTCTCCACTCTAGTCTAAACTCTTTGTACTAAACATAGTTTGTCTTACAACGTGTTTGTAACTTGTCATGAAAAAGGAATACTTATACTTTGTAATGGAAAAGTGTGTAAAATTCACTTTTAAATGCGAACCAAACGTGAATGTTTTGTATGGCGTTCAGGAGGAGATGGTTCAGAACTCCGACGAGGAGAAGGAGCTGCCCATGAGCCCTCGCAACAGGACGCACGGCTCGTACCTGTCGCGCAGTCGCCGCCGGCAGTCCAGTAGCTCGTCCAGGTCGGTACTAGGCATCAAGTCACTGCTACACCAGTGGGTCTCTACAGCACGTAGCCGAACTACTATTTTGTTATTTTTAAATAAGGTTGGTTACCTGTAAAATAGACGACCTAAGCACGATGAAATATATGGAAAACAATTTTTTTAGTATGTTTTCATTGGGAAATATAAATATACTGCCGATTGCCTGTATTTTCATTACTCAGATTAGCACTGTTGCAATCGACACGCAAAATAGGTCGACTAGCGTCATTAATTAAAATATGGCCTAAAATTAACACATTTGACGACAAATACACATGTGCAGGCGAATCGACACTTAACTTTCTTAAGTCAGTCAATCTTTAAACTATGGCGCAGTTTGTTGTTTGCTGAAATGGGTCCTGAATGATAGATGGTGTTTGTATAACGGCAGGTCGTCGTCGGGCTCGTCGTCGCGCTCGTCGTCGTCGTCCGGCTCGGAGGCGCGCGGCGCGCCGCGGCTGTACTCCGACTCCGACTCCGACTCTGATCTCGACCCCGCGCAAGTCAATGTAAGTGGTTTCGTGTACTCATTTTGTACTCTTGTAGTTCGTCTTCTTAGGATGTTGCTTCAAAGCTTTCTTGTTAGCAATTGAATAATTTTAATCTTGTTTAAACGAGTCCGTGTTCAGTTTAAGGTTGTGTCAAACAAGGAGCGCCTGCGCAAGGTCTACTCGTCTTCGTCCGACAGCGAAGAGGAGCAGAGGCGCAGAGGTTAGTACATTACATAATCTTTTATTAGACTCCAAAAGATGTAACTAAAAAATTACCTTGCTACTTCACGACACGTGCGAGATTGAGCAAATTATCGATAAAATTTTCTATGTTGTTACAGAAAAGACCCCGATCCCGGAGGTGGAGGCGGTGGATTCGCGTCTGGGCTCGCCCATACTGTCGCCCGAGGGCACGCCGCGCGACGCGCTGCTCGACCGCGTCTACTCCGACTCCGAGGAGGAGCGCGAGTACCAGGTACACGACTCACACAAACAACATTACGCACGTGCCAACCAGCTGCACACCTACTTTTTTTTTACCATCTGATGCAAAGAAAAGTAACTATGAGTACACTCAATCCCAATGCGACATTCTGTATCAAGATACCAAGGGACACCATGTCAACACAATGTCAAATTTACGAATACGAACTTGATATCGATCCAAAATAATATAATATAATATGTTTTGAGACCTCAATAAGTTCTTCAAATGATCTTCGTTTTTGTTGTCGAAAATCAACCTTATTAAGTGTCGTCTCGCAAGCTTAAGAAAACATATAGTAAGTACTTGAACCGAGAGCGGCGAAAAATAGCATATCCAACTTTTCTATTACAGGAGCGAAGACGTCGCAATACAGAATACATGGAGCAAATTGAGCGCGAGTTCCTCGAGGAGCAGCGCAAGAACATGGAGACGGACACGCTGCCGCCGGACAAGCCGCCCGACGAAAGGTATCTAACCTAACGCTTAGGCTTGTCATTCCCTCGTTTGTACTGTTTTTAGATAGATTAGACCCGCAGAATATATTAAAATGTTGTTGTTTAGAGCCACAAACAATCTTTCCCGTTTCCGTTGTCGACCTAGTTTCCGTCATCTCCTCTGGTTATCGTAGATTGTGCTCTGGAGTTACTTAAACTGGCTAACTCTTTCTCTCTCTCTAGATCTGAAAGTTGTCCTGTTTACTTACTTTATTCAATAGAATCTTTACTACCATTTAACTTTTTTATCAGACCGGATTTCACTAAAAGTTAATTTACTAAAATATGTACCATAGTGTGGTGAGACAGTCCCTAAATTTCCTCAATTCTCTTTAACAGCAAACCCGAGAGCAAATCAGAAGACCCAAGGACCAGTCCGATCAAGAACCATCTCAAGTCGCCGGAAAAGAAGCAGGAGATAGAAGACGGCGAGATCACGTCCGAAGAGGAGAATCTGCAGGCGCGGCAGAAGAAGGGCAAGAGGGAGAGGAAGAAGAAGACAAACAAGAACCACGAGAAGAGGGAGCGAGAGAGAGTCGTGTCAGTCAGCGAGAGCAATACGGAATCCGCTGTCAGCATGAATGGAATCAAAGAGGTAGGATAGTTATTGATTACGCCTAAATGTGTTGGGCAATGAAAGATAGGAAAGTGAGTTTTACGACGAAAAGTAACTTTATATTTTTCTAAAAAGGTCAAGGGATTCTTATTACCTTTGAGGGTTTTGAATGGCATATTGTTAGCCAAAACCTACGTATGCTTCTTTTTTCAGAGCGGCGCGAATTTGTCAGAGTCTTCTTCGCCGGTGTCGCAGGCGTCGCAGGCGTCGCAAGCGTCGCAGGTGGCGCTCGACCACTCGTACTGCCGCCCGCCGCCCGACCTCGAACACTTGTCCAACCATCTGCAGCACGACCACGGTAACCTACCACCACTCTAGATTATAGACTCTCGTCAGTGTTTATTACAACCCTTAACTTTTGTTTTGGGTGTCGGCCGTTTTTTGGTACAAAACTGCTAGTATCTCCTGGTAAAATCATTCGAAGAAGGCTGCTTAACTGTCATTTTCACATGACATTGTCACAAGTTTTAAAACGCAAAAAAATCTCCAAAAGTGATCTCAGAGACGGTTCCAGTAGACAATTTAAGAGTTGTTAATTAATTACGGTCATTTTTTTTTATAAGTAATATTTCATAATTGTCTCTGCAGGTTATACGTGGATGCCAGAGCCGGAGCCGGCGTCGCCGCCTCGAGAAGCGCCAGCGCCCAAGAAGGAGACGAAGCGTCCCTACAAGCGGAAACACGAGACAAAGAAGCTCGCCGAGATACAGAACAAGTCAGTAGTGATTAATTTTATACCTCCTGTACACAATGGGCGAGGCACGGCTATCGTTGCATAGCTGTTACGCGCCATGATACTTGGCCCATTTGCAATGGTCTACGGTAGTGTGCCATTGCCTCATGCACATAATGATGACAGCCTGTAGTGGGCCATAGTGGACCATTGTGTACTGGGGCTTTGCAAACATCAGGGACCCCTTAACGTACGGTTTACAGTTATACAAAAGGCAGTAACCTTCTTAAAATATGTGTTGTCTCTGCACAGGCTACACGACTCCCGCTTGGAAGATGGCGAACGAATGGTCGTCTCGGACGTTACGTTCAAACCTCGAGACATCATGGCTGAGATGCAAGTCATGTACGAGTTCCTCACGCGAGGCATCGACCGCGAAGACGTGCAATACCTGAAGCGGGCGTACGAGTCGCTATTGGCGGAAGACGCGCAGGGCTACTGGCTGAACGACACCCATTGGGTCGACCATCCACCTACAGACGTGTGCTACAGCCCGCCTAAGAAGAAGTCCAAACGGCACAATAATATTTATGAGGATTTACAGGTTTGTTTCTTTTTACCATTTGTATTGTAGTGAGGCTAGTGGTTTGATCTGAGGTATCTGAAGCAGGTGGGCTCGAACCCGGGCTATCAGAATATATGTGCGAATTAACATTTGTTTACCATGAGTATTTCGATGAAGGAAAACGTTGCAGTTTCCTAACTGCACGTACGTTTAGTGGTGTGTGTAAAATTCGTCACGCACACTGAGCCCGCGTGGGATCTATAAATCTCTCTCATTCTAAGTAATCGCCTATGCTCAACAGTGGCACGTAAATGGCCCGGAGATGACTTTATATTGTATTTTTGACTATTAGCAAGACGTGTTTAAAAGATGGTAGTTTTTCTTTCCACGCCCATAAACATGATATTTAGTGTATTACACTTCTTCGGCGGTAAAGACAAAAATGACACAAATTGCAGGCATTTTACAGGGCGACGGCTATACATACGTCATAGGACCTGAGGCTTTTTGTATCACCGCCCATAGCGTATGCAAATTGTCATTTGCAATCCCGCGTAGCTGACAGACTGGTGTAACGTCGGATATTGTTGTTCAGGGTCATTCGAGCGGCTCAGCGCGTACAGAGGGCTACTACAAGATGGAGGCGCGGCTGAAGGCCAAGTACAAGTACCATCACGGGCTGGCGGCCATCCCGCACGACGACAAGAAGGCCTCCAAGATGCAGCTGCTGTCGCGGGAGGCGCGCTCCAACCAGCGCCGGCTGCTCACCGCCTTCGGTACGCTTGAACACACCTTATTTATATGCCACAACCAGGGACCTGTATTCAAGTGGCCGTTTATCATAAAAAATCTCAACTTCGTTCATTTCGTCGAAGTTGAGTTAACAATTTTAACTTATATTAAGTTTAATGAAATTTTTTGTTAATAATTTGTTTTTTTTTTTGCATTTGTTAATAGGTACGGATACGGATTCGGATCTTCTGAAATTCAACCAGCTCAAATTCAGAAAGAAACAGCTCAAGTTCGCCAAGTCCGGCATCCACGACTGGGGTTTGTTCGCGCAGGTACGTCAGCACGACTTCCTTAACACTTGTTAAGATTATGACATACAAAGAGAAATATATTAATGTTTCATGCCCTTCATAGTTATCGGGGTCTTGGTGCAACAAAATTACATGGATGATTATCACATTTACTTGTTACTGAGAACAAAAAATTACAAATATCGAAATAGGATACACGGGTCACTCACGCATTCGTAATTGAGGTATTGCAGACACGTTTCGAACCACACCATGGTGTCTAGGTGTAGTCGGACAGATAGCCAACCGAGAACTGTGTTGTGTACCGACTCTATTTTAATAATAATGTCTGTAGATTTACATCTAAAATGTATAAAAGAATAGACTATCTGATACCCAATAGTATCGGTTTCTGCAGACAATGATTGCGTGTATTTTAAGAAGGTGGCACGGCCCATTACATGCACGTATTGGCAAGTACACAGACGTCCGAGCGCTCCTGAATCAAAGTACTTAATAGCACGTATTTGTACTAACATCAAGTTTATTTCCAGGAGCCTATAGCAGCAGACGAGATGGTGATAGAATACGTCGGTCAGATGATCCGGCCGATAGTGGCGGACGTGCGCGAGGCGCAGTACGAGGCCACCGGCATCGGCAGCTCCTACCTGTTCCGCATCGACCTCGACACCATCATCGACGCCACCAAGTGCGGCAATCTGGCGCGGTTCATCAATCACAGCTGCAACGTGAGTGCGCTGAGGATTTTCTAAAAACGATATACTTCGATAATTATTATCAATACCTAAAACCACACAAAATAACTATTAGCAACAATATTCCTAAAAAGAACACTGCGAAAAAAGTTAACTTCATGGTACTTAACTTTTGAGACATTATTTTCTCTCTGTCGAAGAAAGATAATTAAAAGTGGTCGCTTTCTGGCTATTAATTAATTGATAACTGTGTGCCTAAATATTATCTTTTTTTTTCAGCCAAACTGCTACGCGAAGATTATAACGATAGAGTCTCAAAAGAAGATAGTTATTTATTCAAAACAACCAATTGGAGTAGACGAAGAGATAACATACGATTACAAATTCCCTCTCGAGGACGAGAAGATCCCGTGTCTGTGCGGCGCGCCGCAGTGCCGCGGCTTCCTCAACTGAACGTTCGGTGCGCGTGCGCCGGATAAGCTCGCAAACTATTTGTTCCTAGTCTACACTGTCTTTAGTATTTATTTTGGTAGCAAAGTTATGTCAGTGTTGGGGAACCTTAATCTCAAACCGGTCTCACTGTGCTCTGAGTTGCAGCAAACGAATGCGACTTTATTTTATGCGAGTCAGACAGAAAAAAGCTGTTCAACGAGCATTTAACAAAGGGATTGTGTCATCGTTGCCACACTTATTCTTAGTTCAATGCCCGTAGGCCACCGCGGGGTATGAGTTGAAATAAACCTGGTTATTCTTAGTTAACTTGACAAATCACGGGTGGCAATATCAACTTCTTCCAGCACAGTGGAGCTTAGCTCTCATCGTGTAACAGAGCTAGTGCTTCTATAACTAAAGTGGTTTCAGAAACTGCATCTAATGAATATGAATGTAGTCGTTTCTGTATAAAGTTATGTAGCGTGGTCGTGATGAATGAATCTGATTTTGTTTTTCTTGTATTTAATGGGATATTGGTCAAGTGCAACTCGATGTATGTGTAATTATAATTATGTAAACCCGTGTATTATAAGACGCTGTTTGACTGAGCCTCAAATATTTCACTAGAAATAAAGTTGTGCTGTACATTCATTGTGAATAAATCTGTGCTGTACTGACAGATATGTAGTACACTTTACAAGTACATAAATTAAATCTTAATAATGAAGTTATCGAGCGATTGGAAACGTAATGAGTGTTGTGTTACTGTCGTTTATTCTGAAATCAATAAGACTTGAGCGTAGACTACTCTGTAAGCTGTCTGATAATAAAATCTTTAATTGGACTGTCAACTTGCAGGTTTCTAGTTGCACATCATGTAATGTAAATGTTTAAGATTGTAAATAAAGATTTCAACAATTTTAACGAAGATTTATTTTATAGACGCCTACCAAGTCCTATCAGCCTGCCAACATATAGTACGCATGCGATCCGAGTGCTGTCGGGGTAGGTGTGTCCCCATTATTTTTCTCTGTGTACGATCTGACTTTACTAAGCCCCTTGATGTTGAAAGGGTTAGAGTTACTTTTAATATAATTAACCTGTGACATTCACTGCCAGCAGTCACACGCGGGATGTTTCAGCTACCGATCTGTGGTCAACCCGGAAAAAATGCCCTTCAGACCCACCATACCCCTGCCACTACCCAATAGTATGGGACTGAACCGTACCACCACAGTAGCGCTGGGACTTGAGAAATTAAAAAAAATTGACGAAGCCCCGTGTAACGTAGGCTAGGTTAGTTAGGTATCTTCTTTTGCCTGAAGGGTAAAATACCCAGTAAATGGGGCTCCGCCCTTGGGCGTGGCCCCGTCGAAGATCAGTTGGACAAACTGTAGTAGGACCACGGGTCGGGAGCGGATGTATCAAGCGCTGGAACTCGATTGACAGTGGTATTCATAGAGTAGAACAACCTAATAGAGAGGATGTCATGTAATTTATACGAGATAAGCCAAGCCAAAATTGGCGACTACTACAATCTGATTGGCCAGCCGAAGGTCAAAAAGATCACTAGAGTTGAGCAACCAGCTATTATGATCAATCAATGGATATTTTGTTTAGTCGTTTAGCACAGTGAGTGAAATTCTAATTAACATTGGTAAAATATAGAAAGTATTGATGATCAAAATTCTAATAACTTAAATGACATTGTTCCGTGTAGAAAATAAAAGAATAACAATCGCGAAATGTCGAAAGTCATGTTGCCAGCACTTTATAGCCCACTTTAATTGGTTATTTCCTCTATGGTGGCAATGGACGAAAGTCGCGACACGAAACGCGTAATATTTTAATTTTTAGCTGGTTTACCCCATGTGGCTGTCTCTCGGAGAAATAAGACGGCTGTCTTCATTGCGAGAAGGGGTGAAATAAAAAATAATCAAAGAAATATCTTTTACATATCAAAATTATATATTCTTTAACAGGTCATCGTAGAAGGGAATTAACAAATATTGCTTAAAACTAAATCTAGCACAAACTAAAGTCAATTATAAAATCACAGTAAAATATTAATAATAGTTAGTACAATTTAATAATTAAATAGCGGCAAGTGCGGATCAAATTGTCACAAAAAATAAAAAAACCGTAGCCATATTATACACATCACATCACTGTTTTACTTTCCGTTTTATTTCAGCCGCTTTTGAATGAAAAAGATTTTCCTAGCCTCACTCGGAGCAGCTTTCCTATTGGAGCATTTTTCTAGGCACACCGCTTAGTGACCTTATACAGCGCTATTCTGGTAGAAATGCAGCCTAAACAGACTGTTCTGTTATTATTGCAACTGTTATTTCATTAATAATACAATAAGTAATCAAAACGATGATGACGTCGAATTTTTCACAATTACGTGTCATAGGGAGGGACATAATTACTCATTTTTGAACGAACTACATTCGTATTCTTAAAATATGTAGTTAAGATTATTTTTATTAGTTGACACATAAGCCTCGTTAACTAAACTTATCCAAACTAACTTAGTTAAGTACAATTACTTAGCAAATTTAGGACTGAAGCCATAAAAAAATAAAACTAGTCGCCATAATCCGTCGCCGTGAAAAAAAAACGAACAAAATTTAAAAACAATATTGTTTCAAAAACAATTAAGTATAAACCACACCTGATTTATTGTTAAAATATTGACACACTAACAAGGCCTAATTACTAGCAAAAATAAATAAGAAACAAAACTTCGACTTCAAACTTGAATCTACCTACGATACAATACTGAGCAGTATTGTAAAACCGTATATGCTTTACTTAAAATAAATACAAAAATAAGCTATTTAATTTATATCCCTATTTGAATACGAATTGTTATCTATTTAACTGTAACGACAAATCTGTTGATTCACAAAGGCGCGAGTACGAGTAAAGCTTGTGCTTACAAGATGTCTTAGTGTGCGTACCTGACGACTGGCAAATTGACTAAGGACACGTCTACTAACACAATATAAATGACCTACATTTATATAATTAAAAATGTGGAGCGGCGCGACTTCGTGAGTGAACAGACATGTACTATTGTTGGCTACTTGATTATTATTCGAACCTCACTTGTCTCGTGAACATTTCTGCGCAGAGAGAAGCCGCGCACTTGTCATCAGTGTCCGTTTCGCCCTCGCTGCCGCTGTCCGAGTCCGAGTCGAACTCGGATGTAACCGGCGGAGATTGCCTGCTACCAGAGACTCGTTTCAATCCCACCTCCGTCGTTAGTATTTCTTTGATAACGTCATCCGGCGTGAGCGCTTGCATCTGCATTCGAATTTGGTCTTCTTCTTTTCGATTTTTCTCGCGCAACTGACGCGCTCTCTTTCTGATATCGGCGAGGAAGCCCGTCGTCGCCTCAACGCTGTCCTGCGACACGTCGTGCTGCAAGTCGGCCTGCGTGAGGTCGGTCGTCGACCCCTTCGTGTCGGACACGGTGTCTAACGATTCCACCGACGCGCCGATGCTCTTGAACGCCGCCATACCCTCGACTGCGACCACTTCGTAGCCGCCGTCTTCGTCTTTAGTTCTGAGGATGACGCCGTTCGACGTCGTCCCGAGAAGCGCGGGCTCGGTCAGTTTGAGAGTGAACACTTCGGGCAAATACGACTCCGAGGCGGTGGAGGCGAGCGAGTGCGTGTCGCAAGTGCACGGCGGCGCTTTATAAGCCTCGTCGTTGATGTGAACGATGGTGACCAGATCCTCGCCCACCGCGTATAGGAACGGGTTCACGTATTCGAATTCGGTGACGGCGGAGCTCCACTTGGGGTCGTCGTTCCGCGTGCGTTTGCCGTTCTCGTCGACGAAGACGCCGCATTCCGCGTAGCAGAGGAGGATCTCGAGCGGGTCGGGTCGGATGAGCAGGATGGCTTTGGGAGGCGATTTCTTCTTGGCGGCGGCGGCCACGGTGAGGTCGTCGGCCGCGAACGTCTCCAGGGCGCCCGAGGGGAGCGCGACGCGGAGCGGGCGGTCGCCGGCCACGTACAGCGCGCTCGGCGTGAGCAGCAGCGAGGCGGGCGCGCGGTCCAGCGTGAGCGCGCGCGCCACGCGGTACTCGCCGCTGGCCGGCTCCAGCCGCAGCAGGGACACGCGCCGCCCGCACGCCGCCGCGCACGTGCCTTCGCTGTCGCCGGTCATTGCCTGCCAACAACAATATATTGGAAAAACCGAAAAAACGCCAGTTGGATTCCCACAAACGAAGAATTCCGTACTAACGTAAAATTCCTACTATTGAACCGAGCAAGACTGGTAACTTCAAGTATTTACGGTGCAACATAGCCCAGTGACGAAAAGGGATAAACGGTAGGTACTTATTTTTTCTGCTAACAAATCTACTTTCGCTCTGGCCGAGCATCACGAGGTTTCTAAGAAACTCGGGAGTTTCGAAGACCGTTAACCTTTTTCTTTGTTCCGCGCCGATAACAATTTAGACCGTTCCAAATATTGGTGTACTCGTACAATACGCCACGCGTGCCGCTGTTTGCATATTTTTTGATACCTACTTGCATAAATGTAATTCTTACCCTGAGCAGATGCGGTGCAGTGCTGTCCGTGAGCTTAACCTTAGTGACGGCGAAGCTCGGCTTGAGGTTGGGCGAGCGCTTGAGCGCGGAGTCGAGCGCGGCGCTGCTGCCGTGCCACAGCGCGCCGCCGGCCGCCACGAGCGCGCGCGGCCCGCACACCGCGGCCGCCGCCACGCGCGGCGCCGGCACGCCCTCCAGCCGGATCGGCCCGCGCAGAGAGTGCAGCCCGTCCGAACAACCTAATGAAAAGTCACTTACTTCATTTCGTCCGACACATATACACAAATATATTATTATATTGCATAAGAACCTTGACTTTCAACTTCAACGAATATATGTATAAAAACATGCGTCAAATAGTTCTTGATATCCAAAGTAGCCAAATATAAAAATCGCAAAAGATACAAGCTGAAAGCAGTGGCGTAACTGTAGGTCGGCAGCACTGGCAAAATTCCACGGGCTCCTAGCTTTAGAGCTCCGAACCGGCCGAGCCTAGAGGGTCCCAGACGTCGCGGTTACGCCACTGGCTGGAGCCGGCTGGATACGTACCGATAGCGACAGTGTTGATGCCAAAGTAGAGCGCGGTGACGGGCACCCTCGCGGCGCGCGCGAGCGGCGCGGGCGCGTAGCCGGCGGGGCGCGGCGCGGCGGCGGGGGGCGCCAGGCGCGCGAGCCACGCCGCGCGCGAACACATGTCGCTGCACACCGCCGCCGCCAGCCGCCCGCGCGGGGACGACTCTATGCTGATCTACACAACGAACGTCATTTGTTAAAAAAAAAACATTTTAAATTACCAGCTTTTGCTAACTATTTGCACTGACATCCCTCCTACGGACTATGCCAAATTTCGAGGCGATCCGATCATTATGAATAGATGAAATTTAACTTGAAAGATGTGACCCAAAATATAACAAACAGACTAGGGGCCGATTTATCGATCGGCAGATATGCCCTATTCGATGAATATCTCCATGAGGATCTGCCAGCAGTAGCGCCCCGTCTGCATGCGCCTGTAAGTGTGTAGTGCTTGTACTGACGGCGAAGGCGCGGCTGGCCTCGTTGTGCGGCAGGCCGGGCGCGGCGGGCGCGGCGAGGCGCGCGCGCAGCAGCTGCTCGCCTGCGCCCAGCAGCAGTGCCCCGTCCGCGGCGCGCGCGCGCATGCGCTCGCGGCTGCCGTCGCGCCTGCGACACATATACACTTCAACATACACGAGTATAGCTGTCGGACGAAGAGGATGACGTCTGTTTTACTAAAAATACATATAACTTTAGGATACTTTAGTTTTAGATTAATTTGGAGAGCCAAAAGCACTGAGAAACGAGAGCTCAAACGTGATTCAGTTGCAAAACGAACACATGAATGCAACATAAATTGAGATTAATGAACAGCTTTATCTGAACTCGTTAGTGGTCTCGACGGCTGTGTCCTTACCATACGATCTGCAGGTACGAATCCTGTCCTCCATCGGGCGAGTCGATGCTCTTGACACTGCAAAATAATGTATAGAAAATAGTAGAGAAAGTAACACAAAGGCGAACTGATTCTTAAAAACGGATATACAGGGTGTTAGGTAATGAGTGGATAATCCTTGAACTGTGGAAAGAGGGCACTTAGGACGTTATAATAAAGCTAAAATAGGTTTAGTAAAAGTGGCACGGTTTCCGAGATATTCGGACTTTTAGGTTTTTTTCGAAAATTAACACCCTTGTTCAATGTTTTGATCATAGCACCATTTTAAACTAACTTTTTCAATTTTTTATTTTTGCTCAATATTCTTGAGTACTTGTATTTTCAGATAGGCATTATTATTTTTGTGAGACTACATGGGATTTTTTAAAAAAAAATCGCAAACTTAATTTTTGCCTTTTCAATCGTACATTGATCGAATTTTCAGCTCTCACGGTGAAAAAAAATACACTACAGCCTAGTTGCCAATAAGCTTAAAAACATGCCGGTTTAGTAACAATTTAAAAATGGTAATTACCTTTTGAATTTAAATTCAAAATGACAAAATAATAAAAAAAAATACACGCTCACCCACATTTTTCCCGATTTACTTTTTGTATCACGGGCGTAGAACTCAAAATTTTTTGTTGCAAAAATAACATTATCGGCCACTTATTTAAATGCAAATGGCATTTAAATAATTCCAAATTTAAAAAACCGGTCAAGTGCGAGTCGGACTCGCGCACCGAGGGTTCCGTATCATTATCTATAAATATATAAAACCAGTGTAAGCAGAGCCCTGCTCCAAAGCAAAATGTACGCAGTGTGGGGTTACTTTATATTGGTCACTGCCATATACAGACATACATACACATTTACGGTTTTCGCAATTATTCTTTAATCTGTGCTATAAGACCTACCTTCTAGTGATGTAACGAATATTCGCATTCGCATTCGCATTCGCGGATATTCGCATATTTTTGGATATTCGTATTCGCATTCGCATCCGCAAAATTTCTGCGAATGTTTTGCGAATATGAATATCAGAAAAAACAAACGATTTTAAGATAGTGGTAGGTTATTAAAATCAATAACCCATTCATTTCTTATGTTTTTAATGCAAGAAAAAACTCTACCCTCAAAATTCACTTGTTTTGTTTACGAAAAGACCGGCGCGAGCGGAATGACAATTCAGTCGGATGAGTTCGTATCAACTCGGCTATTCTCGGAACAAAATACAAACTGAACGCACCTCGTAACTGCCAGCAAAGCCATAGATAATTGGCGCCAAATTTGAACACTTCTACATTCGCATTCGCATTCGCATCCGCGAATGTCAGTAGCAGACATTTGCATTCGCATTCGCATTCGCGAATGTTTAAAAAATGACATTCGTTACATCACTACTACCTTCATACCAAATTTCAAAATTCTGCGTTCACGGGAACTACCTTGTAGGTTTTGATTCCCTTGAGAGTTGAAAATTTGCGGAAATTTGCGGCATAAACGGCTGTATCTTTTGATTGCGTTGGCTTAGAATTTTGATTTTTTCACAGCTCCAAGGGGCAGTAGACCTAAGTATTTGATATAAATTTCAGCTTGATACCTCCACGCGTTCCTGAGAAAAAGGGTCTTGACAGACGGACGGACGGACGGACAGACGGACAACAAAGTGATCCTATAAGGGTTCCGTTTTTTCCTTTTGAGGTACGGAACCCTAAAAACATGCTGACTGCCTTTTGTTTTTTTTTTCTACTTCGATTTTGAATTTCGCTATTATTGCATAATGAATGGTGAAATTGTGCCCCTTGGAACTCACCATAATTGTAATGCATTTGGGCATATTCTATCAGTGTGTACTATATTCGAAGCAGTATTAAAGTAAAAAACTTGAACACAACGATCTAAACGCAAAATTAACCATTCATTACGCAATAATAATTAGCGAAATTCAAAATCGAAGTAGAAAAAAAAACAAAAGGCAGTTGGCATGTTTTTTAGTTTTGGAATTATTTAAATGCCATTTGCATTTAAATAAGTGGCCAATAATGTTATTTTTGCAACAAAAAAATTTGAGTTCTACGCCCTTGATACAAAAAATAATCGGGAAAAATGTGGGTGAGCGTGAATTTTTTTTTATTATTTTATCATTTTGAATTTCAATTCAAAAGATAATTAGCATTTTTAAATTGTCAATAAACCGGCATGTTTTTAAGCTTATTGGCAACTAGGCGGTAGTGTATTTTTTTTTCACCGTGAGAGCTGAAAATTCGATCAATGTACGATTGAAAAGGCAAAAATTAAGTTTGCGATTTTTTTTTTAAATCCCATGTAGTTTCACAAAAATAGTAATGCCTATCTGAAAATACAAGTACTCAAGAATATTGAGCAAACATAAAAAATTGAAAAAGTTAGTTTAAAATTGTGCTATGATCAAAACATTGAACAAGGGTGTTCATTTTCGAAAAAAACCTAAAAGTCCGAATATCTCGGAAACCGTGCCACTTTTACTAAACCTATTTTAGCTTTATTATAACGTCCTAAGTGCCCTCTATCCATAGTTCAAGGATTATCCACTCATTACCTAACACCCTGTATCTATATATTATTGAATACAAATATTTGTATATGAATTTACCTGTTGACAGCGGGCTTTGGCTTCTCACGTCTCGGAGTAGGTGGGAAACTGCAATATTTAATGACGTTAAACAAAATGAAGGATTATGATATATTATTGACTAGTCAAATTGTTACGTTAACATTAGTCTTACTTTTCGCTGTTGGCTGCGTTGGAGGCGGCGAGTTTGGCGCGCAGTCGGTCTACTTCTTCACGCAATTCTCTGGCAACATTCAAAACACGTGCAAACATAATATACATAGCGTGGTCATCTAATACAGGCCTAATTTAAAACTTGTGAATTACTTATTTATTAGAAGTATTTCCTGTCCTTAAAGGTCTCACTGTTTATTATGATGCCGTGTTTATTTTTCTAGATTTCAACAACAGAGAGTGGAAATTAAAAGAGCAAGCCACTTCCTTCGTTATTGTTACATGTTTGAAGTAATGGGTAACAATTTTCTTTATTTGCTTTTTCATGCGGTTTCTACTCTTTGCTGTTACAGTTTATTGAGACAGTTGTCAGGTTTAAATGAAAATCCCTTGGATTCGGAATATGCAGCAACATCTCGTCAAATGTGATTTGAGTTAGTTACGAAAAAATGCACAAAAAATACAATAATAACGTATTATTAATCATGTATTATTAGTGTAGATTGAATTTGTTTCACGTGCGTTGGGAGAGTGTTAGCAGGAAAAAGTGCTGTAATTAGCAGGAAAGTGAAGCAGTTTCCTTCATTTAAAATACCTGTTGGCGCGTCGCAGGGGCGGCGAGGCGGCGGGCCGGCGGCCCGAGCGACCGAACAGTTTGTTGCTCAGCGAGCACTTCTTGCGGCCCGCTTCTTCCACTTTTGCCTGAACAAAAGTGGGCGTTTTGATATTAGAACGCAATGAAATGTAGAATAATAATTTGAAGTCTAAGCTAAAACTACAAATACACATCTAATACATGCGGTTGTATAAAAATATAGGTTAATACATTTTAAAAATAGCTCCTAATGACCCTGGTCTTTATGAAGGAGGGAGCAAGTGAGGGCAGTGGTGTCACCTGCAGGAAGTCGATGAGCTTGGCCTGCTGCCGCAGCGTGGCGTCGGCCTTGGTCTCCCGCGTGCGCCACCACGCCGTGGCCGCGTCCGCCGCCTCGCGCGCGCTCGCCACCTCCTCCTGACAATGATTACAATACATTGTAATGTTTTTCTGGTAAGAACGGTACGACCATCAACGGTACTCTGGTCCCCGTGCCTGTTAGTGAGAGAGAAGAAACTATTCCGGTGGCACATGTCTGACTTCTTAGAAAAAAACACAAACACTTGAAATAAATAAAAGGTGTGTACTTAATCTTACTCGTTATCGGTTTAGGTATGCACATGTCGAAATTGTGATTTTAATTGCCCCCTCGGCCGCCGACCGGGAGCCCTCTAGCGGCGTCACCACACTGCAGCTAGTCACCTGCGCCTCGGCGAGCTGCGCCTGCAGCTGCAGCGCGGCGGAGTGGTGGTCGTGCGCGCGCGTCCTGAGCGCGGCGCACTCCTCCTGCAGGTCGCGCACGCGCCGCGCGGCCGCCCCGAGCGCCGCCTCGGCCGCCGACCGGGAGCCCTCTAGCGGCGTCGCCACACTGCAGCTAGTCACCTGCGCCTCGGCGAGCTGCGCCTGCAGCTGCAGCGCGGCGGAGTGGTGGTCGTGCGCGCGCGTCCTGAGCGCGGCGCACTCCTCCTGCAGGTCGCGCACGCGCCGCGCGGCCGCCCCGAGCGCCGCCTCGGCCGCCGACCGGGAGCCCTCTAGCGGCGTCGCCACACTGCAGCTAGTCACCTGCGCCTCGGCGAGCTGCGCCTGCAGCTGCAGCGCGGCGGAGTGGTGGTCGTGCGCGCGCGTCCTGAGCGCGGCGCACTCCTCCTGCAGGTCGCGCACGCGCCGCGCGGCCGCCCCGAGCGCCGCCTCGGCCGCCGACCGGGAGCCCTCTAGCGGCGTCACCACACTGCAGCTAGTCACCTGCGCCTCGGCGAGCTGCGCCTGCAGCTGCAGCGCGGCGGAGTGGTGGTCGTGCGCGCGCGTCCTGAGCGCGGCGCACTCCTCCTGCAGGTCGCGCACGCGCCGCGCGGCCGCCCCGAGCGCCGCCTCGGCCGCCGACCGGGAGCCCTCTAGCGGCGTCACCACACTGCAGCTAGTCACCTGCGCCTCGGCGAGCTGCGCCTGCAGCTGCAGCGCGGCGGAGTGGTGGTCGTGCGCGCGCGTCCTGAGCGCGGCGCACTCCTCCTGCAGGTCGCGCACGCGCCGCGCGGCCGCCCCGAGCGCCGCCTCGGCCGCCGACCGGGAGCCCTCTAGCGGCGTCACCACACTGCAGCTAGTCACCTGCGCCTCGGCGAGCTGCGCCTGCAGCTGCAGCGCGGCGGAGTGGTGGTCGTGCGCGCGCGTCCTGAGCGCGGCGCACTCCTCCTGCAGGTCGCGCACGCGCCGCGCGGCCGCCCCGAGCGCCGCCTCGGCCGCCGACCGGGAGCCCTCTAGCGGCGTCACCACACTGCAGCTAGTCACCTGCGCCTCGGCGAGCTGCGCCTGCAGCTGCAGCGCGGCGGAGTGGTGGTCGTGCGCGCGCGTCCTGAGCGCGGCGCACTCCTCCTGCAGGTCGCGCACGCGCCGCGCGGCCGCCCCGAGCGCCGCCTCGGCCGCCGACCGGGAGCCCTCTAGCGGCGTCACCACACTGCAGCTAGTCACCTGCGCCTCGGCGAGCTGCGCCTGCAGCTGCAGCGCGGCGGAGTGGTGGTCGTGCGCGCGCGTCCTGAGCGCGGCGCACTCCTCCTGCAGGTCGCGCACGCGCCGCGCGGCCGCCCCGAGCGCCGCCTCGGCCGCCGACCGGGAGCCCTCTAGCGGCGTCACCACACTGCAGCTAGTCACCTGCGCCTCGGCGAGCTGCGCCTGCAGCTGCAGCGCGGCGGAGTGGTGGTCGTGCGCGCGCGTCCTGAGCGCGGCGCACTCCTCCTGCAGGTCGCGCACGCGCCGCGCGGCCGCCCCGAGCGCCGCCTCGGCCGCCGACCGGGAGCCCTCTAGCGGCGTCGCCACACTGCAGCTAGTCACCTGCGCCTCGGCGAGCTGCGCCTGCAGCTGCAGCGCGGCGGAGTGGTGGTCGTGCGCGCGCGTCCTGAGCGCGGCGCACTCCTCCTGCAGGTCGCGCACGCGCCGCGCGGCCGCCCCGAGCGCCGCCTCGGCCGCCGACCGGGAGCCCTCTAGCGACGCCACCGCGCTCTCCAGCTCCGCTACCCGCGCCTCGCGGTTCTCCAGACGCTCCTACCAAATTTTATTTCAGTCAGCTACTCCAGTGAAAAGCTTCTGATTCTGATGTCAATGAATATTTCTAAGCGGCACACTCCAGGTCAGATTGTTCTTCAGGGTTTTTTTATGGCTAGTACGCGATAATTCACTACGAGGCATCGCCTTTAAGCATAACAGGCCGAAAAGTCGGCAGTGAACCACAAATAAGACGGTAGGATGATAATAGCAAATTAGTACGGAGGTCGGGAAGTTAGGCTCAAAGACGCTCAGCCGTTGCGTTACCCTGAGGCGCTGCAGCTGCGCGCCGCTGTGGCGCGCCTGGTCGCGCGCGGCGCCGTGGTGGTGCGCGGCGAGCGCGGCGGCGGCGGACTGCTCGGCGGCGGCGCGCTCGGCGTTGGCCAGCCGCTCCGCCACCGCGCCGAGCTCGGAGCGCATGCGCTGCACCTCCGACTGATCATACACGTTACGAGTTACAAACTACTCGACTTCAAGTGACGACTATCTTTCAGAAACTGTTCAAATCCATATTTTCTTTATTTTTGCTGCCTTATGTGCAGATTTTCTCTATAAATCTTCTAAAAGTTCATATTCAAACGGCTTATTTGTTTTTATTCAATAATTTCGATATTCATGTAACCTGTGATGTTTTTCTTAATTTCAAATATGAAGTAAAAGGGGGTAAGTTTGTAATCTTACCTTCCTTCACTAAGGTCGATGCATTTTGCTAAACGATTTGAATGTTATTATTATTATTATTTAAAGCATCGAATTATATTTCGCATTGAATGGATGATGCGCACATTTATAAACAAGTAACAATAACATTGCTCAACAACAACATAAGCGAATGTTAAGTACTAAGATTAATGACATTGTAATGCTATATTGTATAATCAACACTCATTTTTGAAACAGTTTATTTTATAGTATATAGTTTCACATAATGTATATACAATTCATTTCTGTAATGTAACTTCGGCCTATCTCTTCCTCTAAAATGCTGCGCCCAACAGGGTTTCATATGTTTTATTGTGCATATTGCCATCATTCTATTGTACCTATGACATGTGAATTGCATTAAATAAATAAATAAATGTTATTATATGTATTTAAGACAACAATAATCACCTCGAGATCTTTGTTCTTGACTTCATGAATATCCGATAACTTTTCCAGATCGATCAACTGCTCCTCCAACAAACTGCATGCTTCTTGTAGCGCTTTGTTATTCTGCGAGGAAAGAAATATAGTTACGTCACACATAAATCACGTATTTACCCCTTACGGGGTAGCCAAGGCCTAAAAATTGTAAGCACATCACATCACTCAAAAAAGTGACGCAAAATTGTGCTGATTTCTAAATAAGAGTAGAAATGAAATTAATGTGTTGAACACATATCTACAGATTTCACTACTTTCAAATGGTATCCTGTAGAAATAAAAAGTTACAGATAAATCACACGAGCCAGTGGGTCTGTAAATGTAGTTCCTGTCGGTGATGTTGGAACACGCGTCGTTTTGAGCCATTATATTATTTTTTTCATGATTTTTAGCGTCTCAATTCCTACATAACACTGCCGCCACTATAAGAAATTACATTAGAATTAAACAGGCCTCGTATCAAAATATACGCTTTTTGGTGCAAATCAATAAATGTAATCCGAGTTAGATAATAAAATCGATTCATGTGCCAAGAGGGAAATGTTTTTGGTAAACTTGCGCCACATAAATAGAAGTTTCATCTTCATCAGCCGAAAGACATCCACTCTTGAACAAAGGCCTTACTCAGAACACCAAAATGAACTACAACTTGCCACCTAGATCCACCGGTAGCCCGCAAGTCTCGCGATATCTTCGGTCCACCTAGAAGGCCTCTAGTGCGTCTACCGGTTCGTGGGCGCCTACCGTATCGAAATAGTTATTGAAGGCGGCGAGAGCAAAGTCGGCGGCCTGGCACCTGCCCTGCAGCAGGTCTGCGGCGAGCGCGTGGCGCAGCCGCCGCGCCCACGCGCCGTCGCGCGCCCGCCGCGCGAACGCTCCCAAACCGCACCAGTTCCGCAAGTACGCCGGCTTAGGCCGCACCGGGGGCTTCTCGTTCGTCTTACGCTTAGAACGATATTGGAAATCCGATATGTTCGCGAAAATATTCATTTTGGCGTGCTTGAACGACATATTAGCATCGTGAGTGACCGGGTCCAGTGAGAGATCACGACTGACTCGATGCGCGAGCTCGGACCGCTAAGAGAATGCTTGTTTGCATAACATGGAGATCAACATATGCATCATCACTTGGTATTCAAATAAACATTGGCGAATCCATTCTTATTGTTGAATAGCAAACAATCACGCGTTACTTTATCAAATATGAAAACGGCATTTACGCGACTGTTTGATTTTAAAATTCGTAACAGATTCGATTAGGGTTTGGTCTATTAGTTATGTAAGACACAGCCCGCAACGATGCGAAGTCCCGACCCTATTACTAGTTTTGCTGTTTGTACCTCTATTCGACACAATTTACCCGTTCACCTGTCATTAGGTATTTTAAATCGTATTAGACAGTTGAAAATGTCATGAAGACTGCACAATCGCTAGTAGGACAAAAAATATAACACAATTTTAATATTCAAACGAGCTCTATACAAGAAAATCATCTTTTTCTCGGAGTTCTCGCCTTATTTTAATAACGGCAAACGCATGGTGGCTTCTTGCCCTCTGTGTTCGATTCCGATTCCATCAATGCTGCTTAACTAATTACTCTGAATAATACATACCTTCCGGAGTTTGTGACAAAAAAGGGTAATAACAACTTCGAAGTCGATTGCGAATGTCTGAAAGGCGTCGAGGGCGCTGGTTCGAAACACTTGAAAGCCGGTACTCGAGATAAAAGTGTCGTACGGTAGTCTAGGTGCAGCCATGGTGGTACGCCAACGCTGAATGAGCCTCGACTACACAAATGCTCCATCAAGCAAATTGTTCAGAATTCTTGCAATGCATAATCCTGTCTTGTTTATTAACAACATTATGTGTGCTGTGGGTGAGGAATTCTTAGTTATAGAATCTGTGGACACACTGAATTTGTATTCTGGCAACGGGTATGCGCTAGAACGTCACAGGTAGATATGGCGATTAGTTGTTCGCACGATATTGAACGATACGTACAAATTTCTGCCATCCTTTTTTTGCGTATGACTAGTGATTGACCCTTATCTGACCTGATGGAAACAGTCAAATAAATAGTCTCATTGTTTTCTTTACTCGAAATTTTTTAGTGCCTAAAAAGAATCTTCACAATCGTCTTAGCTCTTTTTGAGACGCTGGCGATGAGAGGCTAAAATCCAATGGCGGCTGTGGTCAACTAATTTAATCATCAAATATTCATACACAATTTAAATTGTCTTTGAATAATTTAACTGAAATAGATAAATTTCTGATTTAGGTTGATAAGGTGTGCATGCACTAATCTACTATCGTAAGCTTTAAGTCTCTTTCGCACGGTCTTAAGTTGAAAATGGAATCATTGATACTGGCTTAGGGATGATAAT
Source organism: Pandemis corylana (assembly GCA_949127965.1). Lineage (NCBI taxonomy): Eukaryota > Metazoa > Arthropoda > Insecta > Lepidoptera > Tortricidae > Pandemis > Pandemis corylana. The sequence goes on along the minus strand of OX421864.1, from coordinate 7,399,429 downwards.
TCCATATATTTTGGGACTTTTTAACACTAAATTAACTTTGGCGCCCATTTTTTTAAAGAAACTTTTCTAAATAAACCTAACGTTTTGTGTAGCAGACTCCTGTGTTACGATACTCCAATGACATACGTTATAATGCATTCAAACTTTCGAATCATCCTCCTAAACTCGCAAATGATGCGACGGGGCTTTCCTATCCCGCTTTTCGCTTTCCATCAAACCGTCTGCCAATGAAGACTGACCTGCGCGAGTTCGTTAGCGTGCGCGCGCAGCTCCGTCAGCTCGTCGCGCAGCTGACCGCGCTCGCGGCTGCTCTGCTCCTCTTGCTCCTCGGCGTGCATACGACGCTTCTCGCTATATTGCAGCTCGCTCTTTAACTTGCGGATATCATTCCGAGACCTGTAGACAATGTGACAATATCGCTTCGATTTTTTTTTTTCAAATTATGTATGATAAAATTATAGGCGATTGTTCCAAAGACGGAATAATGATAGCTGCCTTCTATGTGGGGTCTTAAGAACAAAGAACGTATCTAAATTAGGGTGGACAGCTTTTGAAGTGGGTAGATTATATCTCGGTCGCTACTCATTGTAAGCTAATTCATGATACTGGAAGGCACTGTAATGCAGTGAACGAATATAATTGTTCACTGCTGTAATGTTCCGACCTGGACAGTAAGGCAGCAAGGAAAATTTATAAGGAATATTTATTTATTAATGAACTCTTTTTAACTGATAGTTTTTTCTGATCGCATTATCATCTAGAAAATCAAGCTAGAAGTCGGACAGAATTCACGACTTTCACAGGTAAGTTTTGATGCAAACAAAGCAACAATACGAAATGTAGTTAAACAAAGCCCTGCGAAATCATGATACTCCAAACAGCACTGTTACCTGTCCACCTCAGCCTGCGCAGTCTCGTGTTGCTTCTGCAGTTTCGCGAGCTGCTCCTTAACCCTCGCCGCCTCCTTGCTGGCCTGTTCGTACTGCGGCTTAAGCGCGTCCAACTCATTCTTGAGCTCCGTAGCTTTCCTCTCGGCCGTCCTTCGGGCTTCGGTAACGGTTGATAGCCGTTCTTCAGCGCGTTTCAAGTCGCGAGCGGTCGTCTTGGCTTCGACTGAAAGGTCATTGAACTCGCGTTCCTGTGGTGATTGAGTTTTAAATTAGGGTGGTAGAGTCCGTCATTATATAACCTTTTATGTTCAGGCGAACATCGGATTACATAAGTATGATAAACAAAATCGAAATATACTCAGCGGCACAAGGTTGCCTGGGTGGGAGAAATCGCTCTGAAGCAGTAAGACCACTTAATGCTTGTCCTTTATATTGTTAATTGTCTTTTTTGCAATGTACATATTTTAAACTGAAGCGTTTTAGTAAGGATTAGAGTTAGTTGTTATACAGAGCGTGTTAGTTACCTTGCGCCACCTCGCTAGATTGGCGGTCCTGGCTTCTTGACGTAAAGCAGCCATTTCATCAGCACGTGCCTAAAAATTTTTACACAAAATAAGTTTTTATTACGACTAGATAGTCTAGTGACTAGAGTACTCGGCTCGGTCGGAGATTCATGTATGAAAAACGCTGATGCTACATGTATTTATCTATACACTGTGTCTTAAAATTAACCTGGAATACTTCAGCTGGTGGTTTTGACTGAATGCCCTGTAAGTCGTGCAGGTTTTTTAAATTATGTTTAACAAATGTTTCCTTGGATAAGTGGAAATTCAGTGTGTGGCATCAAAGGGATGACTTAATTTTGAACCCAAAATTACAATCAAACGAAGTCGACAACCTTCTGAAATTTTCCGGAACAATTTTAAGCGACCCCGTTAACAACGCCACTTAAATAAAAGCTCAGTAAGTAACCCCCTTATTCATAAACGGTCTATAGGCTTCTGCTAACTTAGCAATCGTTTGTCCTTATCTGTGAAAGGTTAAATGTAAAGGACAAACGATTGCTAAGTTAGCAGAAGCCTACAGAGCGTTTAGGAATAAGGGGGTTAGTAAGTAAATGTGCACCTGCAGCTGTCCCTCGGCGCGCTGCAGCTGGTCACGCAGCACGGCGGCGTGCGGCGCGGCGTCGGCCAGGCTCTCGGTGTCGGAGCCCTTGCCGGGCGAGCCGCCGCACGCGCATGCGCGGCCCTCCAGCGCGCTGCCCTCGCGCTGACCCTCCAGCGCGCTCACCTCGCGCTCCAACTGACGCACCAGCTGCTCCAGCGTTGTAACCTGATGATTCATTCATTGTTTTTTTTTCGACTCTTGTGATATTTAAAATAACGAACACGAATATAGTGATACAAAACTGGAAAGTCTACAGCCAGATCCCGACTGAGCGTGCCACCTCGCGAGATAACCATTTTTGGTTCGATTTTGAGCCATGTGTCAAACGAAATAATGTAGACATTATTTTTTGGAACCAAGATGGCGAATGAAATTTTTATATCATTTTTTTTTTAATCCAAGATACTAGGTGACGTTTTGACAGTACATTACGGCAGTAGCCGTGGATACATTTTCCCACTGGCAATAACTGTCTGCCATCATGCGCCGTTTCTTGGCTTGGCTTGAAACAAAATCCTTGGGCTTGTTTCACTTGTATGTCATAACTAGCTTTTACCCGCGGCTTCGCACGCGTGAACCATGAGCATTTCAAAGAACCTAGCAATTAAGCAAGCGAGCAACCAAACCTGCAAGCTTTCAAGCATACATGCAAGTATGCAAGCAGGCATGCAAGCAGGCATGCAAGCAGGCAAGCAAGCATGCAAGCAAGCGTGCAAGCAAGCATGCATGCAAGTAAGCACCCATCCATCCATCCATTTTACCTTCGCATCTAATTCTACTTTGTAATTTTTGAATTTTTGTGTTTTTTTTTTTTGTGTTGGTGAATAAAAATTTCTTCTATTCTATTCTATTCTATTCTATGCAAGCAAGCATGCAAGCATGCATGCAAGCAGGCATGCAAGCAGGCAAGCAAACATGCAAGCAAGTGTGCAAGCAAGCATGCATGCAAGTAAGCACCCATGCAAGCAAGCATGCAAGCATGCATGCAAGCAAGCGTGCAAGCAAGCATGCATGCAAGTAAGCACCCATGCAAGCATGCATGAAAGCAAGTATGCAATCAAGCATGCAAAGCAAGGACTCAAGCAAGCATGCAAGCCAGCCCCCGCATTGCCCCGATGCCTTAATTTTTCTGAACCTGTAAATATTGCAGGATTTTTATAAAACAAACCTAACCTAACCTATAATACATCCTGTCCTAAAATACATCCTAAATAGCTTTTGCCCGCGACATCGTACGCGCTAAGATGTAAAATGAAAAAATAAGTTTTTTCCCGTTCCCGTGGAAATTTTGGGGAGTGCTTTCGGAGTACACTTAAAGCCTTTAAAGAAACACACGTTATAAATGTTAAGTCTCTTTCTTCCGCTGTTTCGTCTGGAAACGTAAAATCCGGTTTTTTCCCGTCCCTGTGGGCGTTTCGGAAAATCTTTTCTTAGTGTTCCCCTACACTCCCGAATAAACCTACGTGACAAATTTCAACTTTCTCCCGCTTTTCGTTTTTCCCGTTTCCGTAAGAATTTCGCCAAATAAAGCATTTCCCGAATATCTTACGGGAACGAAGAAGAAGAATTTTGGGAAATTATCGCATAATGCTCCTCTACACTCCCCAAGGAACCCACTTGCCAAATTTCAGCTTTCTACGACCGGTAAAACGTAAAATCCTGTTTTTTTCCCGTTCCCGTGGGAATTTTAGAAAGTACTCTCTTAATGCTCCTCTACACTCCCGAAGCAACCTACATGCCGAATTTCAGCTTTCTGCAACCAGAAAACGAAAAGTCCAGCCAAATTTCAATTTTATACGACCAGTAAAACGAAAAATCGATCCCGTAGAACTGAATACATAAATCCCGTTTTTATCCCGTGGGAATTTCCAAAAAGCATTAGGACTTTATTTTACTATTATAATCACCTACTTCTATGCCAAATTTGAAGAGTGTAGTAATTATAGTTCATAGGATTTCGTTAAACTGAATATATAAATCCTGTTTTTTTCCTTATCCCGTGGGAATTTCCAAAAATCCTGAAATAAGTTTCTTAGTTTTGTAATCACCTACTTTTGTATCAAATTTGAAGAGTCTAATTATTATAGTTACTGTGATAGCGTCACTCCGAATCGAATATATAATTCCCGTTTTTTCCTTATCCCGTGGGAATTTCCAAAAATCCTTTCTTAGCGGATGCCTACGTCATAAGATCCACCTGCATGCCAAATTTCAGCCCGATCCGTCCAGTGGTTTGGGCTGTGCGTTGATAGATCACTATGTCAGTCAGTCAGTCAGTCAGTCAGTCACCTTTGAATTATATATATATAGATAGGCCACTGTACAGGGCCCGCTACTGTGGCCTGGTCGGGCGTACCTTCTCGCGGTGCCTGGCGTCGTCCCGCAGCGCGTGCGCGGCGCGCGCGTCGGCCGCGTCGAGGCGCTCGTTGAACCGCGCCTCGGTGCGCGCGCACTGCTCCTCCAGCGCCGCCTCGCGCTACAAGGCCCGCTACTGTGGCCTGGTCGGGCGTACCTTCTCGCGGTGCCTGGCGTCGTCCCGCAGCGCGTGCGCGGCGCGCGCGTCGGCCGCGTCGAGGCGCTCGTTGAACCGCGCCTCGGTGCGCGCGCACTGCTCCTCCAGCGCCGCCTCGCGCTACAAGGCCCGCTACTGTGGCCTGGTCGGGCGTACCTTCTCGCGGTGCCTGGCGTCGTCCCGCAGCGCGTGCGCGGCGCGCGCGTCGGCCGCGTCGAGGCGCTCGTTGAACCGCGCCTCGGTGCGCGCGCACTGCTCCTCCAGCGCCGCCTCGCGCTACAAGGCCCGCTACTGTGGCCTGGTCGGGCGTACCTTCTCGCGGTGCCTGGCGTCGTCCCGCAGCGCGTGCGCGGCGCGCGCGTCGGCCGCGTCGAGGCGCTCGTTGAACCGCGCCTCGGTGCGCGCGCACTGCTCCTCCAGCGCCGCCTCGCGCGCAGAAGCCTCTTCCAGCCGCCGCTGAAGCTCCTACGATCATCAATTTTACACGTTAGACAGTACAATTCAAATGAAGAGCAGATAGTACACAATTTAGCTGATTCTGTTAGTCTCATCAGTCAGAGTTAGTAGCGTGCAGTAGGGAATCGCCAGGGTAATCAGCGGTAGCAGCGGGAGAGTGGTGCACTACAATTTGTATGTGCTGCAGTTGCATTACACGACATAGACGAGACGAAGACTATTTCTTCACTAAACTACAAATTCTCATTCTACACTGCCGCACCAGTATTGCATAAAATCTCAAGTAAATATTTAAAAATACACGTAAAGAGGATCGACAAGGTTGATGTCGCATCAAGGCCAACACTCGCACAGGGCAGATGCGGGGTACGGAGCGACGCGCCCCGCTTCCCCAGCCCTTTATTCCTCGGAGCAAGCGCGCGAACTGTACATTCTATAGCTTCTACAGTCGTTTGTACCAGTAACGTTACCTGTACTTGAGCTTGTAGCGAGGAGGCGCGCACTCGCTCGTGAGTGAGCTGTAATTGCGCTTCCTTCAGCTGATCCGTAGACGCTGTAGCCACGCGCTGCTTCTCGCCTAACGACTCCTGCGCAAACGCATCAACAATACAATTACAAATCAGTGTCACCAGGAACTATTCCGTGTCGTGATTGATGAGATACGAGAGTGAAAATGACAATCACAGCATTTTGGGTCGTTGCAAGCCATCGCGTAAAGCGGTTGACAAAACTTTTAACATTAAGGCTTATATGGGGATTTTGTGCATTAATAATAGATCACAATGACGTCATCGGCATAGCATCTAGTAATGTACTAGATAGGACCGCGGCATCATGTATATCAAGTTGAATACCTGTACAGCAGTCAGTTCCCGCCGTGCATCGTCGAGCTCAGCGCGCAGCGCGCGGCTCTCGGCCTCGGCATCTCCGAGGCGCTTCTCCATCAGTTCCCGAGCGCGGGTCTCGCGGGCCGCGGCGGCCTCGGCGGCGGCGGCGCGCGCGCCCGCCTCGCGGCTCTCCGCCTCGCCGCCGCTCAGCGTCTGGCGGCGCAACGCGCGCTCTTTGGCTATCGTGTCCTGACGATGCAGATCTTAAGTTATGATTGATGATTGCCGAATAAATTTATGTACTTCGCTACTACTTTAGTTCAAATTACTGCAAAATTATGACTGCTGTCACGAACACGCATTACTTTTAACCAATGAGCATGGTGGTATGTGCCTTGTTCAACTCATGCGCTTGTTTATGATACAACATAAAAAATAATTACAGCTGAACGTAAACTTAAAATTAAATTAAATATAAATGTACTACTGTTACTTACTATTTGAAAAAGTATTAGTGATGGGTCTACTACGGATTTTGCCGACTACCTTACTACCCGACTAGTCGGTTCCAAAATTGACCAATAATGGGCTCGGCGCTCGTCAACTCACTTTGTTTTCGTAGGCGTTCGGATAAAAGTGATCGCTTTCGGCTAATTGACAGCCCTCGGGCAAACTTGTGGGTCAAATGTAACTCATTTTATTACATTTGATTTCAACCTAATGTGTTTTTTGCAAAAAATTTGAAGTAAAACTTTGCTCTGCTTACAATTAAATAAATAATAAATAAATAAATATCTTGGGACAAATTACACCAATTGACCTAGCCCCAAACTAAGCAAAGCTTGTACTATGGGTACCAGGCAACGGATAAATATACTTATATAATGTAGATAAATACATAATTAAATACATACAACATCCATGACTCGGACACAAACATTCGTATTCATCATACAACTGTCTGCCCCTACCGGGATTCGAACCCGGGACCTCTAGCTTCATAGTCAGGGTCACTAACCACTAGGCTATCCGGTCGTCAAAATTATTACTTTAGAAGAGATTTAATTTAGTCACCATGGTTTTATTTACGCACCCTTTTTTTTAATAAATAAAACCGACGAGTTGTTATTTTTTTCCGAATACCGACTACAAATAATGCCGAACAGTCGGTTTCCCCGACTGTCAGCAAGTAGTCGGCCCATCTCTAAAAAATATCCTTATTCTAAGACCAAACGACTTTCTAATAAACTAAGGCGCCGTACTACCATTCAAAAGCACCAACAATTTTACTATTTTACATCAAAGTTTATTTACTCACGTTAAGACTAGCCCTCTCGACTTAAATTGGAATGAAGTTTAGACATACTAGTACTATGCGGACAGCACTAACTACAACTACTAAGCGTAGTGCACGAGACTCACGACAGCGCGTACGTTGATCTCGGTGATAGTGCGGTGCCGCAACTCCTGCGCTTGCTCTAGTATGGCCTGACCACAAACATTCCAGTATTTCCATGTAACCCCAGCGACATCATGACAATGCTAGCCGATCACATTTGACAGTAATCACTCCACTATAACCGCGTAGGCTAGTGGGTCATGACAGATTCAGTTTACAAGCTATGACAATCTAAAGTGTGTGCCAACTACGAGCACGAGACTCACGATAGCGCGTACGTTGATCTCGGTGATAGTGCGGTGCCGCAACTCCTGCGCTTGCTCTAGTATGGCCTGACCACAAACATTCCAGTATTTCCATATAACCCCAGCGACATCATGACAATGCTAGCCGATCACATTTGACAGTAATCACTCCACTATAACCGCGTAGGCTAGTGGGTCATGACAGATTCAGTTTACAAGCTATGACAATCTAAAGTGTGTGCCAACTATTGACCGCTTTACGGAACTGGAATCGAGTAAATATTTTCTTCACTACATAGCATAAAACAAAGTCGCTTTCCGCTGTCGTCTGTCTGGCCATATGTATGCTTATATCTTTTAAACTACGCAACTGATTTTGATGCGGTTTTTTTAATAGATAGTGATTCAAGAGGAAGGTTTATATGTATAATTCTACGCAGACGAAGTCGCGGGCAGAAGCTAGTAATTTATATTTTTATTTAGTACACAAGTCTTACAGCCACCTAATATTACCGTGAGATTCCAGTGTCTGCTAGAGGGATCACTCACATATCATTCGGTCTAATGAAAAACGCTGACGCTCCGGGAAGGACTCCGGATTAGTCCGAATCATGTCGACCATTACTTTACTGATCAGTTTATTTCACAACCCGTATAATCCTTAAGTATAAATCGTGGATTATTTCTTGACATAAAAGCACACAAACCTTATAATGCTTATGCTGAGCCCGTGCGGAGTCCGCGTCGGCGACGGCTCTTGCGCACTCAGCTTGCATCTCGTTCACTCTCGCCTCGAGGCGCGCCACGCCGTCGCGCAGGCTGTCCCGCTCGCGCGCTAGTTCGCTCGCCTGCTTTTGCGCTGCTCGCAACTCTGAACTGTTGCGTTCTGATGCTGCTGACATGAGCTCCTGGTTGGTGCGTTCTAGCGCCATGCGTTCTTCTTTCTCAATCTCAATTTGACGTTCCAGGCGTCTGTTGGAAGTATAGTGCGGGTTATCTAGATGACACTAGTGTCGTGCGTGAGGGCTGTTTAACATTTGCTACGTTTGGAATTAGCTAATTACGTTTTAAGCAAAGGGTAATAGGGAAAATGCGTTGCCAGCCTGGAGGGCTAAGATAAAATACTTCACGTGCCAGTAATTCCACTGGCTGTTTTACGCTTAAGCACTGCTGCTTGGCGGCAGGATCAGCGAGTAAGACTGTTACGATTTAGTGTAATTTCCCGTGAAAGCTGCCCTCACTTGTTCTGCAGGCTGAGCGCAGTGATCTCGGCCTGCAGCCGGGCGCGCGTGCGCTCGGCCTCGTCGTCGGCGGCGCGGCGCGCGCGCTCGGCGGCCGCGCTCGCCGCACTCTCCGCGCCCGCCAGCTTGCTCTGCAGGGACGCGATCTCGCGCGCTCGCGTCGCCGCTAGCTTTTCTGCTGACCTGATCATAATGGACAATGTTTAGGTGTTGTCCCACGGTTATTCGACATGAAGGGAAAGCACCATTAATATTATAGACTAGCTAGACTAGCCTTTGCAAGCTAGCAATCGACCAAAACTTTTAAGTAGGCAATATTTATTGAATACTAGCTGTTGCCCGTGGCTTTGCCCCCATTCCTTTTTTTTTTCATTACTGTTTCACCGTTCAAACCTTCCCTGGACTTCCACAAATATGTCAAAGACAAAATTAGCCAAATGGTACAGCTATTTTCGAATTTTAGCAATTCATTTATATTTTGCTAAATGGAGATTATTTTGTTCTTAAAAAGTCGTACTGCATTCAAGAATTTTTTTAATTTAAATTTGAGTCAAACCAGCCAAAAGTAAAAAAAAAAATGCAGTGCAAGGTAGAGTAGACTTTTATTCTCGTACAATTCATCGCTATAATCACAGCTGAGGCCTGCTAAAGCCTACCGTGACTTACTGTAGCTTCCCGAGTTATATTCGAACCTCGAAGACGATGTTGCCGGTTTTTAGATACAAGGATGTTCATGTAAGATTCACAAGACCTAAGATGCACATTTTAAGCGCCGTGAACGCATTGCTGGTATGCGTCGGTGTCAAAAGAAATATAATATCGACTTACTTGAACGAAGCCAAGTCTATGGCGGTGGTGTCATGTGACGACGTGCTGAAGCCCACGGTGCTGCCGCTGTCGTCCTTGTCATCCGGTGCCACGTAAGTATATCCTGATAGGGCAGAAAAGTTGCGTTTTAATGGTCAGAACAGACGCCAAGGCATAGTTTCGATGTTTTTTAACGCAGCTAAATTATTCGTAGTATTTTGTCTTTTTGAAACTAAAATTTTCTGAGGTCCATCTTTAATGGTGAACGGTTGATGTTTGCAAACGCGGTGGAGCCGAGTGGTTACCGATGAAGGGCAGTTGTCCGGCGAAGGGCGGGCGCGCGCGGAAGGGCGCGGCGTCGGGCGGCGGCGGCGCGCGCGCGGGCGGGCTGAAGTGCGACGCGTCCTCCGCCCCGCGCGTCAGCGGCACCCACGGCGGCGGCTGCACACACACAATTATAAACTAAGGCAATTCCATGTTGTGGATGCGAGCGACCGAGACAAATAGTGGTAGGTCATTGTACGAAATTCGTGTCCCACGACAAAACTTTAGTACTACAGTCCACGACTAAAAATAGGCAAACGCGGCGTCCCTTGGTACCTGGTCCCGTATGGAGTGCACGGATAGGTGCTGCAGCGAGGCGTGCTGCAGCGTGTCCAGGTAGTTGTACCGGCGCGAGGGCTGCACGCGCAGCAGCCCGCCCACCAGCGAGCGCCAGTCGTCCGGCGGCTAGTACGGTGCCACGTGGTACCTGGTCCCGTATGGAGTGCACGGAGAGGTGCTGCAGCGAGGCGTGCTGCAGCGTGTCCAGGTAGTTGTACCGGCGCGAGGGCTGCACGCGCAGCAGCCCGCCCACCAGCGAGCGCCAGTCGTCCGGCGGCTAGTACGGTGCCACGTGGTACCTGGTCCCGTATGGAGTGCACGGACAGGTGCTGCAGCGAGGCGTGCTGCAGCGTGTCCAGGTAGTTGTACCGGCGCGAGGGCTGCACGCGCAGCAGCCCGCCCACCAGCGAGCGCCAGTCGTCCGGCGGCTAGTACGGTGCCACGTGGTACCTGGTCCCGTATGGAGTGCACGGACAGGTGCTGCAGCGAGGCGTGCTGCAGCGTGTCCAGGTAGTTGTACCGGCGCGAGGGCTGCACGCGCAGCAGCCCGCCCACCAGCGAGCGCCAGTCGTCCGGCGGCTAGTACGGTGCCACGTGGTACCTGGTCCCGTATGGAGTGCACGGACAGGTGCTGCAGCGAGGCGTGCTGCAGCGTGTCCAGGTAGTTGTACCGGCGCGAGGGCTGCACGCGCAGCAGCCCGCCCACCAGCGAGCGCCAGTCGTCCGGCGGCTAGTACGGTGCCACGTGGTACCTGGTCCCGTATGGAGTGCACGGACAGGTGCTGCAGCGAGGCGTGCTGCAGCGTGTCCAGGTAGTTGTACCGGCGCGAGGGCTGCACGCGCAGCAGCCCGCCCACCAGCGAGCGCCAGTCGTCCGGCGGCTAGTACGGTGCCACGTGGTACCTGGTCCCGTATGGAGTGCACGGACAGGTGCTGCAGCGAGGCGTGCTGCAGCGTGTCCAGGTAGTTGTACCGGCGCGAGGGCTGCACGCGCAGCAGCCCGCCCACCAGCGAGCGCCAGTCGTCCGACGGCCCGTCCGGGGCAGCTTCGAACGGCGGCTCTGCGTGCTCCGACTGCTCGTATCTAAAGGCATAAAACCGTATCGTGTAAAAACAACTGCAGACAATCACAAAACATACAGGACCGCGATTCAATTTCAGTTATGTAGGTCGCTAAAGGAATGTGGCTCACTTCTGTATGTTGCTGAGCACCTGCGCGATGGAGTCCTCCTCGTCGCTGGAGAAGGGCCGCCGCAGCGTCACCAGCTCGAACGCGATCACGCCCAGCGACCAGTAGTCGCACGCCGACTGTACGATAACGTTCATATTAATTAACTGGCAGCTCGGTTGTTTTTTTTTCGTTATTATTTATCCTCTTTTTGAACTAAGTATTCGTCAAGGCAGAGTTTAACGGGAATTAAAGCCTTTGCTATATAAGTTACTTCTCCAACTGCGATATGTTGTTAAGAAAGTAAGTCATCATCATCATAGCTGGTCACAGAATGAGAGGGCTTCGGGCGACGGTTCTCTGCTGGAGAGGCCAGAGGTCAAACCACCAGGCTATAACTGTTTTTTGCTTGTGTGTACAACAGTAAAATGGGTTCAATAATAATGTTTCTTGAAATTGAGCAGGAATCAGTCTTATGTGAAAATTAAGTATTCATTGGATGCATCTTGAAAAAAAATCTTATGGAATATGGAAAATCTGCCGAGCATCGGAAAATACTTAAACTTAAATACAACAAACCGAATTAGTAAACACACCAGCGCCGCAAAGCGGATTTTCTAAATAACAATCTGTTTGTTAGTCACAAAATTTCTTTAACTAAAACCCATTCCAATTACAGTGAAGTTCACCTAAAAACTACAAGAAAACAGTTGTCATTTAAATTCATGCATTTACCATTCCCATTCACTAGGCTACAGAAAATATTGTAAGAAAATACGCTTGCGTGCTGTCAGTGTCTACTGCTACAGGTTAATCCACACCGCAATACTCTTTTGATATATCCAGGCTTCTATAACTAAGCTAAACACAAATGAAATTATTAATTCAGACTCGTTTATTTTGCTTAAATAACGGAACGACAGTTTATATTAACGCCAAAAGAACAGATTGTCTTTGTTAAAATACTATTATTTTCGGATAAGGCCAATGTGGCCTATGCAAGGTAGTCTGGACAACTTATGTGTTTAATAAATAGAGATCAGGGCGTTGGTTTTATAGCCACATTTTTTACATAATGCTAGCCCTGTATTGTCTTTAACAGCTTTGTACTGTTACTTAAAATCATCTGTTGTTATTAAAATTATTTAAAAAAAGACATGAGTACGAGATTTTATGCTACACAGGAAAGATCTAGCCACGAGGCACAACCTTCAGTTAAAACCTGTCCTTAACGAGGTCACTTAAGTTTTATAGTCTTTTCTAGTAACAATACCAGCAGTTTACAAAATCCTGCGGTCAACACTTGGCACAAATTAGGTACATCTATGCCCGTGGTCGTGCCCGATCTCTCTAAAACGTCGGGACAATCAAAAGAGCAGCCAGCCCAAGCGAACCCACAACAGCGGTGTGCACAACGCCGCGGCAGCACTCGAGACAGACGGCGTGGCGCGCGGCGCACGCGGCCGCCGCCAGCAGCTCCGGCGCCACGTAGTCCGCCGTCGCCGGCGCCGCCGCCGCCGAGCTCGCCGACAGCCGCCCCACCGACCCGAAGTCGCCCAGCTTCACGTGCCCGCATCTGTAGGCCGTCGAGATAACGGGGCCGGTTGACTGTGGCACGTGGCAAAGGCGAAGGTGATGCCTTTAGGCTGGCAACGCTTGCTTTTGTAACGTTCCAGTGTGTTTATGCTGAATTTGTGAATGGCGAGAACGACAGCAATATTAAGTTATCAAACGAACTTCACAAGTGAAATTCGATCATTATTATATGAGTTGCTTCATTCGAAAATATAATTTCCCACCCACCCCTAATATGCCCCAAATGAAAGTTATGCTTAAGTGTCTGAAGAGAATGAGGTGACTATCATGGCGGCAAGCTAGGGAAAGGTAAAATTGGAACTCGAAAGAGATATTGTAAAAATTATGTCAATGCCTACGCTAGCATAGAAGGGCTGGATAGAAAGCTTTTTTCAGAGATGCCTATCTCTATAGGGTATTACGCCTGCCGCCCGCACTTCTCCCGGCCCTCTTTGTCGTCCTACCCCGCGTCCACAGTATGTAAAGCGGCCGTTAGAGTGATGGTGCAGGGGAATAGTAGAGGTGGGCACCTGTCCAGCAGTATGTTGTGCGGCTTGAGGTCGCGGTGCACGAAGCCGAGCTGGTGCAGCGCCTTGAGCGCGTGCGCGACGGACGCCACGTAGAACGCGGCCGCGCGCTCCGACAGCGGGTGGTGGCGCCGCGCCAGCAGCCCCGCCAGGTCGCCGCCCGAACACAGCTCCATCACCAGGTACAGGTTGCTGTTGTCCTGCAAACACCGCGCACCGTGTTCCGACAACTCTTTTGAAGGCAGACGAGATTTAGCGACCGCATGCAATTACTTACAACTGACTGACTGGTTGACTGGAAGAGACCCATTAAAGGGATAAGTCCGCCTTTGTGCATGTATTTCAGTGATTGTCAGTTGTATTTGTCTAATAATTATTTTGCCCAATAAAGAGTTTACTTACAAACTGAGTGCTAGTGCCTTTGTAAGGTTAAAAATCAGATGTGATTATTCAAACTATGGCTTGCTTAGATGTATCCGCAGTGTATTACGTATGAATATCACTTTCTTGCACCATATACCTGTATGATCGGCTACTTTTAAGAGTTTACAAAGTTAAAAAAGGAATAATGAAAATAGATATTCAATTATTCAAAACGAACATAGTGTAATACATCCAGCCTTTGGCGGAGCGACTAACTGCGTTTTTGTATTGCATACCTGGAAGGCGTACTGCAATTTGGGCGTCCAGGGTCCGGTGGAGCAGGCGAGCACCTCGCGCTCGTCTTCGGCGGACCGCGCGCGATTTCGAACGTGTTCCTTGCGCACACTTTTCAGTGCGTATACATCACACGTCTCTTTCTCGCGCACCATCTGCGATGGACAATGGGATCGTGAATCCCGTGTTTTAAATGTCAAACTGCTGCTATTTGATAGAAATGGAAATTGGAATTGGAAATTGATGCAAGACAAACAGACATTCTGCATAAAAATTGTTCAAGCCATATGCAATGTTTAAAAGTTACAGACAGTTGCATTTTCAATTTCATTTACTTTCTACTGGGTACTTTAATGTTGTAGCTATAGTCTATCTATACAGATATAAATTTCAAATTATGCTACCAAACTGCTCTAAAGAGCTCCAAATTTTACTTAATATTCTATATGACATGGTTTAAGATTACAAATTAATAAAAGCAGTGTTTGAAGAGATAATGTATGTGATCTTTCATAAATTAATATCCAGCTATAGCCAATAACAATAACAATAGCAATAGGCAACAGGTTTGTCCATAATTTCCACCTGTGTACTTTGATTTTAATAATAATTACATACCTACATACATAAATCACGTCTTTATCCCTTAAGGGCAGACAGAGCCTAAGGTAACAAGACCTAAAGGCCACATTAACAAGAATAATTATATTGTAAAAATTAAAATTGAGTGAACAAACTTACATGAACTTCTCCAAACTGCCCCCTGCCTATGGTTTGGATAATTTCAAAGTCTGAAATACAAACTCTGATTCTGCGCAATTCAGCCACAGTGCTGCGGTCTGAAAAAATGTTTTAAAAATCACAAATTAGTATTATGAAATCTGGCCAAGAGAGTGGGAATCGCGCACATTGGTTATTACATAGACAGACAGACATAAAAATATACTTTTTAGTATTTGTTGTTATAGCGGCAACATAAATACTACATCTGTGAAAATTCAACTGTAGCTATCACTGTTCTTAAGCACAGCCTGGTGACAGACAGACAGATAGGCAGACAAACAGATGGACAGTGGTCTTAGTAATAGGATCCCATTTTTAAACTTTAGGTGTGAAAAATAAGTAAACCTCAAACAATTTATTATGGAGCACAATTAAAAATAAACATTATAATTTCAATTTCAATGTGTACAGTTCTCCTGGATGGTGAGTTATATGTATTTAAAACAGCTATCCTACTATACCATTTTAATTTTGTTCTGCCATACCACGAAATACAGGGCCATCTTAAAAAAAACTGCTTTGTTTCATTCAAGTACCCAATGATTAGATTTTACAATGCAGTATAATGAAATTTCAAACATTTACGCCCCCCAGATTCCAGGACTTTTGTTGTTAAATATGTATCAGATTTCATTACATCAAATTTTCAATAACTTTTTATACTGTAAAATTGTTAGGACAAGTCCTCCAAGACTAGAACTCAAATTGGCTTGACAATAGATAGCTCTGTCTTTCTAATGATGCTGCACTGCAGCAAATAAAGACATGATCTAAATCAATGTTACAAAATAAAATTGTTTAATTGAGGACTAAAATACTACTCTACAGCTAGTGTTCATGTAAGTTCACAGTAAATATATACTGTACGTTTAAAAAGATTTAAAGAGTGCATGAAATGTAGCTAAAAATAAACTAGCAGCTGCCAGTGTTATGGGCAGGTGGTGAATAATTAAACATAGAATATGCTCACATTTGTCCACGAAGTTCCGCACCAGCTCATCACTCTTTTTAATAGGATCATCATTGCATTCATCATACAAAACTGCGAGGGCATCCAGCAAAGCCTCACGTTCTATTGTCTTTTTACTAAATGTACTTGTTCCTGCAGTCACTTTGCCCAAAATCTGGCGGTTCAGCCGCGCAATGCGAACAGCAATCGCCTCTTTGGAAGGTTCCATGTTTCGTTCTTATCCGAAATTAATTAAATCACATGCATTGTTTTGAATGTTTGTTTTGAGAGTTAATAAACTTATGCCATGAATGGCAATCGAGACAGCCCGGTAAAAATGCCGTTAACTTTTTGAATATCGAATAGTTGAACTGTCAATTTCGTGGTGTTGCTAGAATAGTATACGAAAGATTTTAATAAAACTGTAACCGAACTCAGTGCTTAAAAACGTGTCTTGAACAATTTTGTGGAACTTTTGCTACTAAACAATAGATGGCGTAACTTAAGTTAGTTACTCTAATCGACAACAGATGGCGTAATTTTTACAAAAATTTTTGTAAATTTACATAATTATTATAGTTCCACATAGCTAATAATGTTCCATTCATTGTTACCAGTTAGAATAATTAATATATAATTATATAGTACCTAACTAAGAAATAAGAAGGTAGCGTATACCAACGTATAGAAAAAAACACCTAGGAAAGGATCAGAGGCGTGATTTGTGTATGTAAATGTAAACAATGCTAAATCGATTTTGCTGTGCAAAAATCGCATTCAAATTGGTTTACACGTTTATGAGCTAATGAGTATAATGGTGCCACAGACAGACATAGTGGTCAAACTAATAACAACGCTTTTTTGCGACGGGTTGTTAAATAAAACTTACGCATAAGTAAGATAAATGTGTCAGCTTAAAAAGTTGCTAGTTTATTAATGCATAATAATAACTGTGGAGGGCTGTCCGCCTGCATATCCTCAAGATGCATCAGGTATAATCAATATCCATACTAATATTATAGTTTTGAAAGTGTGTCTATCTGTCTGTTACCTTTTTACGCTTAAACCTCTGAACGGATAGAATTGAAGGGATAGTTTCAGTTCCGGGGAAGGACATAGGATAGTTTTATCGCAGTTTTTAATTAGGTTAAGAATTTGCATGCCAAATTTTTGTTAGAGCATACATGACACGTAACTACCTTCATCTGACATGTGTTTTTTTTTAAAATAGCACCTGTGTATGTTCTTGCGAATCCAATAATTTCATTTTTTCATTCAATACCGCATAGTTCCCGCGGGACATCAGTAAGCGAATTCTACGCAGGCGGAGTCGCGGGAAACCGCCAGTTAATCCGTAGTTCAATTTAGCATACCACATCGCCGCCTAGGTAAACTTTAGTCTAGCCAGTTTTATAAATTTTGCCTAAGATAAATTTACTGACACACTTAGGAAGCGCTCGTATGTTTTGAAATGCAAATGACCTGCTCGGCTGCACGATGATCAATGGAAAAATCATCGTAACAACATATTTTCTGCCTTGGTCGGCAGAACGGTGACGCGGCCAACGTCAGCAGCCATTGTAAGGGGCCGGCCACAATGAAGACAATAAACGCTGGGATTTAGAGAACCAACTATCATCGACATCGTCATCGTCATCTCGTTATGTTTCGAGAATTAATCAATCCGTACAAAGGTTTAGGAGAGTGAAACTATAATACTCTAAATACCGTAATGATGGCTTATTAGTTTCTCAGTATCGTTAGTTGCATTTTTTGCGTATCCGACTAATCGTACCTATCATATGTAAACAACCCGCCTAAGTAATTACTCTAACTATTGAAATAGCCTCTGGAGCTAGCCATTCAGCAACTAACAGCATTCGTCACTAAAACTCTTATGATATGTAGGTACTACTATGTGAACCACTGACATGCACCCGCGCAGTATGACCGCGCCCTAGCCGTCCTTACCTTTTCTAATCGACGCTTGTTTATATAAGGCACTGGCTGGTCGCAATTCGCTCGCAGTTTTGTCCTTAGTCAGCTAGAGCCTGCAATTTACCGCGATTCAAATTGAGAACAGATTATTTTTAATTTTATTAGCGATTGTGTATACTTGAGTCGCTAGTGTATAGTGCCATGGCGTTACTGCAAGGACCTTCTGCGAAGCAGCTGGAGCTGATCAAGCAGGAGTTGGGGGAGGGGGAGGGGGACCTGGAGCGGGGGGTGCGAGACCTCAGGAGCATGTGTGCTGCTTCCCCACATCTACCACAGCCCGAGAGTATAGGTAAGTTTGGCCGATGTTCGGAATCTATGTTTGAATTGCAACAAGAGGTATATAAGGGAGGGTATATGAATAAAGCTAAGAGGGAGCACCAATTAAAACGGGGGAACCGAACCGAGGATGTCGTTTATTTTTCTACGCCGTAACAGGGCTCTCAGGTTCAGACATTATTTATTTTATCTTTTCTTCTTAACAGAAAGTTATTGAAATTTTAGTAGGGTAGCAGGCAAATCAAGTCTTAACCCTTTTCAAAGGCGGCAGAACACGTTCACAAGATGCATCTTGTGTATTGGTCCATTATATTTGTGAAAGAACCTATACGCCCACAATTTTGCGGGTGGTAGGACCTTGTGCAAGGTCCGTCCGGATCGCTACCACCATCTTACTCGCTAATCCTGCCGCTAAGTAGCAGTGCTTGCACTGCTGTGTTCCGGTGTGGAGAGTAAGACAGCCGGGGAAATTACGGGCACAAGAGGCATTTCATCTTAGTCCTCTAGGTTGGCAACGCATCTGCAATCCCTCCGGGGTTGCGGGTGTCTATGGGCAGTGGTGATCACTTACCATCAGGTGACCCACTTGCTCGTTTGCCTTCCTATTCATATAAAATAAAATAAAAAACTTGCTAAACGTAGCCTGTAAGGTCTTGTTACCTTAAGCTCTGTCTACCCCGTAAGGGAAAAAGACGTGATTTCTGTAAATTTGTTTGTAATATTTGTGAAAATATTTTACAAGGTCAAACAAGTTTTATCAGTGAAAAATATTTATTTTACACTGCTTCTTATTTGAAATACAGGAAAAATAATACCTAGGTGTGTACTTGGTTCAAATTCAATAATTATTTTTTAAACAAATCTAGTTAAATTTTCGGGCGTCTATAATATAATGACAATAGTGCTAATTAGTAGTTAGGTACATTACCGCATAAATCCGTATATGTATACTATATACGTGTGAACAAATCCACAATGTCCCTAACAAATTAAATACAAAAGGTCGTTAAAAAACAAAACACACCAAAATGCGGAATTAGCACTCACGGCTCGTTCGCCTTACTATCTTGAAATGTAGAGTCGCACGTTATTTGTTAGAGTTAATTAATTTAATATGCCCATTACCTAATGCTTGGCATAATTGTTATGATTTACTTAATTTATAGCGCAGGGTTACGGTGATCGCAGGGATTAGTTATTTATTCAATAATAAAAGCCCGTTACCAAAAATGTAGTAAGTACTTCGGAAATAAATTTTTCGTAGATGTTTTAAATTTTTTTTCACACGAAGTTTAGTATTAAGGCACTTAGCTATAATTGACTTAAACTTAACAAGCGTTGGACATTACATTAGGTAAGTACTACTTATCGATGGGACGGGTGACACAAAGAGATAGTGATCCGTACGTGCGTGAATTTAACAAATCTACACGATTATCTATTACTTAATGATTAATAAAAAAATGTTAGATTTGCATTGATTGTTTATTTCTAATTAAGGAAAAGAACATAAGTTTCATTAAGCCACAGGAATACGTATAATAAGTAAATTTAGTAATAAATTATTATAATTCAAAAATACACAACAAACTCGTAAATAAATAAGCTCGTTTCTTACTTAATATAAACCTAAGTACATATTTAAAAGAGTAGGTATTATTTTCTTTATTCATGTAACTGCTTTTTAACCGACGAAAAAAACGGAGGAGGTTTTCAATTCGACGCATATATATTATTTTTATGTGTAATTTAAATACCTAGGTATGTACCTAGAACTATCTAGGTATGTACCTAGTACTATGTAGTCAGTAATATGGCGACGATAGTTTTAGTACGTTTTATACTAATCATTTAAGTAACTAAATGTAATTTACTTGTAACTTGTAATTCTTGTAATTTACTTTATCACTCTGATCGATAGTTCCAAATGTTGTTCGAGGGCTAAATGGAATAAATATAGATCACTATATGTGGAATATATATGGAATAAATTATCGTGTTTTTTGTGCAATAAAGAGTATATACTACGACATACATACGAGCAACAGCAGACGCTCAGGAAGCCGATTTTTGAAAATTATCTACTCTGTTCGTGTTCTAAATTCAACAACAATTTTTTACCTCTTTCGACAACATTTTTTTCTAAATCTGCCCTCAGCCGCCCTATGCGAGCTGTTAAGAATCTGCCTTCCTTCGTTTCTGGCCCATTTAGTGACTTTCATTGATAGTATAGGTACTAAACATTATTTAAACCTTACTATGCGAAGCCGGACTGGCGCACCAATTTATACTTAACAAAGTTTAGGGAATTTGTGTTTATGTTGGTAGGTAGGTATACACATTAACTGCAAAGACAAATGGACATTAACCATTTTTTTTCATTAGTTGTGCTACAAGAGTTTCCGTCATACCAAATTTCACGGACAGCTGAAAGTACCACATAGGTTTTAGCTTTTGATTTCACGGCAAGCAATTTGAATGGAAACATCACCATTTCAAATGACTAATCTTGTGATTGCGTTGACTTAATAGTTATTTGTTATGCAAGGCTGCAAAGTGTTTGTTTGGCGCGAGTGCCTGAATTGAAACCCGAGCAAGCGAAGGATTCTATGATTGAACCACGAGCGAAGCGAGTGGTTCAAAAGAAGAATCCTGAGCGTCGCGAGGGTTTCAAGGCACGAGATACTAAACAACTTTGCTGCCGAGCGAAACACACAATTTTTCACCTCACTACAGCGAGAAAAATGGTGGATGAAAGAAAAACAGTCTAATAGTAAATCAGTTTTTTTATTATTTTTCTTCTAAATAAGAAAGGTAAAAGGATCTAAGCCCATACAGCCTAGTCTATTAAAAACATTTTTTTCTGATTGTTCTATCATATTAATTTATTGTGTATTATACTGTTTTATCATAAACCAAACAACAATTTTGGTCAACTTTTTGGTTTCCCCACGAGAAATCTGTAAAAACTTTTTTTTTCTAATTATACTTAGATATATTTTTAAAAAGAAAGTTTAAAAATCGCAGTAACTAGACTGAATTAAAAAAAATGGGGCGCGTTCTGAATTTGCATCATAATATATCTGTTTTTTCCTGCTTGGTTGCTATTTTTGTGGTTAACCACAAATTAAATTAATTAATAAAAACCAATATCGTTTTTTCTTTTAGCAACGAAAGTTAGCAAATCTTGAAAATAACTTACGAAGTAACGGATTTTTAAACAATTTAATAATGGATACCGGATCGCGTTTCTGAACGTGACATTATGTTTTTTTTTATCGGATGAAAAAGTTAGGGGTCTGATAACAAGTTCGACATTTGAAGTTCGCATTATTCCATCCTTCTCATTCACCTAATTAAGTACTATTCGTATAAGCGAGACGACAACATACGAAGTTCAAAGTTCTAATCTCTGAGTATATGAGTAGGTGGGCAAATGGTGGTCATCGTCACGTTCGAATTTCAAAAACCTTTTCCACGCAAGCGTGGAAAAAGCAATTTTCCACACAGATTTTGAAGGAGAAAGACAGCCTTTTCGAGCAAGTGAGGTGAAAAAGTTTTTTATCAATGTGCTGTGCTCGTTTAATGCTCCTTTCGTCTACACAAAGGTTAACTGCAGTGGCGTAACTATTGGGACCGTGCGCGACGACAGCGCCACGTGATAGGCGGCCATTATGGACAATATTGTCACCGCTGTCAAACAAGAAGTAAGTAAATATTGTGAAAAATATTAATGAAATCTTGTGTTATTTTACTATATTACACAATTTTGGACAATGGTAGTCAGTAACATTATTGCCAATAATATTAAAATTGTTGTTTTCAGTGAAATTTTAGAGGTTAGGTAACTTAATTTTTTTTTCTTACGGCAAATATCCACTTATTTCTTTGGTCTCGTTTCCACCATGGTCTTGGAAATTGGTAAAATTTACAGTCGCTATTCTTCTTGGTGTTATTACAATTCACAACAACACATCTTGCCAGGACCATATTTTTATCTCAAAAACGATTAGAAAATGTTTACTGCAATATGGATTTGACAGCTCAAGTCAGCGACAAAAATGACAATTTTAGCCGTAGCGAGCGCTGTGATCGTTTAGGCTACCCCCTCCACCCGCTTTGCACTCTGCCAATAGGGCGGCAGGGGTGGCAAAATGCCAGGGGCCCGTAGCTCTACGGGGCCCCGAACTGGCTTGATTTAGAGTACAGAAAGGACGCTGATGCACTTCTTTATATTGAGGCCCCATCTGACGAGTTTGCCGCGGGCCCCAGACGTTATAGTTACGCCATTGGTTAACTGGTAGAGATCCCTTATAGGGATAAGTTCGCTTTTGCGCATATATTAATGTTATTTTTTTTTTGTGAATTGTATCTGTTTCTTTATATTTGTACAATAAAGCATTTACTTACTTACTTACTTACTCTAAGTGGTAGCAGTAGCAGGCCATTATCAATTAGATTTTTTTTTATGTTAGAGAGGCCAGACAAACGAACTAGTGGGTCACCTGATGTTAAATGATCACCACTGTCCATAGACACCCGCAGCGCTTTACGCGATGCGTGATGATTTCAGTTGATACCTCAATACATTCCTGAGTTATATTAGGGTCTCGAGTCGCGGCAGATGGACGGGCAGACGGACAACAAAGCGATCCAATAAAGGTTCCGTTTTAGCTGACTGGAATACCTACGGAACCCTAAAAACGATACCTGAACTATAACAAATAATCTGAATATTTATAACACGGAGTAAAAAAGTGACTCGCAACTTTTTTAGTAAACTGTTTGCGTCATGCATGTTTTGGGTTCTAAAAATAACCGATTTTGATTAGTGGAATTATTCGCACATAAGTAGAGTCAGTAACACGTTTTTTAGCTGCGATCTAATTATAAATAACGATGTTGTTTACAACGCGGCGCACGCTACGGCCGCAGAGCATTAGTTGTTATGATATTTTATTCATATTTTCCAGAAATACGTCAGTATTTTCAAACTTGTTTGTTAAAAATAATTTACTCTACTCTAATTTATTTTGCTAATTTAAAGGTCATTCGCTCTTATCGGTATCTCATGAGGAAGACACACCTTTAACGTTCACCAGTAGGTAACTGATAAATACGTTTTGAAGTGATGACGTATTTATTATATGAGAACCGAGCGAGTCTATCTTTACCTGACAGCAATTAGGTGAAGTCCAAAGGAAGGATTATATATGTGTTTTCTGCGTATGTATGTCCATTCCTATATCCGTTCGTAACTAACTCAATGGCTCAACCGATTTTTACTATTTACTTGTGTTTTACCCTAATTCCTATTAAAAAAACTCTGTGCTAAGTGAATACTTAACGAGATGTAGGTAGACTAAGTATGACGTACTTAATGAAGGAATCCCAAGTGTACATGCAAATCAAATTGACATCTGCCGTTTTTGGCTTAGGCTTTTACCCACTAATGCTTCGTTTAAAACGTATTTTATTGTTCCCGTTTGTTTTTCCCTTGAGTACACGGGGTGTTATTAGTTATTTAGTTATTTGTGCAGCAAGACAGCAAAGTTGTATTTTGGTGCGAGTGTTCGTGTGTTGTTGATTGTACTTAATTGAATCAAGCATTAGAAGCGTACATAGACATATAAAAATAGATTTTTATTTGACTATTTCATTAATTTTATGTTACTAGCCGTTGTCCGCTCTTCGCCCCCGTTCCCGTATTTTTTTTCCAAAAATTTATTTTATACAAACATTGTCCAAGTAACAAACACAACTAAAAAATAATCCAATTCGGTGCAGTCGTTTCGAAGTTATGCGCGTACATTTCGACGATTCATTTTAATATAGGTACATAGATTTTATGAATTTTTGAATGCAGAGGTATTAGGTAATATTAACATTATGGTCGCGTAAAAAATCCGCCCTCCTTCATTTTCACACAGACCAACATTATCTTAGTAATTATCACATAGACCCAATTACCACACGAGACCCTAAAGCGTTTCCAACTCTACATAAATGATGCGATACATGATGGATTTTTGCGTAGCACAAACCGGTTTAATTTAATTCACAACATTTCAATTTTAAATAATTACTAAAGTACCGACAACCATTTCGAGCTTTGTGTTTAAGTATTCCATTCCATATTTTTTTGATTTTTTTTATTACTTATTTAACGTAATATTCACAAAAATCTTCAAAAAATCCGAAGTAAGGCATCGTCGTAGTATACATTTGCCTTCCTAATTATTTATGAATAAAAATGTCAATGTCAAAAAGGTGTCAATGTCAAATATCAGTGTTGTTTGCCGATCGACGTTGTTTGTTCGTTTTGTTTTGAAAAAGCATTGTTATATTTATTAAATTGATTTGATGAAAGTTTCGGACGGTTATGCCATGGCAGACAGCCGAAACCTTCCCAAGGTGGATTATATGATGTTGTTGCAATACATGCGTGAAAACGACTCGTTTAACGTTGCCTAAATCCGAGGAGCTAAGGTTTTGTTGTCATCAAGGGATGCTTACGTTGAAACTTCTGTAGGCTATGTGGAAGTGAAACGAGAGAATGCTGTGTGTTTTATCAAGGGCAGAGTAACTCCTGAGCACCGAGTTCGTACTAAAATGTACTCTGTTGTCGCAAGCATTAACGAGGCAGAAGAAACTATATTGGATGTGAAATGTGAAGACTGTGCTGCAAGTCAGGGTGGATGCAAACATTCAATTTGTTTTATTATATTATTATGTGGCTTATTTTGTTGTCAATTATTTCCAATTCAGTCCAGAAAATGCGAATAATTAAAATCCAATAAAAACCAATATCAAATCACCAAACGTCAATCAAAAATTCAAAATGACAACCCGTTGTGACAACCAGTAGACAATGTAGACATCAATCTTATCTTATTTTTTTATGACCCAGGCAAAGGTAATGTGTAGATTCAACCTTACAAGCGTTTTTGAAATTTTCGAGATTTCAATATTATTTTTGACTAACTTAGAATACAAATTTCGCGATAAGAAAAAATATGGGTCTCCTAGTTTTCAAAGTACTATTCATTGAGCATAAGAAAACACAAGGTAAAAAAATTGAAATGTTGTGAATTATGGCCCCTAAAATAGGTGAAATATTAATTTATTGTCAGAGTGCGTGCGTGTTAGCGTTACTTGTTTTGTCAGGAACAAACGTCACAGCCATTTCCGTATTTCAATCTGAGCAAATACGGCACTTCCGGGCAGCCTTCACTTTACGACTTTAACGACTTCTCATTTAAAAATTCGAGCGACTTTTCGTAAATTAGCAAGGTCCTAACCCACGCGGGACCTTTGCTGGTCGCCTTTGTTTTGATATTACCTAATTAGACGATAATTAGGTATGTATATTATTTCAAACCTCAGCTAATTACCAGTGTAACCTTTACCAAAAAAATCTATTCTGTTCAAGTGTGTTTACTTTAGTATTGTTAACTATTGGTTCTAACCTTATGTAGTTCAGAAATCTACGTTATACCTAGTGCTTATGGTTAACTATGCATTGACAATCCCTCTGCTGTTGCGGCTGTCTATAGGCATCGGCGATTGCTGGCCATCATGCGACCAACTTGCTCGTTTACCTTCCAAGTTTTATACAATTTAAAATATAATAAGTATTCATTGTTATGCTGT
This sequence comes from Pandemis corylana, assembly GCA_949127965.1. Classification (NCBI taxonomy): domain Eukaryota; kingdom Metazoa; phylum Arthropoda; class Insecta; order Lepidoptera; family Tortricidae; genus Pandemis; species Pandemis corylana. The sequence continues at coordinate 7,373,696 of OX421864.1, read as the reverse complement.
TGCTTCAGCTTGAGGACTAGTATAAGGCTTCGAAATATAGCTCAATCAAAAATATATTCGTTCGGCAAGTTCGGCGGAGTCGTTGAACTCTTCGACCTGCGCGCGCAACCGGTCGCTAACTAGCTCAATGCTGCGGTAAAGGGGACTATGTAATAATGCACTATCATTACGCATGCGTGTTGATGCGATCATGTTTTCAAATAAACAAAGTAAAACAAATGGTAGTGTTTAGCTGAAAACCATAAAAAATACACCACCAACGAACGAAGAAGCAGAAGAGGCAATGGAAAAGTACTTAGATAAGTACTTTATTTAGGAATTGTTTAGGAAACCGGACTCACAACGATTGTCTGTAGTCGCGACCGAAATCTTGCAAAGTTTTGGAATCAAGCGATAAAATCCCTCAATATACTTCAGTAACTCATCTTGATTCCTCGCGCGTTTTCGTAAGTCTCGCAATCTCGGGTGACGAGAATTGACGAGACCAACATTAGTGTCGAGACGGATTACCAAATAGTGCACTCAGATACCACATTTGCAATGCTGCGTACGCGCCGCCGCAAGTCGCTCTCGTTCACGTATTATTTCCACACCTCCACAGTTCGTAGTGCAATCAGTTTTTGAATCAGTTGAATGGGTATGCGTTTCCAAAAAGGGTTCACAATAAAACTAATTTCAATGCTAATAGACCAATAAGTAAGTAACAACAGCAGCATTTTCAAATTATAAACTTCGGCTCGGCTAGCCAGCGAATAGCTATTTGTATAGACTACAGGCCCATGTCCAAAAAATGTGGGTCATATGAACCACCAGGTGACGTATATAGGACGATATAAGAGCATAAAATAATAAGATTCAGCACTATGCCGTCACTTGTAAGCTGTCCAACTGAGTGCTGGTGAGAATTCAAGAGTGCAACCCTCGATTTTTTCCCCTTGTCGCATGATTTTTGTACGGCGTTGCGGAATAATGGATTAGAAGCTGTATTGAAACAGTATGAAACTGATGCAGCACAAATGGTGCGCCACAAACTCGGTAATTTTCTTTGATTTTCTGACAATTTCCAGGGTAAATTTGGTCATTTGATTCTGTACGGCATCAGTTTCATACTGTTTCAATACAGCTTCTAATCCATTATTCCGCAACGCCGTACTAAAATTGTGCGACAAGGGGAAAAAATCGAGGGTTGCACTTTTGAATTCTCACCAGCACCCAGTTGGACAGCTTACAAGTGACGGCATAGTGCTGAATCTTATTATTTTATGCACTTACATCGTCCTATATACGTCACCTGGTGGTTCATATGACCCACATTTTTTGGACGTGGGCCTGTAGTCTAGTAGGTATGTACATATATCTGTAATTGGACATATATAGTATACCTATATTGGTAGGTAGGTTGGGTGGTGAAATGTTTTTTATAATTACTCTTGTTTCGTCCACAAACACTAAAAAGGCATATCATAATTTTATTTTATTATCATATTGTAAGTGGAACAAATGACCTACTTAACATAACAGCGGCAACATGACACTAATATTATGCTTATACAGACACATATATATATCTATGTGAATGTGACATCATTTTAATCGATAGAATTTGTGATGTCCCCTTTTTCACATAGGTAATTTCATTTCATAGATTTTTTTTCAAAGAATGTACAACTATTAGAACATTAAATCTAATCTTTTCATTTCAATGAAACACATTTGAAAGAAAAATTGTTCAACGAATTTTATCTCGTAGAATAGTTTTTTAAAAAGACGACAAAAATGGTATATATACAGGGCGTCCCAATACTACGAGACATGAAGGGAAAGACCATAGATAAATATCATAGATACGAGTAAGATATTTCGCTGAAAGAAGACTTTATGTTTTTTCCCTTCATGTCTCGTAGTCTTGGGACGCCCTGTATATATATACCACTTGTCATCTTTTGAAAAAACTATTCTACGAAGTAAAATTAATTGTACAATTTTTCTTTCAAGTGTTTCATTGAAATTAAGAGTACCTATTTGAAATGAAAATATTAAATTTAATATTCTAACAGTTGGATATTCTTCGAATAAAATTCTATGAAATTAAATTAGCTAGGTATTTGAAAATGTTGTCTACAAAACAAGGGGACAACCTGTAAAAGCCATCAGAGGCTATTAAGCAGAAGTCCGTTAGAAGATAAAAATTCTTTATTGTCCACGACTAAAAGAGGTAGTTACCACTGATTAATTACGGAAAAACCTGATGCAAAAAATATCTGCGATGTTAGCAGCAACGAGGTAGCTAGGTAAGGTACTTATAGGTATTACAATGTGTAATGACTTAATGCGATTTATCGAATATTCTAGTTGACTTCTTGTGTTAAACTGGTATCCGTGGTTAATTATTATTATTAAGTGTAGGTGAAACCGGATTGCAAAGTACGTTGTCTTTAATCTTTTTAAGTCGCTTAAACCGTACTAGCTCTATCGTATGTGTCAACCAAGTTAACTATGCATTTAATATTTTTCCTTAATACAATTGACATGTAACATGACAGAAAGACCATCAAGGTTTTTGTAATACGATTACGTAGGTATCTAATTTGGCCTGACTAATTTGAACACAAAGCATTAATTGCCTACCTAATGGTATTGTTAACTAAATATAAATAAATCTGTTAATTTTCACTCATGTATTTTCATAATTTTCTCAAGAACTACTGATACTGATGTGATTTGGATCTATTATGAAGTTCTCGAACAGTATGCCCCCCGTGACCATGGTGAGAAGTTAAAGGTAGGTTGTACTGTAGGTTCCCATACTGAACTGAATGTCCTTTAGTTCATAATTTATATGAATTAGCCAAGTACAATTGGGTAATTTAACCGAATGTGAACCCTTCCCTTTGTGCGGGTTGCACAATACCGTCGTGGCGGCGCGGCGTCCTGCATGGTAATTCTATGTTGACTTGAGAACATCCTTGCACATTCTCCTTAAGTAGCGGTTTGTTAGGTCATTATTCTACTACTTAATTAACTACTAAGTAATTACCTTTTCTACATACTTGCCTTTAGGATAATGCAGAGTGATAACATCAATAAACCTATGCACACACTTCGACACTTAAGGGTGTTTTGTTTGCAAATAATGTTGACTTGACATTCCGTCAAATACTATACTACTGAATGATATGCGAGATTTGCATCTTTCTTGTTAACTACTTAGGTAAATGTAATCTCAACGGTTAGCGTCATATCAGTAAAGTACATTATAATTATATAAGCAAGTGGTTTTTAGGGTTCCGTACCTCAAAATGAAAATATGGAACCCTTATAAGATCCCTTGTTGTGCATCCGTCGGTCTGTCAACACCCTTTTTCTCAGGAACGTGTACGTATAAGGTTGAAATTAATAAAAAATACTTAGGTCCGTGGTCCGTCGGAGGCTCGGAGCTGAGAAAAAATCAACCCTCTGGTTGACTCAATCAAAAGATTACAAAAGGTGTTTCGATACAAAGTACCGGAGCTCCCAATAAATAAATAAATAAATAAAAATTATAAAAATCGACGCACTTACTTACTTACTTAATTTATTTGTCTATGTACCTAACCAATATAAAATGACCTCACACTGCCTACATTTTGCTAAAGAGCAGGGCTCTGCTAACACTGGATTTTACATTCATTTGCCGAATTTACAGGACCCTCGATGAGCGAATCCAACTCGCACTTGGCTGGTTTTTCTATTATTATTTTCACTTATATACACAGAGACTACAAAAACACTAATTGTTCAGTGAATGGAGCGACAATAATAGAACGCATGACATTTTATTGAAGTCTGCGATTTCGGCAGTTACCCTTATAGGTAAACTGTTGCAGCCAGTCCCGTACAGTAGGTAGGTACAGCCAATTCCAATATTACATAATGCGGTCCGACCATTTACTACAAACATAGTAATTAACGGTCAATGAACTAGACTACTTCATAGAGATGCTGATTGAATTAATAAAGGCACTCCACGGCTTTTCTTTAGCTTTTATTTTAGCACGTGAAAGACCAAAATCGTAAAACACTGCGTTGTTGCGAATATCCGCGGCACGAACTAGAGTGATACCTACCGTAAAGGGAAAAAATACTGAGAAACTGTCCAAGCAATGAAATTTTAATGAAGTAGGTACCCTGCAGTTAGCACGCTATGCGACATTCATTGAAGAGCGACCCACGGTACCTAAGCAGTGTCATTTAAATACAATTGTTAACTGGTATTACCATTTGTCGTGAAACAGCTGCGCCACACGCGAGCAAGCGTGGGTAGTTCGAGTCTACATCAAGATCATGACCATGAACAAGCCGTTTGGTCTTTTCGCCGTATAGAGGCCATTTATGTTTAAGGAAAAATGCTATAATGGTTATTAACGGCGTCGTTAGGTACTTTTAAAGAGATAAGGAACAAAAGAACCGGTCGGTTTATCGTAGATGACGAATGATTAAACAGGTTGCTTCTGCCGGTCCCTTCGAACGTCATTGCTCTTTTGTTCCATCTACTTAAGACCTACTTATTTTATGCTCGGTTAACTCAAACAGCACAATGTGACGTTTTGGAGTAAGTAGGTGCTAACTTAATCGTATTTTACTTATTAAAATTTTAATACTTAACTCACTTTAATTGGTTTAATTGCAGTTGATTAAAACCCACTATGCAATGCTGTGTTTTCCTGCAAAGTTTTGGCTTATTCATTATTTACGTGACCAAACAAGCTTTGACACGAATAGGATCGCCTAGAAGTAATTAAGTATGAAAGAATACTATAAAAATAATTTTGTTATTGTTACAGAGACACGTTTCCTGGAGCTGTTCGTGCGCGGCTGCCGCATGGACTCGGACCGCGCGCGCGCCAAGTTCGACGCGTTCTGTGCGGCGCGCGCGCGGCACCGCGACCTCTACCAGCACCGCTCGCTCACCGAGCCGCCGCTCAGCGACGTCTGCGACTTCATGTAACTACCCTCACATACTGCCTAGCGTCAAGTTCAACGCGTTCTGCGGGGCGCGCGCGGCGCCGCCACCTCTACCAGCACCGCTCGCTCACCGAGGCGCCGCTCAGCGACGTCTGCGACTTCATGTAACTACCCTCTGACACTGCCAAAACTAAACCAGTAGCTTAGCAGTGACGGGGGAATGTTTAAAGGGACACTACATTTTAAAAACTTCTAATTGTTTGTGTGTGTGGGGGGGGGGGGGGAGTCCCCCCACTCCCCCATTTTTCAGAAGCGACCGCGCTTGAACACAAAGCATTACTTACAGGGCTCTGCTTCTGCTTGTAGTGCCGCCATGATTTGTATTTTGTATCTAGGTAAGCATGCGGGGCTGATGTATCTACAGCAGGGTGAACAATTAAAATATAAGCATGCAAATACACAAGCAAGCAGTGCTTTTAGTAGAGCTCTTAAACGAAACCTAAACGAACTATCGCCAAAGCATTTGGATTTAGATAACGAGCCAGCGAATACAGGATGCAGTAGCTCTAGAATTACAGTCTGAAACAGCAACCTGCATCCTGCATGAGGCAATAAATGTTATGCACTTTTACAAACAGGAGAAGCGTAAACTTTGCTCATTTAAATAACATGCCTACTTCAAATCTCTGAAGTTCTTTGAACGTTTTCCCTTTAACCTCCCCAGGGACATAGTGCCGCTTCCCAAGCTAACGGACGAGGGCGTGCGCGTGACTATCTTCCGCATCCGGCCGCAGTACCCGGAGGGCAGCGCGGACGTGGCGGCGGCCGTGCGCGCCGTGCTGCTCGTGAGCGACGCGCGCATGCGCGACGAGACGCCCATACTCGGCGATGTTTTCATATGGGATGTGAGTCCAATAATCGATACACATGAATATCTTTTGATGAAATAGTCATCATAAGGCCTGGGAACTGATTTTTAAAATCAAATCATTCGGAAATACCATTCGGAAGAAATGTGGTTCAAACTGTATGTATTGCTATAAAATCAAAACGAGCTCAGATTCAATTTTCGAATCATATTATTTCAGAGCTGTATTTTGTTTATCTCGTAAGTATTTCAAGTTCTGCACAATTTTATTACAAGCTTTATATTAACTTGCAATGTATGTTTGTCCGGTCCGGGTGGAATCTTGCGACTCGATTTCGAAGTAGATATCTTCATCTGATTGAGCTGAAATTTTGCATACTTACTTGTGTAAGTCAGATGAGAATACAATAATCTGGTGGACCAGCCCGGACTGTCTCCGCAGGAGGGAACTTTTCAACGGTTGGTCCGATTGACTTGACATTTGGTTCACATATGTAAGACGGATGACAATGCAAGTACAGCCAGCAAAAAGCTTGTACCTAAAATGAATTTTTTAGGTTAGTTTATGTAGGCCGCAACATAGAATATTATTACCGAAGACATCAAAATTAGATAATTAATTAAGACAAGCCCGCCCGCAAAAGTAGTATTACCCCTGCCTACAAACCCCTGCCCTAAACACAGGGTCCGCCCCTGCTATCTACCCGCAAAATAAATGCCATGGCTTAAACGGTCAATATTATCGCGTGATTTACGCATATCGCGATTCATATCACGAAAAATTATGTAGGTACCTCCTAATCCGTACAAATCTGTGTGGCAGGTGACAGCGGTGCGCGGGTCGCTAGCGGCGCGCGTGGCGGCGGCGGCGGGCGCGGTGCGGCGCGGCATCCACCTCGCGCACGCCGCGTACCCGCAGCGGCTGCTGCGCATACACGTGGTCGGCGCGCCGGCCTTCATCGCCTCCACGCTGCAGCTCATGCGCTCCTGCATGAACGAGAAGGTCAAGAGACGGGTCAGTATCACTATACGCAGAGCAGTGGTTCCTAACCTTTTCAGTTCCGTTTCACTTACGACACAACTAGCGTCACGGATGTAACCCCACACAACGAACTCAAACAATTCGGCGTTCGAGACAACAACCAGCTCATGACCCCGCGCACAACCAACTTTACTCTCTGGGGGGTAATTACCCCCAGGTTAGGAACCAAGGATTTAGTGGTAGGTACCTACTTAGTGATATTACAGGCTAAGTACCTACGTCGTTGCGGTGGTCACCGTAGTGCGCCCGCAACGCCCGCAGTTCAAGGCCTGGAGGGAACGTGTGTGTTTTTAGACGGTAGGCCTCTCCCCTCCTTCCATAGGGAAGGCAGCGGCGAGATGGAGAGCCCGTCATACCTCCGTTCGTATGCTGCCCCGAGCGCGGAGATGCATAAGGCGCATTTTCCACACGTTAAAAAAAAAAAAAAAAGGCTAAGTACTACGTACTTTAGTTGTAAGTTGATGTATACGGCAGAGTATAACAGAGCTTATTAGTCTTATACACTGTGTCTTGAAACGAATCTGGAATGTAACTTAAGCAGGCGGTTGGGTTAGTTTGACTTAATAATAATAATAATAATATTTATTTATTTCGAGCAACTACATGACTCATACATTAAATACCCCTGTAAATGTTTTTCGGGCTAATTGTGGTTGACAAATGTTTCCATAGATGGTTTGTACAAAGTGTACGGTGTCAAAAGGGGGAATAATTTCAAATCAAAAATTACAATGAAAAACTTTTACAGAAGTGTACAACAAAACTAACCCAATCACCTGACGAGCACCAATACCTCCTTGTGAGTTCTAACGAGCAGCAATACCTCCTTGTGAGTTCTAACGAACAGCAATACTTCCTTGTGAGTTCTAATGAGCACCAATACCTCCTTGTGAGTTCTAACGAGCACCAATACCTTCTTGTGATTTCTAATGAGCACCAATACCTCTTTGTAAGTTCTAACGAGCACCAATTCCTCCTTGTGAGTTCTAACGAGCATCAATACTTCTTTGTGCGAGTTCTACTTATAATTTTATCATCTTTCTATCTACTCGTTACCGTACGCATAATGTCTGTGGCTGCTGGCTCGAATCTGTCATGCGTAAGCAAACATGTTTTAATTCAGCATTCACTTAATCCAAACTGAGAGTGGAGTCGAAATCGGCTGACAAACATAATCGAATTTATTGTGCAAGCAATGAGTCATGGTCCTAATAACAACGAATGACCTCTCATTGTTTTCTTCATAATTAAAGAGGAAATAAATAAAGTTAGCCTTCAGATAACTCAGTTGTGAATGACTTAAAACAATAGAGTGTTGTTGTAACAGTTACACTTTTTAAGTGCCCATTTACAGTACGAAAGTACTTACTTCTTAATAATTAGTAAGGTAACCTTACCAACAGACTAGACCAAGATCACAATTTATTAAAATAATCGCGTAAATTTATGAGTGTGTACTTATGTCTGTCTGTTTGTCACTCTTTTACGCTACACTGCTGGACGGATTTCTATAGAATTTAGTACCCATGTAAAATTTTAAATCTTTTGAAAAATACATATTAGGCTATTTTTATTCCCATAAAGTTGCATAGTTAACTAGAATTCACGGCAAAATAGAACAAATCCATTTAGGTAATCAGACAATACTTATTAAACAAAAGTAGCGTAAGTTAATCTGAGGTAGTAAATAATTCTTAGAATTAGATCAGTAGTTCCCGGGGTAAAAAACTACAACCTCCTAAATACCTACACAAACTAATAGGTACTTAAGCAAACTGATGCATATTACCTTCCGCATATCAGTTTTCCGGTTCGCAGTATATTTACCGACGATTGAAAGCTTGCCATTCCAGTATTTAAAATATGTCCTCGCGAATATTAAATGTATCGTTCCTGTTTCAGTTCTACTTAAACTCTAAAGTGGAGGAGCTGCTAGACCACGTTCCCGCGCGAGTCCTGCCCGCCGAGTGGGGTGGCCAGGAGGAGTCCATAGACATCATCGCCAGGAAGTGGCGACTTCGAGTCGACGAGCTGCGTGATTACCTCCGCGACCTCAACGAAATGTTACCCGCCAAAACCAAGTCGTACGCCGAAAGCGACATCTACGGCGCAGTCGGTGCTTTTAGAAAGCTCGACATCGATTAACCTATCGCACAACCCTAGATGTAAATCTTTGCAACCAATCAAGACAGCGCGCGAGTAAAGCGAAGAGTGGTGATTGGTGGAAATTTTACGCTGTTTCTCGGTTAGGGATGGTAACGATATTTCATCGACTCTGGCTGGAACAAGCACACCAAAGAAAGACGTCTAGATATACTTAAATAAATAAATTGTTATTTAAAACTTACCTACCTACCTATCTACAGGCGGACTGTTTCCTTTTCTCTAGCAGTATGAATTTAATTATGTTTAGCAATATTGAATTGCATGAACAGATTTTAGATATATATGGATTCAAGTAAAGGCCGGGAATATACATATATGTGAACATAAAACTATACTTATATTATACCTATGAAAGTAACTTAAGTAAAAACAAGTTTAAGTAAAAATTCCCTTGGAATACCTAAACGTAGTATAGTATTGTGATAAGTTAAAGTTAAGAATGTAACTAAGAAATAAACATAAATTAATATAAAAAAAATGTTGTTTTAATTGCTTTTCAGACAAACTTGTTAGGTACGTTATTTTCCATACACATGTATCACAGCAGAGTATGAGTACCTAACTTACGTTCTACTAACCACCTATAACACCATAATAAAAGCAAAGCGGCATAAAGTAAAAACTGTTTTATTACAATTTATTATGTTAATTTTGAAGACCGAAGCCAAACAACATTACAAAAAATACTAATCTAATTAGCATGCGGATTTCCGCATCGCCTATGTATCTGAGTACCTAAATCTACATACCTTTCGATAGTACCTACACCAAACAACAGACGCCCTTATGAGCAAAATTACAGGGCTAGAGAGCGCACGGCGGATAGGTACTTTACTTTTGCCACTTAGATACAAATTAAGAGTATGTCATCTTAGTAATGTTCACGACTGTGTAGCCGTCTGTGAAGTCGCTCTGAAGATAAAGATCTAGGTATTTTTGTATCATGATAAACTTTCTCTAAACTTTTCAAATAATTGAACGGTTATAAACAAGTACATACGTATAGTGTTACTACTCGTAATAAAGACCACAATACGGATGAAAGAGGAAGTAAGCGCAGAAAATGTTGCCATATTCAATCATTTTACGTCAAAATTGTAACAGTGGCGAAGGAAGTAGTGCTCACATTTAAATTATAAATTATAAATCTTCATTGTTGTATTCTAAGTAGGTAGTACCTACACAGCAAACACGCTTTAGGCTGTGCCGTGGGGTCTCCATTATTTAATAAGGTCAAATATGTTAATTTTATAACTACCTGTGGCCCAGTCGCGTAACTATAGGGTGGCAGGAGTGGCGAAATGCCACGGGCCCCTAGCTATACGGGGCCCCGAAATGGCTTGGTTTAGAGCACAGAAGGGACGCTGATGCCCCTCTTTATATTGAGGATGGAGCCCCATCTGACGAATTTGCCACGGGCCCCAGACGTTATAGTTACGCCACTGCTGTGGCCTGTGCCCAGTAGTGGGTGAGACGTAGACGTACCTACACTTATACAGTCATTATAGGGTGGAGACGAGATCGAGACACCTACCTATAGGCAAAACAAGAAGACCCATTTTAAGTTACTGCAGGCGGGCCCAGCTGTCTATAAACAAATCACAAAAAGTTGTAAATTTCCATGTAGGAAGCAGAAAAAAAGGAAGCCGTTAGCCTTGTATTATTGACACGTGCAAGTAAAAATAAGAGCAATGTGAAAACTTTGTTTCATATCAAATGTTTGTGCGTGTGTACACATAATTAATTAGCACCTATCTCATTAAACGCTGGGTACTTGAACGCCCGTATTATTCTCACTAATGGTATATATGGCCGCCTGTCGAGGATAAAGGATCAGCTACTACCTGTAGCAGTAAAGTAATTAGGTCTTATTTTTTAATTTTAACGCCATCTATTGGAGAGTAGCATAACTATACTAAAGGCTTCGTTACACTTTGGATGCTTCCAGCTTTATTTCGATTTTTATTTAAACCCATTTACATAGGTTCAGTAAATAAACTAAAAATAAAACACTTTAAATATATCTGTAATATGAAACTATAAAAATAAAATAAATGATCTATAAAAGGTATTTAACATAATACTTATTCTATAGTAGAAACGGATTATTTCGCCTCCGCTGTGTTACATTCTATGGGTGCGTTGTGTCATCTGTCATTACGTGGCCGCAAGATATATGAAAGAAAACAAGCTTATGGTCAATTATTTGTAGAAAATTCTTTTTCGCGTAGATATTTTGAAAATATCAACACGATGGAAAGTAAATGGGTGCATTTAAGTCTGGCGGCAATTCTTTTTATAACGTTACTTGGCTCAGCAAATAGCTACAGTATCACAGTGGATGCTCATGCCGAAGAATGCTTTTTCGAGCATGTCGAAGCCGACACGAAGATGGGTAAGTCTGAATTAATACCCAGAGTTGTCTTACTTACCAAATGATAAAAACTGACAGTTTTCAGTTAAACAAACCAAATTTTCAGTACTTAAACTACCTTTCGTTTTATTGCAAATCAAGTACAGAATCCTTTTTTTACATTCAGTCTCGTGTAATATTTTTTTAATTATAAATAGGTCACAGTCACAGTTCACAAGGTTGTACTTGATGAAATAAAGATTTTGCATTTATTAATTTGTAACCCAGATAAGAATGAGTATACTGAAGTGACATTATTATTTTCAGGTTTAACCTTTGAAATAGCCGAAGGAGGATTCCTCGATATAGATGTCACAATCACTGGCCCTGATGGCACGGTCATATACCACGGTGAGAGGGAATCCTCGGGCATGTACACATTCTCAGCGCATGTAGCTGGACGGTACACCTATTGCTTCAGCAATAAAATGTCTACTATGACACCTAAGGTACAACCAAGTGATATTTCCCTTTGATATTCTTAGTGTTATTTGCTGTTGTAATATCATACTATGTGAGGATTTGGCAAGAACAAGGAATATTTGTATTATTGATTTAAAAACCACTTTTGAGGCGAATTATCATTGCGAAACGAAAGTCATAATTTCAAACACTGTATTACTTACTGCTTTATGATTCAATAGAAAAAGACAATATTTAAACAGAACTGACTTAAATTGGCAGGTGTGGACTTTCTCATTTCGCAGATTTTATTTATTGTATTGTATGTATTGTTTTAAATATTAAAATCAATTTTGTTTTACCTTCTAGGTTGTCATGTTCAACTTAGAAGTGGGAGATGCTCCACACAAGGCCACCGGAGAGAAAGAAGAGGAGGTGAACCACAACAAGTTAGAGGACATGATCAAAGAGTTGGCCACCACACTCAAGACTGTGAAGCATGAGCAGGAATACATGCAGGTAAATAAGAAATGAACAAGACACATTTTATCTTGACAGTTTGTTTCCCATTTGTATGTGACAGCATCAACAAAGACTGTATTGAGGTAGAAGGTTTGAGTTACATTTTAATTTATCAATTAGTTTTAATGGGTTGGCCACAAAGATAACATTTCAATAAAATTGTTTATTTCAGGTGCGCGACCGAATCCATAGATCCATCAATGAGAGCACCAATTCTCGAGTAGTGATGTGGTCAGTGTTCGAAGCATCAGTACTCCTTGTCATGACCTTTGGTCAGGTGTACTACCTCAAGAGATTCTTTGAGGTGCAACGTGTGGTCTAACGGGGCCAAATAGTAAGCCAGTGCTGACTTTTGGGGAATGTGCTTGAGCCTGTTTCTCGAAAATTGGTTGGTTTTACAATCAAATAGTTTGATTGGCTGAATATATATCTAAATATCCATGATTTATGGAATCTTTAAGATCTCCAAAGATCTCTAATACTTTGATATCATGGGAACTGTATATATGGGTTTCTAGTATAGATATCTAGAAATGTATTCAGTCTTAAAAATAAACTCGCTCCCTGTGACAACATTTCAGGATTAATTTGATAAAAGTGAACAACTGACCTGTTGAATAATAATATGTTTAAGTCACTATAAGTTTTATTTGTACTTACTGGAAAAGTATAATGCTTGCTGTTGATTAATATCCTACTGTAAAATAGAAACATTTGTACAAACAATCATTTACGTAATCAATGTCATGAAAAGTACTTCTATTGTGTGAACTCCAAGGAGGTATTATTTAAATCATATGATGCTTCGTGCCTGTTTGACGTTGAGCAAGTAAAGCCGGCTAGTAAAATTTCATTGCGGGGGCTACAATGGATACTTCAATGTATTGCTAGGTACTTTGGATTTATTTACTTAATGTAAAAAGAATTGTATCTGTTGTCATATTTATTACAGCATGAAAGAAATAGACCAATAGTAAACCAAGGATTTTTTTTTTAACATCACAATGCAAGGGAGCGAGTAGGAGTGTATGTAGATGAGTGCGTCCTGATCTGATGTATGAGTGTTGAACAGTACGAGTTAAACTTAGTTATGGAGTTTTAATGAAATAAATTAATATTGTTTGTATTTTTGAATTTCATTAATACGAGTCGTTTCCTGTCTTGGTCAAATCGTGTACAGTCTGCGTCATTTTGTTTGAAGCATCCAAGTCAGCCAAATAGTTCGGTACACCATATAAATAGAATGTAGAACTTTTTGGTCACCTTGGATGTTTCATACTATATGACGCTGACTGTGCATGACACTTCTAAGGCATGTATACCTGAGTTAACTGCATGGATAAAATTAAAGAGTTGGTAAATTCATTTCTTTTTAAGTAAATTTATTGAGATTTGTTTGCAACAGATTCAACCACAACATTTAATAGAATACTAATAAAAACTCTTAAAATGTTTCCAAACTACAAGAATAAACATCAGCTTTCTTATCTACAGCACTAATAATAACATAACACAGTTATGGTTCCAGTAATGGTGAAACGATTTTATAAATCAATTTCATTCAGTACAAGGTATAAATATTTACGCTTACATGATAACGAATCAACATTTCCTACAACAATATTGTTTAACAATAATAGTTGGTAGTTTTCTTAACAAATTTCATGCAACAAATGCGTTTCAAAACTTTCAAACTTTTACAGACATTTTCTATATTTTAATTCATTAACAAAAATTATCTCAAAAAACACGGGAAGACAATGTCAGACAAATGTGAAGTAGTTAACTTAATTCACTTCATCATAGAATATTCGTCAGAGTGTAATCGCACAATTCAAAATAAAAGTTGGATCACCTAAATTAACATGCCACTGACTTGGGAGGGAGCTTGAACTCTTGTTATTTTGTTTAGGGAGATGGAAATACACAAAAATCCATACACTTGGGTAGACAGTATGAAAGATTTACGGAGGTAAATCCGACCTCAACGCGCTTATGTCTAAGGCACATACGGATTCAGTCCTTTAAAAGAATCATTATAAGCGAAAGTGGACATTTACGCAATAACTCATTTGAGAGGCTCGAAATCTCTTCAAATATAAATATGAGCAAATATATAAAAACGCCAGATTTTTTTTTACTGCTGCATTAAGACGAAAGTCAAAAATCGCACATCGCTTTGCCAGCATTAATGGCGTTAATTTCCTCTTAACATCCCTTCCTCGAAGTTCCTGAGTAGTTTACAGTAGTGGTAGTTCTATGCGCGCGATGACGAGTGCGGAGACCACGGTGCCGGCCGCGAGCTGAGTGACGGCGTCCGAGGCGCCCGGCAGCTCTAATAGCGCGCACGCGCCGCACGCGCTCAGCAGGCGGCTGCTGCACTGAAAGGGTAAATACAACTTAGTTTTCACAGTTGAAGACATGAGGATGTTAATGGACGCATGTTCGTTCACCGGACGCATGTAAGTTGAGTCGTGCATAGGCGCGCGACATGAACGGTTTCATTAATGGGACATGAAGAAATGAAGTTATCCCGTATGACTTAGTGAGTGTTTTTTTTAAGTCGTATTCTCTAGACACTCTAGAGCAACATTATGTACAGTCGACCAAGAAAGTCCTTTACCACACTAAGTTTCAATGTCATTTGTACGGTTTAATAAATCAAAGCCTATTTTCACTCACATGTCAATGTGAAAATGAGCTTTATTGTTTTTTTCTGATGGAGGAACTGTCATAAAAAATGATAAAGCAACTTTCTTGGTTGTCTATAGTTAGCATTTTGTAGTCACGGACCACTTGGAAAACCTTCGTCGTGTTAAATAGCGATTAAAAGATTTTAGGTGGCATTTATTTATTGCTGAATGGTCCAGGTATGAGAATGCAGATTTCCATACATATATTGACTGACCCCGAGGGTCCGCGGATCACAAATCTAACCACGTCCGTAGAGTAATAAGGTGTATAACTCCTAAGCTTTTACTTAGAGCAAAACTGACGATATGCAAATTCTCTAAATCACTTTACTACGAGTAAAGTACTTTTCTCGGTTCCGATCAACTCACCTGGCTGCCTATGAGCGTGGCGGTAGGCAGATCGTTAGTGGAGGGCAAGCTGAGCGTGGCGCGGCCGTACTCGGGGCGCGGGTCGAGGCGCACGGCGTGGGCCAGCCGCACGCGCAGCCGCGGCCACTCCACCGCGCGCCCGCTGCACGCCTTCAGCGCGCGGATCACGAACAGGAGGCAGCACACGTACGCCGACACCGGGTTTCCTGACACACTCGTAATATTACACTAAACTTATCGCAAAGCCTCGCGGCAGTCCGGGTCATTAAATAAATAATAAATAAATAAATATTTTGGGACAAATTACACCAATTGACCCAGCCCCAAACTAAGCAAGCTTGTACTATGGGTACCAGGCAACGGATAAACATATTTATATAATGTACATAAATACATACTTAAATAAATACAACATCCATGACTCGGGCACAAGCATTTGTATTTATCATACAACTGTCTGCCCCTACTGGGATTCGAACCCAGGACCTCTAGCTTCACATTCGGGGTCACTAACCACTAGGCTATACGGTCGGCAAATTAACCATTATTGTGGCGCCCGCTAATAGAGTTGTGTACGCGCAAAACTGGACTGTGGATAAAATGAGCGTGAATCATCGCAGCACAGATGTGTATAAATAATCTTTATTAAACTGTGTCTAATGATAAAGGTCGGCGACGACAATAGTGATACCAACTGCCACAAGCCTGCGTTTAGTATAAATTAAAAACTTTCAAAAGTACACAAGCATTTTTGCCGACTGCATCCACTTTTCGTTGTTAACTGTACTTGGTTGTCGTCCATTGTGTCAAGTCAATCGGACCATTAGGTACTCGAAGAGTTCCGTCCTGCGGATGCGGTCATGACAGGCCCACCAGAATTTCACTATCAGATTGTTGTATTGTCATCCGATTCGCAAGATTTCACGCAGATAAAAATACATACATTGCAAGTTAAATGAAAGCTTGTAAAAAAAAGAATTGTTTTAAACTGTAAAATACTCCTACTTAAGTCAGGTATTAATTTAAAGTTTAGAAAACTTACCGGGTAGCGCAAAGATGTGCTTAGTACGTCCGTTGAGTTGGCAGGTGGCAAACGTGCTGGGCTTGCCCGGCTTCATGCGCACGCGCCCGAAGTGCAGCGTCGCGCCGAAGTCCTGCACAATACAATGAAACTGCATAATCCATCCAACCTACAAATACTAAGTAGCAGCCTAGGTACAAGCCTTCGGAGTTTCTTCTAGTAGTCTTTGTTACCCGGAATTCCAGACAGCTAAGGAGTGGGAAATGAGAAGAGGCCGTCTTTAAATCTAAAGTGAATGGGCATTTACAGGTGATCCTTCTGGGACAAGACAACCTTTTTAGCTTTGTATTAAGTGTGATTGTGGTCAAACGCAAGCCTAAAAATAACTGTTTATTGATTGGGCCTAACTTGTATCTTAAGCAGCAACAGCTCGAGTTGATCGTGTTTGTCCAATTTTTTAAAAGCACACTCGAAATTGCCATTCGAAAGTAATTAAACATGGTTGCTGAATTTAAAATACGACTAGGTACTTAGAGTAAAAGGAATACTAAACCAGACGAAAAAAATATTTGAGATACATATGTACCTACCTAGTTTTATTGCAATTTTTTAACATTTTCGAATGGTACGCACTATCGCAGCCAACCAAGTTAGCTTGTGGCAAGGCCATTAGGTACTAGCGATACCTACCAATCTGATGCGCGGATATTCGCAATTGTTTACGTGGTAGATACTATTATATTTTCTGTTCTGAAAGTATACCTTGAGCAGCACCGGCTTGAGCAAGTCTCGCTCGCCCATAGACACGCCGCCAGAGCAGACGATGACATCGGCCTTCGCCATGGCCGCCGCCAGCGCCGCGCCCAGTGCCGCCGGCTCATCGCGCGCAATGCCGCAGTCTATGCTGGAGTAGCCGTGCTCCCTGCATGAGAGAACTACAGTTTATACAGCCATGAGATAGGTTATAGCCATAGAGAAATGAGGTGGGTGAGGGAAGACAGACGGAAGGCGGAACCTTGAAGCAGTTTTATACCTAGTGACAAAATACCCAAGGGTTTTGGCGCATAAGTCATAGTTCAGCGTCCGTTAAACGAGCCATTAGCACAAAACATGTAGACAAAATAATGAGTACGAAAAAATTAATCAAGATTTTTTTACTTTTTGATTTTTTATATTTATTTACCTACCCGTTAGACATTAAATTTCTAAACGATACAGAAAACAAAAACACAGACAAATCTGAAAAGTAGCTTTTTATGAAAAGTTCTTTAACATATTTTGCCATAGAAATAGGTGCTATACCTAGATAAACAAATACTTAGGTAGGTACATATTGAGTGGTCATTAGAGCATTATTATGTTGCTATACGACCTTCGGGTTCGAGTATCATAATAACAACAACAACACGCACTCTACTGTGATCAGTATTCTCAAAGATAAGGCGAGTCAATTGACAACGAGTACCAATGTACCTACTTTGATAATACCTTCCCGTAGTGAAGAGTACCTGACTAAATATGTACATAACTCTCTTCGATAACGTTTACTTGCCCACTTAGCCAAAGCTACCGTTTACTAGGTACAGTCAAGTGTTGTATCTTCACATAGAGACAACCCATAGATATATATATATGGATATGTTTATTCATATCAACCTACTTTATCATATTTTACGTTCCACTATAATTAGGGTTACACATTGATCAAGACAAACATTGAGAGAATTGTAAGAATAGCAGCATCAGCCTAAGAAGACCGAGACCTGTTCTAGGGCTAGTCACTTAATTGATGAGAAAAAATAGTTAACTAAAATAGAAAATTATTTCAAGGGTTAACCTGACATACATAGGACTTTAGAGTTTAGTATAACACTAACACAATATGAACTGATACATACATACATACAATTTCACTTATTTTTTATAAATTTGTGCAGAATTGGATAAATAGCCCATGTTATCAATCTATTTATTTGGTTTAATACCTTTATCTATTTATCTTTAGTACCTACGAAATAAGTAGGTATTTTATTGGTCTGTACCTACTAAATAGCCGCACGCCGCCTCCAGCATGCCTACTGCAAAACAGTAGAGAGAAAACAATTGCACGTCTATACAGCAAAAGAATTACGTGACTGACTAGCAGACAACGCACAGCCTAAATCACTCGAGCTAGCAACCAAAAATTTGGCAGACATATTCCTTAAGGATCGTATGTACTGGCATACTGAGGAAATATTTTTATACAGGAATTTCAATGGTTATTAAAATTTTATTGTGACTTCCTGTCTGTTCGTTTCCGCTTAAAATTCCCGAACGGATTTTCACAGGTTAGTAGGTAGATTGAGCTAAGCCTGAAAAACATAGGTAGGTACATGCTTTGTTTTATCAAAATCGGACGTCCGAAAGAAAATATATTGTCATTTATAATTTAAATACAATTTAAAATTCATCACTCTCCTAAAATTCAAGTCCACGCGAACGAAGTCGCGAGCGCCAGCTATAGTGTTTTAGAAATACAAATTACTCTAGGTATTATTTATTAGCATACTGATATCCATCAGACCGTGCACTTGACACTTATCATTAGTCCTCATGCTCATTGTCTATTTATGGAGATAAACCGGTATAAAAACCAGAGTGCGCGTTGTCGCTCGGCACTTGATAGACAGACTTCTAGCAAACACCATGAGTTTTCTTAACAAAGTAGTGATAGTCACGGGCGCGAGCTCCGGTATCGGCGCGGCAGCGGCGGTTCTCTTCGCCAAGGAAGGAGCTAACGTGGCCATAGTCGCGAGGAACCAGACCAAGCTCGCCGCAGTCGCCAAGCAATGCGAAGCAGTCGGCAAGAAAGCACTCATCGTGCAAGCAGATCTATCCAAAGATGCTGAAGCCGCCACCGTTGTCTCCCGAACGGTGGACCATTTCGGAAGACTAGACGTGCTAGTCAACAATGCTGGAATAGTGGACCAGGGATCGTTACTCGATGGAAAAGTATTACAAGCGTACGATACAGTCATGCAAACCAACGTTAGAGCAGTGGTACAGCTGACGATGCTTGCGGCGCCTCATCTCGTCAAGACGAAGGGTAACGTAATCAATATATCCAGCGGAGCAGCACTAGCTGTGAGCAAATCTCCACAACTCTTGCCATACTACGTATCCAAAGCCGCCATGGATCATTTCACCAGGTGTGCAGCTTTGGAACTCGCTTCTGCTGGAGTCAGAGTAAACACTGTGAATCCTGGTCCAGTAGACAATCAGTTTCTGGTCAACAATAGTCTTGAAGCATCAGACAAAGTGAAAAAGGCATTAGTTGACAGCACGGCCCTTGGGTTTATAGCAAAGAGTGAGGAGCTGGCAGACCTGATCCTGTTCCTTGCCAGTGAAAAGGCAAAGAGTGTCACCGGTTCTAACTACGTCATGGACAACGGCTGGCTTTTGAAGAATTGAACCAGGGAACCAGGTCTTTGTAATTGCCCTTTTTCTCTGTAAATATCTCTTTAGTATTAAAATGGATACCTTTTTTTGTAAATAAATAAATACTCATTATTAAAGTAACCTGTGCCTATGCTTTTTTAAAGTATTAATCTCTAGACGAATTTCTTAAAGCCTGAATCATAATACAACCCATATTTATAATAAAAGAAAACAATATGTCAATAATATGATATGGGGTTATGGATCCTTCATAGTTATATGAAAATAAACGGTTTATTATTATAATCATTAATGGCTCTTAGAATTTTTGTTGTGTGTGTCCGCCTGTCTGTTTTCCCGAAAACTACGAAACTGCGGAACGCATA
The DNA here is from genome assembly GCA_949127965.1 of Pandemis corylana. Taxonomy (NCBI): domain Eukaryota; kingdom Metazoa; phylum Arthropoda; class Insecta; order Lepidoptera; family Tortricidae; genus Pandemis; species Pandemis corylana. The sequence goes on along the minus strand of OX421864.1, from coordinate 7,353,450 downwards.
AATTAATGGTAAAATTAAACTTAGCTTATAGCCACATTAAGCTTTGCTTCATCGAAACCTAACGTCGGGAAGAAAATTTACTGATATATATTAGCTTAAAAATAAATTAAAAATCCTAAAACTGAAATCCAGACGAACGAAGAACGAAGCAGGCACTTTATCAGTGATACCAGATACCACAATAATATTACACCTATTGTAAAGAAATATTGCATAATATTTTGTAACATATATGCAATATCTAACGCAGTCATAGTGACTCATGGGTTTAGCACCATATCGCAAACAAAATACACGTAATTCGTTTCACAAAAAAAATAAAAACGCAGATTTGTCTCTATAAAGATTAAAAAGTTAATTGTGAACTTTAACTTGACTGAACAACATAAAAGACTGGATGATAGGATAATAGAAACAAGGAAACACTAATACGCTTTCAACATGAAACTACCGTGAGACTTAATCATTATTACACATAAACGGATAACTCACGTATAAAAAGTCGAGTGATGCTCGATATGTTTCGGACTATTTCGTAGTCCTTTTTCCAAGAGCGCTCGCCCCGGCGGCAGCGACACGAACACTGCGCGCCAGCGCTCTGCTCGCGCGGCTGTTCGACATGTCGAGCATCACTCGACTTTTTATACGTGAGTTATCCGTTTATGTGTAATACTAATACGCTTGTTCAAAAAAGTAACAAAGTTTTTATTATAATTTATAACCCCAGCACAGCAATAGTATTTTATGCAACCGTTATGAGGGTCCATAAAACACGAGTGTGGTTTTAGAAATGAGCCTTGGCGAGTTTCAAAATAAGATCACACGAGTAACTGAAATAAATAAAGAACTTAAAATTTGTTGACATAATTTCTAAAATTACAAAACTAACTCATGTCTCACTTCTAGATCTTAAACACTACACTATCAATCAATCAATCATTTATTCACAAGAACATGGTTTACATACCTAGATGGTGTTGTAAGCAAGTATCAGTCCCTTAATATATTCAGCCATTTGAGGCACGTGAAGTGTTTTGCCCTAACATTAAGCAGTCAAATCTAAATAGGTATATATGTATAACTGAAAGGTGACTGACATAGTTTTCTATCAACGCACAGCCCAAACCACTGGACGAATCGGGCTGAAATTTGGCATGCAGGTAGATGTTATGACGTAGGCATTCGCTAAGAAAGGATTTTGATCAATTCTACCCCCAAGGGGATAAAATAGGGGATGAAAGTTTGTATGAAACTTTGTTAATTTTAAACCGATCGGGCTGAGACAGCTGATAGCGATAAACGAATTCTATGCAGACGAAGTTGCGGGCAACAGCTAGTTGTATATAATTTAAGTAATACTATTAGAAAAGAACCTGTATAACACCTGTTATAAAAAGTTGGGGTTTTTAGGAAGTATTTTAGTTTTTTCAAGAGATATCCACTGTCAATGAGGCAGTTGGAGCCAGTGACACTTTATGCCTTATCGCTGGCGATGAACGGGATCACGTCCTCGATTTCATCACCTACAGGTAGAGACCCGAGAGCAGTGGCGTCTACGCAAATTTGGTTAACTGGTCAGCATTTTCATAGCCATTATTGGCTAAAAACGCGTTATCCACTGGTCCTGGGCTGACAGCGTTCGCTCTGGCTTCCAACGACGCTGGTTCTAACGCTGCACAACGCGTGAAGTGGTTCAAAGCAGCTTTCGATACGCAGTATGGTAAGGCATTAGGACACTTGCTCACAGTCACGCCTGCTCTACTGGACATGTTCACCACGTTACCCTTGGTTTTGACGAGGTGAGGCGCCGCCAACATTGTCAGTTGAACCACAGATCGTAAGTTGACTTGCATTACCTCGTCGTACGCTTGTAGTACTTTGCCGTTAAGGATGGATCCCTCGTTGAAAAATCCGGCGTTGTTGATCAATACATCTATCTTGCCAAAGTGCTCTACTTTCCGTGATATTACGGCGGCGGCATCTCAGTCCTTGGACAGCTCGGCTTTAACGACGAGAGCCTTCCTGCCGTGTGCTTAGACTTCGTGGCCACGATGGCCACGTCAGCGCTCTCCTTGGTGAACATCACCACAGTCGTGGCTCCGATGCCGGAGCTGTCGCCCGTCACTAGCTCTACTTTGTTATTAAAATTCATTGCGATTGCATTCGCAGATTAATTGATTTCAAAAGTTCATATGACTTGCAACATTTGTTATGCCATTGAGTGTATGCCAGTGTTGGAGAAATCATTGTTACTATTATGTACTTCTGTTATCTTGAGCTTGATAACGATAACGGCTAAGTCATGTAGAATCCCACGGCATAATATGAATGTACCTATTTATCTAATTGCGATTAAATTATAAAATTGTTATAGCCTGAGAATGGAATTTAACGAGTAAAAGATAGACCAGATTGCACCCAAAATTACTTATTCATATTTGATTTAACTACTTTTTTGGACAAATCAATGCAATCAAAATATTATACGTATTTCACTTCTGTTTGTAAGTAATTTGTCTCTTGTTGTAGTATCTAATATTCGTAACTTCGCAACCCAATATTTTTTTAACGAATGCAGCTTAAAACGAACTGACATATTATTCTCGTTATAGGAGCGGTAAATAAACCAACCTCGACATTGGCAGAATCATCAAAAACTAGTTTTTTTTAAGGTACTTTACAGAAGAAATTCAAATAAGGTACGAGATTAGATTCTAACCGGTTCATAATCTGAAAAATAAAAAATATCGACAATCTCGTAGCACGAGTACCTAATACGAGAGAAGTTAGTTGGTATATTGAAAAAAGGGTCATTTATATATATAGGGTATATTTAACCGGAATCGGACTGCCAGTTTTTGACAAATTAAAAATAATTATGATTTATATTCAAAAGTATATTTACTTTTCATCGAACATACTTACTAAAAACATAGTTTAAATAAATATAATCTAGGAAATTACAATTAAAAAAACTTTTAAAATAAATTAACTTCTCGATCGATCGATCGGTTCTTTTACTTTTTCTGTGTGTCTACTCTTGCTTAATACTCATGTCCTGTCAATCGTTCAAAGGTTAACTGGAAGAGATCCCTTTTAGGGATAAGTTCGCCTTTGTACATGTGTGTTGTCCTGTATTCACCTTTTTCTTGTGTTTTATGTACAATAAAGAGTTATACATACATACATTAACTTACTTATGTACAATAACAAAACTTTACAAATGGGGGTCAATAATTTTGCTCACGTATACGCTGATTAATATAAAAACACTATAAGTATATAATATACGGTGATTGGTACCTACAACAAAAGTGACGTGACGTGGTCTCTGAAGTAATAATAATAACGTGCTTCCCCTTGCAACCTACAGCGCCTAAACGAACTACAATACATTACATTCAATTCTTCAGAAGCCATCCATTGTCCATCACATAATTCGAACCCGTGACACTCTTCGCTTTGTCACTGGCAAGGAACAGGATCAAATCTCCGAGTTCCTCATTCTGGGCCATGAACCCCAGAGCAGTGCCGTTAATCCGCTTTTGCCGGTCGAGGTAGAAATAGCCGTTGTTTACTGGGAAGTCATTGTCCACCGGACCAGGGACGACGCCGTTCACTCTGACTCCCGACGACGCCAGCTCCATCGCCGCGCACCGCGTGAACTGATTCAAAGCAGCTTTTGAAACGAAATAAGATACCATTGTAGGCAATTTGGACACAGCTAACGCAGCTCCACTGGAAATGTTGACGACGTTACCCTTAGTCTTAACGAGGTGCGGCGCCGCCAACATTGTCAGCTGGACCACTGCCCGCATGTTGGTTTGCATTACTTTGTCGTACGACTGTAAAGCTTCGCCGTTAAGCAGAGACCCCTCCACGTTTATTCCAGCGTTGTTGATAAGGATATCTAGCTTGCCGAAGTGGTCAACGGTACGAGGCACCACGGTAGCGACTTCGGCTTCCTTGGACAGATCGGCTCTGATGACGAGAGCCTTCCTGCCGGATGCTTCGATCTGCTTGGCCACCTCTTCGAGCTTGGCCTGCGTGCGCGCCACGATGGCCACGTCCGCGCCCTCCTTGGCGAACATCACCGCCGTCGCGGCTCCGATGCCGGAGCTCGCCCCCGTCACGATCACTACTTTGTTATTAAAACTCATGTTTTATTGTACAAATGGTTAGTTCTCGTAAGTACTGTGTTGAGTGGACTGCGACGCTACCGAACGACGTTCAGCTTTTATATCCTTTATTCCTTATCAGTGATACCAGATACCACAATAATAATAATAATAATAAGGAAAAAATATATTACTTTTTTTGTATCAATATGATATATGTGATTAGATGAAGATATATTACATTTGAAGATGTTTAAAAATACACCTATTGTAAAAAAATATTGCATAATATTTTGTAACATATATGCAATATCTAACGCCGTCATAGTGACTCGTGCGTTTAGCACCATATCGTGAACAAAATAGACTTAATTCGTTTCTCAAAAAAATTTAAGCGCAGATTCGTCCTTAAAGATTAAAAAGTTAATTGTGAACTTTAACTTGACTGAACAACATAAAAGACTAGGTAATAGGCTAGTAGAAACAAGGAAACACTTGCATGTCTTGTCAGTGTCTTGCAAGAGAAAATGTCAAAGTGAAAGATAAAGGAAAACAGATATTAGTAAACATACATACATACATACATACCGTCACGCCTCTTTCCCACAGGGGTAGGCAGAGACTACTTTATTCCACTTGCTACGATCCTGACATATTTCTTTCGCTTCATCCACAGTCATCAATCTCTTCATACATGTTCGTCGGTTTCGGGTACTCCTGACCTGACCTTTTTCCAAAACGTCTCCTATTTGGTCTCGGAACGTCCGTCTAGGCCTTCCCCTCCCAACGCAACCATTCGTACCTACTCCCCATATAGATCTGTTTAGTTAGTCTACTTTCATCCATCCGGTCTACATGCCCAAACCAACTAAGCATACTTTTTTCTATCCTAGTCACTATATCCTCTTTCACACCAGCACGTTCCCTTATCAGACTGTAAACATAAACATAAGGTTTACAAATTGTTGTAAAGAGGGCTTCTTATAATATTTTACAGGCCCCTTATGTATACACAATAAGTCACATACTACAACTAATAAAAAAAAAACGCGTTAAAGAAGGGTTCCATGACTACATAGACAAAATTAAGTTTTTTGTTAAAACAAGATGTTTTTTTACATAATTAATTAAATTATACAATCGATCGACCTGCAATAAGATAGCTAAATGATAAGAAACGCTTGAGCATGCTGCTCAATACCTCACTTAACTTAGTATGTACCACTTACAGGTTTATCTGTTTTCAATGTCACTCAATCTGCCACTTCACGTAGTTACCTACTAGTTACGGCACATTACCATTGTAAGCTACTTAGTAACACTTTCTCAGTGCTACATAGACAGTTGTTGGGCTTTGCGGAATTACTTCTTATTTACTTATATGGTAGTGCCTTTTTAATAAAAATTAAATGAATGCTACAATATCACTACATAGTATAAAAAGTCGTTTTCCGCTGTTTGTCTGTCCCTATGTGTATGCTTATATCTTTAAAACTACGCAACAGACTTTGATGTGTTTTTTTTTAATAGATAAAGTGATTCAAGAGGAAGGTTTATATGGTTAAATCTACGCAGACGAAACCGCGGGCAGAAGCTAGTTTCATTATCCCTACTAATTTTATAAATGCGAATGTAAGTTTGTTTGTTACGGTTTCACGCGAAAACTACTCAACTGCTTCGACTTCGTGGCCACGATGGCCACGTCAGCGCCCTCCTTGGCGAAAATCACCGCAGTCGCGGCTCCGATGCGATGCCGCGGAGCTGGCACCCGTCACTAGCACTAGGTACTTTGTTATTAAAATTAATTGCGATTGCATTCGCAGATTAATTGCTTTTCAGAGTTCATATGACTTGCATTATTTGTTATGCCATTGAAATTGTTGGAGAAATCATTGTTATTATTACGTACCTACTTCTGTTATCTTGAGCTTGACAACGACAACGGCTAAGTCATAGTAAAATCCCACGGTATAATATGAATGTATTATTTATCTAATTGCGATTAGAATTATAAAATTGTTTTAGGCTCAGAATGGAATTTAACGAGTAAAATATAGACCAAAATTACTTTTTCATTTTTGATTTAACTGCTTTTTTGGACAAATCAATGCAATCCAAATGTTATACGTAGGTATTTCACTACGCCGACAAACAGGAATAAAATCTTGAATACATTTTTGTAGGTTAGCTCCCCTACAAGTAAAGAGTGGATGATATATTTTTCTTGTTCTTAGCGTGGGATGTCGTTGAAAAGTTGATCAAACATATCGTGGGTGTAGGAAAACCATTTTTCTATTCAAGGATCCGTTTACGAAATATTAAGCTTTAAAGTTCTAATGATCGTTAGAGTTAAGTGTGCCCCCCCCCCCCCCTTACCAGCAAAACGATTGTATTGGAATAGGTGAAAAAAAAATGTTAGTAACTAGTATAAATAACGAACTGTAAAGGAAAACTATCACAGCTTTATTTTTTACTACGGAACCCTAACAAACGTTTATGAACAAGGGAGTAATTGTTTGCAATTAATTGGGAATGGATGATTATTTTGAAAGAGCTTGGTGATTTTTCTATTGATAGGAATAACCATCCTTAGCTACGGAAAAAAGTTTCAGATTTTTCCGTCGAGCCATATATTTTATAAAAATAAAAACATTTTACTCAGTCACTCGGCGGGGTCTATACGGCAGTAAGCAGTACGCCAATGACGTATCAAATAAAATAAAAAAATGCTGCTTGAATCTGTGGTACACGATGGCATTTGTAGCTAAAAGAAGCAACGGCTAAGTGGCGCCGTCTGTAGATTGTTCGTGTTACTAACCAAACATGGGGAATTTCAATATAAATGACCATAATATGTATTTTTTTCTCAGATTTTGGAATTATTGGGTTATTTCTACTCCGATACAAAAACACTACTGAAAGTAATTATGAGAAATTTATGGTAATTTTAATGAAATCCCAAATAGGTGGTTTAGTACCAACAACAATCTACAGACGGCGCCACTTAGTCGTTGTTTTTGCTTGTTTTAGCTTCCGAGTGCGGTGCTATTAATCAATGTCAGTGACAAAATGTCATTGTGTACCACAGATTCAAGCAGCATTTTTTTTTTATTTGGTATGTCATTGGCGTACTGCTTACTGCCGTATAGACCCCGCCGAGTGACTGAGTAAAATGTTTTTATTTTTATAAAATATATGGCTCGACGGAAAAATCTGAAACTTTTTTCCGTAGCTAAGAATGGTTATTCCTATCAATAGAAAAATCACCAAGCACTTTTAAAATAATTATCCATTCCCAATTACATAACCAGCACTGGTAAATTCAATGTAGAATGATTAATTTTGATTAATTTAGGTTTAGGTGTGGCGGGGGCGCAAACATGTGTGTTTTAATTTAGAAATAGTCTTTATTTTACCTTAGAATGTCCTGATAATGTAAAATAGTTATGTACGGGGAACAAGCGCTAATTACAGATAGTTTTGCTATCGTTTCACAGTAATTTCTGAAAACTATGGTTAACGGGTAGGTACATCAGAAGAAAATATCATTTTTTTTAAAGAATTTTATTGTTTTTCAATCTTTTCATAAATAGATAAAAAAAATAGTTTCCGTTTTTAAATACTTAATTATTTTAAGATTACAAATATAAAAAGTAGGTATCAATTACCCTCGTGGGTACTAGCGAGCGTACAGTACATCATTAAAAAGAAATCAATAGTGAGAGTATTGCCGAAAGTAGGTACAGTAAAGATCACTAATAAATATGTATACACCACAAAGTAGCAAAAATAATAATAAGGTTTATTATAGCGAAAAAGCCGAAAAGGTTGATGTAGGTGCAGATCCTACCTATTTTGTTTTGGATCTTGGCTTCAATGAATAAACCGGAGCTTAAAATACATAATTTCTATAATTACAAAACTGTTGACTCACGTCTAGGTCTTAAGCGCTACACTTATTACAAAGAAGCCGGTTAATAAGTCAGGGCTCACAAAGGCGTATTTTTTTGTACTTTTTTAGTGTTTTAGGAGATAGCCGTTGTCAATGATGTAGTTGGAGCCAGTGACACTCTTCGCCTTATCGCTGGCGATGAACAGGATCACGTCCCCGATTTCATCATCTACAGCCATAAACCCGAGAGCGGTGGAGTCAATCAAACCTTGTTTGAACTGGGCAGCGTTTTCAAAGCCATTGTTGGTCAAAAACGCGTTGTCCACTGGTCCAGGGCTGACGGTGTTCACTCTGACTCCCGACGACGCTAGTTCCAAAGCTGCGCAACGCGTGAAGTGGTTCAAAGCAGCCTTCGACACGTAATATGGCAGGAAATCAGGATTCCTGCTCACACTCACGCCTGCTCCGCTGGATATGTTCACCACGTTACCCTTGGTCTTAACCAGGTGAGGCGCCGCCAACATTGTTAGTTGAACCACGGATCGCACGTTGACTTGCATTACCTCGTCGTACGCTTGTAGTACTTTGCCGTTAAGGATGGATCCCTCGGTGAAAAATCCGGCGTTGTTGACTAATACATCTAGCTTGCCAAAGTGCTTTACTGTCCGGGATATTACGGTAGCGACTTCGGCTTCCTTGGACAGATCGGCTTTGACGACGAGAGCCTTCCTGCCGAGTGCCTGAACCTGCTTGGCGACGGCGTCGAGTTTGGCCTGCGTGCGCGCTACGATGGCCACGTCCGCGCCCTCCTTGGCGAACAGCACCGCCGTCGCGGCCCCGATGCCGGAGCTGGCGCCCGTCACTAGCACTACTTTGTTATTAAAACTCATTGTGATTTACAGTGGCAACCTGTTCGAGTAACAGCTTAATGTAGACTAAACTGATTCGGGGTTTTATACTCTTTTTATCATCCTAAGCGTAGATAGATTGTAGATAAACATTAAATATCATTCATTTAATCAAAATCAATTTTCTACAGCCCTTACGAGTAGGTATGTAGACTGTAGTTATTTTGCACAATATTTTGCAATAGGTATGTGTGGATGTACGGATGTATGAATGGATGGATGGATATGTTTAGTATGGATGTCCATACGTTAGGATGCAGGAATGCAGCATGAATTACATGCGTGATTTATGTATGTCGCTATGGATTGATGGATTCGAAGTAAAAAATACTGAAAAGATAGACTAGATACCTATACAATATTTTTAAACTGAAAAATTGTGTAGTTTCCGCGAAATAGACTAATAGAATATCATAAATACGCAATTTTTTTAAAGTTTGTTACTTTTTACGCTAAAGCAATTGGACAGATTTAGAATAGATTAGAGAATTAGATAGACATAGAATTTTGAAAACCTTTTATTTTGAATTACTTATTTTCATTAATTCTACGCGGATGAAGTCACGGTCAGAAGCTATTTTATTAATTGGACACTCGCTCCAATCGGACTATAAGCTTTGTAAATGTCAGTGTGAGCATGTTTGTTAGTGTGGTGCGGACTAACGCTGTTGGAGAATACTGAAGAAGAGAATACTAAATATGTGAGGTTTGAAGCGCCGCTCACTTTTCAAAACAGAAATACTAGGTGCTCAAAGATTTTTATTGTTTCTGTGTAGTGGCCCATCCCGGTGTCTTCAAGTGAAAATGAAGCCGCGAGGCTGTTCTGGTCATTTCCAATGGTTCCAAATTAGTTTTTCCTCATGAGAGTAACTAACCAATCTGCTTCGTCCAGTCTAATCACAAAGTTGTATAAAATCAACCCGTTATTTTTGTTCGTCAGTTTAGTTTGATACTATTTATCCCCTAAAAATATGTAGGACATAGGTCTCATAAATAATGGGATGATTTTCTGTTTAAAGTTGAGGAGTGTTTTCAGTGCCATAAATACTCGTAGGTTATATTATCCGCCGAGCTTTTGTGAATGGCCTGTCTGAAGTTACAAATTTATTGTATTGTATTTATTTAAACGTAAATGATTTTAGCTTGCGGCCAGCGAAACGCCTATAGAAAAAGGTTGAGTACCCCTGCCTTAAACAGACAGGGCGACAGTCCATCCATACACAAGTAGTCACTATCAATTTAATCCATTATCTTCAAGCTCGTCCTTTTTATCTATGTAGTTTATAATACGAGTAAGTATAGCAAGATAAAGTATGCGAATGATAAATAATGCCAACGTCACTACTAATAAATTTCATCATAATGACCAATAATTTTAGCTGTATTTATTTAAACAGACTTTTTGTTTGTCACTGTATTGACGCAGCGTTACTTTCAAAGCACAATAATAATGTAAACCTAAAGTTAATTAAAAAGATAAAAATACACTTTACTCTATCCAAGACGGCGACCGAGCTTAGACGAATCTTAAGTAACAAATGAACAGCGAAAACGTAAAAAAATGATCGAACGAGTGCGGGGTATAGTATACAGCGACTCTCGGGTCCCGGGTGCGCCGCAGCTCTTTCGCTCCCCCAGACCTCGCGCGGTGACCGTGTTCCTTATTATGTAAAAATGTGAACGGAGTCAAGCCGCTTGCAACAGTTAGCATTCAATAAATATCTAGTATTTTTTAATATCTGTAAATGGTACGAAATATGTGTACGTATGAATAGGCAAGTAGTTCATATAAAAGAATATATATTTTGAGGGCATTGATTTTAAATTATCGTTTAATGCATTAGAATCGATGTATGCAATAGTTTTGCTATAAGGAAGTTTGACAAATTGGCAACCTATTTATTACAAAATGTTATGCAATACAATAAACATAACACACGTAACTCATGTGAAAACAATATAGGTAATTCTCGTTATCTGACTTGAAATCCTATGTATTTAAATATATATATGTATGTATATCATGGATCATATCAAATCAATGTCTTTGTTACGATATCTCAAGTCTTCTTTATTACATACTAGCTTCTGCCCGCGACTTCGTCTGCGTAGAATTATACATAAAAACCTTCCTCTTGAATCACTCTATCTATTAAAAAAAACCGCATCAAAATCCGTTGTGTACTTTTAAAGATATAAGCATACATAGGGACATAGGGACATAGGGATATAGGGACAGAGAAAGCGACTTTGTTTTATACTATGTAAGTGATATTACATACTAGCCTTTGTCCGCGACAAGCTCGATGAGGTCGCCAAGCAGACCGAGGAGCTCAGCAGGAAGGCTCTCGTCATCAGAGCGGATCTATCCAAGAAAGCCGAAGTCGCTACCGTGGTGCCTCGTACCGTTGACCATTAGGTACGGCAAGCCAGATATCCTAATCAATAACGCTGCTATAACCTAGAAGGATCTTTACTTAACAGCGAAGCATTACAAGAATAAGATAAAGTAATGCAAGCCAACATGCGAGCACTAATCCAGCTGACAATGTTGGCGGCGCTTCAATTCGTTAAAACAAGGGTAATGTCGTCAACATATCCGACGACGGAGTAGGATCAACTGTGCCGCTATTTCTACCTCGACCGGTAAAGGCGGATGGCACTGCTCTAGGGTTCATGGCTCAGAATGACGAGCTCGGAGATTTAATTCTGTTCCTTGCCAATGACAAGGCGAAGAGTGTGACCGGGTCGAATTACGTCATGGACAACTGGTGGCTTCTGAAGAACTGATTTTTATTTTACCTACAATTTAGGCGAACGATATAAACGAAATGGCCGCCACTTAACATAAATTGCGGACCGTGTCTTTCATCGTGTTAGTATAAAAACATACACTTAATTTAATTAAATACGCAAAGCGCATCCTTATCGGGCCATGGATACCTCGACGAGATACAGATATAGCAATTGGTAATTTTACAATGAGATTACCAAGTTATCAGAAAAGGATTATTTTCAAGTAGTTAGGTAAATGAGATAGCGTAATTTTCGGCACGAGATAGGCATCTAAGTAGTAGTAGTACCAAGCTAAGTAGGCACTTAGCTCGTTCGAAATACCAGCGAAAAAAAATATCATAAAAACCGTAAAGCGCCCCGTAAACGATCAAACTTGTTTGACAAACTTGCTTGTCAAACTTCACGTTTTCATCAAACATAAGCGTAAACGATCAAACCAAATATCAAACAAATTTGTTACAGCGCCCCGCGCAAACGGTCAAACTTGCTTGACAAACTTGTTTGTCAAACTTCTTCTACCGAGATCTTGTTTGACAAACACCATCGTACACGTTCAAACCTGTTTGTCAAACTCGACATCAATCCAGATTTTCATCAAACGCATCAAACACGTAGATTGTTTGACAAACGCCTCAATCACAGCCGTACACGATCAAATTGTTTGATAAACACGTAAAGTTTGACAAACAATTTGATCGTTTACCGGGCGCTTTAAAGGCTGAAGAGTTCTTAGGAGGACATGCGCACCAAAATTTAAATAAATAACTTCGCAACTGCTAGTTAATAATGGCGTGCAGTGGAGTGGTCGCCATGTTAAGGTAGGCAGCGGGAAGGTGATGCAACACAATTTGTACGCGCTGCCTACACTGGCAACCCCCCCCCCCCCCCCTCCCGGCCTTCACGTATGGAAATTAGTCACAAGTACCTATTCGTATTTTTTGTCGTATACCTAGACATTAAGCGCCCCGTAAACGATCAAATTTGTTTGACAAACTTGCTTGTCAAACTTCACGTTTTCATCAAACATAAGCGTAAACGATCAAACCAAATATCAAACAAATTTGTTACAGCGCCCCGCGCAAACGGTCAAACTTGCTTGACAAACTTGTTTGTCAAACTTCTTCTACTGAGATCTTGTTTGACAAACACCGTCGTACACGTTCAAACCTGTTTGTCAAACTCGACATCAATCCAGATTTTCATCAAACGCATCAAACACGTAGATTGTTTGACAAACGCCTCAAACACAGCCGTACACGATCAAATTGTTTGACAAACACGTAAAGTTTGACAAACAATTTGATCGTTTACCGGGCGCTTTAGTAAGTAGATGGTGCTTAAGGGCCTACCACACGCGCAAGTATCACCACAGTTTTACCTGCGCAGGCCGGCTTGTACATGGAACCACAGACTACTACGACATGGAACACCGTGCGTGCGGTTGGTAAAACTGTATCACGCGCCAACCCCATAGCGCGGCTTGCGCGTTTTACGGCTTGTTTGACATTTTGCCTGCGCAAGCCCGACCTGCACGCTCTTGCCTGTGCGCGTGGTTGGCGGTTCAGTGTTCAAGCCGCAGTCGAGGGTAGTTCTCCTGCGGTAAGGTACGTGGTCGTACGGCACAAAGAAGCTGATTTGCATGCATCCTCTCTTAAGTCCTTGAGTGTGACTTGACATGTGAATGTTTTTTTTTCTATTTACCAACCATTTCTTTGTCCACTTTGATCGTTTACGCTTTGACTTTTGCAGTGTTTTCTTTATATTTACTAGCAAGTTTTACCTGCGCAGTTATAACTGTGGTGATACTTGCGTGTGTGGTAGGCCCTTTAGCGAGAATTTGCTTAGTAATTTGAAAAAAACTGATATGTACGAGAAAGATTATTTGAAGAATTTCAGCCTACAACTATCTGCTATGGGTAGTGTAGGGGTATAGCACGCATCACGGAATGATTATAAAGCGTGTTAGCTTCCCGCCCATAGCTTTAATTTTCGGAATTTTGTATGCGTTCTAGTCTCAGCACAGTTTATAAAAAAAAATCTAATGGGATAACCATACAAATAAAATAAAAAATCGAAAATGGAAATTTTCAATGAATAAAAATAACCTTAGTGTTTTATGATTCAGAATATTTTGTGTCTATTTTAGTTTTTACGTGTTAACATGTATTTACAAAACAAAGACATATGAAATTGAATAAGACGAAAAAATTACTGACCTGAGAAGAACACTGAGCATGGTTCTGTTCGAGTCCCGAATATGAGCAGGCCGTAGTTTCACCTCCGAAGGCTCCTGAAGCTCGTTGCCAGTTGACAGTAGGGCCACCTTTAATGTAAATGAAAGCAAAAATATAGCAGATATATATATATATATATAATATAGACAAAATATAGTAGGAAAAGAGTGTAACTTAACTTGAGCCACACGACAGAGCAGAAAGATTTTGAAATTACCAGCCATTAGACAGAGATGTTAGGCCGCGACAGTGTAACGCGCGGACGCTTGCAATCTTTTTCTACCCTCATCCTATGCCGTTTTATTAAAAAAAACCGACTGTCTGCAAAGTCGGTTTACGAACGATAGTTTTACGTGATAACGTCATAAAGAAGCATATTCGAAGTGCTAGCTCAGACGTCACGCGAGAAGATCGTGCCTCTCTATCGCTTGTTTCGCGCTCTCGCTTGCACACTGACATCACTGCAGTGCTATTTCGTGAGTGCAGCCGGCGTTCATCGATTTATAAGACGTTATCACGTCACATTACACAATTGTGGGCTTTGTTATTGTATGCACGTCATCCCTGCCTTTTCTATTTAACTTAATTAACCTAAGAGGTTTAATAAGGTAGAAATTTTACCTTAGGATATCCTTTCACGGTAATATTCTGGTATCCAGCACCAGCTAAGATTCCAATGTGACCCGCATCAAGGACAGATCCTATGGAACAAAAATATGCATAAACTTGTAAAATTCCACAGAAATAGAAATAAAGGAATACATCTATTTACTTAAATTCAACAACAAACAGGTGTCGAAGAGCGCTAAAAGGGCGAAACTTAGCATGACGCCACGGCAAGCCGCTACGCCGCAACGGCGACACGAACTCCAGAGGCAGGAAAAGGGAACGATTACTAAATTTCACGAAACAAGATCACTGTTTCAGCTATACCTACACGTCAATGGCATAAGTCCGACTGATCCAGTATAATGGGCATTACCTACGAACAAGACAAAAGCCAACACAATAATGGTGCCAAGGGCTAACAGTAACATACCTTTTTTCACGAGTTCAGCCCCCATCGGTATGTCGAAGCCGATAGGCCTCACGTCCTGCCCTGGCTGCGGCGCCACTAAGATGTCGATTTCCAGCTCCGTCTGACCGTCTTCCGACGCTGATACCAACTTCGTGTCTTCGACCTGAAATGAAGAAGAAAAAGAAAATAAAAACTTTTTCTTCACGAGATTTGAAGTGCGGTCACCAGAGCGAACGTACTGTTATTTCGTACCTTATACCACTAGGCCAAACGTAGCTTACGAGTGAGCGACGAAATCAACGTACGTATTATTCCGACGAGCAACACTCCATCCGTCTTACGCTTACCCATTCCAAAAGTGCTTAACGTCGCTAAAAAAGTTATCACATCAAAAAAAAACATAGTAATAATACAGTAATTTCATAGTACAACATACCATGGTCCGTATTCAGAGCCGAATTCAGTGTTTTCGTAACGTAATACAGCTGACACAATTTAACTTCTCAGCTGGCAGCGACGATCAGAGGTATGAGAGGTAGCTGACTGGGGCAAGGATTTGAAGCGAGAATGTGGAACGTTGTGCCTGTTTCTAGTTGTAGCTGAGCAGTGCGAGGACGCGTTAAGAGCATGTGTAAAGAGGGTACTTGAGCGATGCGAGAATGCGTAGCGAACCTCTTTTAAACTAAGCGAGCAACACATCCCTAGCAATACATTCCTCGCGACGCATCCTCACACATCACATCACAGCCTTAAGGCCCCAGCAACAACGCCAGCAGTCAAGACGTCTAATTTCTATCGAAACATACTTGCACGACGCAATCAGCGCCGCTGGGGAGCGCCGCGCCGGTGTTGACTCTCGCGCACGAGCCGGGCGAGAGGGGCGCAGTGGGCGCCTCCCCGGCCGTTAGCGCCGCGCGCACCGCTCGCACGCCCGCCCCGTCGCTGCTCAGGCACGCATATCCTAGTCAAGATGATTGCTGTAGTTTACAAACACGCGCCTGCTGCGCCCCCTTTATACACCTGCTTATCAGTGGTGTAATTATTAGGGCAGGACTGGCAAAATGCCACGGGCCCCTAGCTCTTCAGGGCCCCGAAATGGCTTGACCTAGAGCACAGTGGTTATGATGATGCATTTTGCACTTACTTATATCTCGTAAATTTGCCACGGGCCGCAGACATTATAGTTAAGCCACTGCTGCTTATCCTTTATGCATTTCGAAACAATTTTTAGTTCTCATTTAGGCAATAAAGGGGATATTCGGTTCAAATTTCATCCCTATAGATTTAGCATTTTTGCTTGTTGATTGTCAGTCAATCAGGTCAAACAATTGCATAATTAGGTCTCTCAGAATTTTTCTGGAATATTTTTACAGGTGGTTGGGTTAGATGTTAAGTTTTTGTAATGTTCTCTTCTGCAACAGATTTATCAGTATTTTTTTCGTCTTCCTAACGATCTTTGTGACATTACAGTAAATACAGTATAAAGACATTCCATGGAATGGGTATGCTGCATAAGAACTTCCCAGAGGCTTGAAAAAAATTGGTCAAACCTTTCTCGAGTTTTGTGCCAAGCCACAAATTTAGTGCATCATTTTTATTTATACACATAGATTAAAAATTTAATGCCTAGTCATAATACATGACTTCACTAGATAAGATATAAATAGTTATCTTGCCAATATCACAGCCATTTTGCTAATAACTGGCCAAAAATTGCTGTGATTCTATCACACACAAGATAAGCTAAAAAAGATAACTAAAATTTAAATTGCTAATTGGATTTAAAACTGCATTACAACTGTTGATATTTGTTGTAAATGCATTGAAAAGCAGAACTGACCCAATATACTTCTACTATAATTCAATATTTACCATCTTTAACTGATGCAGGAAATGGAGGCATAGGTTCCTTGGTAAACAGAGACTCTGCTACCACCCTGCCTAGTGCCTCTGTGATGGGTATGATCTCCAAATACTCCTCCCACTGCTGCATCACTTCATCAACAGTTCTGAAAGCCTCTTCCATCTCTAACATTGGGAACGGGGACTCTCTCGGTCGGAACGCAACTTTAGTCATATCTACGTTGCTAGGACCGTGGTGTTGGCAAGTTGGAAACATCATTGAGTCGTGCATAGTTCTTACTGCATTCAATTCATTATTTATCAGAGCTAGAGCATGATTTAAAACAGGCTTGACTACTTCAAAACATTCAGTAACTGCTTTCTTACTGCCTGGAAAGTTAATAATTAAGGTTTTATGTCTTATTCCTGCGACAGCTCTTGACAACATTGCCATTGGGGTCTTTTGTAAGCTAGCTGTTGTCAGGGCTACTGTAATAGCTGGAGCTTCTCGATGGATCACTGCTCTTGTTGCTTCAGGAGTCACATCCCTGGAACTGAACCCGGTGCCTCCCGTTGACAGAACGAGATTAACATTGGCCTCATCACAAAAGTATTTAAGCTCCTTCTCAATGATTTCTCTCTCATCCGGTATGATGATTTTGTGTAGGTTGGCATTAGGAAACAGTTCTCTTGCAAAACGGGTCAAAGTTGGCCCAGATGTATCTTTAGAGTTGTCTTTGAAGCATGAGTCGCTGATGGTTAAAACTGCCACGGCTTTCACCATTTTCACCTCTATAATAGAAACATAAAATAAAACTTGTTTTAATATTAGCGCCTCACAAAGTGAAGTTGGAGAAACTCTGCAGCGATTTTAATTCCTGTGCGTTATATTTCAAAAAAGGGTAGTGTAGTTCTAACTTGTAGAAAGTTACGAGACCCAGTTTCAATAAAAACAAAGAACATACACTTTCAATATTGTAGTACAATAAAAGGAACAAGATGGGAGAGTTTCTCAATTCAATGCCACTATATTGTTATCTGTATCATCAATATTCATTACAAACAGAATTTGCAACAAGTCGGTACTTACGTTACGCGCCGATGGCCAAGCTATACCTAATAAAGTACATGCAATATGTAATACTTAATACGTTAATATAGACTTGTGAATGACTCTATCGCGCAAAGATTAGTAGAATTACATCACAACAGTATACAAATAAAGATAACGATTATTATAATTAAAATCAAACACTGCCGCGTAACCTTGAAAGGCCTCAATAAATAGCCGACGATCCGGCAATGTGACATGAAAGAATGTGACAGTGACAGCGGACAATTGTCAAAAGAGTCAGCTGATATTTGTATCTGTATTGTAAACTATTTGAGTAAAGTATAAAAACATTCAAACTTGCCGTAAAGTTACATGAAGGTTTTATGCAAGGTTTGTCCGCATTACTGCTGTAGGGTCTATCTATTAAATTTTTAGAATTTAGTATCAGTTTGAATTGCTTACAAACTCTACCACACATTACCCACGTGGGAGGTGATTCTCTGTAATAAAAACACCTGCGATGTTATAGCTACTCTTGGCATTATACCAAACCAAGAGTCTATTGTTGTTAGCTGTGCATTGACCGATTGACGTGACACGTAATTCCGTATCAGACTTACGAGAGAACGGGTCAAGTTATGGTTGCCTGCCAGGCTCAGCGATCACTATGTCTTTTCAATTTTAATCCCCTTGCAAAGATTTTATGTATGTACTTGGTTTGTAAATGTAAATCCAATGGCAAAGCAAATAAATTAGGTACCATCAACTAAAAGTTTTTTTTTTAATCAGTAACAGGATGTAATTAAAAATGAATTAATTATTTGCAAATATATATTTCAACACGACACATAATTAAAAAATCTTAGGCACTTCACTCTGATAATCAAATCACATTACTTAGGAATCTTATGTACATGATACTAAAGTTCGGTATTTGTCGACAAATCGTTTAATGAGTTCGCGATCGAGAGCCAGCGAGGGGCAAAGGTCCATCAAACGTTTAAGAGGCCCGTATCTCTGCAAGGCAGATGAGTTCCCGACCACTAAGAGCTTGTGCTTGGCCCGGGTCACTCCAACCGCTAAGCGACGCTGGTCGTTCAGTACTTCGCCCTCCTGAAAATAACAAGTTAATTATTAAATACTACAATACATATAACAATACTATTCAACAAGGGTGAAGCTTTATTACTGAAATCAATTTTATTTATCCTAAATAATATCTGGAATACTTTAGCAGCTGGTTAGGTTTTAAGCAAACACCCCTGTATATACAGGGTAATTTTTTAATAGGTGCACAAATTTTAGTATTTGCTTCGCTATTGTTAATCAATAACACATGTTGTGTTATTTTTACTCTAGCTTAAAAAATACTAGAGATATTGCCGATTTAATGATTCCACTAACTTAACGATATTCATGGACACTCTAATGCGGGAGCGAGAGAGGCGTGTTGTTTGACAAAGTCAATTTCGAATATCAACTCCTCGGCTGTTATAAAGTTGCCGTAGCAACGTCAGCCCCATTGGTCGGCAGAGTTCGACCAAAGTCGTGATGGCCGAGTTTTCCCGATGTCATCCTAGACGTCAACCTCCAAAGAAATCGCGGTCAGCCATTGGTTAACCATTTTTGTTATAACGTAACTGTAGCAACGTCAGCCTCATTGGCCAGTAGAGTTCGGCAAAAGTCGTGGTCGCCGAGTTGTCCCGGTGTCATCCTCGACGTCAACTTCCAAAGAAATCGCGGTCAGCCATTGGTTAACCATCTTTGTTATAACGTAACCGTAGCAACGTCAGCCTCATTGGTCAGCAGAGTTCGGCAAGTCGTAGTTGCCGGCCGAGTCATCCCGAAGCACTCCTCGCACGAGTCCGGACCCTTGGCTGGCATAGACGGCCAAGTTGCGAACAACGGCAATTAACTCAATATTTCCGTGTGGGGACTGTACATAACTTATGTTGCATTCATAATTTGTTTGAAATAATAACTAGCAGCGAAATAAATTATTAAAATTTATTTAAAAGATATAAATACAAAACTAAACATACTTTAACAATTGCTCAAAATGACCTCCGTTATTTTCTAAGCAAAGCTGTGCACGCTTTAGCAAGTTGCTTTTTAGTTTGTCTAAAATACGAGTGTCGTTTCTAATAGCATCGAACGCTGTCATAATTTTCAATTTAAAATCGTCGAAACTTTGTGCTTCTTCAACGTACACTCGTCGTTTGACTTCACCCCATAAGAAAAAGTCACAAGGCGTGAGGTCCGGGCTCCTGGCTGGCCAAGGCACCTGAGGTGCTCCACGCCCTATCCAGTTGTCTCCGTATTCGCTATTTAGGTAGTTTGGCACTGTTGTCGCGTAGTGGGGTGGAGCACCGTCGTGCTGGTAGTAACAATCTCGTAGGCTAGCGGCACATCTTCCATCAATTCGCTTACTACGCCTTTGGAACATTTCCAGGCAGGTTCCTCCGGTCAGTCGGCCTTCGATAAAATAGGTTCTTATCTAATATTTTATTCCCAATAATGCCTGACCACACGTTGACACTAAACCTTACTTGGTGATGATTAGAATATTCGTAAAAATCGCGTGAGATTTTGTTCCAGTTGAAAACAATTGTCTTAACTGCAAAAATTGTAGTGACATGACGCTGTCAGCTGAAGTTTCGCTATTCGAAAAAAACTAGTTTATTTATAAAAAAGGTTCTTACTGTTGAGGTTTCAAAAAAGATTTTCTAGTGAGACTTGGTGTCCACACGAGAAGGTAAAAGTAGGATAATTAACAAAAAAAAATTTTTTTTTAATGAGCTGATTTAACTGTCTTAATATATTATATTAACGATACAAAATCACATGTTAAAATTTGTGCACTGATAAAAAAATTACCCTGTATATGTGTTTGAGATTTTTTTTAAATTGTGGCTGACATAATGTTTCCTTACTTCGATCGATGTTCAGATGTTCTTGTACAGCGTCAAGGGGGCGACTTAATTTTTAATCCAAAATTATGATGAAAACCTTTATGGAGTATCAAAGAAAACTAACCCACTATAATTTGGCGGCCTATTTGCAAAATAAACTTTCGATTGTGATATTTTGACAAGCAGTGGGACACCGTGCCTTTAGAAAAAAATCTTCACGTTTTACCAACCTTTACTTTTTTATCATTGACGGTATCATCGTGTTTCACGCATGAGTAGATGATGACGGGCTTGTCCCGCCCCTGGAACTGGTCTACCGTGCTGACCTCTACCACGCGGTTCGACAAGGCCCTGCGCAAGAGTGCCACTTGGTCGCGGAACGGAGATATCACGCCTATGTCTGACGCAAGAACGCCACCCTGTATAAAAAATATGACATCAAAGACAGCAGAATTATTAGTTGCATCCTACTAATATTAAAAATGTGAAAGCTACTTTCTCTTTTATGCCAAAAAGGCTGAACATATCTCGTTGAAATTAGCCACAGAGACAAATTAATTATGGAATAACACATAGGCTACTTTTTATCCCAGAAAATTGCCAGATTCCCGCGTGATAGCGATAAAGGAATCTTTTGCAGACGAAGTTCATAAATAAATGCTTTTACTTTGATGGCTAAACCCTGAACTTACTCAATCGATTGTAAAAAATCTTTAACTTTTTTTATACAAGAAAGGCAAACGGGCAAGAACTGATAGAATAGATAGAACAATACTTTACCCATTAAAATATTAACATGGGTTTTTAACACATATTTAGCAGCTTTACTTATGCAAGTCGATTTTACAACAAACTACCGTCAGAGCAGTTTTTTTTAAATCTTAAACTTATTCCAAAACTTACCTCTGTTAAAGCTTCCACCAATGCTAAAACGATGCAAGCCTCATCCGGATTCGCACACGTTTTGCTAGTTTCCAGTTTGTCCATCGCTTTCATGTCAAGGAACAAGGCAGCATTTTCGGCCTCTGAACTGCAGGCTTTCAGTAACCATGGCTCCGTCGTATAATGGGTTAATTTCTAAAAGCACAGTATTAAACTTTCATTACCATTTACCATTCAATTTGTAAAGTCGTAAAAAACTGGTTGGCTAAATCTTCTTAAGGCCCGACCTAGTACTCGGTTCGGTCTCGGCCAAAAAGCGCCGCAACTATAGATATTACCTCCTTGTTAATTTTCAATCTGGCCAGAGCGATCTTGTCATCAGCACACTTCAGTCTATCGTTATACGCGACTTTGTTGGCCAAATCGGCAAGGACCTGGTTCATTCGGTACTGCAACTGCAGAGTCGATGTCGCTTCGTCGGTCATCAGCCTGTGGAACAAGCTCACCTCCATTCCTAGTCGCCTGAAAAATAAATAAAATAAAATTTAAATTTGCTTTTTATGCATTCACACAACCGACCCTGATAAAATTTGGTATGAAGATAGAGACCTTGGGAGTAAAAACTATAGTTCCCACTTCCCCCCAAATTCTCCGCAGACAAAATCGGCCGGTTTTAAGCTTATAATTCGAATCTGAGCTTGCACATTTGAGTTTTTCGGAATTCGTGTCCTATTGGGAAGTTATAGGGGTCATGTTGTCGATTTACCTTGCAGCCCGGCTTCTGACTACGGGAGGCAATTGTTCCGGGTCTCCTACGAGGACGAACCGATTTGCAGCGAACAAAGGGCGCAGCACGGTGCACTGCAAAACCTGTGTCATTTAAATAAAAGATACAAACTGATTAGTAGCCTGTGGAAAAAACTGTCGTTTAACCCGGTTTACGTACTTTAACTTTATATGCACTATCACGATTAAGTAGATAATATGTCATAGCTTTTGATTTAATCTAGCACACGCGATAGCTTATAACCTTGATTAACAAATGGGATACTTTTCATCCCTGAAAATTGTATGTTCCGCGGGAAAACGATATTGATATTAGAATAAAATAATAACAGAGTCCCAGCGGTAGGATACCTATCCAGCCTAATAATAATAATATTGTATAAATGTAATCTAAGATAATCTAATAAGAATACGTAATATTAGTTTACCTGCGTTGCCTCATCCACTATGCAGATATCAAAGGTCGTGCGAGCCAGCATGGCGTGCGCTGCGCCCAAACAGGTCACACCCACTACTTCCTGCAAAAAAACATACATTTAATCGATTGAAAATAAGCCATAACATATCTATATAGGTCGGTTCAGTACCTTACGCGTGAAAGCGTAACAAACAAGCGCACATTCGCATTTATAATATTAAGTTAGGATTTTAAGCTGGAGTCAGTTTTAAATTAGCTATGAGCATATAGGTACTCAAGAATTGCGACACCTGTCATGTTCACTACGCCTTTCCACTCTCTAATATCCCGTGGTGCATAGAACGTACCATAGAATTATAGAGTTGTTCTAGCTGCAGCGGTGTCTTGCAGCTGGCAGTGAGTTGATGCTCACACCTGGGCAGCAACACGGGGGCCACGCGTGATGCTGAGCCCAGACGCATCACTCGCAGGCTCTCTGGCAATCTAGGATATTCAAAGAGTGAAATAGATAGATCGAGTTGATTTACTTACCTATAAAAACGCCAGTTCGTTGAGTACTATCCAAGATTGGCATGAACAAACAGACAAAAAAAATATCGAAAAATAATCAAAATATCCATGATTATGTTTAAGATAAAGACGGAATTATAACTAAGAACAAAGCTTCCTTATAAATCTAAGTTAACAACACATGTGCCTGAACTAGGAAATCCTGTAATCCTGTAGGCGTATAAGAGCTAAAAAAATGGTTTTTAAGTAAATAAACAATCTCCAGGGAAAATTAAATAAAAAGATATAATTAACAAAAATTAAAAAAAAACGATTAAATTAAAACTATGATATTATGTTATAAAATCTTAAAAATTAAAATCCAATAAAAAGAAAGGTTACAAACATTATCTACTTCACAACTAATAATAAATTCTCTGTATATTCGTATGTCATAGTTTGAAGTGATTCCAGGAGAATTTTCTTGCATTTATTGAAATTGTGGGGATAAATGGGCGAAATTGCATTTATCCAATTATAATTGATAACCCGAGCAGTTACTTACAGATTGTTTTTCTCTACTGCTTTGTTACAATGTAGTGCGTACATGTGCCTATCCACAATCACGCTAAATGTGGCCTTTAAGGTATTTCTTCTTACCTGCACAAAACAGTATCGACGGCTGAATGCGTATGCGCCGTCACCAGAACACGCTGCTTCAGCGCGACCAGCATTTGTATTAGAACGCTTATTGTTTGGGTTTTACCTTGAACAACCACCAAAAGCTTAACAAAATACATTAAAAAAGTATGTGATCATGTTAAGCTATAGTTCAAAACGGTGAATCTACGAGTTGTGGCATAGTTTAATTGATATACTCGTACATACCAGTTCCAGGCAGACCCTGCAACAGCGCATAATCCTTGGCAGCCAGGGCTCTGAGCACGGCGCGCTGCTGCTGTATGTTCAACGACTTCATGAGTTTGGTTCCCATTCGTCCTACTTCGCGAGGAAGCTTCTTTTCAAACTGAGGGCACTCTTTGTCTATTATTACTCTGTAATCATTTACCATTTTTAAAAATAAACGACATAAGCTCAGGAGTTTCAGAACGAAATACCGCAGCTTCAATTACTATGGTATATTCTTCGATCAATAATATCAAGATGACGGGTGTTGGCTCTAGCCGTTTCGGCAATAACTCACTTGTGGAATGAGCTCTTATTTTGAATAGTTCTTGACAGTTGACACTAATATTGTATCGTGACGAAAGGTCGTAACAGTAATATTCTGTTTGGGGGGGAAATGTGTCTCTTTTACAAGAACAATGGAAGTTATTAGGTTGGGTATCAAACTGGTGCAGACTTTGTTGTATCATTTAAGTATATTCAAACATACATACATAATGTACTAGTTGCTTCTCTTTCCGCGCAGATGGTAAAAGCCCGTCGAAGGATTGGGCGAAGATCTTAGCTTAGGAATCATGTTATAGGCGATGTGGCTAGCAACCCATCACTATTTTGATTACCCTTTCCATCCATACACCCACAATAATGATGAACGTGGTCTTTGATGATATGTTCACGCTTTAGCATTTGGAACTCATCTCAATATGTATGTGAATAGTATTCAGTATTGGTCGAAGTAAACAATCATCTAAATATAATCATAATAACTTACTTTCTTAGTCTTTGCGCTCTATCGCTGTCTTCTAACAGAACCCCCAAGTTGGTTAAGTTCTGAACCGTCGTTGCATAAGACTCGTAAGTGTCGATATGAAAATGTGTATCTTTATCTAGCCGAGAACTCAAGTCCCTGTAAAACATAATAATCAGATGATAATAGGATAAATATTAATCTTTTAAAAGCTTTTTCTTAGTTGGCTTTTTGTCGTGCTAGTATTGAATGTGTGGCTCAAATCTTGCAAATGAAATTTAACTTAGGTTCAAATAAAAAAGTGAACAGATACTTTTATAAGTAGTGACAGAAGAAAATTAAATATGTACCTTTCCAAAAGAATTTGCATTTCGTTGCCTTTAGCACTGGTAATGACACCTGCAGCGATCCAAGGTCTGTCTTTTATGCTCACTATTGAGTAATCGCCTTCTTGCGGCCCTTTGTTTTTGTTAACAAAATGCTCATCTATGACAATAATTAAAACAAATCATTTACAATAAGTAAAATATATACATATTAATATCCAAGTAAAGGAAAATATTACCTTGATTTAAACTTTGTCTTTGGAATTTATGTGTAAACCTGTCACCAGATTGTACAACTGATATTAATTTCAAATAAGCAGCGCAAGTCCCACGTTTGGCTCTGAAATATAAAGTTTTTTCTACAGTTAACTTAACATGTGCTAGTTCTGCAATAAACAGTGTTAACGATCGACTATAAGGTCTAGGTCAAAAAGACTAAATACACGCTAACTCCTATTTTCGTTACATTAGATTTTGATCCTAAATCGCATTCAACATCTCTTTTCATAAAGCTGTGAATATGCCAAAAGGAAGATGTGTATGTGATTGTGATAGCGCGTACATTAGTCCTACTATCCACGGAGTCATAGCAATAGTCGCCCATTGTTCAGTTCGTCACCAACAGTGGCTTCCAACGATAAGGCTAAAGGTCAGTGACCTACCTACCTCATCTCAGCACTGTCAGTCCACAAAGCGTGCAGCGGCGCCGCAGCCATCTGTCCACTCTCCTCCATCCGGAGAAGAGCGGTCCACTGCAGGAAATACTTGATATGTTCCTCTGATAAGTGACCCAGGGCTTCCTGACGCAGCTTCGCCAACGGGTGGTTGTCAGTCACTTTAGGACCGTTTGTGTGCCTTTGGAAGTAAATAAATAGTTCGAAGTTGGCTTGGCTATAGTAAAGTAAGTACTTAGTAGGTAGTAATGCTCACAAAAAACAAAACACGATCACTATGATTTGCTTTTTTTTTATGAATAGCTTGCCAAACTAACAAGTAGGTCACACAAGTGAGCAATACCACTCATGTGCTAGTTGAATCAGCACTAGAGGATTACCGATGCGTTGCCTGCTTAGAGGGCTAATGTAACTTTATGTGACAGTGATTTCATAAGCTGTCAAACCCTCCACGCAGAAACTCAACTGCAAGCTTCGCTGATTGACAGAAGGATTAGCGAGAAAGATGGCGGAAGCGTTCGGATGGGTCTTGCACAAGGTGCTACTATGGTCCTACCACCCAGATAAAAATGGGATAAGCTAGTCAGAATTGATATTTCCTTTTTAAACTGTATAAATTCTGTACTAGAGTCGAAAACACCTCTTCAAAAGAGTTCAAAGAAACGAGGAACTAATTATTATACATATTCAACATATACTTACCAGAGATGCAAGGAGCACACAGTGAGGTAGGGACACTTGGCGCACGCGTTGTGATGATGTACAGGTTCTGGTAACTCTTGCTGCAGTAGCCGAGATGCCTCCTCGATGTCTGGCAGCTGCTCTGCGAAAGTTAACTAGCAGGTAGGCTTAATTTATTCCATGTAATAAATGGCACAACTGCAGGCCCTAGGGTAGGGTAGGGCAGATAGAACGAGAGGAGTGGTCACTATACATAGATGCCCGTGGGAAGAATCGAAAAAATCAAGCAGCGAGAGGCGTAGAAAACAAACTAGGGGCACGACCAAGGAATTGAGTTGGTAGAAAATGTGGACCAAAAAGCGCCGAAAGGCAACCTCGCTTTATTTTGACAAAGGAGTAAGACCGGCGCTGTTACAACTGGATTAACGATCCCGGTAACCAGTGACGTACATATATGTTCTTAGTTATACCTGGGTCAGGAGCATCGGGGCCACTGGCCAGATACTGCACCAGCTGGTTGCGCAGCATCATCAGATCGCGTCTCTCGGGGTACCCGCAGCTCACTTCCCTCAGATCCACTCGCTCTCTACAAATATTCTAAAGTTGTAGTGATATACTCCACTAAAAGTATCAGACAAAAATAATGAACGATTAAGGGCCAATTTTAAGAGTTACTATCAAATGAATCAAGAATTTTACTTCTTGATTATTTATATTTATTTTTACGATTAGGAACCATTTCCGGCCATAGCTAAACTTTTCAGATTTCTAATTTGAATTTTCTAGTCTTTACATTAGTGTGTTCATATCTAGGGCCCACGAGCTTACGCGGATATTAATAACAGATCGTTAATTACAAAAGCATCCACTGCCAGATAAGCTGGTTTTTCTTTCGGGGATCAATGGCGATGATTGTCGGGTAATGTAGAGGGTCCGGCATAGGAACTTGAGAAAAAGAACACAATATATAAACATGAATTTTACTTGAGATACAGCAGCAGACCGCGGCGCGCCTCGCTGGCGGGGTCCCGTCGATGCTGCAGGCTCAGCATCATGCCGTAGAGGACCAGCTGTCCCCGGTGCTCCGCCGACGCGGAGGCGCGACCGCTTTTAAGCTCCAACGGCACTATAGCAGTCTCGCGACCTGCAGATTATCGTGAACGTTGGTGGGCAACGTTAATTCACATTATATCTCTCTCTTTCTCTGTTTGTCTTTGTTATATGTATGTACATCTATTCCCGGGTGGATTTTCTGGCAAGCCCAGAGCAATTGTGTAAAGGGTTGCAACAAGCTGGGTTGTCATCACAAGTTGCGACACAACTTCAAGTATTTTAAGCAAATAGGGAAATGACTGTTTTAAAATAAACCATACCTTTCCGCGCATGTATGGTGACTTGTAAAGTGGCGTCGATCTTGCCCTTCAGGCCCAGCTCAGGGCAGCACACATTCTCCTCTATATCTAACACCTTATCTATGTTTCCACACCATCTATCCTTTTGGCCCTACAATATTAAAAATTACATTAAACATTTACTAATAACATACATTCTTACATATAAAGATTAATCACGTCTTGTCTCGTCGTATTTCACAGTATTTATTTTTATATTTTAGACTCTAATTTAGAGCCTTTGCACACTACATATTTTCAAGGCGTTTCTGGCGCGCGATAGACAACTCACATCAAACGAGATCAATAAGATTCAGTCACCTTTGTAACAACTGAAGTCCTAAAGGTACTAGAAAGCAGACAATATAGACGCAATATTAGGTATTCAGGCTTTTAGCTTTACCTTATTTGTAGGTGGCTTATCCGACATATAAATCTGCATGAATTCAGCTAGCGGTG
Source organism: Pandemis corylana (assembly GCA_949127965.1). Taxonomy (NCBI): domain Eukaryota; kingdom Metazoa; phylum Arthropoda; class Insecta; order Lepidoptera; family Tortricidae; genus Pandemis; species Pandemis corylana. The sequence goes on along the minus strand of OX421864.1, from coordinate 7,324,916 downwards.
ATATGTACAATTGCATATTAGAGCAGGCCTCCTCTTCCGACAAACCGGCGTCATACAAACTCTGGATGGATTCTTTCAGTATTTTATCAGCCTCTATTCGTAGCAAATCGACAGTTTTTATATTTTGCGTGAGAGCTTTTTGCACCAATTCGTGAACTAGAATTCCGATCGTCATCTGAAACCAGTAAATGATGGTTACATACATAAATACATAAATTACATCTGTGTCCCTTACGGGGTAGACAGTGCCTAAGGTAACAATATCTAAAGGCCACGTTTAGCATGATTGTGGGTGTATAGATGGAAAGTGGAATCATGATAGTGATGGGTTGCTAGCCGTATCGCCTATAACACGATTCCTAAGATTTTCACCCATCAAAAAATAAAAATTCCTTACAGCAGCATTAGCAGAATCAATGCCTCTCCACCTCTCTTGCAAGACAGCCTTCCGCTTGCAGAATACTCCGGCAACAACACTGGTGGAGGACACGAGGCGGTCTGGACGCAGCACTATGAGCCCTGAGCTGTTAGTCACACTGAAACGACCCGAGGAGTCTCTTGGAGCTAGAATGCTGAGAGTGTCACCAGGTTGGAAGGGCGTGTCTAACCTGAAGAATGAACATAAAGCGCAATCTACATATACTGTCAAGCAAAAATATTGAGTCACTTTTCATACAACTGTGTATGGGAAGTGATCCCTTATTTATGCTAGTAAGTATATTCACATTATTTTACATGCAGTACCTTGAAAATTATAGAGAAATGTGTAGCATAGCAAAGAAAAAAACACCAGATGTGTTTTAATTATAGTATCTAGTATAAGTGAAAAACTTAAGTAAATAACCTGTTGTATGTGTGAGTAATGTGTGCAAATAGACAATTGATGTTCCAAATTAGAAAAATGACTTAAGTCCCATATCAGCTCTGTACACTACTACATACAACAGGTCATTTACTTAAGTTTTTCTCCTATAGTTAGGACTTAGGACCTAACTATAGGTACCTATACCTATGTAGGTAACTGTAATTAGGGTTTCTCTGTACAAGTCTGTCAAATTTCTGAACTCCTGATATCTAAAATTAATAATCAGAGATGATATCACATGTATCTGTAAGATACAAAAACAGGAATTTATCAGGCAGTTGCGAAACAGACCCTAAGCCTTAAAGCCAGACAGTAAATTCCTTGTTAATATGTACTAAAGTTCAGTCCAGTCCATGGACTAACATCAATTTTTTTTTTTTTTTTTTTTTATTTAATATCCAATGTGTACATATGAGTGCTTTTAAAAAATAAATAATTACATAACTGCCCAAAAACATCAGAACCTGTATGATTTTTTCAGGCATTGATAATGTGTATTAATATTTTTATCAGTTTTTATTACTAGGGATGTTATGGATGTTTGATTCAAGTTCCCACATAAATATTGCTTTTACAGCAATATCCAAAAAACTTTAGTATGTATTACATTCCCTAATTTAAATTCCTTACCATATCCCATCCACTAAACAAGAGCCTCTGTTATTTATGGAATTCTTAAGTCTCAGTTCCAGTCTGTTGGGCTGGCTGGTTACAGATTCTATTTCACAGCGCTGCATTGTGCTCAAGTCTATATCTTCTGAAATGTCCTAAAATACAAGATAGGATAGAGTAGTTTTGTAAATAAAAATAAAACTGTCTCCAAATAAAAACCAAAACAGAACTGTTGAAACTGATATAGGACCAGTCTAAAAGCATAATCTTTGAAGTAAAAAATATATATATTTTTAAGTCTTTTTTAAGTTATAATTGTGGCTTAGAATTATTAGTGTTTTGTCCTTTACCCTATACCTGGACTAGTGCAATGATAAATTCAAAAATGTTTTTTTTATTCTGATACAAACCTCATTCATATCTTCTGCCCAGTCATCACCAAACATACAATCAGCTTCTTGATCACTAAATTCTAGAACTTTTGCCCATTTTCTTGGGGATTTATTTATCTTTAGAGGAGACTTCTTCAATTTCACTGAACTGCTCTTTTTAGGAGTACCTGCAAAATGAATTATTTCATTTAAATGCCAATTGAGTGCAGGCAAATATTAAAGACAAACTTAAGTTATGCAAGGAGGGAAATGTTCAAATATTGTTTCCTACAGACATGTCTGTTTTGAAGAACATGGAATTAGGAGAGTAGGTACTTAAACTAATTAGTCTTACCATTTATAAGTTTAGTGGGTGTCTTAATTATTTCAATACTATCTTCATCATTAAAGTCATAAAAATTTGGAGAAAATTTTCCTTGGCATTGGATTATGTCATGATTTTTAGTTTCGATTTCATCATCATCATCAAGGATATTCAAAGTATCTTCGTTTATATTAGAAACTACACAAGGCACTAAAGGAGACCTGTCTTTATTTGGGCTACTATTGTTTCTATTAACACCATTATTTCCATTGATTTCTACATCATCCGGGATTAAGAGACTATCAAAGTCATACAGTATCTTGTCTTTTTTAAAGCCATTTTCTTTGCCAGGAGATTTAGTGAATGATTCACAATGAACACTATTTTTGGGGGAAGATTTTTTAACACCATTTTGACTTTCACATTTCAGCTTTTTATTAGTATCTTTTTTAACGCTAATACATGATTCGAGCGACTTAGGCGCATCATTACAAAGTGGAGAGGTTGCTTTTCTCTTCACTGGTTTATCGTCACATTTTTTTGTAGGCACAATAGTTTTCTCTGGCGATTTTTGAGAACTATTGACATTCGTAGTTCTAAAGAACTGTGTTATTGATTTCTGATTCTTCGGCGGCCCAGCTTGACCCTGCAATTGATTTTAAACTTTTAAACTGGGCTTGCATACAAACTCAACTGTTGGTTTGTTTATAAGATTGTAATAGCAGCTAACCTTTTTGAGGCTTAGAGATTTAGGCGGCATAACAGAATATTGACATCAAGAAACCAATCAAAACATAACATTAGAATTAAATGCACAATAAATAAACACAAACAAGATGATCGGAGATTTAAACCAGAAACAGAAACGTCACTAATATCTAATCTCTTGTCATATAACCCGCGAAAAAAAGTGACGTTTGATGAAATGTTACTTGTAGTTGAAACGCAAAATTCCACAACAAAATAAAATATTTTTCATTTGATGTCATTTGAATTTCAGCGCATTTAGCGGGCGTGAAAAAGTAGCCGAAAATAATGTACAGGGTAAATTAAGACCACCTGCTCTATGACATAGAGAAGAAAGCAGTAAATAAGAACGAAAAATGTAATGCAATGTTTCTGATCTGACACACCTAGTCAAATTGCCTAGCATACCCATACTCATACTCATTTATTCGTAATAATTATAGTTATTACATGTCATTTTTATCATTATTTTATGTCATTTCATGTCAAGAACAACTCACACTTAGGTCAATATGGTCACAATATTAGGTTGAAGTTAATCAGAGTTACAAGTTTTTTTAACGTTCTCAATTTTCCAACATGTCCTTGATAATACCTCAAAAATTGAGGTAGATTGCAAGTTGGCAACTTTTATTGCGTTTTGATATCGCACCATACTTTTAATGAAATGCTATTTTAAAAACTTTTGTCAAGTAATTGTGAAAGTAATATTTTTTACGAGATTTTTTTTATGTATATTAGTTAAAAAGAAATGATGTGGCCCAATACCAAAGCATAACACTCAATATGAGGCAATTTTATTTTCGACAATAAATTCTGGCTTTATAGCCAACAGCTGTCACTTGTCAGTAGAAGAGTGTTTTGAATTAGGTTAGAGCTCGTGGGTATTGCTTATTTACCATCTATTTATTAAATTAGTTGCAGATTGCTACTGTAAAAATGTCACGAAGGCCAGAATTTCAAGCACCACCGGAAATCGTAAGCTTTAGTTTTTCCCCGTAAGCTGATTGCATTTTATCAAAATACCATGATTTGTTCCAAAAAATACTTAAATAACATATCCTTCCTTTCAGTTTTATAATGAGGCCGAAGCTAGAAAATATACCCAAAAGTAAGTTTTATTGTTATAAAAATAAAACATGAGATTCTTCATATATGGTACGTAAAGAGAGTCAATACCTGTTTAATATTTTTTCCTGTTCATTTTTAGTTCACGTATTATAAACATTCAAGCTGAAATGACAGAGAGATGTCTGGAGCTGCTGTTACTGCCAGAAGATACTCCATGCTTACTCCTGGATATTGGCTGCGGCTCAGGACTTTCGGGATCAGTGCTGGAAGAAAATGGCCACATGTGGATTGGCATGGATATATCTAATTCTATGCTTGGTATGATATTAAATAATACTCATATGTGTAATTTTCAGTATTTACAGGAGATTCTACAGGTTATAATCAAATTTACCTTAGAACAACATAGCTCAACCATCTGGACTGTGTAATGTTTTTGTTACTAAATGAATCCTAAATATCTCTTTAGTAAAATGTCTGAATCTAAGAATGTTATGATTTAAAATATTCTAGTAGAGAAAGCTCTTTATCTTAGATTTTAATACCTAATAGACATAACAACATTTGTATCTCAAAATGTCTTTCAAGAGGAATAATTAATAAATGACACAACATTAACCTTCATAGACCTGGATGTTTCGCTAAAGAGACATTTAACATTCATGTCTATATAGTAACAAAGAGATTACACAATCCAGACATCTGATAGTAAATCGATTTTACGTAGTAAATTTTTGTCTCAGTTGTATTTTATCACTATTTTTACTTAATCTTAATTATTTTTCAGAGGTAGCTCTAGAGCGTGAAACGGAAGGTGACCTGGTCCTCAGTGACATGGGTGAAGGTGTTCCATTCAGAGCTGGCTGCTTTGATGGAGCTGTGTCTGTCTCGGCTATCCAGTGGCTGTTCAATGCCGACAAGAAGTCACACCAGCCTGTGAAGAGGCTGTACAAGTTCTTTAGCACATTATATGCATCACTGGTATGTGTGAGATTTGGGTATTACAGTTTTTTTTGTGACAATATGGGTTGCTACATAATGTTAGATCATTTTTGCTTGTAGTATTGTTCCATCTGCATTCATATCCAAAGGTTTCATAAATATAAAATTGACAAATCCTTGCTCTTTATGTACAACTTATTAGATAAATAAATAGTTATTATTTTCAATGAATAATTTGCCCAGGTCCATGTTTTAAAGGTCCTTAAAATTAATGGGTTGAATTAAACTTTTTCTTTCAGTCTAGATCAGCTAGAGCTGTATTTCAGTTCTACCCTCAAAATGAGACTCAGCTAGAACTACTCACATCTCAAGCCATGAAGGCCGGTTTCTATGGAGGTGTTGTTATAGATTACCCAAATTCAACAAAGGCTAAGAAATTCTTCCTTGTCCTCATGACAGGAGGATCAGCACCTCTGCCACAAGCTCTTGGTAATTCTACTTATATTTTATCTTTTATTGCCAAAGAATTGTGAATTGAAAATAATTGTTTGAATTTGACTGACTAGTAACTGTAATAGGTAGAATTTAATTATTAATGTAATTACTTTCTGCCAACTTTCTTACGGCACATTCTTCTTGGCAAAGATGGTCTTACCGAATGAAGTGGTAGTTTAAAACAAAATGGAATTTGCAAAATAAAAGTTTTGATTTCGATTTTGATAATACTCATATTGTTGATGTGTATTGTGTTGGGAATGCACCAAAATCTAAGCACACATAGAAAAGTACATTGGTCCAGTTTTAAAACCTTTCTAAAATTCAAACATACATACACATAAACATACATGTTTTACTTGTTAGAGTTCACTTTTATTGTTATTACCTTACAGGGACTGATGAAGAAAGTGATCTCCAAGTTAAATATGCAAAGAGAGAGGCAAGCAGAAATGCAAGAGGCAAGCCCCTGAAGAACACAAAAGCCTGGCTTTTGGAAAAGAAGGAACGGAGACGGAAACAAGGCAAAGACACTAAACCTGATACCAAGTATACTGGCAGGAAAAGGAGTGGCAGGTTCTGATAACTATTTATTCTTACAAATAATGTATAATATATAAATTAAGAAATACAAATATTAAGTTACCATTATCTTTTAATAACATATTTCCAAACAGTGTCTACTCCATGCCCTATTGTTCCTACTGGGACCATGTTAGGAAGTGGGAATCTGCAAGCAACCACAACAGTACCACTTTCTGTTTCTGTTAACAACTTCCTTTCAAATTCTGCCATCATTTGTTCAACACCAAATATAACAATATTGTTGTATGGCCTCAAACTAAAAGTCCATAAATTTCGCCTATAAAATCTAGTGTTTTGGCTTTGGGATGACAGCAGAGCAGCCATCCTTGAGTAGTAGACAAGCCAAGGATTGAGCTCGACACCATCTGCTTTGAAGCCTAGCTTGGAGGCTGTAAATACGATTCTTCCATCTCCCGAACCTACATCAAGGAGCCTGCCACTTCGACCGGCCAATGCTCGCGTAACTCCAGCTAGTTGCTCGGTCGTAGCCGGAACGTAGGGCAGGCAAAACTTCCTCAAAGCTGGCGACACAAATGGAATACAAACAATGCTGACTCCAACAGCTAATCCACCAGTTGTATAAATTAAGATCTTTCCTGCTGTTGAAAGCTGCTTAGGAGCTTTTGGTTCTGAACCGGTTAATTCCAATTCCATTATATAAGTTTAAAATATTTCATGAGTTGAGTTTTTAGGTTACTTCTGTTTAGACCATTTCCACAGGAACGATTTGACAGCTGACAAACAGCTGATAGGCATTTTTTTTAATAAAGATTCTCTTCACTATCCAGCAAAGCCTCAGTGAGTTTTGTGAACAGCTTTTACTCTGAATATGAGTGTGTGAGCCCGTTTTTAGTTTTTTTTTTTAGCATTTACTAGCAACACTGCATTGTCCGTCAAGCAATGTAAACGTCAAAAAAATCTGATCGGGGTGCCGGGTATTGTGTTTTCTGACGAAATAATATTATTTTTCCTGCACCATGACTGCCTTCGAAGAATTCGGAGTGCTCCCCGAACTGGGTAAAGCCATTGACGAAATGGACTGGAGCTTACCAACGGACGTACAGGCTGAAGCGGTTCCTCTTATTCTGGGTGGTGGAGATGTACTCATGGCTGCGGAGACTGGTAGTGGAAAGACTGGCGCTTTCTGTTTACCTATTCTGCAGATAGTTTGGGAGTCTCTAAAGGATATACAAGAGGGGAGGGTTAATAAAGTGATACCGCAGACTTCCTCGGAATGGACAATGTCGTTTTTCGATCGCAACGACGCGATGGCGGTGACTCCAGATGGCTTACGTTGCCAGTCGCGAGATCAGAAGATGTGGCATGGATGCAGGGCCACTAAAGGCGTGCACACGAAGGGCGCGTATTATTTTGAAGCCACCGTCACTGATGAAGGGCTTTGCCGTGTCGGATGGTCTACACAGGCTGTGAGTTATATTTTAAGTAATTTTCTAATTAGAATTTTAGAGCGGCGGCGGACGGACTAAGTTTATGGAAATCTGGTTACTAATTACAATTTTGATTAAAACTGTTTTCAATAACAATGTACTAGGTGTGGAATGGGAGCCTTCATATCCCTTTGCCCTGGGCTGTAGCCCAAAAAGCCCTTGGAGAGATCTACTTGCATAACATTTATATGAAAACAAAAATAACCTTTTTTTAATAGGCCAGATTGGACCTTGGCACAGATCGCCTGGGCTTTGGATTCGGTGGCACAGGCAAGAAATCCAATGCAAAGCAGTTTGATGACTATGGCTCAGCATATGGAAAAAGTGATGTCATTGGTAAGTTGCAATTTCACAATCTTTGCACAACACCTTTATTGAACATTAGTGTTTACAACTTCGGAAGTGTCCCCAAGATAAAAAGGGGCCTTTTTAATCAGGAATGGGGAATCTCATGCAGAAATGTCAGTTCAATCCACCCTCTAAATATAAACACACAGAGTTTATCCTTACATTTAATATGAATTATATTTATTATAAAGCCAATTTTTTAACCTTAAACTATTTTCTTTGCTTTAATGAATAAAGTGAAATATATTTTATTTAAGATTTAAATCTGTACACAATTGGCATTGTTCATTTTTTTTAGTATGCTCCAATTCGAAAACCATTTCGAGGAAAACCATCAATTATACGATTTATCTTGTCCGATTTCAAAAATACTTTATGTTTGCAGATATTTTTGTAAAAGTACTTTGAACCTTTGTTTGACCGAACGACCGGGTTTTTAGACAGAATCCAGCATCGAATGTTTGCCACAAAAATGTAAAAAAAAAGTTTGGCTACGGCTACTGTCACGTGTCACTGTCAAATCTACAAAACCATAGACAAAGCCGTTTTTTTTTATAGCCAGCCGAATGAAGGCGATTGGGATTCTGTCTAAATTCACGAATTATCAAACAGCGAAAAAATATTTATTATTAATTAACAAAGCTACGTAAAAGCATAATATTCAAATTAGTTGCTTAAAATAGTCCATTTTATCAAATAAAGGTGTTAAAAGCACAGCTTAAAAAAAATGAACAATGCCAATTATAACTCATACAAAGCAACCTTATCTTCGGATAATTTTCATCAAATTCAGAGAGAAGCTCTTATCTATTTAACACTGTCTATGTTTATTATTTTAAACTCAGTACATCACAAAAATATGGGAACAAACACAATTGGCAAACATTAAGCTACTTGTTCATGGCAATGAAAGGCATGTGGCATTAACTTTTGAAACAACATATTTTGCTCAACTTCAAGTAAATTTCTTTTCAGGATGCTTGTTAAATCTAAATGAGGGTTCGGTTTCATACACGAAAAATGGGGAAGACTTGGGAGTTGCATTCAAGCTTGACCAGTCGCGGCGCTCCGACTGCTACTTCCCAGCCATTGTGTTGAAGAATGCCGAGATGAGTTTCAACTTTGGTTCCACACCTTTTAAGGTATTCATAATTTAAAGGTTTTATCCTATAATCCAGTAGATTTATGAGTGTATTTAGAAAACAGTGTCCAGCTTTAAGGATTCCTGTATATTATGATGTTTTGAGGCTTGTTTGTTCCATAGGAGAAATGAAGAGTCCAAATAAAAGTTGAATTAAGGAAACCATTTATTGCAAATAAAATTGGATAATTTTGATTAAGGACCACAATATAAGTTGCATTTGTAAAAGCAAGTTATTTGGGTTTTCACTCTGATCTGTTATGAAAATTAAAAAGTTTACTACAACTCCATTTCAACTCACTTTCGTATTTTATCTGTAGTGTTTCAAGTTTTTTTTTTTTAGTGTAGCACTAATACTGGCGCATGAAAAAAGTACTAATTTTTTTTAATTGTTTGCAGTATCCGCCTCCCCAAGGCTATGTGGCAGTTAGCCAGGCCCCCAAGGAGTGTGTGAAGAACAACGTGGTACAGATGGGCCTGGCCACAGACAGCAAGCCCACAAACAATGCTCCACAAGCTATCATTATTGAGGTACCTAATTTATATAAATTAAAATCAGTGTTTGTGTGTTTACTCTCTATGCATTCCCAAAACCATGCAGCGATCGTTGTTCTGGATCCTGGCTAAAATAACCTTGGCTAGGATCTTGACCAGAATGACCAGATCCAAGTCAGGTACTGCAGTTGACACCAGAACTGAGTGCAAAATTTAACTGGCTCTAGAACCAGCTTAGGGATGAAGGTGTGACTGAAACTGGGACTGACAGGAAGCAAGACTGAGACCAGGGACTACTTTGATATTCGATTTTCGAAGTTCGTATCATAGTCTCGAATTAGGTGCTTTATACTTTAATCTATTAAATAAATTGTATTTTCCATTTGTCCACAGCCATCGCGCGAGTTGGCCGAGCAGACTTGCAACCAAATCACTAAGTTTAAGAAATATCTAGACAACCCAAAAATCCGAGAGCTGTTGGTTGTTGGAGGGATCAACGTTAAGGATCAAATCAATTCGCTTAACGCGGGCGTGGACATCGTGGTCGGCACGCCGGGCAGGCTTGAGGATCTCATACAAGGAGGTATAGTAGAGCTTATGACATGCCAGTTTATGTCTCTGTCGCTTGCGATTATTTGCCCTCGCGCTCGTACATACGCGAAGAAAAAATCGCTGTTTGCAGAAAAGGACCTTTCTATTATGCGTTTCCCAAGAGAACAATATTTTTAAATGCAACCTAGATTACCGGACACTTCCAACCATAGATTTAGATCAGCAATGACACTCAGGACACTCATTTAAAGGTTTCTCTTTCTTTGACTACTGCAAAATGTTTTGTTCTCGTTTTAGTTATTTCGACGTGACATTTTGCGGGGTGAGGGGTTGTGGAACTCCGCCCACTTTTCAATTTTCCATCCGTCGGTTAGTAGCAAAACCACTCGCCTACCTAGTTCAGCTATCTCACACTAGATGTCAATTAGTGTAAAAGTAATGGGACGTACTCAGAACTTTGAGTTTCAAAAAGTTTGTGTAATAAATGAATAAAATAAGGGTAACCATTTTTACTGATTTAGATGTATATTGTACTTATGTAAAATAATAGACAAATTATTATAACGAACATAATTTTATTTACAAAATTCAATTACCTGCGAAAATAAAGGCATATTATTCAAATTAGTTGCTTGAAATAGTCCATTTTATCAAATAAAGGTGTTTAAGTGCTTTATTTAATATTCTAAGTTCTTTCAATTCATGAACAGTCACGGAGAATAATATGTATACAACTCAGAACTTTGTTACTTCAAAATATTTGCTATTAAAATGTATTGTTATTTCATTACTGACCATAGCCGTGCGTTATTCGGTAAAATTATTTGATTCTAATTACGGCTCTGGATATTTTTGACGTTGAAAATAGTTGTTCTAATTGACGATAGATGGCGGCCTGTTCACAATATATTTATAAAACTACTAAAGTACTGTTTTGGCGACTAAAAAGTATTTAGGACTAAATGTATACTTTAGTTTTCAGTATACACGTATGATTATTACAATATACTAATGCGGAACTTTACGTACTTATATTTTTAATTCACAAAAGTTACGCCATCTAGTGTCGAGAAGTATAATTTATACTTGAAAGCCGAAAATTTTCTAGAACTATTTTAATAATTACGTATAAAATTACTTACAAATGAAATGTGATACCATTCATAGCATCAGAACGTCTGTCTGAATAACTTTGACACGATAAAACACAACACTTTCATCCTTTTCTTCTTAAAACCGCGAAAACACACCGATAATGCGAGTCTCGATACATGTGCACCTGACGAACGCTGACAACATACTGACTAAGCCCCGCCCACAATGATGACGTCAGGACCTAGTTGAAAATCACAGTGCACAGTTGCTTAGGCCAGCTCCTCTTTGTTTTTGCTCTGTGGTAGTTAGTATACATACAAGGTGTCACTAAATTTTTCCCGAATATTTCATCAGGTCGTTCAGTTAGCTTGACTGAGCACCCCTACAAAGATTTTTAATTTCAATTTTACATTTAAAATTTAGTTCCGCTTTTGACGAGGTTCACTTTGAACATTGATCGTATCTGATCTGAAAAACATTTACGAGTCTATTAAGTTAAACTAACCTACCGACTTGATGATATATTTCGGATAAATTTCGAGACACCACCGTTGGACCGTTTCTCTAAGCTACGAATTGCAATTTTACAAGAAAAATAAATCCAAAAATTCAAAATTTTATTTTAGCAAATTGGCCGCCAAGAGATCTTTTACGTCTTTTTTAAAACTACCAGCGCATTCGGAAAGGCCATCATTGCCAAGAAGACTCCGCCGCAAGAAACTTGGCAACAAATCATTTTTTCAAAATAAAATACAAGTGTATATACTACCTACATTGACCCAATAAACCAATCAGAGGTTGGGATTTGACCAATGTTGCCAACTTAGACTTGTAAAATTGTAATTTGTAGCTTAAAGATACGGACCACAGATGCCTAGATCTATGGTTTAAAACCATGTCCCTCCCCAGGGTACCTGGCCCTGACGCACTGCCGTTTCTTCGTGCTGGACGAAGCCGACGGGCTCCTCAAGGCAGGCTACGGAGAGATGATTGAGCGGCTGCATCGGCAGATGCCCAAGATCACCTCGGACGGCCGCCGGCTGCAGATGGTCGTGTGCTCTGCGACGCTGCACGCTTTTGAAGTCAAGAAAATGGCTGTAAGTGATTTGCTTTAGGGTAGACGCAGGTAGACGATCCTTTACCGTTTTTAAGGTTCTGTACACAATGGGTAAAAACGGGACCCTATTACGAAGACTCCACTGTCTGTTTGTGTGTCTGTATGTCACCAGACTCTATCTCATAAACTGTTACCGCTATAACAAACAACTTATACTATTTTTTTTGTGTCTGTCTGTCTATGTAAGTAACCAATACAAAGTGACATCGCACTGCCTACATTTTGTTTAGAAGGCAGGGCTCTGCTAACACTGATTAAACTCTTTTTTATTCACTTAACAAATTTGCCCTTGTGTTGTGTCCAGGACAAGCTGATGCACTTCCCGACGTGGATAGACCTGAAGGGCGAGGATGCGGTGCCGGAGACGGTGCACCACGTCGTCGCCACCATCGACCCGCAGAAGGACCGCTCCTGGGAGTCGCTGCGCAAGTGAGTTACCCACCTAACTGTCAAGTACACCAATCGCCGCAGTGCTTAGGTGTTTGTTTTTTAATATCCCACTGCTGGGCAAAGGGGAAGCCCCCTTTCTCTTTCCACCCGTACCCAGTCCAGTTAAAAAAACTCCAAATCGTCACGCCATTTTTTTGATCTGTCTCTTTTTGTATACAGTTTGGTTTGTATACCATTTCTGTTCTATTTTTAACATTTTAATACTACTACGAGATTCAAAAATTGTGGACTAAAACGGATTACTCACGTATCAAAGTCAATAGCTCGGTATGTTAGAGTAATTCGTAGTCCTCCGTCCCGGACTGTTTGCCTCGGCGACAGCAACACGAAAACTACCAGGGAAACGTTCCGGGGAGAAGGACTACGATTTAGTCCGAAACATGTCGAGCTATCTGACTTTGATACGTTAGTCATTCGTTCCCATTCACAATATTTCCATTCTATTGTTTAATTTTTCTGTGGCCGCGGCCTTTTGAACCTCGGTGCAGTAACTGTGGAACCTTGCCACGGAAAAATATCATAGTGACTTACCATACACGTGCCATAGAATTTATTGCGAAATTGCATGAGAAAGTGTTCCACAGGGGTACGTGATTCAGTTTTTCGACCGTACAGCTCGCTAGAATGTACCGGCTTAACAGATGGATCACAACGAAGGTGACCATATTTGTAGGCTGTTGGTAGATTCAATTGTTTTTGTTAAAGGCGAATTATAACCGACGCTGTGCACGGCAAGGACAACATCAACAGCGGAAACACGACGCCCGAGACACTGTCGGAGGCCGTCAAGATACTCAAGGGCGAGTACTGCGTGCGGGCCATCCGGGAACACAAGATGGACAGGTGAGCGAATGCAACATTATTGCAGCTGATTGTCGGACGAGTATGCGTTAAAAGACCGAGCACGCGCGAGGCCTTCTATAATACAAGTCAGGCAATCGCCATGCCGGCTGAGGTTTATATAGTGCGTTTCTTAAACACAGTTTTTGTGTTAGACTGGCCTGGATTTTACTTTTCTCGTGTATTTTTTATTTATTTTTTACTGCGTTTGAAAAAAGGACTATATGAACCTCGGCCTCAACGGCGATTGACAACACGTAGAAAGCCTCGTACTCGTCCGGTAATCAGCTACGTGCCGTCCTAAGCAATAATGTACTATATTTTCTGGTTTTGCCTTAGTTATTTCAGAGTGTATTTTACCTAATTATAGTAGATATATTCTTAAAATTATTCCTCAGAGCCATTATCTTCTGCCGCACCAAGCTAGACTGTGACAACATGGAACGTTACCTGAAGACGTTTGGCAACGAGTTCTCCTGCGTGTGCCTCCACGGCGACCGCAAGCCGAACGAGCGCAAGGCCAACCTCGAGACCTTCAAGCAGTCACAAGTGAAATTTCTGATCTGTACCGACGTGGCGGCTAGGGGCATTGACGTTTCTGGATTGCCCTTCAGTAAGTGGCTTGAGTTTAAACTCTTAATACATTGAGTTTGCGAAGGATTTTATTTAATGCACGAACACAACGTACGAATTGCGACTCCTCCGGAAGGTGGTGGAAAAGCAACTAATTTAATTAATTTTAATAAGAGTACGATCTGACAGGTTTAACATTAACATAATTGGGTTGTCAGATTGTAATGTATGTTTATCCATTGTCTAGTAGGTACCCATATTACAAGCTTAGGGACTAGATCAATCGGTGTCCATAGTACATATTATTATCAATTAGTAAATATTGTAATATTTTAGACGCAATATGAAAGAATACAAGTTAAGCAACTTTTGTAGTACTTAATCATGTTGACTGAGGGAGGTTTATTATCTGATTTAATTATTCACTGGATGTGGTGTTATTTTTGCGTTTTTTTTTTAATTTATATACTCGGGATCAAAAAAACAGGATCTTTACGATTTACGATTTGATATCATTTGTGACTTCCCATAGAAAGTTGTATGAAAAGTGACCCGGTTTTTTGTTCCCGAACATATTTTATTTCCATCTTCTGATTTAAGTAAGATAATTAACATGTTTCTCATCACTTTTTAGTGATCAACGTGACTCTCCCCGACGAGAAGTCCAACTACGTGCATCGGATCGGGCGCGTCGGCCGCGCCGAGCGGATGGGGCTCGCTATCAGCCTTGTTTCAACCGTACCCGAAAAGGTAACATTACTCAGTTCATTGCCGGACGAGTATGCGTTACGTTAGAGGGCCGAGCGCAAGCAAGGCCTTCTATTCTACGAGTGATGGAATTGCCCTGCCGACCGCAGTTTTATGTAGTGCTTTTTAAACCAGCCTTACAACAGTTTATGAATAAATGTAGGTGCTCGCAATCGATTATTTTGTTCAGTTGGTTCCATGAAAGTGTTTTGTTTTGTTCGTTAACGATGATGCGTAGGCACTATACTACACTTATACATACTAGTTGTTGCCCGCGAATACGTTTAAGGCGCGCTCGCGGGAACTACAGTTTTCCGTGATGAAAACTATCCTATTATTTATTCTAGACTTCTAATATGATGTATGCAAAATTTCATTGCAATCCGTCCAGTAGTTAAACCGTGAAAGCGGAACAAACAAACAAGCACTCACTTTCGCATTTGTAATATTAGTAAGGGTAAACGTGTTGTGTCCAGGTGTGGTACCACGGGGAGTGGTGCTCGTCCCGCGGCCGCAACTGCCGCAACACCAACCTCATCGACGACCGGCCCAAGGGCTGCTGCATGTGGTACAATGAGATGCAGGTACGACTCTTAGGCTTAGCACGCACTGCGGTTTTTAAAAAGCGGTTCCGCTACCGCAAAAAATGTAACGTACGGCATTCTTTATAAGCGCACGCACTTGCGATTTATTTCAGTGACTGATTTTAAAAACGCAACTTGCTACATTTTGGTTCGCGGTGTGCAACCGCTCGTTTTTATGTATCCCATGAACGGCAGCGCCCCCACTGCGGTTCGTAAAAAGCGGTTTTTTTCTTACCTCAGGGTTACAGGCAAACGCTCCTCTGGTGATATAGTTTTACGAAAGCTTGTATTTTGAAATTGTAGATGTGGGCCAACCATTCGCAATAATTTATCAAAACTACTAATTGACAGGGTAGTACAGGGGTTCCCAAACTTATTCACCACGCGCCCCCCCAATCGATTCCCCCCCTTAGCCCAGCCCGTAAGCCGTAGGGCGGAAACCCTTTCACAGGCCTCTACGCCCCCCTTGGGTGGCGCGCCCCCCACTTTGAAAATCACTGCTGTAGTAGTTAAAAAATTTGTCTTTGTTGTTTCGTACATCACTGTACATTTTACAAAAATATCCCTTCAAATATCTTTGATCTGTTAGAGGATGCACCCAGTAGGTACTTATGTTGGCGAAGACTTTCTATTTTTTTTATTTCTTAAAACTAAGGCCACAACACATACTGCTCTGAGGAAATCCATTGTCATACTGAACGTGAAAACCGCGGAAACGCAACCGCAGTGCGAGTTCCTCCGCGGTTCGGCGTTTTCGGCCAGACCGCAACCGCAAGAAAAAAACCGCAGTGCGTGCTAAGCCTTAGTGGTGTTAAAGAAACGGCTGCTACTTCATTTGTTAGAGCTATGCTATATGCTTTAAAAGAGATCGATATGGTATCGGGTTAAGTTAGTTTTGTATAAAATGCGTTGTAAGATTATGATAGATTGTTATAGATAGTGAAGAGAAACAGGAAAGAGATGGAAAGAAAATTGAGAATAGTGGGAAAATATTGAAGATACAAAGAAAACATTTGTTTCATTTCATGGAAATTTTATTAAAATCTACACTTAATTATAAAATACTAGCTTCTGCTCGCGACTTCGTCTGCGTTGAGTTATACGTATAAACCTTCCTCTTGAATCACTCTATCTATTAAAAAAAACCGCATCCAAATCCGTTGCGTAGTTTTAAAGACATAAGCATACATAGGGACAAACAGACAGCGGAAAGCGACTTTGTTTTATACTATTTAGTGATGAAAATCGGTTCTGTAGTTATGTTTTATAGACAGTGGGTTGTTTCGGTTTTAAATAAAAAAGCTGTAATATCTCTATTCCACAAGAACAAAAGAGGCGCAAGGCGTTTCTTTTATATCAGTACAACTTTTTTGTTGCAGTATCTGGCGGACATCGAAGAGCACTTGAACGTGACCATCCAGCAAGTGGAGCCGGACTTGAAGGTCCCGAGCAACGAGTTTGACGGCAAGGTCGTGTACGGTCAGAAGAGGAAGCAGATCGGTACCGGCTATCAGGTACAACTATTAAAATCTATCTCGCTCGGTGTTAGTAGAGCCGTCTTCGCGTGCTTTTCAACAATAGATGATGAGAGGAAAATTGGCCAAGATTTTGTGTGCATTGGTTGGGATATAAAGATAAATGTCGGAAAAAGTCGAGCTGCCTGGGATACAGATTTTAATTGTGTGGATGAAGTTGAGGATAACAGCTACAGATGGACCGCTTTAATGAGTCCTCGCCCTAGCGGTGCATGGGAGCGGGGTGGGACGACCGCGAAGGCCTCTCTCTGTGCGGGGGCAGGCGCACTCCCCGCCCGCACCGAGAGCTCCCCGCCGTCGTCCCACCCCGCGCCACGCAGCCGCGCGGGTGAGGACTCATTCAAGCGGTCGGTCTGCTGACACTGGATTTTGTATTCTCTTGCCGAAATTGTACCGGTTTTTCAGTGTACACATCTACATTCATAGTTTTTTAGAGTACAAACCTCTGCAGTGGTGTTCGGACCAACTAACCTGACGATTTTGTGAAATATCGTATTTGCTTTTCAAAAATGTATGGTAAATGTTTCAGGATCACGTGACACAGATGGCGCCGGTCGTGCGCTCGCTACAGGAGCTGGAGTCGCAGGCGCAGCTGTACTACCTGAAGATGCACCACAAAATTACTGCGGCTTGAATCTTGAGGATAAAGTGAATTAATTTATATTATTATATGTATTCTATCGCGTACGTGAATAAACAGACTGATTTGTCGTATTTGTTGTTGTAATTTTAGTACCTACCCATGTTCATTTAGTAATTAACACGTTAACCTTTGTACCGCCAAGCAGCTGTGTAACTCGCAACTGTCTACTTTATCGTGTCAGGGTGGCACTCGACTTGGCGTATTTATCCAAATATTTGCGTGAGTGAAGGGGATGCACTATATAGTTTCTAGCGTATGCGACGAAGATGCCAATACCGCAACGCGAACACGCAGCTGAGTGCCACCCTGATGAAGGTGCATTTTTGGCGAAAAGGTTAAAGATTTTTTCCAAAATAAAAGCGGAAATAGTTGTGAGCTGTTTGAAACCTGTACCAAAATCAGTAACTATAAAAGATAATGAATCGGCAGATTTTAGTTTCCTTTGAAGTCCGTTTACTTTTTGAGCTAAGCTAACCAAGGTAGCGTTTCAGGGATTCACAAGCTTAGATTTGGAGATAGTATACTTGGCGACTAGAATAAAACGAAAGAGGAAAGTTCATTATTTTTATATTTCACTCACTACTGATTATAATTTGGGCAGTGCATGGAGGCCCGTATTTCCAAAATAAATAATTCTCAAAACACCGCTAAGTATGAAAATAGCCATAACAATACTGATGCCAGTGTAACAGTGCGATCGGCAGTTTACATTACATTCAAACCACTTAGCATAACATAAAACAAAAATATATTATTTTGTAACAAATTAGGGATTAATATGTTAAAGTCTATGACATGATTCGAATTAAGGACGTGTCTCAGTGGCAAAGTTTGTTTGTAAACAACAGTCACAGTGACAGTAAATTTGAATTCATATACACAACCAGTAACAAACATCAATCTAAAGTGATCTTTTGGATTTACTACATTTTACACAAAACTTACTGGTATACAAAGCTAAATACTTTCGCCATACTCTATCAACTTATTTTATCCTATTAGTGCATGTCGCCCCTTAGTCGTAGAAACCATATACACACATTAACTTTATAAACAGTATTATGCGAGTGATTTGCCGATAGCGGCTTCAAAGCATTTTTAACAAAGTCTTAAATAAGTTATTCAGTTGGTGGGCCTTGCTAATTCTTCAAGTATAACACACATTTAGAAATCTCTTTGCCATTAACTAAGAAGGTGCACACACGTGTAATACGTGTGTGTGTGTGTGTGTGTGGTGTGCCTCTGACGCTAATCGTACCAGCTATTGACCCCACTATGAATTTTAACTTACGGGTTAAATTCTTAACATAAAATGCATTATATTAACCGTCGACATTGAATTGTTTGAACGGAATATATTATTAATCTATCTTATTATTAATTAACCTACTTTCATGGGATATAAATATCGCGGAATTCTACACAATAATAAAGTTGGCTGTTCTTATCAAAGCTCAAATATGTTAGTTAGTATTAAAATATTTGGGTCGGCGCTTGACAAGTGACGGGCAACGCAAACTGTTTTGATTTTTAATATTTCTTTGCATCTAAACTACTCCGGCAAAGTTAAATTTAAATTTCTAAACGACACTGAAAACTAGAAGACATAGAAAAATCCGAAAAGTAAAACTGTAAAAATAAATATAAAAGTTTCTATCAAAAATGTCATTTTTTAATACAAGCTTTTTTGCTGACTGTACTTGCATTGTCATCCGTCCTACATTATATGTACCAAATTTCAAGTCAATCGGACTAACCGGTGAAGTTCCCTCCTGCGGAGACGGTCGTGGCTGGTTCGCCAGAACTCCGGTAACATATTATAGTATTGTCATCTGATTTACATAAGTGTGCAAAATTTGAGCTCAATCTGTGTTGAAGTTATCTGCTTCAAAATTGAGTCGCAAGATTCCACCCGCACAAACATACGTTGCAAGACAATAAACCTTGTAAATAATCAAGAAATCCAATTCTTGATTCATTTGTTAGTACAAGTTAAATTTGTGATGCAAGTATCCAAGTCGTAATATGCGTAACGCGTTAGAGATTCAAATCTAACTTGCCCGCCGTTGCCACATCATTTTGACGCGCGATAATAAGCCCTGTACGTTTGTTTTTGTTCAGCATCGAAGGCAGCCAGCCAGACCCGTAGAGAAAGTAATGTCAATTCAACTAAGGGGATCACAAGAGGCGTTAGTATTATTAGGCATACGGCAGTAGGAACTACAAAGCAGTACTATAACAGCGAAGTGATATTGCTGGAGCGGGTCAAGGAACTTAACAGTGTCTTAAAAATAAGCAATAATGCTTTATATATATGCCATAAAGTGGATCCGTAGTACATAAATTTTGAGACTCCACCCAGCAACATTATTCTATGTCGCGTAGAAATGTAAAAATCAAGTGCACGACGGCACTATTCTATTCATAATCTGAAGGTCAACCAGTAATTAAAAGTTAGCAACTACCGTAACAGTTTTATTGCGAAACAAACAATAGAATCAATTTCAGAACAAGCTATAGGTACAGCATTGGCAGTGATATCAGCCATCATCAGTCGAATGCATGCGAGACAGATATAAAATATGCAGCGAAATCCATAAAAAATTCGCTGTTTGAAACAAAGCTGTTAGATTTCATTTTATTTCACAACTTGCTTCATCTCAAGTTGCTGTTCAAAAAAATTGCTAAACTTATAAGAAAGGGTGCAGGACATTGTTACAACGACGTTGTGGATTGCTAAAGCGCTTCTACAACCTTCGTGCACTTCGTACAACCAGAGCTCTTTGATGCGAACTGCACCCTCAATTACTGGCGAACACTTTACCTACAATATAAACAACGACATTTATAAATATCTAATCAAACATTTGGTGATTTACCGCTAACCCACCACTCCCACCAGCATCACTTAGCTTACCAACAATTTACACTAAATGACATATAAAAATTTTCTTAACTATCTCTCCTACTTCGACGTCGTATCAAATTATGTCTTGAGCGCGTCAGCGATTTACGTTTTTGAGTAAAACAATCGTTTAAATATATTATTATTAAACGTTCAATTCAGTCTTTTCGTAGATCGCCAACGCACAAGAGTAATTACGAGACCTGCTATATCGTTCAAAATTCTCATTTCTCTTCAAATACAATTTTCTATTCTCTTACCTTCTCTATTCCGGGACACGGTCTCTATCACGCATACGCTTATGATCACTACTTTAAGTCTCGCAAATGGACTTTTTGTGTGTTTCTTACAATTAAGAAAATGCAGGGAGATCTATATCCAGGGCTTGGGCAATGTACACATAACGGAGACATTCAGTTTAGATGCTGCGTGTAATACTTCAACGGTATAACGGCTAGGACTTTATTTTGTCTCTTTTAATCCACTTCGCCCTGGGTTTTAATGAGTCATGATTTCCAAATTCTAATTGTGCGATGAATAATAATGTACATTTTTCGGTGGGCCATTGCAAACATTTTTTAGAGATAGAGCAAGTCCGTTAATTTAAAAATCGACTGGATTAAGAATTCGAAAATTAAAATTTCATTAACACACTGAGCAAATTTTACAACCTTGCGTCTTTCCAATGTTTATTTACTTTAAACTTAATACTAGTGATAAATACAAAAACTATTCGAGTTAGTTCAGTGTTCATACAACTAGGGATAAATACAGTGTTGATAGCCAGAGACTTTGTCAAAATAATAACCGGAGTGGTGAATAGTTATTAGTTACATCAACAGACAGGTGTACATATTTGTCATTTTATAAAGTGAGACAACCACTCACTAATCGTATATGCGTTGATAATCCTCGCCGTTGGTCGAGTTGGTCAAAGTGACCGGTTTGTCATTTCAGGCCTCTCATAAAGGCACCATACGACAATTACGTCACATCATGTTTTTCGTCACAATCATAAGTCCCTAGATCGTCAGTTTTCATAAGTTTTCGCTTAAAACGCAAAAGTTATTTGTACCTTCACTCAGCATCTACCATCAAGCATATAACTAATAGGGAGTGGAAATATTACAAAAAAAAATTACAAAAAAACCGGCAAACCACTGTGGCGATCGTTGCCCTCTGATTGGCCGACCGGAAGTTGAGCATGACGCTAAAGTTGTGCAAGCAGTATTATTCTCAACATCGATCGTCAATATTTAGTCATTGCAAGGCATAGTGAATAACACTCTTGATAAACGATTCAATATCTAAAATAGTTATTTTTCCATGTAGAAGACAAACGTAAAACAATCGCGGCTGATGCTACCACACCACATTATTGACAAAATACTATTGTTTCAGAATGGAACGGTCAATATTACCATTCTATCAGTTATATGTTTGAAGGCATTTAATTATCTAACTTGTTACCAATATCAATATCAGTATATCAGTAACATACCTAAGAAACTGTCTGCTTTTGTGTTAAAAACATTTTTAGTTTACATCCGCCATTTTGTGTCTAACTCATTACAAGACGTCTGGTGTTTGGTGATAGTTAGCAATACAACTCCTGGTCAAGTCCCGAGTTAGGCCACTAGTCTTAATACTTAACTATGTCCAACTTCAAACGAAATTGTCTAACAACAAAAACTTCATAATTAAGCTAAATTAATAAATAACGTCTAGTATCCATCCGAGATTTCTAGAGACATGCCTGTAAAAGAAATTTGTGTTTTATAGAGGTATTCAAACAAATTATTTTATTACATTATTAGAAATACTTTATTTTATTACAAAAAAAAAGACCGTACATTAATCAGGAATTTAAGGGCAACATCATTTACAATTTGTACAAATATAAAGAAACAAACACAATTCACAAAAATAGATAAGATATATGCACAAAGGCCGTATAAGAGATCTCTACTACCTTTAGAGTGAATGAAAGCATTAAACTAGGGACCAATGTGTGCATTGTGCTATATTAAAATATGGTCGTCAGTTTTTGTGGCTCCGATCCGCGTCCCCCTATACTACATATACCTAACAAGAAAACTAACCTTGGCAGGTAGTCAGAGCGCGAGCCAAGGATGGTGGCGCAGAGACTCCTTGGAGCGGTCCCCATAGTCATAGGTGAGCTCTTCGCCGGGCGCTATGTCGTGAGCGGCGAGCAGGAGAAGCCGCGGTCCGTCAACCCACAGCGCCTTCGTATGCAGGTTGCCATTGCGAGAATGGTTCACTAGACGCCCAAGTCGCCCAGACTCTGCTGTAGCGTCGATGCTGCAAAAACGGTTCATTTAGCATGTCAATGTTTAAAATGAATAAATAAATAATTGGAGCAACGGAATAATTTGTACTTTTAAAGTTTGAGAAGACTGGTATAAAATGAGTTAGAAGTTTAGTTCTAAATCATATTCATTAAGAGCCAGTAAGACTATGTTTACGAACAAAAGCCCCTATTGATTCTTTAAATTGAGTGTAGGTGTAGGTATTGTTTATAAATTAAATCCGAAAATTTTCTATTAATGAAAACAGTCTTGATCATTATTTTTTCATAAACATCTATCATGTGATTACGCCACACAAGAAACAACTCTGATACCCTAATAACTGTGTAAACTCACCAATACTGTTGATCTTGTAATCTGAAATAGTACATGTAACAGCCGGCCGCAGGGTCCTGAGCGTAGAGAAGCTCTCGTTCACGGGCCTCGGCCTGACCGACCAGCTCTCCCGAGTACTCCACCACGAAACTCCCGCGGCCGAACGCCCGGGTCGCTATCACGCCGCGCCCCTTGCCTTCGAAGTATGCCACCTGCAGGGAAGGATTGCACTCAGTATCGGCCACCATTTAGTATGACTGATTGACAATAGATACATATGTAACACTAGACACTGGATGTATATATTATTAGAAATTTATTTGCATGCCATTGACTTAATTGTAACATTTGCAATCAAAGTTCATTGTGCCACTTTAATTGAAATCAAACAAAGAATACTTAAATATTTAATGTTACAATCTATGAAAGGAAGTGGGATATTAAAAGTTATTATTATTTATTAATTTTTTTTTATCACTCCATGCAATGCATTTTATAAAATGATTCAATGTTTTAGAGTAGTATTAAATCTAGTATATTGTACGCTTTTTCAAGTAATAAGTAAAACTGTACTGTACTGCATCTTATTTCCTAAATAATTTGAAAAATTTGTGCCACAAAAAATAAATCAACTTACTGCCAGCCCATCCTCTCTTTGTTCTCTCACAGCTCGTTCCAAATCTCTCATCTTCTCGGCCATCACACATTTTGACGTTTTTCTAACACTACGCCTTACAGGGAAATACTCAGTAAGTTTGTGATTTAAATTTCCGTTTGTGATTTTAGGTTCTACTTTCACAGTCTCATCTACGTCTTTGGGTGAATCAGGACGCTCTGTTTTAGGACTCTTCAGTTCTTCCTTAAAATATTCTGTGAGTTTATGACTGTCCGTCGTGCGAGCGGCGGCCCTGGCCGCTCTGGAGCGCCCACTGTGTCCGTTAGTCATATTTGAAAAACCGTTACTATTTTTCAGCGGTTTAGATTTTACATCAATTTTCTTTATTTTTGGTTCAGATTTCACCTCTCCGTTCTCAGTCTTAGTTGGAGTAGCAGCTATAACCCTAAAAAAAAAATTTGATTAACTATAAATATACATAATAACATTATACATTCAATGTTTATAAAGAGCTGAAAGTTACTACAGTTAACCATTGAGTGAGGAAGAGCTTGTTGTCAGAGGCAATATCAAGCTGAAGACATCCACTCCTGGACATGCTTTACCCAAAAATTTTCATAACAATAGGTTTTATGCTATCAAGATAGCACATAAAGCCATCTTGCAAGAGGATTATCAGGTCACTGTCACTTCTACACAGAATCTATGAGTTCGAGTTCTATGAGTAATGTACTTCATCTACTGCTACTATAGTTGCGCAATTTGCATGCAAGAAGCTATATTAACAAGAGGCCCGTGAACCATTAAAATAAAAGGAAACAGTTTTGCATCTGTTTATTAAAATTAATATACAAGCAAGTGGATTGGAAAGATATTGTAAACTGCAGACATATTCCATCATGATAATGTGTGAAAATTGCATGTGGAAAACCAATATGAAAAAAATATATTTTTTAATGAATTTATTTCTGCAATCAATCTTTCGGGGAATAAGTCACTGTTAAAATCTATTGATAGCTACCTGCGCTTTCTATAGTTGCGAGTAGGTCTGGCAGGCTGGTGCTCACACAATTCGATGCGGTGAGGAGTCTTTACACCCTCCTGGGCAACCACACTACTGGCTGTAATATTATTTAGCATTTATATATGTATGGTTTTAATGTGTCAATCAATTAAGTAATTAAATAGTGATTTGAAATGAATAAGTAAATAATGATTTAGTAATGACTGTTAATGACAATATGTAGAATTAGTCATTCAAAAATGATTCAAATTGAAAATAACTAGAAATTAATAGTAATTAGTGATACTATTACAATTACAATTACGAGATTGGTTTGCCTTAATTATGGTTAATGTATCCAAGGTTCATTCATTGCTGAATTAATTTGAATGAACTATTTTTCAACCCAACCCCATTGGTACCTACTACTGTAAAATAAAATGAATGTTTTAAAATGAATTAATTTGAAATAATATATATTTTTCAAATAAATATAACTCAAGCCATTTTTGATATGGTAACATAAATAATATAAAAATAATCCTAATAATAATAATTTAATGGCATAAAAATATGTATGCATGCAGTATGTTTCTTTTAATTGTATACACATTATTTTATACAATTAAATTTAAGAACTATAAGAACAGACCATGCTTGCGTTAATTAACCTTAAGAATGCCCATGAAGGAACGTATGCAGTCTATTTGATCGAATGCAAACAATATTTCAATATATTTTAAGATGTACCTACACCATGAACAAAGCATCTAAAATACACATAACCCTCAAGTAATAGTTATGTAAAATTATACTAACCTCGAACCATATTCTATTAGGTCTCCCAGACACAGCAAAAAGACCACAAGAGACCGCCCACGAAGTGGTCTTATCATGTGCAACGCTGAGACAGCGTCGTGTTACGAATGTTTGGTAATAGACCTTGTCATGATAGGATCGCGGGAAATCTTCAGAGATCAATTATCTAGCTCTTGTCACGAGTGAAACATTTCGAAACCGTTATCTGTATCGTATTTTATTATATTGGTAAATTACCGAAACACTTCGCCATTTATTATTTATAATTAGATTTGTATTAAAACAGACTCCGAAGCTGCAAGACAAGAGAAATAAAATGGACGACGCTTGTTTTCGTTCTACGATCAGTCAGTGACACCAGTGTTGCCAATACCAGTAAGCTACAGGCATGTGTATTCCCGGCCTTACTTTTATTTAAGGGTCACAGAGCAAAATTGTAGGAACCTCCTCACTCTTTTATAAAACAACTAGCTTTTCCCCGCGACTTCGTCCGCGCACATAACAGAGTGACGACACACCCTATACATCCACTCATGTCTCCAAGTATAAGGTTTTTATTGCCTATCCCGTGGGAAATTCGGAAAATCCCTTCTTAGAGCACCTACATGATCCTCTAGGAATATTATCTACTAATTATAGCCTTAATTATTTACCTCATGTTTTTATCCCGTGGGAAATTTGAAAAATTCCTTTGTAGTTGCACCTTTATACTAATCAAGGAATAATGTGTGTAATTTAATGTCTGTAGCTTTATTAGTACAACATTTCGGAATTTTCCAATCCCGTGGGAAAATCGGGATAAAAAGTATCCTATGTCCGTCTCCTGGTTCTAAGCTTTTTCAGCCAAATTGGTTCAGGCGTTCTCGAGTTAGAAATAGTGTATTTTAACTAATACGACTTTCTTTTATATATATAGATTAGTGTGAGCGGAAAGGCATGATTAGAAATCTGTCCTAATTTCAAAATTCTACATGCAGGGCTCTACTTTTTGTACCTGTGCTACTGCTAATCGTGTTGTGTATATGACCGCTGAGCAGATTATTTTACTTTTTATTATCAACCACGCGTGTAATGGGGTTATTACTCGTGATTTTTTTGCAGGATTTAACAGTTTTTAGTTTGGTAACTGGTATTATCGTTATGACAGTCCTATACTGCCCTCCTAAGGAAAAACGCAGTATGTACATAGTAAAAAAAAAAAAGTAAAAAAGTCTTTATTTAGAATATGCAAAAGGTTACAACATGTTTGTTCGGCAGCCTCCGCACTAGACTCAGGGCCTGTGTCGCGGAGACTAGAGATAGTTATAACAATAAGGGCTTAACATAAAAAATCTGAAATAATTTGTGTGCGTGTGTATGTGAGTGTGTGTGTGTGTGTGTGTGTGTGTGTGTGTGTGCGCGTGTGTGTGCGCGTGTGTGTGTAGTATGTGAGTATTAGTGCATTTAATTAGGTACAGGCTGAAAGAATATTTTCAGTTTCGTCGTGATTCAAACTCATTAGCCAGCGTTCAGTTTCTTTTTTCAGTTCTTTGCTTGTCAGATTTTTAATGTTTTTTATGTGTTTACATGATTTATTATAGATGTGCGAGTGGGCATAAGGTGGCAAACGCCTAGCAAAAGTTGATCTTATAGTGGGGATTGGTATTTTGTATCTGCGTTGTTTGACAAGGTTAACGAAATCTTTGGAAGATACAGTAATTTTATGAATTGTGGTGCTTACTTTTGAAATGAATAATTGACGTACTCGTAAGACTTTGGCTGCTTTGTAAAGATCATTTGTAGGGAATCTACGAGGTTTGGATAACATGACCTTCAGCACTGCTCGCTGCGCAGTCTCCAGCTCACGCAGAGTGGTCTTAGCGACACCCCCCCATGCTAACATGCAGTACGTGAGGGCAGACTGGCAAAGAGCCTTGTAAACTAAAGTTAATATATATTTAGGTGCAGATTTACGTAAGGATTTTAAAATAAAAATAGTTTTCCGTATCTTACCAGCTAGCGAAGAGACATGTTCTTTAAAAGAAAGATTATTATCAATCGTAATACCAAGGTACTTAATCGTATCGGTGATATCTGTAGACGGGCAGTTGCAGTTAGGAGGTGGCGATAATAATATGTTTTGTGAGCATGAGTGTATCCTGAGCTTTTGCAACTCACTAGGACTAGAGATGCGTGTTTTATGGAAGGTGAGGTATTTTGTTTTTTTCACGTTTAGGGTCAGAAGATTTTTGCTTAACCAGAGAGCTATATTAGACATTCCTTTTTCAGCTGACTTTAAAACAGCGTCCCAGGAATCATCGTTAAATATGATAACAGTATCGTCAGCGTAACATATGAGTTCTGCTTCTTGAATTGAGGTATTAAATATGTCGTTCATGTAAATAATAAATAAAGTTGGACCAAGTATGCTACCCTGAGGTACTCCAAAGTTAACTGATAGCTGGTCACTGGTTAACGACCCAATCCTTACGCACTGACGACGATTTGTAAGGTAACTGCGGAACCATTCAAGGGTGGTACCTCTTATACCCATGCCGGCGAGTTTTTGAAGCAGTATAGGAATGGAAACTGTGTCAAATGCCTTAGCTAGGTCAAGGAAGACGCCGAGGCAGCATTTGTTTTGATCTAAATAATGAGCTACTCGTTTAGTTAATAGCACCACTGCATCTTCCGTTGACTTGTTCCTTCTAAAACCAAACTGTTTATCAGCAAGAAGACATTGATTTTCGAGATATTGCACTAGACGTTTGTTGACAATTTTTTCTAAAAGTTTCGAGAATATACTTAATAATGTAATAGGTCTAAAATTTGAAGGGGAGGTTTTATCACCATCTTTGTGTATTGGTGAAACAACGCCAGTCTTCCAAACGTTAGGAAATTTTCCATTTAATAAACTAAGGTTGAAAATATACGTCAGAGGTTCCACAATGTACGGAGCGATGAGTTTAATTAGCACAGGAGTATATCCATCGAAACCAGGGGCACTACCTAGCCGTAGATCATTAATTAGTCCACAAACTTCCTTTTCGTCAGTGGGTGAAAAGAAAAGGGAGTTTACTGGAGAATTCGCATTGTTGGCTTCAGCTGCAAGTGTATCTTCAGTTGTGTTTAATTCAGTTAATGTTTTATCTGCTAGTGACTTGCCGACGTTAGAAAAGTATTCATTGCATGCATTTAACGAGTGAAGAGGATTAGCGGTAGAGAGGAGAGATGAAGCATCGTTACCAGGCTTAGACATATTACATATATTTTTTATGCTGTGCCAGAGTTTTTTTGGGTCGTTTTTGTTGTCAAGTAACAGCTTTTTCTCGTAACTGGATTTAACTCTATGAAGTAGATTTGACAAGAAATTTCTGTATCTTTTATAAGTAACTTGAAGAATAAGGTTATTTGGGTCTTTTTTGGCCTGAAGATGAAGAAAATCACGGTTTCGCTGACATTTTATAAGACCAGGGGTAATCCATGGTTTAATATTAAATTTTGCTCTGGATACGACAATATCTTTTTTATTTGAACGAATAACATTATCTAAAATATTAACGAGAAAAGTTGTTGCGCTGTCAACATCATCACTATTGAAAAGAGGCGACCAATCTACGGATTTCAAGTCGGAAACAAACTTTGTGTGATCAACAATAGATTTAGTGCGTTTTGGTGAATTTGTATTTATGACTATGCCGGGCAAACCTAAGATGCAAAAATCATGATCGGTTATACCAGACGGTGCTACAAAACCATATCTCCCTATTCCGTTTTTTACAAAAATATGGTCTAAACAAGCGGGCCCTCTAGTTGGGTTTGTAATAGCAGGCAGCAGTAAGTGCTCCGTAAGGAGGCACAAGTATTCAGAGCATTGCTCATTTAGTGGGTAGTTACAAATATCTAAGTTTAGGTCACCAGCCACAACCGTAATTTTGCTATTGTTCACTCCTCTAAGTACTGCTTCTAAAGAGGTTAAAAAGTCATCTATTAAAGTAAAAGAAGGAGATCGATAAATGCCTAATATATTTATATCTGTTCCTAAAGAAATTTTTAGACAGTTGCAATCATTCATTAAAGGTTCAGAGACATCTGCGCTCCAAGAGTTTTTGATGTAAACTACTACGCCACCGCTTTTGTTTATGAACTTTTTTGTGGAATGATAGGAGTATCCATTGATTAGAGGTAAGTTTATCCCGTCAATAAGCCAGCATTCAGTTAATATAATAACGTCAAATGCTAATTTTAGTCGCGCTAGGGTTATAATAAACTCATTGAAATTCTTTTGAATGCTGCGTATGTTAAAAGTAAGGATCTTGAATTTCGAATTTGAATCTGTTACAGCTTCACCACACTTCTCCAGGCTCTCAAACGTGCGACAGTTAATTTTCAGAAGGTTGTCTGCTTCTGTTACGTAGTCCAGTTATAAAAAAGACGATAAGTAAACATTATGTGAAATTTGGGTAGAGTTGGCGCTTGAGAGACTGGTATGAAGTAACTTACGCTATTTAGAGAGTATGGGTAAAGCCTGCATATACTATGGTTTGAATACATCAGTGTAAAAAATGTATGTGAGTACAGAGAGTCCGTGATTGTGTGATGTGAGTGTGTGAGTGAGTGTAGTGAGTGAGTATTAGTACTAAGACTGAGATCAATTTTTGAGATAACTAATAGGATAACAATCAATATTGCGAAAAAAATAACTAAAAGATAAACAATCATTATTGCGAAAACAGTAACTCGAAAGTAAACCATCAATACTTCGAAAACAAGGCTACATGGTTGTACCATGTGCGGCTGGTCCAACTCTTTGCCCCAGGTCGTCCAAAGACGCGATGCGGCTGCTCGGCTTATTGTCGTTTTCACGAACGTAGATGATACCATTTCGCGTCCAGCAGTACCGAAAATTGTGCGCAGTAGCCCGCAGCCTGGCCTCACGAAATAACAGCCGATTTTCTCGTGTAAGTCGTTCATTCACGTAGAGTTTTTGTGGAGCTCCGACGGCGAGAGATTCCGACGTAAGGTTACGTCTGGCTTTTGCACCTTTAAGTAACTCGTCTCGTTTTTGGCGGCGCATCAGCTTTACACGAATTGGGCGCGGCTTGCGGTCGTCCCCAGAGTCGAGTTTGGGGCCTTTTGGGCGCTTCGGCCCGACGCGCGTGATGTCATCGAGGTCCAGTTCTTGTAGCGGAACCCCAATCTTTTGTGATACCGTGAGCACTATGTGGGTGAGATTCTCAGTATCACACTCTGGAACGCCGATAATCTCAAGCTCTTTTCGCATTGAATGTTGTTCTTGGGCCGAGAGTTGTTGTTTTAACTGGGTCACAGATGATTTTAACGTTGCAATTTCCAAGTCGGCCAATTCCAGTTTCGACAAGAATTGCGTGTGCTTGTCGTTCAAAGAGACCGATAGGGTTGATATTTGCTCCTTAAGTTCAACGACCTCTTGTCTTAGCAAACCTATTTCACTATTTTGACGTTTCATCTCGCTTAAATCTTGCCTGAGTTGACGCAGCTCTGAGAGGACATCAGGGGTCTGGATCTCTTCATTAGACTTGGTCTTAGTCTTCGTAGTTTTGCTCATGTTGGACGGGAAATTTTTCAGTAAATAGGTTATAAATAAATACAAGGAAAATTAACCCACACTGACATGCACTTAAGTGTGTTTAGTTAGTAAACAGTACCTTAGTTAAAGGTATTAAAGATGTTAGTTGCGTAGAAAAGTTAGTAACATATATGAACATATATGAACTGCATGCTGACTTACTGCATTTTTCCTTTGGACGGCAGTATACTTATGTATTTATTGTGTAATATACAGTGTCATAATTCAGGGGTTTTCTTGAGCATGTGCGATTATTGAATTAAATTATAAAATCAGGTCACAATGGCATACAATACCGCCTGACCATTGTACGTCCCGAAATATACGTCACGGAATTAGCAACCCAACAATACCGCCCTAGTAATCTGTGTACTGCATGGAAATCAAGTATGGAGCACAAATTATAGGGCGTATTTCAAGCCGTATATTCGGTGTATTACAAGATTATGCAATGGGTGGGCAAGCAATAAATACAATACGGTCCCGTATTTCCCGGCCCGGAAAAACCGACCAGATATTTGGCAATCAAAATGTACACGGAATAACATTTCGGTATTTCCAGGTACACAAAATATCACCTAGGTACGCTCTACCGAAGTGAAGTGATATTTCACGTACATGGAAATACCGACCTAATAATCGGAAGCCTGTCGATTAGGGTAGGTTTGGTTAGGTTTTATAGTGGTTCGATGCCAAAAATCGATTGCCATTGCGAAGAAATGTACAGCGATTAACAGGCCGGTATTTATTAGGTCGGGTCTACGTCATACCACCTAGGTATAGTTTGTTTCATTTAAAATGGCTGTAAAACCATTTTGCAGGTAGTCGCAAAGTATACCGTGAACAAACAGGTACCTACCGATACACCTGCATAATTGTTTTACAACCCCACTTAAAGACAACAATTAAACAATAGATGTTGGGTTTAAGTACTTTTCGTCATTTTAAATGAAACAAACTACAAGTCAATACCCGGATGGAAGTACCAACCCGTATTTCAAGTACAATTGATGATTAAACGAACTTACCTGTAAGTGAAGTTCTATCATAATTATACGAAGTGCTTCGTCCGAAGAGATTAGTAATTTAGAATATAACACAATGTAGTAACGCGTAAGTGTAACCACTTCAACACTTTGTTTAGGGAAATAGTGGAGCCACTACTGGCAACACATTTCAATTTTTTTTTTTTTTGAATCCCTACCCGGTGCTGACCCTGCTCGGAGATCGTCATTTAGTTTAGAGCCTGATGATATTTCCGATTGGGGTAGGGCGGGCGGGACTGCATTACTAATCTCTTCGGACGAAGCACTTCGTATAATTATGATAGAACTTCACTAACAGGTAAGTTCGTTTAATCATCAATTATACTCGTGCTTCGTCCTCAAGATTAGTAATTTAGAATATAACACAATGTAGATGTTGAGAGCCAAATGAGGAAATAAATCATCAGTCATTAACCACTGCCTGATCGATTACTTTATTATTAAATAAACTTATCATTGACATTTGTCACATAATAGACCATAAATGACACAATATGAATTAATCATTTTTATCAGATTAATTTAACAGAAGTAATAGAACAGAAATAAATTAATGTATTTCTAGACAATCATAAGATTAAGATAATATTGATCTAGCCAATGCTGTGCCGTCATTGTCAGCCTTAATTATGATTCTATTATAGAATTTGGCGAAAGTAGCGGAATTGCCGCTCCATCCTGCGGTCTTTCGAATGACGTCAAGGTTGACTCCTAGTTTAAAGGCTAAAGATGTTGAAGCATGCCGTGTGCTATGCGACGAGAAGATAGAGACGTCAATTCCGCTACTTTTTAGAGTAGATTTAATCCATCGACTCAGTGTTTGTGCTGTAACACAATTGTGAGGCTTTTTTAGGCCAATGAAAAGTACGTCAGATTTACGTAACGTTTTAGTTTTGTCAATGTATGACAGAAGTGTCTGGGCTGGACATATTTGAGGCCGTTCTTCAAAGAAAGGCAGACATAGAGTTGGTTGATTTACGCCAGGTCTCGAAGTCTTTATAAGTTCCGAAATTTTGATGATAATTTGGTTAGGAAGCATGACTATATTTTTGATATTAATTTTAGAAAGCGTTTGGGCCCTATGCGCTGTTACTAGAGCCAGCAAAGTTGTGCATTTAAATGAAAGTTCACTCAGCGACAGGTTTTCGTTTGGGAAGCTTAGCCCCAAATAATCTAAAACCTTGGTTGCATCCCATGTCATATTGTAACGCGGTAAAGGCGGTCTAAGTCTAAATATGCCTTTACAAAACCTCTTGATGCGGTCATCATCAGATATTGATCCCAATATTACCGACAGTGCAGATCTGTAACTGTTAATTGTGCCATACTGAGCACCGAGATTAAATACCTCTGTGAGAAACGTTATGACTAACGGAATAGATGGACAGTACATATTAATTTTATGTTCTAAGCAAAAGCTATGCCAACGTCTAAAGCAAACGTCATACTGTTTTAGTGTATTATCAGATAACGACGCTAGCATGATGTTTACGGCTGCAGGCGGGACGCACCGCTGCAGTAGTGCCGTCCGGACAAAACTCCGGCAACCAGGGTAGCACTCGCCCGGATGTTCCGATTGCTGGAATTAGATATAACAACATGGTCAGGGTCTATGGCGGACATATTCGAAACTAGAAGACTTGTAAATAGAGGGTACCATGGTTGAGTGGGCCAATCGGGGACAACCATGATACCCTCAGCTTTGTCTGACATAATTTTTCTCAAGGCTTTCAGTATTACAGCTACTGGTGGGAACGCATAAAAGAAAAACCCTGACCAATCTATAGTAAACGCGTCATATGCGAATGCATCTGGGTCTCTGTGCCAGGATACATATCTATCACACTTTTTATTAATGCGACTGGCGAAAAGATCTATATATGGTGTACCATATATACGAGTTAGATATTTGAAGCCTGGCAGAGAAAGTTCCCATTCTACATCTGGGTGTGTGCGTCTGGATTCTGTATCGGCAGTTACGTTATCTGATGATTTTATGTATGACGCTACTACCATAATTTTGCGGTCCTCGCACCACTGCCACAAATCTTTCGTTATCTTCGTCAGATGTGGATACTGAATGCCTCCCATGCGATTTATATAAGACAAAGCGGTTGTATTATCTACTCGTAGGAGGATTTGGCAGTTGTAAAGAGATTTGGCAAAAATTTTTAGGGCAAAAAAGGCCGCTAATAGTTCTAGACAGTTAATATGCATGGTACTTTCTGCTTTAGACCACGTACCGCTTGCTGTCTGATCGCCACACGCGGCCCCCCACCCCGTGGTTGAGGCGTCAGAAAATATCTCTATTATGAAATTATCGTCCCTAATTCGGTGTACGGAACTTCTTAATGCCTGAATCCACCAGTCAAAATCCGGCTGGAGAGAATGAGGAATATTCATGTATCGATCATAATCCTCGTGCCCTTGCAAATTAAGGAATTTGACACGTTCTATCTGCTTCGTATATAGCCAGCCGTATTCGATGGCTGGGCAAGCTGAGATTAACAAGCCTATCATCTGTGCGAATTGCCTGATTTTACAGCGTTTTAATTGCTTAAACCGTTTCAGTTCTGAAATAATTCGAGTCCTTTTTTCGGTAGGCAAGCTAACTTGCCATTTACGAGAGTCAATAACGTAACCCAAATATCTACAAGAAGTAGTAGGAATGCGACTACTCTTTTGCTCATTTATGATAAATCCTAGTGATTCTAGCAGACTTTTGGTTATTTCTACGTTCTTATGGCACTCACGGTAAGAGTTCCCAATAAGATATAGGTCATCTAAGTATATTGACGATAAGAAACCACTAGACCGTAGTAGTTTTATTACGGGCTTCATCAGTTTGGTAAATATAAAGGGAGCAGTACAAAGCCCAAAAGGAAGAACATTAAACTCGTATAATGTTGAGTCCACAATGAATCTAAGGTATTTACGTGACGCAGGGTGGATTTTTATCAAAAAATATGCGTCTTTTAAATCCACAGTCGCCATGAAGCAGTTTTTAGAAATAATTTTGAGGGCCGTTCGCAAATCTTCTAGTTTAAAATGTTTTGTATCAATGAATTTGTTTAACTCTTTTAAATTTAAAATAAATCGCATCTTCCCATTGGGCTTTGGTACTAGAAAAACTGATGACACGAATTGGTCCGGACATGGATCACATTTAGAAATAGCCCCAATAGCCAGGAGACTGTTAAGAGATTCGGAAAAGTTACATCTGACGGAATCAGAGTCACTTGTGACTTCAGGACAGTTAATTTGATGTACAGGCTTGTTAAAGTTAAGTCTATAACCTTTTACCCAAGCTAAAATTGAACGGTCACGAGTGATTAGTGACCATTGTTCGTAAAAATCAGCGAGTCGACCAGCATAGCGTACCGAGTCTATTGACGCCGTGTGCGCTTCGGCCGATGAATCGACGACTTGCGCGATGAGGTCCCTTGATGCCTGTTGATTGGAGTTGCAGGCTGCTGCTTCTGCGTCGGGCCCTCTTGCTGCCTGCGAGCTGGAGGTCCCGTCTTCCAGTTTAAATTTCTTGTTGCATTTGGAGGTTTTTGTTTTTGGGTCTTTACATCCACCTTTATATCTGTAACGGACTTTGATACAGCTTTAGCGGTTTTTAGGGTTTCTGATAAATCTGCTCCAAAAAGATACTTATCTATCTTTGTGTTCGACAACTGTTCCTTAAAATCCTTCTTCAATGAGTACAGCGCGAAACTTCGACGTGCTATCGATTCACTGTGCTGTATGTCGCACAAAATGCGACTAGTGTCCATGAGTTGTTTGAGCAAGTTATTGTCTTTTTCCTTGGACTTTAGTTGTGACGTCAAGATACGTCCTAAGCTAGTGATCGCAGCTGCGATCTGCTTTTGTCTAAGTTCTATGGCTTTGTCTCGTTTAAGGACAATGTCGGACATAGCCGCTTTGATCTCCGCATTTAGCTTAGGAGCTGTCACCATTTTGCAGTTGGACGGTACCAAGAACTTGTCTAGTAGTTCTTTTCTCGCTTGCTTTTCTAAGCCCGATGTAGCCATGTATTCGAACCTACTAGCCACTTCTTTATTAATGTCTTCGCCGTATTCTTGAGTTGTTGACGGGTCGATTCCCAGAATGTCTAGTAGTTCTGCTTGGCAGACATTCTCGTCCTCATAGATAATTTCTGGCACGCCAGCAATTGCAGGTAATGTGCCCGTCGGTGGGCCAGGGAGCGGCGGTGCTACAGTAGTCGATGGACCAGGGATCGGCTCACTATTCGGCTGCGCACCCGCCGTGGGTGACGCCGGCACATCGATATCTATGACAGCATCTTGAACGTCGACATTTACGTCAACTTCCAATGCGCGCGCGGTTTCATCTCGGTCTGAAATGGCGAGAGAGTGACCGTTAATATTCAAATATTTTAACAGTCATTTTCGAAATAGGCCCGCTGACTACTTGATTATGACATGTACATATCGAACAATCCCACAGAAAGCTCTGAGTACATTCATAAAACATAATACATGTGGCGAAACAGTCCCGCAGACTGATCTGAATACATGCATTTATATTATAATGCGGCGGAATAGTCCCACAGACTACCCTGATTGCATTATTATAATGCGGCGGAATAGTCCCACAGACTACCCTGATTGCATTATCTACATACGAAAAATCAGTAACTTCTTTCGTATGCATAGTGGTAAAAAACCAAATATGTGGGTAGTTGTACTAACCATTTGGGTAATCCAGAACGACTGAGGCGCGTCTCAATGCCGTTGCTGATCTCGGGGACGAGTTTTGTGAGCTCGAAGATGACGAGGAAGACGAGGATTCACTTAAATTAGCAAATTTTTGACAAATTACTTGTTTTTCTAGTTTCTTCATCCTTTTTTTTAAGAAACTCAATTTCTTCCTCGCTTCCTCGCTTAGGCATGGTGAGAAAACGCGAACACGAAATAACGTTTTATTGTAAGTGTGAAGCGGTTGAGCACTAAATTGCGAATGACGATCTCCGAGCAGGGTCAGCACCGGGTAGGGCTCAGAACAATAACTAAAGCATAGAACCCGGACTAAAATAAAAACTAATTATTATAGTGCGTTGCTTCTTCTTCCAGTGCACTAAAACAATAAGTTAAAAAGAGACAAAGATGCTATTCACGAGACAGTCGTCTGTCTGTTCCGTACCAGGGTAACCTATACAAAGCGCTTTAAATTATACATGTATATATTTCGCTAGTGTAGGGAACAAACCGTCATTGATTAGTCTTCGTTCGATATTTTTTATGGGTATCGGGACGGTCGTGGATATTAATACATATTAAACGGATATCATTATAATGAAAAAAAAAACTATTATGAAAATCGGCCAAGTGCGAGTCGGACTCGCGCACCGAGAATTCCGTTTCACCGTACAACAAAAACACATTTTTGTCCGTTCGTATTTGAATTGGTTGGTAACAAAACAACGGCAAAAAATCACGTTTGTTGTATGGGACCCGGTAAATATTAATTTTATTTTGATTTAATTATCTATTTTTAAAGTGAATATGAAACTGAATATTTCAAGCGTCTACCTGTTGCCGCTATTGATATCGAACAAATATCGCAAAAAAAAACGTTTGTGGTATGGGAGCCCCCCTTAAATATTCATTTTATTGTTATATTCATATGTGTTTTATTCATAGTATTTTTTGCTATAGCGGCAACAGAAATACATCATCTGTGAAACTTTCAACTGTCGAGCTATCACGGCTCATGAACAACCTGTTGATAGACGGACAGCGAAGTCTTAGTAATAGTCCCGTTTTTACCTTTTGGATACGGAACCCTATAAAAGGAACATTTATGCATACCTATAGATTAGTAAAAACTTGCCAAGTCAAAAAAAAGTGAAATAGTAAAGTTATGGCCAAAGAAAGGGAACAATATGGAACAATAATGGAGTCGGAAAACTGAAAGAATTAAACATATTTAATTATATCTCTATATTTACATTTAATATCGATTGACAGTTTAGTCGATATCACAGGCACATCACTAAGATAACCTATACTGTTTTCATATTTTTTTTAAAATAATATGTAAATAGGGATATCTTTGACAAACAGGATTCAATAATGGTGTTATTTTATAGAACACACTCTCAATATAGTTTAATGCGACCCTGAAGCTGATTAAAATCACTTAACAATGATAACTTATAAACGCATTATCATTTTGTTTTCTGGACGCATTAGATTTACATCCTGGCACTGCACAAGACATTTTCTAGTTTCACTAAGTAATTGGCTTTACCAATACTCGTTATTTAATCAATTTTTAACAATAATAAATAAAAAATTCTCCAAAAGTTGTCCGTCATTCACGCATCCGAAGCACAATAAGCACATACAGACAAGTTAAGTTGACACTCAACACAAGTCATTGGGCTAAGAAATCTGACTCTTGAAATCGGCATCATATATCGGAACCAAGTGACGTAAAGGAACCAAGTTTGACGTTTGGACTGGTACGAAACAGAAAAATAAGAACAAACTGACAAGTTTGTTCTCTTTTTAACTTATCGTTTCAGTACACTGGAATAAGAAGCAACGCACTATAATAATTAGTTTTTATTTTAGTCCGGGTTCTATGCTTTAGTTATTGTTCTGAGGGGTAGGGATTCAAAAAAAAAAAAAAAATTGAAATGTGTTGCCAGTAGTGGCTCCACTATTTCCCTAAACAAAGTGTTGAAGTGGTTACACTTACGCGTTACTACATTGTGTTATATTCTAAATTACTAATCTTGAGGACGAAGCACGAGTATAATGTACGCGGAATATAGGGTCGGAATTTCCATGGTCGGGAATTAAACACACCAATGGGCGGGCTTGACTTGTCAAAAGTTTAACAATTTATTATTGCCGCCATTTCCGTTCAGTTTGTTTTATTTTATTCTTTGAGGGCCTAGAGCTCTAAGCATAATATTTAATTTTAAATTACTGAGCCCGTACCGACCAATCCAAATACAAGACATTTTAAAAATGAATAAAAAAGTGGTTTACTACGTGTGGGACGAGAATTTAATCGAGCAATGTGACCGGCTACCTGCCGTAACCGGCAGAGTATGTTTTTTTACTATAAATTGTTCTCTTTTTCTATTATTTTCAAATTAATCATTGATTTAATCCCTTTTTTTCACACAGGCTTCTATGGTGCATAATCTAATAACAGCATACGATTTGCTAAAAAAAATGAAAATCGTTAGATCGAAGCCTGCAATTGAGTCGGATTTACTCAAATTTCACTCTGATTTGTACATAAATCATTTGAAGTCCTTCCACGAGGTAAACGAGGAATACATGACGAGTAACGAAGATGAAGAATACGGCATAGGTAACTTAATTCCATAAGGTCGTTTGCGCGTTAGCTTAGTGGTTGGAGAACAAGACTATGAAGCTTGAAGTCCCGGGTTTTATCCCCGGTCGGAGCAGATGTTATCTATGAAAAATATGTATGTTAATTCTCAAACCATGGATGATTACTATGAATTTATGTGTACATTACAAATATGTTTATCTTTTGTTTAGTGCTCATAGTTACTAGCTTTTAGTGTGGGAGTAGGTCAATTGGTGCCAATTGTCCCATGATAATTATATTGTTTTGCAGGCTATGATTGCCCACCAGTGAGTAATATGTCAGAGTTGGTGTCAACACTAGCAGGAGGCTCAATCACTGCAGCCCGTTGTCTTACTTTGGGTTTAACGGAGCTGGTCTTGAATTGGTGTGGTGGATGGCATCATGCCAATAGGTATATATATATATTTTTTAATTTATCCATTCATCTTGTGAGAGCTTAAAAGGTTCTACATCGTGTTGTAATTGTTTTATAATATATGTTTCATTCATTTCTGAGGTGGTTCATTCCTAGGAAATAAATGGCATAGGTATTGCCTAAATCTGTTCTTTTGTCTTTCTATCATACAGGTTACCAGGAAGAGACTACTCTGAAGAACTCTGAAGGCTGCCTGCCTTTAATTTTCTCTGTGTACCTTTTCAATTTGGTTTTATATATGGTTTTAAAAAAAATTGGCTAAAAATCTTAGGAATCATGTTATAGGCGATGTGGCTAGCGACCCATCACTATTTTCATTCCCCTTTCCACATATACTCCCACACCAGTCATGCTAAGTGTGGCCTTTCGGTCTTGTTACCTTAGGCTCTGTCTATGTATGTATAATATGTATTATGTATGTATGGTTTTTTACACAAAAGATCCACGAATGGGTCGAAGTGTATCCTTAGGGACCCCTAGACTAAGATGTATGGTTTTCAATAAAGTCAGTCTAGTTTTATTTTTCAGGTTTTAATATATTTGTTTTGGGTTGTTTTAGACATGGTGCTGAAGGGTTTTGCTACATAAATGATATTGTACTAGCCATTGAATATCTGAAAGAGAAGTTCCCTAAAGTCTTGTACGTAGACTTGGATATACATCATGGTAAATAAATCATTTTAAGGTAATCTAAATCTATACTACTCTAACAAAACCTGTGCTATATATTAGTATATTACTTTCTCTACTACTATTTAAATTTTAATCACCTGAACTGGCAATGTTCGGAATGCAGCCTCAGGTGAAGTAGCCATCCAATTCCCATGCATAATCATACTAGGTTTATCTGTAAGTATATAGGTAGGTAACATATGAACAGACAATCAGGGTTACTTTCTTAATTTAGTATTAGCACACTAAATAGTCCTACTAATATTATAAACGCGAAAGTTTGTAAGTATGGATGGATGGATGGATGTTTGTTACTCTTTCATGGATGATCTGGATGAAATTTGGAACATAGATAGATTATAGTCTGGAATAACACATAGGCTACTTTTTATCCCAGAAAATTGCTTAATTCCTGCGGGATAGCGATAAACGAATTCTATGCAGATGAAGTTGCGGGCAACAGCTACTAAAGTATAATATTATCTAATCTCGACGCTAAACGCGAAGAATGCGCTATAATTTTGTCAATGGTGTGATTGCATGCTTTCGTTGTGCGCGAGTTTTAACCTCGAAGATCTGCTACATAAGCCATCTTTGCATGAGCACCAAAGCAACTAAGAGTCCGAAGTAGCTGCTATCGAAATCGTTTGGAAGGATCATCACAATCATAATATTAGTAGGGATAACAATGATCAATTCTACCTATCTTAATTACGCCTTTAAAAAACAGGTAACGGAGTTCAAGATGCATACGGCTTGAGCGACTCTGTGTTTACTCTGTCCTTCCACAAGTACGAACCAGGTTTCTACCCTGGGACGGGTGCGGTCAGTGATGTAGGAACCCTCGTTGGCAGAGGCTACTCCTGCAATGTGCCACTACTTGGGTTTTACTCGGATAATACTTTGGAATATGTGTTTGATAAGTAAGTATTGGTAACCTGATACATAGAGTGGTAGAGACCTTCTTAACATAGCAAGCTTCTGCCCGCGACTTCGTCTGCGTAGAATTATACATATAAACCTTCCTCTTGGAGCACTATCTATTGAAAAAAACCGCATCAAAATGCGTTGCGTAGTTTTTAAAATCTATGCATACATAGGGACAGACAGACAGACACAACGGAAAACGACTTTGTTTTATACTATGTAGTGATAAAACAAACTTGCTTCATGCTGTCTGTATGTATGTACGTTTAGGTCTTTTAAACTATGCAACGGATTAAAATGCGGTTTTCATCAATAGATCGAACGATTTAAGAGGAAGGTTGATTTTATATACCTGATTTACTAAAATGAGTGAAGCCGGGGCGGGTAGCAGCTAGTTTTTTTACACAACGCGGAAATAAAATGAGTTACCCGATTTATGCTGGTCTGGGAGCAAAGAAAAAACATAGAATGTACCAGTTTCTTCTCTACCCGCGCAGATGGTAACACCCCATCGAGGGAATGGGCGATTATAATAGGAATCATGTTATAGGCGATGAGGCTAGCAACCCATCACTATTTTGATTCGATTTTCCACCTATAAGCCCACAATCTTGCTAAATGTGGCCTGTAGGTACCTGTTACCTTAGGCTCTGTCTACCCCGTAAGGGATAAAGACGTGATTTGTGTGTGTGTGTGTGTGTGTGTGTGTGTGTGATTACTATGGTAAGCAATCATCAATGCCCATGGACACTGGCAAAACCGGAACCGGAACAGTAGCTTAGGGGCCTAAGACATTTATGCCTTATGTGCCAATAATTTCACCGGATGCATATTAGCATCGCCAGTGTTGCCGCACTGTATTAAACTACCTAAAGTTTTTTTTCTCATTTTTTTACCTCCAACGAAAAAGAGGAGTGTAATAACTTTGACTTTAATGTCTGTGTGCGTGTGTGTGTCTGTCTGTCGCATCGTAGGTCTCAAACACACGGACCGATTTCAGCTCTTTTCCAAAATGATCTTTTTTTTTATTTTGTGAAGCTTAAGTCCACCTGTGGATACATTGCAGGGTATTCGCGTCAGTTTTCGACCTTTTTGCACCAGACGCAATAGTGGTGCAATGCGGCGCGGACGCATTGGCGGGCGACCCGAACGGAGGCGCGGGCGTCACCGCGCGTGGCTACTGCGCATGCGTGAACAGGGTGCTTGATAAAAGGAAGCCCACAATGCTGCTGGGGGGAGGTTTGTATTGTATCATTAGCTTCTAGAGCCGCTTGCTCGGTCTAGGGTTCAATAATGTAACCTAAAAATTCCGATTTAGTTACAAGCTTTTTTGCTGACTGTACTTGCATTGTCATCTGTGAACCAAATTTCAAGTCAATCGGACCAATCATTGAAGAGTTCCCTCCTGCGGAGACGGTCCTGGCTGGACCACCAGAATTCTACTACCAGATTGTATTGTCATCTGACTTACACAAGTATGCAAAATTTCAGCTCAATCAAATAAAGATATCTGCTTCAAAATTGAATAGCAAGATTCCACCCGGACAAACATACTTACTTGCATACATACATATGTTGCAAGTTAATATAAAACTTGTAATAAAGGTTGTAAAAATTAAATCGTTAACTTTTCCAACGCCATACATATATTAATCACGTCGTCTAGGGTAATGAGCCTGGCGCAATAGTTACATATTGCCTGGTAGAGATCGCTCTGTAGCGATAAGGCCGCCTATTGTTACCTTGTAATATTCTGTATACCTTTTTTTCTGTTTTGGTTGTTATATATGGTGTTCAATAAAGAGTTATTGTATTGTACACTCTGATGTTGATTGTGAAAAGGTTCTACAGTGGCCTAGGGTTTTGTTTCGCCGACTGTAGGTACTAAAGAAATAACTATGACGCGCAAATGCATTCCATGTTGACTGGAAATTACCGAGAACTCGTTTATTGTGATGACTAATCCGGGAAATTATATCTTTGGCGATTCATTAATTTCGTTTCAAGGTCATTGATAAAAATGGAAACACAATATTTCGTTTACTTTTAGTACATTCGATATCAGATTACATGCGGTGAATTTTGGTTCGTAAAAACATTGGAATAAATTTCTAGCCATCCGTAACTTGGTTCGTGTTAGATCTAACCTAATCTCAACCCAATACTTTGTCAAGTAAAACTCCCATTTAAAAGCGGCAAAGTTATTGTTGCTTAGCCGTAGTAGCTGTAAGTTTAGGTATCTCAACAAATTCTTTTATATTTTCTGACCAGTTTGAATCTATAGGTGGCTACAAACATTCCAACGCTGCTCGGCTTTGGGCAACGCTAACAGCTTTAGTAACCGGCGCTACGCTAGACGAGAACATTCCAGAACACGGCCACTGGCCTGAATATGGTCCCGACTACATGCTAGCTATCCAGCCCACGTTATCCAGGGATGCCAATACAAAGAACTACATTAATGATTGCATAGAAAAAATACAAAGTACGTACCTACCGAAGCTACAGTATCGCATAACATTTTATTTTCGATTTAACTTCACTCTCATTGTACTGTTTTCAGAGAATTTGCTGACCTATTTCAAACCAACAAAAGATCAATCCATCACAGGACACAGCAAATCTCAATCTAAAGAAAAACAAGAGATAGAACCCAGTCGAAAAATCTTTTGCAGAATACCACATCAAACTGAAGAGATTCATACGAAAGAAGATGTATATACTTTTACTGACTAAATTATTTAAATAACTGGATTTCTTGTTTATTTATTACTTAGTTAAAGTATTTCGTCACAGGGCCTGTTGCGCTGCTTGCGACAAACATAATATTTCTACCCATATATTTACCTATGAAAACCTGTTGCCTGTATCGTTATGTTTCCATTATTAATTTGAAAGTCAGTTTCGATTAATAAAAAATACACAAGTGTTAATTC
Source organism: Pandemis corylana (assembly GCA_949127965.1). Lineage (NCBI taxonomy): Eukaryota > Metazoa > Arthropoda > Insecta > Lepidoptera > Tortricidae > Pandemis > Pandemis corylana. Next base: position 7,280,381 of record OX421864.1, on the reverse strand, counting down.
GGAAAAAATATATATTTAAAGTTCTCACTGAACTGATCAGCACACCTGTTGTAGTAACCCAGTATCATAATCAACTTAAAAAATATTTAAGCAATACATTTCCAATAATCATCAGATTTACATTTAACATTCAAGACCAACAATATTACACGATACAGCTGAGAAAACTATGCAACACTGCAGGGAACTTGTTTGGTTTAAGCTCAAAGATAGATTACGAATATGAAAATTATCCAACCAAGCTTCCACAGTAACATTGATCATACCATTTTAAAATGCATATTATACTATTACTAACAGCTCTAACATTTAAGTTTTGTTCGAATACCTCAATTCACTGGATTTCATTCGAAATTATTTACATATTACAATGTTGCCTGAAGAATGACCGTAGCATTTAGGATATTCTTAGACACCAAGCACAGCTGTCAATACCATTCATAATTACGAACAGATATTTATTGTCGTTACGGTCGAATTACCACAGTGAACGCGACTTTCTAGAGTGCACATAATAAAAGAAAATGACATTTAAAAAACTTTCTATTTACTTTCCCAGCCTTATTTAATACAGTTCCAAACCTCTAGTTAAAATCTAAGCATTATTTTTAAGCTTTTCTGTCTGCCTTTTCACCAACTTTGTAGTGACTTTAAAATCCGTGCACAATTTAATGCAAGCAACATAGTAGTAGTAGTAGTGAGGAGCTATGGTGAGATGACATAGTTGAATTAAGAGCAGTGTCCTTCAGACATGTTTAACTTAGTAAAAATCAAATTGGTAGTAACTCTGAACAAATTAAGTCTATCTTTATTTTGCTTGTGCAACAATAGACTTCCAGCCCTAACACATTTGCCTGTACAGTACACAAGATCTCTGAGCACTAGATCAATCCAGCCATGGGAACATACTGGTCATGCAGCCATCACTTATGAAGTTGTGGTGTGAATATTGTGACTTAAAATAGTTAAAAATAATATTGTAACAACTACAAAATGCAAATTACAAAGGTAACTGGGACAAGGAGACTTAGGTATAGTATAAACAAATGAATGTAAACCAGTGCATGGCAACACAACCCGGACACTGCTGTTAATTCAAGCTATGTTAGCTAATTATCAATTTTAATCTGTGGGGCGCTTCTCACTATGTTTCTTAGTGGATTCCTCTGCATTTTTTGTGAACTTCTTTCTGTCTTTGAGAAACTCCTCGGCAAGTTCAGCACGTAATGGATGCTCAGGCTCAGGGTCATTGACAAGAGCAACTAAGGCTTGAATAACTGCAACATGAAACAAATTTTAGACCACTCTTAGAATACTTCGATTAAAAAAATATATTAATATTAAAAATTGGAAAAGGAAGTGTGTGAATAATGATTTTTTATTCTGTAAACTCTGAGAGTATGATGACTACGTACAGTGTGATTAAATTATGGCAATAAATAATTGACCTTGCTTATGCCCATTATTAAGGATTATTAATGTTAACCCATCAAGCGACTACAGTAGTCCCTAACTTTTCAGACAGGAATGTCCTAGGGACTGCATAATGCAGTCCCTAAAAAAAGTCCCGAAAAAGTTAGGAACTACTGTAGTCGCTTGGACGCTTGACGGGTTAATTTACCTTTAGTGTGGAGTTTGTGTATGAAAATGTATTCACCAGTAACAAATATGAAAGTTAAGACAAATTTCTCCACAGAGTTAACTATTGTTTTAATTTTCATTATAATGATGTCAGATGAAACTGGTAATGTTTACCTTGATCAGTCTTGGTTGCTGGCTTCCAATTCTCAGCACTGATGATGGGCAGGCAGACCTGACCCTTTTCATCTATATTGGGATGATAGATTTTTGTCTTGAAACTAATCTTTGGGGGCTTGAATGGGTATTCAGCAGGAAAATTAATCTCAATCCGAAATGCACCTTTGTTGTATGGAGGGTTATCCTTAAAACAAAAATATATAGGTATAGTTATATATAATATGGGTCGTAGGTACTCAGTTTTTAATGGATGTAGTCAATCACATTCAACTTACTGGTACAATAAGTCCTTGCCAAGTTAAGATGTTCGCCTCATCTACTTGAATGTCCCTGAAGGATTTCAGACCTGATTGTCTTATATCATTCAATTCCTGAAATATAAAGTAAGTATCCTTATTAGAATCTCATGTCGACACACACTTCCCTTAGACTTTTGTCTGGGTGTTGTTTACGTGGATACGATACAATGTGGAGAAAAATTCGGTAATATGTTACAACAAAATGTGCATTACAACCTAGGATTCTGAAAAGGTTCTAGAACATTTTGTAATAAAAAGCGAAAAAGCGACGTCTCACCTTTTGAAGTCTCTTGGTCGCAGCCATTGTATTATCTGTCAAATATCACTTCACGATTTTAAGGTGTGTAAGATTTCTCAGAACTGATAGTATTTCTTATTTCTTTAACCTCATGAATATCATAATTAAGTATCACTACTCGAATTCTATAAAATACCTAATAAGAACGATGATAATGCCCCAAAAATCCTGCCTTCTTCCACTTCCACCACACCATTACAAACTTGCGTTTTATTACATCACGGATGAATCATCCATCGTCCGAGCCGGTACTGGATTCAAAACGAAATAAAGTTACGTATAGTTAAATAATGAGATAAAATAATAATTATTATTTTATTGCTATATATTCATTATTTTTGTTGTATTTTCTGTCAATTTTAACGTAAATTTTAATGAAACTAAACGTTTTTTAAACTGCCATCTATGGAAAACATTACGAAACAATGGCTTTTTTTATATAAAGAGGGTGCAACCAAGTATTCTGCCTTAATAATTTGTGTACCGTTTACAAGTTCAATGGAGGTCACAAATTACAGGAAGATATTGTTAATTCGCGCATTCCAAACCAAAATAAAGCCTTTCTACACAGAACAATAAAATTAATCACTTTATCCACATTTCATACTAATAAATGCGAAACCATGCTTAGATATGACATAATTTAGATTATTAATGCGCCGATGATTCATGCTAACACGTTTCAAACTCATGTTTTTAAACAAGATTCGGTTCTAGTCAATGTTGCTTCAAGCATTTACGGCGCCGTAAAAATACTAAGTGTACATAGGCCCTTACCCTGTCTCTGTTTGCTACCTCTTCAAGAGACTTGGCAAACTATTTTGGATATTAAGGAATATCAATGGGTACTTTTTGTCCCTGAAAATTGCATAGTTGAAATTGGATAGCAATGAATAAATTTTATTTTCACAAACGATGTTTGTTGTGGACCCAATATACTTAAAGGTGCGTATAGATTTCGCGCGGCCGCCACGCGAGCATTGTTCGACTGCGGCAAATCTACGTTTTGGCTCGCGAGCCATTTTTAGCGCACAAGTCGCTGGTAGCGTGGCTGCCGATCCATCAACCGAAAAATACAGATCTGTCTCAAGTTCGCGCGCAAAACGAACTGACAGTCCTTTGCCGCGCCGTCAAAAACGGACATGAACTGGTTCGTCGCGCGCCAATGTTCGACTTGCCGCGCGCGGCGCCACAGTATCCATAGCGCGCGGTTGCCGCGCGAAGTCGCTACGCACCTTAATGCTAACACTCGCTCGTGGCCTAGTCCAGTGCAACTGTTCGGTACGTCTCAATTTATCTGTCGCTGATTTTAAGACATTTTTATAACCCATATTTTTTATAATATCGCTAACAGTGGATAAGAATAAAACACATTTTGTGACAAATTTCACCATTTTTATTACAGCTGTTTCAATGTGAATGAACCAGGGGCCAGGGCTATAGGAGTTTATAAAACAGATTTGTTAAACTGAATGGAAGGATAATCTAGGAATACCATAACGTAAAGTGAGATGAGATGTAACTGTAAAATGCACGGGGTAATTGCATCTTCAATAGTAAACCGACAGGCCGAGATATTACACTGTTAAAATTATCGTTCGAGACAGAACAACACTTGTTTCATTCTAACACATGGTTTACACTCAGTATAACATTGTACAAATAGGGCACTGCTACCATTGTGTTCTTACCGTGCCATAGTATACTCTGAGACGCAATTACCCCGTCCCTACAAATGGTCTCACATACGCGAGGTGTTCCCCTATGGGCCGTTATTCGTCGTGCGAGCGTTCGTCGTCGCGGCGGCGGTTGCGCGTGCGGCGGTTCCAGCCGCCCTCGCGCATGCGCTCCCGCTGGCGCCCGTCGCCGCGGCCTGCGCCGCCGCGCTGGAAGAACGACCCCTGCTTCTCGAATATGCGCTCGTTTGAGTCCACGAAGTTGCCGACCTGCAAATATGTCATGCTTAATTTTTTTTCTTAGCCACAGTTGCTTGTGAGCTACTGAGAAAGGGGTTGTCCCTTAAAATATTTTCATTAAGATCGATTACCTAGTACTGATTACGATATAGCACATCAGCTCATATAGCTTGTATAAGCAGTTGATTTCTCGCTTAGAAATTGTACATTCTGTCGGTCGGTACAAATATTGAATCTGTCACCAGTAAGGGCAATACCCATCTTTCCTAGCCTGCTAAGACCTTTTGCAAGAGTTTGAACTGTCGCTACTTAAATCTTTAAAAGTTTCATGGAGCACAGGACTTACCCAGGAACCTGATCGCAACTATTATACTGTTACGGCGTCTACTAGTCCATACCTTATCAGCAAGCTGCATCGCCAATGCCTGCATACGAGTGGGCTCAGAGCGGTGCAGTATAGCGCACTCGCTCGGGTCGTCCAGCGAGGCCAGTAGCTCCTCATTTATGATCATCTTGGACACTAGAGAGTGGACTTTCTGTCGCGGCATCTCGAACATATCGGCCAGAGACTTGAGTGATAGAGACGCGTATACGTGTGCGTAAGTAAACAGGTAAGTCCGGAGTGATTCTTCACGGATGAGCCGGCCTAGCATGGCGCGGACGTTGTCGGCACCCACCATTAGGTCCCACACCTGTGAACAAACGAATTGTTAAAAAAGTAGGCGACCAGCGAGAAAAAGCTCAAGTTACTTCGATACCTAAAAGGCTCAACTTAAGAAGCGTTCTGAATTCTTCCGATAAATATTTAATGCAACTGTTATACTGGTTTATTATCAGTTTTATGTAGGATGCATTCGGATAAATATGCGTAAACATCACTAGGACTTGAGACTTATTGAATGCATGTGCACAAGTTTTCAGTATATACATCAAAACAGAAATTGTCGGTCGTATAACTAGTAGACCTTACACAATTTAGAGCAGCGCTCTTTGAATTTCTTACCAGGAAAGCATATTATTCCATCCAGGAATATCTGACAGACTCCTTTTAATATTTTAATGTTTTAGTAAGTACTTATTGCAGTTAGTTTTTTGTGTACCATTACTTAATGCATGCTGCATGTGAATCTGTAGCTATTTGTATGCCACTGGGGCGAGACATAGTGATACCTACTCATTACTGTAACATCTATTGACCTATGTTTGACAAATAAATGATTTCTGATTTCTGATTTCTGATTCTGTATCTTGTCTTATAAAATAATGCAGCCAGTTTATAATTGAGATAAATATTATACCTTGGCATTCATCTTTTCATTGACGATGAAGTTGAGGCAGGCTCGCCAGTCGCCGCGCCGCATGGCCCGCGCGGCGGCCACGGCGTGCTCCCTCATGGACTCGGGCGGGCCCACCAGCGCTTGCCTCTCGCTCGCCCGCAAGTTCTGGTAGAACGTCTTACTGATCATACGGCGACGGGCATCAAACTCGTGCGCCGCCATGTAAGGGATCTCGATCATCATAGCAGACACTAAATACACACACTCGAGTAGCTCGAGGTTGATGTGCATGTGGAACGGCATCTGACGCTGCTTTTCGATCTTTTCCTGTTCTTTAGAGCGCTCGTGTTGGCGCTGTGGTAGTAGACCTTGCGCGAGAAGCTCCTTAGGCTTCCCGGTCATCATCAGCTCGGCCAAGCAACCGTGAGCTTCTTTCACGTTGCCGCGGCGGAACGCGCAAAGACCTAAATTGGCCATCGTACGATTATATAGGATCTGAGTACTCGGATCAGAATGCTGAACGGTCTCTTGAAGGTGAGACATGAGGAGTAGGTCACGGGCCTGGAACCAATTGTCGTGCAGAGCGTGGTGGTACATATGGGAGAGGATGGCGCGGGTCCGGAGGCGGTCGGACTCGTCGTGAGCGTAAATATATTTGCAGAGGCGTTCCATCTTCTTTATGGAAGTCTCCTCGCCCAGCGGGAGGTCTTTCTTGACCGCTCGTGGGTCGAACTTGTAGTACAAGTGGTCGATCTTGCGCAGGTACGCGCGGCAGATCTCCTGAGGCGTGCCGTCGCGCTCCACGACTAAGCACACGCGGTCGATGAGAGCCGATACCCTGACCTCATCTTTCAGTCTCTCGACGTACTCGTTGGAGTGAGGATCACACTCCTTCAAGAGTTTAGTGAACTCGTCATCGAGACGCTCTAGCGACGTGAGCAAGCACCCGCGCACTTGGTACGGAGGAGTGACGAGTTGCTCATTCTCCTCGGTCACATTTTCGCTGAGCATCATGTCTTCATGAGCCAGGAGCAGAGTGACCATATGGTCGACGTTTTCGACGAGCCGCGACCAGTATTCCGGTTTCATGGCGTCGGAGACCTTGGGGTTGTAATCGAAGAGTGCGGCGACGGTGGCGGCGCGTAGTTTGAGCTGCAGGGCGTCGCCGAGGTTGTGCGCGGCGGCGACGGTGCGCAGCTCGTGCAGCAGCTCCAGCTGCGCGCGCCGATCCGTGCGTTTGCGGCCACGCGCAGCACTGATCTCGCCGAGCTTCTTTACCACGAGAGCTGCATCGATGTCGCTGTCCTGAGACATAAGAAAAGCCATTAAGCATGCCCTCATTTCTTACAATGATATAAGTGTGCTGATTGCGCAAGATATCTTGAGTAGAAACCACTTTCGGCATGATGATGAAGCCAAAACATGTCTGGCCGCCTTAAAAAAAACGACTGGCTTTGTATTTCAATACAATTTATCATGTTGCTGCATTTGCGAGCTGAGTGCATCTGGTAAACTACTCTATTCCACTAAGCCATTGGCTATCATTGTTTTACTGAACTGTTCCATGAAACCTTCTCAAGCAAGTAGTTAGGTTTTATTGTTCACCATGTTTAAGCAATAAACCTGTGATAGCTTAGCCTATACATCTCATTTGTGAGGTTCACTTGACTCTAAACATCAGAATACCTTTATAAACTTACCTTGGCAAACATCTTAGGCTTATCAGAAGTAGCAGCTCCTTTCCTGACAGTCTCCCACTCGCCGCCATCGTCAGCCTGGTCCCTCTTACTAGTCTTGCCCGCTCGCTCTCGCCTCTCTCTTCGGTCCTTCCTCCTATCCTTGTCTCCATCCTCTTCCTCCCTTTAAAAGTCAAAATAAAAATCAAAACATGTTAACAACAACAAAACTGATGTATGAATGTAAAAGCGTGTGCTGTGGCACCTTTCTGTAGTCTTCTTCAAGAACTTGTCTCGCAGAGTGGCAGCGCCGCGAGCCTCGTCATCAGAGCTGGAGCTCGAGTCATCAGAGCTTGAGCCCCAGTCCATAGAGTCAGATGATTCGTCGTCGGCTGGAGGTGGACGGCGAGGCGGCTCGGGCGATCGACGCACCTTTACCTTCTCTTTGGGCTTCTTTTCATCTTCAGACTCGTCTTCAGATGAGGAATCTGGAAAAAACCTAGTTGTAAAAAGTCCGAAATTCACGACATTTGCAGCTTGTCGCGCGGGGAGACGCTGACGTGTGCGTTGTATTTCGATTGTAAAGCATAGTTTCTTTAAAGCCTCGTATTCATGGTAAACATTTGTTTAGCAACAAAGTTGAATCAATGTGTTGCAGAGTTGCTGTCAACATGTTGCTGGCAACACTGCATGTTGTAGAGGTGATAGCGTCATGTTGACAAGCTCTCGCCTGACAAGCGTAAACATTGATTCAACTTTGTTGCTAAACAAATGTTTACTATGAATACGGGGCTTTATGTGAATAAAATAAGGAACATAGCATTAGTAGGAGTAACATAAAATGTCTTTTAACTGTCAGTCTGCTGTTGGTCTATGACTTGATCAGGAACAGTTGTTTTTGGCGCCTTTTGGTCAAGCGATTTCACAGACCTGACTTGTATTTGGTATTTTGGTGCTCTTTGCCACTTGAAGTCGAGAGAGACTTCACTCACTCTATATATTGTTATTTGACATTGTTTATACTAAACTCTATTGTAGCTAATTATTTAAACCAAAAGCCACAAAAAAATAAGAAGGGAAATAAAATAAAAAAACTGTTTTACCTTTCCTCTCATCATCATCATCAGGCAAGTCAGGGTTCTCACGGAACTTTGAAATCTCAGCTTCAAAATCTTTTGTGTACTTCCTGAGCTTTTGCCTCAAGGAAGTCAGGGCTTTGCTGTTGCCCTTGGAGAGTGTCTTTCTGCTATCACGGTCTGCCCATGCCCCCACGACCCAGTCATCCAGTTCAACCAGAGCCCTCATGAAGAACCGAGGAGCCACTCCATTCTCCTCTTTAGCAACAATAGGGGCTGCTTTAGTGTATGCTTTCTGAAGTTCCTCAAAGGAGGCCAGAGCTGAGGAGAAGTCCTTGATTTTGCGATGATTGCGGATAGAATGGATGATGCCCTCCAACTCTTCATACCGTTTCTCTTTCATGGAGCGCACAACGCGCTTCGTTTCCTCCTCATCATCACTGAACTGCAATTAAATAACAATGTATAATCTTAATAGTCTGAATCATAAACAGTTAACCCTTCTATTCCCACTGCAGGTTTCTGACAAAAATTATACAAGACGAGAACTCGATAGTTTTTTTTATACTGTATACAAAATTGCAACATTATTTATACTTGCCTTACTTTGTTGTTAAGTGAATTATTTTCTTACCATCCTAAGATGATTGATGCAATTGTGAAACAAGTTAGAATTGGTGTATTTATTTATTAGCAGATTCAGAGTTGTTATTGATTCAATCAAGAGGACCTAGTACTTTGCTACATGCCTTTTGGTAACATAAATCCTAAATTATCTGGAACTTGGAGTACCTAATTGCAAATTCTGACTGTAAAGTAAAAGCTGAATAAAACAAACATCACCTGCCTGTAATAACCTGTTTTATTTTTATTAAGCTACTAGGAGAGTAGGAATAGGAACTATGATCGACAGATTAATGATTATTACGTTTACAAGTCAACCTCAAACGAGTCTCAGTAATCAGGAGTCAGGTATCAGATGGAAAGGTACAAGATTATTTTTTTTACGTAAAAAAATAACTTACCGTGTAGACGGGGGCTGCCGGGCGCACTACCTGATCTTCCTCACTCGAGCTCTCCTCGCTGGAGTCCGTTCCAGTCGCAAAAAACCGACTCATTGCGAAAGCGAAACTATCTACCTGTAAACCATTTAACACAGTTTTATTAACACTATGTATGCGAAATTGAATTATTTATGAAATAATCGCGATTGAAAGTTAAGGACGTCCCGAAAATTTTACTAAACAACTGTATTAAACACGATTTGATTGAGTATGAGGTGTTGTCGCAACACTTTGGAGGTTAAGTTTAATAACTCCTTTTTTCCGGTTTGTACGAATAATAATTTACCTTCGGCAAAAACTAACTCGCGTGTTTTTATGAATAGTACTGGATATGACTGATAGCTTCATGAAAATATTTTGAAAAAGAGGAGAAAGTCGAGGCAGTCCAGCTTGCCCACGACGCACGTCACTCTAAAAAGAGATAGTGTTCGAACGAGGGAGATAGAAGAAAAGTCATTCGTTAAAAACATTTTTGCAGTACAAAATGAGCTTCTTATGACGTAGCTTAAACAGTTTCATCATGTTTAACCATTATTGAACTAAATGAAGAACAGAGTGAATGGTTTAACGTTATCTATGGTTTTAACCTGATTAAGAAAAAAAATGACATCTTGATGAGAAGACGGACGGAGACGCATTTTATTTTATCAATTTCATTGCCTGCATTTTCTTTTATTTAAATATGAATGTAACTGTCGACGCACTGATGACAAATTTACGTGCTTTTTAGGATGGGCAAGACATTGATTTGATAATCACACTCACATTAGTTTCCTTTCGTTCGTTATTATACATCCATGGAGTTCACGAGTTTAATACTCCCTCTTACAAAAAATATTTGTCGAACATGCTTCGCAGAATCCGATACAGAGATGCTTCTAAATGTACAAGATTTAATCGAGCACGAAATGATTAAAATTAAACTTATAGATATTTTAATATTTCTTAATTGCTTGGAGGTAAGTTTCCACATGACGTCCGTTTCATGTGACCTATCTATCTATCGTAATTTAATATTATGACCGAATTCATTTATTTTACAGAATAACGATGAAGAAAACTGGCCTAGCGGAATGTGCGCTTCTTGTGTGTCAACAGCACTAGTTTCCTATAATTTCAAACTGAACTGCTTGAAAGCGAATGCTACATTGTCACAAATATTCATACAAACCTCGCCCTCCAACCACAGGTCTGATATAGACTCAATTGATGTCAATGTGGTTTATCAGGACCATGAATATGATGTTCCACTGTTTAGTAGCCAGCCGGCCTTAGATTTTGATACTAACATGACTAATCTGCATGTTAACAAGGAAGTGACTCCACTACCTCCTGTCACTGAAATAACATCTGCTGAACAGCCACCTAGAAAAGTGGGAGAAAAAAGATATGCCTGTACTCTGTGTGACAAATCATTTACCAGAATATATGGATTGAGATATCATATGGCTACACACAGCAACTTTCGTAAATATTTGTGCCCTAAATGTGGCAAGTGTTTCTACAATGCTAATGGATTAAGACAGCATTCTATTTCTCATCAAGAAACTGGTCAGTTTAAATGTGGGTTTTGCCACAAGACCTACAAGTCGCGGCAGTCCTTAAAGGAGCATTTTCGAGTGGCTCACTCTAACAACCGCAAGCTATTTGTCTGTGTCACCTGCGGCAAGAGTTTCACAGCGAAGTCAACTTTGATGATGCATATTAGATCTCACAATGGAGAAAAAAAGTTTGTTTGCCACCATTGCAACAAGACATACACAAGAGCATCTTATTTGAGAGCCCATAGTCTCATTCATACTGGACAGGAGAGACCTCGGCCTTTCTCTTGTCAAAATAAAGGCTGTGATAGAAGCTTTGCAACAAAGAATTCTTTGTTGGTGCATATTGCACATGCACATACATCGGAGAGGCCTCATAAGTGCAACATTTGCTACAAAGGGTTTGCCACTGTTTCTGGCTTGAAAATTCACAGGGATTCTCACTCTAACAAGATGATTAATTGCAATATCTGTGGCAAATCTCTAGCCAATAAAAGAGTGCTGCAGAAACACATCAAAGTCCATGATGTGGACGCCAATGATATGATTCTGGAGACTGTAGTTGATGATGTGTTTTTTGACCAAGTCTACTGATTATCATCAGGGATATGTACTTGACAACTTGATGTAGTGTGGCTTGCACATGGTGTAGAACTTGTTACATTAGTACCCACCATTGTATTTAAGGTATTGATTAAAAAGATATAAAAGATAGAAGTGTTTTTATTACCCATGAGAAAAAAGATGTTTATAAATAGGGATATCAATTTCATTAAATAAATATGATTCATGTACTGTATCCTAAAATAGTAATTACCCATTTGGCGTCAACAAAAATCCATTACGTCAGATTTTTATCATAACGAAAATCAATGGGAAACCCATTCCAATGACTCACACATTTTGTGTTTAGCATGGAGCAAACATTCCAATGAACTTATTTTTTTTAATTGCCACAGGTACAGTCAAGCTCAAAAGTAGTTTTCTTTTAAGCTTGATTATAGGTGAAAAACTTAAGTACGTAACCTATTGTACGTAGTAGTGTACAGAACTGATATGGGACTTAAATTATTTTTATTCAAATTATTATTCAAATTATTTATTAAAATAATCATTGTACAAATAAATTATAAATGGTAAGTAAGCACTATATTATGTCCATCTATGTATTAGTATGTACAAACAAAATTAAAAACTTAACTATCAACTCTACATAAAACAAGTGTGCCTGTGCTTACAACAAAAGTAGGTATTATAAACTGTGCATATTAGAGTAATTAATCTAAATTGCAGTAAGAAAGTATACTTACTTTAAAATAATTTGTTTTCCAGAACCGTTTATATGTATTCCCTGAAAAGTATATAAATATTTGGAGTATGAAATTTCTTAATACCAGATTCGAATTTGACAAATTACTATTTGTTGATTCTGTGGCTCACCACTCTATGCATTTTATTGAGTCTGGCGTAACTTTGTGGACGTCCATTTCAACAACTCCTCTATGCTTCAATAGAACAGCACCCTCAGACTGACATTGACCCTCATACCTATGCAGAACATAGATAGGGCTTGAGGTAGGCTTTGAGCAAAGTGAACAAACACAAATGAAAATGTTAAAAACATGCTTATTTATACAGCTTTATTATATAATTTTACAAAATAATGAGGAATATATTGGGGAGTAACATTTATCAGGCTTTTAGTGATTCGTTATCCAGATATAATTAATTAGCACTCCATTATTTAATATTTGCTACTACATTTACAAAGTTTATGTATTTACATAACTTTATTATTTATATCTGTGATTACATCAAACCTAACTTACATCCTAAATCTATCTAGGTATTTATTATAATTATCAACAAAAATAAAATATAAAAAAGAAACCAATTCTACAATAAACATAGTATCTAAAGAAGCTTCCTGAGCAAAATAGAATATCAATTCTACCTATTTACCTGATATTATACCGGATGGTATTTGCTTGAATTTGGACAAAGATTAATTAATTTAACAAAGGATTTCAAATGAAAATGGTTGTCTTTTGTTTGAAAAGACATAATTTGAAAAAACTACTTAGTTATGCTGCAAATTATATACTAATGTTATTTTACTTGACCATAAATTGAAGTGTAAGCCTATATCAACAGCACAGCGGTTGTCTTTTATGGATATTTCTTTTAGTTTATCCATTTGGTAATACCTATTATGCTGATTAAACTGCAAGTTTCCAAATTTCACTAAGGACAAGCTGTTTCAAACTAACCAAGCACTATTTCCCCAGAAGTTTATTCATCTGCTTACTCTGCTTGCCAATTTTAATGTCTGCTCCCTCCACCTTATCTTGTATCGTGTCTATGAGTTCATTCTGGTGATCAATTTCTTCACCAAGGGCTGATCCCAGGCCTTTGAGTCTTGTGATAGCTTTGACCATATCATCTAAGTTGTCATCTAATATTTTGTTAACACGCTGACTGTCAGACACAGGACCCATCATCTCTTGCTCATTCATTCCACGTAGACGTGTGGAAGGATGAGATTCATAGTTATCCCCTCTGCTTTCCGCCATGTGTCCCAAATTATCTAGAGTATCAGTCAATCTACTGCTGCTTGGTTCATCTCTCTGGGAGTTAGGAGAAGTCTGACTTCTGGAGGGTGGTTGGTCCGATTTTCCGGAAATGTAATTTCTGATGCCATAGAAGACTGATTTGATACCGTTGAGATGTTTCTGGCTGTAGTTGAGGTTGGTGTTGATCTCGTCGAGGCGGCGGTTGGTGTTATCAAGCGCTTCGCGTTGCCGCGCCAGCTCCTCTGCGGTGGCGATGCCGATGTTCTCGGAGTCTCTCAACAGCTGCACACTCCTTGCTGAGGAGTCCAACGTCCGCTGCTCAATCTCCCTCTGTCTTTCCAGCATTACTTGCCTCTGCCTCTCCAGGTCCGCAATGTGCCCTCCATAAGAAGGGGCTGGTCGCGGAGCAGGTGGATTACGAATTCTGTAACTGTTCACGAAGGTGTCGTCGTCGACGTCGTCTTCCTCAAACAAGTTGTTTGGATTTATGTATTTATGGCCAGCCATCGTAAACGAGTACACCAAATTACGATATCAACAATAAACTATACTCTCCGTAAACAATTAAACTGGAACAAAGGTACGTGATGACGACTAATTTGTATCCATAAACTACAAACGAGATATGAGTAATTACTTTACTCGACTTCCTTCTTCCTTTCATTCACGAGTGCATATTGAAACAAATGTCAGTATGACAGCCAAAGTGGAATGTGGAGCACCGCCCCCATCACAGAGAAGCTCAAACAGAGAAGAGAATGATAATTATCTTCTCTGTGTCTTTATGTTAAACATCGAACCTCACATCTGTGTGGACTATTAATTATTATGGCTTAAATTCCAAAAATATAGTATTATGCGACCGCATTATATGACTATTGTCTAAAATGTCTGAGATTATATTATTATTTATCTGTGCTCTGCGGTGACTGTGGTACATCGGTGGTGACTGACAGATGATTGACAATGACAAGACAAGTATGTATCTTACTAATGTACGACTCGGAATACCGGGTTGTAATGGACGACCTATAAATACACGACCTGATAATTTGTGTCTCCTATGCGATTCCTATACAGTTAAATAATTATCAGGTTATAATCTATTAGGTAATCCTTTTCAGATCCTATTCCAAAGCCGTACAATACATTGGTCGCATTAATATGATCCCATGTCATCTCATTTTGGCTTCGCTGTTGCTATTGCTATTGTGATTTAAATTTGTTATGAAGCGAAAGCTTAACTGTGTATGGTGTGAGCGACGGGACTAGACGTGATGATCGGACATTCTTAGAATAAATACTTTTAAATGTTGGAAGAAAAGAATTTCTAAATAATTTTATCGAATATGATGTCAGGAAAGGGTATGCATACATGCTTTTTACAAATAATCATTGTTCAGTGTAAATCCCAAGAGGTTTTCGTTCTGTTGTCTCAAATTACTACTAACTATCTTATATTCCAGGGATGCCAGAGACGGAGGAACAGAATAGGATAAGATTTCAAGTGGAATTGGAATTCGTACAATGTCTAGCAAATCCAAATTATATTCATTGTAAGTATGGTGAGGTTATCTGCGCGAATATTATATCGTTAATTTGTCGCATATTTGACCCACTACAAAGCATTAGTTTCAAGCTTTATGAAAATTCATTTCAGTCTTAGCCCAACGAGGTTACTTCAAGGAGCAAACCTTCATCAACTACCTGCGGTATCTTCAGTACTGGCGAGAACCTGAATATGCTCGCTTCCTTAAATATCCAATGTGTTTGCACTTTTTGGAGCTGCTGCAACATGAAGCATTTAGGAGAGAATGTGTTTCAGCACAGGTTAGTGTTTTACATTCCATTTGCTCAAAAGAATTTTAGTAACCTTAGGTACAAGACTTATATTTATGTCTGAATTTATTCCCGTCGCCAGAATGTTACGTACGTGTGCTGGCTTGTTCGATGGAACCGAACTGGGGGTACCTGCAGATCTTCATATCTACCCACATGTCAATATACTACATTAACCAAATAGCTTATTGTATGCATGTTCAAATCCCATCAGGGGCAAGTCTTTGTATGATAAATACTAGTTGGATTTATGGACCGCAGCATATACCCTGCCAATAATAAAGGCTCACCAGGCCAAAATAGTGTCATAGTACAATTTTTTAGCTACTGTTGGGCCTAATCATGGTCTAAGCCAACATGCTCAGACTCATTTAAATATTAGGAATGATGCATTAAATCTTATAATGATGTTTCCAGGTATGCAAGTTCATGGATGACCAAGCGATCCTGCTGTGGCAGCACTACACGCGGCGGCGCACGCGCACCCTGCAGCCGCCAGACGCGCCGGCGCCGCCCGCGCCGCCCGCACCGCCAGGCCCGCCGCGCCAACAGTCGTGAGACCCACACTCTTTATCACGTGTGATATGTTATAAGAGTTCGGAAAGTGTAACTAAAAACTGCTGCCTACATTTACTTGTGGTTGATGCTAAGAAGTGACGAACTGCTGCTTGTGATCTATACCTTGTCTAGATAAAAAAATTTATAACTAAGGGCAAGAGTTGAAAAACATGACAGTACCTTGGTTGACTCTATGGTTAAAAATCGAAATGTGTATGGCAATGATGTTACAGTTTTCATAGTCACAGCAATAATCAAGCCCAAAATTTGCGGCTGTGTTTGTTCGCCTTTAATTTTATATAGCCCAATAACCTTAGGAACAAAGTGTGGTGTATCTTCGTTTTATCAAAACATATTTAGGAAAATAAAACTCGGTCTTATGAACTGTGTTTTGCCAAAAATTTTAATATTGTTGTGAAAGTGCAATTGATGTTTTTTTCTTGTTCGTTTTAAGATTTCAACTTCACATTGTGTTGCTTTGCTTTTGTTAATAGCCGGCCCGAAAATGTTTCTCAAATATTCCGTTTAAATCAGATTTCTAAATGTTGATAGACTGATTGTACTTGTTAAAAAAATTAAGGAACTAGGTAAAATTAAATATTGATAATTTTGCAAATTGCTTTATTCTATTATTACTTCACAAAATTACCCTAAAACTTAATACAAAATTACCATGAATTTCAAAAGCTAGTGAAGGGTGTCTTGACAGCAAACCTAAAAAAGATGACCAAAGTAACTTCAGTTGGAATATTGAATGTACCATGTGGCAGTAGCTGCACTGTAACGTCTTATCATAGTCATGTTATGAGGTTATGTTATTGACTGGTTTACATAAAAAAAGTCATGTGCCTGATACCTAGTGTTGATACTTAGCTAGCTTATTGAGTGAACGTTTGCTTGGGTTGCCTGCGCCTCGCCAGACATAGTGCTCGCAGCGTCAGGTAGTATATCAGCTCCACTAAGCTCATCATGCTGAATCCCATGCAGAGGCCCAGCAGACCACCTGTGTTAGCTGCCCCAAACAAAAGACAGTAACAAGTTTATGCAGTAAAAGAAACGATTGTAAATTGAAACACTGAATGTCACTTACACAAAAACTCTGTGAGACCAAAAATTTCACCTTTTGTGAATCTTGTGAATGTGCGGTCCTCAAAATAAAAATGTATTATAAGCATGTTTTTTCTGAAAGAATATTTCATGCATTTTTAGTACTTAAAAGTAAACTTAAAACGTGATTTTTTCATTGGCGCCCAATATGGGGCTCTTAGAGGTCTTTTACATACGTGATGTATTCGGGTGTCCTGTTGCCGAGCCGCTTGGCGTACTGCACGAGGAGCGACTGGCTGAGCTTGGCAGAGCTCATGCGCTCGTAGTATGCAATTTCTGTGCAAGCCGGCAAGCACTCTTCACAAGTAACTTTACGATCTGAAGGTACAAACACTTGTTGATATAGATTGTTCAGTATTGCCATATGTGTCGGAACCGGAACTCAAAAGGAAAAAAGGAACACTTATAGGTTCGTTGGCCTGTCTGCGGACTATGGCCCCGTTCAGCCGTATAAAAATTAACCTGTTTAAATTTTAAACAGTCATTACAGTGCCCGTTGCAATTTTGAATAACTATAATAATTTTTCCCTAACGTTTAAAGTAAAATTTTAAGTGCTGCTGAATGCTGAAGTTGTTCAAAGGGTAAGTGTAACAATAGAGATAAGTCTACAGCAACTGAAGACAACAATCAACGGTGCCAGGTGCTGACTCCTCATTATTCTTCCTTGCAGCAGACGAGGACGAAGTGGACCCTTCTCTAGTTGCTATCCATTCTCGCGTACATATTTATCACGTACCCCTTCCATTTGTCTCACTCCTACTTCCCTCTGTCGATGTCCAGCTCATATTGTTTTCCGCACAGTGAACTCCCTTTTCGCACATAGCTACCTACTAACCCAAATCACTTTCATTCATTTCATTTTTAACAGACTTAAAAAAAAGACTTCAATTCGGTTGTATTTTTTTTTCTTTACCGTCTGCTGCTGAACTCCAGATATTTAACAGCGAGTGCCTAATTACGTCCCCGTAACTATTTTCCGTATAAATAATTACCTATTGTTGTAAATAAGTACGTACTCGTCGACAGAAGTTTCATATTTGTGTAGCAATTGGCATCGGCCTTTCCGCATACACGAGTGGTTTTGTTTTCTATAAATAAAAACAAAACATTAAAAATCTAAAACAGAAATTGAAAACGAAATAAAAAATAAATTATACTCACTCGGCATATAATAAAGAACACATTTACACACAGCCAACATATTTCGGGCTTCACACTCCATCTCGCAATTTTTTAGCGTGTAAGTTCTGAAATGTTACGGTTGTGGTAAGTTTTGTTTGGTTTTATGTTCGTAACATATTACCTGGTAAGATATTACCTGTAGAAGACCAATTCTTTTTCGCTAGAGAACAGACAGAGTCGCTTTTTGATGTCGATTGACTTTAGGGCTGGTTGCGCATCGGATACTCTCGTTTGTATGGCAACTCTTGCTTCTATCCCCGGCCCATAGATATCTCCTAAGTTTGCAATGTTAGGGGTTTCCGTAGGGTTGTGCAACAGAATCTGTAGATGATTTGATCGTGATTCAAAAGTGTGAAGGATAAGTAGTTAAAATGTGTGAAAACGTTGAAGATAAGTTACCTTAAAACTTGGGCTTTTGGTTGAAGCGCAGTAGTACTCTGCGACATTTGCATCCAGAACTAATGATAAACCATGATCGGTTCCAATACCTTCAAAAATATAAGACCTATTTAATTAGACATAAAATGTATGTTCTCGGACCATTATGTATTGGCTTAGCCTAGTTTGGGATGTCCTATTTTCTGTAAATCAACGTATACTAATCAAGCTTATCTCTTGACTAATACTAATTTTATTATCTAATTTAATTTCTGAGCAATAAGAATTTATCATTATCTACCAGTTTCCGTTCCGTCTCTTAACTGCATAAGTAAAATAAATTACATTAGGGTCGTAGTTGACTTTTGAATGTGGCTTGGCTTTTTATGTAAAACTATTTTTATTAACCTTTGGGTCTCCACGGGAATCCATTGTAGGGTGCATTGGCCGGGTAGCCACCTTCAGGAGTCCAATCCACAGAAGGCAATGGGAACGTGAAATTCATGTCGTTTAAAGATTTCCTGCAAAAATTCATGGATGAATAACTAAGTACTTGGATAGCTTGGAGGCTGAGGAATAAAACTTAAGCAATGATCAATAAAACCTTACGGATTTCTAAACATTTTGTTTCGATGTACGACGTTGAACGTGCAGCATAGGCCTTCGTCGGTCAACTGTGCGTTGAACAAATCCTGACAACTCGTCTCGCCCGAGTCCCATATGCACATCGCCAACATCTCGCTACACGGTTGGGTCACCTGTAAACAGTCGGCTTTAGACAACCGGGAATTCCATATATGTGTGTTTATGTTTAACATGATTGCTACTTACATTGATCAAGAAAGACCTCGTATAGTCCCAATCAGCGCCTTCAGCCACATCGTTATCGAATATTTCCGTATCGTCTTGTGACGTGCACAAACTCTCCAAGAGTTTCTTGTCGACGGGTGAACTAATAAAATAAAACTGGGTAGATAGGATAGGAGTCAAAATATACCAAATTAATTTACCAAAGGTTTCACGGTAAATACGCACCCACTTTTCTTATAGCGCTCCGCTACGGACTTCTTCGCTTGGTTAACGTTACAAATGGTGATGGCAGGGAAGGGTAGGTTCTGCAGAGGCATATTTTCGGGGTTGATGCTCACTATCATAGGCGACATCCGCCATTTTGCGTATACATTCAAAATGAAGAATCCAGCGCACACTATGGAGCAACTAAATGCTCCTAACCAGAAAAATCTACAAGATTTTATTCATTAAATATTTACTCCGAGAAACATTTGTAGAGCATGCTCTGTTTTTGTAAACTTCTGTTACCTTTCAAACCAAGTCAGTTTTTTCTCTCCAACATATCGGAGACCGTGCAATGTAGAAGTCAACAGATATTCTCTAAAGTCTTTTCGGACACCTGCGGTGTTCCAGTCTGGCAACATTGTAGACTTACCAGGTCTTTCCTGTGTAGTATAAAAGTTATGTGGTGTGGATAAGTTTATTAGTATCATCAACAGGATCTCCTATTTTCTTACTAATGTTACTTACCGCGCTCTTGCTTCTAGGTATATTAGGTTTTTGGTCCCAAACATACCACGGTGTCGTGTCTTGATTGCTTTGAGTGGTCCAATAATTTTGCTTCAATAATAGAAAGCATTATTTTAATTAGCCTTAAGCTCAGTTTATTAGTGCTAAATGTATGAAGCTGTCAAACTTGACCTGATTTAAGATGTTTTGGTGTTCAGGACAGCTACAATGTTAAAATTTATTTTGGCTTCATTTTATAAGGTTTTTATCTAAACAAAAAGAGATGATCTTAGGTACCTTTCTAAAGTTCTCTATAGATTCTTTTCCTGGGCGTATTCCAAAGTTGTGGTGAGGGTAGACCATCATGGCACTCTCAACTGTCGCCTCAATTTTAAAAAGCTTTTGTTTCTTGAGCCTTCTCTACAGAAAGTGCGGTGTTGAAGTGGCGGTGCTATATGTAACCTAATTTCCCCGAGTAAATGTTTGCGGGGTAATCGTTTGATTGCGCAGCTGAATGATAGATCGACCTTGCTCCGCCTCCATTGGTAGCTTGCGATAGCACAATTATACATTTTCTAGTTATTTGTCGTCCTGTCCCGATCCATGTAATTAGATTTGTGGTTGCGTTCGGTCAGTGGACAACCTTTAATTTCATTAATTTAATAGGTAGGTTCTTTGCCGAATATATGCGTGAAGTGTATATACCTGTAGGTGTATCCGTGTATCTACTTGCCTTCCAACCATGAACCCAGCATACTTGTTTTGTTGAGTTCTTAATTATTTTTTGGGATTACGCACCTTAAAAGAAAAACGGAATCCTTAAAGGATCACTTTGTTGCCTGTCTGTCCATCTGTCAAAACCCCTTTTCGTCAGGAACGCGTAGTTATAAAGTTGAAATTAATACCAAATACTGCGGCTCCTTAGAGAAAATCAACGCTCTAAGCTACGGCTCTAAGTCAACTGAATCAAAAGATACAGTCATTGCAAATAGTTTTTCTATAATAAGTACTCACAAATTAGTGTGCTCCCAAAGAATAGAGGGTATCCGGTTGAACCTACTAGAAATTTGAAATTTGGTATATTGATACCAAATTAGCTATATCCGTAGCTCTTATAGCACAACTTGAACAATCAATTGAATACGTCTAAAAATCTATTTTTTATGTCTGTCTGTCTATGTTAGTAACCAATTAAAAATGACCCCACACTGCCTACATTCTGCTTAGGAGCAGGGCTCTGGTAATACTGGATTTTATATTAACCTGTCGAATTTGTACGAAACCCTCTGTGCGCGAATCCGACTCGCACTTGGCTGGTTTTTTTTAAATGAGTGTGTATTGTCACTAATACCAATTTTTAAAAATCCAGTCTCACGACGATGATGAAATTTTACTTATAAAAACAATGTTTTGACACTAATATGGGTACTAACTAGTGTCCGACCGAAACACGATTTTTAGCCGAAACCGAAACCGAAACCGAATATTCGGTTTTTTTCTGATTTCGGCCGAAACCGAAACCGAAACCGAAATTTTTGAAGATGTATCAAAATATTCAAAATTACTGTACAAATCGTAAGGAAAAGGTTATTGCAAGGATTTCTTATTTGAGAACGTTTATTTTTTTGTTAAACAAAATAAAAAACGTTTATTTTTAATGAAAATAGATATAGGTACATGAAACTACCGTGAGACTTTAATCATAATTACACAAACGGATAACTCACGTATAAAAAGTCGAGTGATGCTCGACATGTTTCGGAATATTTTGTAGTCCTTCTTCCTGGAGCTTAGAGTACATATTTCAATTTGTACTTTTACTTTACGCGCCCGAATTGGCATTGTTCATTTTATTTAGTATGCTCCAATTCGAAAACCATTTCGAGGAAAACCATCATTTATCATTTATCTTGTCCGATTTCAAAAATACTTTATGATTGCAGATATTTTTGTAAAAGTACTTTGAACCTTTGTTTGACCGAACGACCCGGTTTTTAGACAGAATCCAGCATCGAATGTTTGCCACAAAAATTAAAAAAAAAGTTTAGCTAAGGCAACTGTCACGTGTCACTGTCAAATCGACAAAAACCATAGACAAAGCCGTTTTTTTTATAGCCAACCGAACGAAGGCGATTGGGATTCTGTCTAAATTCACGAATTATCAAACAGCGAAAAAATATTTATTACTAATTAACAAAGCTACGTAAAAGCATAATATTCAAATTAGTTGCTTGAAATAGTCCATTTTATCAAATGAAGGTGTTAAAGGCACAGCTTAAAAAAAATTAACAATGCCAATTAAGCCGAATGCTCCCGATGCGAGAGGCCGCGAAGTAATTTCGGCCCGGCCGAAGGTTTCGGCCGGATTCTGGCCGAAACCGAAACTTCGGCCGAAATCACTTTTTTGACCGAAATTGGCCGAAACCGAAACCGAAACCGAAACTTCGGTCGGACACTAGTACTAACATCCTTATCCTGGACATTGAAGCCAGACAAAGGAAGTGTTCTATACCTACATTTAATAGAAAATTGCGTAGTTTCCGCGGGATAGCGATAACGATAAACATATCAAAGGTCGCTGCTGCCTAGAGTCACAACTTAAATAAATAATATTGCTTCAGTATTATTCAGGTGCACTAAGGAGGGATTTATCAAAATTCCCACGGGATAGGGAATAAATGGGGTTTGCAAGTTCACTGAAAAGGGAGCTTATCTCTATTACTATAATTATTAGTTTTGAAATTTGGCATACCAGTTATGATATCTGAAAACTGATTTCCGGATTTTGCAAAATTCCAACAGGATAAGAATAAAAGAGTAACTGACTTGCTAATATAGTTTTCACGCCACTGCTCGGAAATGTAGCAAAAGATGGTTAGTAATGGGGCCCCAAAACAAAGTATAGTTGTAGGTTGAATGAACAGGCCAACTATGAATTCAAACAGGCCAACAATAACATTGTTGGACAGTTTCAAAGACCAAAGTCGTCCAATCACATCGGCATGCTGATCCCTGATTCCACCAATCAGAACACAATTTGTGATGCTATTACACAAAATCGACCAATCAGAACACGTCGTGTGCTGCATATTAATTTTTTTCAAGGTTTATCTCATCAGGGAGAGGCAAAGGAAACTAGGTCCATACAGCCACGTCTGACATAAATTGTTTTGTCTTTAATGTTTAAGTCCTGTCTTAAAGTCAGAGTCGTCAGTCCGTCCTTGTCAAGTCATATTAAAACTATAAGCGATTATGGGTGTGTTTAATAAGCACTTCGAAGCGCTTTGCTTAATAAAATAACATAAAAAAAGCCTTTGCGTGACTGGCCACTAGAGCGCACTCGTTTTTTTTTTTAAAGTAAAATATGGCGGGAGAGTGAAACTTTACTGTTGTATTTACGCTCATGTTTTTTATTTCCTCGCAGTAGTCGTGAAAAGCACTATGTAATGTCTCGGCCAAAAGTGCAATAGATGGACTCGTCTCTCTTCGAGGGCCTCACCTGCGGCTCGGCCCTCGAACTCACTCGTCCATCTATTGCTCACTTTCCAGCCTCTACAACAATGTACTATTTTTGGTATTTGGCAAACACATTCCTTGATATTCAAAGAGGTGCACTATAAAGGGATTTCCCAATATTCCCACGGGATCAAAGGACGTTATATAAAAATATAGACCTTGTATTTAGTGGACATGTTCTTTGAAGATCACGTAGGCGTCATAAGAAGGGATTTTTCGAATTTCCCACAGAATAAAAGAATGGGATAAAAAATAATGTGAGTGGATGTCCATACAAGAAACTAGTTTATTTCGTTGAGGCAGGTAGGTAATACGAAATCCTTCGTGCTAAAGTACGACGCGCATTTGGCAGAATGACGGAGTCGCAGGCAAAAGCTAGTATTAAATAAAAGTTTGCATAAAATTAAGAAATCTATGACAAGTTACATTTAGTTAATTCATTATTTGTTACGAGCATTCTATGAAAACGTAATCACAATCGCGTCGTTTGTAGAACGCCAACAACGCTTTCATCTTTGTTGACTTTATGATTCCTATTGAGATAGGTAACTTTTTGAATAATTGCATGACTCGTCCTATTGTAAAACGGGTGGCATTCGGCGCAGTGTAGTCGGTCACCATAGACGGTCATGAGAAACACTCGCATGTCCGGCCGTTCCGCCGGCACTGTTTTCCAACAACCTTGCTCGCTTCGGAGGGTGCACGTGAAGTGGAAAGGTGATTCACTAATTTAAACAACGAAGTAGGTATTTTCCGTTCCATATAATTCATTATTACGCATACATACAAGTAATTATGTACAAAATATCATTCAATATAATTTTATAAAAGTAACAAAAAGGCACAGGGATAGAAGACGGTTGACGCACTTGCACTTTGAAGTGTTCCTAAACGAAGAAGAGATCGGAGGAAGGAGAGGAGGCCACGGCGGAGAACTAGCGCGTGACGGTGCGCGCTCTGTGGGAGCGCGGGTCAGTGTCAGGGGCTAGCGCTGCGCCGGCGCCCGGACGGCGAGGTAATTCACCAGTGCTGCTGCTGGGGACCTTGCGCGGGGGCGGCGTGCGCGGCCTGCGCGTGCGCGGCCAGGTGAGCGGCGCGCGCGGCGGCTACCTCGGGGGTGTCCAGGATACCGGAACCATCGTGGGACAGTCTGATGTTGGCGGCCTGGTGAGCGGGGGCACCCTGCCATGAGGGAGCACCGTTCCACTGCTGGTGGGCAGGAGCGTTCCACTGCTGCTGGGCGGGAGCGTTCCACTGCTGTTGGGCGGGAGCGTTCCACTGCTGATGGGCGGGGGCGGCGGATTTGGCGGCGGAGAGGGCGGCGAGGTGAGCGGCACGGGCTTGAGCTACCTCAGGGGTTTCGGCGACGGGCGCGGGGGCGGCACCGGCGGCGTTCCATTGTTGGTGAGCGGGGGCGGCGTTCCATTGCTGATGAGCGGGGGCGGCGTTCCACTGCTGGTGAGCGGGAGCGTTCCACTGCTGAGCGGGGGCAGCGTTCCATTTGGGCTGTTCAGCGCGTTGCCAGTACTCTTCGCTGTCCCACCTGGGGTCGTATGAGCCATCGTCCTGAGGGTTGGGGTTGTTCTGGGCAGCCTGGCTCAGAGCGGACAGATGAGCAGCGCGTGCTTGTGCGACTTCGGGGGTGTCGAGGATGTTGCGACCGTCCTGGGACAGCGCGATGTTAGCCGGGGGACCAGCCCAGCCCTGGGACGCCTGAGCTCCGCACGCCAACGCCAAGCAAGCTACGATAATCTGTGAATAACAACAAACAATTGAGAGACTGAACGAAGAGTTATGGTGCAGTAATATATTAAATACTGCGTTATTTAATAGTTAATTTCTTGTAGGTGTTGATTTTATGGTTTGATCTAAGAAACTGCACCGTATCCCTTATATCAGCAGTTGTAATAACTGCTGTATTCATTATTTATTGTGTCGGCTAACGAGATTGTATTAGAGTTATTGGCCGGTATCGTGTCTAATTGCACCAGCACCGCGCTATGCAGAACAAGTTGTAGGTACCACGGTTAGCACTTATACATAATTCTAGTCTCTGATAACTCGCCCTCAATACAGTCAGGTGTCTGCTGTCTTGGTATAGGTATTAAGAAACGATATTGGTCTCAATTACCTACAGGATTAGGCGGAGGGACGCGGTTAAATAGACTTAAGGGGAACTAATACTCGTTTACGAAACGGCAGAGTGTTTTTGACAAATATGTATGATCATAAGTTCCAAAGATTTAATGTAGATATTTTGCACAGAGCGTGTACCTATTGCCTTAGATGGTTGCTCTTTTGAGACTTAAACTATGATTTGAATTTATTTTAATTTATGCAGATAACCCAGATAGTTTGAGTTCTCAGTGGTCAGGAATGCCCAAGGTAAAAAGGTTAATGTAAATAACAGCTGTCCATCGAAGTGAGTTTATATTGTACAGCCAATGATGAAGCTTCTTAACAATGCTATTAAGGATGCACTCAGCTTCAGTCGATTAATGTTTAATTGGCAACACTCCGAAAACTTACGGAAATTGCTTTCAAATATGGAAAGATGAGGCAATAAAAAAGTTAATCGAAACCAAGTCTTTAAATGTTTCCATCTCTCGCAGAGAGTTAAATGCGTTACTAGCTATAGAATTAATATTAAATGTAATATCTTCCGAATGACATTTCCATAGAATTATACCTAGTGCATATTATTCAATTGTGTAATTTGTGGTTATTTAAGCACGCTTAATTATATGCAAATATACTAAAGCTTGGTTACATTATTGTTTATGCTCTAGTTACGGTTTCATTTGTGTAAATTTATGACAACTTAGTAATACAATTTTATTTACAATTGTATGTTGTTTTAGTGGCTTTAAAAGTAAAGCCTAGTGGGGATAACTGCTAAGAATAACAATTTGTTTGAAAGGCCAAATACCTATTTGGACGAATTCACTAAATTGCTCTAAGTATAGGTAGGCGCGTATTTTGTTTTATTGGGGCAATATTAAAGTGGACACTTTGTTTAAAATTGAAGCAATTGATAGCATTTGTAACAAAGCTTTCATTGTTATTTTGTAAACTTTGATTTCATGAGTCTGTTACGTAAACAATGAAACTTATAATATGAGTGCATCGGTAAGGAATTCGCAGCGAAGTAAAGTTCAGGATTGCTTAATGATGTCAGGGCTTGCAGTCGGCCGAGCTTGGTCAGCCCAGCCCTGCCCTCGCGTCCGCAGAATGATCACATTGCAGATTGATTCGTTTCTACATAATTTTAATGCCTTATAAGTCCAGATGAATTTCCAATACGTTTTCATGGAGAGCGAGTGCGATTTATGGATTTATAAATCTCGTTGGAGACTGCAAAGTCAAGGATGTTAAAACAACTTTACCACTGAACTGATCTAATAAAAATTAAAGTGAGTCAGACAGTCTTTACTAATAAAAATGAATATTTTTCCTTAGTAAGAAATTATCTACGAATGTAGGAAGGTGAAACACTGTCAGGAAAGGAAATCTATTGTCTATGTCGCAAGGCTTATTTTTAAAGCAATTGCCAGGAAACAAGTTCGCATTATTATTTATTAAAATAATCTAATCTTTTGGAGTTTAAGTTAAGGAATGTTAAGTAACGCGTCCGTTCTTGCGCGTGACGTTGCAAAACGTGTGATTAAAATCGCTCTAGCACTCATTCGTTCTGAGAAAATGTGGAGTACATCCTTGAAACAGTCGTGTCAGCTATGGTGAAATTAATGTTCACATTGTAGGAAAGTAATTAAAATAAATTGTAAGAAATCGGGTCGTTTCGATTGTAATCTAAACAATAGGTACCTAATTTTAATTATTTCTGCTCCACGTGCGTGCATAATTATTTTTGTGTCGATAAATAGGAAGTCTACGAATAGTGCGGTGACAATGAACTTCGGTATCACTTGCAAAATGAACAAAAAATACACTCGCGTCGGGTGTGGTGACTTTGTGCCACCAGACACAAGTTGTAGCGATTTCAGCAGCACGTTTTAATAAGTCCCAGCTTTTATTTCAATATTGCTTTAATGCCGAGACAACTATCGCAAGAGTTGCGGATTTAAAAACATTTTTGTTTTTATTATGAGATTATGACTTTGCTGTAAAATTTATGACATGTAAAATAGAAGCTTGAATTTTATTCAATGCCTGTCGCTTCTACTTAACTATACACGAATCACACAATCACAATTGAAAACAAAAGTATGTCAACTTTTTTTTAGCATCCGCACCGCATTCTCCTGCATATTACTCCAATAAAAGTAAGTCAGAATAGTGAGTGAACGGCGCCAAGGTCTGAAGGCCTGCCCAAGGTCGGGGAGCAGGAAGCCAGCCTTCCGGACCTGCCCACGCGACCCTCACATGTCTCGTTGGCATTTGCACTTTCCATGATAATGCATTTTTTGTCCCTATTTGCTCTAGTTATTGAATCTTGACAACTGTAGCTGATTGGACAATTCGGTATCAATACTGCGTTATGATACGTTTACCATCGTTGCCCGTATGCAAATATGAGTCCCACGTTAGATTTAAAGTTAGGAATTTGATTAGAGTTTAGATTGGTAGAATGACACTTAATATAATGTCTTGGTCTCTTAATCTCTCTCATAAGAACCTACTTTTTCTGTTAAGTTTTTAACTGCTTAGCAAAATGTTCAAGTCTCCACATAAATACAGGCACGTGGCTCACAAACGATCTGAATGTTTTGTTTTGATGCATGCAATACTATTTATTTCATGCTCTACAGTTCTTTCATTAAAATTGTGGTTAATTATTTCCATTTCCTTATTAAATTTTCAACTTCCTTTAAATTTCGGAAGGTTGCAATAATGAAGTTAGCACTATTCGTTAACGACGCAGTTAATGCTTAAATGAGGCTAAAATACTTAGCTGCATTTCATATTTGGTGCAAGTTCAAGCGTCTAGTTAAATCAATATTGGCAAAATTAAGTGAGACATTAAAGCTTAAAGTACACTGTAAATCACGCTGCTCATGGGTTATTGAATTTTTCATGCCAGCGACATTTAATACCTTGGCATAATTAACAAAGAATATACAGAAGGTAATGTGGTATTTATCGAGCCCAAGCACTTTTTAATGCTATTTAAGATATCAACAATTGACCTTCTGAAAAGTGGTTTGCATTTAAGTAATGGCTGATGCAACTCTCCCACGCGATGCGTCACGTGTAGTAATTGAAGCAGATAAATTGTCCTTTAAATTTAACAAATAAACAAGAATGTGTAACTAAGTATTTGGGTCCAGTCGACGGACACAGCTTAAATGTCAAGATCACGTATTTAACGCTCTGCGGTAGTAAAGTTTGGTTTATTGTTTAGGATTATCTAATTAGATTTAGATTAAAGGTCTGCAATCTATACCTGCTACAATACTGGCCACTGAGGTGGGTGTTTTACGTATAATTATAATTAGGATTACGATTAAATTGCCGCGGGGCGGTGCGTGGGCACTGGGCATGCCCTTCTAAATCTGTGCGCAGTGGAATGCAGACAAAAAGCTCTAGTGAGCGGCGAGGCTGGCGACACCCGAGCACCCAGCGCGGCGGTGACACCCGTAGGTGCGCCGAACAGTATCCAACAAAGACATGACAACCCATTCATGCACCATGAACTAAAACATCTAATCAAAACCTTCATCACCTGACTAGGCAACGCCATACCAACGCGAAACGTGAGTAATCTACAGGTAACGGTGTAAAAGTTTCGAAAGAGCTCAAATAAGCAAATTTTGGTGGTCGCTTTGTCAAAGACCCCAATAAAATAAATAATTTGTGATATCTCACTGAAACTAATTAAAAAACATGAAATAGTCGTTACAATAATAAGATATCTTGCCCTATACGATTGGATAATAATATTCGACAGGGCAATTGTATCGGAGGAGTGACCAGTCTGTTGACATTGCTGACGCAAATGGAGCATGAAAAGGCAGGACAGCTTTGCGTGCTGAGTAGGCTATGTTCACTAACATTATGAGTGGGTGGTGTGAACTAATACACGCCCATGATGTAAATTCTCGATGTGCAAGCGCCGTTCAACCCATTGCAAAGTTGTTTGTTGTGCATTATTTTCAGGGTTCCACACTTAATAAATTCACATGTTTTCTGTTTTCGTGTTTCGGTCAAAGTGTTACCTAAATTTTTTGGTCGTGTGGTCGTGTAGATTGGTTAAAGTTCATTGGGTGTAGTTATAACAATCTTGTAAAATTGATAATTTCTGAAAACTTGCATTGTAAAAAAACATTGGGTACTTTCATCCATTATGCTTTTCAACTTTAGGTTATTTGATATATATCCCAATGTATTATATAGAAATGTCCCAATTACGGTTTTTTTTAATCCCTTCCGATACTAAGACCGCGGGCCTGTAGATGTGTACAATTTGATTTGGTTGGCTGGTTTTGTTTATGGATTAATCTCTGTTGCAAATCATTAAGAAAATTCTCACGTTCGAAACAAGTAGATACGGCAGTTAACAATTCGTCGCTTAAATGCAATTATGATTTAAATATCTAGGTAGTAGTTAGTTATTTTCATTAAACTTGATTTAATGCAACGCCGGAGGGCAATAATTTGCATTTTAACGTTACTGTAATCTTATTTTCAATAGTATTTCCTTGTTAAGAACTAAACATTTAGATCGACGTGATACAGACACAGCAAGAATGGGCAATGCAATAATTCACTCTAATGAATTGTGTGATGATATTATAATATAATGTAACGAGTTCTGAGTTTGATCTCATTAAAAAGTAGCGCAATGTCATTGTCAAGTTATTTAGCAATTGAAGGTTGTTCGCTACTGATTGAATTAATACGAAGTTGACTTCCTATGTAGTCAACATACGCGGATAT
Organism: Pandemis corylana; assembly: GCA_949127965.1. Taxonomy (NCBI): domain Eukaryota; kingdom Metazoa; phylum Arthropoda; class Insecta; order Lepidoptera; family Tortricidae; genus Pandemis; species Pandemis corylana. Next base: position 7,249,904 of record OX421864.1, on the reverse strand, counting down.
TTGTTTTTCTTAATAGGTCATCATCAGCAATCTAAGCCTCTGAATTTTCTTTGCCAACATTCTACTTCGTAGCGAGGTCTAAAAACTTAAGTCCTATCTCGTGTCATTATTTTTGTTTTTAATTTTTTTATAGTTGGATCATTCTCATATGGGTAGGTAAATCTATCGGGTTTCACAGATGACGATTATTCTTTCACCTGTCTCGCTCTCTTCTGATCTCACTCTGCCCTTGTGTGCAATGGCGGCGCAGTCTCGATGATTATGCATTTATAGCGCAAAGGACAGGTCGCCCTTGCCATAAAGATCAATATCTCGCTATTGGTCAACTTTCAATGACATTGGTACGGAAACGAGTCGAGTTTCATTTTGTGCTCGTTTTTAACGACACCTTAACCGCATTGGTTTATTGTTATTGCAAAAAATGTGTACCTACTTCACTAGCGGAAAGGCTCACCGTGCATTGCCCAACAGAACAGATTTTATTCCATCGAAGCACGCGTAAAATTGAATTCAGACCATTTCCGCGCTGCTTTGCGTAAATGTAGCATTATCTTATACATGTTTCACGACGCTAACATTATTTTCGCAAAACTCTATGCACATCAACAGGTAATAGTTATTAGTTATGTAAATTGAATCGTCGATAATAAGTAGGAAAACGAAGCAATGAGTGTAAAGATGAAAGTGAGCTTGATAAACATAATAAGCAATTGGAAGTGCGACCTGGTCAAGCTTGGTATCTTCAATCTTTAGTAATTACATTTTTTACAAAAATATAAAGGTTGATTTACATTCCACATTTTACAAAATGCAGATAAGCCGAAATAGTGTAATATGTGGCTACTGTATAATCTTCGCATTGAAATTAACAATATTTTAATGGTTTTCATTGTGTGTATTGTAAAATCAAAATTCGGACCTCATTTTCAAGGGTGGGTTGATCAACTATACAGGATTATGTTCTACATGACGATGTACTACATGACAATACTTAGTCTTTTGAGCATGTAAAAAGTGCCCCGATAAACAAAACATCATACAAGTTTGGGACCGTACTAGTTACAACAACGCATTATGGACAGGTAAAGTTTTCATTTCGAAGTCTTCAATTGTTTTAAATACGATGTTTTTTCTAAATAGAGCATGAAATATTAAAATGTTAAATTCCTGGCAATGACCCAAGCGCGGTCGCGTGCGCAGCTGACCTCACGTGCCGCGTCGCTAACTTTTTAATTTTCGACACAGGCCTACTTGCTCACTATGCCAATTAACGACATAATTATGACGAGCGTAGACAATGTTCGTTAATGAATATTTTGAAACAAGTTAATGTGGATAATTTGATGATAGTCTGGTAATAATGAGTCGATCTAATTTGATTAAGAGTTTTTTTGCTGTGATTTTACGATTTTCGTTTTGATATTTTTTATGGATTATGATTTCTCTAGCAATGAGTGCTCTTTTTTAAATTGTGGAATGATTTCTTAGGCTTCCGATAGAAAAACAAAATTACATGTTTTTCAGTTAAGACGCTGCATGCTTTTTTTAATAAATCAAGTTGCTGATCGTCTTTAACTAAGGCCTGTATTTTAGTATTTCAATAAGTTCAAAATATACTTGTGATATGATCTCTATCAATATTCTTTTGACAAATGTTGAATAGTTACTTTGTTCCATTGTTAGAAAAATAGGTTTTGGAATGAGAACACTTGTTTGATTTAAGATTGAGCAGAGGTCAGGTATCCTGTGGCGCGGCGCTTGCGTCAGGCGAGGCTTAAACAACAAGTAACAACTGGTCCCCGATATCTGATTTAACAATAATAAATTGAGTTATCGCAAACCGAAACAGGCGCACGCGCACCGTTAATCACTGGAACGGAACCATAGAATTTGCATAAGTGATATACGACACATCATTAGATCAATATAGATCATTGCTGTCAGTTTTGATCGTATCAAATGCTTCTAGATTTTTAATTAAATCGTTCACATGACATATAAATGAATTTTTTTAAGTACTCACCATGGGGTTCATTTTGATGAGATGTTATCACTGAAGTGAAAGAAAGGATAGTTTTAGTTTGTTATAGCGAGTTTATCGATGTATAGCGCTGCTGGAAGACTAGTATCTTCCAGGACTCGCTATGTTGAAGTGCAACTTGCGTCTGATCTAAATGAGGGCGGGAGCGGGCTTTTATAGTTCGGCGCGAACGCAGAGGGGGTGCGCGGCGCGGCGCGTGAAAGTGCTGGGACAATGTGCCATTGATAATGGCTGAATATCATATTCAATGGCAGTGCGTAGCCATGTGGTGGCGAGCATTTTCGGTGGTGTTTTTGACGAGCATGTACGTTTGATTAAGTTTGCTAAGGAATCCCCAGTGATATTTTTTTGGTGATTTTTGTTACGGTTGCCTAGTGTTTTTATATTTATAACGATAGAAGAAGACAATGTTTTTGTAAAGTATTTTGTATTATATTTTTATTATTAAAGGTAGATATCACTAAACGAAATTTGTTTCTGTTATTACAATTACAAGATTGAGTTCATGTTACCTATAATAAAAAAAGTAAGTCTTAAGTGTCTCCATCAAGACAGAAATTGCATTGGGCACTATTAATTCGAGTAAAAAATTACAAAATATATAACAGTAAATTGATATGTTTTACAAATCCTTGCAAATATAGTGATTGGAATAAAAATATAATGTAGTGTATAATACTCACAAAGAAAAATAATACATTATTTTTACTTGTATAAAGTTAGCAACAGAAGTGGATAGACAGTCGAGGATCTCAAAGAGATCTGCACAGCCTCTTATTACTTTGGCGATAGTGCAATATTATTAAGAAAACTGTTAATTTTGGTTTCGTCAAATAATCGGGATGCACAGATGCGGCGTAGAGGGCCCGTAGCACTACGTAGCGCCGTAGCAGCGCTACAAACGGGCACTCTCGGCGTTCCTGCTCCCGTGGCTACGGGGTTGCAAAGGGACAATGTATTTTATTATTAAAACTGAATTTTAACAAAAATATAGGAGATTCGCAATTCGTCAGAATTGTTTTTTTAGACCATCTTGCTCTAAAACATAAAGTTAAAACTCGCTTTAGTAGTGTTAAAATATATGTATGTCAAACTTTAAATTATTATCAAACTTTTAATTAATTAAAATATTATCGTTCGGTAGTGAGGCTTTGTAGACAACAATGATTACGAAAGACTTTTAAAATCCATTAGAACTCTTTGATGTACGTCGGTCGGTAATTTTAATTTAATATATGTTATATAATATTATGATACACACTAATTTACGCCACCGGTTTGGTTCCCTTTGCAAAAATCCCTGACCAGTAGAATTTCTTAAAACCTATGTAAACGTGGGCTGATATAAATGCTTACTTACATATACTAATATAGATGAATACTTACGAATACTTTAGGTACTTAAATACTTATTACATATCCAAGATTCTAGAACGAATATTCGTAATTCTCATTTGATTATATCAGAGCCCTGACCGGGGTACGAATCGTAAATATACAAGGATAATAGTTATTTGTGACAGAAGGGAGCAAAATTATGTATTTACGGCGGGGGCGCTACATTGTATCCAGAGCGTAATGAGGGATTCAAGTGTTAACGCCCAAGATGAAAATAATTTTGCTCCCGAGTGGCTTATACAACTTATCACACCGAATATTAAAAAACTTGTAAAAAGAATTCTAAATATAATTAAAGAGCTACCAGCATAGAAAATGACGTGGTTTTACAATTATCAACTTTAAAAAGTTGCATTTGCAAAAAAACACTTAGAAAATCCTTGAACAGAAAAGTCGCACTTTGATCCCTCTCGACAGGGAGCAAAGCAACTTTTCTGAATCAGAGGCGGGAAAAACTTATTTCGTGCTTCTAACTATTTTGCTAATGGTCATCGACATTCTTCGTATTACCAACAGTTTCCCTATGTTTTAGTTGTTAAAATGCAAGGATTCATTAAAATATTCGTAGGTGTCGTAATGGGAGACTGAATAAGAACCTGATGTCATGCCGTTCCTACATTACTTCAAGTTTCAAGTATCAAGAAATGACGTTTAGTAGCTGAGAAAGGGAAAGAGCGGCATTAGAGTCGGCACTCCCGGACTCCGGACTCCAGCACTGCGGTATGGAAGGCAATGGGAAACTACCATACTGTTTTCCCCGAGAATTTTATCGTCCATGTTATCCTTAACGTTGAACCAGGTGGTGCCGTTTACAATATACGTATAAGAGCACTAACAAAATGCATAAAACATACATACCTACTTTCTTACTGTACATTTACATATACCTATATTGAATTGTATTTGTAATAAGTGTGTCATAAAAAGCTTACGACTTACGACTGACGTTTTTCTTAAGCATAAACAAAGACTACGCAAAGACCTAGCGCTCCTTCAGATTATTGGTCAGAAACGTTTATTATCACACACTTGTCACAATTCAATAAGCTCGATCTCATGACATTTCGTTACGTTAAACATGTAAATCTTACACACCATTCTATTCTTCGACCGTTATTGTTAATCATTCAATTTGTCTACTCTGCTGACCAAACGTAAAAGGCCTTTACTAAAGACGAAGCCCGGTTTATCTTATAATATACCTAAAGCCCTAAAGTAACGTCAACACTTAATATTCAGTACGACCAAATAAACATTGTTTGCAAATGAGCTTATCTGTAATTTAAATACATTTTCATTCCCTGTTGACAATTTTCATGTGACAGAACAACGTAAAAGCGTCAGTTATCGGCACTTCAAGGCTTCAAGACAGATTGGACGTCGGCCATTCATTGACGAACTTAAGCTGCGTTTACATTTCAGAATTTGAATGACAGAACTTTCCATACTTTCATGCTGTTGTCAGAATAGAGGAGCGGTGTTATTAGCCGCTTTTTTCGTTGGGACAAGGACAATTTCATTTAAGTGCTAAGAAATGGTATAGTATATGTTTTCACAACCACTGTGTAAAATCCCCAATGCTACTAACGTACAATGCTTCTATTTTCTTGAGGTCTCTCGGTAATCTTCGTTTTTCATTAGACCGGCGTCTGAACTGAAGATATACAAAGTTTGTTGGGAGACATTTAGAAACTAGAAGAGCTGTAGTTGTACCTTGTCATAATTAAACATTCAGTGGCGTTAGCGTCATGCTGTGTTCAAGTCTAGTATCGTTGCAGCACTTACAATTGAAATGAAAAAGGGCTTAATCTAAGCACATTAAACATAATGCCACCCGTAGGTCGCGATCTTTCATTGATGTTTTCCGCTAGTGTAACGCCATCCTTATCGAAATACGTTGGACAAGCTCTCAGCGGAACCCCGCTGCGCATGCGATGACAAACACAGCTTTTTAGCATAATATCGTTTACCTATATTAATTCCCGTAATTACGTTTAATTTTGGCATCGAATCTTCGATCATTTTAAGCGCTGCGTGTGCCTTGTAAGTTTTTACAATACATGCTTGACCGTACTTAAATCTTGCCAATTGAATTTTACCTGAGTACTTTAAGAAGTTGTGCATGAACAAGCTTTACTTAGATTGGATAATGCAAGTACATATAGTCAAAAACTGTGCTTTTTTACGTCAATTTATTTATTGTAATCACCGTGAATAAATTGTTCGCATACATCTGCGCGTGGGCATTTTTGGTAGAGGTTCATGTTGAGGTGTTTTTTAATGAAAATACATTATTTTCATTTGACATTGCACTTGTTAATCGTAACGTAATGAAGGTGATTTGCTCGTTCGTTAGTGACACATGTTTGTTTTAAAAAATAATGGAAACGGAATAGAACCGAATAATAATTATGGTGATTTAGTTCTATCAGTAGTAAGTAAGTGAATGCTTTATTGTACAAATATAAAGAAACAAACACGCAAGTAGTATTTAATTTTACAAATTCCCCTTTCCACCTATACACCCACATTCATGCTAAACGTGGCCTTAAGCTTTTGTTACCTTAGGCTCTGTCTACCCCGTAAGGGATAAAGACGTGATATATGTATGTCTGTAGTATGGGTCAATTGGTGTAATTTGTCCCAAAAAAAAAATGTACACATTAATCCAAACCCAAGTTTTTGTCAGGCGAAGTTCTAAATATTCGAAACCCGCTTTGTAAGCAATATTTGAATTATGTATTGAATTATCGTTGATACCTATTCAGCAGGTAGATACAATATTTATTGGAATAAGTAATTTTTACTAAACAATTACTTTTAAAAAGTGTGATGATGTGATGACATAATATTTATATCCTCAAGTCTCGGCCGTGTCGCTACTTGCAACGATCGAGATCACAAGTAGACCGCAGTGAAGGGCATCCCGCAAGCGTCTTTGGCTTTAATTATGGACACACTTGTCACAGTAAGTGGATATTGTAACACGGCTTTCGAATATTCTACACTCTGAGGCACTATATCTAACCTTTTTGCAGTTTATCTCCAAAATTTTACAAAATGATCATTTACCAAAAGTAGTACGACGCAACTTTCCATTTGCACTTGTGCCCACCATTACCATTAGAAACGCGAAAGTTTGTAAGTATGGATGATTGGATGTTTGTTACTCTTTCACGTCAGAACGGCTGGACAGATCTGGATGAAATTTGGAACATAGATAGATTATAATCTGGAATAACACATACCTAGGTAATTCCTGCGGGATAACGATAAACGAATTCTGTGCTGACGAAGTTGCGGACAACAGTTAGCGTAGTAATAAGTACTAAGTACGATGGCATCTTATTCATTAGGATCATTCCTACCCCTAACAACATTAAAATTTACCCCTTTGGGGGTAATTACCCCGAGGTTAGGTATCAACGGTTTAACTCGATTGGTGACTGAAGTGGAGACTGATGATGTGACCTTACGTGTAGGAGACGAAACAATTTTCACGCCCTAATAGTGTTCATGCCGGTCAATATTGTTGCGGTAGGCCGATTGCTATCCGATATCACGAACGGCTAGCGCTAATAACGCTCATTTACATACTTTATGCTTTGGTTAGGTGTTGCTTCTGTGGTCAGCCAATACTGGATCGCGTGATGAATCGCAGGTTCGGTAAGTACCTACCTAATGTTAGTGATGACACGGAATCGAATTAGTAAACAGTAAAACGAAGAACTGTCGATACTTACCATACTTTAATTATACCTTGGTGCGGAGCAACGTCAAAAAATCAAGTTGTTTCAGATACGAGACTAGATCGATTTTTCGCCCCCAAACCCCCCGAAATAAATATGTAAATATATACAAGATTGCTTATTTATCGATATAAAATAGAAATTTAATACGGCTCGCTGTAGAAATTAACAATTATAAATGTCATTAAATATGGTAACGTCCTTCCATGCTGGTCTGGGAACATAGAAAAAACATAGAATGTACCAGTTGCTTCTCTTCCGGCGCAGATGGTAAAATCCCATCGAGGGAATGGGCTGAAATCATAGGAATCACTTTATAGGCGATGTGGCTAGCAACCCATCACTATTTTGAGTCCCCTTTCCATCCATACGCCCACAATCATGCTAAACGGGGTCTTTGGGTCTTGTTACCTTGGGCTCTGTGAACCCCGTAAGGGACAAAGACGGGATTTATGTATGTATGTAAACATGGTAATGTGTCTGGGCAATGTCAGGAGTAGTCACCGGAGATGGTTTCGGGTGTCCGTCCACAAGTGGTGGTGTTCTTTTATCATCAGTTGACCCACTTGCTCGTTTTCCCTCCTTGTCTTATAAAAATATAGTGGATTAATAATGTATGAATTTCAAGGTAATTTTCTAAAGTAAAAGCGTAGAATCCACTTGTGGTTATGACCTCGCCTGTATTTCTCTGCGACGCTGACTCGCACTTCCGCTGGCGTAAATCAAGTGGACACCCAAATACAATCCTACTTTATTTTGCAAGTTTGCGAGTATGTATGGATGTTTGTTACTCTTTCACTTCAAAACGGTCGAATAGATTTGCATGAAAAATTGGCAGAGATAGATTTGCTCGTTTGCCTTCCTTGTCGTATAAAAAAACATTGGCTAGTTTTGTCCCGGAAAATTGCAAAGTTCCTCCGGAATAGCGATGAACAAAATTGCTGTCCTTGTTTGAGTTGCAGGCAATACTAGTCACTCTCACTACATAGTATAAAACAACGTGGCTTTACGCTGTCTGTCTGTCTGTCTGTCCCTATGTATGCTTAGATCTTTAAAACTACGCAACGGATTTTGATGCGGTTTTTTTTAATAGATAGAGTGATTCCAGAGGAATGTTTTTATGTATAATTCTACGCCTCTGTTTTTATATGACTATTCTAAAATATTAAGTTGTTCCGAAACACTCATTTCTTCTCTTCTATCTACCTAATACACTTCGTTAATGGTATATTATTATGAAATTACCTGTGCGTAAGTACATTAGTGATATCATGCACATTGCCCTACATCGAAAACCGTTCATTACGAATTCGATCTGCGAAAATGACCTTCCCCACACAAAATGCAAATTCGCCATCATAACCCATAACATAACCCTTGCTTCCACGTAACATAAATGTCAGGGGTAGGTCGCGGTATTGACGCCTCTCATGTCGGTTCGTGTCTATGACAAACTATATGTAGATAAAGGCGTGTTCATATCGGTCGGGTGTCTCGAACAACAAAACGATCAACGTTACAGTACGCAAGTGCTCATTAGAGTGATCAATAATTAATGATTTTAATTGGCCGACAAAAATTAGACTAAAATATTTGTTCAGTACATTCTTCTATAAAATTATAACTGGTAAAACGGTATTTTATTACAATAATTCAATTTTATATTTACTACGGGTGATTTTCTTGTTTGGGTATGGGAAGAGTCAGCTAATAAAATCGGATTTTGATGTTATACTATTCTCGGCATAATTAATTATTAGGTTTTAGTAGACTCTCGTTTACGGACAAAACCTACAAAAGTATTTAGCTGTGTTGGTTTTGATTTTTGGTACAGCTCTGATATTTTTTTCTCGTATTCAAAAACAACCATTTAGCAGATACGTACGTACACATTAATACAGCTCTTAAGTTTTAGTATTTCGTAAATGTGTCCCTGAATCGAAAAATGATTTCCGAAATACTGTAATATTAGTAAGTCCTGAACAGTGAAACATTGCCTTAGGGTAGACGATAAAAAATACTTCTACTTGACGTGTAGGAAGTCTTTGAGCTAAGCCACAGACAGACGGACAGACGAACTTAGAAAACTATGAGGTTACGAGATTTTGACAAAGGCTTGTTGGGCAAAGATAATTCGATCGATCAATTCAATAGTATCGATCCAACGGCTGATGCGAGTCCTAAGTGGAACACTGCGCATGCGCCGCAAGCGACGTTATCGGCTATCAAAGTATTATGTTAGTGGATGACAGCTCGAGACGATTATGCGTGTGCAGCGCAAGCTTTATTGTTATGGTAAGCCGATGATGCCTTTTTAATGTTATGGATACAATGGATTGTCAACCGGTTTTGGGTTGCAGATGTTTTTGTTTATTGACTGTATTATTATTGACAAAGGCGTGATTGGTAGGAAATATATATTTTTTAATTTTTCTTCGGATTTTATTTCAGTTACCATTATTTTAATTAAAGTTTACTTATCCCGGTGATCATATGTATAAAGTATAATGTAAGAGCGAGCACTGATAACAAATAACCTATCCAAAATTAAAACACCATTTTACGCATACCACTAATTAAATAGCGTGTGCCATGATAAAGTGCTTAACGATTAAGGATGAAACTAGAAGAAACTTTATCGACGAAATATAATTCATCAAATTCCATAGTTTACATTGGCCAGTATGAGAACAGAGGCAGATATTTCGCCTCTTATTGAGCTTTATCGATTTTCAATAACCGTACCTAATTGTGTGGTTCACAAAAGGGAAAACTTGCTAATTAATAAATGCTCCAAATACGAGTAAAAAGTTTTACTCAAGTAGGTATTGTTTTTTTTTCTTTTAAATACACAATTTTTTCTCCATTTAGGTACTTACTCAAAATAAAGCCTACATTCTCTCAAATTTAATAGATACATGTCAGGTATACCCGACTAAAATACGTACGTGACCCGTATCCCTTACCTATCCCAATTTAATAATGAAATAGCGTGATCTCGTGTGCTCCATTCCTTAGGCGCTGGCTGAAACAATTCATGCGTCAACATCAGTTCGGCTGCGCCCGCGCGTTGCGCAAAGGTCGCCGACGCGTTGTACCGAGAAATTAATGTTCTCAAAACGCGTTACGATCATTCTTGTCAGAAATATATGCATTTTGTATAACAAGCCGGAATACGGGCATGTGACTTGTGTAGGCAAAGTTCACGGGTGAACTGTTGGTTTCTGGAACTCTTGGTTTCTGACGGGGACAGCCGGGGAAATTATTGACAGAAGAGGCATACACATACACAGACATAGACTTCGCTAACAGAGGGGGTCCCGTTGAAGGATAAATTCGCCTATACATCCTTTTCATCCAGTATGTAAGCTCCTGTGTATCTGTGTCTGTGGGAACGTAGGTAAGATAAAGAGTTATACCCGTGTATAAATACCTTCACATAAATACCTTCTAGTTTGAGAACCCTTTTGCGCAATGCCTCTTGTACTGCATTGAAGGGCAATGTTGATATTAGGTATATCCAGATTTAACTTTTCCAGCAAGAAGGATTTGGATTTTTTTACGGGATCTTAGGAAATAATTTTTTCCATCTCCAGTGGAATTACCCCAGCTAAAATTATTCACCTAGCTACCTACGTGTACTGTACAGTAAGGGAAATGTATTTACGTACCGCTGTAGAACCCTGTCGCAATTGACAGGCCGCCGTCACTCACACTCGAGTGATATGTCACCTTATTGCGATAGGGTTCTACGGTACGTGAATACATTCCCTACTGTACCGGCGTAGGCTCAGCGCTAACGTGACCGGCCGCAAGGGCGCCGGGCCAAGCCGCTTGTCTAGTTTAGTTTAGTTAGCATTAGTTGGCTTGTACGGCGCATTCTTTATAACTTGTAATGCACTAATTAGTCACCGGTGAACCAAAAAAAAGCGTAAAGGTTTGAGATGAAATGGGACTTATACGTACTAATTTGTAGGTACAACATTATTTAAGTATGAGTGGAATTTACTAATTATAACGATCTTTAAAAAACGATGAGAGATTTTTTCTTAATTAATTTGTGATATATTAATATTATGAATGCGAAAGTTTGTAAGGATGGATGTGACGATGTGAGTGTGTATATATTTGTTCCTTCTTCACGCTGAAACGACTGGACGGATTTGGATAAAATTTGGAACAGAGATAGCTGATACCCTCTTAGCTAGATTAACACATAGGCTATTTTTTATCCCGGAAAATAGCAATAGTTCCCGCGGGACAGCGATAAAATAATTTTTGCCAGACAAAGTCGCGGGCAGCAGCTAGTTTAACATAAAAAACACTTACAAACGGTCTAATTTTGGTTTATTTCAACGATTACGAAGAAAACGATTAAAAAGATTATATCTAGTGTTGCATGTGGTGTTCAATAAGGAGTCATTGTATTCTATTTTTTTATTATTGTATTGTATTGTATTGTAGTGTTTTAAATATCCGACGATCTTCCCGGTACTTGTCTATCACTGGATCCAAATAACCCACATATCATAATCGCCTATCATTAACGGTTTTTTTTTTTTTTTTTTTTTATGTGTATAGGAAGGAAAACGAGCAAGTGGGTCACTTGATGGTAAGTGATCACCACTGGCCATAGACACCCGCAACCCCGGAGGGATTGCAGATGCGTTGCCAACCTATTATAGGATTAAGATGAAATGCCTCTTTCGTGTTCTATTTCGTGTCGTTGCAATAAAAATAAATACCTATAAGATTTAACCTCCTGTGTGCTTATTAACCTGTTAAAAAATTGAAATGACGATTGGTTTAAAAAATACCCAACGTAATCCGCGTCCTATCAGGAACAGATCACGTTTTTTTCATTAATTAATCTTATTAACCGTTTAAATCCCACAAGTTAAACAAGTTCCTTTCAGTTTGACTTCATCGCTCATTTGCTAAAACTGCTCTCGATAATTTGAGTCCAGTCATGCGGCATGCATTTCTCAAACGTGCTGTTTATAGGGTTGTCAATTTTTGCACACGTTTATACCTAATTAAAGTAACAAAAATGGTTAACCTAAAAATAAGTTTTAATGTGACATTGTTTTTGGATGATATATTATGTAATAGGCTCATATTCTAAGTCAACAAGTAATACAGTTAACGTCATAAACATGTATACCTGCATTTAGTGCTTAACTTAAGTCTGAGGAATAAGGTCGAAAATGGAGTATATATTTACATGTAATTGAGAATAAAATCACTCGAAACACAATTTGAGTACTTTGAAAATATGCCATAAAAAAACCGCTCTAGTGCTGTCGTGACTGTACAGGGAGGTTACTTTTTCTGTATCTGAAAAAAACACGGGAAAAAAGTTCAGTACCTTTTTTTTATTGGAATAATTTTGATAGTTGGCAACCCAATGCGTAGACGCACGGTGCACAGTGCAACCAAGGCCAAGTTCGCAACGGCACTCCCCGTGCAACTTTTACGCGGCCATTGGGCGGATTGTTGCTAAGCACAGACAAAAGGGTATGTCGACCCTTATTACGTCATCTAACATGGTCAAGTCGTGACTTTAATTTGAGTTTAAGTTTTAGAGGAATCCCATATTGTCGCTTGAAGTTGAAAGCAGTCTGTTTCGTGTTTTATAAGGACTAGTAGTGCAGCGTTACTAAAATACATAGGTACATAGAGACTATATCTATGAAAACTACTGGGCATAGCATTTTTTTAAAACGGGCAAGTGGACATTTTATGGTAAGTGTGTGTATTTACTTCCGCCCATGGATATCCGGAACACCAGATCAGATGAGTTGCCAGCGTAACGTGCTAGATAACATTACCTCATGTGCCAATAATTTTAACTATTCATATTTTACTAAGTTAAATGGTCGCTAAATGAAAAACAAAAACTAAGCGTATTATTGGATGAATAATCTAGCGCTCATGGATTCAATTCTACATTATGTACCTACATGGGATCTCTTTGAATAGTGTCTTCCTTAAAATCAAAAAATAAAAACTGCTAGCTACCTACTTAACGGAGTAAAATGTAACCCCTCTTTAAGGGTTCTGGAGTCAAAATAGCAAAAACCTAGCCCTTATTTTGGCTGTATCCATAATCTGTTAGTATTAAGTGTCTGGCTAAATAGGTAGTTGGTTTTGAAAACGTGAAAAATTTACGACAGTAGTCTAACAAGTTTGAAATGAAAACTGTCACTGCATACATTTAGTATTAAGCTCTTGCAAGCAAACTAGAAATATTTCCAAAAATTGAATATTTGCCGCGCATCGGTACGGAACCCTGCGCTGCGTGGCTCACGCATAATATATCCAGACATAAATAGCAATTGATCTAGAAACAGCACTTACAAGAGATGAGGTGTGCTCGGTATGGAAGGGCAACTACCACAAGGTGAGTCTCTATCTAATCTTTTTTATTACATAAATTAATTCATCAACTATATAGTTGTTTTCTAACAAATTAAATTGCATTTATTTAGATATCGTTTACAATCGAATTGTTTTGATTCATGGGCAATCGATAGCGCTGCCATTTTTCAATCTTTGCATCGTTTAGATCTGATAAGATAACGAATTCAGATTAATCAAAAGTTTATTAGACGGCAAGGTTGATTTCGTGCCGGTATTTTGTTTGTCTGTCCCAACTAAAACAGTAAGACTGCGACAGCCGCCCGCTGTCCACCTGAACTTGAATCGGTTTAAAAAAACAACTGGAATGTAGATCGCCTTCTAAAAAGAGTGAAGCGTGAAAGGAAACGTATTGCTTCGAGTCTTAGCTCTCTAAATGGCACTAGTTCCATAAAATAATGAACATCACATCACTTACCTTGTATGGGTAGGAATCCGAGTTGACAAAACATCAATGCCAGCTTCGATGTAGGTGATTGTTTCTCGGCCTATATTTAAAATGTTCGCTGTCCAAGGAAGACTAATGCAACAATTATCAAAAGAAGTATTCAAGGCAATAATAAATTTCGGCTCAGCTGCGTTGAGAGGCTCTGATCTCCTGATTTAAAGTAAGATAAAGTTAAAGGCAATAAATAATTGCTTTAAGTATACGTTTCAGAATAAACTGAGCTTATATCTAATGTGTCTTGATAAGATACGGAAGCTAAAGTATAGCTAACTTTTTTTAGACATACTTAACTGAACAATTGATTATAGTGGAAGAAAATCGAATTATGATAATACTAGTTCCGTTCCACATATTTTATATTTTAAAAGTTCAAAAATAAGTACAAACTGGCTTTGAATAAAAACGAAGAATGTAGTTATATACCTAACTAGGTGCAATATTTGTAAATATATCCAAGGTATTCCTTGATTCTCGTCTTTGTTCCCAACGCGTAAATAATAAATATTATTTATCAGCAACAAGAGTTCTTAAATATTAGCTTTTACTATTGCATGAAAATTGTAAATATAACTCTTGCAATGGTTGTGCTGAATTCATCTAATTTTATGGTCATGGGATGGAGGTACGAGCCGTTTCCTTAATAAATTATATTTCTTCAGTAAGGATATTCGTCTCAGTCAATTGCATTGGACATATTCTAGGTATGAATAACGGTTATTTGCGCCAACATCGAGTGAGGCCCAAAGTAACAACTTAATTTCGAATAACTTTTCTTGAGGCTGTTATTACGTATTTAATAAGCAAGCACTTACTGTGGGTTACTTATTTTGTGTTTATAGTGAACTTGTTGCCCGGGTCACTAAATTATGCATGCACACAGGAATGCAAATAAAGTAGCTTATATCTTGAAGACGTAAAGGTCAGATTTGATTAGAGGCGTTCAGAGGTATTAGAGATCCATTGATCAATAAAGCAATACTTGAACAGGAACAAGTTTTGATCTTAATTACTTAACTCCGTGGTTAATAAAGGGTCTAGGGTCCTACAATACCTATCTGAAAAGTATATATGTATGTACCAATGTAACCCTTTATTGTGCAAAATAAAAATACAATTGTCAAACACTGAGATACATTCACAAAGGCGAACTTATCCCTTTAAGGGATCTCTTCCGGCCAACCTTTGAGTGGATCAGAGGAGTACCTATTATATTAGTAATGGACAACGAGTGAGTTTAAAAACTGAGAGCCAAGAAAAGAAGAAAAATGATTGAGATTAAAAAAGGGCAACATAAGCTAACCTTTGTTGTAAACTTTATAATCTTTTATCTGTATATGGCGTACGGCACACTCAGTGTTACTGGTCTTCACTGTCTTGTGAGCCTTGTCCGATTTTGTTTGCCTCCGCCTCCTATCATACTCTTAATGTGGACTCAGAAGCTATAACGAATATAATTCAATTTTATTACACGCCCGTTTTGTATCACTCAGCAAACTATGATTTATTGCTGTCGTTAGAAAAATATAGTGTTAGGCGCAGCCCGAAGGAATGCTGATCGTGGATCATGTCCAATGTGTTTTTTGTCCAATATCGTGACAAATGCGTGATTAGTAAGTTGTTTAACTGTGTTTAAGATATAGACAGCCTCCATTGTTCTCAACAAAACTAATATTAAGGCTTACAAATATATTAGAATAGAATAAAGACGTAGGTAGGTATAGTTATAACAAATCAAATTTATGTCTGTCTAATAATTTAAGTACTTAAATTATTTGGTATATTAGTTACAACTACCACTCGGGACTTAATCGCGTAAAAATATTTACATAATTATAAGTACAATATTATAAGTTTAAACATTAAATTGAAATAATTTCGTTCATATAGTCGACCATAATTATAATGCTTTACCATTTTCCATGACTACTAATGCTTAATTACATTAGAGGCTCAAAAAGTTGTGTGTTTTTGTTCTATTGGATAACCAAACTTCTCTTGTCCGCAAGAAGGGTATGTGCGGCTCTCCCAAAATGGGCTACTCACTGAAACCACTCACATTCCGTTTGACTACCGGGACGCCCACTGAACGCCCCGGGATAGGATCCCTCACAACAATGCGGCCTTGGGAATCCTCCCCTCCCTCGCTGGTGGCGTTTGGATTCCTAATAGAGGTTATTTCCTCGTGGTTCCCGTTATAAAAAGCGCACGTTCCCGGCGCCTATACAAGTACTTATGAGGTGTGAGTGAAGGCAATGTTGAGAACTGATTTGCTTGACTGCTAGCCGGACATGATATTAAACATCAAAAATCTGTGAAATCAAAAACTATGTTTTCAACATGAAACTACCGTGAGACTCAATAATAATTACACAAACGGATAACTTGAGTATAAAAGTCTAGTAATGCTCGACATGTTTCGGACTAGTTCGTATTCCTTCCTCTTGGAGCGCCCGGCGTGAGTTTTCAGTTTGTGTAATTATAAAATATCTTCTTGGTCTTTTTGAATAAATCAAAAACTTTTGTATTTATATTGCTAATGTTTTATTGTAAGTTGTATTGTAGTTTGAAGCGATATTGCATATTTACCTATTAACATTCACCATTGCTTGAAGTGCGCCTTACAGCCCGCCTGGCCGGAGGTTGCTCAAGATGGGGAGGCCTGGAAGTCAGTGTGACACTATGCTAATGAACTATAATAGTAGGAATTTTAAACTGGCGATAATACTCCAAATTACGCATGGTGAAGTCTATAATAAAGTACGCATGCGAGTGTATAGTTCGAAGTGGCTAGAACCATGATGATAGTTGAAACGGTAACATTGTCGATGGGTACAGGCGCCCGATTTTTGAAAGCACATATATGTGAAAATACCGCTCGAGTGGTGAGAAATTGTGCTGAATTTGAAATACGAGTAGCTTAGAAGATAATTACGGCTCTCATTAATCTTGTGAACTAGTCAAAAGTTTGATTAGAGCTGTAGTTTTAAAGATATAAACAGATTTATACCACTTTCAGATTTATATTAATGTTATTTTTATTGTTTTGTGAATTGTATCTGTTTCTTTATATTTGTACAATAAAGCATTTACTTACTTACTTTCGAATGGTACTTTCGAGTGATGTGTTTTCAAAAATCGGGTCCCTGGTCATATACAAGGTGATGGAAGCGTTACAGATCCTACAAGGTCTTTCAGAATTGTTCCGGAGTATTTCAGCGGGGTTTTTTCTGTACACACCCCTGTAAATGTTTTTCAGTTTTTTCAGTTGTGCTTGACATTTTTTTAAATTTGACGATTTTGAAAGTGTTTTTTTTTTATGTTACAGAGGCCAGACAAACGAACTAGTGGGTCACCCGATCACCACTGTCCATAGACACCCGCAGCGCTTTACGCGATGCCAGTGCGTTGTCGGCCCTGCGTGCGTGTACGGCGTCAAAGGGGTGATTTAATTTTGAATCCCAAACTATGGTGAAAATCCTGTCTATACGTAAAAGTGTTCAACCAGACTAATTAACTAACACTGACTAATTAATTAACTAATTAACTAATTTTAACATCTTCATATGTATGTACATGACTTGACAATGAATAAATAAATAAATAAATAATTCTCTGAGACCTTGTATAAAATGCAAAATTAACTAACACACCCTCGAGAACAGTGAATGCGGTCGAATTTTATACAATTATCAACGCTGTCGAAATCAGATCTGTTTTCAATAGTTTGGCTATAGACATCAATCTCTTCGTCAGCAAAGTATACTTACCTGACTAGCATCATTATTAAGTCTTAGCAGGTCAAATCTTTTCGCAATGACTGTCTGTGTGTCGCGGGATTCTAACTGCCTAAACGCCCGCGGCGACCCATAAGAGCAATAAATCGTTTCTGCATCAATTCAAACATTTGTAATTATAGTGTAACATACAAGCCAATTAAAAATAAGACATAATGTAGCGCGGAAGATATATGGCCGCTCAATAAATAAGTGGGTACAAATATATAATTGTGGTAGGCAGCGTTAGTTGGGCAAGGTCGCGCGGCGTACAGTCCGCGTCTATATACGAATGAGCAGACGCAACAGAGTAGGTAAACATGACACCACATTGGTTGGCTACAAAGAGTTACATGATGTCGGAAAATGAAAGAACTCCACAAAATACAGTAAAAATGACAAAATTAATAAAAATGATAAGTACTTACTACCAAATGAATCAAGAATTTTACTCCTTGATTTTCAATATCGATTTTTTAAATTTCTAAATGACACTGAAAATTAAAACACAAAGAAAAATCCGAAAAGTAAAGCTATGGTCGGGAATCGAACCCGGATCCTCATCTTTCCGTGATGCGTGCTATACGGCTACACCATCTAGCATAGCAGGTGTAAACCTGCCACCTGCATGTGTTCTAATTATCAGTGTCGTGTAGAAATTTAAAAATAATGAAACAAAAATCTCATAATTATATAAACCCCGATTCCGATGGCAAAGTTAAACTCAAGTACCGTCAACAAAAAATGTATTAAAAATCAAAGATCATCATTGCCAAGAAACATGCACTACAAGAAACTTTGCAGAAAGAACTACATAAGTAAATTAAATTTTTCTGAATGAATTTCTTGATTTTAAAATAAATTGTTGCTGGCCATACTAAAGACATTGTGTTGGTTCTTATTGATTTTGACGGACGAAGTCCTAGGCTTTCAATTTACGGTAGCACTTTACTCCACAGACAGCCCTCCAGGTAATTTTGCCGGCGGCCAGCTTTCAAAACGATTGAATAATTGTTTACTTTTGTTGACCCAACTAATTACCATCCATATTATTGTCAGACTAAATCACTCCTGCTACTGTCTACGAGCAATTAGTATTGTTATTGAGCAATTTGAATTAGGAAATAAGTGACGTTAAGGTAGGGGGATAGTTTAATTTTAATTAGGTGATCGTGAAAGTCTAGAGTCTACTTCAGACTAAATAAACTAAACAAACTCGTCATAATCTTGTTTTTACCTGGACATAGCCACTAGTTTATTAACAAGCACAAGTATTTCATAATAGTTTTTTGTCACGATCGGTACGCGATACTTTTGACACCTAGAACAAATTAAATATTTTAATTTATGCAATAGACAGACCGATATCAAGGGAATGTCCCACATCCAGTCTTTCTTGGTTGTACTTGTATTATCTCAACATAAAATCAAGTAAGCTACTAAGGGACTAAAGGATTATAAATAACAAAATGGAATCCCCGTATACTGTGAATTTTTATATGATTACATAGCTAATTGAATATTAAACATAATGTACGAGAGCATATTGCAAGTGTGAAGCCACAATCATGGTCTCAGAATACATACTCACCGCTTACTGGTACTTGGGTATCTACCGATCTATAGTTACAAAATTGATATTGTAAATAATGTACCTGCTAGTCAGTTACGCAGTTTTAATTAAAATAAAGGACGCACTGTATCAAATGCCAATCAGCGGCCCTTGCAATTAGTAGCCACGGGAACAGGCTTAATCAAGTTGTCTACAACACAGAACTTTTACTCTAAGTAGGTATTATTTAGCTTTTAGGTACTAGCGACTTTGCCTACGACTTGTACAAACTTATTGTTATATTCGGCATGCTTAAGTTTGTTTTCGAATGAAAAATATCCTAGAACCGTCTTGCTGGAAAATATAATATTTTGAATTAAATAACAGTGTCTAAACATATGAAACTGTCAAGCTTTACACCAAATTTAGCGACAAAACGATTTTTTTTTCTGGAAGATGTCCTAGATTTGGACCCGCCGTCCGTAAAGTCAGAAATTCTGCTTCACGCTGGTTCAGCTTGTATAGTATATAGGACGGTTCAGCTATGCGCCGACAGATAGAGCTATAGGTACGAGTTTTAAACTTAGTATCGAAGTGTCGTTCTATAAACCATATGTGCAACCAGTTTAAGGAGCGTAACTGTTTAGAAGTAAATATAAAGTTTGGTTTTAAGCACGACTTTCATTCAGATACCCTAGGACCCGTATTTTTATTCCGTGTATCTACTACTTAAACCCAAAACAATATATGAATATTTTGAAGTGAAGTACTATAAAAGATACAGAAACGACATTAGAAAAGGTCTCCTATCTCTTCCTATTATTTATTTCCCATTATTGTTTGTATTTTATTAGGTACCTACCATAAAAATACCGAATTTTCAAATAGTTGTCATTGCTAGTATAATGAAAACAACAACTTATTTAAGCACGTCTCAATTTTGCAATGTTTATTAAACGTATCTAATTAAATTGTAAATATTCTGGGTTTATTGCCCTGGTTCCGAACAAACTGCTGCTTGAAAGAGTTATCAAGGCAATCATTCATATTTTTACGACTCGCATCCTAGGTATTATATCCACTGCGGTATAAAATATAATGAACGAAACGTAGTTCTGAAGGTAGTATTTTGCGTAGTATAGCTATTAACATTGAACCTTTAATTGTGTGCTATTTGAACTGACGATTGGAGATCAAAACAATTAACGACCAGGAAGGAACCTTTGTGTCAAACAAAGTATTGAAAACCCCTATTTTCTGTACTTATTTAAAATACAGGCGGTTTTCTCTTTTCTCTCCATGTTATTGAAACTTGTTTACCTAACAAGTATTTTTTATAATAAATAAATAATTATGATTTTTGCTTCAGTGAATACTTGCTAAATGGAAAATGCTAGCTATGTGGAACATAGTGTAGGTACGTATATGAAGCTTTTCATTTGTAGTCATATATGTATATTCATTTTATACTGTCATCAATTTATTAAACCACGTTGACAAAAAGTGCAAGTTTTCTTTGTTTTAAGTACAGTAAAGGAGATGATATCATCAACGTAACAAAATGTACAGGCGTATGTTTATTGTTTAATTTTTAAATGTACTCCAGCCTTATACGGAGGTGATCGAGGGACTCTCGCAATATTTTTGTTGTACATTCAATTTAACACTCGATGTTGCCAGATAAAGGAAACTACAATAACGGAGGAGGCTCTTTTTAATTTAAGGTATTTTGTCTTGAGAAAATGATCAGTTGTGTACGTAGCTCGCTCGGGTGAAATAAAAAGGAACTACATAGGTACTTTTGCGCACAACAAAGTGGACTAGATATAAGCTACGCCTGGCTTCGTGCGTGGCGTAGTTTGGAGGTATACATAGACACGGCGAGGCTTAGTTTTACCGGATAACCTTTCTGTTCGTATCACTCCGTCTACTTTTTTGGTTCGAGGCAGGAATGAAGGCCAACTATAATTTGGAGAATTGTGGTAATCCAACAAAGGTTACAAAATACTCTTAGGGATATTATAATTGTCTGTGTATATATTTAAGTCATGTAAGTTAAGCCTCTGGGAGTTAGTAATTCTTTCTTTTTATGCCATTGTTTGATTTATATAGCCACTCGCTTCGCTTGGCAGACTTATGGATTATGAAAATGCGGTTGGTTTTTTTTATTAACACCCATATACGTATTGGTATTGGTTTGACTTGTAACAAAGCAACAGACAATGTACCTACTGAATCAAATCTTACAAATCGTTATGTACTCACTTCCTATGGACGGATTTGAGAATTTGGTACATGTACCATTAGAGCTTCTATTTCTACGAAAATATATTAAATATTATTACTTTTATCAAAAAATATTCGTGATATTATTACTGACTAGCAGTTGCCCGCAACTTCGTCTGCGTAGAATTCGTTTATCGCTATCCCGCGGGAATCACGCAATTTTCCGGGATAAAAAGTAGCCTATGTGTTATTCCGACTATAATCTATCTATGTTCCAAATTTCATCCAGATCGGCCCAGTTCTTTTTGAGCCTATTCATTACAAACATACAAAAATAGGTACAAATCTTTCCTCTTTATAATATTAGTATAGATAAGACTCTAACTAAACATCATCATGAAGCCAGCAGCGACCATGAAGCAACATACAGCACTATTGAGTAGGCAAATCAGTATATCAATTCGTTGAATAACTTAATTTGTTTAATTAAAGTTTTAATTGATATAGATGATTTTTTTAACGTTTTAAAGTATTGATTGACAAAATAGAGTGCAATCAACAACTTGTTTAATGATATTAGCGTTTAGTACGACGTTGTTCACCTCATTTCATTACGACACGGGAAATCATTGCTACTGGATTTTGGTAAAAAAACATAAAAATGTAATTAAGCACTAATAACTAATAATGTCAGTTCAGTAGGTACCTGATTTGTAAAAAGAAATTAAACATTCTAGTTCAATTTGTTTTTGATTAGGGGTAGGTACGTCTTTGGTAAATTATCGTAGTTTTGTTTTGACGATTAGTACCTAAGTAAATAATTGTTTGGTAAAACGAAATTGTAATTACATGGGTAACCAAATAATGATGATGAGCCAAGTCTTTTGATTGTCATTGATCCAGTAAATTCAATTAACTACCTAAAGGAACTTTGATTTCATCGCAGAATTACTTAGAAAAAACATAAAAATGACACATGTAAACTTTCGTGTGTGTGTGTGTGTAAACCACTGAAGAATTTGCGCACATGCTGTTAAAATTTATTTAAAAGTAATTTTTCGATTAATTAACCATGGTTTCTGTCATAATTTAAGCAGCGTAAGCTTACATATAAAGAATTGCACTGATCATATCATAATTCACTTTTACTGATAAAGATCTCGCAAATGAAGTGTCTGACTTGAATTATTGCGCAAGGATGTTCCGATGAAGTTGTTACTTGGTTGAATATTATCTTCTGTTTATAATAAATATGTAGTGATAACTATAAAATAAAATAATAACAAGCGCATCTGATTGACCGACGATGTACAGTTGAGGGTATAAATATCGATACAGCCAACATGTCAAATATATTGTGTTGTTGGTAACGTACTTATATTTCGCTTCTAAAATTCCGGCGTGGAGGCAACGCATCTGCAGTCCTCTATTGTTGCGGGTGTCCATGGATGTTGTTGCTCACTTACCATTGGGAGACTAGCTCGTTTGCCTTCATTGGCGTATAAAAAACTTAGCTTTATCAAATTAGAGCCGGACGATATTTACATTTAATTATTACTTTATTTCATTGAGGACATCCTTAATGACGTTAACTTCCCTTTTCAGATCAGTTTGACATTAACTAGTTCCACTATAAATGTGTTTATATACCGACCGTTTAAATGAGTCCTCGCCCGCGCCCCTGCGCCGCGACTCATTTAAGCGGTCGCTCTATACACGTAGTGACTTTGATGTATTTAATATATTTCACTACATAGTATAAAACAAAGTCGCTTTCTCTGTCCCTGTATCCCTATGTCCCTATGTCCCTATGTATGCTTAGATCTTCAAAACTACACAACGAATTTTGATGCGGTTTTTTTAATAGATAGTGATTCAAGAGGAAGGTTTTTATGTATAATTCTACGCAGACGAAGTCGCGGGCAGAAGCTAGTTTAAAATAAAGCAGCATCGATGTTATCGATGATTCTTACGATATCGAGTTTGAAGAAACCATTATTCATTTTTGTTAGTAGTTATCTGAGGGCAAAAATTAAAGTGATTCGTGGAAAGAAAAAGTGTGTATGCATTCAGAAGGTTTGTGTATAGAATTTTGTATGTACTTAGTGTCAGCCCTTACACGACAGAATTTAGAGAAAAGCTAATTGGGGCAAGTAAAATTTTAAAAACTACATACATACACAAATCACGTCTATACCCCTTTTGGGGTAGATAGAGCATAAGGTAATAAGACTTACAAACCACGTCCAGCAAGATTGTGGGGTACAGATGGAAAATGTAATCAAAATAGCGATGGGTTGCTAGTCGCATCGCCTATAACATGATTCCTATGATTTTTGCCCATTCTCTCGATGGGCTTTTACCATCTGTCCGGGAAGAGAAGCAACAAAAAACTATTCTGTACTTTACCTAGTTTTTTGCCAATGTGAGTTAGGTTGTTTTAACATATAAACATGCATACATACGTCTTTAGGCTTTTCGTGATAGAACATCCTAACCAATATTAAAAATGGGAATGTGACTTTGTTCGTTTGTTTGTTTGCTACGCTTTCACGCGTAAACTACACAACCGATCATGATAAAATTTGGTATGGAATGTGACACCCTGGGAAGGACATATATGATAGGATTATTTTCATCGCGGTAAATTACGTTAAAGTTGAAGACGCGGGCAACAACTATGTGGTTACCCAAAATTCGATTTTCGAAGTTCGCATCATACTATTCTTCTCCCTCTCAAATTAATGACTTGGGCAGAACGGCACGAAACTAACTTCTAATTTCGAATGTCGGAGTGGCCCCTTTGCTCCGTTACTTTGTGTTGCCAACCAACTTTTGCAAAAGTCGCTGGCATATTTAAAATAAGTCGCTAGATTGTGGAAAATATCATCCAAAAGTCGCTAAATGTATGGAAAATCAGCTGGAAAAAGGCGCTAACATAGTCCCAAAGGTCACTAGCAGGGCCGTCTTAAACTAGCCTGGGGCCCTTGGGCACACAAGAATTTGGGGCCCTTTTGGATAGTAAAAAAAGCGAATTATAATAGTTGAGAATAAATGTGTGAGAGAAATTGTCGGTCCTTCAGGGCTCCCTGAGAATAGGGGCCCTGGGTACGGGCCCCGTGTACCCTTATGGTGAAGACGGTATGGCCACTAGATCTAATGACAAAATCGCTAAGTTGGCAACACTTAATTTGCGAGTGCGACGCAGCCTCAAATGTATACTTACCCTTATCGCTTGCGTTGCCAAAGTCGTGCGTTCTCGTTTTGAATGGATGTGTATGACTTGTATCAGTTTTCGGCTGTCGTGTGGTCCAGCCTCCACTTGTCTCGTGAGCGGCGGCCACGCCCTGCGACGAGGCCGGCGACAGACGTGACTGAATGACTTCCACCTCGATTTAGACATTTCAAATTCAGACATGCCTTGTTGGGAATTGGTTTCCTATTAAACGGGAGCGTGGCAAATTGATCGGCTTGGGTAGCCTAACCCTCGTGAAATATGAGCCATATTTGATAGTCCTACCTTTACCTACAAGTCGTTTCTCGATTCTGTGCTGGGTCTTCAAGATAACTTACTTTTTTAATTGACAAAATAAAAACGAAGTGGGTTACCTGATGGCAAGCAATCACCACTGCCCATGGACATCCGCATTACTGGAACATTGCAGAAGTGTTGCCTAGAAGGCTAAAATAAAATATTTCATGTGGCAGTAATTTCACGACTGTCTTACTTCCACGCTGGAACACAGCAACGTAAGCTCTGCTGCTTGGTTTAGATATTTGGTGTTAGTAATCCAGATGGACCCTGTCTATATTACATTAAAAATGAGAATAAGATCCTACTACCCTCGAAACTGATTCCACAACAAAACAAGAAGGCATGTGTCGCTTTACCACTAAGTTATGCTATTCTGATTTTACTTAATGTACCTAGTAAAAGTGAGATAGGTGCTGAAAGTGACAAAGCAAATAAATAACATACCTAGTGATAAGTACAATACAATACAATACAAATACTCTTTATTGAACAACACAAATCAGTACAAAACAATACAGAAACAAAGAAACAAAGTAGACAACAGGCGGTCTTATCGCTTAATAGCGATCTCTACCAGACAACCAATAAGATAGAGAAATAAGTATTTTGGGTCCATGACTTTAAATATCTTGTCTGTATTTATACAAAACAAATTGATTGTTAAAGGTTATAGCCTGAGGTCCTAAAATTAAGGCACTCAAATTAACATAGAACTAAGCTATGATTAAATAATTAATAGAGGCAGACCACTCTACCGCGGCTACACCTCTTCCTACAACTTTATGCATTACACAATAACCTTAATTTTGCACAGAGTGGCAACATAAAAATGGTAACCCTTGCCGAACTAGGAAATACATGAGACAATTTGAATACAATAGCCATAAAGACAATAATATCGTGGCCGGCGACCAGCAATATGCTTATAAATATTTTGGACGGTTGTTAGAGAGATTGCGCACTGGCCTTAACTAGGCCGGTAACACTGTTTCTTAATACTAAATACTTTGTTAATAGTTTTGTGCGATACGTAGAATTCGCTTTTTTCGTATCTACCCACGTGGGTGGTTGAATTTACCAGTTGTCATGTCTAGTTAAGGAATTGATTCATTAGATTGTTTGTACTAAATCAAATTTAATTGAAGCGCAAAAAACTGAGTTGCTTTTTTATTAATTGCAGATAATTTATACATGGATTAATTACATACCCGTTTAGGCGTTACAGTGCTAAGTTGCAACAATCCACAGTCTATCGATAATTATATTTTAATTAACTATCGATGTTTTTGATGAAAAAAGTGGGGCTAGTACCTAACAATTGCCTATCTCGACTTGGAAATAGAAGAGTCGAAAATGGCCTGAACTGCTTCGAGAAAAGGATGGTACGGCCGTGCCGCTTTTATTGCTCGACTTGGCGGGGGCACTTCCGTGCCCCCAGATTCTCAATGCGCTCCTGGTGGTTTGTTCCTAGAATCTCAAACTACAGATTAAAATAATGGGAGATGCCTTATTCTTTACAAAAAGCCTAGGCTATTTACTAATGGAATTTATGGAATTTAATTAAATAGAAATGCGTACCTACCTCTGAGTCTGTGAAAATTAGAAACAGATGTTAGTTGTATTTTTTCTATTGCCGCCAAGTTGGCACCATCCGGCATTTAATGTAAACTTAATTCTATACGTGTATAGGTATTAAAAAGTGGCTTCGCTTGACCTCAGTCCAGCGGACAGTCCACTATGTCATGTTGGATACGAGACAGTTAAAATAATCGCGATATCAATAAGTGGCCAGAAAATTTTAAGTGAATTAATAACCGTAATTACTATCAATTCGTCTTCTTGTTGTCTGTTTTTACTTTGACTTATACGGACTTTAGCAGGTGATTACGTGGATCTCAATTGTTTTAAACACCTTACTTGGTTAAATTTGTGTTTTATTAATTAAACGTCAAAAGCACGTAGTTGAGATTCCGGATTCCGATAATTGCCACTCGAAACTATAATCGTGAAGCAAAAGGTTATAAATTGGAACTTCGTCGCAGGCACTGTACTTTATTTATTATAATTTGATGTTTAGGAACTTGTTCAATTGACCATTGCATCGGCGCCGTTCGATCACCTTCCCTCCCCCTCCCACGTTAATCTCTGAGCAAAATGCCACTGTTGTGCAAGCTCCTTTATAAAGCAGCTTTACATTGCTCACAATAACATGATAATTACAAAGATTTACTACGCTAAACACGACTAATCCGATTTAGAGCTGGATTAGCCATTCCGATAGATCACGATCCATGATCTTTAGTTCGTAGATCACCTGAGACGAAAGAAATTTTGATTACAATAGATAAGTCCATTTATGCATTGGTTGTGTTAGATAACG
Source organism: Pandemis corylana (assembly GCA_949127965.1). Classification (NCBI taxonomy): domain Eukaryota; kingdom Metazoa; phylum Arthropoda; class Insecta; order Lepidoptera; family Tortricidae; genus Pandemis; species Pandemis corylana. The sequence goes on along the minus strand of OX421864.1, from coordinate 7,222,382 downwards.
TTTGTTTTGATTGGGGATAAATATGGCTATGATAAGTTTGCTGAGATAATAAGTATTTTAAACTGCTTTTGAATGTATTGGATGGCGGCACTCCTTTAATCGATCGATATTGATCTAAGTTAAGGCAGTTTATAAAAAGATAAGAGTTTTAGATATATATAGGGTTCCTATACCTACACTTTGTACATATCTACTTCAGGCAGAGAACTTACATTTTTTTAAATTTATTACAAAGCATTACTTATTTCACAACAATGTTTTATTTTTATGAGAGCTTTTGACCCAGTTTCTTGATGCAACGACAATTCCTTGAAAGCTTAAGCAACGAGCCTCTAGAAGCAATCATCTAAAAGTCCCTTTACAACTTGACATGCTTGTGAAGGTGATAACATCCGTTTTTAAATGCAGCGAGCGAATAAAATGAGTTTTGTCCGATATGAATCTTATATGGACGTGGTAGCGTATTGCGTTCGCACCTGTGTTTTGCAAAAAAAACATAAGATCGTTAAGTAGTAGTGTGGTTCCCGTTCTGCGGGCACTTTTGAGCATCACTATATATGCTATACCAAGAATGTTAATCCGGTATCATATAAACGTGGCACCTGTGGCCTTTGGAAGCTTACAAGCGGCAAAATTCTTTCCCTCTCTTACGGACAAGTAAAAAAAAGCCGTGGTAGAATAGTGGTAGGTGACTATGGCCTCTCAAGCAGAGGAACGTGGGTACGAACCCGGGCTTGTGTTTCTGTTTTTTTTTTTTGGAATTTACGCTTTTCGATGAAGTAATACATCGTGAGGAAAACTGCAACACACCTAAGTAGTGTGTGTGAAGTTCGAAAGTCCTACTGGGCTTACGTGGGAACTATGTATAGTCATGCTCTCTCATTCTGAGAGGAGACGTGTGCCCAGCAGTTGGACGTATATAGGCAGGAGATGAGAGGTGATCCACTCTTATGTTATATTTTCTTTAGTAGGTTCAGTTTCCTAAGGCCTCAGACCTTTAGGAAAAAAGACAAAAACATACATGAATTTTATAAATGTTCGTACACATTAACTTATTTCTTTCTTCTTCTTTTTCTAATATGGCCCCATCGATCGATGCGATGTCAAAGTAATAAATACAGTATTCAAAAATCTTGTGACAAAACTGTCGGCAACGTTGTACGGTAGGACACGGTCATAAGACCCCTCCCCACTGTCAGGCTCTTAGCTAACGGATAATGATAACCTTCAGAATCTGCCAGGAAATCATTAACCGTTGCCCAGGGTGCACCGGACCAAGCACTGCTCTTCCCCTCGTACGGATCCAAAAACGAACTGCAGCTCTTGACCACACGCGGAGGCAACCCGACTCGTACCTCTACACATTAACTTAAGTTTAGAAAAATCAAAAACGTCAGACAAATCAAGAGGTTCCAATTTATAACGCTAGAGAACCCTATTAGTAAGAGTCGGTCGCGTATATCGTGATAAGCAAGACGCACGCCACGCCACATACCGCTGCGCTTGCGCATGCCCGAATCTCAAAACAAAAGAAATATGTGAGTAAAGGGATTACGTTACCGTTTCGCAAACGCTTCGTCAAGGTCATTAACATTCAACGTAATTTTCACTTGCACAAATGTTTTCTCTACAATTTGTGCTCTATGCTTGAATTAACCGGTTGATTTTTACAGTTTTTTGTTTCCGGTTATTAGGTACCGACTTCTAATTCGACCGGGGCCTGCAAAGTGGCTAATAGCTATGTTTGACACAGTGAGGTATGAATATTTTACAATCTAATTGCATTTTAAACGAGTTGCTTTAAATTAGTTAAATTGGAAGCCTAGTTACTCCGTCTCGATGATCTTTTTACTAACAAGATTAAGCCTCTTTACAGCATTGTAAATATTCAATATTTAATAATAAATTATTCAATTAATGTCGTGGGAAAAAAATACAGTAATTGACCAAAGCTTGTACTGTGGCTGTTAGACAACGAATAAATATAATATACGTGGCCTTAAGGTTTTGTTACCTTAGGCTCTGTCTACCCCGCAAGGGATGAAGACGTGATATATGTATGTATGTACATATAATGCCATGTATGTATATTTAAATCCATGTGGAATCTATGACTCAAATTGATATTTGAGTATTGATATTTGTAAGATTACAATACAAGTGTTTGCCCCTACTGGAATTCGAACCCGGGACCTCTCGGTCCATACTCAATCTTACTAACCACTACGCTAAGGCTATTGGGTCGTCAAACTTAAATTGATTTCCGTGAAGTATGTGTAAGTAACAATTTATTGACACTGCTTACTGAATATTTCTAGTACTGTTTTTAGCGGCTGAGCCATAACATGAAGACTAAATTGCGATTAAAATCACAAAGCAGCTAAAATGCTACCATGTTCTTATTTTCGTTTTTACTGAATCATTTAACGTCGAAATGAGAAATGAATACAGTCATATTTTCCCACTTGACGTTGACTAGTAAGTAGGTACAGCTGGACAAGGCGAGACGTGAAATTCCAAAAATACCACACATACCTACATATATTTTCTCAATAATACATTTTCTCAAAAACAATGTAGAAGACATTTAAAAGTACTATTTTAAACTGTTCGAAAGCTGTAAAAGTCTGTGTAAAACTTCAACACAAATTAATTTTATAATTCTGCAAATGCTTCTAACTCTTGTTTCAAGTTTCAAGTAATTTTCACCACTTTCAAAAAATCGGTTCCCAGGTCGACTGGCTCGTAGGTACTGGACAGTCACCATCAGATGCAACATGTATACATGGGAGCTGTTTAAGTGTTTAAAAATAACTGAACACTACAGTATTGATCACCAAATTGCAATTGTAACAATTTATCATAAAAAAGTGTCCGAGTCAGAATAAAAATCAGAATCCTTGTTCAGACAGACAGACAAGCAGTTTCTTATTAGCTTAATGTAACTAATGCTGCGTTATCTCACGTCAACGTCGTAGTTCTTGCAATAAAGGTTCTATTCCAAGGCATTTAAGGTTTTAAATCGACATTAATTTGACTTTGGTTGTAATACGGGCAGCTACTGGCCCACACCTAAAAGCACTTAACGGAACGGAAATTTGTAAATAACAAAAAGATACGGATCTGTGACGCAGGAAAACGTTTCGGTAGCACTCTAGATCCTTTTCCAGTCTCACTAGGTTGATACGTGTTATAAAAATCCGGCCAAGAGCGTATCGGGCTACGCGCAGTGTACGGTTCCGTACTAATATGCGACAAAGAAGAAAAATTAAGTGTTTGTAGAGATTTTTATTCGTTAACTTACAAAGCTTAAAACGGTTTACTACATATACATACACATACATAAATCACGTCTTTATCCCTTAGACAGAGCCTTTTTTTATGGTGTGGAAAATGCGCTTTATGCATGCGCCTAGTACGGGTTTACCGGGGGTATGTGGGGCTCTACCGCGACGGCAGGCATGCCCACTAAAACCCACACAATTTCTAGGGTAACAAGACCCAAAGGCCACGTTTAGTACTACTGTGGGCATATAGGTGGAAGGAGAGAATCAAAATAGTGACGGGTTGCAAGCCGCATCGCCTATAGCATGATTCCTAAGATTTTCGCCTATTTCCTCGTTGGGCTTTTTACTATCTGTGGATTACTCACGTATTAAAATCGAGAATAGCTCAACGGTTCTAGACTAATACGTTGTCTCTTTTCCCGAAGCGTTTGCCTCGGCGATAGCCTTTTAAATTCGATTTCTAAATGTCAGTGAAAATTGGAACACATAGAAAAATCCGAAAAGTAAAGCTATGGCCGGGAATCGAACCCGGATCCTCGTCATTCCGTGACGCGTGCTTTACCCCTACACCACCCATAGGAGGTGGGTAGTCTCCGAATTTTTCTACCTGTTACTAACTGTCACGTGACCTTTTGTTACTATGCGAATTTTTGTCGCTAAGCGTCATCTGTTTGAATGATATGTCTGTACGACACAATTACAAACTCCCATGGAACATCTACTGCTCACCAGGGACGAGAGAAGGCGCTGTTTTTCAAATTCGTTTAAATTAATTTTTTACGTACCTACCTAAGAAGATATTGTATACTACTATAGTAAATGCCCATTTTACTTAAAATGGAAGCACCTTAGAAAGACACCTGGTGGTAGGACCTTGTGAGAGGTCCGTTCAGATCGCTACCATTCATCTTACTCCCTAATCCGGCCGCCAAGCAGCAGTGCTTGCGCTATGTGTTCCAGCATATTGAGTACAACCGGTGAAATTACTGGCACATAAGGAATTCCATCTTAGCCCCTTAAGCTGGCGACACATCTGCAATCCTCTAGTGTTGCAGATGGGTGGTGATGCTCACTTACGGTCAAGTCACTTGCTCGTTTTGCTCTCGTTGTCGTACAGAAAAAAACTCGAAATTTTATTCTACCGCTTTGTCGGCGTGGTTATTATGTAGGTATACCTACATATATCGAATTCGGTTCTACACTGTGGTTCTGCAGTCTCCGAGCTAAGCCACAGATAGGCAGACAAGGCGGACATGGCTACAGCTCATCTAATGTAGGTACTACCGTAAAATGGGGTGAGAAAGGATGAACTTATATTTTGTGTTTTCACTTGCTATTTAAAATTTCTGGCTCTACTTGCTCTAAAAATAGTTTTAGTTATATTTTTATACTTATTTTATACCTCTTTTTTTCTGGTAATTTGCTATCGTCATTTTTTATATGCTATCCCTACTGACCCCACTACGGGGTGAGCTGGGATTTGCCTATATTTTAGTGTTTGTTGTTAAAACTATGAAACAACGACAGATAATCATTGTTAAACTAAATTCATACCATCGGAACCATTTTTATATTTATCAACTTGCCACATACCAAAATATTTTTTTATCGAGGTTTGAACTCCAATTTAGTCCCTACTCACCCCGTTTCGTTATTTTCTCGCGCCAGCTGCAGTGGGCAGTCTTTAAAATAAAGGCGAGTGGTTTTTCTATTTTGTTTCTCTACTGTTTGTCGAGTGCTACAAAGCAATTTGATACAAATAACAGGCACCTAGGTATTTTAATTGCCACGTAGGAAATTGGTATGCAAATATAAGGCCAAGTGAATTTTTAATTAATTATCATATGAAATGACAATTAAATTAAATAATAAATAAAGTCATTGTCATGATGTAGTCACGCTTCGAATGCCTTGTATCTAAATTATTTTTCAATATTGAGAGGAAAAATATCAAATGGGGAAACAACTGCCAAAGACTTGTTTGAAAACTGAAAAAGGAATTACAGTATTTTAACATTTCGTAAAATATAAAAGCGGATTATGATTTTGAAGTATTTTAATACTTAATTGTGAAACTTATTTATTATAATACACAATGGCAAGGTTCGTTTCTGAGTAAATAATAATAATAGCAAACATTACTATTAAAGAGAACATAGTATTAGAATAAATATTAAACGCTAAGTGAATAAAATTATAAATCTCATACAATTTAGTTAATCTAACGAATAATTAAGATATGTGCCAAACCTATTCAAAAGACTAACTACATGTACTTACTAATTTAAATACAAATGAAGCTATATCTATGTGCATCAATTATTGTACAAAAGCTAAACTACCTACCTTGGCATAGTATGAAATTAAACTAACTTTTCACAACTTAACTAGCGTTCACAATACACGACACATGTAAGTATATTAAATTTGACTTATTTCGGTGGGAAATCGAGTGTGGTGTACGCTGGCCTAGTGCGGGGCACGGGAGGCCTGCGCGGGCGCGGATGTGTTTTTCCCCCTTCAACATCTGGGGGGGCCGTACTTGCCTCTCCCTCCTCAGGCAAATAGGGCGCGCGAGGGCTCAACACTAAAGCCTTGTATGAAGAGTGCGAGTCTGCTATGCTCCTTCCATCTCCTTCGTCCCTTCTCGACATCTCAGAGAAAGGGGATACCGATCTCTTTTCCAACGCGCTAGGTCCCGCTACCTCTTCTTTCGGCTTTAACTCGTACGCGTTCTCCTCTTTCCTTTTCGGTTCAACGTCTTTCTTGAATTTAGTCTGACGCTCGATAATTTCAGCTGTTGTCAAATCTGATCCCTGCACGTCAGTTTCTAGGGGTAGCGCCGATAGCCACGGCCTTGAGGTATTGCTGTTACACCATCTTTCTTCGCTTTCACTGGTGTTTCCTAAAAGTCCCAACTTCTCCAAGTTCTGCAGAAGAAGATTCTCGCTGGAGCTAGCAGCTCTCATTTCAGTTTTCGAATCTTCAGCGAGTAATAGCTCCGCTAAAGGCGGGGCAAGGCCTAAACCTATATTCCTTTCGTGATACACCTCTGATATAGTAGGCGTCATTTCTCCACTCATATGCCGGACCTGAGCCATCGAATCTCTACTGCTGGTTCCCATTTTGGGACGTGGCACCCTTTTAGACGATGAAGGTTGGTTTATTTCCCTCACTTGCTCTGTTTTGTCTTCTTCAGACGTTCTCCTGGGCTGCGCTGCAGCTAAGTCATAGAAAGCATCGAGATATCTGGCGTGCGAGTGATCAGGTCGTCTTCTCAATACGGTGTCGTGGCCTGAGCTCTCCCAGTCAGAATCATCAGTGGACGGTGGTCGCCTAGTGTACAGTGTCCTTATTTTGGTCTGATGAGCTAGCGCTAGGGAGACGTCTCTCTGAGGCGCTGAGGGCGCTGGCTGCGGGGCGGCGGGTGGGGAGGGAGTGAAGGCGGCGTCGCTCTCCCCCCTGTACCTGGGCGGAGGGGGTGCGGGAGGCGGGGCTGTCCTGCCATCAGGCTCTCCGCGACCCACGTCTGTAGATGATGAGGTACCACGTACGTACATTGTAAAAGCTCCTCCGCAGGACCCTAACGGCAACGGGGGTGGTGGTACCGATGATACGCTTTCCTCTGTAGATAAAATTCACAGTTAATAATATTTTCCACGTTGTATATAAAATTTTATGATCACAATAACATTACAGTTAAAAGAAACTCACGTCGATGTTGCCTTGGAGGTGGTTCTCCATCCGAGTGCGGTTCTAGATCTCCGTCGTCAATGGACGCCAAAGATTCTACACTCGAGCTGGATTCCAAGCTCAAACTCCTTGGTGCTTCTTGGGTATCTGTCAAAGAAGGTTGATGTCAACCAAGCTCTAAGTTTTAGGTATTTTCTACGAGTAGGTATTATTATTATTATTATGATCTTTGCAACTTACCAAAGAGAGCAAGTAACGCTTGCAGCACGAATTGTATGTGCCGTCTGTTGGCTGCTTTTCCAGTGCGCAACGTCACCTCATCTTGCCCAACTTCTGCTAAATCAAAGCCCAGTGACGCCAACAGCTCGTGGCATCCATTGACTCGCCATAATCTGACGTTGACAGCTACTTCGATGGTATCGGTTTCGGAATTCTTGGCTGAGAACTGTGATATCACGGAACGGATGACACCAATAATGTCGTCCGCAACGTCACCATTAGAGATGAGTTTCGACAGCGCTTGCAGTGTCGTTGGAGATAAACCTGGAGACAATAATTTGTTTAAGGCTAGCTCATCATAGAAGCAAGTGGAAGAAAACGTTAGTTTTAATACAAACCTAATAAAGCCTGAAGACTTGCAGAGCATTGAGTTAATCTTTCTTCGGGATCACTTTGAGGAAAGAATACGCTTGATGGTATACCATTTGCTGCGGGTTCAAACCTATAAAAACAATCCAAAATAAAAATAAAAATATTATTTTAATAGGACTATCTCATCGTTGAAAATGGATCTAAAAAAACTAACCTGAATCCGACGCTCATCAGAAGCTCCCGCCAGCCCGTGGCAGTAACAGCTTTATTCTCAATGCTCTTTTGCGTCGTATACATTGCGTTCTTCTGCCCTCTCACTATTCTCTGTAGAGACTTTTCTACCAAGTGCAAGCAGACTCGTAAAGCGTCCCTATTAAAACATCAAATGATTAGAACAGCAATGTCTGGTTTAAAAGATACCTAATTATTTTTGAGTGTCAAAAATAATATGACTGTCGTAACGTGAAAACATTTTCGGCTGTGCTTGTGGCGTCGTTCTTGAGCACTCTACTCCCTTCTCTCTACCTTCGTAGCCACTCACGCGATTTGGTTTGGTACGCATTGCTGAGCAAGATTTAGAACACCGCTATATTAATATACGTCTTTGACATCAAGAATATGTACTATGTGTGTACGAGTAGCGAACGAAAATCGTGGACGATTTCTATCCGTTTATTTATAACTCTGTGAGATCTAATTTCTAGGAATAAAAGGCAGAATACAGCCTCTGGGGCAATTTAGTACTTATAAACACGGATTCTTACCGGCACTTGTCTGGCTCCGCCAGCAGCTCGCACAGCGCCTGCCCCATGAGCGCGACCTTGTTGCTCAGTCGCACGTTGGCGCCGAGCAGCACCTGTCCCGCCCAGTGCGCCGGGTGCGCGAACAGCTTCGTGTGCCGAACCGTTTGCATCGCGTCACCGAGAGCCCTACGCAAATCCACTGGGTTATTCGAAGTGTGCGTTAAAATCTTAAAAAGATGAAGCTATGGATGTCTTTTGGTTTCATCAAGACAAAAAGAAATTAAAATTCTCGTGGCGAATATGGAATACTCATGTTTTATTTTCATGGCCATTAAAAGCTCATTAATGTAGTAAACAATATAAAAAACATTTCTCAAATAGCTATAAATATAACCGAGATATAAGCTATCAAAGATTTGTCTCTATCTCTTTCTAGAAAAACGGAATTATAATATGGGGTTAATATGGGCGTTGCTTGTGACAAATCACGTCACATATTATATCGGATCTCTCTTTCGAATCGGTGACAAATTAGTAGTTTAAAACTCTTATATTTTTGGTATTCCCTGACAGATATTATTTTTAATTTCACTTTTTGTAATCTCTTTTAAGGTATTTTAATATTTTATACAGAAATGTGTTATTTTTTTTAATGAATTTTCCCTATTGCTTCCCGGGGTTGACGATACTGAATTACGAAGAGTTAAAACTATATCTTGTGTCCTAGAGACGAAATGACAATTTTTAATGTCTCGGTGAAGCGTTCTGCCATTCCACTACATGAAAGATATTATGCGTGATCACTGATTCTGGCGACTTGATCTGACCTTGGATCTACAGTTAAGTTGCGTTAGCCATATAGAAGACCTGATTCCCTGTACTCTTTGTGATTAGCATTAGACACAGTAATTTGAACATTGAATCTGGAGCAAGCTACAGATAAGCAGTATGCCCGTGTCTCAGATTGTCGATATAGGTAATAAATAACCATCGCACTCACTTGGCAACCCTGCTACCCTGCAACAGTGCAGAGTACAGCGCTCGGTACAGTATCTTGGTGGCAGTATCCTGTGGCGCCGGCCAAAGTGTGAGCAGTATGGCCTGGGCGCCTGCCGCGAGCAGCGCGCGACACAGGCGGGACACACCCTCGCCGGCGGTCGTCACGTCGCCCGCCTCCGAGGAGGTGCCTTGTAGGGCTGCACTTGAGGGAGCACAGGATATCACTACCTGTTGGGAGAATTAGGATCATGAAATGAAATGAAATGAAATGAAATGAAATGAAATGAAATGAAATGAAATGAAATTCTTTATTTGCATAACATTATGTCCATTTAGATGTTAAGAATAGTAATGTACGAGTCCAGATAATGCTAAATACCTTTTTTAAGTAGGCATGCAAAGTAATATTGTTTGGTCTTAAGATCTAAACTGATTTAAATAAATTTATTTTAATACAATTTCTTCATTTCATGTTAGGTAATGATGATTTTTAATCATAAATATGATGTTGTTTAAATAAGATTGACTGAACTTCCTTCTGATTACATGGACTGACTCTTTGACCTGAACTTTAAAGCTCATTTTCCTCTATGATATATCTAATGATGACTGCAGGCTTACCAATCTAGCAGTGATCTTCATGTTCATTATTTCAGATGCTGTCAGCATGAATTCGGAGGTTGGTGGCAATTCTTCGTTGCTAGGTGTCATCTCCGTATCTAAAGAACACATTATTTCTTAAATTATCTGACAAAGTATCAAGACAATTAAATAGGTAGTGAATTAATTTACATGACAGTTATTTATGTATAATATTATACATACTTTCTTCTTCGTTTTCAGTTGACGTGTCTGCCGCTCCACTTCCAACGCTTGTATTCAGAAGACGCTTTGCTTGAGAGTCCACCTACAAAATAAATTCAAAGTATTAATCTCTCTAATTATATTATAATTTTTAGTAGGTATTGCGATTTTTGTTTAAGACGAGCAACTAAAGATAATATAACTGTGCTCACCACTTCTCCAGGACTTAGTACAATAGCCGGAGTTTTCCAGCAGATGTGAGTGGCGAAATGGACACATTCAGCTTGAGGCAGTTGTGCTAATACCGCTTCTTTGGAAGCCTGTTGATAAACAAAAAAGTAGACGTTTACTACTATATTTTAGTAACCCCAATTAACTAATATGTGAATGAGACCGAAAAAACAAGTACCCAATCATTTCCACTAACTTTTAAGGCGGGTTTCCTTGCCAGTTGATCTTAATTGAAGCTAAGCAGAAACATTGGTCAAATCTAATAGATTTACGCACTCGGATTCACAACCGCAGGATTTCCCTCTTCTTTCTACCAAACGGTACGGGATGAAGGTAGAAAGAGATCGTGAAAACGATTACGACCGACAGTATATTATCGTCTCGTATATTGGTCTAAAGATACTTGCTTTGTTTTCATTTATTTTACTTCTGTTCTGGCTATCATAAAGAGCCTTAGTACTAGGGCTAGTTGTAGAACCAACACCCCTGCAGCATACCTACACATGTTTTGATTCAAAATTTTGGTAGCGTGCTTGTACTTCTTTAGCAAGTCGTACCTGGTAATCGGTGAGAGCAGTGACCCTGAGCATGTCGGCGACCAGCTCGGCCTCCTTGAGCTGCGCGTGCGCGCCGGCCCAGCGCGCGCCGACCCGCGGCCCGCCGACCACCAGGCAGCGCATGCCGGCCTCCGCGCTGCTGGCTGCTGCAGCACCTGGTCGGGAGATAGTTTTGAAAGAGCTCGGAGATGAAGACTTTGAAAGTGAGTTTACAGCTGAATAAGTAACATTCGCGATAAACCTAATTGATATAGACTCGAAAACAATCGTCACGTTTTGATTCTTTGCCATCGACCTTTTTTTATGAGGGATGTAGGCAGAACGAAAAAGTGAGCCCCTGATAATGATGGTGTGTGGACCACCGTACATGGACACGTGGAACACCAGAGTATTGCAGATGTGTTGCCAGCTTAGAGAACGAGTTGCAGGAACACAAGATCTCAAGCACTAAGTGACGATCTATTTACATTTGTGTACCTATTTATGGTCGACTCACCCAGTTCGTGGTGCTGCCTCGGGCGCGGGCGGTGGTGGCGCAGCGGGCGCAGCGCGGGCGCCGCGAGCAGCGCGTACCGCTCGCACAGCGGCTCGGCGTCGGCGCCTCGCAGCGCTCCCCACGGGCACGTGTACAGTGCGCCTTCTACTACCACTATTATCTCGCGCCGTCCGCCGCAGCCGCGACGCCCGTGTGATGCTGGGGTTAAGATAAACATGTAAGACAGATTTTTTACCGCCGGATAAGTGAGTCCATCCATGGATACCTGCAACACTCGAGTATTGCAGATGCGTTGCCAGCCTAGAGGGCTAAAATATAATTTCCTGGGTGCGAGTAATTTCACCAGTTTTCCTACTCTGCACGCCGAAATACTGCAGCGCAAGTACTGCTACTTGGTGGCAGGATTAGCGGGTGGTTGCGATACGGACAAACCTTGCGCGAGGAGCATGACAGTTGCCGGCAAACTTCTTGAGCATTGGGCTTCGTGGGGGGGTAAGTTCGTACTTTAGTATGTAACAAATAGACGTTAAGTAATTTCCCTTTTCACAGAGAACCTACTACCGCCTACTCAACAACTTTACTGGCTAAGTACTATGTCGCAGGTGAGAAGTGATAATTTTATCATCTTTACTATCAAAAGACGAGCTCCAAGATAAGCACTTAGCGGTAACTGTTCTTTATTCCAACTTTTGTCTTACATAATTATTATTTACTTACAGAGATACCAGTGTTGGCGTGAAGTAGTTATACTCTCACATTAGGAAGTAAGTTTATATAAATAGTGTAGGTAATTGGTAATACCATGGTTGTTATTGCACGATGCAGGCAGCAAGTCTTCGAAAGGAGCCAGAAGCATTTGGTATAAGGAATTGAGACAGGGTGGACCCTGCCACGATGGCTGCTTCTTGCGAGAACCGTGCACACTAGATCTGGACACAAATACATAAAACAATCATTAAATCAATTAATAGTCACCAAAATATTAATTGAAGGTTATTTTGGGTTACCAACCTTGTGGATCCCTGTAAACTAGCGACTGAGCCGGCAACTGATCCGCCGACAGATCCAACGCTGAATAGTGAACTCAAAGAATAATTGGAGGAGTTCAATAGATGATTGCGAGCAACCTGAAAATATTTTAATCGCCTATTAAATAAGAGTAAAATTCAGTTTTTTTTTATACTGGTGCAGTGCAAGTGTCATTTCTGGCTTCAAGAAGAGTACTAAAAATCATGGAGGTATCTTGAGAGACTTTCCTGCGCTAATCCTTGCCTGCACCATTTATAAAAATGTCAATCAGACCTATCAACGATCCAAGAAACAGAAAACTGAAATACCTAAAGAAGAAACAGCAAGAATGATGACATACCATCCTCGCAAGTCCAGCAGCAGGCAGTTCCTCGGGTTCCCATTGCTCATCGTTGTCGTTTCTGCGCTCAGCCGAAGTCTTCAGCCAAGTCGACCATTCCGTGATAAACCGCTCGAGTTTACCGAAACCATCTAACGGTAAATATGAACCATAATTCAATGAAATTATTACAATATGTTTCATTTCGATTACTCGATTATTTCAGAAATGGGACTCTTATTACAACGGAATATGACTGATTTTAATGATTTTCGGAACAATTCCATTTCCGCAATTACCCAATCACATGGGACAAAAAATTTCTTTCTTTACAAAAGCGATAGGTAGCAACTTGGGAGCCTTTTCTTATCCACCCGAGTGTGAAATAAATGAAACTTAATTTCCAGGTGTTTGTAACAAGAACTAATGTATCGACTGTGATAGTGATAGTACAGTAATTTAGATCTTCTTAAGACTAAGCAGGTACTTAGTAGGTACTTAACGTAGTATTATTTGTGTGTACCTGTGTTTGTATGTAGTTCATCAGGACTGATGTCCGGTAAGCTATTGTCGTTGTCCTCAGTTTCTTCTACCAGCGATACTTGATGGAATCGTAGGATACCTTAAAAAAATGTTGAAAACATGAATAAAAAGAAATAGGTATGTAACAGAATATTTTTGTTCGATTTTAAATCCCCTTCCATCCCATTTCAGAAGCCGTCCCTCAAAAATTCTTTCAACAAATTGTTACCCCACAATATTTTCACATGGAATCACCTCCCTATATTGCAAAATACAAGTACTATCTCCTTTTTAAAGTGAATTGATACCTTTATGCGGTTGCAGGAGCCACGCGTAAAGGCGACCGGCCGCAAGACTGTAGTACAAGACGGGGGCCTTCTGCTTGTTCACCACTTCCAACACTTGGTCTAAGTTCGACGGGCACCAAGGTTCTGGACGGTCTTTGATCACCTCTTCGGCTAAATTCCTGGTAATGTATGAGAAAAGGTTAGGAGGCTCCTCGTGGGATAAAACTAGCACACCAGAATATGACAAGTACTCTCCAATAGATATTACAGTAACCTGCCTCTAAAGCAACAACAGGACTAGTTATGACATGTTTTTCTAGCGAAGGACCAAACAATTTTTTTTTAATAAATCATCAAGTAGGCAACGTATTGGAATGCGAATAAAACCGGACTGAACCGATTTTGTTCAACCAAACAACGAAATCTGTTCACAGGCGGTGCAGCCATCGACTGACAAACATCCGAAAAATAAATAATAAATAGATAGTGTTTGTCATATTCCAATTTATTAGACATTTAATACATCATATTCATATTTTTTTAAATATAAGGGTGTTACCACACCGATCGATCGGTCGTCGATAGATGGCATCGATCAATGGTAGAATAGAACGTCGATCGATTGGATCAGCCAAAGTTACCACACTAATCTATCGTAATCAATCGATGTTGGTCGATAACATCGAATGATGGTCGATCGATTGGTGTGGTAACACCCTTAGAGTGGCGTAACATAGAGAATACTTTCGCGTGGTGAACGATCGCCAACAACCACTAGAATATAGCACGCTGCAATGAAGGAGAAGATGTTTTTAGGACAGGTAAGTAAGTACTACAAGTTACCTTTGTGCAGGATGTAGCTCCAAATTAACATGATTAAGAGAACCGCTGTGCTTATCGATTGTGTCCAACGCTCGGCAGCGTCCTCGCTCCGCTACCACTAACGCTTCAGAATGACGTCCCAGCTCTGAAAATCAACAAGTACAATCATTAATTATCTTGCTAAAACTCCCCTATTTTCGACAGTGACGAAGTTTGGAAGAATGCATGGATTGAGATGGAACCGATAAGCCATGATGAGCTAACACACAGTTAATGCAAGAACAGGAGGTAAACTGTATCTTTCCAGTTTTAATCTAAAAAAATAAATTCACAAAAATGCTAGAGCGTTAAAATAATTGCAGATTTATGCTGAATTAAGCTAAACCATTTCAAACTTGAAAATATTTCACTAACCGACAAGAACTCGCTGCAAAGCATGCTGAGTAGAAGTATAGAGCGCTGAGATCTTCTTGGTCCTGTGTTTCTCGCTGCCAGACTCCAGCACCCTCAAAGCAGCTTGCAATTGTTCCTTAGCTTCCTCTAGCTCCCCTGAAGCCCACAGTGCAAAGCCAAGCCTGTGGCGGACTCGAGCCTGAAAAATACGGAAAAACCCAATTATATAAAACAACTCTGATTGACTGATGAAGCCCTTGGGCCTGGAAAGCTGGTGAACGTTGGTGGAAGAAGGCTAGGAATAAATACAGGTTATGAAATTATTAAAGGTTTGCTTATATGTATAAGGTTGGTTTACCTCTTCGTCGGCATCAGCTAGTCCCTCAGTGGCCGCTAAAGCTTGTCTGAGGTATGACACCGCGCTTCCGCAAGCGCCCATTGCAAGATGAGACCTTCCCAAGTCCGCGAGGGCTTGCGCTCGGCCCCTGATATCTCCTGCAAGACCCAAAAAGGAACATTTGATTTCTTTTGCCACGAATCATCTCTCTTAAAGTTTCCCTCTATACCAAAAAAATAAATAGTTTAAGTTCACCTCTGCTCATGAAATACGTGATGTAGCTATTCATGCTGGTTGATACATATCCATCCCACTCTAATTATTTCAATTTAAGTGTCTAAGCTAAGCCAGGAAAACTTATTTTGATAAGCAAAATCTCAGATCAGTAACTGCAAGTAACTGTAACACGGCTTGTCCTGTCATATTCTTGAATAATGAGTAGTTACCTGCTGCAGTGGCATGCCGCAGTCTGGATTCGTGCCAGCGAGCAGCTTCGGCCTGCGCTCCCATGGACGCGTGAGCTGTACCAAGTCCGCCACATGCGCGAGCCTGTAAAATTTCGTAAGTACATAAAAAAAAATTCATCATCAAAATCTTTTCTCATCAGCGACTAAGTTTTAGTGCTTACACTGTTTTATGTTCTGGAGAGGGCAAAGTGACCAGGGAAATATCCTAGCCAAGAGTAATTTTCAATCTAGGTTCTCCCACTATGGCTATGGTGCGCTCGTTAATACAAAGCCTTATTTTTAGGATTTCGTAACCAAAGGGTGCAAACGGAACCGCATTATGAAGGCTCCACTGTATAATATTTAGGTAGATAGGTACTCAAGACTTTAAATTAGGTACAGTGTGTATTTTTATGGCCGGTTTAACAACAGATCATAAACATAAAATAAAGATTGAAATTCAAGGTGGTCCACATACAACCATCGTATTTCATTCGGTGTTCTTTGCTCGGACTTAATAATGCTAATTCTGAAACAGCATGGAACCATTCGTGCACGAGTCCGATACCTACACCGATACACCTCACGTGGGCGAAAAATCAGTTTTTAAAATCTCTATTTTCAAATTACCAGTCAACTGCTCGCTGAAAGTAGAGTCTGTATTCTGAGGACGAACGGTCATGTGCCTCTTTATTTTATGATAAAGTCGGTATCTACCTGTAGATGGGTCATCCCGAGTCTGTGAGCCAGCTCCAGTTCGGCGCGATGGTGCCTGACCGCGGCTGCGTGGTCGCCCAAAGCGTGTTGCGCCACGCCCAACGAATGGCAGGCTTCGGCTTCCATTATTTGGTTGTTCAGTTCCCTGTTGACATGAAAGGACTTAGTTTCGTTAAAGTTTAGGGAAATGTTAGGTCAGGTTAGTGGATCGTAAAAAAGAAGATCTATTTTATTTTAAAGATCCAATGTAAACAAAACGCTCATATTTATTTAACAACTCAAGAGTATTTTTTCTCTCGAGGCTGGCTTATTAAATTCTTATACCTACCCTGCGTATCCAATAGCGATGTGCCTTGTATTTGCACCCTGTGTTTTCTATAGATGAATTTCTCCTCGGAGTATGCGCAGCCTTAGAGCTTTTATGGTGCACTACAGTACAGTGAATAAGTTGAACTTACTTGGCAATATTCTTCTGGTGTTCCAAGCACGATACGGCTTGCTCCAAGTTGCCAAGCGCAATATGCAGGGCTCCCAGTTCTCCGTAGGCTTGCGCCTTGGCTTCAGGCATACCAAGCTCATGTGACACAACAAGTCGCTTCTCCAAGCAGACTAGGGCTTGTTGAAGATTGCCTACGGACCTGAAAGGTTTCGATAATGGTAATAATGGAAATCTTTTTTGTATTGGCAACTTGCAAATTTGAGTTAGGATATTTACAAGTAGTTGTGAGTTTTCCTGGCATATTTCGGATTAGTTCAAGGTAAATTATCAATGAAGTAGCGAAGGTAGTTGTTAAATTTTGTCGCTCGCCCCTATCAGTCAAGGAGTCAAGTTGTTAGAGCAGTGTTCATCGGATAGCAATCATGAATGCCCATGACAACGGACCATCAAACAGTTCGCATTATGAAGGGAACATCCAGTTTTTATATACTTGAGGGATCTGTTTATAATTTAAAGTGAAAATCCTTACTTGTGACTCAGTCCCAATCCACGGTAAGCCCGTTCCTGTTCCCGCGAGTTATCTAACTTTAACGCAGCAGTGAGATGCTGTTCATGGTACTTGGCAGCTTCATCGGGATCTCCGAGGGCATCATAGCAGTCACCGAGAGAACCCAAAGCTCGAGCTTTATCTAGATGGCATGTTGGCGTGTTAACGCGTTCTAAAATAGCCAGTTGCTGTGAAAAAAAAAAGAAATAAAATAAAAACGCCAATTTTTACTCAACTGTCTCAGAGAGTGGGCTATGTAACTGTCACAACTTTAGTGTAATATAAAAATAGTCGTACCTGTTCTAAATATCCAATAGCGTCTTCATAATGCCCCATGTTAAGTTTGGCGATCCCCAAGTTTCCATAGGCTTGTGCTTCCAATGCACAATCCTGCAGTTCTTGGGCCCTTTCGAGTTGTTCCCTATAACATCTTGCGGCGTGGGAATAATGGCCTAAAGCCATGTGGACCGCTCCGAGATGAGAATGGGCTCTCGCTTCACCTGCTGAGTCCCCAGCTTCTTGTCGAAGAGTTAGTTCCTGGAAAATAAATAAAGGTTTATATAACAAATACTTATTTAGGTATTTTTTAATGAAATATGGATGAAAAACGAACATTTGATCACATGATCGTAAGTGAGCACCACCACCCATGGATACCCACAGCACCAAAGGATTGCCGATAATGTCAGGAATTCGAATTAACAATAATTTCATCAAGCAAAGCATGAATTGGATTGGTAAGTATGACGGTCGTAGCGATCCAGTTGGACCACAAAGCTTAAAAAACAGTTTTTGTGGTTTTAAAGGAATTGTACGAACTGCTTAGTAGGTACCTTAAGTAGCGTTTAACGTACCTGAGTATGGTGTCCCAAAGCGGCGTCAAGTCTTCTTTGAAGTCTCCGGGCAAGACCGAGAGCGCCACATGCAGCAGCTTCCAAAGACCTATCCCGGGCCTGTCTTGCAAACCCGAGTTGTCTCTGATACATCTTCACAGCCTCTTCTACATCCCCCATTTTAATGAGTACGTCTCCAATATTCCCCAAGGCTCTGAACTTGCCTTGCAAGTGCTGAGTCATATGTGCGATAGCCAGGAAATACTTTTGGCATTCTAAAGCAGTTTCTAGGTTGCCTAGGGCAAGATGGGCTAATCCGAGGTTGCAGTAAGCTCTTCCCATGTTCATTTTGTCTTGAAGGTCTTTGGCTAGCGAGAGGTCTTGGTCGTAATATCTACAAGAAGAAAAAGCAGAATTATTTGGAGTCTTAAACGATCTTCGAAATGAAAGTGTACAATTAAGAACGTCTCGGATGCAAAAAAGAAGATGCAACTCACCTGACAGCCTCCCGATAATTTCCCAAACAATAATGAGCATAGCCCAAGAAATGGCAAGCCTTGGCTTCTGCGGTCACATCGCCCAGTTCTTGCGACAGCATGAGGTGTTGCTCGTAGTAGGGCACTGCTTGGGCAAACTCTCCTCGGGAGGAGAGGCAGTTCCCAAGGTTGAGAAGAGCGCACGCTTCCCCTGCTGCGTCTTTTAACTCACGGGCGATTCCTAATTTAAGAAATAGGTTTGAACTCAAAATTACGTAGTTCATTTTTTTCCAAACAGAGAACACACAACGAACTGGCTCTTACTTCAACAAAGGAATATGCCTGGGTACCATCAAAAATTAAGATTAATAGTCTTCAATGATTATTTACATTAAGATAAATAAATAGTATAAATATTGTTATTATTTCATAAAAATAATAAAATCAAACCTTTTGAAATTCACTCAGGTTCCTTAAAAGGTAATTACTAACTTACCTAAATGAGCTCTATAATGAAGCAAAGCCATGTCATGAGCTCCTAGTGCTTGATACGCGACAGCCAAGTTCCCGTGAGTGGAGGCCTCCGAACTGCGATCGTGGACCTCTTTGGATATTGTTAGCTCTTGTTTGTGGTACTTGATCGCTTGCTCGTAGAAGCCAGCGGCCGAGTAGGCATTGCCGATGTTGCCGTAGGCGCGACCCATACCCGCTTTGTCCTACAAGAAGAATGAAATTTTCAATAATATTCCTGACATATTTAAGACATATGATGATCTGAAGTTTAAAAATTATGTTAATGATTGGCTACTAACCAAAATGTTTTACTGTACAACAGACTTTTTGAACAATAAGGGTAAATTGTAATGTGTCGATATTTTAAAGTAGAATAGTATTCATAGTGTGACTTGAATTATATAGGTTAGTAAGTATTGACATTTGTTTTTATATTTATGATTGTTATTAATTCAAAGGGTATTCGACATAATTTATATATGATTTGAATATTGATAATGTTAATTTCTTTTTTTTTTGACTAATTTCATTTAATTTTTTGAACATCACAATTTTATTATGATGTTATTTATTGTATTGTACACCATAAGTTTGGTAGACTATAGATGGATCAAAATTTATGTATCACCTTATATTTTATAACTATAGTCGGACAATAAAGATTTTTGTATTTTGTATTTTTTTTTTGAATCTATGAAATTTCGGGAGTCTGAAATCATCTAACATCCCATCGAGGTCTTTACTTACACACCATGGAGAGAATTCGTGCTTTGTCTAAGCGGAGAGAAAAAGTATGCATTTCAGAGATCTAGTTGTCTACATAAAAAATTCAAAGAGAATCCTGCTGTTTTTGTGTGAAAAAGTACCTCAACTTCCTAATAATGTAATAATTCTTCCATCATTTTGACATTAGCTCCATAAAACCCTTATAATAACTTTTTACGCTGTTAATTTTAAAACAGAGTTTCAGTAGAAAAATCATACTCATACAAATGTCCATTATTTATAGTTTCGTAACTTTATACGAACCTGCAACTGTCTGGCGATCGACAAGTGGGCCTGATGCAGCTTCAGAGCGGCATCATGCTCCCCCAGCAACTGATAAACGATCCCCAAGTTGGAGCACGCGCGCCCTTCACCCACCTGGATAGGATTACATACATAAAAATTACACGAAAAATACTGATAACCAAGCCTAATTTATGAATATTGATGACTGCATAGTTTATTGACATAGGTACAACTTAGATGGAGAGCTGCGGAAATCACAAAAGTTGATCAACTTCTATCACATTCGTTCTCTTCCTGGATCCTAATAAGTTAAGCACTTTACACAAAGTAAAGATATGACACTGTCCTGTTATATATGTGAAACCTTGTATACCTTGTCCCTTGCGGCTAGCGCAACGTCTAACTGCCTTTCGTGCCACTTCTTAGCTTGCGCATAATCACCTCCGCACCTGAAATAAACAGATTATTTAGCATCACACTTGAACACACCCATATTCCACCACAAACTTAAACACGTTTTTGACAAACTTAAAAAGACAGCTTTCTATGAATAGAAGTTCGGCGCTCGGCTGACTATCTACACAAAATAAAATAATTACGCACCTTGCAGCGTGACCTAATCCAGCGTACGCCCTGGCTTCTATTGCTCTATCGCCCAAATTCTGTGCTATCCTCAAAACATTCTCATGATAAGCAATTGCTTGAGAGAAATTCCGCCTGTAGTGGTACGAGGATCCTAGATTGGAGTATGCTCTCGCCTCTTCCACCTGAATTCAAAATGACAAATTTGAATTTATTATTTTTTCATTTTATTTCACGAATGCCAGAATAATCGTAAACCGCTTTTGCTGAGCCTAACCCAAACGATTAAGAGCTCAATGTATAGGTAGAGAACAAAGGCACCGGAAGAGCTTTTGAAAGTATGTAGCTATCAGCTGCCAATAGCATCTTTTTACATACATTAGCCCAAGGGACTTGGTTGAAGTAAACGCTGTCATAGCTATTTATCCTCTTTCCTTTTGGTGTAATTCTGTACATGGACTTACCTGGTCCCCTAATCTTCTCGCCAGCCTCAAATGCTGTGTGTGGCAGTCCACTGCAGAATCAAATTCACCCATAGCAAGATACACAGCCCCGACGTTGCCGATCTCTCTAGCCTCTTGGAGCCTGTCCCCCATTTGTTTCACCAGCTGGACACATTGCTTGTGACTTGCTAAAGCGTTGGGGTAGTCGCCAATTGCTGTGTAGACATGCCCCAAGGATGTAAGAGCTGCGGCTGCTGCTTGGGTGTCCTGAAGAATAGAGATTAATACTACTTATACAAAGTTATACAAGAATCTGATCTTTATAAAATTAAAACCTTTAAGTTCAGGCCATGAAAAAGTAACCTTTACGTAGCAAAGTAACCTTTCATAGATGGATTGACAGTAAAATATCATACGGATTAATTTTAATATATCTAGGCCAAAATAGGTAATTGATGCTTCGAAGTATTCAGCGTGAAATTGGAGTAGGTTGTGAAGCTCTTTTGTGCAATACAATACCTACTACGATTTTTAATTTTCTACACCAAGGTATTATTATTATGTTTGGACTACTCCAGTTTATGGGTAGACACGAACATCGGCTCACGATTGCGTATAGCTTAGAATAAAATGCGAAAAAAAACGATAGCGCGTTTCGTCAACGATTAAATTAAACTGTAATGCTATACAACGCACCACACATATGTAAATGTAAAACCAGGATGTGGGCAGTTGTACGCGGTGCCTACACCAAGAATCCGAGATTTGTAATTTGTTTCTGTCTTCCTGAAGATCAAATATATTGCTAGTTGCGGTTGGTCATGTTAGACGAGCAATAGCCAGGGCACGCTGGCCCTCTAGTGGCTCTCTTCACCGTCTTAACCAATATGGATGGCTGTACATAGACGGTACGATACCTATATTGAGATTAATTGATTCATCAACAGACGTTGTCTTCAGCATCCAACGGCGGAATGTCTTGATCATCCTAATAAGTTACATAGGCTTTAAAGGCATCCTGACAATAACTTTTTATAGTCCCGTCCAGTGAATGCTCGGTCGACGATATCGTAAATTTCCGAAGGACGTTTATACCTCACTGCCCGTCCGAGATTCCCGGTTTTATTGGTTTAAGAGGATATAACAGAATATTTGCGATCGTATTAATTCAATAGATACTAATTTTATATTGCCAGTTATTATAACGGATGATTTTATGGCATTTATTATGTTTATGGTGGTGTAGTTATAACTTTTTGTCGCCGTAAAATGTCGGATATTCGTTCGCTGGGTCGCGAGTTATTGTCATAGACATCTTAAACGAGTAAGATCAATTTTTAGTAGTTTAATTCTTGTTTAATTCTTAATGTAGGTATACGATGAGTAGAGTTCTTTCTGCCGTCGGACATAGAGTATGTACTTGTACTAGTACTACCTACTTGTCTAGACTTCTTTTTTATCTCAAGATATGTATCAAGTCGTGGGAAACAGTATCGTTGGTACATAAACCCGTAATTACTATAAGTCTGAGGTACAAGCCTGTCAAAATGTGCATCGCTGGAGTTCTAGTCCGACAAAAACTGACAACAAATATATATCCTACAGCTTGCACGTTAAATACAAATAAAAGAGTTAAAAGCAAATAAAAGGTGGATATAGAATGCGGCGCATCCTTTCACCGAGGAAGTTGAGGATAAGAAAAAAAAACTGACGACACACCGCCAATAGGGGCTTTGTCTCGACGAAATACGCTAGGGATTACCTGTCCGAGTGACTTATCGATAGTTTTAATAGTTTCTAGGAATCGGAAGTAGCTAAGAGATATTTTATGGCGTTGAATATTTTATAGGCCATAACAGCATGTTTATCGCGAAATTGAATTATATTTATAGCCACAAGGTGCAATAACAAGATGGGATTAAAGAATGCGACGGTAAATTCCTGGAAGTGTGAAGTGCATTTCACACTTCACATTTCCAGAAAATGAATCTTTGACAAAATTGCGATTTTGAAAACGTTACAATAAAAAGTTTAATAAACATGCTAGATACATTTCCAGAAGTAGAACCAAATTGAGAAATTGTGCATTTTCAATTATGCACCTACAAATGTACGAGTACGTTTTTTTTCAAAACAAGTAAATTTAGGATTTTACTTCATCTAGATCACCCACACCACAGATAGGTATTCATTTTAGTAAAGAAAAAAACCCCTAATGAGTCTAGTGCGTGGCAGCGACCACAGCCTCGAGCGGACGGTGCTGGAGTCTCCGGCTTGCGCTTTTTGGTAACACTGGGATTCAGGTAACATGGGGTCCAGAGGCTCAGTAGGTATTGTATTATTATATGTAGATCTAGGCTTAACTATCTAACATAGGATAAGGTAATGTAAACTACTACTCATGGACATAGTCTGAATCAAATATTTCGAATGAAAAAAAAGTGTTTCTTATTTTTTTTTTACCTTTGTGTAATTTTTTTTCCTATAATGTATATGGCTCCTCACAAAACTAACACACAAATGTTGTATGGGAAATTAAAGTAATTTGATTGCACATGGAGTAAACTTTAATATAAAAACTTCCGATTTGAAAAATCATGTTATACGTGGTCTTTAGGCCTTGTTTACTTAGGCTCTGTCTACTCCGTAAGGAATAATGACGTGATTTTTGTACATATGTATGAAAAATGTTACAATGAAAAGCTAAGCAACTAATTTGATATAAAAAAGAAGAACAAGGTAGTAGGGGTAAATTTTCGAAAAGCATTTCTATGCAGTTCGTGTTTTTTATATTTCGTTATTTACTTTTCACAGGACATTTAAATTTGATAATTTTGTATTTTCATTTCATAAAGCTACCAATTTAATAGCAAAGTAATGCTCATTTTGGGACCATAAAGGGAATCCCATAAAATAATTAACTTAAATCGGTGTATCGATATTGAATTAGCCGTAAACGCGCAGCACTACCAATTGGACGGGCAGCAACAATCTAACTAATTAAGTATGTGCAACATGATACGATAACGCGGTGATTTACATACCCGCCCGATATCCAACCACCGTTTTCCAACAGAACCACAGCAGTGCACCGTGATAGTTATCATCGAGAAGCACTGCTACAATAGGAGCCGAATGGCTCTTCGTTTGACACTGTGTCCCATTGTGCTGCTAGTGGTACCACGGCCTTTATAAATAATACTCGAATGAGACGTACGTTTATCAACGTTTATTATGCTCGCTTTTGTTTTCTTGTTTTCCGGTTCGCTACGTTTTCGCGTGAACAATTATGTGCTTAAATCTAGGAGCGTAAAGAAGAGTTTCAATGAAATACTGTTCGTATAGAGTATAGTTATTGCACGTATAAATCATACGTGTATCTTGTAAGAAATATCACAGTTATATTATTAGTCTGCGATGTTGCCTTATTATTTCGTGAATAGCAAGTAGTGAGCTTTGCTCCCACCGCTTTTACATAAAGTACAGTTCCAATGTAAGCTCTATAAAGCCTGTATAAGGTGTCTCGTCGTTTTCAATTTCATTGGTATGTCCAATGGGATAGACGCGCTAATACACCCTTTTAATCTTTGACGGGCGGTTCGAATGGCTCCCCAGACATAGCACCTGCCCGCCTGGCGCGTTATTCTAGGCATTCGCTAATGAACCTACGTAAGCTCACATGTTACTGTCAAATTATTCGCGGTTTATACGAGCTGGTTGTACGCAGCGCAGGTAGAGAAAAGCAGTGGACCTAAGCCGATAATACCTGCGTACCTAAACTGTTAATTTTATAAATGTTACTCATTACGATCTGTTCGACGCTGCGGTTTTAAAATAAGTAGTCGATTGATCACATTAAATTGATTTGTGAGTACTGACATGTTACAGCAGTATATATACGGTATATACGGTAGCTATATAAAGCTATTTATGAATAAGTAGAGTATTTCTATTTCTACTTTAGCTGAAGCTAAAGTTGCGCGGGCGCTTTGCGCTTGGCATTTCCTTCGCGTTTGTTTTTACCCTGTACACTATTTGTTTTTAGTCTCCTGCTCATGGAGTCAGCCAACCGTGCACTGTAAGACAGAACCGCATACCACGCGTGGAATAGGTACGAGCAGATATATTTTATAGCCAATATAACATTGTTACTATATTATAAAATACCGAAGTCAGTAACTTGTTGTTTATCCTTTTGCCGTTAAAATAATTCGCCGGCCATAAAAGTTTTTAATGTGAGTTTTTATGGCGAAAATCGCTTTGGCTGAGGACAACGGAATTTTTGCGCTCGGCCGGGTATTGTGTCGGTAATTTTAAAAAGATTGTCTCAAATTGCCATAAAATGCTATCGGATTCAAATAAATTTAAATATTTAGATGATTTTAACTTCAATAATTAGTATTCTAATTCTAGTTATCGGGTTATAAATAAGTAACACATAAAAATAAATACAGACGGAAGAGAAGATATTAAGGTATTAAACGATTTCAATAGTCGTACTCAGCGATATCTAACGTTTTTGATGTGGCAATACCGAGCTATGTACCTACTCAGTAATCGTCGTAATTCTTGTGATGCCAGCGTTAATAAATGTGGGATATTTAATTTTGACGGGTGTAAGTGGAAAGACTCACTGTTCAGCGCTGGCTGGCGGCTGGCGAGCAACTCCCGGTTGCGCGGGCGCAGTAATTATTATTCTCCTCGGATTACGGCGGATTCCTGCGTGTTGGCAACATTTCGCGGCTATTTCAACCGTCAGCCGAGTTTTTGTTGAACTCCACCCGCACGGAACGTGTAAAATAAATATTTTTTACGATTGTTTGTTCCCGAGATTGTTTCAGATGCCGTTCTGATTGTTTGTTCTGGGCAAAATAAAATGAAATAAAATATACGCTACGCTTACAGCCCTTTGACTTGTCCGTAATAGGTTTCTGCCTTTTTTGTAAACAGCGCGACTATTGTTCGACAATGCAGCGTATTAGTTTATTAATGCCATTGAGTTGGCGGTAATAGTGTTTTAGTTGAAACTACATAAGCATTACTTCTAACCGCCGCTTCTAACTAAACACGTCACATGGACATACATAACATTGTAGGTATACAAGACGAAGTAAATAATGAAATTCGCAATGAAAACCTAACTAAATCTAGTTACTCATAAACTTGTTATGTTTCATGTGTGGCTGGTAAAGACAAATGTTAAAGTGACAGCAAAAGGCAGAGCATATGTTTCTTTTTAAAGTAGTTTCTTAACAAATCCGGGAAGAGGAGAAAACTCCATGTTCAGTCGTACATCACTTTTTTACAATTTTTGTAGATTTTATAGCTAATTTTATTACTATTCTGATGCATGTCTTTCAGACTTATGTGGCACATTATTCACAAGCAATAACTCCGGAAAGAAGTAACTTTGCACTCATCTAAATGCGCCCTAACAGCTATGCGAATAGAGTTGCGTTGGATGTTTTTAAGTTCTTTGTTGACCGTACGCTTGTCAGGTTCCGTTGAATTGTAACTTGTAAATCTCGTAATCAAGTTAAACACCGTTGATACAAAGTTGCGCACCGGTTGTGGTAATCCTGGACTTTACAAATGAACCCGACTGGCTTATCTGTGTTCAGGAAATACTTAACAAAAAAAATATCGGGCTTATAAAGCTCGCTATTAAATTGATTAAAGAGACAAATATCCCTATAAAACAACTATTAGAGAACGTCTATGAAAGCGCATATTTACCTACGTATAAAAGCTGGTAAAGATTAAAGGAACGTTAACTTAAACGTTAATTAAGGTGAAATTGTAACTAATGTCATTCAGATTTATCTACAATAGTCTACATGCAATAATAAAATTCTTATCAGAAATAGAAAAATATATATTAACATCTTTTAATGAATCATGCACACTGCTATTGTCTTGTTCAGGTCAACACGTTTGCTAGATAAACGACGGGCAGAGCCGTGTGTTTCAACTATTATATGGTTTGAAGGTGCTAGTCTCATTTTTTTATCCTATTCTTATTTATCATAATTTACTTTACCCCAAAACATAATGATTTTTCACGTTACCTATCAAATACCTCATGAAGAGGTGATACTTCAAAGTTATAACCAGCTTTGCCGTAGTCAGGTAAAAAAAGTTGAAATTGCGTACGTAACCTTGCGAAAATTAATAATGATATTATCAATGAACATGATATTACCTACCTACCCATTCGTGTATAAATCAACGCTGAAACTCAAATTTGAGAGTCCCTAATCAACTGCATTGACCCTCACCTCTTGGAGGTGACAACAAAGTAACAAGTAAAAGTAAACACAAATCATTTTCTCCTCTTTACACAGAAAAGAGAGCTTAGGTGTACAGGTAACTAATCCTGCTCGAGTATGTGTGTGGTGTTTACTGCAAATTAACATACGCCGTGTGCGGCTGGCCGGCTTCAAAGGCTAATAACATGCAAAGCTTACTGCTAGCATTCATTTTTAAATGAATCGCACTTTTTACGATCTCGGGTCAATGAAAGTAAATATATCAGACAAAATAGCGAATAGAATGAAATGAGCTTTATGTAAATGCTTAAGTTCTATACCTGTACGTTTAGAGGTTTTTTATTGTCTTTAAAATGATGGTAACTATCAAATGTACCTTTAATGTACTGTACCTTCAATGACCTTTAGTGCTGTCTGTGATTATAATTTAGCATTGTTAGTTAATACTCAATTAGCTTTTATATCGAGACTATTACATATATTATTTTTAAATTAAGACGTTTGGATACGCTAAAAATGTGTCAATTATTGATTATTGGGTAACTATAACCTTAACCCTAACTCTTAAGTCATGTTTAGTAAATCAAAAGATAGTGTACTATTAGATAACATAATATATTTGTGTCATAATAGATTTCGTTTTAGATCGATACCTACAACATACAAAAATGACGTCTTTATCCCTTACGAGGTAGACAGGACCTAACGTAGCAAGACCTTCAGGCCACGTTTAGCAAGACACCTATACTCCGGTGGAAAGTGGATTCAAAATAGTGATTGGTTGCTAGCCGCATCGCCTATAACATGAGTCCTATGATTATCGCCCATTCCCTCGATGGACCTTTACCATCTGCGCGGGAAGAGAAGCAAGTGGTACATTCTATGTTTTTTCTTTGCTTCCAGGCCAGCATGGAATCGATACCTAATTTGCTGAAAATGTATGTGAAGTCGAGGTAGGTAGTCTTATAATGAATGCCACTAAAATTGAAAAAATATCCTGATTAGTCTATAAACCTACCGACCGTGTAATATTTAATTAAAATAAAAACTTTAAGAGCCAGCGTTGTTAACTCTCGGTTATCCAGCGGGCAATTTATCATGTGTGGTTAAACCATTAAGATCTCGTGTGTTTTGACACAGGGCGTAAATAACAGTTGCGCAAACATCCTACGCACTGGATGTAAAGTAGCTTATTATAGTCATCATTATCCTGGTGCCTAATAGCTGCGCAGGCAAATGGTAGTCTGCGAAGACTTGCGCCATGATTATTTTTACTGTAATGAGAATGGATTGTTTGTTTTATCTATTTATTTTGTTGTAATATGTTGATGATTATTTGTCTACGGTTCGACGTGATTTACAGCGACGTTTTAACCCTTAAATGCAAAGTGTAGGATGCATGCAGCCCACATAACTATAAAAAAAAATTCAGTTTGCTTTAAAGAAAAAAATATGCATTTACGGGTTGATGGTAACAAAGCAAGTTTGACGTCATTTCATTAGAGTCGCCAAGCATCTTAGTCAGTGCCAAGTCTCGCTGCATATTAGTTGCTAGCTCCATAGAGGTGAGTAAAAGCTAATTAAGGATTTAATACATCTTCAGTCGTGGGGTACGTACCTTGCACTTCATAGCCAAGACAAGCTGGTACCGGTGTGCTGTCAGCGCGTCCTTATATGACCCCTGGCTGAAGTAGGCTGCGCCAAGATTGCCGTGAGCTCGACATTCCCCGGCTGTGTCGCCAAGTGACTTGGCAACTGCCAAGTCTTGCTGCATATAGTTGATGGCTGCGTCGAGTTGGCTCAAAGCCCAGTGGGCGGATGACAATGCGCTGAATACAGAACCCCTGCGGAGTAGACGGGACGATTAATTCGTGAAACTCAAGTCACTATTTAGAAGATTATTACTAAGGCTAGTTCACTTTGACAATTAAATAAATATCATGGGACAAATTACATCAATTGACCCACTCCCAATTGCGAGTAAAGTATGTTACGTTTTATAACTAACTATAAACTAGCTATTTGCAGCGACTTATTCTGTGCTGAATTAAAATTTGTAGCGAACCATCTTAATCCGGCCCTGTCGCCAAACCCTTTCTCAGCAAACGCCTAAGTCATAATAACTATCTGCGTGCTAATGCCAAATTTCAGCGCGTTCCGTTCAGCTGTTTGAGCTGTGCGATGATCGATCAGTCAGTCAAGGTTGACTTTTATTTGTACAGAAAATAGGCTCGTCTTCGATGGAAATTTATACTTCACGGATGGATAATGACTTTTTTCGTAATGGATATTTTCTTAGATGCTTGTCGCAGTGGAATATAGTTGTGCAGTAGTGATGTACAAGTCTTTTAATGATTCATAAACTATGATGTCATCAGTGTAATAAAAATACTCATGCATCACATCTAGTTTCTTAACGGAATTGCATATTACATTTTAATTAAGTTTTCATTTGTATCATTCGCGAGACCATAAGATGAAAAGCTATTATTAAATGCCCGTAAAAGGTTTCAAGAGATCTCTTTAATGTATTTACTCAGACGTTAACGACCTTTTTAATACAACATAGAATTTTATTACAATTATGACATTTCTAGTTTCATTTGAAGCAAGGATGCATTAAGTGCAGTCATCCCAACAAGAAGCTGAGACTACAGAAGTTAAATTGGCATCGGCATCAGTCATTTGTGTTAGTGCCTTAAATTACTGCGTTTGACGTAACGGAAAGAATGATAGCGTGCGACGTACGAATAAACGTGACCACTGCACGTCAATTACGGTGGATTACTTGCCGGCACACCGGTAATTAAGGGACTTTAATAAAGATACTTTTGGGTGCAATCAATATTTAAAAGGCGCACAATAATATTTATAATAACTAGCTATAAAACCGTGAACAAACACTCGTGTGTCCCGTCCGGTTCCGTGTCGGTGTGTGTGTCAAATAACTCGTGTGAAAGCGATTAAAATAATCCGAGATAAATATTTTAATTTAAACCCGCACTAATGAATCACGGGGCCCGTGTAATTTGACATCACACTTTACACCTCGCGCTTGAGATCGATCGCTTGATTTTGGGATCTTTATCTCAGCTCAAAGCCACTTCATACGTATTTAAATATCCCTATAGTGGAATTTTACTGCTAACGGTTGAAAATATTTCCTGTCCCTTCGTCATTGCTTATGCCACACAAGTAGTCCGTTAATTACAAAACAGCCAGTCGTAGAATGTTAAGAAGACGATTAGATATTGACATTGGAAAATTGTAACATATACGACAGAACAAGTCAACAAAAAAGTCACTTCAACCTTATTACTCAGTTGGAAGTCGTAATAAGTACCTACATAATTGGGTACTTGATTAAAAACAGGTTAAATACAGTTCGTTAGGTTCGAAGCCATAGTAAAGCTTCATCATAAATATTCTACACTGGATCTCTACTACTTGATGTAAGCATATTTAACTTAATTTACAATCACTTCCTTACGATCATTATCATTGCATATTATTCGTCTGTCTGTCTGTCTTTTCGCGATAAATAATAAAACATCATTAAAGTCTAACCTATAGTGCTGCCGGCAGCGGGGCAGAACTCAAGCTACCGGTGTTTACGCCCCGGGAGTGAGGAGCCTTCAGGCCGCTATTTCATATACCTGACTGGCGACAGATGACCGTGACATTTCGGTAAGCATGGAGAAATTGGGTTCAACACACGGAAATTCTCAGGCCAGCAAACTATTTCCAATTGTTTTACTTATTTATCGCCTCTGCCATGTTTATGAAACGGGGGCTCGACACGCGTCATAGCAAGGAATACTTCTGTATCTGACCCTTAAGCCAACTGTCTAGCGAGTGTTTCTCTATGTACTCTCTTGTCTTTGTTAGTTATATTAAGTGTGTTACAACAACCTTATTCGCACTAACTCGTTCCGTGACCAACTCGTATCAACTCATAATTTACAGCTCCTAAAATCTATTTCCAACCCAATCCACCGGTCTATCAACAATCATTCTCAGATACGGATCAAAAATAAATGTCCCCTATATAAAAGTAAGGCTGAATAGGGATGTGCGGGCGCCGATCCATCAACGAAGATAACATCTGATGTCGACGAGGTGTGGGTTTCGACGCTTGCTTGCAGGGTTGCCATTAACAATTTTGAGATGAGAAAAAGAAGGATATTAAAAAAATGGATGGATATTTCAGTGCTTGGCGCAATTAAGGTCGGAATTGAGATATTTAGCATGAGGTGAACTTGCATATTAAACGTGATGTCTTATTGACCACTTTCTTGCTACTCATCCAAAATCACGTGAGGTTTTTGTGCAGTAAAATGCATAAAACATTTACTAAATATGTGCGCGTGTAAGACTAAACCTCTTGATGTTCCGAGATTTTTTTGTTTTCGCCTCCCCTTTTCAAGCATTAATGGTCGCACTCCGAACAATATCAATGAAAAAAAAAAACAAATCGAGAACCGCCTCCTTTTTCGAAGTCTGTAAAGGGCAATTATGTCAAGAATTAAATAGAGCCGTTACTAAATAAACAATCCCCGGATCTGAGTCCAAAATACGCTGATGCGTCTGATAGCATAGATGCGATGCAATAAGTGTGATTAAATCCTTAAAAACGCCATGATCAAGACCGGGTAAAAGTTCGGAAGATGGTAACCCTATTTGAGAGGGCCAGCACACGCGCCGCGGCCTAGCACGTACTTTCGTAATCAAGTCGTTGTAAACAATAGTTAACGTTTTAAAGACGTTGGTTTGTTCTAGCGTATAGTTGTGTTCTGCATTTCTGGTCTGTAATTTTTTATTTCATCTAAATTAAATATTAGTCAGATTTTTCAGCAGATTTTTTTTAACAGCATAGGAGAATGGACTTTGTAAGAATGCGACCTTATCTACATACAAATAAATAAAAATGAATTGCCAAAACAACTCCACCAAATTGGATAATTATTGTTGACTTCGTTATCGCCAGGACAAGATCTGTACGAAAGATATTAAAAAAAAAGAAAAAAAAACTGGAACATTGGCCAAGACGCGGGCAACAGCTAGTCTTTAATAAAAGAGACATCAACGCGCGAAAACACCATTTTCGTACAAATGTAACTACATAATATTAATAACCGTTCACATACACTGTTAATAAATGTAATAGAGCTTTAATTAACTTTGTTTTCGATCGTATCAACCCCTGTATACGTGGTTTACTGTTTATAGCGCTATTAAAACCACCGTTAGCTGAATAAGTGGGGATCCCACGACCATTCATGACTCGTGTGTGCGACGGTAACGATATAGCATTCGATCGGCGATTGCTTAACTTTATCGATAGGTTGGGTTCCTAGAAACCGATCTTTGAAATCAAATCGGTAGGCTTATTACCTAACTCGCTCGAATTTGCCATCGTGTTCATTTTGACAGTTCTTGTATGAAATTGAAGGCTAGCTGATTCCGATGCTAATTGTCAGCCCATACATGAATTGTCAAAATGAACACGATGGCGATTTCGAGCGAGTTAGGTAATAAGCCTACGGAAATAACATTGGAAGGGGGTAAAAATCTGTTTTGCTACAAAACTAGAGCTCGAGCTTTCTTCGATTACATTAATGCTGTAATTTGCTGCTCCGTTCGTTAATTTTCAATTAAGCACAATTTTTAATCTCTCGTGATGTGCATTGTCGAAAATTGGGTTCATAGCTAGCTACTATTCCCTATAGGCTGACACACTATGAGTATAAGTTTCGAGAGGAGACGCTTGATGCTTCTGCCTTCATACTAGCGGTGAGGATACTCTAAAATTTGCGAAAACGATCTTAAAATGGAACGAGTTTAGAAAAATATTCCAGAGCATTTCACAGTAGCTCACATACTTTTGCCGTAAACAGTAATATCATTACTACCTAGTAAAGATTATTTGTAGCCTGGATTTGGTCCGTAAGGGATAAAGACGTGACTTATGTGCGTGTTAATAGAGTATATGGATTTGATCTCACTGCTGGAAAAAGGTTCCTCCACGTTCCAATTTTAACTGTACTTTAAAATTAGAAAGCCATGCACAACCTTTATTTTTTGAATTTGTAAAAACTAACCAGGTAGTTATGCGAAACAAGCTCGAGGAGTAGGCATAACACATACCAATGTGCAATTTTACCGTTTTTTCGACAAGGGAATTATTGCTCGACAATCCGAAGCAAAACGTTAACAATTACGGGTGTGAGCACGTCTCTTATTAAAACTGGACGTTGGACATTCCATTTCGAATTTATGCATTTTCGGAGTGTCTGGTGTGTTAAGGACCATATCGATCGAGTTTAAAAAAAGATTAATTGCACTGTACTAACCTTATCCTTTTCCATTAAAAAAATGTCAATTGTTATAACATTTTAACATTTTTATGTCTTTGTTGCATTGATATCCAAATTACATAACATTATCCAAATATTTATTCTATGCTGGTCTGGGAGTGAAGAAAAAACTTACAATTTACCAGTCGCTTCTCTTCCCGCGCAGATGGTAAAAGCCCATCGAGGGAATGGGCGAAAGTCTTAGGAATCCTGTGATAGGCGATGCGGCTAGCAAACCATCACTATTTTGTTTTCCCTTTCCAGCTATAGGTACGCCCTTAATCATGTTAAACGTGGCCTGAAGGTTTTATTACCTTAGGCTCTGTCTACCCCGTAAGGGATATAATAATAATAATAATAATAATATTCGTTTATTCAAGTAACCATGACTCAAATATAAGTGATATATATAGAAGTGATATATGTATGTATCCAAATAAATTCTACCAGTACAAGTGGATGAAATTTGACATACAATAAACTTTTCTGATTTAGCTATAACTTAAAGTCCCTGTTCTATTAAACTTTTAGGATTACCTCATTACCACGCGCAACCTATAATATCGGTCGGTACCGATTACATCTCCAATTTCCCAAGGGATGTAAATAAATGCCACCTTTCACCAATAAATCAAAGTATCGAAACGCCGTACTATATCCGTTCCATTTAAACGTAAATATTGTAATAAATTATCCCACTGTCAACCGTACGAAAGGTTGGCGATTAAAAACGCCACTTTTAGTAAGGGTGCCGGCAGACCGGAGTATTCGTTTGGAGCCATCCATAAACAACGTCACACGAATTTCATCAAAATCAAAATGGCCGCAAAAGGCTCTTTTGCAGGTCTTTTTCTACTACTACTTAGCTTAGATCAAGTCTTAACCACCTCTCAGCCGTTAGGTACTTACTAGGTACGCATAAGAAATACAAAAAAATGATAAATTAACAATTTATGCTTTGTGATTTACGTTACGTACCTACCTATTAATAACTGTTTACGTAGCCCAAAAATTATCAAATTACACAGCTTAAAGAAGTAATACATTATATAGACCGACCGCTTAAATGAGTCCTCGCCTGCGCGGTGCAGGGGCGCGGGGTGGGACGACCGCGGGGGCTGAGAGAGGTGCGGGCGGCAGGCGCACTACCCGCCCGCACCTCTCTCGGTCCCCTTTGTCGTCCTACCCCGCGACTCCGTGCCGCGCGGGCGAGGCCTTAAGTGGTCGGTCTATAGAAGAATTATATATAACAATTATATCACGCGTTGTCAACCTTAGTATATGTAGAGCGAGTTTTTTATACAGCGACGAATCCTCTTGACCTGAACTAAAACTGTCAAAATTTTAAAACTCAAAATGTTCAGTGTTTTATCTAAACGCTCCGGTGTAACATCACCTTAATGAACACCGGGTTTGCGGAGGAACAATATATCATTCAATTTGGCTCAGCCATTGAAGTGGGTGTGAAGTGGCTAAGGGGTGATTAATAAAGTTGTTTAGTAATGGGACCTTATCTGAGGTATTTTGGATGTAATCACACGTTAATGCTTTGGAATTTCGATCGTGACTTACTTAAAAAGAGGTATGTAGCATATAAGTGTAGAGAAATTGATAGATTGTTTATTTACTTCCCAGAAATCACAGCTTGTTTGTTTGAACTTCACTATCGTTCATGCATTGATCGAAGATCGTCTCCCATCGTTATTAAATGGCGAATTCGATATTTTTTGGAATTGTTTATTTATAAGCCAAACCCCTATTTGGATCCGAATCCTGGACCACTAGCTTGTAAACAGGATGTGTGCTTTAGCGCATTGTTTTTAATTGTTCTATTTGTGAATCACTAAGGTAGAGAACATCTTTCTAAAGCAATAATTGTTGAAGATGGTATATGACTCACAAAACATATAACCAGAAATTTTACAACTCTCTCCTGACAGGCTTTCAAAAAACTTAATAACCATAAACGCCAAAGTGTTTTTCAAACTTCACGGCAATAAATTAGTACGTAGGTACTACGTATTGAAAATCATTAATCTTATTTCGGTATCGCAGAATACGTAAAGAGCGAGTAAATAAACCACTTGTACTTCTTTCTCTTCGATTAAATGAAAACGGTACCAAACACGGTGCCTTGCGAGATTGTATTTTATTTTAACTTAAATATTTTACACGCAATATAGGAGATGGGTGACGCTGTAATGGGCTTTTTTTTTAAAAAAAAAACTGGCATTTTAAGATAACAGCGCACAACAGACGCTCGTTCACGCTTCTAGATTCCCACATAAAAGACTAGAGCCCGAATGAAAGAGCACTAAATATTTCCATACAAAATTATTGCCAAAAATTTACAAATCACGTAGAAACTGACGCCCTTATTTACTTCTACTTGTATTGGTGCGAAATAGTCTGTAATATTCGTTTTCTTACCGTAGTTTTAATGAACAAGACCCGATCCTCAAAGCTGCCTCAAGCACTGTCACCGCAGCTTGGTACTGCCCGGCTGCCAGTAGCTCCTGACCCACGACCTGTTACATAAATGAGAAATAAATTATAGGTACTAAACATAATAGCATACCTATGTCGGATACAACACTTAATCGAAAAAACCCTCTGTTTCTGACATACGAATAGCACAAATAAATCCTGGCGTCAGTTGAAATTCTTTGGTACTCGAGGACAGCAGTCAGACGAATAATTTCTCTAATTTTAACAACAGGGAACTAATTTTAACTCTTTCAATTTTACAGCAGTAGGTATAATTATTTAGAGTTAACTGGGTCACAGTAAAGTGTTTTGTAAATATTACCATTGCTAAGTCACCCTGTATACAAACAGATCGTAGACAAAATGTAGTTTAAGTAAATTCACAGTAACGCCTGATTCGATAAATTATATTAAATGTTTTGGATTCAAAAATTCAACTCCAGTTTGTACTAAACGCGTATCTTTCTCACTAAGATAAAACCATAAAATAACCTTTGGTTCTTACGATCAAGGATGCACCGGTATAAAGTAATCCACAACGCAGTTAAATATATAACTACTACTAAAAACTTAAATTACTGTGGGATTTATGTGAGCTTCGGCAAATCATCCGTTTCGGTAGCTTCTAACCCTCTTTTTATATAATTACAGGCAACGTTACAATAAACTAATACATTGAAATGCGAAATTGAGTATCATGGGACCTTGCAAAAAGCGAAACGAATTTTTAAGGACCCATTAGGTTGGCATTACGATCGCCGCTGTAAAACATTTTGCTAACGATTTGAACTTATCTCGATATAAAGTAATAAAGTCCAAAGCATTTTCGGAACACCCACGGAGCCTTTACTTTTATGAACTACAAATTTATCGTAAAATGTGAGAAAAATAAGAATTGATCAAGTTGATAACACTCGGGAAGTTGCGGAATTTGTATCAATAATAAAATGGAAGTCGATTCTATAGGCCGAGAGGCAATAAAATGCTCAAAGAACCTACATTAACATGGGATGTAGATTGCGTACTGGTACGATTAATTCACTTGCATAAGTTTTATTTCATTTTATTCGTTAAAAGATTCAGAATTAATTTTAGTACACATATAAAATGCATTCGCTGATAAGAATTTTATTAACATGAACAGTAAGCTAGAAGCCCTTTCGTAGCTCGTTCACTTTTATAAACCATTTGCAAAGGAAAATAATGTTGTAAAGAAACACACAACTTAATATTAAAATTTAACTTCCGTTTACACAGGTCCCATCAAGATTCTTAAATACATTTTCATTTTCCATATTTTTATATTATAATAATAATCTATCAAAATGAGCAAGTGGCAAAATTCACGGTCGAGGGTCAATCAGTATTAGATCTGTGGACCTTAAAATATCCAAACTGGCGACGAATGAACAAGTTAAACAAATACATAATAGATAAAAATATAAACAACTTATTTCCATTTTCTGGTGGTCTATTCGTCTTTATCTGACTTCGACATTAGTAGTGAAGCAACCACATATTACTTTGGTATATTTACATCTATTCTGAAAAGTTTTAAATACGAGCACTCTATTAGTAGCGGCCATTTTGTGGCAGTAGCAGTGCGCCGCCATTTCGAGTATCCACGTCTCGCTGCCGATCAACTGTCGTGCAGATTGTATGTAAATTGAACGGGGACGGTCCGTATTTATGGAGCTTTGATCACTCAGCCCATTGTCTGGCCAGTTAAATGCGCCGAAAAATGTTCAGATGTCGTCGGCTGCACACCAGCGGAATGTATGCAAATGCTCTCTCTGTATGGGGTGCTTAATGCCAGTTCGAAACTTATCGGGAATCGGCTACTTTATTTGCTTATTTTTGGTATAATTAATGTAGTTAAGCTAGCTTCGGGATAACCCACGATGCCATAGCGTCAAAGTAAGGTAAAGTAAGTTTGTACTTGTGTGGGTATGTTAATGTTGAACTGCATAGTTGATATATCAAGCGCCTAAACGGGCTAGCTGAAATGATGTAGAAAATGCATATCAAAGAATGCGCTAGGCAACTAGTATTAACATAGTTATTTACAAAACGTTCATCTGTCCGTTCCCATGTTAGACCTTTCATTGATTGACACTAACAAAGCCGAAGCAGTAAATGGCAGTAATGTAACTCAAATCACCTTTGTCTGAATAAGAAAATGCACGAAAGCCTTTGTTATGGAAGGGTTTTAAATAAAGTGAGTGACAACGATATTTCCGCAGATACTGCGACGGTAATGGTAGACATTATTTCGGGATCGGACGCCGGTTGGTATCAGATGCCATTTAAACAGGACGTCGCGGACAGCTTAAATAAGTTAAATTCGATGGTTCGACAGGAGCCTCACGATTCACACAGTACTGTGTACAACTTTAGTACCAACCAACTTTGTTCAGTAAAAAACGGCATTTCTTCACAAAATTACTCGCGCTGCAAAAAGTAAGTCTTAAATTTTGTACGAGTAAGTGCAGTGTTCGTAATTTTTCAGTGTTTCAGTTGTAAATAATGGTACATTTCAGTATACACGCGTTTCGCTTTCCTTTCGTATCAATTGTCAGCGTACCTATTAATGAATTAAACCACTACAAGCACGCGCGTGACGCGTAATAATTTTGACTTCCTGACTTACTTTGTGAATGTGCACTCACATTTACTGGTGATTCACACGCGAGCAAAGGACACCTGGGCACGTACCAACTATTATTAACAGTCCAGAGCAGTGGCCTTAATGTCTAACTCACTCGGAATCTCTATTGCTTTCACCACTTCCCTCTGTCAAACGGTAAAAGATGAGGATAGAAAGAAATAGTAAACAATTTCACTTTAGGTCATACTTAAGGACACCAGTATAGATGGCGCAGGCTGATTGTAGTGAGCCGCTGTATTACAAAATGCCTAGCCGTTTTGAATGACAGGGCCGTTTTGTCATGCGGTAGTTGAACGATTAGCCGGATTGTCATTCTCCAATAAGTCGGCCTACGTTTAGCCGCGTCGTATAACTATTACCAAATCAGAAATAAAGATGGATTTTTAGTGGATAGTGGATGGAGGTTAGGTTAGAAATGCGTCAGGACCGAAGGCCCAAACTGAGCGGAAATAGGAGCGGAACGGAGCTCCGTCGACTCAACTAAAAATTGTCAAAGCGGCGGCTAACGACTCGCTGTATTACATTAGGTACAGCTAGCCGTGTTGAAGAACGTATGGCACCGAAATCATTCCGGCGGATTTTCATTCAGCCGCATTCGATCCGGCTCATCGTTGAACCGCCGCATTGCAAAACGACCAAAACGGCTAGGCATTTTGTAATATGGCGGGCTACTACAATCCGCACATCACTTACCGATATAAGTACAAAAGGCGACTGGTCAAGCTTCATAGCCTCCAGCTGCCTGAACGTTGGTTCCAGCGTGGTTCGAAGAGGTGACTTGAGTGAGGCTTCGACCAGAGCAGCCAGCAGTTGTCGGGACGCCGGCTCCACGCCCAGACCCGAACTAAACGCAGCCAGGGCTTCGCCGTGTCGCCCAAGACATTGGAGAGCCACGCCTGTCCATAAACATGTATTGTCTTAATACCACTACTCTCTTAGATATACATTATAGGCTTGGGACGTAGGTACATGTTTGCGTCTTTGATACCTAAACGAAGGGTACACACG
The DNA here is from genome assembly GCA_949127965.1 of Pandemis corylana. NCBI lineage: Eukaryota > Metazoa > Arthropoda > Insecta > Lepidoptera > Tortricidae > Pandemis > Pandemis corylana. The sequence continues at coordinate 7,182,477 of OX421864.1, read as the reverse complement.
GCAATATAATCAGGTAAGCACCTACGCACGCTCGCGCCGTATCTATCCTGCTTACCGAATAGCTTTGCTGTGTGTACATAGTCTAGATTATTATCGACGAGGTTTGGCCAAGTTTCGGCGTTAAAGAAATTATGACTAAATATCATGGGACAATTTACACCACTTATTGTTCAAGTAAAAAAAAAGCAAAACTGTTTCCCCTACTGGGATTCCAATCTGGACTCTCTAGCTACATAATCAAGGACACTAATCTCTAGGTTATCCATCCAGTCGTCAAAATTCTAGCTCGCTAACCTTATGTCATCGGATTATTATATTTAGTTTACTTCATGACACATTTATTAAATGAATATCAGCTTTCAAATGTTACATTTGTTGCAACTGTGTAATAAACAACAGTAATAATCTTTTACAACAACTTCGCGTCGTAAATATAGAAAGCAAGAAAGTCTGCGTAGGCGGTACGCAGGGCCATTTACTAAAATTATTGTCATATAAAAAGAAATGGAGTATGGTATCACTTCATACACAGTGCCGTAATACAAGAGAAAGTGACAAGGCAAGACAATAGAGAAGAAAACAAAGAATATATCATTATAGTCGCACGCAATGTCTAGTTGTGTTGCGTATGTATAACTAATGACACGCAACGTTAATTTGTGATTTAACGATTTAACATGAGTACAGAATTAATCATTTAACAAACATTATAAACATTGCATGGCGTGCTGAACGCTTGAGGTGGTGCAGTAATGGAAAAGTCGTCGGTAAAACAACGATGCAGAAATTGCATCACGGTTGCATTGAAGTTCGGGTCAATTTGAATGCCCACACGCAGTGGGAGAGGGGATTAAGTAATTAAATCGGCTGTTATATTATAAGTCCTTTAGTCAAGATAAATTTTTAGATCTTGTAAATATATTTGTTTAAATATTTTTTTCCAGATCGGTATGCTTAGTGTAAGTTTTCAGTCACAAAATACATCTCGAATGCGTTTGCGTTAAAATTACAAATAGTATGAGAACAGATTTTGACCGTCTCGATCCGTAAGCGGCCCTTGCCAATTTTTCTATAGTAATTAAAATGTTTACGTGAACGCGATAATGACGATTTATGTGTGAAAATGTACACTAGCTAGAGCTCAGGCACAGTTTAGGTTTAGGTGTTTCCGTAGATCTCTAGCGTGAAGTAAATGGGTAACGCCGCGAATCATCTCATACTCCCGTATGTTACGAACACTGATGAAAGTAACCATGAACTGAGACCAATCAGCTTGCTACTCCTGACCACATGCCAACTACACGCGCTCGCGGAGTAGCTATGTTACATAACAGGACATTGTTGTAATATACAAACGGGAAGTATAAGACGAATCACGGCCTTATCCAAGACAAATTGTGAATTGTTGGACTCCACACATGTTTCCACCACAAAAACCACAAGTGTTGAAAAACTGTTACCTTGTCTGTAGTAGGCTTTGGGCCAGTTTGGGCACAGCTCTCTTGCCTTCGTCGCATCTTGGAGTGCTGCTGCAAACTTGCCTTGCTTTAGCCTGGCTGCTGACCTGTAAAAAAACCGGACGTCTGTACACCATAGAAAATTAATGTCACCAAATAAGTGTACTGAAAAGCTCATAATGCGTTTATTTATACCTTATTTTGAGCACCACCCCTTACAGCTTTAGAAATGTATCAACAAAACGATATCCAAGATGGACTATGACAAAACAGAGCCACAAATTGTTTAGGTATCGTTTACATTTTATTAACGCTTTTATGTTTTCAAGAGTTAAGTATTTAGCTAATAAACTTCAGTGTTTACAATAATAATAAAGATGTAGTCAGGAAATAAGCTATTTACAAATCTCAAATTGCAAATTGCTCTACTAAAATCTAAAATATGATATCTAATTTTCCATTTGCACCTGCTATAAACGGATATCGAGTAGTTGATAAATGTAAGTAAGTAGATTACTGATACTATAGAGGTATCTATTTATATAATACGCGAGGCCGATTTTTGTACAAGCCATCAGATCTACAGTTATGGTCCGATTTTGATAAATTATATGTCATTAGATTCGTCTCATGCTGGAGAGTTGCAAACTGCACTTCGTTTTTAGATTTTTTACGAAAAACCACTAAAAATGAATTTTAATGAACTACTGTGCGCTACCCGACCGGCCAGTATAATGTGATCCGTGTCATGTGTTTTGACGTGAGATGACACAATAAAAATAACATGTATTGGACTGAAACATTGTTGTAAGTTGTTCAGCATGAGAAAATATCTGTTTTGAGTCGACCAGATTTTATCCGCAACACTTACGTATTAAGATAATTATACAAAATACAAAAACTATTTTACGATTTCTTTGTTTACAATGAATGACTTGCGTCAACTTTTAATTTCTTTTTTATTGGGCTCCATTATGTCAAAATTGATTTGCCATGTCTGTTTATTCCAAAAAAGTATTTTTCACCTCACTTGCTCGAAAAGGCTGTCTTTCTCCTTCAAAATCTGCGTGGAAAAGTGCTTTTTCCCCGCTTGCGTGGAAAAGGTTTTTGAAATTCGAACGTGACGATGACCACCATTGCCCACCTACTCATATACTCAGAAAATAGAACTTTGAACTTCGTATGTTGTCGTCTCGCTTATACGAATAGTACTTAATTAGGTGAATGAGAAGGACGGAATAATACGAACATCAAATGTCGAACTTGTTATCAGACCCCTAACTATTTCATCCGATAAAAAAAAAAAACATAGGTAATGTCACGTTCAGAAACGCGATCCGGTATCCAGTATTAATTTATTTTAAAATCCGTTACTTCCTAAGTTATTTTCAAGATTTGCTAACTTTCGTTGCTAAAAGAAAAAACGATATTGGTTTTTATTAATTATTTTAATTTGTGGTTAACCTCAAAAATAGCAACCAAGCAGGAAAAAACAGATATTATATGATGAAAATTCAGAACGCGCCCCATTTTTTTTAATTCAGTCTAGTTAGTGCGATTTTTTAACTTTCTTTTTAAAAATATATCTATGATTAGAAAAAAAATAAAAGTTTTTAGAGATTGCTCGTTGGGAAACCGAAAAGTTGACCAAAATTGTTGTTTGGTTTATGATACACAAGAAATTAATGTGATAGAACAATCAGAAAAAATAGTTTTACTTATTAGATTATTAGACTAGGCTGTATGGGCTTAGATCCTTTTACCTTTCTTATTTAGAACTGTCTGTTTTTCTTTCATCTACCATTTTTCTCGCTGTAGTGAGGTGAAAAATTGTGTGTTTCGCTCGGCAGCAAAGTTGTTTAGTATCTCGTGCCTTGAAACCCTCGCGACGCTCAGGATTCTTCTTTTGAACCACTCGCTTCGCTCGTGGTTCAATCATAGAATCCTTCGCTTGCTCGGGTTTCAATTCAGGCACTCGCGCCAAACAAACACTTTGCAGCCTTGCATAACAAATAACTATAATGCTTCAATGTTTGATATACAAATACAGGAGGTTCTAATAGTAACATGGACTTGGGGACATGAATCGAAAACGAAATGGAAATGGCATGAGTTGTGGCAACAGCAGTTAGGTATCTTAGTTACGGATGAGAAAAAAAAGTGGAATTGATAAATGTCTCGATTTCTAGGAATCCGTTTATTTCGCAACTAACGTTTGACAACCTGATTCACTTCACTTTTAAATATTTGGAATGAAGTTAAAGTCGCATTAAATTCTATATAAATAAAAATGAATCGCCGAAATGTATGTACGCGCATAACTTCCGAACGACTGCACCGAATTGAATAATTCTTTTTTAGTTGTGTTTGTTACTGTTCGGACAGTTTGTATAATTTTTTTTTTAATTGCAGCGTTGGCGAAGCCCCGGGCAACAGCTATTATCCAATAAAAGTGGTAATACAATTTGTCACTCTTATACCATACTACAGTACGCGTGTGATCCGAGTGCAATCAAGGTTCGTTGTTTGCCACCAACCTCATACCCCAACTGCACTCAGATCGCGCGCGTATTGTAGCACTAAAAGCTGTAATTGATTCACAGTTAATTCCATTAGACATGTATTCTACGGGATATAGACCACGACTACTGCCCATGATCACAGGTCTAAAACATGTTTAACCTACGTTTACTACCTAGGTACGTACAAGCACTAGTTCAACGCGATAGTTTTTCTTTATACCCTACAAACAGTACCCGGCCATAAAGTTAGCACATCGGTCTTCTCGAATAGTTTCGGCTTCGTAGAGCTTTGTCTCGCTCTTCCTTACGTGATGTCAATTGTCTCTTTCCAAAGACCGTAGTGCAACTAGAGATTGCCATAGATGGCCGGGTACTGTAATACATAGTAATTTTTTATTAGGAATATACGTAGGTAGGAAACTATCTGCTTATTTTCGACTAACATTTACTTGCCAACTCTGGTGTAGTGTCCTGCTACTTCTTAAGATGTTAAGTGCAACAATCATCGCCACTAGTTTGGCGAATTTATCGACATTTCTACTCTATTAGTAATTCTTCTACGACTGCTGCGTAGTGTATACTGCTTACCTGTTGCTATAAAGTATATGATTAGCGGGATCCAAAGTGAGTGCGTCAGTGTATAGTGCGACGGCCGTAGCGAAGTCTCCGGCTTGGCAGGCTGCGTTAGAAGCCCTGACTTTCTCTACGAACAGCGCCCGCGACGCCGCCCCCAAGGAAGCGGAGCCGGTCGGCTCGATCTGTAAGCAAAAGGCTACTTAAGTCACCAGGGTTTTACACGTCATATTGGAATGGGTGGAGCTACTTGATTAAACGCGCATGGCATTTGGAAATGCGTAGGCTTCAGTTTAGCTTAGCAGACATAATTATATATAGAGGTACATAGTTTTAGAAGCTGAGCTACTAAAGTAGTTATGTATGTATAACTCTTTATTGTACATAAAACTCATGATATATAGAAACATAAAAGCTTATCTGGGATGATGGTTGGTGATTAAAGTAATAAAGATTATTTAGTTCTAAAAGGATGTGGCAGACTATGGTTTCTCTAACAGATGGGTCTTGGGTTCGAGCTCTGGCTAGCACTTCGTAGTTTTTATGATTTAAGTTCATAAGTACCTTTTAAAATCAACCAAGAGCTTTTCGGTAAACGCGCACATAATGACCGTATAAAGTCTTTTTACGACCCTAACACAAAAATCGTTTTTTTTGAGATGTGTCGTTTTCGTCCTAAGGTGCGATATTTATAAGCTTACGAAATAGGTCAATAGGTTGTGTAAATTTTCCGATCCGCCCTAAGCACGCGTGGGAACTGCAGAGCAAGCCCAGGCCTGTGCCCAGTAGTGGGATGGTAGTCGAACGTTTATAGGCTGGAGACGGTCCTTAATTAAATATTTATTTTTACGGTGTTTGTGAGACAGTGTGTATAAAAGTGCCTCGGTTGTTGTTTTTATGAGTAAATTTAAATTCAGCATTTAAAAGGAAGAGCATCGGGTAGTCTCCACCTTTTGAAACACGTAGTACCAAAAGTGCAGTAGTATTCGAGTAAAACACAAAAGAATGGCACATAAATCGTATAATCGCCGGCATGTTATTCTGGCGGGCGCGAGTACGAGTTCAAATTCGATTTCGCATCATTCAAATTAATCGATTCATACGAATCGTGACTACACTTTTAAATTACTCCGTACGTTCTCGGCATTAAATTTTGTCTTTTTTGCTTCCATTTGATGCCCAATAAGTAATAAAGGTCTGGCCATTTAATTAATTAGAACAGCTTTTAATTACTCATTGGATTTTAGGCCAGAGAAAGTCATTCTAATGATATATCTACCGATCGTTGGTACATTTTGTAAGTACTTAATACCTTAAGAAAGGCAGCCAGATATATCTATTCGATCCACATGCATACATTTTAATACATCATTCAGATGTCATAAATAAAACCGAGGACTCCAAAAAATAAGCAATACTCAGGAGCTAACGAAAATAAAAAGACAATTGACAACCTGCTACTGGGTTTCCAAACCCTATCGTTTTTTAGAGGCGCTCCTTTGAGGCGGTTCGGTCGGGTCCTCACCACCTGCGCTATCTAGCCGAGCGCATCGGAAGACTTTATTTTTTTCTCACGGACTGCATTCTCCGACTCCACCATTCAGAATTAAAATTATTCAACTTTCATCCTTGCACGATTTACATTGTTGCGTCATGCGACATCACGCACGGGTGAACTTGAACTGTGCACGTAATGTATTGCACGTCACGAGGCTAATTGATGCTTTGTACGGGCGTGTGAGGTTACTTGGTGCGGGCCACGAACCGAATAAAGGTGGGTTGACCTGTTGAAAGCCCAGGCTTACCTCTGACCCATGCGTTTTAAACGCTATGCAGCTTGAGATTGATTTGACGTTGACAGGTCTAATACCTGTTGCAGAGGAATTAGTCTCAACAGGTTTGTTATACATTTTCTCATAGTGAACCCTGTGAATAATTCACAATGTATCTACATACTTTAGTGTATAGATAGTTTTCAGATAAGAAGCGTTATTGAAACTGCACTCAGCTCAATGATGAGCGATTGTTCCGGGCGGCCATTTTCAAAAATGATCGACGTAATCGTTCCTTATGCGCTTTATTTAAAATTTCGTTTAAAAGAGGCGCCTGATAACCGCCGGCCCGACATATTGGGTAATTATTTTTTCTTTAAACGACCTTTCATTTATCATGAAACCTTACTTTTTAAAAGATGAGGACCGCCCAGAGTCACTTTGTTAACGTCAAACAGGAAACCTTTTTAATTCCAGACAACGTAAGCTACTTCATTGTTTAATTACCTTCACTTTATCCCTCGATTAATCAGTAATCAAAACTGTTAAGTATTACAAGTATTTTTAATCTAAAGGTAACCAGCTACCTAAGTGGAGCCAACATTGAATTAAGGTACATATCATTCTGAAAGTTTTCTATCTCTAGTTTTAAATCATAAATTCAATTCCTTCTGAGAAAATGTTTAAAATTCTGTTCACGTTATTCACATGGTGTACCATTTTATGAACTCTGTCAAGATGTGTGCCTACATCCCGCGGAGTAAAAGAGAAGTGTTCACTGTGGTTGCATATTTATGAATTTTACCTTTATTCCCAACTCTTTGTTATGAAGCACGGCGTCAAACATCAAACATTGTAAAATAAAAATAGTATTTTCTGGTTTATTGGCCCACAAACCCTTTTACGAAGATGTTTCATATCAGCATTCAAATTTGACACAAATTGGCCGTCCTTACACAATATTATTGAAAAACCACTCAGAGCGAATGAGACAAGACGATTCGAGAAACTAATTTTAACCGAGTTCAAAATTGGAATGGGTGGAACGAAAAAAATGGCGTCGTCGGAGAACCTTTGTCTATTTTTTATAACGCTCATCTTAGCACAATTACGAGATTTTTACCTGTAGAGATATAAAATAAAACAATTAACGTGTGTGGGTGCCGAGACAAATCATATAATAATTTGGTCGGGACCGGATTTGAGTAATTTTTGATGGTTTAGACAATAATCGGCTTTACGCAAGTATATAGACGACATGCGTTCTATGGGAATCGATGTCAGGCGTGCGTTCCACTCGAAACGATTTGACACGGTTACGTCGGGAACTAATTAAAAAAATAATGACGAACGCACGAAAATCTCGCTTCGTTTGTTTTATTTAGTGTTTGTTAAATGACCAGAAAAACTCAAGAGGCAACACATAGGTATGTTTGTTTTTTGTCGATACACGTGGATTTATTTATTTTATACGTAAGATATCCTTTACATAGCAGCTGAAAAAAAGTCAGTTACTCAGGATGGTGATTTACTTAAGTAGTGATAATATAATAGACTTCAAGGGAAGTCATGTAACGACAAGATAAAGATATCATCACAGAGTCTGATAAAGGCTGCATTATCTCCAATCCCTTGCCAATTATAACTCAGCAACAAACGCACAGGTGTTCCACTCTTGGAGCTAAAATTATTTTAATGTTTGTCGTAGGCAGATAATACTCGAAAACGAATTGTCTTCATGCCAGTCATTATGCATAAAAAACTTCGTGCGGTTGACTTCCGCGCATCTGTTCACATTGGCCTGGAGGCGTGGGTCCCATCACGATTCTCATACTTATTTATATAACCCGTCCAAGTTGGGAAGATGGGAAGGCTCACAGGAATACCTTGACTGTCAACATTTTCCTTTTGATTGCGCTGCAGCTGCGAAATCGCACACGAAAGCGGTGGATTCCAGACATTCCCGGACAATTACGATTTCGTGAGTGACCTCTCACCCGCTCCCAGCCGAGTGTCCCTGGACGCGTTCTAACCGGGATTTGACCTTTGACCTGCCTCAAACCACGGGAAAATAATGCTCAACAACACCGGGAAAGCAATATTGTAGGCTGATACCTATATCGAAGTCTTAAATAACAAACGGACTAGGCAGTCTTAGATTTAGCAATAATAATGTCTACGACCATTAGCAGTAGTCTCATATAAAAAAAATACACTGTTAGCTTTATTCATATTCATTACAAAGAAAGCGTACTGCATATCATAACCTAGTGCAGTCGACCAAGAATTTTGTCATTGCTGTTCATTACTTCGATCAATAAATAGGTACCCCTTTATCTTAGAGCAATCAGTCTTGTACCTACCTTTAATTGTAAAGAGCTTTAACTCTAAAATAGGTAGTTTTATTGATTTCAAAGGCAAAAAGTAGGTTACATTGGGTGTGTAGAGCCATTAAATGGAACCCCCTTTTCACTAGGGTCAGAGTTGTAGAGTTAAAAACAGATCGTTACCAAAGGTCTAAAACCTGTGTCTAAGTAATGGCCTATCTATTCATATACGGTACTACTTGTACATATTAAAGAATGTATAAAGCGCGGTAGCCTGTACAATCTATCCTGAATAGAATCATTATGTTGCATTCCCCAGGAATCTGATTCATCATAGCTAGTCGCTCCCAGCGCGCGCGCGGCGCGAGCGGAATGCACTCGTGACGATCAATTTCGCGACTATCAGCCGCCGCCATGATGTTTTTACTGTCAAAGTGACAGCGCGCCAAGTACGATGTTAGATACAGCTGTAATCAGTAACGCTACATGACAAGTTAAGAACTCGACGATTGCTTTTTATTGTAGTTCGAGCGGAGGAATGTGTTTTAGAGCACAACATTATTATATAATAGCGTAGTAGGTAATTAAATGTCTGAGACCAGTACGTGAAGTTTCGTGAAACGGGCTCCAGGTATGATGGAGATTGCAAAACAATTGCTCTTTATTATTTAACAAGTGCTTGGCAACAGTGAGAATTAAATAGTTACGAGTAGGTTTACTGTGTAGCATTATTTAAGTAAAGTTGTAATTTTACTGCTAACGAAGGCCACAAGGGTTGTGTTTTAATTGTTCTTGGGCACTATTCACTTTCTAATAGACAATTAACAGCAATTTAATGTAACTACATCACAGATACTCTGTTCCCAACTAATTTAAGATCCTTGATGACCGCCTATAAAGTGCAGAACTTATTCTGTTCTCTCATTAAATTATTTTCAGTGCCTTCCAGTCCAGTCCAGGCTGGCCGTACCGAACATTATTGCGGATTAAGGTTTTTTGTTTTCTTTTTGCAGTCTTCCAGCCAGTATGGGCGGGGTAGGCCACAGGTATTTTATAGCTGGCCAGTTTCGCAGCCTCAGACAAGTATTTTCTAAGATTTATACGCCTCGTATGGACCATAAGGTCTTATTGTAACACGGGCTGTGTTTGCGCGTCATTTTAAAAAACAAACAAACGTAAAAGTTCGGAAATTACATTATTACGCGAAGTCCGCGTCCGGGCTGGCGTAATTGTCCGGCGTAAAGTTTATAATAACAAAATCGCGATGCCAAGATTATCCCCCATACGCGCCAGGGCCGTATTTAGACGTTATTATTGTACCCGACCACAATCTGGACAAATTGCCCGTTAATCATTTAGGTACCTATTTAAATATTAATAATAAGAAATTCCAGTTATTTAATTTATATCTAGCCGGTATTGTGACTTTTATGTTACCATATAAAATTAATGGTTACGTTGTTTTTATTACAATGAAAATTCTTATGGTTAAATCATCCATTCCAATGGCATACTGTTACTTTACGATTGCCTTTAGCTATTTTTAATCAAATTAATATTCTACAGCATATACCTATTTACGACTATAAAACATTCAAAACTCTCGCCCATTAGAAATAAATGGTCTTTGAATGCTCCGCGAGAACTTTGAAGCAACGGAAGCTTTCTGTCTATAAAATCAAGAATCGCGGCACGAAAGTTAAAAATAATTCCCGCAACTAGGGTTTTACGGACGCGTTACCAACAGAATAACAAATTATAATAAGAAAGGGATTGAGCTAAGTCTCATGTGAGTTGGAAGATTCCCACTGAGATATCAAGGGGAGTCGAAAGCGATATTAAAGATTTAGTTTTATTTATCCCTCTTGACAACACGTGTTTTACGTGTGTGTTATACTACAAGTACCTATTTACTGGGTAGTATTAGTTTACTAGACACCATCTTACTTCCTGTACAAAATCCTCGGCAAGACAAATTTTATGACATCGCATTAGATTTCAGGTTCGCACATAGTTCGGCAGAAGGTTAAATATAGTTTGACCGAGTGTACATTTAATACCACTTGCCTGCTTTCACATTTAACAACACAATACCATGATCAAAGAATCAACATATAATCTTCACACTGATGTAGCTGCCTTGCACGTGAGGTCGCAACGCCCAAAACTGGGATCTTTATATTTTCGTGATGGGTGCTATGCCACACCAACTATTACAGGTTTATTGTCTAACTCGCTCGCAATCGCCATCGTGTTCATTTTGACAGTTCTTGTATGAAGGTGCTAGCTGATTCCGATGCCAATTGTCAGCCCATACATGCATGAACTGTCAAAATGAACACAATGAGCGATAGCGAGCGAGTTACATAATAAGCCTACAGGTTTGACGATTGGTTTTAGTTCATCAATCGTAATGCCTTGTTCATAAACGCATGATTCGCTTCTGAGTGCTGATAGTAAAAAAAACTTCTGTTTTATCCGTCATTCTCAGTTGGCTTTGCTAGACTAGAGCTTAGCTTATGTCTCCATCAACTCGTTGCAGAATTTTCTACAGTCTAGGCGATAGGTGGATTACTTACACTGAGTGACTTGGTGTCTAGTATCGTAGTGTTTCCCGAGCATAAGTCAAAACACTGCAATGGTTACCTTGTAGGTAAGTCCATCCCTGATCATGACGGGGTGGGCAGGGTAGGTTTAATTACTTATTAGACGCACAAGAATGCGCGGACGAGGCGGCGCGGGCGCAGGCGATGTTATCCTGAAATTAGCCGCCGACCAAATTAGCCTTGAATGGCGTAGTACACAGAAGCGAGCAGTAGGTGAGCAGATTGCAAGCCCAACGAACGGTTTTCGTAGTTAAAGACGGTCTACTGGGAAAACGTGGGCTTCTTTGCAAAACTTACTTCATCGTTGTATCATTTTCACTTCAGAGTATGTATGTGCTAAACGCAACTCGTACTTGTAGTGAACACCACCGTAACGCCCACCACTGCACGCTGTCACCATGTAGTGAAGTGAAACACTCGCAAGTTGAGTTAAACACTGCTTTATTGAATTTTTACCCTCAATTACCTTTTTCATTCATTCTTTGTATTTATGTCAACCGGTCACTTTTAGGCTCAATTACCTTACAAATATATCAGGCTACCTACACTTACATAGCCATTTAATATGGTTAGGTGGCAAAGACGAGCAACTACCCTAATTTTCGTCACTATTGAAAATGATAGCAACAACTCTAACACGCCACTTTCAAAGTCCCGTCCATTAAATAATATTGAAATAAATTAATTTATAGTTATAAAACGATAGTGGAGTTCTAGATTACTATTTTATTAAATACCAATTCAATTCATGTTGCGGACAAAAATTGTATTGGAAATGAATGATATTAATGAAATCGAACCAAGGTTACATAAAAATTACTTCATAAAATATGTTCTCGGATTTCCTACTGTTGTTTCTTCATTCACTGTGATCATACTTTCATGAGCTTTTAATACTTGTTCTCAACCAGATTCCAACTTTATTGCTGAGGTTGTGAGGTAGTCTGTTGAGGTTTAAGGCTTCTATACTAGATACAAGATAAAGGCGGTGTAAATACGTTTTTTAGATAAAGTACAAAGGGTATTAAAAGGTGTGGTGCGTATTAAACATATTGTCCGTAACCGAACCTACTTGCAAACGTTACTTACTTCGTATGTTCTTCTTATTCAGAATGAAAATTTTAGGACGTTTTTTCTGTCCTACAGGGATGTAGAGAGCTCGTGGATCTGTGTGGAAATGTCATGGAATTGGTAAACAACAACTAAAATTTTAAAGGGTTGGAATTTTATTATTGATCATACATAACAGAAAGTGTGCACAATGAGTATACGAAACACGGTTACAATTTTAAATTACGAGCGTTTATGGATATAGAGATTCCTTTGTTTTTTATACCTAATAAACTTTTCTACCTATGGTAGAGTGAATATAATAATATAGAAGGGTGGTCGTACCTCGCGAAATTGCTTTTTTGTATTGTAAGTGTAAGTAGGTAGTTCAAAAAAATCTGAAAACTAGCATGAGTTTGCACGAAGTCGAGCGCAATGACGTCACATTGTTTCGGAGGCTAATATTCAGTTTGGGTCACTGATCTCAACGTAATAAGACTAAAAAGCACTTGCTTACATTTTTAAGTTGTTGTAAATGAATAAGTAAACGCAAATGCCTAAATACCGTAATTGACCGAAGCCAGCCGAACAGTAAATCACAAAATACGAAGTCGATTGCGAAGACGCTAAAGACATTGCAACAGTTAGGAGCACTGTTCTTAAGATGTTACATATACTCGTAACATCAAGATTAGCCACAAGAATTTATCGTTATAATATTATCAGTTTATTATGATAGCCTACCCCTGTGGGAAAGATGCGTGACGGTATCTATGTATTAAGTACAAGGTCGGAGCTTGGTTATAGCCGGACGGAGGGCATCGGTAGCCTGTCGATAATTTGCTCAGTTTGCTCAAATTTAAAGGTGACATAGCTCAAAACGTAGGACAGTGAAGCTTAGCTTATCTATGTAACATTTTAACGAAACACGAAGTGTATACACCGTTAAAACTTTTATTAGAATACCTCCGATATTCTTTAGGGTTAACTTTACAGGTATTAAGTACTTAAACTCATCATTTGTTAACCACACCTTAGGATCATTGCAGGATGTCCAAGCCACAGAACATTTAAATTCGTTCCACTTTTGTTTCTGCCCATTGCCTCGCCCGGGAACCGAATGCGTTTGTCGGCGCCGGACCGCAACCGCAATCCGCTGGATCACTGAGTTTCTGTTATTATAAGTTTTTATGGGTTTCTTATGAAACGTGGAGGCTTTATCGTTTTTGTTTTGTTTTGCGTCGGCAATATCCTTTGCAAGACTGGGGAGGTGGGAACACCGGCGACCGCGGCACCTGACTGCTCGTCTCTATAGCTTCACCTTCTATTGCTATTTGTTTGTCCGGTATTAAAACCTATACTTTATTACATTAACTAGTCGCAACACAAATGATAAGGTATGTACGTACAAAAGCGTTGCCCATACATGTTAGGACTTATTTTATTCCATATCTATCTATATCTATTGAAAAAAATATATGTCGTCGTCATTAACATTTGAAAATTCATTAATAAAACGCAATGTTTAACTGTACTAATGATATCAGTTTAAAAATGTTACCGCTATCCAAACAAATTACTCTATTAAATTTTATTTCCTTCGAGAACTGCCAGTGTCAAGCAAGCCCGCGGACTGGCAGGTGATTTTCTTCTAAATAAAGAAAGTTTATCACTGCTATTAATTTATATTTGCCAGCCAGTACCAATTAATTACCGTTAATTATTCCCTTTGATTTATTCAAATTATGATAATTAACGGCTAACGGATGGAAAGCAATATTATAAAAACGTGTTTTGCATCGATTTATATGTATTTTGGAGTGAAGATACTGGAATGCGGACGCGGGCAATTTGTTTGCAATCGTCTTGATAACAGTAGTGGCGGCGGTGCAGTGGCATTTCTAATTTCACTGATTAAGTCCGCTTACTGGAACAAGTTGTTAAGTGCCGCTCAGCTGGAGCTGTTTTTCTTAGCCACCAGTGGGCCAAACATATCGCATATACACCAGTGAGCAAGAATAACGGGTCACCTCCCATACAAAGTTGTATGAAAAGTGATCCGTTGTTTTTGCTCGTCAGTATCATAGTAACATTTTACTCTGTCGATGAAGATCAAAGTTGCTAGTGCGAATCAAGGACGAACGAAACATTTTTTCCGGGATAAAAAGATGCCTATGTTAATCAGGGATATTAAATTTCTATTAGTGAAATATTTTTGTGGAGTGAACGTAAGAGGGTGTGAAGGTGACGGACGATATTATGAGCGAGACGACGGATATTCGATTTGAAGAATGAGATGACGTATGTAAGATGTTTAGGATTTAGTTTAGATTCGTCTGCTTACAATTTCGATTTGTAAACATGTAAAGAACATTAAATAAATGACTTAACGGTGAGTAAATTGGTATTTTTCGTAATTTAGTTCCATATTTTTTAGAATCGATAAAGTATTTTCAGAGGTAAAAATTTCTACATATGTACAAACCTTGTAGAAACATACAAAACAACCACAAGTTGACCTCTTAGTTTCGTGGTACAATATACTAGTGCTAGTCCATTCGCGATAGTTTTTAATTCATCCCCAACATGTAACAAAATCGTTTCAGTTATATGAATAAATGTTTACTTTTTTCATAAAAATCAAGGTTTGTGTTATTTCGCAATGCCATGAAATAACCGAACATTGACCATCAATATCACTACATAGTATAAAACAAAGTCGCTATTTCCGCTGTCTGTCTGTCCCTATGCATGCTTAGATCGGACGACCGGATAGTCTAGTGGTTAGTGACCCTGACTATGAAGCTAGAGGTCCTGGGTTCGATTCCCGGTAGGGGCAGACAGTTGTATGATGAATAGGTACGAATATTTGTGCCCGAGTCATGGATGTTGTATGTATTTAAGTATGTATTTATCTACATTATATAAGTATGTTTATCCGTTGCCTGGTACCCATAGTACAAGCTTTGCTTAGTTTGGGGCTGGGTCAATTGGTATAATTTGTCCCAAGATATTTATAATTATTATTTATTTATATTTTAATAGATAGTGATTCAGAAGGAAGGTTTATGTATAATTCTACGCAGAAGAAGTCGCGGGTAGAAGCTAGTCAATAATAATATCTGCTTGCCCAACCTTACTATCATAATTGACCATAGGCATGCCGATTAGAGTGCAGCGACCGCCATATTAGTTTAGTTTTATTTGTTAACTTTTTCCGCCGCCATTGATTTTGTAGGAAGTCAGTAAAGACAATGTGAATGTACCTTCATTTAACGAGATAAAGTTGACAGTTGCGAGTGAAACTAGAACTGCTTGGCGGTGAAAAGGTTAAAGAAATTACATGCCATTTCCATTCTATTGGTCACATACTCAATGCCTTTAGGTTACGACGTGTCAGCTTGCAAAGTTTATCACTGTACTTTAGAGCATCCGTCTCTAAGACTAATCTAGCGAGGACAACCAAATGAACGGATGTTGCAAATTTAACTGTAGTCAGTATTTTCTCGAGTATACGGGACAGCGTAGACACTTTTGAAGTTTACGCTGTCTTCAGTAGCTATTTAGATCTGTACAAGTAACATTGTTTTGTCTTCGGCTGCGTTAAGTTACGCCGTTATACCCAGAAGCCAGAATTTAGTTTAAACATTAATATATGACATATTGTGAAGTCTGGGCGGAAACAATCGTACTGCCAAAGGGTAGTGCGTCAATATGACAAAGCGATAGACTTTTTCTACGATAATGATGATGATGATGATGATGGACTACTAATAAAGTGGTAACTATGTATGTTTGTATGTAGCGGTGTAATGTAATCCCTGAACTAATGAACCAACTTTACTTTTGTGACTAGCAACCCGCCCCGGCGTCGCACGGGTGCAATATAAATAATAAAACGGCGATGCCGCAATTATCGTCATATTTCAACCAATTCACGAAAAACCTTGACTAGTTAATCTTCCTCATGAATCACTCTATCTAATGGTGAAAATCACATGAAAATCCGTTCAGTAGTTTTTGAGTTTATCGTTGACAGTCAGACAGACTAAAACGGCGGTGGACTTTGTTTTATAATATGTACCTAGTAATTTTTTTATTACAAAATAGTTATGTCCCTCATTGAACTTGGCTACTTGTTATCCTGGAAAATGAAAACTTCAAGTGTTCGCGGCACTCAAATAGATCAATAGAAGCCGAGTGCAACAGCTAGTGCGTTAGGCGCCTGTTTGTGATTGATTTAGTTTATTCGAAATAGAGGAGCTACCGTGTTAAGGTGCGACCACATCGCTGCGTACGACAGTGACGTGTCGCATGCGTCACGTTCTCTCACCGTTTCTTCATACATTTTGTTGCGTAAACGCACCGTCAACGTCTTTTACGCACTGGTGTGACGTGACCTTTACAAGTACGTTTGTTTGTCAAGTTTTATGGACACCTCCTTATTCATTTACTTACCGTACATTTCTTCTCGAGCCTAGAGTTAACGCCACTAAAGCTATGAAGTATTTGGTCGTAGTGAAAAACATCGTTACTTCGGATCGCATGTAACTTGTTATTACTTTGCATCACGTAGGCGCCCGCGCAGGTGCTATCATCAAAGTCGTGCGACTTGAGATAAGGTTATACAGCTGCTAATAGTAAAAATATCGAGCATAATGATGTAATATTTTACACGTATGTCGTGTAGACATTTTGAGATAAGAGTGCTAAAATGTTATGTAGCTTGCTAATAAGTGGGAAAATGTCAAGAGTAAAGAATTTGTAGTAGCACTTTATTAATCCGTCTACGGCAATTACATTAATAGATAAAATTTAATTAGTGTTAAAATATAATTAATGAGCCAGTATAGTAAGCAAGTTCTTAGCTAAGAATGTCTTTATCTTGTTACTAGTTTTTGCCCGCGCAGAACCAAAATTTGCGCTAAAACTTCTTCCTCTCTCTCTCCCATCGAAAATGTACAAAACAAACCAAATGCGAGACGTACCTACTTAAGCACGAAGGATTTCGTATTACCTCCTACCTCAACGAAATAAACCAGTTTCTTGCATGGACACGCACTTCCATTATTTTTATGCCATCCTTTTGTTCTGTAGGAAATTCGAAAAATGCCTTCTTATGACGCCTACGTGATCTTCAAAGAACATGTCTATTAAAAATACAAAATCTATATTTCCTATACCGTCCTTTTATCCCGTGAGAATACGTACGTGCATATGGAAGATAAATCTGAAGGAATGAAGAAGACAATAACAAGCAGAGTCAGCAAATGGTAGGTACCTAACAATCATCAATTTTTATAATTATATACAAAAAATATTAACCTGTGTTTTGACATTGTAACATTCTGGTAGGTACGTAAATTATTATTTTACTTCATCTAGTCAGATACCCCTTTTTATGTCACATAAAATAAACCTTCACAGCGTCAATTCTAGAAATATCGCATGATATCCATCATAGCCTCTCTTAACTATAGGTAATTACCAGCGGGATCGCCGGAGCGGCGCCTGCGCTGGGATTCGTTGCAACCGCATTTGTTACCGCCACTGTCATTTGTCTCTAATCATTTTAAGAATAACCCCCGAGTCCGCTTCTTTTCAATTAAGTACAGTCATGAATAAATGTTGGAAGTTGATGTTAAATTAACGAGTGTATTGAGTGAATACACAAGAACGTTGCGATTTTAATATTTCACTTAAGAACGGAACCCAAAATATCAACAGAAACGGGAAAAGCAAGCGGCATAGTATATTTATCTGCTTGATAGGAATAGTTTTCTATTCCTCGCTTGCTTGCTTGCTCGGCAATTAGTTAAAGTAGAGTCGAGACTTCAATGCTCTATAGTTCTTAAATTGTATAAATGAATCTGAGCCTAGAGATTGGTATATAAATCTCTATTACTTAAACTGCTTGAAAAGTTTTTATACAATTTGAAAAACTACTTAATGTTACGAAAACAAACCAAAATTACACACTAGTCCGGTAGGAAGAATATGTCTCTACACAATCTCTACATCACGTGTCAGATAAATCGCACATAGCTCAATATTCTCGTACAATCTCCAAGATTTAATTCAACATTGTCTTCAATCGTTACTAACCGCCAACTTCATAATGATTACATAATCAATCCTAATACTAGCAGGCACATTAATCTCACGATGCATAAAAGAAAATATAGCAGTATTTAAACCGTTGCAAACAGAGCTAGAAACGTAGGAGCACTTAAAATGGCTTAATTAAACTAGGTTCTCATGTAGAGTTCAGGCTTAAGTTATTTTACAGCAACGCGGAGTGTTGGGGAGATTGAACTAGCCAGGGGTGCGATTCTGTAAAAGGAACTCGCCTGCGAAGTGATCGCTGCGTAAGGTTGGTTGAGTCAGCAAACCTTGTACTCCGGAATTCGATTTTCGAAGTTCGTTTCGTGCCCTTCCGCTCACACTAACAGTCATCAAAAAAAGAATAAGGTAGAAAGCACTCTTCTCTAGATATAATACGAACTTCAATTTTTGAACTTTGAAGTATGAGACTTGATTTAAATGAATTCACAAAAAAGTTTAAAGAGTATTTGTCAACTAGACCATTTTACTCATTAAAGGAATACTTCGAGAAATTGCATGATTAATCTTTTTATCTAACTATAGTGTTTCTTTGATTTTATTGTTTATTGTTTTACTGGAATTACCAGTTTTATTATTTACGCATCTAATTATCTGAAATATTATGAGGTGGACATGTGTTATTTTTTATTATCATCAAAATTTTTAATACTGTTTTAATTTTCATTGTATAATAATTTTTCATGCTACGATGTGGCGGAACATGCATTCATGTAATTTTTACCACTGACATGACAAATTTGTACCAACTGTGTGTTTTGGCAAATAAATAAATAATAATAATAATAGTATCAGTAGCACCGTGTTATGGATATAACTGTAATTGTGACTAATCCAGCAACTGCATAGTTGTATTAGACGGTTCACCGTTACAATGGAGAAACCAATTCCGCTTTCACATCATTATTTTTAACAATTTTGTCATTATTTTTTGTTTTGTGATGGTCGCTACGTGCAACTACACTGGTTAATTCCGTCTTTGTTATATTTTATGTACAATGTTTAAAGTAGAGTTCAGTGACTCAAAAGTAGGCACTTTAATTTCAGAGAACACCATCATTCTACTTCAAACATTTTGGTCAGAATGTCTTTTGCCCGAAAAACGTCAGTTGATCTTTACGTTGCTATTAAATTAATTCTGAATCAAGGATAGGGAACAGAACCAGTGAAGTGAGCCGATTTATGAAATCACATCTGTGAAACTACCACTCGAAAATATAAAATAGGTCTATGTATTGCAGTTATCATGATTGATCAGAGCAATTTTCTTCTACTTTACTGTTGGGTGGTATTTTCGAGTTATCAAGACCAAAAAATGTAGAATTTTACCAACTGTTGAAATATGAACACGCGATTTGCATTCGCAATAAATTACAACTTCAGTCACATTATCGGGTAAAGCAAGATCCCGAATTCAAACACAATACCAACCAGCTATTCCCGCGAAAGCTTTAAACTACACCATTAGGCATCGAGATAAGATCTCCCATTATTCTACTTCCCTTGAAACATACTTGAGAACTATTACCATTAAATATTCTTTATTTGGTGGTAGGGGAGCATAGGGAACAATGTGGCCGCGCCCACTCTATCCGTCACATCTACACCTAACAGCGTTTGAATTACATTAATTTGTATCGGACTTATGGCGTAACTTAACAAGTCATGCCCGTGGTACAAGTTGTAATGCGTTGATGAAGAATGCTTCGGGAGGACGGGGACGCGAAGGGTTAGCTTACAGCGAGTTCCAATATACAAAATGAAACAGCGCAAACTATATAAAATCGGAAATAATAGGTATCAAAAGATGTACGACAGTTTAAGAGAAAGTAAAATTACTTTCGAAAAGACGATACCATCCGTAAAAATATTGTCAGTAAAATTTGCTCTATTGTTTCTAACTTCATAACACAACAATCAATTACGTGCATAGTTTCACGCGATTTACGTTCATACAGACTGCACTGGCGACATTTTTATTTAACCAATTAGAAAACTAACATCTGTTGTCATTGAATACTAACACGCCGCGTGATTACGCGATTATTCCAATTATGTCGCGTTTGTGTTAAGTACGAGTGTAATCTAAAATCTACGGGAGTTTTAGCTACGATTCCTTGCCAGCCTTAATAGGTCCTAATCGTTGCCGTGTATCATAACCCCTTAGATCTATCGATTAGAGCGTTAAAGAGTGGTTTCCTGGCGATTATTATCGAGTTATTCGATTCCCCATTAGCGTGAGTTCAGGACATACTCGTATAAATAATTACGTCGTTTATTTCTTGTATTAATATTGAGACGGATGGAGTTTGCAATGGAGTTTGCATACAGGAGTTCATAAGTTGAATGGAAGGGGACGGATTAATGCTTACTTTTCATATTTTAAAGATTTCTTTCACTACTTTTCTTAAATAAATGATTGAATAGTATGTAAGTACGTGGGCATAATATTTTTTACGGATTTGTACATCATATTTAAAATGAAACAACATTATTGTTCGTTTTTTTTTCCAAAATACTAAGTAGTTTCCGTTTCTATTAGCTAGCAGTCATTCACAACGCTACAACATCTCCACGATGCGTAACATACGGCCAACCATAAAAAATAAACCCCCAATCCATAATAATGAGAATAAAAAAAAGGTTTATTTATTTATTGAAATAAATATCCGCAAAGTTACACTGGATTCAATAAATTGTTTTATGGTTTTACAAACAACCCAGTTGTTTTATTTCACTTTTGCTTTATTTGAACGTTAGTCAAATTTATAAGTGTGTTAACAGAACTGAGCCTCTAGTGTAAGTTTTCTCATATAAAAACGTCCCGAACGCGTTCACGTGAACGTCTCAATTACTATGGAAAAATAGGCAGCGCCACTTGCGGATCGAAATGACAACAAACTGTTCTCATAGTATTTGACATTTTAACGCAAGCGCGTTCGAGACGGAAAACCTACACTAAGCATACTGGAGTACACAATCGCTTCCTCTCCCATCTTGCGCTGCCCGCTAGCCTCAAACCCGCGCAGTCACGCACATCGATACCTTCACACGTCGGCGCTGCGCTCGCGCTGGCATAATGTGCGGACGAAATGGGATTAAAATAGGGATGTGACGATATACTTCAAGGAACAAAAGGCTATATAAAAAAAAAATTAGACATGTATTTTTGCCGTCGAAAGTCAAAGCGACAATCGAATATGGGTCGAAATTAATTCAGTGTAATGGAGAGAGAATCTTCAATCTTTTTGCTGCATTAAATGCGTAAAGAAAATAGCTTTATTAATAACATAAATGTTTTGTAATTTGTTTTGATAAAGCAATTTTGAATGAATACAGTCTTAAGTAAAGACAGCAAAATAATTATCATTATTGTATATTATAATACATACGAGTACATACATAAGTCACGTCTTTATCCCTTAATGGGTAGACTTACTCCTATATTATAATTACCTATATGAATTGGCAATGAAAGCGGTATTTTTAAAGTTTTTTATCACATCCCTAGATTAAACCCGTGGAGCTGGGTTACGAGTGCGAGTGTACATAAAATACATACAAACTGGAGATTCATTGTGTATTACGAATGAACTAACTAGCTTTGAATTTAAGATAATAATTCGCGTTAAATAATAATCCAAAGAGATCCCTTAAACGGATAAGTCCGCCTTTGTGCATGTATCACAGTGTTTGTCAATTGTATTTGTCTTATATTTTGCACAATAAAGAGTATATTTACTTTGAGATGATGGTTGTAAAATTACATTCACAAACGTCATTTAACTGCTCCGGATCCAAGACTTTGTTGATTTTGCGTGGGAAATCCTCGCTAACATGTACTTACTATCTAATACACTGACGAGCAAAGATCCATAGGTACTAATTTTAAATGCGACATATCCCGAAAAATCACATAGCTCCTGCGGGATAAGCGAATTCTCCGCAGACAGAGTCGGGCAACCGCAAGTATACGTAATATTTTTGCTCATCAGTGTATACAATACAAGTATGTTAATGGGGTAAATTACTGTACAAACCTCCGAGAAGTCTCTTTGCGACATTTTGTTGTGTCTACATTCTCCTTTTCCCCTTCTGTAACAAAACACACACAGAACTTTAGTACCTAAGGCCAATTGGTAAAAGTCGTATTAATTCCCAACCAAAGATACAAAATAATAGTTACAATAAAATACAGCACAGTCATCCACATACATATCCATACCACATATCAAATTAATCCGACCTCTGGAAAAGCGTGAAACGATTTGAGGATTTGACATAAACAAACATTGCAACTTAAATAAAAGTTTGCAGAAAATACATTAAAAAACCTGAACTTTGATGGTCTTAAATCTTTATAAATTAAACCGAGGTTAAAGTCCGAACATAAATTAAGTTTTTATTAAAACTCAAGCACTTTATTGGAAAGTGCTTGGAATATTTGAGCGCTTAACATAAACTACGTATCGACTACCCCGCTCCTCGTGCAAGAGTATTAAGTTTATAATTATGACCAAAGCATGGGTTTAATGTGCAATTTTGTTGAAAGTACTCGCCGTTTGATTATACTTGGTTATACGACATCCTTCCTTATACTCAATAGCTTAAACTTCAAAATGGCGTGTGCTTGTATGAGGATATCACTTGCCGGTGGCCGCCTGCGCCTGATCTGATGCCACTTAAGTTCCCGCCAATGGTTGTCAAACTTGCTATTAGATATCAAACTGTTGGAATTAAGAGTAAAAACTTGTTAAATCGAAGTTAATAATCAAGTAGCGGTATCACGGGCGTTTTGTGTCGTATGCGGAATTTTGATACTTTATTTAGCTCTTTATTATGAAGCTTACTGAATCGTATATTTTAGTAGTCTTGAACGTTCGATGTGTATTCAAAGTAGTTCAGCCATTCTTCAAGAGATAGCGCCACACATTAAAGTAGAAACAACTATTATTTTATTGTTTTCTCAACTATGAGGCCTAGGTAATTTCGCCCTGAAAAACCCCTACATATACAGCTAATTTCATCGAAATCGTAAAACGCTGTAGGGTAGGTACAGGTACTACTGTAGTATACATGATTATATTGCTTGTATAATAGTCGATGCAGTATAAATCGCAAATTCGAAAGTAAAATTCGAGAGGACATGAGACATTCCCGACACATGTGGACATAACGTCATACGATACGATCATACTCCATGAAAGAATTAAATAAAACATTAAACGCACATTGACCAGTGTTTTTCAAAATAATGTTTACCGCAGTACAGTTTTAAATTTACAACCTTTGGTTAGTAATGAAATAGCAGATAAAACCTTCATAACTTGGTTACGGGAAGATTTATGAGCCCGTCTAGAGAAACCAGATCATCAAACAGTCCGTGTACGGCGTACAGTTATATTATGCTATCATAAGATGATTAGGTGGGTAGCAGATACTTAGTAAGCGCCAATATCTTCTTACTCTTTACTATTTTAAGTCAGTTTGTCTGATTTTGTTCTCTTAATCGATTCTTTAAGTGTATATTCCCAAAAAACCGACCTAGTTAGTCCAGGCCACGTGCAGTGTAGAATTTCGTACTAATATGCGACAAATAAACAATATTAAATTTTGTTCCACTATCACTCGTAACTTACAAATCCTAGAAAGCTGTGATAGTTTTCCATATAAATTCATCATACTACTGCCGAGATTTTTTCACATATTTAATAAGAATTATTTACATGTAAGCGGGAAAATGAGAGGACGTTATGATACGAATTTCGAATTCTGGGATTACTTGAGATTAGACCTCAGCTCACATTTTACAGGGATAGAATACAAGGTGAAATTTATGCGCCAAAATAAGAAATAGGACGAAGTCCGTACCTATCCGTATAGAACACCAAAAGTCCTGACAATAGCTTTTACAAAGCTGGATAGACAATAAGGAAACTCTAAACACAGCAGAGAAATCAACGTCAGCGATGCCATCACAAATGTTAGACATAACTTTAAAACATTGACGACTCTAGGTGATAGTTAAATAGTTAGCATTTCACGTAAACTACAATGTAAGCAAAGTACAGACAGAAGTGGAAACGTTGACGAATGTACTATCATTGCTATGATTAGAGCCAGTCTTAAACATGCTCGTAAAACTTCATTCAATGCATCTACGTATTTATGGCTGGCTGCGCTGGGACTGGTGAGAAATGGTGATGTTACGTATTTTAAACGCAGTGGCAGAGGAACGCATTTTAAGTCAAGAGTAGAAATAGAAACACTGATTATTTCAGAACCTTTGTGTCTTTCTTTGAGACTTATGCTGTAATGAAGGTAGCCTTATATAACTGGCCAAGAGTGGTCAATTTCTTATAATATATAAACGAATTCCGTCATTCCCGCCATTTTCTTCCTGAATAGTACTATATATAGTAATGATTTTTGTACATTTTGAAATATTTATCAAATTGGTGGCTCTCTCAAAATCTGAAAAACCAAACCAAACCTTCTGGAAAACTATAATATATTTTTTTTTAACTATAATTTTATTTACAGTTAGTAAACATCTCTTACATGATTGGTAATTTCAAAGCTCAGACATCAACAACGTGCAAGTCCTCTTGTGGCAGGCGAAATCGTATTATTTACACTTAAATACAGTTGTATTTCCAACAATAGTGGTCAGTACACGGCCACTTAGTATTTCGAATTCCCATAAATATCCCAGTGTGTCCACATTTGAGAATGCAGCCAAGAACGGTTTGTCGCTAAATATACGCCTAGATACCGGCCAAAGCACATAAAACTTAAGAAGAGAATGCCAACGTCCATAATTTTAAATGATACCTAGAGGCCCACAATGGGTACCTATAATTTGTTGCGCTTTTTCTTCTAAGCTTCTCAAAAAACGTTATTTACGGTCAAAATAATAACAGCTTACGCGCACTTAGATTTGGATCTTACTTCACCGTTTTAAGATTGAAAGAAGCGCGTTGTTGGGCAATGAATTAGTCAAATACAAGGAAGAAAAAACAAGTGTGCCTTCGGGGTCTTTCGAACAGTAGCCAGGTGTTTGGTGTTTTCAAATCCTGAACATGTTAGTATCATTACGTGCACGTCAGATGGCGTGCCCAGAATCATCAGTTGTAATAATTTGTTAGGTCATTCTCATTCCTGTAGGGGAGCCCGGGGCTGGAAGTTCCCGGGGTAAGTTGTTCCGACAGTAATAACTTTTTAAAGAAAAGAGATAGCAATACACGTGAAGTGCGTCGCTTGTGCATCAGGTCAGCCGCCGTGCTGGCGGCCATCTTAGTTGCTACGCGGGCAGCGAACGAGCGGCTGTGCGCACCGTGCTATAAAACACCACGTGAGTAAATATTTTCGTATTTAAACTTTTTGGTCTATTTTTATTTATTATTGACCGATTCATGTGTAACTTTTCTATTGTGTAGTGGCATTAATCAGGTATCTTAATGTTTGATTGTTTTTTTAATTGATTTGCTTCATTTCCTAGTATGAGAGTTTTAACATAATATCGTAATTTGGGGCTACAAGTTCCCTCTCGAAGGGGCTGGTTGTTCCCCGGAACAACTTACCCCAATTTAACCTTAAATGTTTTCAATAACTTTTACGGTAATTTTATTGTTTTAGGATGCGTACCTACAAACGAAAAACGGATAGAGGGAAAACCTCCGAAACATTAATGCGTCAAGCTGCAAATGCTGTAATAAAAGAGGGAAGAAAAATTAAAACAGTGGCTAGAGAACTGGAAATTTGCCACATGACGTTACACCGATTTGTTACAAAAATTAAAGCCCATAAAGATCCCACCGTAGGTTATAAAAGCAGGTTAATTTTTACCACGGAACAGGAAAAAGAGTTAGTGAGGTACATTTTAAAGTGTTCGTCAATATACTTCGGTCTGCTACCAGGAGAGGTGCGAAAACTCGCGTATGAATGTGCAGTGAAATTTTCTATGGAAAACATTCCCGCTACGTGGCACAAGAATCGACAAGCAGGGGTCGACTGGTTCGCTGGATTCATAAAGAGGAACCCAATATTGTCGATACGAACACCAGAGGCGACTAGTGCAGGGCGTGCATCTGCGTTCAACAAACATAATGTGAATGATTTCTTCACTAAGCTCGGCGACATTCTACTCAAATATAAGTTAGCACCTTCCAGAATCTGGAACCTGGACGAGACTGGAGTCACAACAGTATTGAAGCCAAAGAAGATAGTGGCTCAAAAAGGTATAAAGCAGGTCGGTGCTATAGTGTCAGCTGAGCGTGGGACTTTAGTTACCGTGGAGCTAGCAGCAAGTGCTGCGGGAAACACAATTCCGCCAATGTTTGTGTTTCCCCGTTTAAAATACAAAGACTTGTTTTTACGAGATGGCCCCTCTGAGTCTATTGGAGCTGGGAATAAATCAGGTTGGATGACTTCCACTGAATTCCTCACATACATGGACCACTTTATCAAGTTCACAAAACCCACTTCAGAAGAACCGGTGTTATTATTACTTGACAACCACTCGTCACATATAGACATAAACGTAGTTGAGAAAGCAAAAGCAAACTCAATAATAATGCTGTCATTCCCACCACACTGCACGCACAGGCTACAGCCGCTGGATGTGGGCATCAATGGGCCTTTCAAATCTTACTGTGCTAAAGCTCAAGATAATTGGCTCCGAAACAACCCAGGAAAAACCATGTCAATATATGAAATTCCTGGGATTGTGAAATCAGCATGGCCATTAGCAGCAAACCCTGTCACTATTATGAACGCTTTTAAAAAGGCTGGAATATGTCCTTTTAACCCTGATGTATTTACAGAAGAAGATTATGCACCATCCTTCGTGACAGATCGGCCATTCCCAGAAGCTGCTTCGTCTCAAGCTGTGACAAATGAGGAACCCATCCAGCCTTCTAGTAGTTCAATTGCGGCTCAAATTGATGATCAACCAGGACCATCCAATATTCAAATGTTACCTCAGAATAATGTGCAGCCGGAACCCATAACCGCTTCAACATCAGGTCAAAATAGGGAACAACCTCAGCATTCGACAACAGATCAAGGTGATGCGCCTCAGTCTCTCGCTTCGAACATAAATAGTGGACAAGAACTTCAGTTAACACCAGCAAAGGCCTCAGCTGTGTTTAGCCCTGAAATCGTAAAACCTTTACCAAAGGCACCACCACGATTGCAGACGGCTACAAAACGACGTGTAAGAAAGACGGCTGTTTTAACTGACACGCCAGAAAAAAATGCATTAGCTGAAGAACAATCAAAGAAGGCAAAGAAGAATAAAGTCATTGCAAAGAAGGGAAAAGAGAAAAATATCAATAATACAGGAAAAGGTAAAGGCAAGGGGAAAGGAAAGGGAAAGGCTCAAGATAAAGGTAAAAGAAGAGTATTACAAGAAAGCGAGAGTGATAGTGACAAGGATCTGGAATGGTACTGCATCATTTGCTGTGATTCATATTCAAATTCTCTTCCAAGAGAAAAGTGGATAGAATGTAGGATGTGTAAAAATTGGGCACATGTTGAATGTATAAATAAAGGCGATAGTATTACTTACATTTGTCCGAATTGTGAGTCAGATGAAGAAATTAATAATGAATAAGAATGAAAATTGCCAAAGTTGATTACGACTGATTAAAACAAGGCTGATATTAATTAAGCAGTTTTGTTATTTGACTAGATTTGTAAGTTGTGATCTCAATTGTCATTACACATATATTTATTGAAACGTTTGTCTAGCCAGAGGTTACCAGCCTATATTATGTAGTTTTTATAAGAGCAATTATGCACGTGATAAGATTTTTAACTTGATGAATCTCTATTATGGTTAATTGATAAAAGAAACGGTTGTCTGAAGGTTGCCAGTTATGTTTTGTTGTTGTTTTTTTTTTAGTTCTATTGTGGATATGACAATATTTAATATCTCGAGTGTCCTTTTCAGTTATATTTTTTGTATTCGAAAGTTTAATAAAGCGTTTGATAAGATAAGTAAGCTAATAGATCTTAATTTTAGTTTGCCAATAGAAAAAAAGTTTATCTGGAATTGACCAGTAATGTTTTGTTGTTGTTTTTTTTAGTTTACGTGAACGCACAATAAATGAAACTATAGAAATGATTGTTTTAATTAAAATAAACTTACGTTATTCCTAAACTATATGTCTATTATTTAAACGGAACAAATTGCCCCACACATGGAACAACTCGCCCCAAAGTGGGGCTGAATGTTCCCCTCCGAAATTTTGCGAAGAATTGCTTGTAAAATAAAAACTATTTAGATACTGGCAGAAATTACTATACTATTACAAAGACCGATAAATATATTTTAATACTGCTAAATATTAAAAATGTAACCTTTCATTTTCATCATGAAATTCCATGTTATTTGAAATTCGGAACTTCCAGCCCCGGGCTCCCCTACAGTTTTTGAATGTTCAAAGCCTGTCTTACAATTTCTACGATGTATTGTGCCATGACTCCTGTTATATGTACTCAACTACTACTTAATAGTCGAGTAATAATTTCCCTTAGCGTTTAAGGATGCAAGTAATTTACATACATAAAAACAAAAAGTACGTAAAATACTGAATGTTTACTGAAATGCTTTCATTTTGTTCTGTAAAATTCACTATTATCATAGTTGTAATATATTAGTGTATTCAGTATTCAGTATTTATTCAATTGCAACATTTTTTACAAAGTTTTGTATACAATGATGCCCTGTTAGGGCGTAGCAACTTATAATTAATAATTATAGCTAACACATAGCAATGCACCAAAAAATTATACAATTATTGTATAAAACATGCTTTGGCGACACTTTAAAATAAATTATATATCTAAAATCACTATAGGTTCCTCTTCCTAATCATTTTTATCATCTCCACTCTATACGCGGCTGTTCCCACCAGCGTAGAATTCCCACTGGACTGTTCTTGTCTCGGGATGAGACACCATTGAAGTGCTTTGTAGGTATGTGCAACTTCCTCCCTATTTTACCCTCTCATGGTAAATTTACGGATGGAAAGTTTATAGCTTATGGTAAAGCTATATTTTTCTTTAGTTATGATAGGTTTATTGACTCACTTGTGAGTGTCAAAACTTGATTATACATACAGTTGTTGGATTCGGTTACAGAACATTTTGATTTTATTTTTTGACATTGTTTAATGTTTAACTAAGTATGATTTATTTAATGTAGTTTAATAGCTATGACGATCCCTATTGGAGATCAGTTTTATTCATAATATTTTAGTTCATACTATAAAATTTACATATATTTCTACACTTATTATTTTTGACATTGTATTTTTATTTCATTGTTTATAATTTATTTATGTTCTTGTTATTATTAATTTTGACGATTTCAACAAAAATACTTATATTTGTGACATGCATTATTTAATGTAATTTTTGTTGATGAATAATCTAAATTTAAATTAAAATCTAAATTTATATCTATATTTTACGGGTACGGAAACGGAAAAGAAGATTTACACGATTTTATAGATGCCATTATTTATTACCACTTTAACCGGTGCATCGTTAAGAGCTTACGTGACCTAAGGACCTTCATAAAGCGTAAACTTTAATTAGGTACCAATATCAGTGCGAGATGTTCGACCCCGCGACCTCGCGACGCGCGAATGTCTTATCGCATCCATGCGTTTACGTCTGTCTTTACCTACGTCAAATCCTGACTGAGCAAGCCGCCTCGCGAGGCAGTTGCATGAGGAAGGATTTTGTTAGACACAAAGGGTGCATCGGAGGTGGCTTTGCTCATCTGATGCTCGCTGAGTTAGGACCCAGCTAAACAGACTTACAATACTTCCGCCGTTTGGATACAAAACATTAAAGTTTCATAAGTAAATCCTTGTGTTTAACCTAGTTTATTTTGATCCGGTGCCAGTACAGAAGGTTACGCTTAAATTCTACCACGATCAGTGTATTGTATACCCCATGGTTATATTACTCGTACCGGCAGCAAAAACGTTGAGTCGCGTGCGCGCGCGCCGCCTCGGGCCACCACGCGCGCTACCTGTTGCGTTACGAGGAATGCCAGCCCAATTATATACACGCATTATTCCTTTATAAAGATTATCACACACATATCAGTGCGGCATCGAATCGGCACCTCATCTCATCGACTTCGTCAACCATGCGTCAATCAAATGCAAACATGTAGAGATCAGCACGCCTACGTCTGGGTGCCATCGCTCTTGCGGCCAATTGGTGGCTGATTGGCGGCTAGCTCGTTTGTGCGCCGTCCTCACGCTGACGGCTAAACGCAAACGCGACGGCGATCCGACGGAAACGCGATGACTGCGGGTTGCTCACGCAATGCTAGTTCACTAGCTTGTGCTGAGGCGAAGCGATGTCGTTGCGATGTCGAATAGTGTGCGCGTTCGTACAGATTTTCTTACAAATATTACTGAATTGAATAACTTGAAAACTTTTTACTATTTCAGTTAGTTTTTAGGACCGCGCAATCTACAAGAGGCAAGACAGTTTTCTAGCGTAAATACAATAATTATTATATGCTGAAGGGGCTACCTACGTCACTTGTCGCGTTGTCGCTGTATCGACAACTGTTGGGTTTGGGTAGACGAGTTCTGGAGTGGAGATTGTGTCGTGGAAGACGTAGAAAGGGTTGGATGGAGTAACGATCTGCGCAGGGCGGGTGGAAGTTACAGAATGCAGAAAGCCAAAGTCCAGGCTCAAGAATGCACTTAGGACTATCTATGTAAAGCATCCGACCGCGATTGATTTGTGACATTGGATTGTTTGTTTTTGTTGGCGCTTATAAATAAATAGCAGTTAGGTAGAGGTACCTATCGTCTAAGCAAGCTAGTCAGATAGGTGTATAAAATAAGATAGAAATATAAGACGAAGTCACCTGACAGATGTATTGCGACAGACAATGATTCTGTATTGTTTTTTCCCCTTAATCCTTCAAGAGTTATGCACACAATAAGAACGGTTAAAGTACTGTCTATATATTTGGTTTCTTTTAATGAGGTTAACGTACCTATTGCTGTCACAGAAGTAAGTGTAGTTTTTAATAAAATATTAAGCACTGACTCATTTAGAAGATAAACTTTAATCACACGAAATATGCTAGACGGAACACGACTATAATGTCACGAATTTTATAAGATGTTGGTGGGTAGATACAAACCAATATTCGGAACATTCCCACTATAAAATATATCTCGTTTAAAAAAACATTTTTTTTAATGCGAAATGAAGTCTGACCTGACGAAAACAATAAGACCATTAAGCAATAAAGCTATATTTCATCGTTCAATAATAAAACTTCTCATAATTTAAATTCCAAAACAATTTTCCATGGCACATGATGAGAATCCTAAAACGCGTTGATGTCTTTTATGCGCGCATGCGCGTCAGGTGGAATCGACACAATTAAATGCGTTTATGCGTTGGACTACGAAACTGGCTTCCACACAGCTATTAGATAATAATTAAAAGATATAAAGCAAAACAACTTTCTAGACCACTGGCGTTGGGCTCACGCTTTCATCGGACTCGAATGTGAAAACATCTTTAGGATTATTAGGTTCCCCAACTACCTAGCTACATTGCTTTTGTTTAGATCGGTACAGTAAATTTCATTTGTTATTTCCGTTTAATAGAATAGGTACAGTCGACCAAGAAAGTGCTTTATCATTTTTTATGACAGTTCGTCAGTCGGAAAAAAGCAACAAACCTGATTGTCACATTGATTTGGAAGTGAAAATAGGTTTAGATATTTTAAGCCGTACAAAAGACATTGAACCTTAAGGTAAATCAATAAACAAATAGTTATATAATTATAACATTATATGTACAATAAGATTTTTTTTATATCCCTTTTTCCCTTAGTTATAAATCAAATAATGTACACAGATTAGTGTCTATAAGAAAGCTATGCATGCATCTAACAGTATTCCAAAGCTCTATCAACTCTACATTATTCTAAAATGCATTCAAAGTCCAAACTCTAAAAGTATATCTTACCATCCGTTGATTTAGACCAATTATAAACCCATTTCTTGCGGAACACGCTTATTACTCGTACACGCAGACAGACAAACAAAAAATATCAATCGTAAACCACTTTACATATACACCAGTCAACGCATATTTGTACGTGCACTTTCATTTTAGCGTTGAAATACGATATTCACTTATGTTGAGCACTATTTTAGTACCGGCTAGTATTATTATTTTCCGTATAAGAGATTCGGTGCTGTTTTTTAAAGAAAATAGAACGCGTCGGCGTCAGTTGGAGGCTGTATGCGCTCGCGCCGCCTCGGATAGACTGACTGTTAGTGTTCAGTGTTGCTATGTTAAGTAATTTTACCTTAAAAGCCTTTGTAAATTTTGTAATACAGTTACTGCGTTTTGTAATAAAATGGCGAAGGAATTATTTGTCAGGAATTGAGGTGGAACTTCCTGTGTTATTTAATTTGGAAATATAAAGTAAGTAAATAAAATTAAACCGCACTTTCAGACTATGAAATATGCAAGATAGTCAAGTACCAAAAAGTAAAAAAAAACTACAAATTCAGCAAATGCAAAAACATTGTATGAATAAAATGTAACATAATAGTTTAAATCGTACACTGTAACATTATATTTTTGAATTATTCGATTTATTTTCCTTCTAAATCCCATTCAACTATTTCACCCACTAACCGGGTAAACCTCCCACGCGCTAGCAACACGGTGCGCCGCCATATTGTTGTCAGAGCAGGACAGCGCGCTCTTTCATCACGCTCCTCAGGGCGGAATGCGACCCGCTATCACCTTGAAGGCCGTACGACTTGCGGACGCTTCAATGAAAATAAGAGCTTCAAGCTTTTCAAGTTCTGCGATAGAACATTTGAAATGGCATAAAGAACTTTTTAGCAATAAATATTTCCCTGTTTTAAGTGTATGATGTTTTAGATGTCCTTAAAAATAAACGATAATAGGCTCCGTAGAGTTCATGTAGAGACGGTATCGTTTGAATGCCAGTCGTTACGCCTTATATATGCGTATGTATTGCAGTTTTCTATGCGCGAATGCTTATAGAAACGAACATTTTGAATCTGATATGTCTGTCGTCATCGTCATCAGCCGTCAACATCATGCGCATCGTCTATTTAACTGTCGATGTGCAGGTGTTCTCACGATATTTTGCTTACCGATAATTTCTACGTATTTTTTTAATTTTTATATCCCTCACCATCCGCACTGCAATGAGCAGAGGCGGACCTACACTAATGTAAAGGAAACTTAACGTGATCTTAACTAAGAAGCAAAACAGCATATACCTACATATTTATCGCAAAAGAAAGTAGAGACTAAACTATTGGAAACTAGGAAGCCTTGCTAGAGCCGCGGAACGTAGGTAGGTAGGTACCTCAGAATTCTGGTAGGGAGGTACAAAAATACAATGAATAAGGAATGAGATCAACAATGGGGCTAGCATAGGAGGTAAATTTTACTTAAGGTAAATTGTATGAGTGCATAAATGCAAGGAGGAGTATTTTGAGAACCAGTTAAGTTAATCTCCGATCTAATACAACTAGATTCAAGATCCCATACAAAATCAAATCGAAAAAGTGGCCGTGTTGCTTATACTTACAGCTAAATCTGTTTTACCTTCTAAATTAACTTAAAATGTACCTTAAGTCTAAGCAACAAAGATCCAAATAATAATAATTGTATTTAATACTTACGACGTTTCGTCACGAGACGTGCGAAAGCGTTTGATAATTCGATAAACAAAAGAAATACCTTCGTTTCAAAAATATGTCGTTCTATTTTAGGGTGTAATGCACTAATAGTGTATTGTACAATTATTATTTTACTATTAATTTCTTTTTACACTAATTATTTTTTTCTTTTTGTCTACCATAAGTTAAATATATACTATGTTAAACATGTTTAGCATGTAACTAATTCGAAAACCAGAAATAAAAGGCTTTTTTTTATTTATTTATTTATTTTAGGAATAGGATAATAATGGAGTCGCAATTATATACGACAGGGTCGAGAGGCATTTTTTTGACAGAAGATAATTATATCAGAAACAAATTCACAAATAGAAATGTACTAACTTATAGATAATTAACTAAATTAAATTATTGACAATAAAAATTTCTGACAAATCCATTGTATTCAATGTGAAAAAAGGTAGACATCAATTTTTATGTATTTTAGCTAGGATTAGTACTTATTTTATTGTTGGTATTATTCGACGTGAATCTGCAATTAACGGCAATATTATAAATATCATACGGCGTCAACTTGAAGCTTTACGTCTTCTTTAATAAAGTAGCTGGACTTAAGCGATAACTCCTCTGTTCTCACCATACTTAATCTTATATTATTTTAAACATTTTATGTAGGTAACTATACCTGCAATTTGGGAATCGCCTTTTTGTAAACACTATGCCTTTGGCTATTTCCTAACTGAACTGGAAGTCAAATTTGACAAAATAAACCGAACATAAAGTCGATTTTTTATAAGGCCTATATAATATGGTTCTTCCTCTCTTTTTTCCGCAACAATAGATATCCATTCCGCACAGCAAAAATAATGACTAGAAAATGTACAAAAAAAAAATGTTCTTTATTTTAATATGAAAACTACTCCATGAATTTCTTGTTCCAGAACCACCGATCATTGGCGAGATGGTTAGCCAACTTTGGCCAAACAATAATTTATTGAATTTTAAATAATATTTATTACACATATTATGTGTAAATTGCTAATTTTTATGTACTTTAAATGACTTGTACTTATCTAAAGAAATATATTCCTTCCGAAACCTTAATGTTGCGGTGGCTGGGTTTACAAATTTTAAACGTAGGTATATTGTCGCATTTCATCATCATCTAATGCTCAGTTTGTTGTGATTTGAATAGTAAATTAATTATTTATTTTACCTTTTTTTCATGCAATTTTCTAGATGTAAGTAGGTACCTTTAATGTGAAATTACAAGACATTCTTAGCGAATGCTCCCTGTTTGGTTTTTACTTTTATATCAGACTAGCTGTTGCCCGCGACTCCGTCAGCGATGGATTCGCTCTTTGCTATAAACCTCACGGAGCCCGAGACCTTTCCAACGAATGCAAAACCGTGGAAAACGGTTCGTGCGTTCTGGAGTTATAGCGTCAGGAAGGAAAACCCGACTTATTTTTATATAGTAGATTTAGCAAGCAATGTGAATGAGTGATAACTTAAAAGAAAGAACAATAAACAGGCATGATTTTAGAAATGTTTGAATATTTCAAGGATTTATTTTTATTTTTTTGACGGTACAGAAAAAGGACTGTTCCAGCCTAAGACATTTTTAGTAATTTGGAATGCCTCCATTTTGTTTTTGTGGCAAAACACTTAAAAATTATTTCATTTGGTTACATTAAACCCCTCCGGCCACGTGGTTCGACAACGTTGTCCGTCATGTCGGACAACGAGGAATTTTGATTCCTTGCTGTCCGACATGACGGGCTATGAGGATTTTTTTATTCCACTTAGTTCGACCAACGGACCAAGAGGATATGTAAATTTCCACTTGGTTCGATCCGCGAACCATGAGGATTTATCAAATTCCACTTGGGTCGCCCCTCGAACCACGAGGATCATTAAATACCACTTGGTTCGACCCTCAAAACTATAGTAAAATAAAATTTTAGTTCCTCTTAACCTTAATATGTCAAAACACGTGAATATATTTTTTCTGTTCTTTCGAGAGGATGTACTTATAAAATGATTGTCATAACATCAAGTAAGTAATATACAGACTCATTAGTTGGTAACCAAGTGGTATTTAATGATCCTCGTGGTTCGAGGGGCGACCCAAGTGGAATTTGATAAATCCTCATGGTTCGCGGATCGAACCAAGTGGAAATTTACATATCCTCTTGGTCCGTTGGTCGAACTAAGTGGAATAAAAAATCCTCATAGCCCGTCATGTCGGACAGCAAGGAATCAAAATTCCTCGTTGTCCGACATGACGGACAACGTTGTCGAACCACGTGGCCGGAGGGCATTAAACTATCCTAAACAAAAGGTTTTGTATACAAATTAACGCTCATTGGGGCAATATATTGACTCGTGAATATCAAATTCTGGGTTATTTACTAAAATTTCTAGTTTCAATTTAAAAAAAAATATATCAAATTTCGGCTAAGCCAATATTTAGGCCAAAAATTTTTAAAAATACCTCGGCTATCACCCCCTTCAAGCTTTGCACCCAGCTACCGAACACCTTGTATTATTTGTATAAATAACGATTGATATTGGTTTGAGAACAATATGAACAATCAGTAGAGTATTCGCGCACAGTATTAAAGGTCACAACTTTCGCTAGCCAGATACTTACAATGTGTTTTGATAAAGCGTTTTCCATTTGAATATTTATTGATAACAGCAATGCTTAACCATTCTGAAAAACTTGTCAGCGTTGCTACGCAACTGTCATTTTGGCGTCCACACGCTCTTATATTCGTTCAGCAAGAGGCAACTTCCGCTGTTAATAATGTACATTTTGCAAACAAATATCAAAAAGTATGCTTTATCACAAAGGAATACAGATGCATTTACAATATGCTTTGTAAACTAGAAAATGAAATGGAAAACTGTTCATACGTCAAAAATGCCTTTAATAACGTATCATTTCTTTAAACTGACCGTAATTTTAAATTAAAATTAATTAATATCGTTTGGATTTATCGTGGATCTGATCTCACATGACCCAATTGTGGGTGCAATTACACCCACGTCGTATAATCATGCAATTGCCCAGACTTATTTGGCTGAAGGTCTGAGTGTGGTGCGACAGTGCGAGTAGGAACTACCAAGGAGGTCAGTAAGTATATTGATCTCACAGCCTTTAAAATGAGTCATTTGTTTGAATCAAGCGTATATTTATTGTCATTGTCGTTAACCTAAGGCGCTGAGCAGACGTGTACGCTTATAATAAATAACAAACCAATGTAAATTTTAAATTAATTAAAATTCTCTTGTGAAACAATCTTGAGTCATGGTCAAATTTAATGTCTGCAAGATATTTACCAAATATTGGCATATAAACTGTAACAATCTCCTCAAGTTGTTTTTTGTTTAGAATGTAGCATAATTTAAATTTTGATTTGCTTTATTAGTTGTTTTTGTAGGGGAATGTGGTTCTTTAACTTGATTGATTTATGTCTATGTTATTATTTAGCTGTGTTGTAGTTTTTTCTTATATATGTATAACTTCATGTAGCTTTGAGCATGACCATAATGAACAAATCAATGTCTTAAGTAAACTTTGTACTTTTTGTCACACACAGACATATTCTCCAATCCACCAATCAAAAGTAAAACAACACGGTTTCAAAGATTAACTAAAAAAACACTGAAATAAAATGGTTTTGCATATTAGGTATAACAATTTATTAGAATCATAGACAACCTGATAATGGCTGTCCATTAGGTGTTCAAAACTTAAATGTAAGATATTTAAAACCTCTTTGTAATGTTACCTTGAATCATCCATATTCTCTTCCAGACTATGTCTCGTCCCCGTCCCCAATGGCAGCTCCAAGCTATTGCAGCTCAGCGCCGAGACACCGAGCTCCGGAAGGCAGAGGAGCTGCGGAAGGTGGCCAATTACTTTGAAGCCAGCACCAATAAGTCCAGGCATCATGAGCAATGGACTACAGAGGGCTACTACGAGAGAGCCAACAAGGAGGCCGAGATGTTAAGTGCCAGGAAACTCCGGGCTATGTAAGTTTATGAGTTTTTTTTACTATTTTCTGCCCTAAGTGTTTATTGTCACTACTAAAGTACTATAATGCTTGATGAGTAATTTTATTTGCGGCCTGTTTTTTAACTTGACCTGTTTATTTTTGTCACAGGGTTATTACCAGAGGTTATATTGACTTGATATTTTGATGTGTGCCAAGTTTTTATGCGTATGTAGATAATCCTTAAATTGAATAATAAAAACATATATGAAAAACTTAAGTACCTGTTGTATGTGTGAGTAATGTGTGTGAATAGACAAATTGACGTTCCAAATTTAAAAAAATGACTTAAGTCCCATATCAGTTCTGTACACTAATAGTTACATAGGTCATTTACTTAAGTTTTTCACCTATACAAAAATTTAATAATTAGTTTAAAACACAATTATTGTTTGATTTTTCTACTACAATAATGTTTGGGCCCATATATTGACTCTCATAAAATTGTTAGTCCTATTTTTTTTCTACAAACTACCGATTTGTAGTCATAATAATCATTCTTCGTATTTTTTCCTCATATTGTTTTTGTTCATATATTGTTATCACTATCATCGGAACTCCTTACAGATATTTGTCATAATTTTCTTATTCATAATGATCGGATTTTTTTTAAGGACACACGTTTTTTTTTACATAAGGAGTTTGAGACTGCACAGAGCATGATGCAAGAAAATTTTGACTTGTTATGTAAGTGGGCCCACAACCTAGGTTTCTCAATAAATTATAGCAAAACAAAGTTAATATATATACACTCACCGCACATGAGAACAAAACACATTCCTATAGTCGTGGCCCATGAGCATGACTGCATGCACTTGGGCAGTGCTTCTTGCAAATGTCTGCACCTTGATGTTGTAAGTGAGCATACTTACCTTGGTTTAAAAATAGATAACAAATTTAACTGGGGTCCTCATGTGAACTATGTATGCAACAAGCTAAGATCCATTTTGTCGAAGTTAACTATACTTAAGAATAAGGTTCCCTATAAAACTTTGAGGCTTCTTTATATGTTGCTAGCGGATTCTGTGGTGAGCTATGGATTGGCCTGTTATGGAAGAATTTTCAAAACATATTTGAATAATATTTATAACTTACAAATACGAATGTTGTAAACCATAGTTTCCCTCAAAGTTAAATATAAATACAAAGACAATTTATAAACATTTATTTACATAAGTACTGTAAAGTAATGAATATATTCGGTGCGCTCATTATGTTTCTAAAGTACCTATGCTATTTTCTAAAAAAATGAAATGAAATTATACTGTCCAAAAAGTCTACGAATAATATTTTACCTGTCATACTATTTCAGTCAACTTGAGGAGCGCCGAAAAAAATTGGAGTTGATGTTGTTCCAAGAAAACATGGAATACCAACAAGAGATGAAAGCTCTAGCTGCTAAGCCGAAACTGTTTAAAAATGGGTATGGTTTTATGAATTACCGCATTGTAGTAAATTCTTGTTATAACCTTGAACCAGTCTGCACCAAATAGTTTTGGTACATACTGGCCCAAGGTGTGAGTAAACTAAGAGTTGCTTGAGAAAAAACCACCAATATAATTAAAAGCTGCTGAATGAGCGCGATAGTATTTAAAAATCTTTCTGGTCTGTATTGCTATGTCACTCACTCTTATGGGCTTGATACATGAATCTTGATGGTTCCCGAAACCCAAATGTCGTTCTTGGAGCTCAGGGACTGTAATACTATTTATTGGTGGTATTTTTCATCGCCCGCCACTTAAGCCAGCCGTAAAATTGTATTTATATAACCAGCATTTGAATTATTACTCCTTATCAAAACTACCATGTTTACCTTTCAGTTCATATTTAAACGACGTGCCAACGTCAACTCTAAAGGACATAAACCAGGGTATCATAGACAAAGAGGAGCAACTCCGGAGGCACGAAGCTGAGCTTCGGTTGCACCACGCGTGGCGTTTACGCCAGCCAGAGCTGCGGGCTGCGTCTGCGTATATCGCCAGCGGGAAGATCAAGTCAGCTTGGTAAGTTCCTTGCGACATCTAGTAACAACAGCAAAGGTTATAACAACTAGCGCCATCTATTAAAGACAACAATCAGAATTACATAGGTTCGAAGTATCTAGCATGAAGTATAGACGTAATTCAGATTCTGACGTCAATAATTACCAGAGTATCTGCGATTATCGCTAAAGAGAAGCACAAGTCAAATGACTAGCGCCATCTATTGAAGACAATAAAAAGATTGCATTTTGCGCTCATTCTTCTATAACATGTCCGTGGTATACTAAATAACAAATAAAACTGTTGCCTTGTTCACAGGACTCAGCAAATAGTAGAGAAAGAGATGGCAAGAAAGAAGGAAGAGGAAGAGAATCTCAAAGTGCTGCAGGAACGGGACGAGGCGCTTCGCAAACAGATAGAGATAGAGGAAGAACGACTGAAGGAGAAAGAATTACAAATGAGGGTATTTTTCCTGGATAAAAGTATCCTATGTTAATCCATGTACTTACCAAATAATCATCAAAATCCACGGATTCAGACATACATCCGTCTATATTCACAAATTTTGCCATTTATAATATTTTATTTTAGGAACTCCGTGGAAGCTTAGAAGGTCAAATCGCAGAGCTAAGTGAGAAAGAGACCATTGTCAAACGTTTGCAGAGACAAGAAGAAAAAGAACTGATCATACTGGACGAGCTCAAATTCATATCGCGCGAGAGAGAGAAAGAACACGCGCGGCTCGTGTCAGAGAGGGACGCGACTATCGTCAACATGGGCCTGCATAAGTATAAACTAAAGAAAAAAGTGTTGTCTGTGCTACAAGAGATTGAGTTGGATCTTCAGATGCTGGAGAAGTTGAGAGCAGCTGTTCTTAAGGTGAGATTTAAACTTGGCATTCGTGAAAATAATATGAAAGGGAAACCCTTGGGAATTTTCAGAAATGCGTTCTTAGTTCGCGTTCACGCTACAAAAAGTTTAGTACCATTAGAGTTGGACAAGTTTTCCACAGGACCGTGTTTTTTTTATCTCTTCCGGGAAAGCTAAAGGTTTTTATGCCTACGCAACCACATTGATATTATATAATTATCACTTCCAACTTATTGAGTATTTTAGTATTTTTTTGTAATGTCCCAACAGTAGACCAGCGCAGCCCAACATAATGCTGATTCGGTACCTATTTAACGATTTGTTTGTTTTTTCTACTTGATATTGTTCCGAATATTTATTTCTTTCTTTCTATTATTTTGACAATCTATTAACTTATATTGGTAGAATGTCTTTATCATTCACTCAAAAAAACTTCATTTATTGTTTTCAGGATCTTGAATCTGATAAAGAGAAGAGCTCTAGTTACAAGCGTGTGTTGGATTCGGCGATGCTGGAGCTAAGCGAGGCGCGGGAGCGGGAGCGGCAGCGGAAGCGGAATATCGACGCCATGTACGACGGTGAAGCGCGACAGATCAATGAGAAACAGGACAAGGTACGATATTAACTACTTGTGAATCTACTAGCTGTTGCAGCGCAGAATTAAAATTTGTATCCCATGCTAGCGGCCCATGCTGGTCTGGGAGTAAAGAAAAAACAGAATGTACCAGTTGCTTCTCTTGCCGCGCAGATGGTAAAAGCCCATCGAAGGAATGGGCGAAAATGTTAGGAATCATGTTATAGGCGATGCGGCTGACTACCTATCACTATTTTGATTCCCCTTTCCACCTATTCGCCCACAATCATGCTAAAGGTGGCCTTTAGATCTTGTCAGCTTAGGCTCTGTCTACCCCGTAAGGGATAAAGACGTGATTTATGTATGTATGTATGTAGGTAACCTTCCTCGTAAATTACTCTATCTAGTGGTGAAATCTGCGTGATAATCCGTTAAGTAGACAGACAGACACGGCGGAGGACATTGTTTTTTAATATGTAGTGATGGTAGGTTGTTGATATAGATATTGGGACGGGTAAGGTGACTCTTTGCCATAGTGTGTTGGCTGGCTTTATATACCTTCTCCAAAATTAAAAATAAGTATTTTGCATCGTGCCGTCTCGCTCGCATTAATGGTGTTAAATAGGAGAGTGAAAGCGACGGTATTAATCCTGCCACCGGGCAGTAGCTGGTGTGAAATTACTGCCACATAAGGAATATTATCTCAGTCCTCTAAGACTCACAACGGTATTTACTCACCATCAGGTAACTCACTTGCTCGTTTCTTCTCCTTTTGTGTATATAAAACCTGTTATAAAATACCTAAAGTCCGCGCTCAAAACGTCTATTGTGAATTTATTTCACCAGCTCTGGGCGAAGGAACGCGAAGCCCGCGCCCTACTGATGGATGAGGTGCTGTCAACTCTTCGGAGGCAGGTGGAAGACAAGGTGGAAGCCAGCCGCCGCCAGCAGCGCGCCAACGTCGCCGAGCGGGAGCAGATCCTCGGGCAGATGGAGAGCTTCCACCGCGAGGTCAGCTCCAGGGAAAAAGACACTCAGGTATGTTCAAGAAACCATCATCATCATCATTAATCGGAAGACGTCCACTGTTCAAGGTCCTTAACGCCACAATGAACGAAAACTGGCCACCAGCATCCGCCTGGTTGCTCGCAACTCTTGCGATATCATTGGTCCAACTAATGGGAGGCCTGGGGAGGCTGGTGGGGTAAAAATAATGTACCATATTCTGTAAACCGGCATTTTATAGTCCATTGGGCAATTAGTTCATATCTAATTAATTCCGGTTAGTGCTAGATGATTTTACTTCGTCTGTAGAGGATTCCTGTATTCTAAGGGAACTATACAAAGTGACGTGGGGTTTAATTACGAAAACAAAAAGTAAATTTAGATTACGACTTCTCTTATGAGACAACTCACTTGTCAACTACATGGTGCAAAAAAATCTAAAAGTATCATTAATTATCATTGAATATCTCTCTTGCGGTCAGGTCAGGAGTACTCGAAACCGACGAGCATGTATGAAGAGATTAACAGAGAGAGAAGCGAAAGACGTATAAATTTCTAAACGACACCGAATTTAATTTCTAACGGTTAAACCGTAATAGTAAACATAAAAAAATCAAAACGTCAAAATTCTTGATTCATTTGATAGTACGAAAGAAGTATGTCAGGATCGTAGCAAGTGTCGTCGATCATCAAAATTTCTTTGACATTTCATTTTTTCACTTCGCAATATAGTCGAATACAAATGGTTTAGTACGTTATACAGTCGTACTACAAATTTTCTGTGTATCCACAGCTGAAAAACGCGGCGTACTCGACAATAACAGCCCTACAGTCGCAACTGAACGGCCTTCATGTGCAAAAGCAGCAGCTAGAGGCGGCGGCAGAGCGAGAGGCCGAGCTGCGAGAGAAGAGCGCGGACGAGCGCCGCCTGCGCAGCGAGATAGCGCGCATGAACAGAGACCGCACTGAACAGGCCTGGGTCTAGAAAAAAAACAGGCTAAAGGGTGGGTCAACTATTTCTTGTTGTTATTCTGTCCCATCAGCAAGCGGACAACAGTCAGCAAATGTTTTTTTAGGTTAGGTTATTCTATCCGCAGAACTCTCTCTTGACTATTTATATGGTCTGAGTGGGGCTTCAACAATATGCGACTCTTAAGACTATACTCTATAAGAACTCTGTAACTCTGGAAGACTGTACTCTATAAGAGAGTTTACTGATTGTATTCTCCATTCAAATCCATTTTAACGCCATTGTAAACAAACCAATTTCATGTCACATCCATCACCATCACAGGCATCACATCCACCGGAATGTCGAAGGGTCACGACATATTATAACAGTTAGACTATGATTATTTTGTTTCAATTTTATATGAGCTTTGGGGCGGAATTGTTTGTTTACAAAAACATTAACCTTTACGCCGCCACATCAAATACAAGACACGTCACCCGGACTTCTTTATTGCAAATTCCTTAAGTTGAACCTAAACCCAACTGAACGAAGGCTGTTTTTGCATTGAATTACTGGACATATATATAGGTCGTTGGCGTTCAACCTGTGCTGCTAATATATGTGTTGTTGGCGTCCATAAGGTTACAATGGATTGGAATGGACTGTACTATGTGATTTCGTGTTATTTGTACTGTGTGATGAGTGATGAGTGACATATTGCGGCGAAAGTGTTCAAATATATCGGAACCTGTTCCGATAACGCTTAAGAGCATGTTCATATATACTTGGTTACTTTGGTGGCTATGATATTATAATCTGACGGTAACTGTACAATGTATTAAGATGTGCCTTAAATTTGAAGACTTAAGTGGTGTGATCTATGACATTATTGAATAAATATTAAGTAAATGAACCCCACGTATAGACAACGCTACGATTCGCAACTTAAATTAGCAGCAGGCGTCGTCAAACATCACCAATAAATTACATTAACATAAATACTAACCCCGGGAAGGATGTACCGTCAAAAGTTATGAATATAGTGGCCACTGCTAACCTGTACGGTCAGAGAAAAGGGGTTTAGCCAAGATATGCTAAAAAAAGAAATATAATAATGTATTAAATTTCTATTGTACTAAATTTTTTGGAATATGAGTGTAAGTTTGTTTTTGTGCGTGTGTGTGTGGACGATATCGCTAGGCTTTCCGCCCCATTTAAATAAGTATTGTAAGGTATATTATGTTTATTTTTTAAGTTATAATGATGGTATTGAAATAACTAACTCAAATGAAAACTGTGATACACATTAGAAAACTCCGGTGCAGAAAG
The DNA here is from genome assembly GCA_949127965.1 of Pandemis corylana. Taxonomy (NCBI): domain Eukaryota; kingdom Metazoa; phylum Arthropoda; class Insecta; order Lepidoptera; family Tortricidae; genus Pandemis; species Pandemis corylana. Next base: position 7,137,537 of record OX421864.1, on the reverse strand, counting down.
TTTAATAAATAGGTAGGTAGGTACTTGCATGATATCAAGCAATATTGGGTTAAGATCAGATTTAATATTTTTGGAAATCTTATGAATTCTGGCTTACTTTGATAAAATTTTGATTCTCATTCGGTGAATCTTGTGTGAAAAATAAAATATTATTTTGGAAAAGTGTTTTGTTTTTTATTTCTTCGACGTCGTCAGTGATTGAACTTTTTTACCAAGTGTCGCGTAAGTCGCAATGAAGTTGCTGGTTATCAGACTCGCGACTTCTTCGAGAGCGGCAGACCCGCATTTGCATTCAAATGTCCACTGAATTATGTTAATTATGATAATGACAGTGGTACAGAGCGAAAATTACGAAAACACATAGTTTTTTTAGATTATCACTATCACTACATAGTATAAAATAAAGTCGCTTTTTCTGTCCCCGTGTCCCGATGTATGCTTATATCTTCAAAACCACACAACGGGTTTTGATGCGGTTTTTTTTAATAGATAGAGTGATTCAAGAGGAAGGTTTATATGTATATATAATACATGCATAATATACCGTGCGAAGCCGGGGCGGGTGGCTAGTGGTAGATAAAATAAGAAAGTGCTAATGTAGTTAAGGCGCGTGCTAGTGCCATCTAGCAGATAAATTGAGAAGTAACAAGCGATCATGCACGCAATAGCTGTAGAGGCGCCATCTCTTAGTTACTTAAACAACTACGTAATCAACATGAATAGTAATAGATGTCGTTAGTGGTCTTTTCATTTCAATTTTTTTTCACTGATTGATTGGTTTTGCCTTACTGAAAACTTGCCAAACAGTAAATTTTATGTGATCTTACGTAAAATGAAGCTAATAGAGGATAAGTCTTTTAAAAAAAAGCGGGTTTGAGAAACCAATTTTACGATTCAGGGATCGCTTGCGGAATATGAGACTATGAAATGCTAATTTCTATAAATACCTACAGTCAGAATGTGAAGTTGATAATACAGTCATAAAGCTCAAAATGATCTTCACTGACACTATCGCCAAGGTAATAAGAGGGTGTGTAGATCATTTTGAGCTCTTCGACTATTTGTCAACTTCTGATGCCGACTGTACCTAAGTGCCAAGCAATATACAGACTTCAATCACTTACGAAAGGCATATTCTAGTGATATGCGATTTAAAAAATTGGTGCAAATGTGCCCTTTGAAAAGACTAACAAAGTCACCAGTGTAGGTAAATAATTTATTGAATCAGGCGTTACTTTGCGGAGGTCCATTTCAATGAACAAAAAATATTTACCTTGCTACTTCGCTACTTGCGTGCGAAATAACTAAGCCTGTGCGAAATATATAGCTTACGTCTTTGATGCAATCCGTCCCTCCACTACTGCCACATAAAGCAGAAATGTAAATCCCACTAATTTAACTATCCCTTACACCACACAATCAAAACGCACACGCGACTTAATTCACATGGATCTCATTAGCTTTAGACGAGCAACGATTTCGATTGTTTTTAAACTAATAAAATTTAATGAGTTTCAATACGGAAAAACACATTTACACAAAACTACTCCTACTGGACCGAAGCCCAACCGTATCAGTATTGTTAAACAGCGGGTAAATGCTGCCAGCATTTTTGGTTCTATGCCACGGGGGCGTTCTTTTTTATTAGATTTATTTTAGAAGTGTCATGTACTAAATAAATATTTTTAAACTCCTACCGTAATTGACATCCGCAGACTTCGAGGTAGGTATTACAATACAATACAATACATAAATCACGTCTTTACCCCTTACGGAATAGACAGAGCCTAAGGTGACAAGACCTACAGGCCACGTTAAGCAAGACACGGGGTATATACATATATATAAACATAGGTATATACATATATTTAAGACACGGTTTAAAATGAATCTGGAATACATAATGCAGCACATGGTTAGGTTTGTTTCTCTGCAAACCCCTGAAAATGTATTTCAGTTCTTTATTGTTTGACAAGTGTTTCCATCGTCGATGTTCTAAGTGTAGGTATCAAAGGGGCCACCTATATAATTGTGAATCTAAAACAACAATGAAAAACTTTTGCGGCAGTCTTCAATGACACTAACTTAGCGGCCTGTTAAAATATTCCGGATTAAATCTAAGATACCTTGTAGATATGTCATTCTAGAGATAGATTAGATTTTCAACATGCTGCATTACGAAGAGTGGTGCATCGAAACTGAGCCTCTAGTGCTGTCACACAAAGAAATGTCTCGAACGCCTTCACGTAAACGTCTCGATTGAAAAAATTGGCATCGCCACTGACATTTAAACGCAAACGCGAGACGAATTTTGTGACCGAAAACTTACACTAAGCTTACTTTACTAGGTACCCGCGATGGGTACCTTATTCCACGAATATTCTTTCACTGGTCGGCCAGATATAGGGTCTTCACCCTAGTCAGCATGTCTGAAATTCTCGCAAGGCGTTTTTGCTAGTATTTTACCTATTCTTTGAACTCTGACTTTAGTTTGATTAGGCTGTCTTCAAATGAAGGGTGAATTGGCAATTGACAGGCAAGCGTGTTCGATCTTAGACCATGCATTAGATGTGCATGCATAAAAAGGCTTCGTAACCCCATCGCAAAACCGTGTTTAGTTATTTCAGTCATCTTGTGATCACGGATTGTAATTCGGACAACGCGTTGGGCCCTCGGAAAAGGTAAAATGGAACTGGTTTCTGCGAAATTCTGTGCAGTTCATTGTAAGACGGGAAGGTGTACCTACCTACTTACTTGCTTCAGTCTTTTCCGAAGGCCTTCTCTACGATGAGTGTAATTAATCGTAAATGTACCCAATCTTAAGGTATTCCGAAAATACTGAAACTACTGTGTTCCCGAAAACCGACTTTTTGTGAGTCGAACGTTCAATATGTAATTATTATTAGGTAGGTAATCATTTTTTGCGAAAGTTGATTAATACTATCATGCTTCTATTTTGGTATGAGTGAGTAGGTTAATTTGAGTAATTTATATTTAGCTGTCAGAATCAATTTTCTTCTAAGCAATTAAACTGTGTTTTTATTAATCCTCCCTAATCTCTACGTAGAGTCATTCGGGGTAACAGCACGCGGTGGGTAAAAGTACGCGGTGGTCCGATCTCCGACAGGGGTGGGGGGGCCGAGGTCTGTGTTTGTAAAACAGAATGGCGCTACTGTCGCCGTTTAGGAGCCACACGCCGCGCCGACGCAATCTTAGTACTGGTCGCGACACGTCGCCGAATATTTGTAGCACGCTTATTTCGTTTAATTTTTGTGCCACGGAAAAGTGTGCTGTAGTTAAATGGATAGCTCTGTGCCAGTAAGTATACTATATTTCTATTGTTCATTTAATGTAGTTTTTATGTAAGTTTATCATATTCGGAAAAAGTATTTAACGTGTGTGTTGTGACTGATTATTTGGTATATTTGCCGATTGGGGTAAGAGTACGAGATTAATAGTACGCACGCGTACTTACCCCCGTTGCGTACTTATACCCCAAATGAAATAAAAATATCAAAAAAAAATCAATCTTTCAGAATACACCAAAATGCCGAGAAATTACATAAGGAAGGCCCCTGAGCGGACCCTCATCTCAGATGACCAAATAATGAAGGCGAAAAACATCGGGTCAAGAGTACGCATTGGAAAAGTTTTCAGTTAAGCCTATGTAGGGCTAAAACTAATTAATCTTGATGGAAAATTTTCTTAAATAGTGAAAATTTATTGAATATTCTACAGATTTAATATCATAACATGCCAATTATACAATTCTTTATAGGTCTGGGAGGCCATCAAAAAAAAATGCGTGCTCTTGACCCGAATGACTGCGTACGTTTACCCCGCGTGCGTAACTTTACCCTAAGACTTGCGTAATTTTACCCACACATCGGGTCAAGATTACGCAATGGAAAAGTTTTCAGTTAAGCCTATGTAGGGCTAAAACTAATTAATCTTGATGGAAAATTTTCTTAAATAGTGAAAATTTATTCAATATTCTACAGATTTAATATCATAACATGCCAATTATATACTTCTTTATAGGTCTGGGAGGCCATCAAAAAAAAAGTGCGTGCTCTTGACCCGAATGACTCTAATCGTTTTTAACTACAGATTATTTAATATATATTATTTTCGTAAATATTTTTGATGTAGGTACTCACATATCTAAATAAACGTCACTTACACGTAGAAAAGAAAATGAAAACTTTTTGTTAATAGTTGGTAGGTATACAACAACAACTAAGTACCTATCTAATTTTTCTAATCGTTACACTATAGATTCGACACAGGTTTTACCTACACTGGTTGGCGCTATTTTAGGTCTCTTTTAGGAATCTTTGGTCAATAGCAAAAAACGTACCTACCCCAAGTAGTCTCGCCATGACTGTCTGTTGCCGTCCATTCTGTCCATTTATTTACAGTTTAGCTTAGACAATCTATTGCCTTATTAATTAGGCATGGGTGTATCAAATCAATTAAATAAACATTCATTCACACCCATACATAAACAAAGCAATCGAACCATTTTTGTTCAGAAACAAGCTTATCAAACTTAGGTACTAAGTAAGCTAAGTAAACCACACCGCAAATATAACGTTAAGTATGCATTAAGTATGGCGATGGTCAAGTTGTTGATGTTTTCCTTTGATCGTGAGTTGCACCAATTAATTTAAACTTTAACCATATCCGACGATTTTTGACAGAAAACCTATGAAATATCAAATCGTCGGTTGCGGTCAAAGTTTTAGATATTATTAAAAGTAACATGGTGCCACTCACACTAAGTCTGGGTAGGTTCTAAGAGTCGAGAAATAAGTAAAATTAGTATTTATTCTCGGATAAGTGAGAACTTTTTAACCCATGCTGGTTTGGGAGCAAATAAAAAACAGAATGCACCAGTTGCTACTCTTCCCGTGCACACGGTGGCCCATCGAGGGAATGGGCGAAAATCTTAGGAATCATGTTATAGATACGCGATGCGGCCAACAACTCATGACTATTTTGATTCCTCATTCCACTTAAACGCCCAAACAATCACAATCATGCCAAAGTGCCTTAAGTTCTTGTCTACCCCGTATGGGAGGAAGACGTGATTTATGTATGTTTACATTTTGAATTAGTGGAAAATGCACTATGAATAATTTACCCGTTTTTGGAGCAACAAAGGATTATATAGAGAACTCCCAAGTTGGGTATATCCCTGCTAAAAACCACACGTTCTCTATGGTCATTGGCCAGTGGGACGTCACGGGAGCGCAGCCTATGCCTAGTAGGAGGTAGGAGGCTAATTATTAAAAACTAACTTCGTCCGCGCTGAATTAAATATAGCCGTTGTAAGGGTGAGGCCAGACGAGCGTAATTTTTTGAATTGGTAGTCGCGTAATTATTATTGCACACAAAAGTCCAACTCATTTTGCGTCGCTGTGTGCGCGAAACCGGAATTTTGTAAGGGACATTGTAGCTGAAATAATTTTTGAAATCAGTCCAGTTTTTGAGCTTATTCGGTAACAATATGCAAAAATACAAATCTCTTTATAATACATTACTTTGATGTAAAAACTAGACAGACAGTGTAGAGTATTACTAATTCTGCCAAAAAATCGTACGAAGAGTCGGGAAGGTACTACTTATTCTACCATACAGTTTTCTTGTTTCAGTTTTCGTCTCGCAGGTCAACTTCCATTTCATCGCTGAAGTTTGCTAATTTTGAGAGCGTCTTGATTCGCAAGATTGCTAGCGCAGAAACCTAACTTTTTCCTGTTAGCTTTTTTGGTTCTATGCCGTGGGGTAGCTCTTTTTTAGATTTATTTTAGTTTTAGTATATAATAAATATGCAAGACGAAGCTAAATCTTGCATATATTTATTATTTTTCCATAGTACCTAGTTCTTTTTTAAAGTGTCATGTAAATACCTAAATAAACAGATATTTTTTTCTTGTTGAATAATTGTCAGTTAAATATGGTATCTAAAATTCTAGCCTCCTTATTAAAATTAAAACTCAAATTCAAAAGGTTTATTGCAAATTATGTTGTTAATTTTTACTTGTATTCGTTTGTTTTCAAACACTTTAATATTTGCGTTAGCCAGACGTAGAAAAAAAATACTTTGTAGGTAACTTTATGAATATGGGGGGGTTAAACGCGAGCTACAGTAAGCACTGTTATTATCATATTAGCAATTTATCCAATAATTATAGATAATTGCTTGAATTGCTCTAATAATGTAAAAAATAAAGTATCACCACGTCAACAGTCTTTCTAAATTGAAGCCACGTCAAAACTCAAGAGTAAGCAATTAGTTTGCAGAATTATGTACGAATTTTAAATGTTTCCAGATATGTAATTAAGTATCTTTTTGACTTACTTAATACTCCAAGTATCTATGTACTTATATAAGACAAGAAAACAATTACGAGGCGGAGCATTCTCATACTCAGAACTGCTTCATACATAACTCAATAAAACCAGATATCCTAGGAGTTTTATTTATGACGCTCACTAGGCGCCCATAGCCCAGCAGAGCCAAAATAAAACCCTCGTAGGCGGGCAACCACATAAACCATCCATACGCCCCTCGTCACAACCTTTCACAACACCAAAAAAAAAAACATCACCTAGAGACGCAACCGAAAAATCCAGGCTCTATAATTATGTTCAGCTCCCAACCGACGTACCGGCAAGCCAATTTAAATTTACTGCAAACGCACGTGTATACTACAAAATGAAATCCTACTACCGCACCGAAACACGCACGAAACAAAACCTAGAAAACATGAGGCGCCACCCCTTCGTTGCGACTGGCTGGTAACTCGAACCACGCCTGTTTCTGAACGCTACCCTTTCTATCCCTATCCAACGTTAGTCATATACAATTCACTATCCTTTTCTCTCGCGTGATGTCGTTCGAAAGCTTTAGTTTTGTGGCCAGTACGCGTTGAGAGTTCGCGCGCGTTTGCCGTGTTGCCGCGCGTTCTCGCGGTGTGTCAAGTGTAGTGCCGTTTAAGCCGAAGTGGCGGGTTTTCTTGCCGCGGGACGGGGGGCCCATGCCCCCTTCCATCAGCACCACATTGGTAAAAGTTAGTGTCCTGTGTTTATGGCTGAATAAAAATATCTATGGTTGAGTGGAAGTGATGTGCCGAGTTGGAGGTTGAGTTGGGTTATGGTCCATGGTTTATTTTTTGGTTGAAGAGTGTGTACTCTGTAAACTAGACACTAGGTAGAGCATTTTAGGATACATAAACAGAGTAAAATTACGAACAAATTTGCAAAATTTTAACATGAACTATATTTTTCCTTAAAAAAAATATCTCAAGTACCCGACAAAACGATAACAGCATTAGTTAAATAAGAAATTAAACATACAGCCACTCCCCCACACTAACCAGAAAAAATGCGCGAAATTTTGACAGCTATTAACTTACCCCACTATCACTACTATTAACTTACTAATTTTGCTGACTATTTGTTTAAATAACACAGTGTAATAAAATAAACCTAAATTAGCTTTAAAAAACTACGATTTTGTATCTTGATTTGGGCCTAAGTCTGCGCGCTAGGCCTAACTTAGCGATAAAAGTAATCGAAGTTTGAATCAATAAAGAACATATTTACTAGCATTTAATATATCTAATTAATACACTATCAGATGTAAATGAATGCCTAGTCTGAAATTGACAGAAGTTATCCATAAAAAGCGCAACTAATATGGTATTAAAAAAAGATTTTTCTAAAGTAGAGTGGTAGAGTTAATAAAAAACATAAAGTCGGATATTGTCATATTTCAATATATCTGTAGACCTAGTAGGTAAACAATATTATTACGGTAAATCGTAAAATGAATTTAACAATTTTATGGTGAAAAGGTATAAAATATACAATCTTAAACATTTTTTTAAAGCTGAAAATTCAATTTTATTTAAGTTTGTTGTTTTCTTTACAAACCATAATTATTTTTAACCTATCTTTTTTTCTTAGCAATTATTTATTATCTATTCATAATTAATTATTCGACAGTTACTTTTCATTAACACTGTGCATAAAATTTCATTAAATTCTTAATTTTGATCCAATGAAGTGCTTGCTTTCTGTAAAAACTTAATCTTGTATAAAAAGTTTTAGCCACTGCCACATTAACGCCCAGCTTTACCTATGGGTCGTGGTTAACTATCTATGGCAAAAAAAGGACGAATGGGGACTAAGCGAAATTCCCACACGGATAAGAAGTTCTGGAAGTAAATATAACTGTACATATTCACATTTTTTTAAAGATGACTCATCTAAAACTGATCATCACTGTTATAATTGCCCCAATCGATGGAGTTAATGAGAAAGAAGAAATTTCTGGAATAAACTTTGCGTGTTATAATTAAATTAGATGGTCAACTGTATCAAAGATTACCTGACAGTAAAAACTGTGAACATTTTTGTACTTCCCCCTTTTGTTGACGGTACTTAATTACGGCATTGTCACCGGACCAAATTTCAAATTAATCAGATCATTAGAAATAGATATAGTTTTTTGTGCAAGATTTTATGGAATCATTTGCTACTTATTTAATTTGAAGTAAAGCTTATTTAAAAAAATAAAAAGGTGGCAATACCTACTAAAGATATTAGCAACTAATGTTTCGATTAATAAAATTAGTTATCTATCTATCTCATCGAATATATTTTACAGAAATAGAATTAAAGCAAAACAAGCTATTTGCTCTACTTCCATTAATGATTTATCTTTAATAAATATTTTTTAATGTAGATTAAAAAATGTTACATTAATTATTTAATCAGATTACTTAGCATATTTTACATACAATTCTTATTAAGATTACGTTGAAGTATGGATAATTTACATCCATAATTTTATTAGTTACATTAAATAAGATTATTTGGAAAATTACACCTTGTTTCTTCCATGCTGGTCTGGGCGCAAAGAAAAAACATAGAATGTACCAGTTGCTTTTCTACCCGCGCAGATGGTAAAATCCCATCGAGGAAATGGGCGAAAATCATAGGAATCATGTATAGGCGATGAGGCTAACAACCCATCACTATTTTGATTCCATTTTCTACCTGTATCCCCACAATCTTGCTAAATGTGGCCTGTAGGTACCTGTTACCTTAGGCTCTGTCTACCCCGTAAGGGATAAAGACGCGATTTGTGTATGTGTATGTATGTCCACCTTGTTGCGCAGACAAATTCACTAACTACAGAAACTTACAAGAAGTTAACATAATCAAACATGCATTTACTCGAGTTTCATTATACATTATTCATTATAGTTCAATGATCATAAATCTATTTGATGAATAGTGCTATTGAGACCGACAGAAACAAGAGTAGCATTGGCGGTTATTGTATCTATGAAAACGTTAGGACATGTTTCTACTATCGGCGGATTTGCCGGAGCGCTAAAACTGCCGGGAAGGCTAGTGGCTGTACACTACAATTATATTATTATATATTTTACGTAATATTTATTTCATGTAGCTTCATATAAGTTGTACAGCCTTTCTGGCAGTTCTACTTAAGTGGGAATAAGGCCATACGGTTCAAGATATATGTAGTCCTGGACAGACGAACTAACAGCGAAGGCTTAGTAATAGAAATATATGTAGTTATTTACATCCTTTGGGTACTGAAACTACTGTTCTTTCTCTGTAAAAAAAACACAACAGCTACCATTTATGTTGCAAAGGCAAAATGCCTTCTCGAGTATCATATGCTCTCCAGGAATCCCTGTTTTTGGGGTCCGTGTCATATAAGGAATCTCGGAACCCTTAAAAAAAACCATCTTGACTCTATCCGTTTTTCACAGAGTTCTTTAAACATTCTTCGTTGAACATTAGTATTGTTTAAGTGGATTAAGTTGTCATTGTCTTTTACAATGCGATCTTTTCAACCATTGTTAATATTATAACCGTTGTTATAATCTGTAAGGGAAGCGTGCCAAAAACATGCGGCTATTGATCTTTTTAACGGTTTGCGATACCTTTTTGGTAGAATTATCCTTATCTCAGTTCATTGTCAAGTATTAACAAGTAGGTAAATTTATTATTTACCCTTTTCTCTTGAATATGACAGAGAATTGCTTGTGGTAATTATCTCGGCGTTTTGTTTATACACATTACAACTGCTTTATAGTCATTATCATTAAATACAAATTCAGCATACTGAATACTCTACATTTAATCTGAATCCTACAGTATTGGCTTCATACGTCTGGATGAATACATTCGTTCGTTAGCATGTGTTTATTCTATATTTTAATTTTGTCAAAACTGTTACCTTTTGAGAATTTACGCATCACATAGCTTACGACCAGCTCACTGTAGATTAAGTAGGTTAATATTAAGCTTGCGGTTTAGTAGAAAAAAAGATAACACTGCTTAACGATGCATTTAGAAACTAAATTGAATGATACATTGATAAAACGAAACTATATTATTGTCTACTTTGTTCTTTGATTCTGTATTGTTTTGTACTGATTTGTGGTGTTCAATAAAGAGTATCTCGATTTAAAAAATAACACTTTAGTTTAAATGTAAGCTAATTTTAAGCTCTGTACTTGTTTACGACGGTCACAATTTTATTGTATTTACTATTTCTAGTATAGCGGTGTATGATGCCGGTTGGTAGATAAAGATGGTGGATTTCGAGTACGTTAGCTTAAATAACATCTGATCTCTGGTTTGATTATATTTTAGTCTATACCTTACCTTCAGCGATACAAAGGACACCCTGATAAACATGTTTTACAAATTTGATACAGAAAACACTTGAATTTAATGATACAACCTTTTGCGGGTCTTTAAAAATCACCTGAACTTGTGCAGTGAATCTCGTTTTTAGTGTATCCTTGCTGTTTAAGAAAAATATAAAAAGTCATCCGGTGCTTAGATAGTTTTTCCACCTATCCGTATCTATCGGTAAAGATGGAAGAGAAATGCACGTATTTCTACCACTGGGGATAGGGTGAATACGCGTGTGCTATTTGTGTAATAAAATTTGCCACAACCTATTGTTATTTTGAAATGTTTAACCGGTATTTCTATAGCTGAAACAAGCAGGGTAGCGTGTGGGTAGAGTTAATAATCCCTACCGTTCTCAGACGTAGTTCGTTTCAGAATTCATGTGCAGAATTTAATTTAAAAAGCATGAATTATCCGGTAAAATAAATATAAATTTCGTTGAATACTTTAAAATCCTTGCAAATTGTTATTAAAATTCAAAATTAACTTTTTATTAGGTATGTCCTTACATTGTACATTGGTACACAGGAGGCTAAAAGCTATGCGGCTAGCAACCCATCACTATTTTGATTCCCCCTTCCACTTATACGCCAAAAATTATGCTAAAAGTGGCCGTTAGGTCATGTTACCTTAGGCTCTGTCTACCCCGTAAGGGATAAAGACGTGATGTATGTATACTTTACTTTTTTCTTGTCAGTTACAGTTTCCTAGTCTTTTCATAAAAATATTTTATTTTTTAATTTGTAGGGTTCTTTATTCATAATGTTTATCGTGAATTTTTCGAAGTGCATATTATTATTACCATCGCCACTTTAGCAGGAAATAATATGTATCGGAGACGGTATGAGACCTATGCAGAATAGGTCCGACTCGCACTTGGCCGGATTTTCACTTCCTGGAACAGCTTCCATCTTTTCCTTGAGTTGACCTTGCCCTTTTCCTACAGAAATTATACCTTTTATCCATTTGCCTTCGATGGCCTAGAGAGAATGACTGTAAAATATGTCTCTTTAGAACTAATCGTATAGAGTTAGGTTTACCTAGCACGGATAAGTTTCGCTTATCTGGGGGCACGGTAGTGCCTCGTTAGGACGAAAAATTACTTATTTCCCTACATGTGTTAATGGGTAGACCAGCCTCTCGTTTATTTGATGGACTACTACATAGCATATAATCAAGTCGGGCAGAAATATGTATGATGAGAGCAGCTACCTTACTTTCATGAGTTTTGGAACTCTCGGATGGTTAATACGGAATTATCTACATGTATTAGGTATGTGTGTGTATTCAGCCGTTGCCTAAGACCCAGAGTATAAGCTTTGTTTAGTTTGGAACTAGTTATCTCTGTCTCCTCCGCAACTTTTATCAACCTACTGCTAAATACTCTTCCAACTTTTTCCATGTTTTGCGGTCTTATGATTTCCGCATAGAATTTCTTCCAGCCCCTTATGACACAGTCAATCTCATGGTCTGCCTTTGACACTTTAGCTCAGTCCGAGTTCAAGTGTCACTTGTCCAATGTTATTTTTCTATGTAAAGTTACAGAACTTTGTCTTTTTTTACGAGAGTGTGCAAATACAATGTGCAGCATAGGATTGTCTACATTGTAAATACCCTTCGGTCCATAAGCACCTGCCTGCGGTGAGATAATAAGTACACATCTCATTAGCTTGCCCGGATCCTTGGCGGTCTTCGTAAATCGGTTCAGCGGTTTTCACGTAATTGGAAGACAAACAGATATTGGTTTTTAAGTTCGGTTCTTACTGTTTTTACCACGATATGCAGGAAGCAACAAAGTATTAGACAAGGTGTAAAATTGTGTAATAGGTTTGTGAAATAGCTAGGGGTAAGATAGGTTTAGGTTCAAGTACCTATGTTTGTCATTATGGCTTACCTATAGTTTAAAAAAGTATTTTCTTTTTTTTGTTCAGGTTTTGAAAACTATAACTCAACTTAATCACAGCACCAAAAGTGAATTAGCGTTATTCTTTTCTTAGTTTTTGTTTTAAACTTGACATTAGGCACATACACACTATTCCGATTTTGTTTTAGGAGATTTTGATTTCGATATTTGCGATAAATACCTACATATAGTAACTTCGGGTTAGAGATACTTTATTCTCAAAAGAATTACAGAAATTCACTTAAATGAGAATATTTAAAGATTTTTGTGGACAACAAATTGATTAAACCATGACAGAATTCCCTTCTTACTTAAATTACGAACAATCGTCTGGAGGTATTTTTCCCAAAATTAAAGATTTTACTCACTATTCTCTAGCGTTCGTTTTTTTTGCTTAAAATCTGGTTTAGGTAGAGTCGATTCTGCAAATTCATTCAAAATAATCAACTGTTGTTCCGGAGTTCCAAAAACAGCTTAAACCGTTTAAGTCCGGAATTGTGAGCAAAAAGGGCGAAAAACTGTTTTACACCTTGGACCAGCTACGACGCTAGCTGGTAAATAATTTGTCCGCGGAGAGTTACCAATTGACGTGTTTATTATTATCCCGCGGGAACTAGGTATGCAATAGCTATCTCCGTTCCAAATTTGATACAAATCTGTCCAGTCGTTTCAGCGTGAAGATGGAACAAACATACACATACACTCACTTACTCACTACATCATCACATCCTCACAAACTTTCGCATTTATGATATTAGTAAGATTAGTAGAACTAGGAGTAGGATTTAGTGTTAACTTTCGTTCAAAGAGAAATGGTAAGAAGAAATTTGTCTGCCAACTCTGTAGCTACGTACGGCTTTATGGCCGTCAAGATTGCAGACTCCTATTATAATAGGGTATTGCTTGTTAAAATAAAAGGAAATTTAAAGCCCCCCATGTAAACCTAGACTACTCCAAAATAGTTTAAGCAAATGTCAACATCAATAACATGTGTGTAGTATTAAGAAACAACGGAAAAATGAGGTGCCAAAATCATTGCAATTTTTGGAAATTAACATTATTAGACACTCTTTTTTTTACTTGAATATACACAGTTGTTTTATTATTAATGCTTTGTGAAATAGAATTATTGTTTCGATTTATTGATTATACTTCCACTAATCGTAAAAATACTGGTATCTAGAGCGTTTTTAAATATCGATAATAACAACACCGGTTGAAATCTGGCAACAATTGCGCATGTTGATCTGTCAAACTGCATCGGATAATTTTGTTCTCGACTAACATGCGCAGTATAGACGCTTCAGAGCGTTTTCCAAATAAAGGTCCACATGATTATTCCTTCCAGAATTTTAATATTTTGGGTTATTCTTACTCAGAATCGTTTGCCCTATCGATTTTCATAGTAGAAAAAGTGTGTCCCAGATTTAACTATGGAATTTATTTTCCTGTTCGTCACGCTCCATACATTCTTCTATTCTAACTAATAGTATAAAGAGGAAAAGCTCTAAATTATAAAGAGGAAACTACTGGACCGATATTAAAAATTCTTTTGCCGTTAGAAAACTACATTATCACTGAGTGACATAGGCTACTTTTTACCGCGGGATAATACCTATTCCTACGGGAAAATTAATTTATCGCGGGCGAAGCTGCGGACGGAAGGCTAGTATATTATAAAAAGTGACGAACTGGAATGAACATTTTGGGACACATTTTTTCTTGTATAAGGATCAATACGCTAAACGAGTGTGAGTAAGAAAAATCCAAAATAGTTAAATTCTGGAAAAAAATTCATGTAGACTTTTTTGAAAAACGCCCTTCAATATTCTTCGATATTACAAAGCCTTGTGCCGTGGTCCGATGCGGCCTGGTCGGTGGAAATACTACACAATGAACTCTGTAAACCAATGTCTTTGCTAAATTGCTTCGACTATTGAATTGTCTGCTATGAATTCACTGCCACTCTCAGAGACTTCTATTAATATTAAATCTTATTTTCTAATTATTATATATGCAGTCCACTCGATGAAACATGGCAGGTGAACAAGCTAACGGATCATCTGATGCTGGATGCGTTGTCAGCCCAGAGGAGTAAGACAGAATGACTGTTGTGCCATTTATTTAAACGAGTTTAGGATCCATTACAGTTATTGACTTGAACATTTGTGTTTGCTGGGTCACTCTTGTAAGATCGCTCCGAACTAGTTTGGTCTTCTAGTTAGCTTAGTGCAGCCATGTGAAACAAGCGGCCTAAATAGATATGCAGAAAACAGCCATTACTTAATTATATCAAGATTACTTAGTTATACATACACAAACACACACCCACCCACACAAACACACCCACCCACACACACACACCCACCCACCCACACACACACACACACACCCACACACACCCACACCCACACCCACACCCACACACACACACACACACACACACACACACACCCACACACACACACACCCACACACACACACACACACACACACACACACACACACACACACACACACACACACACATAAATGCTAGCCGCATCGCCTATAACATGATTCCTATGCCCATTCCCTCGATGGGCTTTTACCATCTTTTACTTAATTATGGTTGACAAAATGTTTCCTCATAATGGCCGATGCTCAATGTGTATAGTACAGTATCAAATGGTGCCGTAGATTTTAATCAAAAATACGTTAAAAACCTTTCAACAAGAGTATTACAGCTTGCTAAAATATTCCAGAATAGATTTAAGACACCTTGCATACTTATGGGTAAACTCACTACTACGAGTAAGTCCCACGTAACGTCAGTTCAAGAATAAAAATAAATAGAATATCGAATTAAAATGATCTTTTTCCTTAACGTTTTTGCTCCTAGTACATCAACATCAAACAGCATGTTGAGAGCAGCAAGCAGAGATAGACTAGATTAGAGGTTCACTGTCTTACTGATTCAAATACAGCTGTAAATGATCATATAGCCTAAAATAAAAGCGTCATGGCGTTTCTGGTTACAGCGCCAAGTTTTTCCATAATGTAGCTTCTGGTGAAAATAGAGATTGAGCCAAAGAGTAGGTACTTAAATGGTACAAATGAATGGAAAACTTCTGGAATGCAAGCAGAATTTTCTGTGTTAAAACGTGATTTATGTGTTTATACGGTTAACGTGTAAATATCTGAAAAGCATTGAGCCTTTTTAAGCCCCCGTAACAGAGATAGCACTGTCAGCTTATTCTTATCCAGGCCAAAAGGCTAAACAGCGTGACAGCTGTAAATAACCAAAAATCACACGCGCCGCGGTCCACGGCGTCCAGCGCAAGCGCATCTGAAATGGCGCGCGACCAATCGGCCTCTCCGATTTGAATATGGAATATTAAACAACCGTCGCGAGACCTTCATAAATTTAACCAATAAATGTCAGTGTCTGTGGCTACGGCGCGGGCTTATAAAGAAAGGGTCTTCTTTTAATACCGACGTGAGATGTAAAGTTTGTTGGATTGTGGAATGGCGGTAGACATAAATAATAGCAATCGCCTTTGCTAGGATTGCGTGGTTCATGGAAATCTCACGATTACAAATGACCTGGATTCTGGATTTTGAGATAAGTGGAACCAAAGTGCTGTTAAATAGTGAAGGAGACGTTTGTTTTGGTGTACGGTTGTCTGCTCTTCGTTCATTCGGTGGTAAAAGCGTAAACGGCGAACAACGAACGGTTATTAGTGAAATTTGATTATTCTCCAGCGTTAAAAGGTATTCTCTAACTTGATGTACTATGATAATAGTAAAGATTTATTTATAGTTGTATCTACTGGAATAATTAAAGGGGATGAAGCATGATTTGTGTATGTATGTATGAAGCAAAAAACTTTAAAAATTTTTACTTTCATTCACTTTTTCTTCACAATTTATTAATTTTTTCACAGCTCGCCAACAACTAAGGCCAGTAACTTTAAGGATAATAAGTAAAGTGTCATTAAGAATTTTATTGAAAAAATATAGTTTATGCCAGTCACAGACAAAACAAAATTATAGTAAACTAGCTCCTGCCTGCGGCTTCATCCCTGTTCAAGTGTCTATCAAAATGTTATTTATACAAAACTGTCCAAACAATAAACAACAAAACTAAAAAATAATTGACCAATCAACAGTCGTTTGGAAGTTATGCGCGTACATACATTTGTAACCTTTTATTGTATGGACTTGCCTATAGGTATGTACTCGTATACCCTTCATTATAGTTAAACTATCGTTTCTTGCAGGCAGGGAAGGCAGGCAGGGGTTATTTATATATTTTTACTGATTATACTTACGTTGTCTTCCATCTTACAAATGTATATAAAATATAACAAGTCAATCAGACTACTAGAAATGAGTAAAATTTCAGTTGCAAAATTTGATTTCAGACAGACATGACACTGGGACAGGTCAAAACTGAATAAAAGATCGTAAAATTCCTACCATCCTAATTTAGTAAAGATAATCATACTTATTGCTACTAACTCACTGATTGAATACAATTTCCGACTGCCTACCTAAGCACTAAAATGGACTCGATAGGAAGTTTTTGCTATTTCACTTGTATCTCATAATCATAGTTTAATTTCTTTTTAATTCCTATTAAATTAATACTAGTACGTCAAAAAAAACTGCTTTTGAGTGGTATGTATTTCCATAGGCATATTCCATTGATCGGTCGGTACGAGTACACCTGCACATCCGCAGACCATACATTTTATAGTTATGTAAATTCAAATAATTATGAATACTTAACGCGCATTTCTCCAACTACTACACCTACATACATACAAGTGTAGAATATAGAAGGACAGTCTAAAGATATTTACACACAGACATATTGACTCTGTTTTCGGTGACTTGTGATGTTTACATAGATATTTTCAAACAGCACAACAGATACCGTGACGTCTTAATGCGATTCAATTCCGATTCAGATTAAAAATGACAGCTAAAACCTGAACTGAGTCTGAATTCAAAGGCATTAAGACGTCATGGTAAGGCCCCTGTTCCCAACATAAAACAAAATGTGATTCAGACTTCTTGTAATAGACAATATTTATTACGGGCTTGGCTTTCAAATTCTCCCATTGTAACAATGTAAAATATATCTACATAATTCAGAATCGAGTGCACACTGTGTATATAACACTCGGCCGGTAATAGCAAAATGCTAATAAAACTTTATTCCACAAGCTTTATCGATCGTAAAAGTAAATCCTATTATGTTTCTACCGTTCTGTGCTGCCATACACTAGGCAGTAGTAGCAGATGACGGAATGAATTAGGTATTTGACTTACTATAGCGATTTGTTTCAACTACTTTGATTAAACAAAAGCGTACTCGTATAGCAAGGGCTTTTTATTTATTATTAATTCTATTTCATTTAACTCGACTAACGTAAGTAATTAACTAACAAACATATCATCATTTTGTACCCATTTTCAATTTGACTTGAGCTCCGACATCATTGCAATTTTTAATCAAATGCCACCAGTAAAAAGGCTGCGTGTATTAAACGAATTTATTTACCAACATGAGAACTAAATGAACCTTAGTTTTGCGGAGGAGCACGGTCCACGGAGGAGCTCCCTGTTAAGCTTTTAGTTCAACATAGATCTCCGCACCTCTTGCTAATAAGACGTCTATCAAATTCTTCTTAAAATCTGTTTTAATTAATAAATATGTAGGATATAAAGAAATATACATACATACGTAAATCACGTCTTTATCCCTTACGGGGTAGACAGAGCGTAAGGTAACAATACCTAAAGGCCACGTTTAGCATGATCGTGGGCGTCTAGATGGAAAGGGGAATCGAAATAGTGATCGGTTGCCAGCCGCGTCGCCTATAACATGATTCTTAAGATTTTCGCCCATTCCCTCGATGGCCTCAAAAGATATAAAGGAAACCTGTGCTAAATAGTTTCTTAAGTCTAAAAAGATTGGGATGTGTGTTATTTAACGACTGATGTAATACGAGTCCGATTGACTTCATGTTTCATGTACGATTGCTTTAATTTGTTAACGATTCACTACAAAACTAAATAATTGAGTGAACGAGTTAACGTAGTACCTATTTGTCCGAGGCAACAAAGTATCTGAGTACTTTGGTACCATCATCAAGCTTTATTACTGTTTAGCTACCTACATACAGGTACCTATAGATGCCACTACTGGGTAAATATAAGACCTCCTCACATAAAGATAGCGACCAATTGGTAGGTAAAAAATAAACCAGCCATGGTAGCTCAGTAATTCAACCTATGGGCCTCATATGCAAGATATCGTGAGTTCGAGTCCTGAGAGTTTTAAGAAATATGTGAAATTAAATTTGAAATTTACTATGAGGGTTTTGGTAAAGGAAAATTCTGGGATCCGTTGCGAAGCAGATAATAGCTTTTGTGAAGTTCCCTATACACATTGAGCCGGCGTGGGAATTAGTGGGTATTACTGCCTAAACAATTTTATTCTGCGAAGAGGTCTGTGCTCGGAAGTGGAACTTGTAAGTATAGGCTGGATATGACAACGAAAGCGGCGACCTAAAATCTGAGTGTACTCACCTACCGATAAATTATTCTAGCAATCGATGAAATCATTATATGGTCTGTCTAATGGGACTTAATGAATTGACCTGCCTTTAAAACAAACTTAAATATCAGCAGATTTATTTAACTACCACGCGATATTCATACTAAGTAAGCATCTGTGATTCTACACATATCTCTCGCGTCCGACCGAAACTAAGTATAGGTAGTATCTAATCTATAACCAAAACCAGTCACAACCTGAACCGAAACAGAAGCTCAATCCAAGGGTGACTATACATATATTTCATAAGTATATATAGATTAACTAACTTTCGTTTCATTTAGTTGTAAATATATATGTTTGCAGTCATGCAAGCGATTGTTTATTATATTTTATGGATGTTGAATCACACTATGATGCCAATTGCTCCTAAACATCACACGGATACTCAGGAACCCCAGTTTCGGTTTTCAGTCTAGATGCGGAAGATTCTCCGACGTAACTGAAAATCCACGCCTAATGTCATCGAAACCGAGAGTTCGATCAAAATAATGCATAGCTGCTAATCTCAGCAAACTGCAGCGAGAACAGTTTAAATTTTACTATACTTGAGAAATAGGTATTTAATACTTCACTAATAAGTACAAGGTTCATAATAAATATATAGTGCCTGATAACGACCTGAGTGTTAGGAGTCAAGAACACAGAATTATTGTACGCTTTGCTTTAAAAAACTTTAAAGTTAGTCTATGACACAGTAATAAAGACGACCATAAAGTTCTAACAATAGGCATAGTATTGTACGTTCTTAAGCGACGGAGATCGCGGCGTTTAAAATTATACCTCAGCTCACGCATTTTGCTACTGCAGGTGACGTACCTACCTATCTAAGTTTAATATAGCTCGAGAAGTAAAAGGCAAATACTGTCTTTCCTTCAATAGTTTTCCAACACTAGAAAATCAAGAACGAAATGTGAATGCGATCACAAGCAAGCGTTAAACAATATGGACATCAGTCTACAAAAACATTTATTTTGATACTTCCCTTTCGCTAACTTGTGGCAAGGATGTTTTTGTTCATTAATATGGACTTCCGCAAAGGAACGTCTGATTCAATCTATATGGATATCCTTAATTTCTGGTCCGTGCCGTGTCGCAACTTCCAACTATCGGGATCACGAGTAGACCGAAGTTGAGGGAAGCCCATGCGCGATCCGCTTTAATTCTGGACACACTTATCTCAGTAAACTCAATTTGCGAATTGTTATGCGGCTTCTGGTCTATTCTATTCTAAAGTTACTGACTTACCAGCAGAAACGCTTTACTTTGATGAACGTTGCAGAGAAAAGGGCGTGTGGTACAAAACGATGCAGGGTGAACCTCCCCATATACCTTGATTTACCAATTGTAATTTAAGTAGAAAGTTAATTAAGATAGGTTTAAGATTGCGCTTCGGGCATATTCCATCAAATAAGTTTGCATTTATGATGAAAAAACCACCATCCCCAAATTGCGAAGTTTGTGGTTATAATTAGAAGATGTGGATCACTACTGCCCCTAAAGTAGACATGTAGGATTTTAGAATAAGGTACGATGGGGCTGGCATAATCATGTAACTGATTTAAGTCCCTAAATTATAAATAGATAAAAAAAAGCTATACAATTGATTCAAATTTCAAACGGAATGACTAATCTTCTTCTTCTTCTTCTTCTTTTATTTGTGGCGTATCAAGTCGTTATAGTGACGACAACTTCGCCAATGTCAATGTAAAAATTTTTATTAAAAAATCTTGTGACAAAATGTCGGCAACGTTGTACGGTAATGGTCAAAGACCCCCCTCCCCCCCTGTCGGGCTCTTAGCCAACGGTCAATGATATCCCTCAGAAACTGCCAGGAAATCATTAGCCGTTGCCCAGGGCGCACCGGACCAAGCACTGCTCTTCCCCCCGGACGGATCCAAAAACGAACCGCAGCTCTTAATCACACGTGGAGGTAACCCGACTCGCACCCCGACTAATCTTCAATCCCCTGCTCCCGCAACTAAAGTCGCTATGTTTGTTTTCAGGACGTGGCGAGGCAGGCGGCGCGATGGCGTGCGCCGGCTGCGAGAAGCCAATCCTGGACAAGTTTTTGTTGCACGTGCTCGAGCGCGCGTGGCATGCGGCATGCGTACGCTGTGCCGACTGCCGCGCGCCGCTCGCAGACAAGTGCTACTCGCGTGACAACAAGCTGTTCTGCCGCAACGACTTCTTCAGGTAACTAACTTGCATGTGGCTAGCGGCATCCGTACGCTATTCCGACTGCCGTGCGCCGCTCACAGACAAGTGCTACTTGCGTGACAACAAGCTGTTCTGCCGCAACGAGTTCTTCAGGTAACTAACTAGGTACATGTGGCTTGCGGCATGCGTAACGCTATGCCGACTGCCGTGTGCCGCTCGCAGACACGTGCTACTCGCGTGACAACAAGCTGTTCTGCCGCAATGACTTCTTTAGGTAACTAGGTGTATGGGGCCTGCTTGTGCTCTGTGCCGATCAACGCGCGACAACGGACTGTTCTGATGCAATGGCTTCTTCACGTAGCTGTTCTATGAGGAAGCTGTATGTGGCATACGTCATGACCCCGTAGTGCCCACTGTCGCAATACATAATACATTTCTGCAAATTAATTCCCTTACTTTAACTTAAATTTCGATACTGTAGTGGAATGGAAATGTGCAGAGTGGTAACTCATGTAACGTGGTAATGTGACTTCTGACTAAAAATGTCATGTGTTGTTTATAAACATAGGCATAAATAGTTACGTTCGTATTAAATATAGCTCATGTTATAACATATTAATAGCCAACAATTACATATTCTTAGCTTAGCTACCTAATGTGACTCAGTCAACAGAAGTGACACTGTTGATTAAGCAAATTACAACCTCTACTCTACCGACCTGTTATTTGGTTGAAAATAAAACTACTGTCGAGAACTAACTGTGGGAACTTTGTACAAAACTTTAATCGGCCGCCCCAAGACGTGACCACTAAACGTTCGAAATTGTTAAATCGTAGGCTAGGGCGCCAAAAATTGTGAATAAAAAAGTAATGGATTTTCGTAGGTCAGGATGCGGCGGAAAAAGGTTCACTTACGACTTCCGCCGCCTTGATGGTTTAATTTCGTATGTTTTTCGTAATTTGACAAGTTTATTCGGTGACATTTCGGCTTAAACGTAGGTAGGTAAGTGACGCCATTTCCGTTGTTTGACGCCCGTTGTCATTAAGTTGGTAAAGGTTGTGTTTTGGGATTGATGTCCTTATTCTGACACAATTTGAATTTGGAAGATTAATTTATTCTCTTAAGAAATTGACTGAAGTAATGTGATGTGAACTATTGAAATAAGCCTACGAATTCTCGCAATTTAAATTACGTAATCTAATAATCGATAAACGCTTTGTCAGAAAGAGGTACTTGTGTACCAATTTCTACATTGGCGTGCAAAAATAACGGGTCACGTTTCGAACAACTTTATAATAATATGCAAAATACCTCGTTATTTTCGCTCGTCAGTGTAGTTGACGTTAATCGCATTGTAACTGGGCCCATACTTATTGTTTCAACTTAGGTAATTGGTAAATTTTGGCTCAGATGAAATGTTCATCTACCGAGAAAACCGCTAACCCATGTAGGTAAGTATATACGACAAGGTAATCTCATGCAGTTCATAACTTATTATTGAGCTTTTCGCCCTTAGCATTGAGAAATGCTGTTTTGGTGCGAACCTCAGCCAAAAGATTACGACCACAAGACATGCACAGGACACAAACAACCTGCATCGTTATTTATTGTCCCCTACGTTCAGCCGTCACGATTTATTCTTTGCTTGGAGTCTCTTAAAGTAATTACCTATCAAAGACCGAAACTCCCCCCGGCTATTGCGAATCTAACTTCGCTCAGCGCATAAAACATTCAGCCAGACATGAGATGCCATTAAAAAATTAAAAAGATAACAGAACAAGTCCGAGCCAAAGACAAAAAGGAATCACTTTTTAAGAACAGATTTGGAGTGCGTTTACGATGCTCGAATTATGAAAATTTGAAATTTGAAAAATTGGCGGCAACGGCGACATTCCAGAATAACATGGCGGGTTGCTCGGTACAAGTTTATGTTTTATTCATACGGCCTCCATCGTTTATGCAAATGGAGCTGGTAATAATTCAATGTGATGATAAAATAATAAAAAACATTGGCGCTAAAGTCGCGTTCGAAGTGTGTTTTGCTGATAGGCGTAAACCACAACGAACGTTGACTTGTCGATATTGGAAGATAAAGGCAAAATGTCATGTGAACTTGCACGCTGCCATTCCTTGTTACAAAAGCGAGACGATTACTTATTCAATATGCAAAACAACTATGAGGATTATAATAATCTATAAGTAAAGTATTGTTTTTTTGTGTATTTGTATTTGTGTATAGACCGAAAATTTTCACAGCTGTCGTCGCGTGTCAAAGAAAAAGAAGCAATTTAAATCAAAGTGTCACTGAGGGAACCCAGGGAACACGGCTCACAACATACACGAAAATGGTTTCGTCTTTCTATTTCGCCCTGACATAACAATATTGTATAGCTCTTTCTCTTGCGTTGCCAATTTATTACTATATTCTATAACTATGTCAACAATTAAATGAAGACTTATTTTTTCCATTCAAACCCAAAGGATATCAACCAAGGCTCTGCGGTTCGTCTGCCCCTATTTCACTAACTCGACAATTATCGGTGACAAGTGACAATTCTTTTTACATTACAAACTCGACAAGAATCTACACCGGTTGGCTTCGTATTGACTACGCGTTGCATTTCAAATTGTCACTTGTCATCGACAATTGTCGCGTTCGTGAAACAGGGGCCTTTTCTAACTACCACAGTCTATTTCTGAAAAAATACGTACACATATGTAATCAATTGTTTTGTATGGTGCTATGGAGCAATGCCGACTCGCACTTGGCCGGTTTCCCCCTTACATTGTGTGGTCTAGCTTTACTTATATTCCTGCTATTTTACAAGATGCCCGCTATCAACGTGCTGTAAAATTAATTTATTGCCAATCTACAGAGTTCTATTTACCTGTTAAGGCGGATGCTCGCGTTAGCTCATTGAAGAAGTCCCGTTAGATGGCGCTGTAATCAATGATGTGTGTTTTTTGTAGTTTTTAGAAAATTCTTAGAACACTTATAGATTATCAATTGATTTGCGCACACAGTTTAATACGGCCGATTTTTTGAGACTACACTCAGAAGGTAACAATGCACCAATCCGGAGAATAGCTGCACAAACGCTGGTGTCACTAACGGCCCTATACAGATACTAGTCTTACACACACATGCAAATAGGAGGCGGCAACTGGCGGAAAAATATTGCAACACCTTGCTAAGCTGTTAGCGTAATTTTTCACGTTATATTTACATTTTTATATCAACTTTACTTTTACCAGAAATTTTACAAATCTATACGTACAAAACTTAAATCGTATTATTTCAGCCATTTATAACTTTGGAATGGCTGCACGGATTTTTATGATTTTTGATTTGTTAGCTTTCTCTCTTCCTCGAATAGCCAAATATCTTATCATAAATATGAAAAATGCACAAAAAAAACTCTTTAATTTTTCGTATGCAGCGCCATCTCTGACAAAAACTGACTTTAAGGCGGAATATTTTTTGCCTGCTCGGCTAGTTACAAATACAGAATAATATTATATATGAGTCTAGCAGATGCAAACATGTGAATCAATGCCACCTTCAACCCTTTTTGAATATTAGGAAGTATTTTTTTGTACTTTGTTAGATAGAGGGCTATCGTATTTGTACTCACTAGTTGGCGCCACTGTAGAGTAAGGTATATCATATCAGATTATTCAGGATTTCTTTTAATTTATCTTTAATAGCAAGCTATTTATTACCCACAGTGTTGCACAGTCCCGTTTATCCTCTAAATTAGCTGTCATTTTATTTGCCTTCTTAGTTTGGCTCCTACTTTTCATAGCTTTTCTTTTAACATTTTAATAAACCTGTCGTATGTCTGCGAAAATATTCGGAAACAATGTAAAGTAAAGCCGGAATATGCAACTTGTAGGTAGTACTAATTTTACGTTTATTTATAATACCTCAAGTTACAATAGCGCCTCTAGCGGCGAATTCATATGCCGTCATTGCTAGTATCTTGAAATGTCTTTGAGTATTTAGTATGTAGGGACCCGCGATTCATATCTGATATTCGCTCACACGTAGAGACATCATCATCACCATCGTCTGACATTTTATTAATACTCCTATGCATTGCATTACAAACGTTTCGTCTGGGGCATCTAAACAAGTAGCGCTGTACTATAGGTATTGTCGTTTCGCGTCATAGGCTTTCGTAAACAGGTAACTTGAGAATCAGCCTGCTTACAACAATGAGACGAAGTCATTCGTGCTAGCCATTCGGATCCTTTCCTTTCACCAAAATGCATTGGAGTATAGGATCACATAAAGGAAATTAAATAATAACGCATAGCGCGTAGGGACTACGTCTGACTGCTTTTTGGCTAGGGATTTCGATAGTCATCGGTCGTGGGCCACCTGCCTAGTTCACCTGGGTGGACCACGGGCACATTTTCTTGCCGATGTTCCACCTCAGAACACCTAGGTGAACCACGGGCAAATATGACTATGGGTCATGGTCCAAAAAGTGCCCATGGTTCACCTAGGTGTACTGAAGTGGACCATTGGCAAGAAAAATTGTCAGTGGTCCACCCAGGTGAGCTAGACAGGTGGTTTTCGGTTAGATATTTGTTCCGGAGTTGCGACCTGCCTTTTTATGTTGTGTCATCATAATTCATATCACTAATTCATGGTACATCGCGTAAAAGGAAAAATAATGTTAGATAATTATGATGACTTTGCAATAGGTAGGTACGACAAATAAATAATGACAACTCCAAAACAAATTGAATCCATCTGAACTCACTTTTACTTACTGATACTTACTTCCACAAAAGTCGAACTTCATCCATCGATGGTTTTGAGTAGCGTTACCAACAGTGGGATAAAGCAGATTCTCGCGGTGTCTAGTCCACACGCGAAAAATAAAAATTGCAGCTCGACGCGAATTATATCAGCTCATGGACCAACTCTATATGCACAACTGGTTGTGTCAATAGGAATTTCGGGCTTATAAAAATAAAAATTCTCATTAGAGATAGTAAAATTAGGTTAGGTTCATTAGGCATCTTCAAATGCCCGAAGGGCAAACCGAATAGAAATAGGAACCCCGCCGTCAATCTCACGGTGGAGTGAAATTCCTAATGGCACAACTAGTAGTCCATAATATAGAGTATGCCCAGGAGAAAAGCGTCATACATTTAGGCACAAATCGTGTGCATAAAAATGACATAGAATTTAGCTAGCGTCGTGCAGCAATAGCGCCTGTACTATACGCGCGTCGACCAGTGAAACAGGGAACAGAGACGTGCTTAAACTACGAAACTCTCTAGATATTTTTTTCGGTCTGTAACCATGATCCACCTGCAGTTTGGGCACCTGGTTTTTGACAGAGCTCCGCTCCTGGGCGGAGCTCCTTTTTCTGGGTATTGAAATTTCTGTGGTTTTCTGGGTGGACAAATTAGGTGAGCTACGGGTAGACTGCAAACAAACTGCACAGTCGATTTGCAGCTAGCTTGCAGTTCAAATCCTGACCGTCTAGTTTATTATAGGCGTTAGATAAGATCCCACAATAGCTAGGCCAATACGCCACGCAACACGTGGTATGCGCACATAAGGGTTGATTTAGCAAAGCACTGATAGTTTAAAAAAACCTCGATATTTTTAAATAATAGTTAATACTTTTTTAAATGAAAACTCTTTTATGATGTATGTAATCAATCATATTGGCAAAATTCAGGCCATTATTATCAGGATATTTAAAAGGAAACATTGACATAACTACACACTTCAAAGTCAAGAACATATATTGTAATGATTAGATGTTTTCTATACCAGGCGTCAGGCTCCAAATGAAAGAGATGAGACGATCACTGACAAGTTAGTACTCTTCTCGGTGATTGTCAACGTCAAGAGATGAGCTTCGCTAGAATCAAAAACACGTCAGGCCATATTAAATCTTATGACGTGTTTATTTATTTTTCACTTGACACGAGATTAAATCTTATACCATTTAAAATAAAGCTCAGTTTTCTAGTGTGTTCCATACTTTTGGATACTTTGGCTACTACTACTACGCTACCAGTGGCGGTTTGGATGTTACGGTACTAATGTTGGCTTGAATGTTACTAAGTATTTGGCGATGTGCGTGCTCCAGTATATTTGTGCACGATGGATGTCCCGAACAATTTGACCGCTTTGGTTGAGTCACTGTTAACGACCATTTTGGGTGTTTCCAAGTAAATGAAGGTCTTGACTTCTACTTACTATATAACGCTGACTGCACATACACACATAAAACACGTCTTTATTCCTTGTGTAGTATATACAGTGTAGTTATCACCTAAGAAAATAAGACGAAAAATACAAGCCTTTCCAAATACACGAGTATCTCGATACGAAACTCGAAATATTTATTAACTTATCAAAGGATGTCACGAAATTGTAGTTTGTAGATCACGCAACATACTCAATTCATAACTGAATTGCATGTAATGGAAATTTGCCACTTATTTATTGTTCACAAAAAATATTTTTTTACATGCATACAAGAACAATCATAACTTATTTTACTAGGTACTTAGAATTATATAGGCTGACTTTTTTTATCACCGTCAAAAGAAACAACACGACGAATACAAGCATTATTTTTAAGTTTGGTGTTAAAATATTGCAAATGGTATCATTAAATGATACCTGTCATCATTATCATCCTCATCATATCAGGTGTGTTACGTCCACTGTTGGATATAGGCCTTCAGATACCGCCCATAGAACTCCAGTTGCCTCGGTTGGAAGTGGCTTGCATCCACCATGAACCCGCGACTTACGGTACCTATACGGTTGCATATGATACCTAGGTCAACCTAAAACTTGGACGGTGATATTAATATCATTCTGAATCATTCAGTTTCCTTTTCCTTCTTTCTACCGATCATAGGTAATGGGAACATGAAAGACGGACTAAAAGTCTTCAAGTCTTCAGAACAGGGTTGACAAATCTCCGCTGTTGGACATCTGGAAATTCACGGTCTTGATAATTTCCCTAGTAACATAAAGTAATTAACCAATTAGAGTGGAAATAGGGGTTACAAAATTTTGCAACACCGCACTATGGATACATACATACATACATACATATCACGTCTTTATCCTTTACGGGGTAGATAGAGCCTAAGGTAACAAGACCTAAAGGCCACATTTAGCGTGATTTTGAGCGTATAGATGGAAGAGAGGAATCAAAATAGTGATGGATTGCTAGCCACATCGCCTATAACATGATTCCTAAGATTTTCGCCCATTTCCTCGATGGGTTTTTACCATCTGCGCGGGAAGAGAAGCAACTGGTACATTCTACGCTTTCTTTACTCCTAGACCAGCATGTAAGAACATATATTGATAGTTTGGATGAAACAAAAACAGACCATATCGATTAAATCGAGAATTTTACTTCCCAATACTGTAATTAAGACTTTCTTAGGTTTTTCTATGACAGTTTTTGGGTCTCCTGTGCATATATAGATATGTATACATACATACTCAGTAAAGCATAACGAGGTTTTTACCTCGTAACGTTATTACAAATTACATCAATAAAAATCAGTGTTTTTAGACCCAACCAATTTTTTTGTCATCACACCAGCAGTAAAGTTCTTGCTCTTCTTGCACAATAATAGCAAGTAAAATCTCGCGTCCAATGGATGTATGATTCACTTATTTCCTGTTAATGCACAAAAATTACCTTCCGAATCCAAAGTGAATCTGAAAAATTAACGTACAGTCAGTACAACAAAAGGATAAATAGATATTTTTTAGGCTTGCTATAATACTAAGAATTAAACTCAATTCAAACGTTTTCTGGATACAAAAATACTTGTTTTGCACATGTATACTAGTTAAGATGATTAACATAGACCAATTGAATGCTATCTCACTCGCAAAATAAAAATAAAACAATTGAAATAAAAATCAGTTCACAACATAGGAAACCAACAAACATACATACTGACACTCACAAACATAAACAGACCACATAAACTTCCGCAAGTTAAATTCAAAGATTATACAAATTTATCCCCACTTTATAAACACTCAGAAAAACGTTACCAAAAAAAGTTACATGATGATAAACTGCTCGGCCCGAAAATTCTTGAAAAAATCTTTAGAAATTAATTACTCGAAAACTACAAAAATCGGCCAACATACATGGGGTGTATTCGGATAGCCCCGGATGTGAGGCATGTAAATTTTTTTTTTAGACGTCAGTCTTTGGACCACCCTGTATATAATAACATTATATTTATTGTTGAAAACCGCATCAAAATCCGTCCAAAAGTTTTGAGTTTATCGTAAAAAACACACAGACAGACAAAACGACGCGGCAGATGACTTTATTATATAATCATACTATTAGCGACAGGCAGACGGACAAACAGAAAGACAAACGGACGGATGATTGGACGTACATATTAACAAGCAGACGGACGGACGGACGGACGGACGGACGGATGGTCGGAAGCATAGACAAACAGACAGACAAACCAACGGATGGACCGCCGGATTGATAGTTGGACAAACAGACAAACTGACAGACAGACATACATACATACATACATACCTACAGACAGGCAGGCAGACAGATAGACGTACGGATGGATGGACTGCCGGATGGATGATCGGACGCACAGACAAAAAGACAGACAGTCAGAAATATTTAAAGAAATTTTTTATTTATCACAAAAGAAGTTAAAAAACAGAAGTATCTAAACATAAAAAAGCGTAAAATATAAAAGCCACTGATAAATAAACTGTCGCAAAATGGCCCAGAAGACTGGACAGACGGAAAGATAGGCCGACAAACGGACGGACCTACAAAATATATGTGCTTCTAACAATGGTTCCTTTTTTCTATATGACGTAAGAAACCCTAAAAAAATCAGACAATACAGTCATGTGTGTTTATTTCACCTCTCTTATACCTTTCAATGTACATACGTAGTTTTTAATTATCATTTTGACTTGCGTTCGCCGATTCGGACGTAAAATATACATTCATACACAAATCACATCTATATCCCTTACGGGGTAGACAGAGCCCAAGATAACACCTTAAAGCCACCAAGAACAAGCATGATTGTGGGCGTGTAGGTCGAAAGCGGAATCAAAATAGTGATGGATTGCCCTATCGCGTATAACTTGACTCCTAATATTTTTGCATTTACCATCAACGCGGGAAGAGAAGCAACTGGTACATTCTGTTTTTTCTTTACTTCCAGACCAGCATGAAAGGGAGTAGAAGATAGCTACCTAATATGGGTAAAAAAGCTATAGTTAAACAGACGGACAGATAGACGGACGGATTTGAACAATGTGGCCAAAAAATAAACCACGATACAGCGTGAACTTGGTAATAGATAAGCTCCTTTGTGTTCCGAACACCAAAACCTGGCCAAGTGCGAGTCGGACTCTCGTACCAAGGGTTTCGTCCAAATTCGGCAAGTAAATATAAAATCCAGTGTTAGCAAAGCCCTGCCAACTAAGCAAATTGAAGGCTGTGTGAGGTCATTTTATATCGGTTACTTACATACTTAGACAGACAAAAATATTCTGTTTTTAGTATTTGATGTTAGAGCGGCAACAGAGAAACGTCATTTGTGAACTGTCGCCAGACAATCATGATAGCTGATAGCCATATCACGGTTCATAAGATACAGCTTGGTGACAGACAGACAGACGGACAGACAGACGGACAGTGGCTCCTAAATGAAAAAAATATAGTTACGTAATATGGCTAAAAAAGCTATAAAGTTAGGACAGACGGACAGATAGACAGATATAGACGGACGGATTTGAACAATGTGGCCATAAAATAAACCACGATACAGCGTGAACTTAGTAATACATAAGCTCCTCCATTGGTTACTTACATAGACAGATTGACAAAAATATTCTGTTTTAGTATCTGTATAGCGGCCACAGAAATACATCATCTGTGAAAATTTCCTTTATCACGGTTCACGAGATACAGCTTGGTGACACACAGACGGACAGACAAACATATACACATACAGACGGACAGTGGAATCTTAGTAATAGAGTCCCGTTTTCACCCTTTGGGTACGGAACCCTAAAAAGCTGGTCAATAGCAAGTTCGATTCGAGCACTAAAGATTCCTCTAAGTTCTAAGAGTTATAATTAGATGTAAGCGTAATGTATGGTTAGTTGTTACTCTTTCTGTTGATGAGTTTCCAACTGCGGAAGCGACCCTGGCTGGGTCACCAGAATTTCACTTCAAGATTACTGTATTGTCATCAGACTTATGCCAGATTTCACGTCAATGTGATCAATTAGAAATGGGTCAAAATTCACTTGCAAGATTTGATTACATGCAGACACCGGGACTGAGCACTTCAATTGCGTTTACAAAAATAATTTGTACCAATCACACAAACGTGTTGGAATGTTGTATCTTACAAAAATTTATTATGATTAATTGATAAGTACATACCTGTACGTGTACGTACATATAAATGTCTACGCTGCGTCCAATATCGTAGCTTGTAACGTCTTTTACTTCCTTCCTTTGACTTCAATTGATTACGAATAAAATGAATAGATTATTTTTATTTTAAGACACCATGTTCTGTCAACCATTAGTTTATGACAATTCATATCATTGTTTTTTTTATTACCTGTCTAACCAGCCAGGTTTTTGACTCGCATGTTTTTTTTTTAATTGTTCTGCAATTGAGAAAACCTATTTACTCGGCCTATTTTGTATTTAGCACTTGTCGGATTTCACGAATCATTGCCGTGGTATATGGCCGTGATTTGATGCAGAGGGTTAGGGTTCGATTCTCGTGAGAAGCATTAGAGCAAAATTAACTGGAAGCCTTTTTTATTTTTAACTTGCTGTGGTCGAGTACTTTTTTTTAAATATATTAGGCAAAACGTGTTTTTAAGGCGGCAATATGACTGGGGGGCGCCACCATCTATGCCAAATTAATAAGCACGTGTGATCCTAATACTAGAGAACTTACTAGGCATGAAAGCTTTGCCAAGTTTAGGACTGGCAATGCCACCCGCTAAACCATTCAAATTGGCGATGCCTCACTGCTACAAGGTTATACAAAAAAAAAATACGAAACTATGTGTTAGTTTAAAAAAAAATCTTGGCTAGAATAAGTTTACCATCACAAGTGTATATTTTATTTTCAACTAATTGATGGTATAGACCATTTTTCGTAAACAGTAAAATCTAACTAGGGTAAGCTTGTGGTTGTTTAAAAACCACTTAGGTAGGTAGTACTTTCTTTGGTATGATTTGACAAGAAAAATATTGAATTTACCATAAAGTTTTCTACATCTCATCGAGATAGTATTACTAAGTAAGTAAGTTATTAAAACAATGTTTATAAAATTAAAAAAGAATCGTTCACGGCCTCGAGATTTGAACTTGGTTACTAACTATTCAGTTCTTTAAGTCGCGACCACTGAGCCAGATTGGAGGTCACGTGACAGCTCGAAATAGCCGATTGGTTTTTACAACATGTTTTATTTGACACTAGCTACTCACACTATTGTAAAATGCATCGAAATTTACTGCATCATACTGCAATTTAGGTATGATAAATGCACTCTGTTTTGTAATTTGCGCAGACAATATATCCATAGCTAACTATCCTCAAAAAACCGCATTGAAATTAAGCCTGTGGACGAAATGCAGCTGCACGGAAGGTTTGTATGGAAGAGCAACCGCCTTAAATAGTTGCCTACATGGTTAAGGTTTATGGTTAGCCATCGAGTCCTTAAACTGAATAAGTCGTAAGACAGTAAATATAAGCAGTTTACGAGTAGAATTAAAACTCTGGACATTATTATGTGATTAGGTTTTTTTAATTATGTTTTTAAACTAAATAAAGTTTAATTAATACAAGCGATAACGATTTTATTATTACCAGTTGAGTATCATTTAGGTATTCTCTCTTGCCAAATAAAAAAGAAATGTAAAGAGTTGTGTGTGTGTGTGTGTGATCAATACATGATCGCTCTTTGCAAGAATTTGAACGTATATTCTTGATGAAAAAATGCGATTAACTCCCGCCTTGGCGGTAATAGTCAATATTTCCTACGATTTAAGTAATTGACCTTTCTACCAACAATTAATTCAATAGTTCATATTTGCATACAAGTTAGTTGTTTTCGATCGACCAATGGCGGCCATTCGAGTGTTAATGACGACCATTTACATGTTGAACTTTGGGTATTTAGTGCACTTTGTATGCTGATTGCTCACAAACTTCGTGTGTTATGGTAGCAGGTTTTTAGTTATCATTGAGATTGCAGTAAGAAGTTCAGCTTCATTACAGAAGCTTTAAGACGTTATAATGGAATTATACTAATTTTATAAATAAATCTAATTATGCGTATCCTGAAGCACCTTTCCGCCTATAGATTTAGAATATGCTATACACCGTAAAGATTGACGATGCGGGAGAAAGAGATAAATATGTGATCCGCTTCTGTTAGGACTAGCAACAAGATTGTATATAGCATTCATGAATTTAATGATATTCATACATATACGACAAGAAGGCTTATTTTTCTCAGACACGCGCCCACAGCTGTTAAGTTTTTTCGGCTCGTCTTAGTAATTTCTGAAACGATTTCATCTTACAGTAATATATGTCTAGTAAATCTATGTATCTTTAAAAGGACTGGCATGCATCAGATTTATTTTTAATTCACCCACTTTTTTATAGGCAAATCGAAAAATTATATGTATAAATTAAACAACTCCAATAGCCATTTTGACCTATTTCGCTCTTTCCTCTCCATAACAAAATAAAGGGAGAATGATTGTCTTCTCTTATTAACGCTTAAGGGTAGATTTAATGTAGAAACCATGAACTTACAGCGATTTCCCCAACAGGCGATACGGAACGAAATGCAGCGGCTGTGGCCACGGCATATCGCCCTCGGACCTCGTCCGAAAAGCGCGCGAGAAAGTGTTCCACCTCAACTGCTTCACCTGCCTCGTCTGTCGGAAGCAGCTGTCGACCGGCGAAGAACTATACGTCCTCGACGACAACAAGTTTATTTGCAAGGAGGACTACCTGGCTGGCAAGACGCCGACCACGCAGCATTGTAAGTTTTTTTTTATATGTCTACGGTCTGAATTCGAAGTTGCCAGTTGTAAAATTGCAAACGGCGTTGGCGATTTTTTGACATCGTGAG
This sequence comes from Pandemis corylana, assembly GCA_949127965.1. Taxonomy (NCBI): domain Eukaryota; kingdom Metazoa; phylum Arthropoda; class Insecta; order Lepidoptera; family Tortricidae; genus Pandemis; species Pandemis corylana. Next base: position 7,102,913 of record OX421864.1, on the reverse strand, counting down.
GAGATGAAAATGCATGATTAAGTATAAAACTAGCATGTGGACTCCTTACCACGTGGCTATGGTAGGCCAAATAAGTGATCTATCACTTCATGTCCAACTTCCTATGAAATTAAAATATCGCTAGAGGTGAACTTTCAATTTGACAGCCTTCTTATCGACATTATATTTTACTGGCTGTTGCCCGGGGCTTCGCCCCCGCTGCTATTTTTTTTATATTTTACTTTATACAAACCTTCCGGAAGTTATACGCGTGGACACATTTCGTTGATTCATTTTTATTTTTATAGATGACGTGCAAAGGATTTTCAACCTTGGGGTGGTAGACCACCATAATTTGGCGGTGACAAAAGACGTGTTTTCAATCTTCTCGTATTTTCAATTAATTACATTTTCAATCTGAAGTGGTTGTGAACTTGTAATCTGATGTTTTATACTTACATAAGGTATACCTACTTTTCGTAGAATTTAAGAAGAGAGAGATAGACAGTAAATAAGTAAGTACCTACTTATTGCAGCGTACAGTTTACATTAGTACCTAGTTGAAAAACTTACATATTAAGGAATTTTAGATCGGTAGCCATATTTTAGCACAGGTGAACCCTAAAAATCTAATTAAATTAATCGCAATAGTCATATAGGTACGTGTTAGTTTGCTGTTTTGTATTCTATTACAAATTTGCAATAGGATTTCTAACAATCTAGCGAGACAAACACATTTTGAAATTGGACCGATTCTTGTTTGCAGATTGGATAGGAAACATTATTTACGTAACCTATCAAACATACACGATCACGTTCGCAATTAACTCGATGTTGGTATACTTGTAAAAAAATAAATGAGGTCTTTTATTGTCCTCGGCTCGATTCGGACCCAATCGATGTCGAATAATTACATTTCTAAAACACGACCACGTCCCCTTCAATTTTCGAACGTGACATGTGAGAATTGCATTCTCAGTTTAAAATGCGTTTTTTATTGTTTAAGAACGTATCGCGGCAACAATAAAACTCTCGTAGCACCCATTTCGAAATCGGATTTTTCGATCAATACGAACCGTAACCGAAACCAAGTGAAAAAAGAATAAAAAATACCAAGGCGTCGGACAAAAAGCCAACCGCATTACACATTAGCCACGTCTCCACGCGGTAGTGGCGCAGACATCTTTTTTTTACTTTTTTATGAACTGCTTTGTCGATGGCAACACCTTGACGTGAGTTAGAAAAAAGTGACGGATTGTAGACAAGTAAGAATCGTGACCTGCAGGGTACCGAATACATAGCGGCAGTACAAATATTTTGATTGGGGGATATCAGGCCCTCTTTAAATAAAATAAAAAATGAATACGGTCAGAGACAACTCTTTTCAAATTTAGAAACGCAAGGGCTTTGTACTACAACACTACGGATTAAACCGCGCGGCTCGTTTACATTCCGGTATTTCTGGTTTTTGATCGCTAATTTCAATGTACATAACATGAATAATTATATCGGCCTGCCTACTGTGTTTAATGTCAGTCTGTACCACCGTATTGAGCTTGTTGTCACATAAAATAAAACAATGCTGGTCTAGATATTTCTAAGAACTAGTTTGGATGATGATGAAAGATAGAAATTCATTACTACACCAAGGGTTGTAACCTGTACTAAACTTTCGCTTAGTTTTAACTCGTTGAACTTAACTTGCAGTTAATCCCATATTCGTTCGTAGCAAATTAAGTGGCGCTAGTAGTGCTCGAGGTATTTAGTCATGGCTGAAAACTTGGTTGTAAACACTGCCACATTACGACGCTTTATTTTAGGATGTTGGCGAGCCTGCCCCATTATCATAGACTTAGCAAATTACTGCTGGCCACAAATAAGTGTGAGCAATAGTCGTATCGTTTTCAAGCTGCGAAAATACTCTCAAATAAGCGGGAAACGAGTCACCGTAACGTGAAAAGTAAGTACTTAATTAATTGTTCTGGTACCATTAAATACCTCAATTTGATTTAAGTAATCACCTAAATTATACTAATTTATTTAACTTTTTAGTCAATTTTAGGTACGAAGGCTCTACTGGCCTACAGAATATACCTGTAACGTCAAAATGTGTAAGTAGACATCTGAAGTTGACATTGATAGGTGGCTCAGGACCAGTCAGAATTATTTAAATTTTGAATAGACCTTGGATGATACTGGCTATAAACAAAATCATACCGTAACCTAATTAAACATTTTAGCAACTTTCGTGGCAACTAAACAAAACATTAGCATTTGACTTCAGTTCGGACTCGATTAAAACTGACTGGAAACCAAACTGTGCTGTTTTTAAATATCGAACTTCATAATCACTTAAAAAGTAAACATGTCTCAAATAAAAATAGCCATATGATGGGGTTGCCAGTGTTTGCGTTCGTGCGCCCGCAACATGTGTCCGCCCGCGGCGTTGCCTTGTTTACCCTGCGTAATTGTGTTTAGACATTGTTAGAGTGGAATAATGCTCGCAAACATTGCTTGAAAACTCAATGGAGTATGAATGTTTGTTTTTTTTCAGATATGATTTTTTTGTGTTCAAATTCACATTGCGACCAACTTCCCGGTTATGAATAACAAACCAAATTTAACAAGGTAGAGTTCGACTTTGTTTAGCACAAAGTTGAAAGTACCCCATTTCGAAGGACCAACAGGTGACCATCTTGCAACCACAATCCTTAACATGTTAAGATCAAATAAATTCAAGATCAATATATACTAAAGAATTTCCTTTCTGCAAACTAACTATAATAAATAATAATTTAAAGTGTTCACAAAATACGAATCGAGTATCAACCCTAAGTCCAACAAGCGCAAAGAAGGGATTGTTATCTCTACCCACCCCTCTGAGCTCAGTAAGCGCAATGATATTGATACGGCAAAGCACAGGCCTTATCCTAAAGCGGAAATATTCGCAATCGCACTATTTCTTTCCGTCAAACGGTAAAAGTTGGTGGTAGAAAGGGCTGACGAATCAGATTTCCACTAGCCAAGCTAAGCTCGGATTGCTGGGGATTATAACTTATACGATTATTGATATTGTTAGAAAATGGAACATGATTTGGGATTACGGTGTTGAGCGTGTTTGAGAGGGATAGTGGGTTGTGATGTGCATAATTAAAATTTGCATAGAGCTTCAAGGATATGGTTAGTTTTTCTTAAGCTAGCTTCTTTCTAGAAATGTAGGTATTTTAGTAGCGTAAATTAACTTTATAGTTTACCTAAATATTCGTCTGTAGTGAAAATATTTTACTTTGGTGGCTAATCTGTGGTAGTATTTGACCCCTGTCATTTGATGTAGATCTTCTCGTGTGTGATACGTAATGCAGCGGATGTATTACAATTGTCGTTTATAAATTACTAGCTTCTGCCCGCGGCTTCGTCTGCGTAGAATTATACATAAAAACCTTCCTCTTGAATCACTCTGTCTATTAAAAAAAAACCGCATGAAAATCCGTTGTGGAGTTTTGAAGATATAAGCATACATAGGAACATAGGGACAGAGAAAGCGATTTTGTTTTATACTATGTAGTGATAGTGATAATACACAATCTTGGTTCTTTAATTTTTTTTAATATTCTTTAACCGTAAGAGAGAAACAAAACAAAAGCCACATTTACTTTATGCACGACATTCCTTCGCGACAAATTAAAAATAAAGTTATAAAGAAAAAGCTACTGAAGTCTAAGTCTAACTTAACTATAAAATTCTAAGAATTTCTGCGTCACTTCAGCATCCCGTTTTAACCGCCACCCCACCAGAGGGCGCGCAAATCTATTACGTCCACGCATCGCGCGGCGCGTGCGGCGCGATAGCCTTATCAATCAAGCGCACGCTGGTTGTGCGTCATTGTGGACGAACGACTATGATTTAGAGGGAAGTAAGGGCTCTATTGTTGTTATTGTGATGTCACTAAGCCCGACTTCAAGCCTGTAGCCTGCGCTGCTGTGTTCTGAGTACCTACCTACTATCAAGATCTAAATTCGAAGTTTGTTTCATGCTGTCCTTCTCACAATCCTCCTAACCCCTATTAGTGTGAATGGGAACTGTACAGTTCGAATTTCCAATTTCGGGGTAAGTATAAAAACTGACGTTGAAACAAAGAGAGGAAGACAGTCCGTGAAATTATAGGTAAATTAGGTATTATATCTTAATCCACTTGGCAAGCAACACATTAGCTATCGTTTGGTGTTTCGGATGCCCCCATACATTGGTACTCATTTATCGACAGACCTCTGCTCGTTAGCTATCCTTCGTCACTAATAAAAAATACCACTGGAAGTTCAAAAACTGTCTCATAATTTCAGTCGCCATACTTAATGATAAAAGCTAGTAGTTCATACGGTTAGTCAAATGAACAAAGCCAGGCGTTTAATGCAGAGATGTTATTGTAGTTGTGTGTCGTTGTAATATTAACAGTTTTCCGGTGTCAATGTCTGTTTGTACGCTGTCAACTCTACGTCGCTATCTCCTCTACTTTACGGTTTCTTTAATTTCACTCTATTTTCGTACAATGTAGTTTGTGTCGGACATATTTATGACGTTGCACGCAGTGAACGCAAATTGAGTTCTGGGGTTGCGATTTGAATATTTTCTCCAATTCGTTTTTTTTATGTTTCTGCGTGATGATGATTTGGTATTGATTTATTTTTGCATAAAATTACGTCGATTGCTACTTCAGTAGCTTCTGAGGGGCATACAAAGAGTATCATTTATTGTATTGCATAAAACAGGCATTTAATTTTTCTGATATCGGACATCTATATTATGTATATTACCTGTTTAGATCGTAGAGCCAAGTAAAAAGAATACCATTTAGCAAGATTACTTTAAGGCCTGTCTTACACCAGCTAGCCTCGAAGAGTTAAAACTACTCCATTGAAAGAACGACTAAAACGATAGCTTACCCCAAACCATGGGCAAACGTCAATAAAATTTCCTACGGCTTATGCAACGTTGTAAAAAATAACAGATCGGCATTAATGCAATATTAATAACATAACTGCTTACGTTTTCCTGATCCCTGAATAGGGTTGCACCCTCGCAAATATCCCGCGTGTTTGTCCAGGAACCGATACTGGCAACCCCGGATGTGTTGTTGTTTTAAATGGCTACGCTTTGGCGCGCGCCGCTTGCCAGAGATAATCATAGACAATTTGGTTTTTTTAAAGCAATTTCAAACCGGTTTTTGGTTCGACATAACCGTTTTGTTGTGTACCAGTTGTGTACCCACTAATTATTCAAAATTAGACGATCCTTCCGATCGTATCTAGCAAAACAGTACTTTATAACTATTACAGAAAAAAAGTATAACAGATTCAAATCATTTCACGGGCTTTCATTTAGCGTAATTGTCGTGCAAGCGCCAAAAAGCACATTTTTAGTCGTAAACAAAACGTAATAAAAAACCTAAATTAACGTAATCACAATGTAATTTAGTACTTGCTCTTCGGTGTTAAGAGTGAAGGTAGAAAATACGTAGGTATGTATAGTCACGCAGAGACGAACAGCGTGGAATGGAGGAGACCGATAGAATCCCATTTCGTCGTCCCCCGGGGGGAGACGGGGGGCGGGTGTCCGCCATTTTCGCGACCCTGCAACCGACGGCGACCCGATCGAGTTTATACGGGGCGTCCTATTTTCAAATCCCTTGAATATATCCCGTGACATTTACGAGTGTAAGATCTAGAGGTCTGGAGTCGGGTGATTTAGAACTGGGACGTCCTTCAATTCGGTTTGATATATTTAACTAAAACTTCGTAGGAATGCGCGTTTAAGACTGTGATAGAATTTTGTGAAACCCTGTGTCTCGATAGGTACTACTCTTGATATTTTTTACGTATTTTTTAGAAGCGCTGGTCATTTTTAAACAATCTAATAGTTCGATCATTGAACGCAATCAAATTAATAGTGCTACCATTCGGCGTGATCAACATTCCTTTAGAGAAACCGCGGAGGCAGCCGCGAATACTTCGCGCTTGTGCTTTACCCACTTTTCCTTAATTATCTAACGCCTCTGCCGCGATCCGTCCTGCGTCTGCCCATTAATTTTTATTTATCGTTAAAACGATCGATAGGTAGGTAGCGTGCTCGTAAAACCGCTGCAGTAAACGTTTATGTTTGAGTTTTATGATGTTTTAATGTAGCGTTTTTGAAAGCTCGCGAGCCCCGAGTTTCTAGTTTATATGAACTCGTGGAATAGAATTATAGGCAGTAAAACATGCCGGGATACGCCGCGCGTTCTTGCTGGCGAGGAACTGCAAAAATGCCGTGAAAGAGCGGCATATAAACTTCAGCGCAAGAATTAATGCTCTCAGACTCTACCTACCCAACGTTATTTTAGTTCGCTTTATTTATTTAAATTGTATTTTATGTTCTTTGCAATAAGAATGGTTATATTCGCTGAGTTTTGACAATCGTCATACGTCAATCTTTTAATGTTCTATGCTTCACATGTTGTCTACTGTCTACTGCCCTTTATAAAATACTAGCTTCTGCCCGCGACTTCGTCTGCGTAGAATTATACATAAAAACTTTCCTCTTGAATCACTCTATCTATTAAAAAAAACCGCATCAAAATCCGTTGTGTAGTTTTGAAGATATAAGCATACATAGGGATTTAGGGACAGAGAAAGTGACTTTGTTTTATACTATGTAGTGATAGTGAAGTGATATAATTTTGACATAGAAGTGATGTCACGCTCACGAGCCTCCAATTCCGAATTTTGATGCGCTTTGTCTTTGTATTTTTTTATTTGATAGGTGCAAAAAAAATGTGTCCAATATTTTTTGATAATCTAACTGATGAACTAAATAAAATTTCGTTTCTCTACTCAGTTAGGTATCATCCCTATCGAATTTACCATTTCGTTTGTCGAACGGAATAGGATGAGGGCAAAAAGACTACGCAAAAACAATATGGCATATCTGTACATGTAAGTAGGTAGGTAGGTGTATCTACTCGTACTTGACGTAATAGAGATAGGAGACGACGAACGGTATTTTCACCGATTAGGTACCTCTACTTAGAACGGACAAATAAAAACATCGAAAAAACTAATCGATCAACGATTTACAGCGTCGGGAGCGCACCCCGAGGGCAAATTATCGATAATCGACCGACTAACCAAATAGCCGGTGTCGATACAAGTTATCGACAGTAATCGTTATAATCGCTAGTGCCGCGCGATTGTTGCCGGTCGCCATTACGGGACGTGCGCGGCGTTTCAACATACGACCGATTTCTCTGACCCGTCAGCCTTCCATCAATCTCTATTCCAAATACCCTTTTCTCTACCACGAAGGTGTGTAAGGCAGCTCATCAAAAACTGGTGACCTCAACTGCTTTTTGTATACGCTTATTATTGAAATTATTATTTATTAACTGTAATTGGCGGCGACGTTTTGAGGGTTAAGTTCGGCGTTTAGCGTAATTTGGACGATTCGACTTTTTGGAGGGTTTATTAGTGGATAATTATTAGTCGTGCTGTGGAGGTCGTATCGTATGGGACTTTATGATTACGATCATAAAATAATGTTTAATCCCGTTGCCGACCTACGCTCACGCCAATTAGCTTAGTTGTAGGTACCGGTAACAGCTTTAGCATTTACATTTTCCCATAGAGTTAGGTAATTAGATTCAAGTTTTTTTTACGTTTAATTAACATAATAAATGCAATGCAAGTAGAAAAAAGCCGTGGTAGCCTAGTGGTTTGACCTATGGCCTCTCAAGCACGGTCGTGGGTTCGAATCCCTGGCTCGCACCTCTGAGTTTTTCGGAATTTATGTGCGTAATTACATTTGAAATTTACCATGAGCTTTTCGGTGAAGGAAAACATCGTGAGGAATCCTGCACAAATCTGTGAAGCAATTCAAATGTGTGTGTGAACTTCCCACTGTGCACTATAGCCCAAGCCCTTTCATTCTGAGAGGAGGCCTGTGCCCAGCAGTGCGACGTATATAGGCTAGAGATGATGAATGCAAGTATGCATTTATTTCACAGATATTAATTACGTTACGGTGTATAAATACAAACAATTACAAACTTTTTGCATTTCATAGGTTATTATTCATTACGAGTCAACGGCAAGTTTATTATTGTTACACTGGCAGCGCTGGAGTTTCCCTCGCTTTCAGTGTAAGCAAGGCGCGAAAGAGGCAGTTCTTTTTAAAATTATTTTCCTTCGCCGTGTATTGTTTGTAGGTAAATGGCGTGAAATTGAAGGGCGCCCTCGCGCGGCGCGCGGGCGAGTTGTTGAACCTTCAGGGCTCGTGTTATCGCGCGGCTCTGAAATGTCATTGCACCCGAATGTTTGCTTGTTGACCAAAATGTTAAAAAAGTTTATTAAAGTCGAGCTTTCTTAAGCTGGTAACAGTTCAATTTCAGTTGAGTAAGCACTTAAAAAACAAAAAGAGACATTGCTATTTTTTTTAACAAAAAAAGAATGTTCGAGTTAACTGAGTTACACGAAAATGTATCTTATCCTCAAATTAGTATTTAAATAAATAATAAAGCTTTGCATACATATTGCCTTAACAAACAACCATAACATAAACAAGTAGGTACTACGTTAATGGATACCTAAAAGCTTACCTATTTAATTATCAAAAACAAGCAAGAAAAACAATCAGAAATTCCCATCGCCCAACTCTTTTCCCGGGCGAACTTCTGAAAATGTCATCGTAGACCTTTCGAACCCCAAGGTAGGTACATACCCAAGGGGTGCCCTGTAGGGGAAGATAAGGAAATATTATTTCCATTGCGAGGCGTCTTCCCCCATATACCTACCTATTGTGTTTAGATTGGAAATGAAGTACGCTATTTTAAGGATTCCTACCAAGTTTGAATATGGAAGATAAACAAAGAAGAGTGATGAAATATTGTCTTAATGTTTTGCGATCTTCATTCGTAATTACAGTAAACAGTAATTCGTAATTGACGTAAAAATATCTTTAGAAGTACTTCAAATATTCGACCAAATACAGCGGCCGTTCACGAGTAGGTAGAGTAAAGTTTCGGAAGGAAAAACTGTATAATAATTATACCCGTTGGTCACCTAAGGGCCGATTTTTCAATCGTCAGATAAGCCCTATTCTACGAATAACTCTATGGGTATCTGTCAGTTGAATGCTTATCTGAGGATTGAAAAATTGGCCCTTAGTTAATAAAAAAATAGCAATACAGTCCGATAGTATCTAAAAAGGCCTTCGGGTCTGTCTTGCTGTCTCATTCAATCTTATGGGTTTGATACTAGAATCGGCCGATAATACCCAAAACCTGAATGTGTTTCTAGGAGCTCACGGACCGTACTAGCTTTTAATGAGGTAAGCGAAGAGGTTCGTTATATCCGGAAGTAGGTTCTTAATGTTTTTTAAAGTTACGAATCCAGCAATTGCTCTTCCAGCTGAGGCAGATATAATGTTTTTCTCAAACATTGAGAGGAAATAAAAATAAATTTTGCACTAAACTTCCTCGCAACTTAGGTGGTTTTCACGTTCCCACCTTTTTTATATAAAAAAGTGACAAACTGGAATGGAAATTTTGGGACACATGTTTTCTTGCATGAGAATCGATAGGGTAAAAGATTCTGAGGAAGAAAACCCAAAATATTTAAATTCTGGATAAAATGTATACATACGGACTTTTTGTTGGAAGACGCTCAATAGCAAAAACATCGCCCTGATTCTTTTTAGAACGTTATTATTATTAATGTACAGTACCAAGTATTGATTTATTTCCAAGTAACTCACTTTTGTATTTACTTTGCTGTCAAAACTTTCGTGAACACTAACAGTTAGGTACATTCTATGGATCTGTCACCCAATCCTTCCTTATTGAAACAGACTACGGTCTCTACGCCAACAATACTTTTTTCAATCAAACATGAATTGTTTACACAAAGAAACGATAGACAAGCCCATCGTATTCCTCTATTCAAATAACTCGCAATCAGCCTCCTCATTAGAACCTTCACGATTAGGATTTATGTTTTCACCTAAAATAGATTTATGGCCCAAAATCACCTTTAAAAAAAAATCTTCATTAATCCTGGACCTGATTAATTCGGCCGAGAGCCAGGCTCGAGGCCGGTGCGAGCAAAGGCCGGGCCTGCGGGGGGCCCCACTATAATTGGGCCCCCTACGTCCCCAGTGTTAAAGGACCAATGCTGGCGTTATTTATCGATACTAGAAGGTTTCGTGTGTAATGATCTTTGGTTAATTTTAGTTTGGTTTTTCGAAGTTTTGAAAATTTCCCAACACGTTTTTGCTAGTAAGTAGGTAACATATATCTGTTTAGAATATTCTTGGTAGTTTTAACTGTAGCGATTCACTTTATTTGTTGATAAAAAATTGCGTTAGATTTCTCGATAAATTGTTTCAGGCACTCGTTATTTTACCGAAGGCCTCTTTACGCAAATATCCGTCAACAAACTACAGTAACCTTGCTTGCCTATTTTTCGGTAATAAAACACTTGGAGCCGTGCCGTCTGCAGTCCACCAAAAAACCTCACAGTTTATGAATGCACAATAATAAACATTATTCTCAGAATCTCAACAATCGTCAAGCACAAGCGGACGACACCCGACACTCAATCCTTCGCTTGTTCGGCCAAAGGACCCATTCATACACAAAACATATGCTAACAAACCGACCGTGGCATTATTCAAGTTAACCTTAACACTTTAATAGCCTGCGCCGGGAATCAAACCCGAGTCGCCTCATTTCACTCCGCTTCCTCACGAGCTACCAATCAAAAATAAACCTTACCATTCAAACTTCAACTTTTAAATACATCCAACTTTATACTCCACCTTAATTAGTTCACGGAGAACACAAACATCTTATGGTTATCCTACTAAACAATGAATTTTCGACTCAGTCTAAGTCGTGTAAAGTTAAAAGTTGCTCGGGGCTGGTATGCGAAAAGTTTTCTGCAAGTTTTTACGGTAATCGGTAATCGAAGCCAGGAGTTCACCAGAGCAGGTAATTCTCTAGAAACGCGCGGAATGCACTTTTTAATCGAAGTTTCGTATTGACGTTACCGGGCGAGTCAGACTCACTATTATCCGAATCGTTACGAATAAGCACATGCTTGGCCATACATTTCTACCTAATGCTTTATTAAATTCAATTTTTGGCACTTGAATAACTACTCATTTTTTTTAAACAAAAACCCCACAAATACTATCGTCAAATTGTTTGCTGTCAAAATGAAATAGGTCCTTCAACCAAGGTTAGAGTGGACCCCTTGAAAAGTTCTCGGGCTACCGGTTCAGACCTCCGCGGTTTTATAGTTTTCAAATTTTTACTGCCGCCACTAAATCATTATTTTCTGCGAAACGCCAATTCTTCGCTATTTAAGTATAGCAATGCAGCTATCATAAGGAGATCCGTTCGGGTTTTAGTCGTTTCGGGAAACCGCGATTAAACGTCCCGCGATATGCCTCGTCACCCCACAGATCAGCCAAATCTTGTTTTGGTGCGGCCTTTCTCAACCGTGTATGTAAATAAAAGGGAACAATAAAAACGCCGCGATATTAATAACAGCGATAAAAAATAAAAAAGTACATTATTCAAAAATCGAACGGCGGGAACGAAACATGTATAGACAATAATGGAAAGGAACAAAGAGGTAAAAAAACGGGAAGAAACCTGTCGACGCCATGTTGTGTGGCGCTCGGCCTTCACGCCTCGGCCGCCGAAGATTATCTTTTGTAAAAAGAACCGAACGGCAGGCGCTCCGATCGCACAACAAAGGTCTTATACGCGTGTTCATTTCATGGATTTATCGCCTTTCATTGCTACTGATTAAGGATTACATTGGGCCGTGGGTTCGCCTACTTGATTTGTTTTGCCGCGGCGCTGAGAAAGAGCATCGTCACCGCGCCTGCGCCGGCTCTGATGACCTGTCAATTCCGTCGTGTACGCCGGTCGTGGATGAAAAAAGTGACATTAGAGTGGCCATCTATTATTTTGACTTTATGTGGGGAGATGGAGCCGAGATTGATCGTGTTTGGCCCGGCCTTTTTAATTATATCGCATTCACTTGTTGAATGGCTTTGTGTTCGTCTACTGTTCGGTAGATGCAACCAGTTAATGTCTTCGACATGTCGACATAATCTTCTTTCGAACTAAGTAGCTTAGCCTGTCGAGACATTTATGTTAGGTTATTACCATTATTGCTAGCACAATTTACTCTAGATTTGTGATTTTAACTCATATTGACTTCCGCTGAGTGACGTCTGAAACTATAAGTACCTACTGTAAAATATTTTGTTTTGTTAATACAGTAAGATGTGTCTGGACACAGAAAATCTTTCTTTAGTGTATTGATATGTTATCTTACCTATAGTAAAACAAAAATCGCCTGACTTTAGTCACACTTGGAGTAAAGGCTCTATAACACATTCTGCGATTCGCGTCGCCGTGCGCCGCGCCGGAGTCGGATTCTCGCTCGGTTATTGTGCGATTTCGTACGCCCAGTAATGCGCAGGGCCTCTATTCGGCGCTGACACGCCCAAGCTATTACCAACCATTTGCAGTGCCTAACGTTTAATTTGCTATTCGGGGTCGCCCAAATGTCAGTTTGCCGAACACAATCCGAAGAGAATGCGATGCGTTTTTAGTAAGCTATTCGGGGCGCCTCGTCATTTTTGTTGGGGATTTTCAACAGCTGTCAAAGTGTGTCAGAAAAAAGAGGAGTTCTGACCGCATATCCTATCAAATCTATAACGAGTTATCTAATAATTATCTATTCAGTGCGATCACATCAAATTGATCAAAATTTAAGCCATAATTAAGAAAAACTAAAACCCCCGAATCCCCAAGTAATCCGAGCCTTTGCAACATAATCGCAGATCGCACAACGCATGGTCAGGCTAGCTGTCAATTTTGGAATTCAATGTGTCAAATCGCCCACTGATTGCCTCACTGATGGATGGAGCAAAGGTGGATGAAAAAGGTTCCAATATTACGTGCGGCTTACTCACGGCAAACATCATTTTTTTATTAATTCGATCGAAAGCTATCCCAAATTATTAAGCGTAAAAAAATATCGAGTTTGAATCGAGGAAATATATCTGGAAAACTCAGATTGTTGTGTAATTCGGTAAACAAAAACGGTCTGTGCAAGGTGAGGTGAATCCGCGATCTCAGGGCAATTAATTTGTTTTCAATAATTCTATCGAAACCTATCCCCAATTAAAAAGCATAAAAAAATAGCGATTTTGAATCGAGACCATGAATGTGGAAAATTAAAATTGCTACGTAATTTGTGAAATAAAAACATGATGAGGTCATTGAACTACTATTCATGAGGTGTTAAGATCGGTCACCATTTTTAAGTTTTTTTATCAGTTCGTCCCTCAAAGCAAAGGAAAAAACACGTCTCCTATTTGGTCTCGAAACGTCCGTCTAGGCCTTCCCCTCCCAACTTTACCAGTCACACTCCCCACATATGTACATAGATCATATTGTTTTGATAGGATTTATTAAAGTACATACAAAAAAACACTGCATTCCGATTTAATAAAGGATATATGTTAATTTTCCAAAAGTTTAGCTTATAATTAATAAAATTCTCATCAACTCAACATATTGAAGGTCTGATTTATAGAATTAATAGTCATCATTTCCATAAAGGATAATAAATCAAATAGTTATTGAAAGGAGAGTTCATTAGAGTAGAAACTGTGTCGGTATTATAGATCTTTAATTAGCACCATTTTTAGTGCATAGTTTTTCAGCAACATGATTCTTCATGAAGGATTATTTTGTTAGCTGGTGGCGTAAGGGTGGGAATAGGGGAAGGATGGAGTCCCACGCAGGGCCATTGTGGCCCCAGTACCGTCTGTAATACTGATACATTTCTAAGTAAGAATAGCCCAGTTAGGTGGCAAATTCATTAGCTATTTTTAGTGTTTTCAAATGTTAGTTTAATGTAATAGGAGGTAACAGGAAATAACTCTCAAAGAACTTTTATTAGCTATAGTAATGATTGATAATTCGCATACTTAATGTATAATGGAGAGCATGCCAAAATATTAATTTTATTTTGAAACAAGATAGTTGCATAAAGGCCGCAGGCAGACAACATAGGGAAAGCGGTGACAGTACAGATCTTGAGAACTTCACGGGTATATACAACTTTAAACTTCAAAACGTGTGATAGTAAACAGGCAAAATGGTTAATCAGATGATTCGAGTTTTAGAAAGTCAAACTATGCATTCAAGCGCAAATAAGTAAAGTATTTTCATGAATATCAAAACAAGAGATAAAGGGCAAACTATATCAAAAATCGGTTTAGCTTTTTGGAATGGCATTCTCTAAGCATGAACAAGCAGACATAGAAAATGTTAATAAAAGTCTGTCAGCAGTCATTTTGTCTTGGCAAGATGTTTTAATTCAAATATTTAAAAAAAAACTAGAAAAGAAAGGCATTTAAGTGTAACATAATTGTTTGATATCATTAATTTATCATAATAAAGTTATAAAGAATAATAACACAGACAAGATAAGTAGACAGATTCAGTAGGTTAAGTATAATAAGTTTAATGTAATAGGAGGTAACAGGAAATAACTCACAAATAAGTTTTATTAGTTATAGTAATGATTGTTAATTACATTAGTTCGCATACTAGCATGCCAAAATATTAATTTTATTTTGAAATAAGATAGTTGCATAAAGGCCGCAGGCAGACAACATTGGGAAAGCGGTGACAGTACAGATCTTGAGAACTTCATGTGTATATGGTCGTAACTTTTCGCCACTCCGTCTGTGCATTTAGCATCCAGGCATGTTTCAATGATTGAATTTAAAACCCGACAATACTGTTCGAACTTCCAGACAGTTGGAGTATCTGTAAACAAAATAAATGTTCATTTTGTTTATATACAACAGACAGACGATGTACAGAAAACAAATTCAGGTTATAGTGAGATTATTACATGAAGGAAATTACAGCCTAGATAATTGTTCATGAAAATTCTTAGAGTGAATAGGCTAGCAACACATTGGTTTTACAAATTTATAAAGAGGAAAGTATTGTTTGTTTGTTTACATTGAATAGACTCCGAAACTGGACCTGGTATTGATCCAGTACTGGACCAATTTGAATAATTCTTTCACCATTAGAATCCTACATTATCCCTGTTAAAACATAGGCTATATTTGATTCCACACAGACAAAGTCGTAGGCAGAAGCTAGTTATACATATTTAACTACCCTTGAAGTCTGACAAGATAATCAATGAAATAGTAACAAACAACAATGAATAGAAATGATTTAAGTGATTATATATATATTGCAAGTGGGATGTATTGAAATACTAGTGTTAACATGCAACATTGTCAGCATACAAATTGGTTGTCATTCTTATATATGAGTATGTAAGTTCCTGGCATAAAAGTTTAGTCTATTTTAATTTAAACCTGCATGGTATTATAAGTGCTAAATTTCAACTTGGACAGAGTCATAAATATAATGAACAATCAGCGACTAGTAGTTCTTTAACTTATGTACATACCATCACACCTAAATTTCCGTAGGGGTAAACAGAAACTACTTTTGTACATGTCTGACATACTTTACCATGTTACAGAAAATATATTATATGACTATCAATAATAAAAATAAATTATTGGTTAAGGTAACTTACTTTAGGAGTTCCGTAGATTGGTCTACAGGTTTCATTTAAGTTCGGCTGTCAACCTAAGATCCGTAGTATTTTAACATAATGTGACACGGTTCAAGATGTGTGAAGGACAGTTGCATCCTTGTTATTCATGTAATAATTCACTTTGGCACATTTAGTACCTTGATTGCAATCTGGAAATAGAAACGTACAATTATTGATTAATAAGTCACAGGGACACCAGTAGTTAAATTTAGTCCTTTTCGAAACGAAATTAAGTTCCTTACCAAAAAGTATGTTTAGAAAATAAATAATAAAATAGATGAATAACCGGTACTAACCTGTAATACAACAAAGGATAGTTGTTGATTTAGTTCATGATGCCGACAATGATTCATAAAACATTTTGATTGAATATGAGATATATAATAGCATATTAATGTATACATTCTCATATTGGCTTTGTTCGAACGAAATATTTATCAATCAATATCAATAACGTACCTATACCATAATGCACGGAATGTCATAGACAGAAGATGACAGACAGATAAATTATGACAGCTAGTCAGTTAGAAAAGCAAAGGGGTTTGTGCCCATACAGTAAAGTCGTAGGATAATTAAATGAATTTTATAATCATCAAAGGCGGTAGAAACATTTTATGACATGTTTTAGCGTTGTCTTAAATAAAATAGCGTTGACAAGTAGAGTGATCGTGCGTGACAGTTCAAACGGTTGATTGGTTAAGTAAAGTTTTTGGAAGAGGTGCAAATTATATTTTTTTTCGACAGTCGACGTCTTAATAATCGAGGAACTGCAGCTCTTTTATTTTTATTTCCTATCATTAATTAGAAATAATTTTTTAAATGCTCGATATGACATTTGTGAGATTTAACGGCCGATAAGCTCTGTTGCCTAGAACTAGCTTGTAATAAAAAAAAACTACGTCAACTGTCACGTTTGACATTGTCAAAAAATAATACCGCGGTTCTGTTTATTTGCATTTGCGTGTAATCAGTGTTAGCAGTGTGTTTTTAATAATATTTCAACGACCTCAGCACAACCTCCTGCCTTTCGATATTGCCGCACTTCTCTTCGACCTTTGCACGATATTTGGACTACGATTTCAGCTACTATCGACGACTTAGGCACTTCTTCTTGGACAACGTTTTTCTGCTTTACGGCGACCCCCGCCTTGACTGTTGGACTGATTTTTTTAATACTGAGGCTTCGCTATTGATCACAAAATGAGCGAATTTGTACGAGCGGATTCAAGAAACTTGCCACACATGGATATGTTCATGATATTGGAATATTTCTACACAAACGATAAGCACAATGTTGCTGAAATAAGAGGTGTGAAGACACTCATGTACGTACTGACGAATTTCACAAACATTCTGATGCATATTGTAGTATATGATCCTCCAGACTACACCAAACACTTAGGTAATACTTAGATATATCGGCTCCTCGTCACACCGTCACTCACTCTCATCACGCATCGACCTCCGTGCTCGCCCGCCGTCCACAGACTCCTCTCTCTCCCAGCGCCGCGCTGTGCTTGGCGCGTGACGTGTGTGCGGGAGACGACAGATGTATGTTTCTCTTTCGCACATACACTACACATATAATAATCATGATTACAAATATTTAACACATACATACATAGTGTATTGTTGTACATCAAATTAAATCAAAATCATTTAAATTTGGTTACAAATAAGCCTGTGCCCAGCAGTGGGACATAAATAGGCAGATGATGATGATGAAAGATCTTGTGTTATAATGTTTTCCATTGCATTTTAGGTCATCAAGAGGTGGTTATGTTGATAATGCAGTAGGTTATGTGGAAATTAAAAGAGGGAACACTGAATGCTTTGTCAGGGCCAAAGTTGTTCCGGAGCACAAAATAAGGATGAAATATTATCTTGTGACTATTCATTTAGAAGAGGCGAATAGTAATATAATTGATGCAACATGTGATGTTTGTCCTGCATCAGCTGGTAAATACTTACACTATAGAGTAAATATTTATGGTTATTGAAGATTATATTTTCATTGATTTGTTTTACTTTCAGGTGGATGTAAACACACATTGGTGGTGTTATATTGGTTACAAAAAAAATCTACAGAACCATAGCTAATGAGGGAACACAGCCAATATCCTCCAAGGATATTTTTCCACCCAAGAAAAGAGGAATAGAACTAGGACCAAGAGATCCGGAGAAACTCAATGCATTTTATGAAGAATGTAAAAAAAGAAAAATTGGGGACTTTGATTTTGTCATTTTTACCAGATCATGATAATGGTTTAACAAAATGGTGTACATTTGACATGATACTTGATTTTACAACTAAAACTAATAATCACAGTTTTGAAAATTTTAAAAGCAATGTGTCTGTCACCCAATTTGTGATGGTGATTTTTTTCATAATCTATCACATCAGGTATCGTTGGATAGGTCTTTCAGAAATATTTTTGTTAACAAGTGTATATTTATAAAAATAAGGACTAATTTGTACATTTTAAAATAAAACAAACAAAAATTATTGTATTTTTATTATGTCACCTTGCAAATTGACTAAGGCACATTATAACTGATTCATCCACATCAGGGATGTAACGGAGGTAGTTTTATCGGAACCGAAGGCGGAGTCGGAGTTTTTAAATTTGCTTTATCGGAGTCGGAATCGGAGTCGGAGGCAGGGTCGGATAATTGACGATAGAGTGCACGTAGTGGGAGTCGGGGGGGGGATTCCCCGCGCGACATGTATGAACCTGTTCATAACAGTCGACACAGGCCGCCGCCGCCGCTATGTTATGCTTCGACCTCCGATTCAAACCTTCGATTTAAAAGTATCGGAGCCGAAGTCGGAACCGAAGGTGTAATAATAATCGGAAGTTCCGACTTAACGGAACCGGAGTCGAAGCTCCATAACATCCCTGGTCCACATATCAACCAAAAATATGTTTTAGGAAGACCAAGATACATTTTGAAGTTTCCTTAATAATTCTTAAGATACGTGTACGTCCTGACATATTATTCCCTTCCTTTTGTCTCCTTGGTTGAGCTTGACGATGAGGGGCTCTGGGTTCATATCACGTCGGTGTTGATGAACGACTTGCAGTTGAAGATGACAGCTTGCTTGGCATGATTTTTTCAGTAATATTAGCTGAACAGGCTACACATTTTACTGATGGTTTCACCAAAATCATATATTCAAACAAAGCCATTGTTTGAATATATGATTTGGGTCCGAGTCGAAAAATCACACTGGAAAAAAAGAATCAAATTAATTTTACAAACCAGTCCTTTATAATAACTACTAGCTATTATATTGTTTTACACTAACAATTTTGTCAAAATTTTTACTATTTTGGGTTTTTGGTTCCTACCATAGAAAAATTGTTATCACTCAATCTGTCACTTAATTTTTCTTTTTATACAGGTACATAATTTTACCTCTGAATCTGGCACGGTCCCAGGGTAGGGGTATGTTGCAGTAACTGCTTTGAGCCAGATCTTTTGTGTTAGGCTGCTTTCATCATTCAACATTTCCTAAAAATAAGCACATAATGAAGTACATATCAGCGTCCAATTTACACTTAATTTTTTGCCTTAAGAAGACAGGAGAGGATTCACCAAAGAAAACAATAGGCGTAGCAATGAACTAAGGTGAATAAATTGTTCACATCTTTTTGTAGTTAACTGTACAATAATGGCAAGGGATAAATATCCTGTGTTTACATTCATAATAACACATTGAACATTTAAATAACCTTGTTAATTAATATAATGAAGAAAAATTACAAATTATAAAATAAGACACCTAGCTGACACTTACAATCTCATGGTATGCTTTGGTTAATATCAAGTTTGCAGTATTTTTTAGGTGTAATTAGCCAGATTTACTTTGGTAGCAATCTTCCTCAATCTGTAAATATAATAAAAGCATTTTACTAGATTCAATAATCTTAATTTCTTACAACAACATTAACTGCAATATACTCACATTGATATGTTCCTCACAGACATATGACTATATGAGTTCCGTTTCGGACAGTTCATTTCTAGAGCTTGGCACCAAGTCGCTTGTAAAGCCTTTGTTAAGCTCAAATATTTGGAAAATCCCGTCTATACTTCTTATATGACGGTACAAAGCATTGGAGTACATCCCTGTAATACTTAATTTCCTCTGCAGTGCTTTGGGGATCGTCCAAATCCATTACACTCGTGTGGAAGTACAAAAGTCCAAGAAGCAGTGCCTAAGTCGTGGAAAGTAGCTGAAATCGTAGTCCAAAATATCGTGCAAAGGTCGAAGAGAAGTGCGGCAATATCGAAAGGCCGGAGGTTGTGCTGAGGTCGTTGAAATATTATTAAAAACACACTGCTAACACTGATTACACGCAAACGCAAATAAACAGAACCGCGGTATTATTTTTTGACAATGTCAAACAGTTGACGTAGTTTTTTTTTATTACAAAGCTAGTTCTAGCCAACAGAGCTTATCGGCCGTTAAATCTCACAAATGTCATATCGAGCATTTAAAAAATGATTTCTAATTAATGATAGGGAATAAAAATAAAAGAGCTGCAGTTCCTCGATTATTAAGACGTCGACTGTCGAAAAAAAATATAATTTGCACCTCGTCCAAAAACTTTACTTAGCCAATTTTAGGGGCATTACATTTTATTCGGCTGGCAATTTCAGCGCAACGTTTGTCGAACAGAGGCTTTGTGTTTTAGACGCATGAATGCCAATCCTATGCCATACCTATGACGAAGTGCGCCGTTACAGCGCCGAATAGAGGCCCAGGTTTCATTATCACCGCTGTTATTATGTGACAACTTGTTCTCGGCTGTTTTATGATTTTATTTGAGCCACTTATCGTTGTTGTGTCTTGATTTTGCGTTTATTGCACGCGCGCGGTTTTGTTTTGTGCATTTTAATTATCTCCTCTGTCTGAGCCCTGAGGCTTTGATCTTTTATTAATCATGGTGACTGGTTTAGAGGCTAAATGCAGAGAAATTTGTCAAATGTAAAATTTAAAGTATAGAAGTAACTTGCTTTCACAAGAAAAGAATTTTGTTTTAGTGTTGTTTTTTGCGACGCTATCTACTTAGCCAATGCTCTTTTTTAATTTTGCTTCATTTGTTGTTACCAGATATACGTACCAACATATTGATGATATCTCAAACATTACAGAAGTTCAACACGGTACATTTTTCGTGCACACCACCTCACATGCCATTCCGTATTTTGACTAAAATACATTGGTATTAGGTACATTGGTATTTGTAATCTTCTTTTTAGTTTTTCGTTGGCTCAGACATATCAGCCTTCATTACATGAAGGAATAAAACGAAATTTTCCTATCGTACTTTCACATAATCATGCCGCGTACAGAAATAAATGAATAAGCCACCGCACACGCACACGCTCAATCTCGGAGGGTCACGATCTGCGGTCACGTCGCTCCCACTCCCGCGCCAGAACGCTGTACCTATGTAGGCAGGTTGTAGTTGGCTGTTGTTGGTTATTGTCAGTGTACTTTCCTACCTATATAGTTAGCTATCATATCGGATAGAACAAAGCACTCAAAGACATCCGGTAGGCACTATCGAACAGATTGATTCCTAACCCACCGTAGAACGTTCTCACAGAAAACGTCACCATAATTTCCCTTGCCAATCCAATGTAACGCGACCATGAAGTTCATTGTGATAAGGTTCCGCAGTGTGTCAGGATTTTTGTTCTATGTACACTTAGTTATGGCTATGCCGGTTAAGTTAGGTTCTTCTGAGAGCCTCTATTCGATGCAACGCTGTTTAGAGTATTTAGCCGGTGACCAGATAGCATTGTAGAAAAAGAGAAGAAAGAAGACCAGAAGCGGGTCTTAATAAGGGTTTTTTTTGACTGCAGCCCAGAGCTCGTGGATAATTAAGTCCCAGTCCCCATTGAACATCTTAGTATAGTTTGTCTTTTTTCTTAATGTCGGCATCATCGAACTTCCCGATGTTTTCAATTGAATTTGAATCCGAACGGTACATACCTACAGTGATAACCGGAAAATACCTAGTATGGTACGGTTCTTTAATAATATTGTGCGGGCACTGCCAACTTGTGCACTCGCTACCCGACAGTAGTCGAAATACGAAGTTTGACGAGGGATAGATTCTAGGTAAAAGAAAAAATAGACGCACTGTAAATCATTATCGGAAACAGTTTTTTTTTGCAAAATTAGGTATTTATACAGTGTAGGAATTTTAAAAGCACAAATAAAATGTGTAACATACTTATGTATAATGTATATAGCGAACCCTTATTTGTGTTTTCGGCTGAGGTACTCGAAACCAATGTTTAGAAATTAGTTTATTAATCCAGAACGATGATTTTTTGTGGATATTTTTGTGTGAATCATAGCGTTGCTTATTTATCATCTTAGGTAGGTACCTACTTACGAAGAGCGAAGATTTTTTCGTGGAAACAGATTAATCATTGCTACCTTCCAAAGTTTTTTAGTCCAAAGTTCATAGCTAAGTAGGTAAGGTAGGTGAGTATTTTAAAACAGTGAAATCATACTTTCATACATAAGTCACGTCTTTATCCCTTACGGGGTATACAGAGTCGAAGGTAGCAAGACCTTTAGGCCACGTTTAGCAGCGTATAGGTGGAAAGGGGAATCTAAATAGTGATGGGTTGCTAGCCGCATCGCCTATAACATGATTCCTCAAGCTTTCGCCCATTCCCTTGATGGACTTTTACCATCTGCGCTGGAAGAGAAGCAACAGGTACAGTCTATGTTTTTCTTTACTCCCAGACCAGCATGGAAGAATGCATGAAACAATACCATTAAAATATTCCAAAACATTTTAAATCAGATATAATTAAGACAATGATACGTAAAACGGTCATATTAGAAATTAGCGCCTAAATTAAATACTTAATTGATTTTGTCTCCATAAAGTTCAAATCGTAGTGATGCAAAAAAAAAAAAAAATTAAACTACAACACTATCTGTGTTCAAAATCAATTTACCACCAAAAAGCCTGTCAAACATGTCTGGTTACATCCAAAAAAATAATTACCCTACCCCGATTCCTCACGGCGTCGATAGATGGCGCCTAATTTGTCCAACTGCGTTTGCGCATCCATTGTGTTAGATCCTTGGAACATTTAACCATCCGGAGACGACAACGACGGGTCTTCCCCTCCATGAAAATATAAGACCAACGGTTACACAACCCGTTATAATTGTGTGTGAGTACGATTGGGTGCGCGAAGTTCAAGTTAGTATTTTTAATGAATTCGTTGGTTGCATACTCGTACCTACATGGCTACGAGATCGAGATAGGTATGGATTATTTTTGTTTTTTTACGCGTAGGTAGGTAAATTGGCTCACCCACCATTTAACGAGAAGGCTTTGGCCCCGT
Organism: Pandemis corylana; assembly: GCA_949127965.1. Classification (NCBI taxonomy): domain Eukaryota; kingdom Metazoa; phylum Arthropoda; class Insecta; order Lepidoptera; family Tortricidae; genus Pandemis; species Pandemis corylana. The sequence continues at coordinate 7,079,826 of OX421864.1, read as the reverse complement.
CGCAGGGTTTTGTATCCCGCGAGAATTTAGCGCAACGCATTCTTATGTGTTATCTAAACGCAATTAATAACTTTTATTCCAAAATTTCACCTTTCTAGGAACGAGAGTTTGAGTTGCACCTTGACAAGTCAGTAAGGACTTTTTTTTATTAATAATTACATGGTTAGTCCGCATGACGCCTCCGGTTGGTTTAATGCTCTCAGTATTAAATCAAACATGGCGTCTCTAATGGCGGGTAGACGCTGACGTATTACTTTTTCGACGGTTATATAACTATTATTTATGTTCTCTCTTTGTTTATAGGCAGTTGTATGGTATTAAGGAGCTATACGTCTAGGTCGTTTGCTCTGACCTCTGGTAATATATCATTATGGTGTTATTGAATAAGTAATATAGGAGAAGTGATCAGTAGTGTCAGTGCTTGTATGGTTGAGGGTTTAATCTTCATCAATGTTTGTAGGTACGGATTTTAGCTTCATTATTTTAAAAACAAGGCAGGCAAAAAAGCAATGTAATCACCTTTGCCAACCGGAAAGCTGCCAGCTTTAAAAAATAAAATATCTCACGTGCCAGTAATTTCACCAGACGGTCTTACTCTCTACGCCGAAATACAGCATAAATGCTGCTTGATGGCAAGATTAGGGAGTATTTAATATAGTGGTAGCAATCAGACGAACTCTACAAAGTCCTACTAATTGTCATTTCTGTGTTTCCAATAGTATTCGATTATGTTCGTGTCTAATTGACTATGTGACGTTGCGTTATTCTCGTTCTGTTAAACGACAAGGCTGTCCCAAATTATATAAAACGCATGGCAACAATTATTTCTACTAGGTACTAACTATATGACAAGAGACAATGTCTTGCTCGACGAAGCTCAGTTCGTATCCGACGCTTATTATAAATGTTTTTTTTTCATTACCGTGATTGGCCAATGGTCACCATTGTTTAAGCATATCCTTATTATATAGACCGACCGCATAAATGAGTCCTCGCCCGCGCGGCGCAGGGGTGCGGGGTGGGGCGACAAAGGGGACCTCTCTCGGCCCCGCGGTCGTCCCACCCCGCTTCCCTGCACCGCGCGGGCGAGGACTCATTTAAACGGTCGGTCTATAAACTTGCAAGAAAAATCATATAAGTCGCATTACATTGTAGCTCAGGGTCGACCACTTTTATATTGCAGGACTTTTCTTGCCTAAGGGAGGGCCTGTTTCTTCACTCTAATGTTAAGTTAAGTTCCCGATATATTGATTAATAAATATGATGCTGTCTCTGTCTATTTTGTAGTATTAGCGACATTACCGTTGGATATGTAACACTTAAAATATTTATCAGGATCTTAAAAGAGGGTAGTGAAACAGGCTATTAGTCACAAAGGCAAATAAACGTTTGGTTAATTCTGAAACGCTCTGTCAAAGTCGTGAAAATTCGTTTTACCAGCCAGACCTTCAAGGTACCTACACAAGAGTTTAATAAAAAAAACCACACACAGCTATACTGGATATACGTATATAGCTCTGGCAGAGTCATGCCAGTCGGTCGAATCAAACCGTTGGAAAGTTGCAAGTCACGCAGCCGACCCTCGCAGGCAGCAGTCACGATGCCTTTGTCGGTAGCAAAAAAAGTCAGGAGTCAGTGGGGACTGGGGTTGGTGGTGGATTGTCTTTTGTTAATTAAAAATGTGGTCAGCCATTTTTAAAAATGTTTTTTTTAATTCATAATACCTACAAATTACGATAGCAGATTTCAAACCAAAAAAATTAAAAAGTTTATTCGTAACTATATTCAAAATCGTAAATCGGAAAAAAAAGATTAGGTAAGAAATGGTCCCAACTTAGCATTATGCTGGCCTTACAGCTAGCACTGGTCTTTAGTTGGGACCATCGGATGATAAAACACTGCAAAGGATCACACTAATATTATAAAGGCGAAAGTTTGTGTGTGTGTGTGTGTGTGTGTGTATGTTTGTTACTCCTTCACGCGCAAACGGCTAGTTTGATTTGGATAAAATTTGGAACAGAGATAGCTGGTACCCTAGATTAACACATATTGGCAATCCCGGAAAATTGCATAGTTCTCGCTGGATAGTGATAAACCATGTTATAGGTCGTAGCTGCCTAGAGTCTATATTCTTTAATCTAATTCTACGCGGACGAAGTCGCGGGCAGAAGCTAGTAAACAATAAAATAAGCTAAAAAACAATAATACTTAATATGAAATGAAACTAGATGATGCATGATTAGATGCCTATTTGGTAAAATGGATAAAACCGTGTTTCGACAGCCAGGACTACTTGCCAGTGCGATGTGATACGAGAGGCAGGTACCTAATAGCCGTCGTTGTAAGTAATTACTGGAATTGTGGTGAAATATTTTCTTTTGTTAATTAATGATTATGAATCCGGCATTATTTAAGTTATAGATATTTTTTGACAGGCGTGCTTTATCATTAGGTGTGATTGCGTTCAAACTAACTACATGTAATACTGAATCTGGATTATAGATAATTTTGTGTGTTAAATTTTAATGGATAATTTGATGATGATTATGTGATGATAACAAGGTAAAATAAGTCACGAATTTATCAGTCTGATTTAGTTACAATTGTTCCAAATAATTGCGATGCGAAATACAACCCAAACCAACCGAGAAATAAGAGAAGTCAGGGCTCTACATTTTAATAATAGTATTCTGGGAAGTAATAACTCGATTTAGTAAAAGTCGAGAGCCTCCAGGAATACCATTTCAAAGCACTGAATTTCTCAGTCCTGTAAAACTGAACTGCCGCCGTCCTACACAATACACATTTTACATACACCGATGTTTCGCACGCACGCTCCCTGCGCACGTCGATAAAAGAGGGCGTGCCCGTCGCCGCCGCTTTCACCAATCACGGCCCACCGTTCCACGTGTGCGTACAAAACATCCTTTAATGTGTGCCGGGACGTGAGCCAGTGTGCGTGGACTGTAGTGGCCCCGCTGTATATATATGGGCGTACGCTGTGGCGGCTACCGCTTCCACAAAGGTTCCCATATCTTTTATGTTCTTAGATCCTTATCTCGCCGTTTCTTATTTTACTTTTAAGATGGTGGTCTCGAATTAACGGTCGGCCCCATAAACACGCAATAACAAACTTTAATATGCTTGTAATACAAAATAATCTGTGATTTTTATTACTTTTTCAGTGCTAATAGGTTGTTATAGATCCGGAGATAGTGGACTATAATTTTTCGGGTGGAATTATTCATGAATCATGTTGATTGAATTGTTAATTGGTCTTGATTGTTCATTAGCATTTTCTATGTGAACTTAAATTTTGGGTAGACTTCGATGGTTTGCTTGCCTATTAAGATTTTTGTTATAAAATCTGATAACGATAACTTTATGAGCGTTAGAAATAATGGACACTTCAAACACAATGGCTCACAAATTTTACCTTATGGTATAGATTTTATGGCGAAAGGTTAGTACCTACCTATGATGTGTAAACCTATTAACATTACAAAGTAAGAAGTAATGTATTTCGTGCTTAGTGAGTAGGTTTATTTTACAAGGAAATTAGACTAAAATTTTCCATCTTATAAACATTAGGTATTTTCAATTACACACGTGAAACGGAAAAGAATCGTTCCCATTACAAATAAAGAAGCCGCAAACTTCGTTTTGAATTTCCGCAGATCAAAGTCCCCGTTCCACGTTTGAAATTCAACGACAATAAAAGGCCCGTTTTCCCGCCAAAATTCGATTAGGGACGTCGACCGGGACAAAGGAAGTCGTTTATTTGGGGGTGGTTTAAAATTGATTTTAAAATTGGGGCGTGCGTTCGCTGGTGCCAACTGCCAATGGTGCTGGCATAAAATATTGTTCGATTTATGAAATGACGAATGCTTTTTGTCGGAAATATTTTAATTTACTTCTTTTTCAATGACATTTAACCAAATGGTATTGACGGCACATAAAGTCGTCTACCTACAAAACGCACGATCAAGCCCTCTGCTAGGGGTCAGTGTTGCCATAAAACAAAACACGATGCCCGGCGAGCTATTTAAAATTGTAAAACAAAAACCGTCACCCATTTTAATGTTTACAAACACTCCCGGTATTTATCTAGCACACCGATCTTCCACTTACTGAGCTAAGTGCGAGTGTAGTGTTGACCGATTGTAAAACAGAGGGTTAGGAGGGCCCTTGGAGTCCGGACGCTTTGCGCTCGAGGGCTTGAGCAAACTTGAGCTCGCTCCGGGACTAGAGGGAGTCGGCTGTGAGAAAAATAGAGAATATAATTGGGTTGAATCAATGTGATGAAAAAACAGAACTCTGAATGTCTTCCCAGTAAGTATAACATTACCGTTGTGGTGATCACGATATTAAATTGTAAAAGGGCTTGTTTGATTTCGTTTAAAAATAACCACGAGAATTATGTAGCGTGTTTTCATAATTAAAAACATAATGAAAAACTCTAATATTACAAAAAAGAGAAAAAAACAGCAGTATTACTTAGAAATCATAGATAGTCTGTTTCCGTCAGTCCTGGACGTTAGCTAGCATCAATCCTTTGGTGTTGCGAGTGTCCTTTCACTGACCATGAGGTGACCCCCACTTGCTCTTTTGCCACTCTATATTATATAAACAGTAAATAAATCCTTAAAGAATTCAGCCGTACGTACACCTTCGTCATTATAATCATTCAAACATGACTACAGAGGTCACACCAACCTTTACGTCCACTCAGTGCCTAACATCGTAGCGTAACATAATTATATTTTCCCAAATCTTTTTATCGTGAAAGCCGCTTAATTTGGCTTGTTTCCCGCGGAGTGACTTGCACGAGGAAACGCAAGTCAGCCGGTTGGCAAGATTAATATGCTGTTCTAGTGAATTCATTCCGTTATTTCGGTCGGCTGCTTTGAGGTAGCATAGGTAGGTTTGAAATTGAACTAACGTTTTTAGTAATTACTAGCCGTTGACCGCGACTTCGTCTGCAAAGAATTCATTTATCGCTATCCCGCAACTGTGCAATTTTCTGGGACAAAAAGCAGCCTATGTGTTATTCCAGACTATAATAAGAATAAGAATAAGAATAAGAAAACTTTATTGACTGATATATACAAACAGAATATTACATAATATGGGTACTTATTCCAACCAGCCAAATGGCCGCCACTCAGCTATGTGTCACGATAATAACCAGGATAATATCGTGACGCTGATTTTCAGTGACGCCAGTTACACAGTTACGGAGGTGGCTGTCACCAGGCACACATCCCAGTTCATACTGGTTTACGAAATCACCCGATACCCATACCTTATACAAGAATTATGATTACAATTTTATCATTTAAATCAGCTCTATAGTACCAAAAATGTATATAATTCAACACATATTAATGTTAGTGTATAGTGTAGTGTGCGTGTGCGTTTGCTTGTGTGTTGTGTGTGTGTGTGTGTTTGTGTGTGTGAGCGTGTCTTTGTGTGTGTGGATACATGTAGCTGGGGTGGAGGGGCAGCTAGTGAGTTCGGTGACTGCCTATAGGGATTTTTGCTTGTCCGTCAGGAATTTCTTGAGACGCAGTTTGAATGACTCTATTGTATTTGAATTCCTTATCGGGGGAGGCAAATCATTCCAGCACTTTGAGGCAGCAAACCGAAAGCTACCCCTAAAAGCAGCCGTGTAGTGTCGTGGGCATCGTAGTTGCAAAGCCTGTCTTATCTGACGTTGGGAGAAAATTAATTTTTTATGTAGGTAGCAAGGTTGCCTGTTTTTTATTATTCCAAATAGTAATGTCGCGAAATGTAGAGTACGCCTAGCCTCCATGTTTATAATATTACCTTTATTTAGAAATGGTGTTACGTGCCCTCGTCGGGGGATAGGAAAGCAGAACCGTGCGCAAGCGTTTTGAATCCGCTGTATGACTCTCCTAGTTCGCGCCAATATACATCCGCCAAAGACTGTGTCTGCATAACTTAGCTTGGACAGTATAAGCGTCTCGCACAAATTGACACGCACGTCCACAGACAAATACTGCCGAATTCGGTACAAGACTCTAAGTCTGTAGAAGCAGTTGCGCATTAGCTCAACAAAATGACTCTCAAAGCGTAAGGCTCCGTCCATTATTACACCTAAGTTACGAGCCTGATAAACCCTTTCCAGAGGAACTCCGTCTATGACTACCTTTGGATGTTGCATTTCAATCCTCTTTATATTTGTTCGGGTACCCATAATCATGAATTTTGTTTTGCCTGAATTTAACATCAAATTATTTTTGTGGCACCAGTCAAATACAGCACTCAAATCAGAGTTAAGTTTTGTGACAGCCATATCAGTGGAATCGGGCTTAAATGATATGTACAGCTGAATGTCGTCAGCGTATATATGATAATTACAATAACTTATGCTGTTTATGATGTCAGCACTATACAAGATAAATAGGATTGGTCCCAATATGGAACCCTGCGGTATCGGTAATCTATCTCTGTGCCAAATATGGTCCATATATATCCTGCCATTCTGGGGTGAAGGAGTAACAAACATCCATACATCTATTCATACTTAAAAACTTTCGTATTTATAATATACTAGCTTCTGCCCGCGACTTCCTCTGCGTAGAATTATTCATTAGAAAACTTCTTCTTGAATCACTCTATCTATTAAAAAAAACCGCATCAAAATCCGTTGCGTAGTTTTTAAGATATGAGCATGTAAGTACACAGACAGACAGACAGAAAGCGGAAAGCGAATTTGTTTTATACTATGGAGTGAAGTAGGTAGGATAGACTGAGCTGACAACGACGACGAAAAAAAGCCTACAATTAGGTAAATTTATCTATGCCGCCAGGTAAAATATTTTCTTTTCATCTTGGCTAAAAACCATTACTATCCAGGGCTGTTTTTTTTTCGAAAACAATAGCTTTCCCATTTTGAAATTAAGTTTAGAGATCGCAACTCTACCGCCAAATTCAAATTTGAATAAATAAATTGGTAAAGCTTTTAGGGTTGTCAGTTTATTTTCGCATTTCTACCTCACAGACAAGCTCATCTCGCGGCGTGACAGATGTTATGTGGACGCCCTACGCCGCGGGCGAGGCAGCCGCTGCCAGTGCGAGCTGAATTAAAAAAACAAAACTTCAACGTGTGTGTGTAAATTTCGATTAGGGAATTGTTCTTTCTTCTTGCTAGGTTTTGTGGGAAGAGTACTTATTAGGTTTAGATATGCTTGAGAGAGCAGGGGCTTTACTGTGCTGTTTCTTTAAACGTGCACTTACATAACTAATTCGCGAAAAAAGGAAAAAGGTGTGATGTCTGTCTTCGCGAGATGTAAATATCTAACCTACTTGCTAAATTAAGGTAATAAGTCTCATGTAAATGTGAACTTTTCTTAATTGACGTTAAGTTACAAATTTTCATAATCATAATTTGATTTGAGTCTCACGTGTCATCATTTTTCTCAATATAATTAATTGATTTTGATTCGATCGTCAAACAAAAGCTTTTTGCTTTAATTAAAACCACAGATTAAAACATTAAACATATTACAGTAATAAACCTAAATCATATAAATGATTTAAATTGCTAAGTTAACCCATTTTATGATTAGTCTTGCTTAATATAAAAACTGCATTCGTCTAACAATTATACAAAGAAAAACAACTATCTTAACCAACATAAAACATTAATGTTCTTTTAGAGCACAGTATACTTAACACAGTAGGTAAACCTAACCTGCAAATTGTCTTCTCTCTTCTGTATGGTCACGGCCGCAAATATATTTTATAACTATGACCCCTGATATTTGCCGAGGGTAAACGTTTTTCGCGCCCTACCACGGGTCGCTACTTCATTCGAGTCGTTAGTGTGATTTTTTAAAGCGATTTTCCTGTCGCTTATCTGTTGGAACTAAGGTTTCTAGGATAAAAGTAGCCTAGCAGTCTCCTTGGCATTCATTTATAATATCCCGTGGGAGCTATGTATCTATAAGGAAATAAAAATCTACAATTAATGAATATTACTACGGTTTACCTGTTCGCTTAATTTCGACTCTATCAGGCCATCCGTTAACGAATAGGTAGTTGAAAAATAAATTCAAACATCTTGTATTTTTACATTATATTTTCCCACATTATTACTCAAATAGGAGTTCAGAATGCTTTAAAAGGTAACTATTTAGAGCAGATAATTTTCACAAGTGCACCGAACCTCCTTTATCAACGGAAATAAATTGGATCAAGGAGTGACGTAGTAACTTGTTTTAGTTCATTATTAGCTAATCGACATCACTACTAGCCAAAGAATACTTGTTCGAGTTCCTGTAGTTACCCAGCATCACTTAAAACTCTTATACAAGTAGGTACGAGTAGGTAAGTAATTGTTTTTGCGGCTAATTCCTTGTTCTTTGGGGGCGCACAAATTGCATTTTTATTTAGTTTAAGGGTACGGGATTGCTTTTTGATGGGTTCAATTGAATTTGAAACCGTTTAAAGGGTTCTAGTTATGAATAGAACTATCTTTCGTGATGGGAAAATAACTTTGTTAGAGGACCTTTAGCATCGCGAAATGTTAGTTAAGTAGTAGGTTTTTCCGTAAACACAATGTTTAATTTATTCCGGTTTCATATTTTTGTGCTAGTTGGACTTTATGCTCAGTTTGTATTTCAAGTCATTATAATCTCAAGCTTCTTAGCCCCAACTACATCCCAAACTCTTCTCAAAATGAATGGGCTTAGACTGTGGTTTCCATGCTAGGCCCACACACACCATTAAATTGCTTCGTTCGAACCCACGATCTGCTTCAGAGGACATACTATAGGCCGTACTCCAAAGCTCCCACGGCATATTTTACGGCATAGAATGTACCAGATGGTTCTCTTCCCGCGCAGATGAAGCACATCGAGAGAATGGGCGAACATCTTAGGAATCATGTTATAGGTTATGCGGCTAGCAACCAATATTATTTTGATTCCCCTTTCCACCTATACGCCCACAATCATGCTAGACGTGGCCTTAAAGTCTTGTTACTAAGGGATAAAAGACGCGATTATGTTGTAGTGTGAGCTGTGCCACACTTACACTCTCCCAGTATGTAGCACTATATAAGCGTAGGCTAATTGTATAATAAAGGACAGTATTTACTCGAAGCTCGTCTACATTAGTTGTCTCCCAACGCCCATCCTCACATGGCGACCCTGCCAGTGCGGCCTTGGCGCTGCACTGGTGGCGCGCTGCGCCGACCAGTGGTAAAAGTTAAATAATAATAACAATAAATATTTATGGAAAAAAAACAAGAACAAAGTGAAGTGGACAGTGAAGTGAAATAGACACTGAGTAGAAATAATTTAGAACTATAATAATATTATAATGTACGATACTTATAAAAATAAATAACCGTAAATGAACACTGAAACAAGAAGAATAAAATACATATGTACCTACTTGAATACAAGCAGACGAAAATGAAGAATAAGGAGATGGAAAAAAAAATGAAAATAAAAAGGAGTTTAAAGGATGCTGCCGGGAGATGTAGCAGTCCAGAGGATGAGTAGAGGACAAGATCAGGAGGCTGCAGGGTAGTACATGGTGTCGAGAGGTGACGGAGTCGTGATAGGAGCAGCAGGGAGTTGGTGGTGTCGTTTTGGTTTGGATGAGTATACAGAAGATTAAAGGTATCGCTAATGGACAAGATGGACCAGGATTGTAACAACAACAAAGAGTTTAAGGTTTTATTAGCTTAAAATTAATCACTTACTATTAAAAAACTGTTATGAATTAATTAATTTTTTTTTTGTATTTACAGCTATGTAGGTGCCGCTTGTTGGTGAGATAATAGCTTTAATTATTGTTTAGAAGAAGTAAATTAAAAGTTTTACATTCAGATTTTGATGAAATTTTAAGGATACAAGAACGCAATTGTGATTTGAATATTAATTTTGAGAATAATAAGTAAATTTGATTCATGACGCAAATTTAAATGCATATACTTTTAAACACAAAAACGAAAAAACTTATAAATACATTTAAAATATCTAAAAATAGACAGTCATTGTTCATAGTAACAGTCGTAAGTAAGGTGACCTCTTATAGATAGATCATCAAATATGGATAGGCATGCAGTGTCTGTTATTACAGCTCAGATTACCGAAGGTAAGTTCGTCACTATGCAACGTTTATACAACTTTTAGATTATCATGTAATGAAATTATTTTATGTGACGTTTAGGTAAACCGATATATACATATTTTTTTTTTTTTTTATTCTTAGTTTTCAGGAAATTAACGTGCCATTTTAAGTAATATGTTAGATACAAATAGTAATTCAAAATAAAAGGTAAATTTGAAAATAATTTAATAAAAGCTAACGGACTGATCATCCCGTAGCCTTTTTTTAAATAATTTGAAAAAAATATCTATACTACATAGAGTGATTAAAATTATTGTACACATTATTTTCGTTGCAATGTGCAATACGGATTGCAGACATAAAGATTAAATTTGATATTAGTTTTGTTTTTACCAAATTATGTGTAGGTGCTGCATTTGTGTTGAAGAGTTTGAATAAGATTTGAAAAAAAAGCGATATGAATGATATTGTGCAGGTTATTTAAAAAAAAAAGTAATGGTACAGTTTTGAAAGAATGCTTTGTAAGCAACGAGTTGGGAAAGCGGAAGCAAATAAGTTTGCCAAAGAGCGATTAGGCAGGCCACCTAAGAGTTATTGGAATTCTTATGAGCTGATATGCTTTCATTTATGTAAGAGTAGTTGATAGTTTATGAATGAGAATTTATGTAATGGATTGTGTGCGTAGAATAATAGTAGGAAAATATCAGTCGTTATCAACAGTAGCACGAGATGCGCTGTTGAGCGAGCTGGTAGCAAGGTGCACCCAGGATACAGGGCAGGTAGGAAATCCTTGAACTTCGACCATGAGGCGGTCGAGCTATCACTCGTGGGGACTCTTGGACACAAGGAATGCAAATTAAGTATGGAAGTGTTAAATGAACTGCCTGTGTATTATGTTATAAATGGTTTAATGTATGTGCGCGCACGAAAGTAAATAAAAAAATAAAAACCTGTATCCTGAATAAATAAATGAATATGTGAAATAAGGTCGGCCGACCATATAAATAAGATGTGGAGTGTGCACCATGCCAAAAAGTGAAGCTAAAATTGCTCACTAAGGAGAAGTATTATTAAAGAAAGAAAGAAATTGTAAAAGTAGAAGTGTCTAAAAGAATAGATTGAGAAGATGATTGAGTGAAGATTGAAAGAAAGGACACTAGGCACTGAGACGAATATTATATACCTATAAATGAAAAAGTCTGAAGTTAAGCAGATAGGAAATACAGTAAAATATTAAGCAATTTTTTTAAACAAACATCAATAAGTAAAATATATTATACTTTTTAAGAGTAACAAAATGTAAATCAAAAAAAAAAACGAAGCAACTGCGTCTTGTATTACTTTTGTTTTGTATCTCATCAGCAAAGCGCGCTATTATTAAGTTAGTTGTATGTAATGATTAATAATATTAACCTAGCTTCATGGTGAAGTATTAAGTTTTACTCTTAGATACTAAAAGGTAGAAATTGTAAAAAAAAACTTTTGAACAAAAATATTTCAGTAAAGTTATATTGTAGAAATTTTTATAATTAAGAAATGTAATATTATCACCAGAAACAAAATTGGACAGATTGTCATTTAAAAGTTAGTTTTAAGTTTATTTTTTTTAACATTTAAACATAAAATAATATAGTTAGACATAGATAGTAGGTATATACCTTAGAAAAAAAAATACATATTTGTATGTTTTTTTTTAATTTTTTTCAAGGGGGGAGGTGTAGTGTGAGCTGTGCCACACTTACACTCTCCCAGTATGTAGCACTATATAAGCGTAGGCTAATTGTATAATAAAGGACAGTATTTACTCGAAGCTCGTCTACATTAGTTGTCTCCCAACGCCCATCCTCACATGTGGTACATCCATACATAAATAACACTGGTAACAAATAGGAAATTAGTTTACATAATGTTGGACAGATGACAAAACAAATACTTACAATGCATAAAAAGTAAGATCATCAGAAAAAAAGTAAAAAAAAAATTACTCTGTCCTTGTTCCAGCGGATTCGCTGCTAGGCTCAGGCACGGACGACGAAGAAGAAGACGAATCCCGCGCGGCTAACAACGCCAGCAGCCCCGCGCATGCGCCGCACCCAGCCTTACACTCAGAACTGTCCCTCAATGGCGACGCTAAGCCGCACGACGACTCGGAGGACCAGGTGAGTTGTCAAAAGGCTCACGTCATCTTATAACATCTTCTCTTTCATCGTCGTCGTAATCATGTTAAAAGTCGAAGGGTGCTGCTGAGTGCCGCGAACACACAAGATCTTAATGATCTATTCCTCAAAGTGGCTTAGGTACTTACTATTTGTTTGTTATATATTATATATCAAAGAAAACTCGTACTACATAATAGTATAGACTGTAACCAAATCTTCAAAAAACAGAAGTCCAACATTGTCAAATTTACTTAAAACCAAAACTGACGTAGTCCACAAAACCTTCGCTTTACAACGGTGACCATACGGCCCAAGTCTCAACAGCACCTGACCACATTGTCGCATTCAGTTGTTCTTCTTCCCCTCGCAGGGATCCCTCGACGGAGACACAGAGACCCGAGACTCCCAGGCCGAGAACAAGTCTCCGGACGACGGGAATGGGGGCTCCAAGAGACGGGGGCCTCGGACCACGATAAAAGCGAAACAGCTGGAGATATTGAAGTCTGCGTTCTCGCAAACGCCGAAACCGACCAGGCATATACGGGAACAGCTCGCGAAGGAAACGGGACTGCCCATGAGGGTCATACAGGTATGTTGTTGCTTGATGAACGGTTGAAAATGACACATTGTGACAGTTTGAGGGAAGATGAAAAGCACTCCGCTGTGGCACTTGAGAGTGCTACGCGTGTATCTGTGACAAATTAAGATATTTTTAATCACCCATCGGTTTTCTTTTTTCGACATCTCATTAGATTGCACTTCTAGGTCAGCTTGCAAATAAATATAAGGAGTCATAACGATTATTTAAAGAATGTGAAGAAAATCACAATGAACTACAGTAAAATAACTAGGCACCCAAGTGTAGTTAGGTCAAGACGAAATCGCGTTCTACTTTGTAATGTACATGTACCCTCTTTTTATCCGTATATTGAAGAATCGTGTAATTTCAACTTCGTAACGACACGTTTCGAAGCAAGGAACTCAATTACGATTCTCAAAGCTGAATCCAAATCGATTACATTCATACAAGACCTGTCGCACAACAGCATCCGTAGCGTTTATTGTGAACATAAAGCATCCGTCTTTTACACACAAGCTTACATAGAAAGGGGCACACGCTTTGTATCCGCGAGAACTCCTCTTTAGCGTGTTATAAATACTAGGAAATTCCTAAAAGCATTTAACTCAATGGAGCCAGTAGCAATGTATCTCTAGATAGTATGCACTTGAAAGGCTCTACCATTTCTAGAAAGTTGGGTATTAAATGAAATTCATAGCGAACTTATAATTTATAACTGTACTTTAACGAACAAATATCATTTACTTTTTTACTCCGCTACCACATGTGCGAGACAGCCAAGCTTGTGCGAAATATATTAGTAGTTTATGTGCTTGTACTATAAGATCAAACGAGTGTTTTAATGTCAAATTATGTACAGTCGCATATATGATTACTTTATCTACATTCATATCATAAATTTTCTACAATAAACGTTTTCACATCAAAATACATAGGTAACATTATTTTCTATTCTTCGAAAGTTCGGAACAGATGAAACGACTGACATTTAATTTTTTTCTTAAATTCTAAGATAATAGACATAGAGATTTTGTCATCTAAGACGTTCGTAGTTTGAATGTTATTAGAGTATCGATATTGATAATCTAATGTAAACATTATAATACAGCCACACATTAGAGTATCGATATGGATACTCTAAAGTGAACATTAAAGTACAACCACAGATACAGGTTTCTTAATGTAGGCCATTTGCTAATCGTTCCTGAACATATTATAGGGAAGTTATGATATGGATGTAGATAAAATATGTTTACATGCAAACCCACCCTCCTTTGCTTCCACTGTGCTGAGTAATAGTACCCAATTAATTACTATTTATGATTTATCTTCGGAAAATACTCAAAATACCGACACAAATATTTATACAAATCGTTCTAACCGTTACAAATGGCAACACTCTGTCATGACCGCTCGCAAATTGAATATCGCGCATTTACATCGTGACAAATATCCTTATTAACGAACGCACCCGATCTAAACAGAGTTTTACTTTGAACGCACCTTTATTTATGATGGCGTTAGTAAAATGTCACGTTTTGCTTATTAGCTGTCAGTTCCTAACGTCACTGATCGGAAATCGTTTTATAATAATGGAATAACTGTTTTACAGTAACAATATTGCATTTTTATTAACTTGGCTCATGGCACTGTACTAAAAAACTTTCCGTACCTAATGCTAGCTTAGCCTAGCATTTTTTTTCTTCAAATAGTCACTTTATATGGACTCTTAAACAGTATAGCGAATAAGTTTTTTAGTCAGAATGAATTAGCAAAACTTAAAAGCATTATTGATCAAGCTTGAAAATTATGAACCGCCGGCATCTTAATCTACCGAACAACTTTCCCAAGGTGATTCGAAAACATCCAAAAATTTCTAACTGAACACATGGAAGTGAATTCGCCCCGGCAACAGATGTCTGCCGAGATCCGTCTGTCCGTCACGCTTTTTGCTCCTTCCTCTTTGTTTCAGTTTTTGTGCGTTTCCTAACGAAAAAATACGTTTTTATCGCGGTACTTGAATGTTTGTAAACGTAGACAGTAAGAGTGACTGCACTATTGGGATTAATTTTGTCCTAAACGTCCAACGGTCATTAATAGGAACAATTAAAATGCTATTCTGTGTAGCTTAATTCTGTTAGCTTCTGTTTTGTTAATGTTAACTTGCAACAATGTATATTTGGGACCAACATTTTACCCATTTACGGTGGTTGAAATTGAGTCGAAATTTGTTATTCACAATACGCCTATATGTAAATTGGATGACGATATAAGTGCAGTGAACAAAAAGTACAGTAGCATTAAATCTTGTAATAATAATATTCAATATAATATAAATATAGAAGAATTGCGTAATCAAAACACTAGACTTAAAATAAGTAAACACGCTTCTAAACAGTTTCAAATAAAAGAAAAAAAGTCATTGAGTTTGTTTGTTGTAACCGATATTCCCGACATTTAACACTCAACAAACCAAAAACAAATATTGTTCAACCAATAATGCCAACTATGTTAAGTGGGTTCATAAACAACTTTTTTCTTTTTTTTTTGCCTCCATTCGTCAAGTCTCGCCAGATCGCGCGTGTCAAATGCTTCTGCCACCACATGTGGGTAACTGTAAAAGTTTTTCTGCCATAATCCGGTGTTAACTAGTGAATACCGGTATATCGTTTGAACATACCGCATGCCGAGAGAAAAATCGATTATGCATAGTATTTAGCTGTCGTTGACTAATTTGCTCTTGTTTTTTGCGGTCTATATAGAAATACAATATTTGTAACGGTTTGTAATTTAATATTATATTAATAAGTACACGCGTAGAGTCATTCGCATAAGCGCTTTACCATTTGTGAGACCGATTCCCTTTGTATGAAAATTTTGTAAAGCTGGTTTTCATAGGATTTTTCGTATAGAGTAGGTAAATTATTTCATGTAGAGTTCGAGCGTTAATAAATTGCCTTTTTGAGACACAAATAGAACCCGAAAATAAAACTATTAGCTACAAATTACAACCGGAGCAGGAAGAGATGTCAAAATAACAAGAAGCCGAAGCCGCGCCGCGTCGTCGTCACCCGAGCGCGAAGGAACAAAAAGTTAGATATTTTAATAAGTTCATATATCGTAATTTCTCCCGCGTGACGGCCCTGTCGCCGCGCGACGCGCCCTTATTGGCTCATATTTTAATTTGACGGCTCGCGATGATGGTGACAGCTCAGGGTTGGCAGCATTAGATATAAAAAATGATAGAAATACAGATTGTAAGTAAAATGGCTTCGCAGTTTATAAACTTACAAAACGTGAGCGATGTATGTCTCTTTACAACGTCTCTTTTTGGGCATACTTGTTTAACTGAACCACATTAAAACTGTGAAGAGTTTGGTATTATCTTACATCAAATTACATCAAATTCTAATGATTCTTAAACATAAACAGTTTCCCTATCCATAAAAATTTCATTAAGCGAACGATGCGCAAAAACTACCGTGGTAGGTACTTTATTTAAAAACCATCAATCAATCAGCCCCGCAAAGTTATTTAATGTCATTTATCATTCGTTCCGAAATTTCTTTCGTCCTCGAGGGAACCACCTGTTTGGAACCTGTTCGGGACAAAGGTAGGGTTATGTTTAACGAATTCATAACGATTATTTCGATGTCGTAGTGTCATCAGCGTAATTACTTCTTACAAATTACCTTATTACTCAAAGAATATTCAACGCTCGTATAAAATTAGCATTTTTAATAAAATGTGTAAACATTTATCATCATTAATTATAAGATCCTTGTTGCTACGAACCAGGTGGCAAATGACGGTCGTTTTAAATATGATAATATAATTTTGGCCATTTCTGACGGAACGAACTAAAAATAAAGACGAAACAAAGAAAGCAACGTATATTAAGTTTGTTGTTGAAAGAATGTAATCCATGAAACTATAGGTACAAAGATCATGTGGGGCTCTTTGTTTGTTTGTTTGTTTATTTATTTGATCATTCATTATAAAATTACATCATCACTTAAAATTAAATGTCAATGAATTTATATTGAAATCGTCAGCTCAAAATAAAAATGTCAACAATTGAAAATTAAAATAAAATAACAACAAGTAAACTAAAATAAAGATATTTTCTCCATTAACTAACATAATGTTGAAATCTTAAAATCATCACAAATTTTAACTCTGCTTTAATAAGACCAACAACATAACTTCCCGTTCGTAAACTTAATAATCCGCGTGATAGTTTGTTTCTTATTTTTGTACAATAAGTGTATACATACATGTTGACAGAAAAAACACACTTAACACAATTGATATTAATTTTATTTTCAAACAATTCCCTCACACGGCATCCGAATCTGCCGCACATGTCACCATTTGATTGATGACTCGATAAAAACAGTTAGCGACACGTTATTATGTCACTACTGAGTCGAGACGTCCTGTCGTGTGTGGCAGCCTTAATGTTCTATGACTATTTGCTTCACAGTCTGTGGCTGTTAGTTGTCTATGGCTATGGTTCACCACCAGAGGTAAACGAACGGGTGCGTAACCCGTTTATTAGTGGCCAGTAGTTTTAATATTTATTTGTTTCGGGTATCCTTAACTCCTATATAAGTTTATAGCGCGTTTTGAAGTCAATCAATACACTCTCATATCAGCTAACACAGCAAACTTAGTGTCACTATCCACTTTGAATGTTATTTAGGTACGAAAAATGGGGATTGAGGACCAAGGAACCATTCCCACAAATCCACCTGCGCCAAATCGTTTAATACTGAACATGACAGGTTTTAGTGAAACCATTTTCAAGAACTTATTCGCCAACGTTAGCCTTTATAAATTAACCTCATGAGAGGAATCACCGGGGAACCCAGTTAACTGTTTATTCATGAAATATCGCTAGATAATTCTTTAGTATCCGCCGTAAAGCTTAAAATCCTTGAAAAAGTAAAGCGTAAAGCTTAAAATCTTACAGTTTGAACATTGCCACGACACGTCATTTGAATGTGTCGAATCCTCTTTAAACCCATCAGAAATGCCTAATGCAAATTAAATATGAAACGACATCGATACAGGAACCATTAAGTATAGTTTACTGCAGCGACCGACATGATCCAATTCATTTGCAGACTTTGAATTGCCAGAATAAAGGTGCCAGTGGCCCCTCTTGGCGCAGCGTTTCAAATTTCAACAGAAAACTCGAAAGTAATTTCTGGCTTCATTTATTGTGAGAACTTTTGATTCACAGTTGGGAAGTTACAAGTATAGAACACTGTTATGATTGTTTTTCTAATAAGTGAAGATTGGATCTGAGGTTTCTGTAATTAGGATTAATTAAGTATACCTACTTAAACAGGTATATATGGGTAAGTTAGATATGAAAGAAATCAGTTCACAGCTGACCTGTGACGTTTCCTGATCGCTACGCGTGTGTTCTTATTCTCGTTTCTCCCTTAAATGTATAAAAAAACATTAAATTCTGTCAAATTAGGTGAGCAATCAAGGGTGAGGTGAGCATGGAGTTGAATGAGCCATCGGCCGGCCATTTCTCATGTTTTAATGTCGGTCGGCAACTTTGAACTGTCCCAAATACTATAACTCTCAGGAGTTACGAGGCAGCGGGATAAAGCGCGTGTGACGCGGCTTTACTGCCCGACCTTACCCGAACCCCGCCGAGGTTTTACGACAAATTGTCCCATACACAATCCTGGGCTAATTCGTCGATTGTCCTATAAAATGTCCCCGACACTTTACTCATCTCGAGAAATCGATTTGCGCTCGCACACTGGTGCCGCGCGTAGGAAAATAAATCAAAAAGCTTTCCTTTATTTTGTTGTTTTTTTTTAAGATCTCTTCAAGTCGAACCGCGCTCACGGCAAACCGGCGGCTCTCCTCGTAATGCATTCCGTAACGGCAGTCGCCTGCAACTTTAAGACATCGTTGCCGTCAAATCTGCACTTTACTTATCTAAAAACGGGACATTATTGCAAAAACATGTAGGTACGTTATCACAATAAATTTGTAATTTTAATCGTTATTATCAAAATAACGTTGCGGGTGAACAATAAAATAGTGTAGTTTATGATTGGTTTTGCGCTGGTTCTCGTAAAAATACGCAACTTACGATGGTGACGTTCAGTGAGCCGGGCATGAGCGCTGTGAAATGCCACCATCTTGCGGCCGTTCCGCCCCACCGCGCCCAAACCAACTGTCTATCGTGGATTACTTTTTGTGAAATTACTCGTCTATCACTTCTATTTGTTTTTGTGGAACGATGGGATAAAGTGATAGAAAAAAAAGAAAAGTTTTAGCTGTAACAATTTCAAGTAAATAGAAAAACTTTGCTTCTAAACTCGCATAATAGGTCGGAACAATTACAAACTGTTTTATTAAAAAAAGATTATTAAAACTTGAAAATAAAAATGGAGCTCGTAATTTTAAAATCCATTTTTTGTCCGAACACTGCGATACAATGCCCATTTATCATCGAACATGTTCAAGACAGAAGCACCTTACGCTCCGCTAGGCCGGCATACAGGTGCGGCCCCACAAAGGCTCGCGACGAAAGCCATAAAACTATTAATTATGACAGAAAGCCGTGTCATACAAAGGGTATTATGCGAAAATTATGAAAAAACCCTCAAGAGCGGCGCCACATATCGTTTTGTCTACGTGGACGTCCCGCGTGGACAATGGGCGGCGCACACTGGGACAAAAGAACACCCCGCGCGGACAAAAAATTACATCATTTATTTTATTGCTTCGGGTGAGAATGTGGCACATTAATATTGCGTAGGGCCTAATGTTCGATCGCCCTGAGCCAGTCGTCAGTCATCTGGCCGCGGCTTAGAAGCGTTACCTGTGCAATATGTTTCGAGCCGTGATGTATGAGACTGGATTGTCGTGGCTGCAATAGTGTAGTTGATTACATACGGAAAGTAATTATGGCGCAGCCGTAACTCATAATTATCTAGCGTATTATGTAGGTTCTGGAACACATAATTATATCATAAGCTATAGTGATAAAGTCCGGAGATACAGCGTTTCTGTATTATTTTTAAAAATATCATTACCAGTAGCTGTAATCGTGTCAAAGTAATTTACTGTGTCTAAGTTGGTGCGTGTACGCGCGTGTCATCTATCATGGCTGGCCTCGACTTGGGTCATCCATCAACTTCATCATGCTCTCAGTTGATACTTTCAAGTAGGTGTAAAAGAAAATTGAAATTATAGCTAGTGGCATTGCGGTAAATAAAATATTCGAACTAAATAAGGACACTTAGTCTTGTTCGCGTGAAATTATGCGAAATTTTGTTTGAATAAATAAGTCATGAGTGTTTTATAAATATTCCAGATCGCAGTGTATCATGGTAATGAGCCTCAGCGAAACCATGTTAACGCACGCTCCGGTGACTTGGCGAGTATTAGCCAAGTATTCGTAGCAACTAAACTCTTGTCACAGTCAGTTATCTTTAAATTACTATTTCACTTACCAACAAATCTGTCCAAACACGTTAAAATTAAATTCGCATAATCTACATAAACATAACATGCAACTGTCAAAACGTTGTGCGTCGGATTATGGTGCTTAAACCACTGTGCATAGAATTTCGAATAATTCCACGCTCGTGTTCTCAATCCGAATAAATAAAGCATTTTTTATTAAAGGTCGTTGACCGTTTTAGACGTTTTAGCGCATTTCTTGGCCGGGATAGGCACGTAACGTTTACGCTTTGCGGCGCTAGTGACGTGACAATATCGACGTCGATACGCTCGACTTACTTTGTATCGATTTTATTTATTTTTATCGAGACGGTTTATTTTTGATGCCTAGGGTGATGGTGGAACGAAAAGTGTGGGATTTATTGGTTTCAATAATAAATTGAATAAGTACGTTCTTTCTACAGTTTTTTGTCAAAATATCGTCTCCGTTTTCACGGTTATTTTCCTCCTTTCTTTAGACTATTATAATCTGTCATATTGACCTACTAAGAAAAACTGCACTTTAAATTAGGTATTTAGCGAACGTCTCAGTCGGATAACTTTAGTGTATCTAAGTAATACTCTAGATAATAATAAAAGTACCTACATGTAGGTAGAGTTACAAATTCCTCTGCAAAACTCTATATTCCATAACCAAGGTACCTACGCGTGTAAGTCTACACTATGAGAATAATGTAGCAATCGCAATTTATGATTATTTTCAATGTGCATTTGTTTTCGTCCTCCATCCTCGTCTATAATTTCTTATTTTAAATAAATGTCTATCGCATCTAAAATATACCTTTAATTCAATCACAGCTTGATGGGAAAGTATCATCGCCCCCTCTCTTCCCCCCTCGCCACGCTCGGGCGCCGAGGTTGATTCCGCGTACGTCACAGCGACCTCAGCCCTCGCTTCCTCCATTCCGTATACGTTCGCATTGTGATTCAGCGAGGTACATCTTTATCGATGAAAATTTGAAAAGTGGAAGTTAACTATACTTGTGACTTATATTGTTCATCCTTCCCGACGTTTTTTTATTTTAGTAAAAAAGTACCAAATGTAAAATTTACTTTCACCTCTTCAATTTTTTTTATCAGTAGGTAGGTACTTACTTAGCTGTTTCAAATCTGATAAATCATTTTTCTGGTTGAATTTACGCTAACCGACTGCAATGCAATTACTGTGCAATTACAAACTCAGATTAAAAAATCAGATTAAAAGCTCAATAATAAATATTTTATTTTTAAACAAACAATGCAAATTCTATCTTTCCATCACATTACTTTATCCAAGGACACACGTTATCTTTAACTGATAACCGGCACAACACTAAAACGAACACGCATAAAGGGCAGCCATCTTGAAAAAGTACAATGCTTTATGGTTGCGCGTTATCAACTGATAACGCTATTCCATTTTTGAACAACGGCTCCCGATTGGCTGGTGGCCTGTGTGAGTGATATAACGTTATCACGAATTAAAACCAGTGGAGCGGAATTGGGTCTGGAGCGCACTTTAATTGGAAAATGGAAAAATTGAGATTTTTCGTTTATAAATAGGTGTTTATTATCAGAGTTTACAGGCCATTTCATGCATTTTCGTTCAGTTTGTTTTGTATTTCCAGTTGATTTCAATTGTAACCTACTGCCTAACATTGTAATCGAATGCACCTTCTAGTTCTAACTTTAGGCTCTAAAGATCTAATTTGTTACAATTTTTATATTTCAGCGACCGACTGACGGTGTTGAACATTTGTATTAAAATAGTAGGTACACTGACATTCCATGATCAATACGCGCATCTACATAATCACAAGCCCTAAATGTTTTTACTCCACAATAAGTAGGTACGAGTTAACGGCTAAAGGAAGATAAATTATTCTCTTTCACGAAGTCGGTAAAACCGTTTCAATCCGGTAGGTAACATCGTGCGGAGAGCATCTAATTAACTGAAATAAGACAACGCACAAATTGGAATCACTGGGACAGAGCAACACGGTAAATTTAGCACCGAGAACATTCGACACACTCTTTTTAGCTTTTTAAAATTAAATAAATCTACCACCGTGCTGGCTGCAAATGATTGACGCCGTGTATTTTTAGGTCGCATTTAAAAAGTTAAATCTATTCTTATTTTTAATACAACGGCTAAGCTGTGACTAAGGTAATGGTGGCCACACAGCTTCGTTTAAAAATTTGCCTTGAAAAATATATAAGCAGTAAAGCCGACTGTAATTGCAATTTCGTAATAAAGAGAATCGTTTATAATAATTTTGCGCTTTTACTTACCATGAAAATCTAAGTGGGTTAATTCATTACCCTTTTGAATGGTATGATTTACGATTTAATTTATTGGTTAATTTTCAAGGATATTATTATAATCTATTAGTTTTCCTAGCATTACTTCTTCAAATTAATAATATGTATATTAATAAATGGATAATAATAGGTACATACTTTTTTAAATGTACCTCGCGTGCATTTTTCGCAGGATCATAAACGTCACTGCGACAGAAGACAAACAAAGCGTAGTTTCTTTGCGGGCAGGAAACTATGCCTCACACGAACCGTTTTACATCGCCAAGTTTACAAACAACCGAAGTCGTGTTGTACAATTTCGCGAAGGAACAATTTCGTTAAAACCACTTTAAAAGCTACGCCAATTGAGTGCAGATGGCGCGTGAGGCGCACGGAGTGTGGTCGCGTCTTCAGAGCGTTGACTTACGATTCGTTTTTTGAAATTTATGTGTTCGTTGCAAATTTCTGATTGACGAACGTTTGAACGTTTTTTTACGGATCCCTTTGAGTCCTAACCTATATACTTTGAAGACGGAGTAAGTTCCAGTATCGAATTACTTTACTAATGTCATCTTCGAAGACTAGGACATCTAATTGGTTGAACCTGTAAATACATTATTCAATACCAACCGAAAAAAGTTTATAAAAGGGCATGATGAACAAAAACTTCCTTTAAAAGAATCGGAACCTATCACACGCGTAAAGGTAACCCGCTAGGGTGCCCAAAATTCGCGTCCCATATGGTGCGTGATTCAATAAAGTTTATGGTGGAACGAATAAGAAAAAAATGGTCAGCACAACTGTTTGTGGTACAGATGTATGGATATAGATAGACATCGCTGCAGGGTACGGACCGCCCGTCGGGGCGCGGTACCTCGGCCTTAGCTTAGGTCTCCTTTGTTTCCCGAAGCATGGTCAACACTTAATCTGGAAGCGAAATGACGAAGTATAAAGATAATGACTATAGCACTTGGCGTTCCTAATGACAACATTGAAGCTATTCAGCCATCTTAGTTTTCATATGCCTAAGTATATACATATTTAAGTTAGTTACTTAAATCGCCAACGCTTTTTCAAATATCGCGCAAATAGAACGTGTCTTTTGCTCAAGTATAAAAAGGCTAAGTAGTTATTATGTGACCGTTACAAATAATTAAGTTAATTATACAAAGTAAATGACCACACTTTAATGCAAAATGCGTTTCATTTCTAACCGTTTTGGATTTTTCATATTTTGCTGTATTTTGCTTCCACAAGTTTTACATAAGCGACGGGATAAATTCTACGTTTTAATACTTACGCAACATAATGCGTAGCGCCAATCTGAAGTAAAAGCAAAATTCGAATGTTGTTTTCCAGTTACAATGCCGACTCATTAGCGCTAGGGGGCGCCGCTGTCGAAACGTTATTTATATTAGGTATAGTGCGGAGAACAATATCTGCGGTGGAGAATTAATCATTTTCTTTACTACGCAGATACGAGTAGTAGGGCAATTCTTGTTGATACGATGAAACCTTTGTAGCCATCTTGTCAGCCTTGAAGCCTACTGTATAAAATACCTTAGTTATTTTGTGACAAAACACATCATTATTTTATGGGTATTCAGGTGGCTATAGTCTTGTCTAAGAAGTTATTTATGTATTGTTTGAATTACGCCAGTATACTTCTAAAAAATATAAAAGTCAACAAAGTTATTGTTGTAGTTGACATTTTAATAGTTTATGATTTCGAATAAGGTAATATATAATTATTATTCATTTCGAGAGTATTTATTAGAAATTTACTACTTGTGTTCGTGTTTTATAAAAAATACTAGTTTCTGCCCGCGGCTGTCTGAGCAAAAATTTAAATTTTTAACTATGCCTGTTCCTCTCACCCCATCAAATAAAATAAAAATCGGCCAAGTATGAGTCGGGTTCACAAACGATGAATTTCGTACCACCAAAAATAAACAGGTTTCTTTTCAATTTAACTTTAGTAGTTTAACTATTTGTTGTTTTATCATGTAAATCCTTTCACTAATTCTTCCATAATCATCATAATCATCGTTAATTAGGTAGTTAGTCAGTTATTATAAATAATCATCTAAGTACGGTCAAATGCAAAAATAAGTATCGATAGGAACTTCTCAAAAATATGTCCCACGACCTTATTACGCTGGCGTAAGAGCGTATGGTACTTATTTTTGAAACTTTGTCTAGATACATATTATTACACTTGACTGTACATTCTGTTTCTCGTGATTTTTTTTAAATCCCTTCTTTGTACACCTTTATGATCCAAATTTCATTATTCAGCTCCAGTGATTTAAACTGTCATCAGTCAAAAAGAGAGTTTCTCAATTCAATGGTATGTTTTTATCCTTACAGACACCTGCAATACTAAAATAGAATCGCATACATGTTTCGCGTGTTAGTTAAAAATGTACTTTAAACGAACAGAGAAAAACTTGTGCGATAATTTCGCATCTCTTAATGCACTTAACAGGAACAACTATCATTTAAACTTCATAAACATTTCGCAGTAAGCAAGTCGTAAAACGGTCGCCGGCAAGGCATCGAAATTTATTAACTTTAGTTTAATAACGGTTATAAAACAATGGCAACGGCTGATGCGCTCATGCTTTGTGTTGATGCCTCGCTATTATAAATTCTAACTGTCCAGCGCATTTTAAATTTATCCCTGTGTTAGAGTCACTGGTGATAAGGTACTTTTAAGCTTAAGGCATTTAAGCTCTTCTGGGACATGATGTATAAAAAGTTATACTCGTAATGAAACGGCTCAACTCATGATGTTAAGTCTGGAATGATCTGCCCAGTTTCAGTTTATTCCGGTTTAGAATTTAAGTACTACCTATTTATTATGATTTTGATACAAATTATATAGAATCCTTATTTAGATTAACTGGACATTAAAGCCAATTTTATCTGAACACATTGTTGAAGAACAATAGGTTTATAGTTATTTATATAATAGTTAAATTTAAGTACTACCTATTTATTATGATTTTGATACAAATTATATAGAATCCTTATTTAGATTAACTGGACATTAAAGCCAATTTTATCTGAACACATTGTTGAAGAACAATAGGTTTATAGTTATTTATATAATAGTTACTTCAGATCAAAGTCTTTCTTTGCTCCGTTATTGAGAAGATGGAATACAAACCATGTTATATTGTTTGAGAGCATTGGCATTTGCGTCAAGATACATCCTGGTAAATGGCAATGATAGCTTTGTAAGAAACTGTAACTAAATATCAAATTACTGTACTTAAACCGAGACAAACGTCACATTTTAACATGAACGCAACGCGAAAACACACTTGGAATCCTCGAAACTGCGTATTTAGTCGTTTTTGAGTGTAAGTGTGTAATATTAAGATTTTACGAGTTTTAAAGTCGGCGTTACGGTAAAAGAATGGCCCCTGCGGAGTTGACGTATGAAATATAGTGTTTAACACTGTTCGGCTTGTTCGGCGGCGCCCCGCGGCGCGGACTGTCCCGCGCGGCGCGACTGCCTCGTCACCCTACTCGCGGCATGTTGTGTCGTGATATTTTAAAGTTTTCGTAAATTTACTGACGAGTCTATGCCGTCACTCTATGATGTATGCAAACTTCCGAATTCGCACTGGGGCCACGGTAGGTACTGCTATCGATTTGGGAGGAAGCCTGTGCCTAGCGATCGGATAAAAAAGGTTGAGGTTAGAGAAGACGACTTTTAAATACCTACTTAATGTCCAATTTAATTTTAGTTAATATCATATTATCCTTTTTACCCCTTGTCTTTACTAACTCTTAACGCATAATTTTCAATTTGTATGTTTTAATTTAAGTTTAAACCTTTATGTCCCATAATTATAATATATTACCTTAAATGGGCTATCTTATCATTATTTAATATTTTGTCTTTTTGTTAGTTAGACACGCTATATAGACGATAGTGTAATTGCATAAGCGCCACAGTAAATTTCTCTACACGGAACTCAGTCGAACCCAAAAGCGACCTCAAGCGCAATACCTGTATCAATTCCGGATGCGGACAACATAAAAATTTAATGGTTCCACAATAAATGTTTACAAAATTTTTTGTTACACCATTTTTTTACTCCATTCTGGTCTATCGGAGTAGCGATTAAGTAATAAAACTAATACGTTCGGACATTAAATAACGGAACAGACCAATTTGGTACAAATACCGAATCCCCCAAGGCTACTAGTTCGACTACTGATTGAACCGTAGAGGTCGCGCGTCGTTGCCAACATGCGAAATTATCAAACTTACGAGAAATCAACCCATTTTTTAATGAACAACATTTATAATATTGGTACTTACAAAATAATTATGTCGATTCCTCGTAAGTCCAGCCAATTATTTCAACAATACGTTGCTTGCTGATGGTAAAAGCCCATCAAGGGAATGAACGAAATCCTTAGGAATCACGTTATAGGCGATGCGGTTAGCAACCCGTCACTATTTTGATTCTTCTTTCCGCCTATACGCCCACAATCATGCTAAGCGTGGCGTTTAGGTCTTGTTACCTTAGGTTCTGTCTAAGAGCTGTCGATTAAGACGTTATTTATGTATATATGTATATACGTCGCTGCTCAGTATAATAATTGTAATATATACGTACGTGAGTGCATACCAGGTCGTTCTTTAATGAATTAGTAACCCATATGTAGGACACGGACATGTCGAGTGACCCACGAATGGGACAGATTGTGAAGGTGTTAAGCATGGGACTATTAGCAGAGAATTAAATGCTAGAATACAATACACACACAAATCACGTCGTTATCGCTTACGAGGTAGACAGAGCCTAAGGTGGACCTACAGGCCACGTTTAGCAAGATTGTGGGGCTAGGTATAGATGGAAAATAGAATCAAAATAGTAATGGGTTGCTAGCTGCATCGCCTATAACATGATTCCTATGATTTTCGCCCGTTCCCTCGATGGGCTTACCAGCTGCCCAGGAAGAGAAGCACCTGGTACATTCTATGTATTTTCTTTGCTCCCAGACCAGCATGGAAGTAATGTTAGAATTTAATCTAAAAATGGCCGGTTACTACATATTGTTACCAATGAGTTTAGTATAGGAGAATTCTACGAATGTACCCTAAACTCAATACAAAGTTTTAATGAACCAGTATTCCACCAGTTTAATTACTTGATAATTGTATGAAAGCCCGCTTTATTGCTAGTATATAAAACTTTCAAAGTTTAGGTAACATTAGAAAGGTAAACATTTAAGTATGCGCGAATTAGCATTATTACACCATATCGTTAGTATTCCTAAGTACCTATATTGTATTTCTTCCTATTATATATCTATGTGTATCGAATTCGAATGTGTGTAAATAAATGTTTCTCTCTCTCTCTCTCTCTCTCTCTTATTTGCTTTGCCCATATTTTTGTAAGTTAAATGACAGCTAATTGTAATAAACGATTATCCTACAAATATTATAAGCGCGAAAGTTTGTAAGTATTGGATGGATGTGTGGATGGATGTGTGTTACTCTTTCACGCCAGAACGGCTGGAAAGATCTAGATGAAATCAGGAACATAGGTAGATTATAGTCTGGAATAACACATAGATATAAAAAGTATTTTATCCCGGAAAATTGCGTAATTCCTGCGGGATAGCGATAAACGAATCTATGTAAACGAAGTTGCGGGCAACAGCTAGTAGTACCTAATAACTAAATGAAGGATTTTTTTGTCTTTGCGACATGAGTTTACTTCATGCATCGATTTCACTTATATTATCTTTTTTTCCTTGCCCATAGTATAGGACTCCGCTGTTTGGCAAAGGCAAGGTATCTTCATTTATCTTTTTTTTTTCTTACGTCCACAGGAAAGACTAGAGTTCACTATTGAACTATTACTCCTACCTAGCGAATGTTAGTCTAGCATTTATCCTAAGAATCTTTATTGTAATAAAATCTAGCCTATTTTAAAGAAAATAATTTTAGTAAAAACGTTCTAATTTCGAATGATGCTTCAATCACTACATAGTATAAAACAAAGTCGCCGTCTGTCCGTCCCTATGTATGCTTAGATCTTTAAACCTACGCAACGGATTTTGATGCGGTTTTTATTTAATAGATAGAGTGATCAAAGAGAAAGGTATAGATAGATGTATAATTCTACGCAGACGAAGTAGCGGGTAGAAGCTAGTAGCAAATAATTAAGCACACGATCCGATATTTTTTGTCTTAAAGTAGATTACCTGTTTAAATTTAAACTGTAGTACCTAATCAATCGTAATCTCTGTGAAAAACGTTCATTAATCAATTCGTAGAAGAAACACTGAATGAGATGTATAAGACAGTTTCGTAGCCATATTCTGACACACAGCAGAAAATATGAATTAAATTATACTGCAGTATACATGAAAAAAAACTTATACCTAAGCAAGCAAATTATAAGAATTATCACTAAGTAATTATCAATTATGAGATTATTATAATTAAACTTGCGTGCAGTCATGCAAAGATCTACAAGGATAAAAAAACACAGGGTATATATTATAGATACAAATATTATATCGTATAATTACAAATGCAATACTTCTACTAGAAACTCTTATACGACGTATTTTTTTTTCAACTAACTAATTAGCAACATGATAAAGCCAGACCTAGGCAGCGCAGAATAAGGGCGCCGTAGAATACGGTCTCAAAACAACCTTAACACCAAAACAGCGTAGTAAACAAATTCAGAAACAATAACATACGTCCTTCTGGTTTTTAATTGCGGTGATACCTATTTACAAAATGACCCAAGTTTTTACAATTTGAGACGTATTCGTAAGTATTTAGGGTGTGGTGTGGCTCAATGGTATGTGTAATGTGGTTGCGCGGGCGCCGCCGGCGCGTTCAAAGGCGCGTGCACAGCGGGAACTAGCGGTATGGGCTTCTAGCACAAGCGTGCTTTTGTTTGAAAAATATCACTAATATTTTCGACGTTGTCTTGGCCTGATTGGGCAATGTAGCTACTTTTGCGTATCAATGCTTTTTAGTTTTATTTGTCGTAGCAAATCATCTATACCGTGGTATAAATAAGGGTGTAGTGTCGATCGAGCGAGGTGCATAATACAAGGATGTCAATGATTGATAATTTGTAATTGTGCCTATTTTTGATGGTAAAATTTCTTCTTTTTAAACCTCAATTATGAAGGGATCAAATAAAATGAATGTTGTATTCCTTTGTACAGGAAGAGTTATATATACAATCTAAATTAGAATAAACCCTTACAAATATCAGTACTCAACAATTTGTTGTTTGTACATTTACGTACTTCCAATTTAGATGTACTATGAATTTAGATGAACTTAAAAGTCCAGTAGGTATTAATAAAACCCTGCAAATCTGTTAGGAGCAAGAAAAAAATGTATTGTTTGTGTCTAGCAAAAAAAAAAATGGCGATGTATGAAACAAATGAGTGTCTAATTAAAATAAACTTAACAGGCGTTTATGAACAACGATTAAATGTTTTAAAACTGCATTTCATCGTAAACTCATAGCATCATCGCACAAAAACCAAGGAAGCAATTTTGCTGTCAAGCCTATTTAGAACCAAGGACGTCCGTCATCCTACAACGCATCCTTTCCAACCAATTAGATGAAAAACTTAAAACACTGGCCAGGCATAAACCAGCTTGCTAAAAAAACAAATGAACAAATCATTCGATCTATTTAACACATCATTAAAACACGATTTGTTTGCACTAACTAGTAATTACTCGTATTATGCGTCAACGATTCATTGGGTATGGTAATGTAGTTTCGAATTGCAGGAAAAATAGTACCTAAGGATTTGTGGCTTAAGTAGGAAAAAAGCTGACAATGATGAAATCGAAAAATTTCTAACAAGAATTGACAAAATCAGTGATGGCATTTTGACGAAAACGCCTGTCCCTATTTTATTCCTGCGCACTCTCGTTCCTTTATATCGTTGGCGCTGAGAGGTAAACGACCCAGCCGTAGTAACTGGCCAGAGCGACAGAATTGTGAAAAACAAAAGCATGTCACGAAGAAATGGCTCATGACACCAGCTTCTAATGGGTACCCCACACGAGATCGCGCCGGTTACCGATTATACGCGACGCTCACGCGAAACTAACGAACGTCTAAAAAAACCGGCCAAGTGCGAGTCGGACTCGCTCACAGAGGGTTCCGTACATATTCGGCAAGTGAATATTAAATCTAGTGTTAGCAGAGCCTGCTGTAGAGCTGCTCCTAAGCAAAATGTCGGCAGTGTGACGTCAGTTTATATTGGTTACTTACACAGACAAAATAGACATAAAAAGTAAAAAAAATAACATTCGCTGTTTAGCGGGAACAGAAATACATCATCTGTGAAAATTTCAATTGTCTAGTTATCAAGGTTGCTGAGATACAGCCTGGTGACAGACTGACAGACAGACGGACAGACTATTGTGCATTTCTTAGTATTCCTACAAGGAGTTTTCTCCAATTGTTGTGGCTGCGTTTCTAAGAACTTAAAACCCCAAAGATTATTAAGTCATATTACTTTCACGATAGAGGATAAAATCATTTTTGATACTTCTTAGAATTTAAAACCTATTCTGACGAACATTAAAGGTGCCTGGCGCCATCGATTATGATTAAATCGATTCGGATTTCTTAAGTCGTAGCGGCTGAATCGATTCTAACTATAGATAAGCTTCACACTAACATCGTTACCTACTCGTATTCAGCCTTGTTACTTACGTTACTATGTGAATTTTTATGCCATACTCCCACGAGGCCTTAAATAAATAAAAACAGTAAAGATGATAACCCTCCTTTGGCTTTGGCGTAGTCGGGTAAAAAGTAAGTCGATTGTCAATATTTCTCTGACCGCAGAGTTTTATCGATGCGGTGGGAAAATAAGAATTTAATATTGGAAACGTGCTGGCCGGCGACAATTCTTTCATCATAAAAAGCCTTTGTTTTCTTTTTCTCTGTAAACATCTAGATAGCGGTCGAAAGCAAACATGTCTTGCGTTGTGGTAGAACGTCTTTTGTTTTTAGTTTTCACTAGGCGCAAGTGTTTCTGTTATTTACTAAGTTTTGCTACTATGAATATAAACTCCGCTAGATAATATATTGTTCGGACCGTAAATTTGCAAACCAAGTTGCTTAGTGAATTTTGTGCAAAAGATAACGATGATCTTCCGATATGTTTAAGAGTATGGAGATTTATTAGATTGTGAATAGTGAATGAATGAATGAATAGTGAGTGAATTATCTTTCAGCCTGCGTGTAGTGATTAAAGTTTAATACCTTCCTACATTACGAGACTTTCTGTAAATTATATTTACAATTATGTATGTAAATTTACCTCCAACTTTTACGCACCATATCAGAACAAAACACTAATTGAAGTTATTTCCACAGGTGTGGTTCCAAAACAAGCGGTCGAAAGAACGTCGCCTCAAGCAGCTAACCTCAATGGGCCGGGGTCCATTCTTCGGCTCCTCCCGCAAGATGCGAGGGTTTCCCATGAACCTATCCCCAGGGGGGCTGGACGAAGGCCCCCCAGGGTTCCCTTACTTTGCGACCGCGGATGGCAAGTTCGAGTTCGGCTACGGACCCCCGTTCCATCATGACGCACCTTTTTTCCATCCACCTCCCGTCATGCCGTTTAACCAGCCAGGTTGGTAGCGTTTTTCATATTTTAGTGCTGGCAACTTAAAGGCAGCAACGTCAATCCAGAAACGTCAGTTTGACGAAATTTTTTATTAGTTCCATTTTCAAAGTTGTCCATAGAAAGTCTTTGCTTACGCGCGACTGAATAAACATATCAAATCTAGTTGCGATCACGGCTGCTGTATTGTGACTGTGACCCAAACGTCCAGATAGTCAATAAAACAGCGTACTTAAAGTCCCCGGGAGTTTGATAGTTATTTAGAGCAGCTTGTTCGCTTCATTGTCTCTGGACATGGATAGGCACACTATTAGACCATTCTATAAATGGTTGATTTTTGTAACTTGTCCTGTCTAAACAGTTTAGGTTCTTCGAATCCTAGATACTAAGTAGTAGGCCTTAGTAACGTGAGCAGGTCGTTTCGCAGGCGGAATGGAGTCGCTGCCGGGCGAATTTCCTGAACAGTTCGCGCCCCCAGACCACTTGGGGCTCCCTCGCCCCTCCTCCCCCGAGTTCACCTTCGGAGACGCGCCGCCCCCCCTCCATCCCGAGGGTCTGGTCTGGTAGCTGAAGCCGGAGCCGCGGGACTACCACGACTGATGCGGCTCTAATGGCTATAAAGTGGACTTCAACAGTGTCATTCAATAAGTGAACGCGCTGTGCCAGCGTACGCTGTGACTTTGTGATTTCTTTTTTAACGGTCATAGACAATTTAAAAATACTGGCTGGTTTTTTTCGTATGAATAATAAAGTGTACAGAAAAGGCGTTTTATAATATTGATAGTAATTTATTAAGTTATGATAAAATAATTTATTTACAGCTGATTAAGGATAAGCTTAATGTTTTGGTTCCTATATTAAGATAGACGTGGCAATTTTATGATAATATTTTTTTGTGTATGTATTTATTTTTTATTTTTAGTTTAGTGTCAATGGGATCTTATAGTTATTGTGACGAAATGTCGTTCTGAAACTAATGTAAATATAAATTAAGTTGTAAATAAACCTATTGCTGGACAAGTCTGTACGATATTAAATTTATTATGTACTAAGTGGTAGATATTCGAATAGTAAGATACGGTGAACTTTCATTTCCTTTTGTATTCTGGCTAATCTTGACAAATGAGTATCTAAAACTTTCTTAGTTTCTTATTAAGTTAAGAAAATCCATTTTTTGTAGTTATTCGATTTTGTATCTTTTCAATCTTTTATAATAACTTCAAAGTAATATAAAGTGAAATAAAGTGTACCTATGTGTACCTACTTGATAAATTGTGAATACATTTTATGAAATTATATTGCTAGGTACAAATTTTCTACACACAGAAATTTCATCAATTTATAAGTGGATGACAACAGAAAAGCACAAGTTTAAGAACTACCTACTTCATTTTGAACCAAAAAATTAACACTTTTCATTGTTACAAATTTCTTACCTACTTAAAAGTTAAACAGTGTGAAAACTACAAAAGTAACAATAGCTAATAAATACATATAAATAAAGAACCCGATTTTTACCCGGAAATAAACGATTTTACGCGGAAACCGAAACATCTTGCACGAACGAACGTTATATCAAAATCACGGTTTACTGAAACAGAATCAGTTTCAAAATGATTTCAAGACACGACTGGATTATTAAAATATTACTATCATATATTGAGTGATCGTTCAACAGTTTCCTATCTATATTATACGGGATCCTCTGTACTCTATGACAAAGGACTTTCGATAAATCCAAAATTGTTTTTGACGTAATTATGTTAGTATTTAAGTAATCCGATGTCTTGTGTCAATGGGGGCTATCGCGTGAAATCTAATATAATAACATTCACTTGTCACTGATTTTGGCGGGCTTCGTGACATAAATTATAATTTAAGTATTTTATTTACCTGTTGAAAAGTAATCTCCTTCGTGAAATTTTCGCAAATATTATTTGACGATGAATGTGAACGCTTTGAAAAAGGTTTTTTTTTTCAAACAAAAGAGAAATGCACAACATTGCGGCATAGCTCCTCGATACGATGATAGTTATCTATAATTAATAAACTTTTTCGACGCCGATCTTATAAGTCGCCTTTGACAGCTATACCTCCTTGACCTTAGTCAACAGTGGCGCCAACTGGTGAGCAAAGAAACGATAGTCCCCATTGTCTTAGTTTCACGGTTCTTTTCAATTTATGAAGAAACTGTTACAAACTAAAAGAAATTATCAGTTCCTAAATTTTTTACAAAATAAAGTTCTGGACGAACTGAGAATATTTTTTAGTTTCGAAGCTTTTTAAAAGAAGAGGGCCATCATATTCGGCTAACAAACGGACATTTTCTATATTTCTATCTGGTGTTTCAATAATGTCATAAAACATCACCCTTTCTTTGGGCAGTGTAATACTTGTAAGTACAAACCGATTCGACGGCTCTGACTCAAACTCGTGTAATTTTACTCGCAGTTGAGTCAAATCGAGAAATTATCTAAAAGAAACTTATACGAAGTGATCGCTGCGGTTGGAAGGCAATAATAAGTTGGCCCGTTCTCTGGCGGGCATTGCTCGGAGTCAGGAGTCTTATGTGTGGTCGTACGTTAACCAGTTGGCCAGGCACATGACTCCCCTACAATACCTACGAGAGTACGGGTCCGATTATGATTGCGTGTCAAGCGCAGCGCTCAATTCGCGAGGTTTTTTTTGAGACTCTTATCCCAGACAAAAAGCTGTTGATTTTTACTTGTAAAGCCTTGGTTTCATGCAATAGAGATAACACACGAATAGCTACATATTTATTACGTTTTGGGCCACGAGCGACTTACATTGTAGTAAATCTAATTATTGTAAACATTTGTGTCGAGTCTTATCAGAATACACGACTGTTAAACGTTGACTTCTGTTACATTTAAACAAACACATAACTTGCCTACTTGCTTTCAATAATTTCATTTTTTTAGTCCATAGAATAAATCTTTAGATTCTAACAATAATTTCTTTCTTACAATTTTTTTAAGCAATGTTCCATTCCAAAACAAAGAGTAGAAAATACATGAAAGAGGTATCAAAACTATTTCATCCAAAACTTTAGCCATATTCAAATATTATTACTGTGCGACTATTACTAAACCAGAAACAGTTGGAGTCAAGTCAAGTGTGACCAGCAGTTTGCCGTAAAAATACCATAAAAAAATGTGGCAGTTTACGCACAAAATTCCAGTGATCCAAATGTATGTTTACGGTATGCTACGATTATTTGAATTCGTACAGTTCTGTCATCCTGTTGTCGGCGTACCTCTACTACAAAAAAATCTGACCAAGTAAACCAGTTCTATCAAAGAGCTTAGATTAATGAATAGAGGGATGAATTAAGTAGCAACAGAGTAAAATCAGTTTGATCTCTAACTATTCTTTGTAACATTGCAAAAGAATAAGTAAAGTATCGTAAGGTATCTACTACTTTAATTAGTTTACACTTTCATTAAAACTAAAGCACGATTTTAACGCGGCGACAGGCTTCGGAACTTGTTTACTTTGTATATTATCCTTCTATATTCTAGTCTTAACTCTTTGTGTTTCATCCAAGCGTGTAGGTACATGAAGTTGTCTGTGAGAATACGCACCCATCGACAAGCCTTCTGTTATAGGTGTAGCGGTATTGTTTGAGCATTTTGTCTGTATTTAGA
Organism: Pandemis corylana; assembly: GCA_949127965.1. Taxonomy (NCBI): domain Eukaryota; kingdom Metazoa; phylum Arthropoda; class Insecta; order Lepidoptera; family Tortricidae; genus Pandemis; species Pandemis corylana. The sequence continues at coordinate 7,043,863 of OX421864.1, read as the reverse complement.
TAAATACACTGCCAACTTTTTACGTTGTAAGTGACTCGTGGCTCCTAACTTGACAAGAAACATGATGTATGTACACTAGCATAAGTGTTAATATTCAGTACATACTTACTGTTGTCTATCTATATTAGGGCATAAACAAAAGTACATAATGGAATTGTCTGTAAGAATATAAATCTATTTGAAAATATTGTATTTTTATTTTTTACCCTGTATGAAAACCTGTAACATGCAAATTTTAGGAGTAATCAAAAGGTTTGCCACTTTCAACATGAAACTACCGTGAGACTTAAACATTATTCGGAATAGTCCGAAACATGTCGAGCATCACTCGACTTTTTATACGTGAGTTATCCGTTTATGTATAATAATGTAATCAAAAGGGTCAAAACATTGTTTTTTTTTGTGTTGGCCATTCTTGTACTTTCACGCATCATGCAATGAGAGTAAGAGTGGCATTTGCATTTTCATATTACAAGGAAGCAGCAAGTCGGTTACCTGATGGTAACTAATCACTGCCACAACACAGGAGCATTCTAGATGCATTGCCAGCCTAGAGGGCTATGATAGTATATCTCATGTGCCAGTAATACACCGGCTGTCTTACCCACCATCATAGAACACAGCAGCGCAAGCACTGCTGCTTTCGTGCCCGTGCTATATCACTTCGACGGTATCAAATACAGCTCAACTTTCTAGTTTTCCACAAGCCCATTTTAGACTTGCAAGAAAAATCCCGCGAGTCGCATTAACATTGCGGCACTTTGTCGATGATTTCTAACTCGTTCACGTGACGGCGTGGCAATGTAATGAAAGTCTAAACTGGGCCTATAGGCTAACTTGGAAGGAAAGGAGCAGACTAACAATTCGACAATAGGAAAAATGACTATCCGCTCAGGTTCCCATTCCCCAGAACAGAACTGGGTAGTGCTACGCAAGCGGAGGAGCCCCTTTGGGCGCCAAAATCAGGTAGCACAGAATGCTAAACTATACGCACAACTTGGTGGGGGAAGGGTAGAAACCGCCGTTCGTTAAAGGGCGCGGAAAGACAACCGTGATTCTAACTAAAGTATGTAGAGCCCCAGATTTACTTTTGACTCCTGTTAAAATAGCAATAGGTATCTTTAACTAGAATTTTCCTTAACTTGCTTAAAATGTTGCGGGACCATTGTCAATTGTTATGATAATCCCTTAAATTTTTATATGGACTTGCTGATAATATAGAAAAAGTGATGAAACTAAAGTAAGCACCCACTTATCGATGGCAGAATCGATAAGAAAATGTTTAGAAAACTTTGATCCTACATTCGTTACCAAATTTTCGCATAAACACCAGCACCCGATAAAAAGGTTAAAAAGACCCCATCAGTGGATAGAAATAATAACGACTAAATTAATCTTACTCATTCACTATCAACTGAATCAAGAAATTTTAGGTACTTCTTGATTTTTAGGGTTCCGTACCTCAAAAGGAAAAAACGGAACCCTTATAGGATCACTTTGTTGTCCGTCTGTCCGTCTGTCAAGACCCTTTTTCTCAGTAACGCGTGGAGGTATGAAGCTGAAATTTATATCAATTACTCAGGTCTACTGTCCCTTGAAGCTGTGAAAAAATCAAACTTCTAAGCCAACGCAATCAAAAGATACAGCCGTTTATGCCGCAAATTTCCGCAAATTTTCAACTCTCAAGGGAATCAAAACCTACAAGGTAGTTCCCGTGAACGCAGAATCTTGAAATTTGGTATGAAGGTAGGTCTTATAGCACAGATTAAAGAATAATTGCGAAAACCGTAAATGTGTATGTATGTCTGTATATAGCAGTGACCAATATAAAGTAACCCCACACTGCGTACATTTTGCTTTGGAACAGGGCTCTGCTTACACTGGTTTTAGATATTTATAGATAATGATACGGAACCCTCGGTGCGCGAGTCCGACTCGCACTTGACCGGTTTTTTTTTATGTTGACTTTTACGGTTTTACCGTTACAAATTAAATTTCTAAACGACATTGAAAATTAGAATACATAAAAAATCCGAAAAGTAAAGCCATAGCCTTGTCTCGTCCCTAGTGAGCGCAGTAGATGTTCCACGGGAGTTTGTAATTGTGTCGTACAGACACATCATTCAAACAGATGACGCTTAGCGACAAAAGAAAAATTCGCATAGTAACAAGGTCACATGACAGCTAGTAACAGATAGAAAAATTCGAAGGCTTACCCACCTGCTATGGGTGGTGTAGGGGTATAGCACGCGTCACGGAATGACGAGGATCCGGGTTCGATTCCCGGCCATAGCTTTACTTTTCGGATTTTTCTATGTGTTTTAATTTTCAGTGTCCTTTAGAAACTTACTCATACATTCAGAACAACATCAACCCTTAATGTCTTAGGCGCTTAAGACGTTTGGCACCAGAGACTCTAGACGAAGTAGAGCATACTATATATGTAAATCGCACGCTAAACACTAGTTACAAGCCTATTCCTTCTCACGCATAAAGCTTTTGTGTAAGAAAGATCTCTACCCTACCGTACCTACCCTAGCATTTACCATATTCAGCGTCCCGTTAGTTTCTGGACTTTTCTTAACAGATTGATTGATTGAGCATAAATCAATTATGACGAGAATTACCTTTAGCATCTGTTTGGATGTCATTTTTTGGGACCTAAATCAATCATTTTTCAAAACAATTATTTTAAAGTTGTATACAATATCATCTTATTAGTACGTTTACCTACATATATAAATTGTTAGGCAGGGTTGCCAACTTTTTTTACAAGAAATAAAGTATATTCAGGTCTATGAAGATTATTAAACAGTATTTTAGCAAAACAAACAGTATTTATTTATTATTTTTAAATACATATTTTTTGGAGCTTCTCGCACAACTTACTAATTTACAATCGTTTTTAAAAACATCATATGCCTCATTACAATCAAAATTGAAATTAAAATAAATGAGGAGCTCATTTTTTATTAAATTGATAGATGCTTTATTTCTATCATCTCGCCACTTAGCATTCATTACTGAAAAAACTCTTTCAGTAAATGCTGAGGTGGCGGGAACAGAAAGTAGATATGAGACAATTTTAATTATATTTTTAAATTCTTCTGAAGTGTTTACTAATAAATGGCTCCACTTTTGGCTAGTACTCATTTCAAGAAAATCTTTATCTTCAGATACTTTTTCATAAATTACTTTAAAATTTGTTATTTCAGAATATAAATCGTCCATTCCAATATTAAGTCTATACAAATTTAGATTCTCTATAATTTTTTCAAAATGATCAAACGTGACTGCAGACTTTAATGACAAACAGCTAATTAAAGAAAGCCAGTTAGTCTGACTGAAATCAAACCATTTTTCTAAGTACAAATTAGCCTTTTCAATAAAAAGTATGAAGTTATTTATAGTTCTATCAAAAACTTCTTGGGATGACTCTCTAATAATATTTAAAACTTTTTTTGTTTCATGGCCAAAATACTTATCATTTTTTCTTTGAATTAGCTCAGTCTTTAAACCAGTCATAATGTTATAAACATCTAAGATAGTTACATTATTTCCTTCTAATTTTTTAATTGTTTTATTGAAAACATTTAGTATGTGACTAGCATAAAGAAGGTAACTATAAATCACATTATTTTTACCATTATCATCTAACATTAATAAATTTTGTATAACCATTGGACAGTCAACATCCAAACTAACAAAATAATTACAAATTGGTGTCCAATTAAGTAAAATTGTATCAATTGCTGGTAGAAGAGATAGCCAACGAGTTCCTATGTGTCTTTTTATTTCATGGAATTCTCCTTCAGCAACCGCTACAAATCTTTTTAATTCTTCCCTTCTGCATGCAGAAACAGAAAAATGACTATAGATTTTTAATATAATGTTTTCAATATCATAATTTAAACAATTCATAGAATTTTTTACTGAATTATGCACAATATGGGCATGACAATTTCCTTTTATTAAGTCTGGCACAACTTCTAAGATGTTTGTATATAATGAATGATTATGTCCAAAATTTGCATTTGTATTGTCTGCGCTAAAACCAGATAATTGATTGAAAGGAAGTTGATAAAACTCTAAAGAGTTTTTAATGGCTGAAAACATCCCATTGGCTGATTCATCTGGATTTTCATAGAAATCAATTAATTTTTGTTGTATTCCATTTTTAGGAGTAAAATATTGAACTACCAGAGGAAACAATTTTATATTTTTTTTATTGGAGGCATCAGTTTGTAGACAGTAAAATACATTGTCTTTATTTAACTGGTCAATAACAGACTGCAAGGAATGTGGGCCAAGAACTTCGGTCACTAATGCCTCCATTTTTGTCCTAGCCAATCGTAAGTTAGTGGCTGTTTTTGAATCGACAAAGATAATCTTATTTAATTTGATACCACAGTCCTGGCTACTGTACGATAAATTATGCTTGACAGTATGGTATGTCATCGCTAACTCGGCCGCTGTTAACTTGGTATCTTCATTAGAAGGGGAAGACAAGCCTGATGTAGAAGCAGAAGTTTTAGGAAAAAACTTTTGTAACAATCCACTAGATTTTCTCATTTCCATTTTTGCTTTATGTTTTTTGCTGGTCAAGTGTTGTTTAACCTTAAAAAACAGAAACGAAATATATATATATTATGTAAAATAGTTACCTTAATGTCTAATAATTTAAGCATGTCAAAAAATAGATAAGTGGAAATCAAGCAAATGCAAACGAAAGTACCAAACCTGTCCAACACCTGCGTGAGAAATAGTAAATGTTAAAGCGCATATTTTGCATTTAGCATTAAATTCGCACAGAGGATCATTAGTTAACCAGTCATATTGGCATTCCCATTCGTGCTTATATTTTTGTTGTACCTTCGACAGTTTGGCTTTCTTTCTTGGCGTTGTAGAAGTAGATAATTCGTTGTCACTTTCCATCTTTTGTACACTAAACTTATCACTGTATTACTTATATTTAATTACTTTAATAAAGATTTAAAAAATAAATAATTTAATTAAAGATTTATTACAAAAACAAACAAGGTCCACGCAAAAAAACGGATAGATTCTGAGAACGTACGTACACACACACTCGCATGTCTGTCAGTGAGTGACAGCTGACAGCCTTGAATATTTGACACTACAGATTCGTTCAGAAACTCAGTGCGATATGTTTGTGGCTGCGCTGCACTGAGCAGTGTAATGTGCGCCCTCTGACTAAATAAAAAAAATTGTGAGCGTCTAAATGTAACACATAATAATGTGTCTACATTTTGATGCTGAAAACAGTATTTTGTATACTTTTTTTTTGTTAAACAGTAAAAAGTATAATTTAGTGAAAAACAGTAGAATACTGTTTAAAACAGTATAGTTGGCAACCCTAGGCACGACTAACCTTCAAAAACCTTTAATCATCATAAATTGACAGCGAACTCTGCCCCAGTACCTAAACTAGCAAACATCTACTAGGATAACATAGATAATGGGAATCGCTACCGCAGCCCCCGAGGCGTCATAAAGGAAAATTGTAATTTGGCCGAAGGGCACACGCGGTGGTTCGCACGCCGCGTGCCTGTCACGTCCTATGGTTTCCTGGTAATTGGTGCTGTGTTTGCCCTTTCGGTGATAGGTATTGTGAGGGAAGTGATAGGCAATGGAAGATTGGGTACGTACCTATAGGTGCACAAATAGAGCTAATCTAACTTCGACGATTTAATATCTGATAAAATATCTCATAGGTCGCCATAATGCTATAGTGGCAAGCACTATAAAGGAGCGACTATACCGCCGCGTACACGCAGTGACGTGTCGTAGGCGTCACCGTTTCTCACCATTTTTTCATACGTTTTGTTGCGTAAACGCACCGTCAACGTCTTTTACGCACAGGTATGGTCGCACCTTAATTTGTTATTTCTTCTATGGGTGAAAACTACCAATATGAGAATCCGTTGAGAAGTTTTTGAGTTTATTGCAAATAGGCAGCCTCACACGGCGGAGGACTTTATTTTTAACACAGGACGCAAAAAGAGAGGTGTTAGAAGTTTGATGTCGATATCAGGCATTTTTGGCACACAATTATTTATTTTACGTATGATTATGAAAAATGCGTGGGGTTTTTAAATTTGAATTTAATGTTACATATACATAATTATATGTAAACATTCAAATAATTAACTACGAGTCTCAAACTTTGCGAAGGTGTTCAGATAGACTTACCTGTCAATTTTGTGAAAAAAAGTTAAAGGGTATTTTGACACCCTTATGTAGAGAATTCTTTAGTAAAAACACAGTGTTGTTAATTTTATTATAGCAGTGGTGTAGCAAGTTCACTACTTATTGGATACCGCGCGCGCGCGCCTGTGTAAGTGCAAAATGCGCGCGTCATTTGTAGATTGCCCACTGCGTTTACTCTGTGATAACGTTTTAGAAACGGTGGGGGTTAACCAACTGCAGTAGTACGCTCAATGCCCGTGACCAATGTATATTGATTGCTTTTCTCAGCTGTTGTTACTACACATACATAGTGTAGGTACCTTTGCAAAAATAAACAACCTGCTTTTAAAGCACAGTTATTTAGTTAGCGGCCACTCCTTGGCCTCTATTTAATAAGGGTTCAATGTGAATTGCCGTTATCGAATTTGAATTATGAATAAACAATGTAAAATATAGGATGGTATTAAGAAACTATACGCAAGTACCTACGCCTACGCAATATCTTATTTCAGGTTTAATTTCGTACGAACATGGGCCCAATTTTTGCAAGCACATCATTCGAAAGCACGAGTATTTAGAACTTAGAATTCAATTCGACTGTGAAAATGCTGGTCGTCAAATGTGATCTTCACATTTAGAGTTCCTATATGAATTCCTACAACCGAAAATTAACTTTTTCGAACATTATAAGTAGAATAAATCAAAACACTTCCCACCACTTAAACTTTTAGGTACCGATTTTAATAAAATGTTGGTAGGTCAATCATTTACACTCAATAATATATATGTGAATACATAAACTAACAACTATTTGACTAAATAGGTTCCTATATATACAAGACCTTCAGTTCTATTTATTTATCTATCTGTACTCACAAAGTTGTTTATCTTGACTGACTGATCATCAATGCAACGGCCATAACTTGGACTGCAGATTGTTTTTGTAGCGTAACGCGTATTAAGAACAGATTATTCGAAATTCCCACGGGATAAGTTCTACGTACAAGCAATTATTACGTAGAAATACCCTGCAAATCAACAAAAACTGGGTTCATACAACTCGGCCCAGACCTTGCTTTTGCACTGCAACTTGAACTTAATTTTCAGTTAAAAGTAGGTAATAAATGAAAACCCATAGGTACTTAAGCAAGTGTTGTCTGAATCCGTCTAACTGGAACCTGATCCTAAAAATCAACTTTTTAAATCTACTCCCTATCCCTAGTGAGAACCATTCAAATAAATTGATTAAACACACTTTATTCCACTTAAATTGCGGAAACCTTAAACCCACCCCAAACGTGTAAACACAAATAAATATAAGAATTCCACTCGATAGGTCTGTTAATTAGTACAATTGTTGTAGAAATGTGGGGGGAATGTTGATGGCCGTTATGTGTATAGAGCACGCAATACCTCCCTCTAATTACAAACTACGCTGTCCTGCTGATGGGAGATGGATCGCTTTTAGTTTCGGCCATTTTTTTTATCAAATGGCTGTTTCGGTTTGACCGAAACTTGCTCCGCGCGGCATTTAGTGTTCGGATAACTTATGGGTTCGCCTGTGGTCGCCATTCTGTAAGGAAATTATAACAAATGCGAAAGTTTTTGTCTGTATGTGTCTATCGCTTTTTCACGCAAAATCGGGTTGAAGAATTTGGATGTGATTTGGCACACAGATTTATTTTATAACCGGGATTAACACATAATACTTTTTATCATGGAACATTGCATACTTCTTGCGGTAGAGCGAAAAACATTTTTTTGTGTTTTGTTCTGTATGCATCTTTGTAACACGGTAAGTACCTACTGGAATTCTGGATTCAATTGCAATTTTCACATTTCTTCAAGCAGGTACACATACTTAGTATTAGTCGGTTTCAGCCGAAACTGAGACCTAGGCCGATGATTCAGTTTCTATTTTGGCCGAAAAATATTTTACTTAGTTTTACGTTTGGTAGAAAAGGACTTATTATTAGACACATAGTTACTTTCGCTCTTATAATATAATATTAGTCCTTGCTAATTCGGTAGGGGGTAATATCATCTCTAGTGGTGCTCTCACACGTGCTTCGTCTGACATTTGCGTGCTCGCACCCCATTGGTCAATCGCGTGTGATCTTCGACCCGATGCGTTATAAATGTTACAATACCAAAATGAGTCACTTTATAAATTAACAGTTATAGGTAATGCTAACTCATTATTTCTACTAATCCTGTGCTTTCTCTGACATGAAGGGTGTCGCTGGTACTAGTTGTATTATACCTGCTCGTTTTCTACGGCAGGCTTACCAATGCACTTAGACCAAGTTTTACTAGAAAAAGTGGAAATTTGAAAAATAAAATAGCAGAAAAAAGCGGTATTTTCGAACATTATTGCGATCGATAGTGAGTTAGTAGCAGAACTAATACAAGTTTTAGTTAGGTTTTTGCAAAGACAAGGAAAGGTACAAGCTACCCTAGTACCGGATATTGCGACTATGCGTCAGCTTTCTACTTACCTTTAATAGACAAGGAATATTGATGTAATATTTTTCAAGTTTCCGACATCGTGAACGATTATTGTTTATCCTTTTTATCCTTCAATGAGGACAAAGTCGCCGGCATAATGTTGCCTACAAAATAATCTAACGGTAAACTTCGACACTGGTATCTAAATCAAGTGCATGGCCTTTGCGTGTGCGTGCGATCTCGTGACGCGTTCCAAATTCGAAAATACGTGTGAATTTGGTTGCCAGTATCCAATAAAATTGGTTATGCGGTATGGGAATGCGTCACCCTAGTCAGAAAACATTTTGAAAAAAAATGCTGGTCAATGCCAGTCGAAGTACCTACACTACAGTAGTTTCAGATTTTAATAACACGATGGGGCTTAGCCATACTTACCTAAATCTGTTTTTTTTTTCTTTTTATTCCGGTAACCTTATGTATTGTTACCGGTAACTAGTTGCTTCTCTTTCCACGCACGTAAAAGCCCATCAAGGGAACGGGCGAAAATCTTAGGAATCATGGTTATAGGTGATGGCGGCTAGCAACATAACCATGCTAAGCGTGGCATTTCGGTCTTGTTACCTCAGGCTCTGTCTACAAAAAGATGTAAAGGGGTAAAGATGTGGTATATATGTAGAGGTGTGTGCAGAATATTTGGAATATTGAGACTAATTAATTTGCGAAGATTTTACTTGGCAGAGTTACTACAGTTAAAACAGGAAGATTCACAACTGCTGTCTTTCTAGAAATACACGTTAAACAAGGAGTTTAAAATATTTGTTGAAGAAAGAGAATGCAAAGAGGCAAGACCCGTCTGAATCGTGTGTTTAACGTGAGCAAAAGGGGAATTCGGACATTAAATGAAACTGTTTTGGAAAATTATCTGAAATCTACATTTTTTTTTTTTTATTACGAACTGACCAGTGATTGACCTCTATCTCACTTGGTAGAGCACTAATATTGTAGCAAACTCAACACCGAAACAGTATTACAAACTTTCACTGTATTTTAGGTAACGTCAACATCACAATAATCCACAGTAACGAAGGAGAAGCCGAATTATCAATTAAGAAACGCGGGACAGTTCCCGTGGTCACTGTCTGCGCGTCTGTTTCTTTTTATACTGACAAATGACAATCGTTTTCCCGCGCAACAACCTCAGACATGTATGGCAACACAGGCGTTTCAAATGTACTACTGCCAATCTATCCGCATTCACACGAAGCTCCCGTATAAATGACCATTCGACATATTCATATCGAATACAATCAATAATATTTACTCACTCTATTACCTATATTCAACTAACAATGATTACTATACAACTGTGCTATTTTAATAATAACCTAACAACCTAGTCCAATATTTGAACAAATTGTGAACACGACAATTATTACCGATAGCATAAAATAATATTTACCAACAAATAGCCTTACTAATCAACACCTAACTTGAATAAACTACCCCATTCGAACAGAACAAATCCAAAACAACCCAAATTCAACCATATTTTCAGACTACTACAGTGCAACACGCACGAAAATTAAAATCTGTTTTGCGGTAACCACATCAAAATGTGTGTAGTAGAAAAGTGTGCTATGTGATTGTATGTTTTTGGAGTTTATTTTTCATTGGCGGTGTGTTTGGATGAGCGGACTACCCTAATGACGGCCAAGCACGAATGTCAGACTCACGAGGTTTGATTTGAGTACACATGCAGTTTGTTACGAAGTTATGGCGGCGGATATCAAACAGAGCGTTTTTTTATTATCATGTTGTGTGGTTTGTCAACATAATTTGAGATTCAAGAAGCTATTTAAAAATTACATACATACCGTCACGCCTCTTTCCTGTAGGGAAGCAGAGACTACTTTGTTCCACTTGCTACGATCCTGACATACCTTTTTCGCTTCATTCACATGTATTTTAAATAATGATTTTTTTATGTCGTTAAAATGAGAATTAAGGTAAGGGATTAGGTAGCCATAGTTGGTTGGCTGAATATATTTCATTTAGTTTCAAAGCCGCTAGTTATTTTTCAGTTTCTTAATAAATCTATGTTACACATTGAAATAACACATCGAGTCTCAGAAGTCACTTTATGCAAGAGTAGATAAATCCTTCCAAAAATATTTGCCAAAATTTCATGTCATTGTCATGTCTTTGTCTGGCTCTACAGAAACAATTCGACGGATGATTCTGGAGCAAAATAGATCTAGTCGAACACGTAAAGAAACAAACATAATAAAGACTTAAAAACCAAATTAATAAAATCAAACATTCATAATAGTCGTAATATCTCATCGAGCCTAGTTTCACCTGTCTGACCAAAAAACGAAACTTTAAAAATACCTTACCTTAAAAATGCCACAGCAAAATTAATTATACTTTTTTTACCCCAGTATGCTGTAGCAGAAAATTATTTGGTGTTTAGCCGCCAGAGGGCGGGGCGAGATGTGATTAATATATTTCAACTGAAAATATTAATGAGATGGTTGGCCCGCGAAGGTATAAAAATTAGGGGTCCGTAGAAACTAGCCCCGGTAGCCGAAAGGTAGCGCTCTTATCCCCTTTTTATCTGACTACGACAAAGCCCAAAAGGAGGGTTATTTTATTATTATACCACAGCCGTAAATGGGCTTTGGAACAGACGGAGCGATTGGTAGGACTTCGTGCTAGGTTCATCCGGATCTTTATCACTATTTTACTCGCTGATGCTGCCGCCAAGCAGTGTCTGTATTGCTGTGTTCCGAGAGTGAGACAACTGGTAAAATTACTGGGCACATGATTATTCCGTCTTAGCACTTTATGCTGGCAATGCATCTGAAATCTTCTGTTGTTACGGATGAATTGTAACTTGTAGCTTCGAGAAACTGGTCACAGCGTATGTGACTCCAAGTTAACAGCTAAGCTAACCCAGAGTTAAGTTGGGTCAAAACGTCCATACGTTCTGTACCTGTCATCCCTAACTTAGTTTTAACGATTTAACTGTTATACCCTATAGACAGTGCAAGCGACCTTAAAGGTAATATTGAAATTAAGAGACTCTTTTCGCCATTTCGAAAAACGCCTGTGATGGCTGACGTCACGATCAAGATTTAAAGTTTGGAAAAAAAACGATTGTTATCATAAATTCGGCCAGCTTTCAACCATTATTCTTGGAACACAACTTTTATAGCAAAACTGTTATTTTTCATAACAACATCTTTTTGCGGAGCCGTCGTCTCTGCCACGCCTACGCCCCAAATTTGCATTTATATCTGTCATTGTCTGAACTCGGGCGTCTATGAGAATAATATTATAATGGTTTCCAGTAATTCATAAAAATCAGCGACAAGGGATTGTATTGTAATAATTTAAGATATTTTAGCTATTTTAGTTTATAAACTTAGATATTTAAGTGATCAACGTGTAATGTATAGGTGTTAGGAGCGTAGCGAAATAGAAATAGCAGGAGCGTAGCTACCGAAATTGACTGCAGGGTAAAAAGGATCCGACATGTCAATCGTCAAAGTCAAAATAACACCTAAAAACAATAAAGTGTAAGCAAAGTTTTGTAAGCATGGTAACAAAATGACTATAGTAGGTAGTAGGTACCCGTCTACTAGGCCGAGCTACGCCATTATTACTCTGGATTAGGTACCTAAATACGTAGAAGTGTACCTATAAGAATCAAAATTTGCAATTGAATGCTGCTTGTCACCATTTCCTCTCACTTGAGTCAAAGGTGGGAGGGGGAATCAAAATAGTGATAAGAAAAAAAGAAAAGAATGAATGAATGGTGAAAAATACAACTCTAATTAATTAATCTTTTCAACTACCTACTCGAAAATGTATTACCTAAGTTGTTTTGAAGCTATGACTACACAGATTTCAGCTTTTTTATTAATGGTAGGGTTCGAGTGATGCGCTTTCCCTTTTCCACCCCAAAGTGCATCAATCTGGAGACTAAGATTTTTTCAAGATTCAGTCAGTGATACCTAACTTTATCAAAAAACCATATCTGAATTACCAACAGTTTCTATAATATAGGTTTGCATGTGTGCGAAACCAAGCTTTATCCCGCAGCTGTGCTCTAAGTAGCTTTGGTTTTAAGGATAAAAAGTTCACTGGTGTTAGCCTTAGGATACTGGAAACCAGCTTCTGTTTATATTACAAAATACTTACGACGGGAATTCCCTTTAGATTATCTCTTACTAGCTGTTGCCCGCGACTTCGTTTGCGGAGAATTCGTTTCACGCGCACGCAGGAATTATACAATTATCCGGGATGGAAACTATACTATGTCCTTCCCAGGGTCTCAAACTATCTTTATACCAAATGTTATCACGATCGGTTGAGTAGTTTATGCGTGAAAGCGTAACAAATAAACAACCAACCCCACATTCGTATTTATAATATTAGTTGGGATTAAACATTTCTTATGAGCAATGTGGCGTTAGCTGGCATGCTTTTAGCAATGGAACTTTCGTGCGCCGTCTCCTGTCGTAAGTACTGTGTGGTTTAGATAGAAAGTGGACGTTGATTATTGTTCTTGTCACCAACATTTACATAGACGATGTTTTATAAAATTATAGCGTTGACCTGTAAAGGACTTCGGGCAACTAATGTAAGCGGCATTAAGGCGGGCTTGGTCACTTCACAATTTTAATATTTAAATCCTACTAATATTATAAACGCGAAAGTTTGTAAGTATGGATGGATGTATGTTTGTTACTCTTTCACGTAAAAACTACCGAATGGATTTGGATAAAATTTGGAACGGAGATAGCTGATACCCTAGATTAACACATAGGCTATTTTTTATCTCGGAAAATTGCATAGTTCCCGCGGGATAGCGATAAACTAATATTTTGCAGACGAAGTCGCGGGCAGCAGCTAGTAATAAATAAAGCAATTGTTCCTGTTGCCGACGGAATTAAAAAAGTTTCATTCATACATACATATATCACGTCTTTATCCCTTACTGGGTAGACAGAGCCTAAGCTAACAAAACCTTAAGGTCACGTTTAGCATGATTAAGGGGGTATAGGTGCAAAAGGAAACCAACTACCCTACTACTACGGACTAGTTTCCGCCCTTCCAAAAGACCTTTTGCGGGGGTGACTGCGTTTATGAGGGAGGCCTACACTGTCAACTTTACTGTTCAAAAGATCTCTTTGACAGACAGACGGAGACAATGGAACTTTAGTCGTAACAACCAAGGGCTGCCCACAAATTATTATAGCAGGGAACCCTAGTAACCTCAACTCCCATGCCGAAACAACCAAACTCACCGAAGTAACTTTATTAGTTATTAGTTTCCCAAACCAGATTGCTGTGGCTACAGTTTCATGAAAAAAAGTCCTCGACATCCCCTCGGGTGCTCTGTGAAATTATCACGAAACAAAACTCGCTCCTGTCTCGCTAAAAGAACTAATACAACAGCAACCAGTCCACCTAAAGCTGGCATCACTAAGGGTTGTGGGTTAACTCTGGTTCATGTTAAATTGGGAGGTAAGGCCATAGATCGTTACGACGGGCATTGTTAATTTATTTGTCGCTTATTCCATTATGTTTTCGTAATTTGGTTAAGTTAATATTGAAATCTTGATATTGAATGCCTTGTACACGATAGAGAAGAAACTTCTGATACATAGTTCTTTCGCATTCTGTCTTACGCACGATCGTCACCAAAGATAATAAATGTAGGATTTAGATGATGTCCCTAATGAACAGCGGTGGTTCCATTTTACAGAACTAGAGGTTTGGCAAGCTAGTGAAAATTAAAAATGCATAAAATGCATGCTGTTGCTTCTCTTCCCGCGCAGATGGTAAAAGTCCATAAAATGATGTGACTAGCAAACCATCACTATTTTGATTCCCCTTTCCACCTAAAATACGCCTACAATCATGCAGAACGTGGATTTTAGGTCTTGTTACTTTAGGCTCTGCCTATCCCGTATACGGGATAAAGACGTGATTTTATGTACCTATATATGTATGTATGTATGTATAAAATGTATGTGGATTCAATGTTTTCTATGTTAAACGATGATTATTCGTCTGGAAATAGTTCCCCGTGATCCGATTTTTGTACCATTCGAAATCAGTGAGTAGAAATATGCAGAATTTGAAATACAAATAGAGTGAAAGCTCTAATTAATCTTGTTCTGTCTGTCGTTGGTGTAGATATAGTTTCAGGCCCGGGAAATGACATAGGATAGTTATCCCGGAAAATAGTTAAGTTCCCGCGCGATAGCAATAAGCGAATTCTGGGCAGAATCAGTCATTTATAACTGGCTTGACTCAAAACTGTTTCTTCAGCCCCAGATGTTAAGGCGTGCTCACACGATGCCCCGCGAGCGGGGGCGGCCGCTTCCAGATAATAACAGCGGTTGGACCGCGGTAGCGCGCCCGCGGCAACCGAGATATCGTGCCGCGGAGATTGGTATAGTAGTGGAGAAAGTACTTGGACATTCTGAAAAGAATATCGCTAAGCACTTTTACGTAGTCTTTGATTAAAATTTAACGGAAGCTTATGTGTGACAAGGAAAGAAAAGAATCATAATCATTTTATTGAATCAGGCGTTACTTTGCAGAGGTCCATTTCAATGAACAAAAAATATTTACCTTGCTACTCCGCTACTCCGTGAGTAGCGGAGTAGCAAGCTAAATGTTTTTTGTTCATTATCATAATCGTTTAATAGTTTTGCATTTTGTCATAGATTAAAGTAGGTACTTAGTCATACTTCTAACGGGTATCAAAACAGTTTATCGAAGATTTTTTAAACACAGTATCTGTGACGTAATTTTACCTATGATTAAATAATTAATTGTATTTGTTGTAATAAAAACCAATTGTTGGCATTCAGAATTGTCATCAACATCTTTACATAAATTTAAAACGAAGAATTATTCTTAAATTGGTGTACAAAACAAAAGTTCCCATACACCGCGGTAATCTATTTTTTTACAAAAACATAAACTCCAGTCTATCGCCCATAAAGTTTAAAAATATGCAAAGCCCATCAAGATGGTTGTAATATAAATTAGAAGGTATAGCGTTGAAACGACCGTTCGCCTCGAGCGAGGGCGGGTGGAACGCTACCTTATAAACGCCGACCGCCGCGGGCATTGAGGCCGCACCTTTATGCAAATGGTATAATCTTACTAATTTTTTACTGTAATTAATATAAATCAATGTTATAATTTTTGTGGGTATGTCATCATCTTGGAAGAGTTCATTTTGATGCAAACGAAAAAAACGTGTAATTTTGTGTCATTCTTGGGGGCGATTTTTTTAATAAAAGCCTTTTTATAATTGATGATGATGATGATCCTTCCGACCGATTTCGGCCATGGCGACCACTTCGACTCCTAGTATGACGCTCATGCGCCCGAAGATGGCTTATATAGCCGATCTTAGCGGTGAAACCTCGCGCACAATGAATGCACGTGAGCACACCGTTGACATAATGGTAGCGAATGGCAACCGGCTGGCGAGTCTTCAGTTCATCGCGTTTAGCGTCGAGGTCAACTAAACGCTGTTCGTCGAACTCGCGAACCTTGTCCTGCACCAACCTGCGCCATTCAGAGCGCTGTGCTGCGAAACCCTCCCACTGAGAAGGCTCGATGTCGCATCTTTTCAGGTGACGTTTCGTTTTATAATTATATCTAATAGGGGCAAACGAGCATGCCGGTCACCTGATGGAAAACAATCACTGTCGCCCATGGACATCCAATAATATACGAAGGTTGCGGGTGCGTAGCTGGCCCTTAATAAAAGTGCAGGCTCGCACAGCATTTGGCATGTTAATTGAATTGAGGCTAAAATAAATATAGCTTTTAGGTCTTGTTATCCTGGGCTCTGTTTACCCCGTACCTAAGCGTTAAAGACAGATCTACAGTTAAGAGACATCGTAAATACTAACCATACCGAACCATTCGTAGAAGTTACGAACCTATTATCTAAAACACATGTTTTGTTTGCGTATGGCAGAGGCGAATATCACAGTGTCAGACAAAGACAAAACAAATATGTTAAACTAACAGCAGCTCAAATTTACGAAAATTGTGATAAACGTTTTTTGAAAGTTATGAGCTTGCACTGATTTATTGTACGGCTGAAAAGTTTTAAATTCCTTAATCAATTCACTCTTTACTCTCTGCAGTGTTTTGCAGAGCGCTTAAATAATTGAAAAAGCTGCGTAGTTAATTCTACTCTACAAAGCTCTTATGCAAACTGCAAAAAATCTCATTTAGAACTCAGCTAATCGATTATTATGGACTTTCTAAAAGTAAATCAGCACAGCTGTATCCGCAACTAACACTGTCTTGTGTAGGTACTTACTTAGATAGTGTCCGAGATGTTTTTAATAATTTAGCTTTCCCGGCTTATTAGTTACTAGCAATTGCCCGCGACAGCGCCCATTGCAGCTTATTTAAAAAAAAACATTTTCATACCAACCTTATCCTGATCATACATACATACATACATATATCACGTCTTTATCTCTTACGGGTAGACAGAGCCTAAGGTAACGAAACCTTAAGGCCACGTTTAGCATGATTAAGGGCGTATAGGTGGAAAGGGAAATCAAAATAGTGATGGGTTGTTAGCCGCATCGCCTATAAGGAGATTCCTAAGACTTTCGCCTATTCCCTCGATGGGCGTTTACCATCTGCGCGGGAAGAGAAGCAACTGGTAAATTCTATGTTTTTTATTTACTCCCAGACCGGCATGGAATAAATTATTATTATTATATTGATTATCCCGATCATCGAACAAAACAAAAAGCTTGGCCTATGAACGACTCTGTGTTTTTTTTCTAGTTTTCTAACTATTATACTTACTTTCTCTAACAAAAAGTAATTTTCCGAGTTGATCCAGTTTTTCGGAAGATGTGGGCGTAGGTACAAACATTTTGAAGATTTATTTTCATTTATCTATATACACTATAAATGTATGTACAAGAGGACTACGGATGCGTTTTCAGCCAAGACGGCTACGCATAGAATACCTCATATGCGAGTTATCACCAACTGCCTTACTCTTGCTGCTAAAGAAACAAATTAATTAACCGTTGTTGCCCGGAGTGCACTGGCCCGAACGCTTCTCTTCCACCCCTAAAGAAGAAAGGGAGCCGTAATGCTCGTTCACATGGGGGTATGTCTCGTGTCCCTACGTTGTTTACCAGATTGAGACCTCATCATTGTCACTATCTATATGTAGTAGCGCTTCTCCACTACTCTTCAGTTTCAAGAGTCAAAAAGTCACCTACACCTACCTCACTTAAACTCCGCTCTCGCCTCTCAAACGTCATTTTTGACACTAAACTTAAAATATGAAGTAGGAGGTAAGGCGAAGCAATCCGGCCATAATGATTTGGACTTAGGTCTTTGGAAAGAGATAATTGGCGTCACGTAAGTTAGAGCGAGACGACGCTCTACGAAGCCGAAATCAGCCGAGAAGACCGATGTGCGATCTTCGTGGCCGGGTACTTTAAGTATTAGACCTACACTGTTCAATAATTCATCAAATATCTAAAGGACGGTCACACACAGAACCCTTCACCCGCTATCTCAACACGAATCTTTTTTCCTCCTCATTCCCACACTCCCGAAGAATCGCTCGGTCATCCCACTTTTATTCGGTTTTTTTATGTGAAATAAAATTTAATCATAGTTTAATCTACTGTTTCAATGGGTTAGTTTTTATGGTCATGTTATGTGACTTCTGCGGCCCCGCCTCTCAGAGCACGAAGTGTTTAGAAAGGAGGTAGGTAAATAGATATCGCCATTGGCTAGTCGTGGCCAAGAGTTAAACAACGCACTCTATTCATTATGTCAACTAAGATAAGGTATGTACGTACTAGGAAGACATACCGACCTTATGGTCAACTGATCACATGCTCAAATCATTAAGCAATGTATAAACTTGCTCAGGGATCCAATAATTTCATTAACAAACATTTTGTCAAAATAAATATTTCACAAACTTTTGGCAAACCTTTATTATGTACTACTTTATTCGTAAACTTTAAAAAAAACGACTTTCGTGCGTTGCTTTTCATTTTTTCAAAATGTATATTGGTAGAAAATAAAGGTTCGCTCACTAGTCCATCTAAACAAACGGCCACAGGATAATCACAGTAAAGCTGTCTGTTCTTTGTCTTTATTGGAATTCTTTATTGTACCTATTGTCACACAGTAAAGTACTAACTTACAATTTTTTGGGGAATTTCAGAAGCAACACTTACGATTCGATGTTTTTTTAATAAAAAAGAATAGGTACCTACTAACCTTAACTGTGAGCTACTAACAAGCTACACGACATATATTAATTGTAGATATATATCTATAAAACATATTGCATTAAGCACACACCTTTTCAAAGGCATTATTGTAACACAGGAAAGATAAATAATAAATAATTTTCTATTCTATTCTATTATATTTGATGTTTTTTGTGTAGGAATTTTTGAGGGCGAAAAATCAACATAACTAGGTCCCATCTCCGAGTAAAGCTTTTCCCGTTCGTCCAAGTACTTGGAAACTTAAGTATAGACTTGGTTTCTAGTTGAATCATGAGAATCTCACTAGACACCTATAACTTAAACGCTATCAGGTTAATAACACCCTACAGTAGATAGAACCTTCCGAAGCGGTACCACCATCTAATGAGCGCCTGTAAAAACTCCATGTCAGTAAGGAAGCCCGCCTACTGTTGTAATTATAAGTTGCCTGCGCACGCCCATCATGGGAAACCGTGGTTTTGTAATAAATAAACGGTAGGTTCATGTTTATAAAGTTTTATGATATTTATACGGCGTGTTCGTCTTATTTCTGCTCTGCTATTTCTGTAATATTTTGACGCGCAAACTGCACGAAAAGTGTCAAAAGCTCTGAAGTGTATCGATATCGAAATATGCTTGCCAGTAGTATTTGTGCTGCAAATCACTTTCGTAGGGTTATGTTTGTCCCATACAAGTACATTCTTGATGTCCGTAAACTTATAGTATAAGTTTTTGATAGTCGTCTCGAACGTGTGAGCGTGAACAAGACACTAAGTAGTCTCACAAAAATACTTCTTTAACGTGTTCACGTAAGCGTCCCATTTACTACGGAAAATTTGGCGGAGCCAATTTGACGTAAACGCGTTCGAGAGGTAGGTATGTTGTGATCGAAAATTCGCACTAAGCATATAAACCTACTGATTGTCTCCCAGCGCATCACTTCATGTACAAGATTAATTAACTTAGACAATCACACAACTCGTATAATATTATTAATATTGAGACGTTTTTGTCAAGAACTCTGGTGGCTAAAGGCTTTGAATCACTTGTTGTGCAAATATTTGCAGTTACCCCTAATCGCCACAGCGTTAGAGTGAGGCACACGGACGGATTCACATAAGATAGCTTTTACCGGTCAATCTCATTTAAATGGACACTTTAATTTATTACTAGCACTTTTCCTTAAGCTCTTAGTAAAATTATTCAGCACTGGTTTGTGCTCTTGCGTCTCGCGAAGACTACGATTTGCGCTCTAAACTATTAAGCCGATCACTGACATAAAACAGATATAACTGGCTGGTGACGAGTCTTCAAAAAAAATATTTAAAAGAAAATTACCTACTCCTCCTTCGCGGTATACGTAAAACCTTTACCTTAGTCGACGTATCTATACCCCGCTACTTTTAACCATAGCCTTAAAATTACTAAGCCTCAGAGATATAGATGTGCGATAACCATAGAGTCAAGCGGCAAGGAGCCGTACGCGCACCCCATAATTAGCTACGCAGGCGCCGCCTACCGCACCATAGACATTCTTGCTTTTTTTAAACTGGTACTGGCCATATAATGTACGGAGATAAATTAAAGGTAATATTCAAGAACGTGACTATTTAGGATTAAATTGAAATCGAAGAGAACGGTTTCAATATGACGCAAAAAGCGTGGGTTGGAGTTTTGTTTTCACTTTTGTTAAGAAGTGTCTACATATCTGTAAAAGCTTGAGCAATTGTTGCTTATGAAGTTCATAATATTCAGTTTCATAAGTGTCTGGGCTTCAGATTGCTTTTGCAATTCAAGTTGTATTCAAAACCACAATGGCTATTCGTAAATTGAAAAAAGTTCTCCAATAACTACTATTCTTTAGATAGAGTAAAAAATAAAAAAATGATCGCTTTGTCAAATTTACTTGCTATTATCTCTTAAGATGTGGTAGTTTCAAAAGAAATGTTAGTACAGACTAAGCGGAAACTAAGACTAATGAAATCTGTTTTAAAAAGAACTGACGTGATCCACTATAGCAAACGGATTTTATTTGGATGTTTCTAAATATGATCAGATTTTGCAATTATTTCAACCATGAGTCTGTTAAAAGACTGTAAATAGGTACTTTATAGGTTAGGTACCGATTCCAAAAGAAGCAGACGGTTTATTATCACTAGCTAAAAATATTTTTACACATGCATATAATTTCACAAATGATGACATTTCACCATCATCATCTCCAGCCTATATAGGTCCCACTGCTGGGCACAGGCCTCCTCTCAGAATGAGAAGGCTTGGGCCCCACGCGGGTCCAGTGCAGATTGGGAACTTCACACACACCATTGAATTGCTTCGCAGGTATGTGCGGGTATCCCTACGATGACATTTAACAAACGTTTATTGTCTGCTCATATATTATTTTTTCAAAGTTATAATTCTAACCTAACCAAACCTAGCATAGGATTATTTTTTAAATTTAGAAATTAGCGGATAATAAAGCTTTATCGAATGATGCATTTGTGAAAAGTTTTCTAGCGAGTGATGAGCTTCCGAAGAAGACATGTAGAAGCAGGAGATACCCCGAACCACCCGAACGCTGAAACAAAACCGTTCACACGACCTCGTAATTAAAATAACAAAAAAAGAATTCATGAATGAATACACCGACATTGCCTCATGTTTATTAAAATCTCGGGAACACAGGTTCGGTTCTTCGGTTCCTCCGATGATTTATGGTATGGTGCGCGCACGCCGCCCATTCATTTGTTTTTTAGCCTTTTGTTACTTCATTTTCAGATAGGCTTGATTAGTTTTTAGCTCGGATTAACTCTGGTCTTGTTCCTTTTCGGGGTTCGGAAGTCATTATTGTTTATAGAAAAAGGTTACATGGAAAAAAGTGTGTGAAATTTTTGGAGCCTTAGAGAGACTATCTGTAAAGGGTTCTGATCATCCTGGTTTGGATTGAGCGATTATTTATTGTATTTTTCTTGTATTCGATTAAACTTATTAAAATACTTGGTTCACAATTATGTTTCATAAATGTATTTGAATACATTTAAATATTCATTCACACATGATTCCAAGGACGAAAGGTTTTCTTTAAAGGATGATTCCTAACTTTAGTTACTTCACCTTTAGGTAAAGTCGTGGGTTCGAGTCCGGGCTCGCACCTTGTGATTCGAGTTTTTCAGATTCTATGCGCAAAATTTACCATGAGCATATCAGTGAAGGAAAACATCGCGAGGAAACGTGCATACAATCTGTGAAACAGTTAAATGGTGTTTTGTGAAGTTCCCAATCCGCACTGGACTTGCGAGGTGTAATTCAAGCTCTCTCAATCTTTGGGGAAGAGTATAGTGCCCAGCAGTGGTAAGTATATAAACTGAAGATGATGTAATACCTTTAGATTTATTAGCTTATCGCATTTAGAAAAGTTTTTTCTTCTGTTATACCTACCTATACTGTATTTTTATTGTACGTAAAGAGGAATACATTTCAAATCGAGTTCCCACAGCAAAACTCCGAGAAACCAAAGTAAAAATCATTAAAATACCTTCTAGGGTAAATACACATGGTATAGTCCCATTACATGACGGGTTGACGTCCGCGAGACGAATAAAAGTCAGTCTTAGTTCCTAATTACCTTCTCGGAGCAGCAATTAGCCTGTCCGCCTGACAAGCTATGCTTCAAGAGAACCATTTCGCGTTTCATTTAACGCCAACTTTTTTTATAGCCCATTCGTCATGATTACATGTCAACTTACAAGTATTTTACCCTAGCGTTTAGTGAGGTTTATTATTTAAGTATTTTGAAGCAATGACTGAGTACAAGACATATTCTATCTGTTTCCACATTCCATGTTATTAAATTTAATTCCACGGCGCTAAGGTATATTCAATTCGTAAAAGTAAGAACACGTAGTTGGAAATATTGAAAGAGCTAATAATTAATCAATAGATACTGTACAAAAATAATGTAACAAAACAATCACAAGCGACAAAAGAAAACAGATATTTTGTTTGGTTACCACCACCAACACATACACAAATCACGTCTTTATTCCTTACGGGGTAGACAGAGCCTAAGGTAACAGGTACCTACAGGCCACATTTAGCAAGATTGTGGGCGTTTAGGTGGAAAATGGAATGAAAATAGTGATGGGTTGCTAGCCTCGTCGCCTATAACATGATTCCTACCACCACTAAACCGAACTAATAGTCGGAAATGCTTTGCGTGACGTCATAAATATTTCATTTTATCTATGATCGATACCCTAAGGGTCGCTTGTACGGTTTAGGGTTTTGCGGGCGGTAGGACCTCGTAATCCGTCCGAATCAATACCACCGTCTTACTCGCTAATCTGACCTCCGAGCAGCAGTGCTTGCGTTGCTGTGTTCTGGCGTGGAGAGTAAGACAGCCAGTGAAATTACTGACACATTCATGAGGTGTTCTGTTAATTCTGGCTAGCAATGTTTCTGTAATTCCCTAGTGGTGGTGCTCCCACTCGCTCGTTTGCCTTCCTTGTTGTATAAAAAATTTGAACCTGGGTTAGAGATGACTGGTCCATCCATTTTGACACTACTTAACACTGAGTTAGTAGTAAATCAGGAGGATATTACACCGTCCATCTCCCTCTCAAATTAATGACGATTAGTGTGAACGGAACGGCAAGAAACGAGCTTCGAAAATCAAATGTCTGTGAAAGAACGCCTAACGTAACATCGTTTACAAAACAGCCAGTTACAACGAGAACATTAATTTCAAGTACCTGGCAACTTACAACTGCCAATCAAAAAAGACATTCTTGTGTAAATTTCGAAAAAAGAATTTCTGTTGTCAATCTGATGGCTTTCGCGGCGCGCTCAAAGCAGGGCTGCGGTCAGCCGCACAAGAGCCAGACAAGTTCATACCCCATAAAATTGCGGGGTGACATCACGTTGGAGGTTGCGGTCTGAACTTCAGTTGGACAGTAAACGGTTCAAGGAGAGGTGAGTCGGCAGAATAGTTACTGCCCAAGTACAAAGGTTGTAGGTATGCCTTAACTTTGATTTGAGGAGCTTAAATATGGCTTTTTTATTTATTTCAGGCCAGGGCCTTTCAGCCGGACTGAGGAAAAAAAAGAAAGCCTCATGCCAAATTACAACGACTCTGAATTTCAATTCCTTTCACTACTTTTCTATGTGGTATTATACCTCCTTTTATGGTTATAATAATAACTAAGCACTATTGTGCCTGTGTCTAACTAGGGCAAATGTTAATATGACAGATAAAGACAAACGATTATTAGACTAATAGAACTTTAACATGCGTCTTGAAGTAAATGCGTCATGAAGTCACGTGACATTATGACGTCACATCTGCGCCACAGGTTGATCAGTGATCACTACTAAATTCATTCTTCCGGATAATCATTTATCCTAATCACAACCAATTTTGAACTCAAATTTCGTACCAACAAGGCTTCCAATTGTTCAATTACTTCACTTTTTTAATAAATAATGGTCCTAACCTTCGATGCTTGTGTAGGCTTTTTCAGATTTTGTGTAAATTGTGGTAGAGTTGTATTTGGGTTGGTGGTAAAATCTATTGTTTCGGTCGGTAGAGTATAATGACATAATGGAGCGGGCTCGGACCGGCGCGCGCGCAATTACGTGGCACACGATCGATTGATCGATGCAGGGGTTAGACGGCGGTTTGCTGCCAATTTTACAACTTTTTTCTATAATTTTACAAATAATGCGGTTGGTACGTCGATAGCTCTATACTGCAGCTGTTTGATGGCAGATATATTTTCAATTTAATATTAATTTGAACTGAATGGCGGCTAAATGATTTTGCCACGGAAATTCACTTTACCTATAATTATATTCTGTCTATAGCCTTCTACCTACTAACGATAACTTAAGTGCAATGCGTGCGAGCTTTAAGGAATCTTAAGTAACAAATTAACAGTGATATCGCTGCTGAAATGGTTGAAAATTTGCAAGATCTTTGAATGATCTCACGTCAATCCCAACTCTAGCACTGGGCAAGAGCGGGGTATGAAGCGACGTGTGGGGTGCTGGCGCGGCGCACCCCCCGCTTCCTCGCCGTCGGATCTGGCGCGGGGTACATTTTGTAGTTGCGTCGAATATGTAACTTATGTGCGTATATCTTCAAAAACAGCACGCTTATCCCAAACCCAGTTTACAACTCAATAATTTGACCAGAACGCAAAAAGTATGCATCGACAACATGGACCGCAGCACTAATGTATCGACGAAGTATCGATGATGGTCGGATCGGTCGTCGACACGGATCGACAATTTCGTAAATTGTGCACCGATTAGCGACCGATTACGACCATTACCGACAGACGGACACCCGGTCGAGCCCGATTAAAATAATCGGTAACCGATAAAAACCGATAAAATAGTCTTACTATTATCAGCGGTTTTTTGCCGACGGCCATAGGGTTAGTGTGAGGATAATTTCCGATTTTTTTAGAAAAAAGAGCAGCTATTATTAAGGAGGATAGCTGTTATAACGTTTAGTTGTCCGTTTCTAGATATCGGTTTTCAGAGTTGGTATCCCTATCTATTGGTACGCACAGCAAAGCTATTCGGTAAGCAGGATAGATACGGCGCGAGCGTGCGTAGGTGCTTACCTGATTATATTGCCGTGTGTACCTACAAAACGTCGTCGCCCACGTCAAATCACTATTTTTATGTTTCAGTTTTATTTTTGGTCATACCGTCGTTAACTTGTAAATTTTATGTTATGTTTCTTGTAGGCTTTCAGTTTCGCACATGTTCGCAGAACACGCTCAACATTACCGATTCTGTGGCTGTTTTGAACGATTCTGTGCTGAATTCCGTCTAAGTCCCTCAATAACTTATTTGTTCACGCTTTTTATATTTTTTATATGTTATGATAAGATACGTATTTCGCTTTTCATGGCAGGAAATACTTGTTCTTTACAAAAGTTGCCATAGAAACGTAGGTACAGATTGCGCACAATTCTTACGTAATGGAAAACCGACTTCAATACAATCTTGTTGTGTCACGGGAAAATTTAGAAGCCCAAATTGAACCTCAACGCAATTTTCAGCCACCATACACTTAATTAGAGTCAGCGTCATTAATTTCTGCACGCTTTATCAACTTATCGCTTCAACTTATTAGTCAATTTCCTATGGTGGTTTGGTTTAAGGTGCTGAAACCATAACGGGAAAAACTCATTATTTCTGTAGGTTCCAAAAGAGCTTATGCTACGAACATTATTAATTAATTTCTTATTTCCGTCACTATTTTATCCTTAATTTTTCGCTCATGTTTCCGCTTAGCAATGTCCCTGCTTGCTTCATTTAAACTGACGCTACGATTCCTTTGGAATGTGGCAGTTGCGACAGCTACATAAATACGTTGCGACATTTTAATAATGTCTGTACTGTCTGCCCCGTAAGGGATAAAGACGTGATATATGTGTGTATGTATGTACCTGTACAGAATAAGTATATACCAAGCGCTACTTTTATTTATAGCAGACTAGCTATTGGCCACGTCTTCGTCTGCAAAGAATTCATTTATCGCTATCCCGAAGGAATTACACCATTTTACGGGATAAAATACTTATAGATCTATTATTTCTGTTCCAAATTTCATCCAGATCCGTTCAGCCGTTCTGGCGTAACTAACATCCATCCATCCACCCATCCATACTTACAAACTTTCGCGTTTATAATATTAGTAGGATTTACTGACCCTAATTTTTGGCAAACTCTCAATTAAGAAGTCATATAAAAAGATTCAAAATGACGAAATTGGCGCCAAAATATTATAAGTCCTAATGACCAAATAGGGCGTGGTAATGGATAGAAAAGCTCAAATGAAAACGGGTATGTTTTATGTGAATACGTTTCTGTTATACTGAAGTAGATACTTGCAACTAGCGGCACCTGGACTATAACCAAATAGGTCACCGTTGTAATGACGCCCCACGACATGGGACATCCTAGACGGGTCCGGAGGGAGCGTGTGCCGCGAACACGTCAAAGCCTATCCAAATTTAAACAGGGCTGTCCTTAGGGCGTGTGGTGGCAGTGTACGCGGGGGTTTATTTTACGTGGCATTTTTTTGCAATGGTGGTTACCGAATGTCAGAAGCCAGGTGCCTAATATTAGTAACAACATTGATTTGATTGTTATTTTTTGCTTAGCAGCTTTGAGCCTCTTGAGTTCCGATAAAATAAATACTCCAAGTAAATAAAGTCAGTTTTTAATCATAATAATAAAATTTATAGACCGAGAGCCCTAAAGTCAGTGATTTGTTCACCGGATCAACTAAAAGATTATAAACGATTTACGAACGAGACGACGAAAGATTAAAACAACGCTCCTATAATCTTTACACTAAAACTAGTTCGTATTTATGCTGTCAATAAACTAAAGTTACTAAACTCCCCCATACTGCCAACTGCTTCCCATACATTTTCTATTGCAGTCGCTATAACTGCACGCTAATTTCAATTGAAATTTATGATTGCACTCACGCTGTTAAAATGCAGGAATGACCCTAATTGCGAATAGATCTCCCTGTCACGTTTACTTTTTCCCCGCTAGCATTGCCGCCTTAACCTACTGCGAACTCATTTCAGGGCTGAGCGGGCACCCGCCCTTCGCCTCACCCTTGCAGACCTTGCAGTGGTTTGTCGAACGATTACAGATTATAACCATCCCGCCTACCTGTTACCATCCCTGTTACCTACACGGTTAAAAGGTTATCTAGCCTTCGGGGTTACGAACCGTTGATTAATTGAGTTTATCTTCAAAGAAAATTGGATTTATTTTGCCATTCAACATACAAGTTCTCTCAGAATTTTTTCGAGGTGTATGGATTAGTTCCACTGAAAACCCTTGTTAACGTTTTTCTGTATTTCTCTGTGCTTGACAAATGTTTCCAATGCTTGGTATCCGATCATTCGACCGACAAACGTTTGACAAATGTATCGTAAGACAAACATTTCATTTGACAACCCTTTAATCATCATTATCACTACATAGTATAAAACAAAGTCGCTTTCTCTGTCCCCATATCCTTATGTCCCTATGTCCCTTTGTATGCTTATATCTTCAAAACTACACAACGGATTTTTATGCGGTTTTTTTAATAGATAGAGTGATTCAAGAGGAATGTTTTATGTATGATTCTACGCAGACGAAGTCGCGGGCAGAAGCTAGTATCTGATAAACCGTAAACTTTTTAAAAAATCGAAAACCTTTAAGCGTGGCTCACATTAGGTTGTCAAATGAAATGTTTGACAAACGTTGCATTTGAGAAAATATTGTTCAGCAAATGATGTTAAACCCAAATGTTTCCATACATTAGTTGATGTTCAAAATGTACCGCGTCAAAGAGGTGACTTAATTTTGAATTCAAAACTACGATGATAATTTGCACAGTTGTTTAATCACACTAACACAACTAAAATGTTCTTCAAAAATATTCCGGGACCATTTTGAGAAAGATGCGTATGAATTAAATACGGTTTAGCGTTGGTTAGTGATCCTGACTATGAGGTTCCGGATTTGAATTCTGGTAAGGCAGCCATTTGTATGATGAATACTGTCGCGAACTCCTTAGTTTTGATACTTTTTTATACATTTTCTAATCATTTTGTTTTTTGAAGTTTTATTGACATATGTTGTAGTTGTTACGTAGCACAGTAAAGCCACAATTCAGTTTTCATGGTGTTTTAATTTTTCTCTAATTGGCATTGTTCATTTTTTTTAGTATGCTCCAATTCGAAAACCATTTCGAGGAAAACCATCAATTATCCAATTTATCTTGTCCGATTTCAAAAATACTTTATGATTGCAGATATTTTTGTAAAAGTACTTTGAACCTTTGTTTGACCGAACGACCGGGTTTTTAGACAGAATCCAGCATCGAATGTTTGCCACAAAAATGAAAAAAAAAGTTTGGCTATGGCAACTGTCACGTGTCACTGTCAAATCTTACAAAACCATAGACAAAGCCGTTTTTTTTTATAGCCAGCCGAACGAAGGCGATTGGGATTCTGTCTAAATTCACGAATTATCAAACAGCGAAAAAATATTTATTATTAATTAACAAAGCTACGTAAAAGCATAATATTCAAATTAGTTGCTTGAAATAGTCCATTTCATCAAATAAAGGCGTTAAAAGCACAGCTTACAAAAATGAACAATGCCAATTATCATACAGTCCACAGATCGTAAGCTTCAGATACGTGTATTTGTATATGCACAATAGATAAAAAGTTGTAAGTCAATAAATAAACGGAAGTGCAACTTACAATAGGTGTACAAATCAAACAGATTACAATTAAACTGGATTGTATTATTTCTCCCATGCATTAGCATGTATGAAGAGATTGATGAGTGTGGATGAAGCGAAAGAAGTATGTCAGGATCCTAGCAAGTGGAACAAAGTAGTCTCTGCCTACCCCTGTGGGAAAGAGGCGTGACGGTATGTATGTATGTATGTATGTATTATTTCTGCAAAAAATACCAATTAGTTGACGACAGTGAATATAAATTTAAGTCATATAATTACTAGGTATAGGTAAAGATGAATCCCCTTTAGTTTTTTGCAGATGTTGTTTTTAAATTATAGACGGCAACATACTTGCCTGTCTACCTATAACGTATGTTATCCCACTTTTCAAAACACAGCTCCACAGCTTTCGACAAATTTAAAAACCGCGGGGTCCTATTATAGGCCCCCTCGTAATCTAGTGTTCGCTACAGTTGTCTCTGCACCCTGAATAGACCCCCTGGCGAGTGTGCTGTGGAACACATGGCGCACTTTTGAGTTCCAAAACAAAGTTTTCAAAACGTTATTTTCGCGACCCTTTCTTTTTGATACATGAATACAAGTCTTAAAGCAACAGACTTTAAAAAAAAAATACTAAGAAAATCTTTTACGATACGGGGTCCGACTCGCACTTGACCGGTTTTTCATCACACCGTTAAACGATAATTTATTTATGTAGTGTAGTAAAGTTTTGACGCGACCAGTGGTTGACCCACCGCAGTAAACGTTTACCGAACACCCATTAAGTTCATCGTTTTAAACCATCTTTATTGGCCTACATGATTATTACGGGCAAATAATCGTAATGATCAAATGCCAAATGAAGCCTGACCATGCAGGTTGTGTAATTAGCTTAGAGCATTCAACCAACCGGAGATGTCAACGACTGCTACATCTCTCTTCCAAAAACAAAATCTATGACTAGCGGTCATACTCATCCGTTACTTGTTAAAATTTGAGGTAGCACTCAAATTAAATTTATTTAGTGCTTGACAAATTGACAATCTCGTTGTTTTGTATAAACAATCTAATAATGAAACGGTCTTACGCACGCACGGTTGTCATTATAATCATCTTCACAAATCATACCATAAATAAATACATAAATCACATCACGTCTTTATCCCTTACGGGGTAGATAGAGCCTAAATCAAAACCATCACATAACATCAACGACCTTAACCCTTTACTGCATGGCATAGGTAAAAATCATAAAAAAACAAATTGGTTTCAAGAACATTATATTTATTTAATGCGCAAATTCCAAAATCATGAAAAAAAAATTTTTTATTTACGTAGTTTTCAAAATCCGTATATGGCTTCGTATGCATTTCAAAAATAAAGAAAACAATCCAAATGTGGCTTGGTATGCAACGCAATACAAATAGAAAGTTATTGCCACATAATTGTTGGTAGGTAGTCCTTTTAAAATTTGTAGGTAGCTAAGAAATCTTACATGAAATGATAATCTTTGAAACAGTTCCTTTTTTCATTGTAACACAAATAAACTTGACATTTTTCACACATTGTGAATGAACGAAACTTGCACTGCTTTTGATTTTTCGTCCATTTTGGACAGTGACCTATACCATCTGCTTTTTACGTGTATTTTATTTGTGTGCTATAGAAATATTTATGTATTCTTCTTCATTTTCCGAAGTATTACTATCAGGGATTTTTTCTTTAATTGCATACGAATCCAGATATGTATATTAAAATATTATCGCTAATTGCACACGAAGCCAAATATGTATACTTCACTAATATCGCTGATTGCATACGAAGCCAAATATGGTTCCTACAAAAAACATGCCAAAATGGTGCTAATAATAATTTTTTTTTCATGCTATCATAAACATAAACTGAATTAGACCTATAGCTAATAATAAAATGAGTCGAAATACTGTTACTCACCTTTATTATTCCTGATAACACCGAAAAACAAAATGTTTTTGTCAAGCACCGATTTAAGAAGTCAAACAGAATCAAGTGTCAATAAAATTGCTAAGTACCCTCCAAATGAAAAATAAAAAAATACGTTCTGTTTTACTTGCAGATTGACAATAATATTTGGTCATTTACTCGTATAAATAACCATAATTTAATACTTTAAAAAAATATAATTATATGAGACCATATATGGTTTCCCATGCGGTAAAGGGTTAAGTCATTTATTAGTTTATCTAAAGCACTAAAATCCTTGTCAATATGTTCATGGAATCGCAGCTGCCCTTACGTCGCCTCTCCCGAGGACTGTGTAATCATCGTACAATGAAAACAAAAACAGATTTTTAAGGTTCCCTTTTTTATGAGATAGCAAACAAGCAAGTGGGTGGGCGATTGTGAGTGAGCACTACCCGTGGACTAGTAACACCGAAGGCGCAAGTGGGTTTACAGCTTAGAAAGCAAGTTCGGATACCATCATAATTTCATTTTGACTACGAAACTTCGTGAAAGACTACAGTGTTCCAGTTGCTACGATCCTGGATCCTGACACACCTCTTTCGCTGCATCCACATTCATCAATCTCTTTATACTCTCGTCGTTATACGCTCGTCGGTTTAGTATACTCTTGGTCAGGACCATATGCCAAAACATCCCCAATTTGGTCACGGAACAATCAATGGGTCAATTTGGGTTCGATATAAATTAGTGCATTTGACGCCTCCATTTGACTTAATACTCTATGATAAGTAATAATAACGTATAATGCGGCAATTTAACGATAGCTATCACCGGAAGTTATTCGCAGGAAGCGGTGGGCGGCGCAGGAGCATCCTTCACAAAACTCTACCAATTACGTTTTTAGATAAAATTAATAAGTTTTCTGTTTTAATGTCTGAGTTGTTGTTTACACCTTCAGTTTAATTGATATTTGGTTTTAATTTCGTGTGACTTGCTAGGCTAGACAATCTTAAGCTTGATGTTTTGAAGACGATCATAAATCAAGCGAAATATTTTTTAGTAGATACATGAGTTCAATTAAAACCTATGTATTAACTCAAATCATTAAATATTATTTAATTAATAGAAGTAAAAATTAAAGTCGAAGAGAATATTACCAATAAATAAAATTTTATATTATACGTTATAAAATGTAACTTTGCTTTTAAAAGGCTTTGAATGCAAAATCAACAATAATATTATTGAACAAGTGTAGGTACATAGGACGGTTAGTTTTAATTTGTGATAATGACTTTCTGCCAAGTTTCTTGCGGCGCATTCTTCTTGGCAATGATGGTCTTTCCGAATGTGCTGGTAGTTTCAAAAAGACATGTAAAAGAGCCCCTGGCGGCCAATTTGCAAAAATAAATTTTCATTTTCATTTTCATTTTCATTTTCATTTTATTAAATTTCCCCCATTAATAAAATGTTAAACTTGTTATGCTCGTTTGATTGCAGGCACTTTTTGCCAATTTTAACACTGCTCCAAAAAAACAAATAAAACAGATACTGGCAACTTAACGACACTTGTTTGTAACGTGACTAAATGTCACTAGTACACTAGCGTGCATAATCGCACACGTGGTTCCTTCCATTGCCAACATTACACGCGACATTGACGACAAATAATTTTATTATGTTGGTATTTACGGGCATAATGGAGTTGTCTAAGCCCCTTGACATTGGCCTGTCATCGCGTGAAAAAACACTGTCTGTTTCAGGGGTTTTTACATAGTTTTTGCTACGGATATTAATTGTACGATGACAGAGGCCTAAGTAATTTACGATCAAGTTTATGGTTAGTTAGAATAACCTATCTCCTAGTCCTGTGCCTGAAAATAAAATAAAATCTCTACATAGATAACATGATAACATCAATTCATATGTTATCCTTATAGCTACCATGCATAGTTAATACAAAAAGAGACTTCTATTTATAGGTATATTGATTTTTCTTTTTTAGTTTCTAACGGATAAATTGTAAAAATTAATACAAAAATCTTCGCGATATATTTAAAAAAGCCTTGATCGACCTATAAATACCTACATAATTGCCCAGCTCACTCTTGAAACCTAAGATATTTCGCATACAATTTTAACTTAATCATATTTTTATTATTTGTTTGCTATAGCGGACATAGTATACGCACTCTAGTCTTTGAGAATGAGAGTAAATATTTGCCCTGTAACAGGTACCAAAAGGTGAACGACCGGAAGAGTGAGAGTCCGGGTCCACCCACTATTGTCCACTATTGTGCACAAAAAGACATAGTAAAGATTAAAGGACATCATGATACATTCAAAAGGTCACACAACAACGCTTACTACAAACTAAAGCAGTTTGTATTCGCATTAAAATCAGATTTCAATCAGCGCGTAAATACGGTAATAGCGTAAGTGAAGCCATTGTTTCCTATTGCGGTTGCAACGGCTCGAATTACGCGTGAAATGCGGCGTAATTTTACGCCGCTCTATGTAAATCGTTGCGATAGCGCGCCTGTGCCAGAGTGCGTCCTGCTTCGAAACGAGCCCCTCGCGTTGCGCAGAGAAGAACAAACGGTACAATTGATCATAGCAATCGGAAATCGATGTACATTTCTTACCATTGATTTCGTGGTATTCTCCGCTAAGGATTCCAAAATCATGCAACTTTTGATCAACTGCAAGATCTATTTACAACTTTTTTTAAACTTTAAACTTTTTTTAAAAAATTTCATGTTATCTCGCACAAACAAACAAATGAAAGACGCTTCATTTTATTTTTAAAATCCTCTCCCTATATATGCAAATCACGCGAGTAATTGACGCCCCCGTGCTAGGTTGTATTGATGTTGATCTTTAGACTTGATTCAATCCAGACTTGCCTAATTGTTTTAATGAAGTTGCGACTTTTCTGGCTCAAAAACTTGGAAGCACTACGGCTTTTGTCCAACGAGTGTCTAATCGGGTACTTTTTAAATCTGTACCACTCCAACATACGAGTATCGAGTGAAAACATTGATGATCCATTATTTTATTGGTCCCCCAAATTGGTAAAAGACGGCGCGGCTAATATAGACGCTGTCAGAAGAATTTTTTTATGCGAAATAGGCAATTTTATCACAAACACGCCTGATGGTAAGCATAGATGTGATCTAGGGTGGAACACGTTTGCCTGGTAAATGCCTGTTCACCCTTGATGAAATACTATCTTCCCTTGAGGTGTATATATTTTAGTTGTTTGAAAGATCTGTAGCTATATACGCTGCGCAGGCGCGCTAGCCGGCACGTAGCTAACTCCCGGCATAATCTGCGAACACTATAATTTGAGATATTGCCCGCCGTCCACGGTCGCGGTAGCTTGATTAAAAATTGGATAAAATTGGATATGGACGGCTCACAGTGATTGCGGTGGGAAGATCGAAATGTGAGATTTGTTGGCCAGTCCACGGAGCTGAAAAAAAGTAGGTAACAGTTTAAGTTTCGAAGTAAACGGTTTCTAGAAAAGTTTCTCAGAAAGTAGATGACGATCGAATAGGTACTAGAGATTAGGGAACCCGGCTATGAAGCTAGTAAGGTAACCGAATCTCCAGCCGGGGCAGATTTTATACATATATATGAAAAATACGAATATTCGTTATATAAATGAGTATGTTTAACCCGTCGCCTAGTACCCATGCAGCTTTTATATTTGGTTTGGGAATTGGAAATAAACCTATATAAAAATCTATACTTCTCAATATCAAACACACAGACAAATTCCAAGCTCACATCCAACGTAATGGATGCACTCAATGAAGAAATTGCACGCACATTTGTAAAACACCCGCCATTTCACGGCTATTCCGGCCCTCGTATTAAGCACAGAGAATTCCTCTCATAAAGAACTATTAGGCGCGGACGATGAAAGCACTCACTGTGTAACGCGGACACGTGGGCAGTGTTTTATAAATACTAGTTGTTGCCCGCGACTTTACCCGCGCAAATAACGTCAGAGTGACCCCCTTCATCCCAATGCCTTCTTAAAAGACCTACGTGATCCTCGATTAACATTGTCTGTTAAATATTAGCCCCCTTATTCATAAACGTTCTGTAGGCTTCTGCTAACTTAGCAATCGTTTGTCTTTATCTCTGTCACTTTGACATCTACCTATCACAGATAAGGACAATCGATTGCTAAGTTAGCAGAAGTCTACAGAGCGCTTATGAATAAGGGGGTAAGTCTTTATATTTTAAACCGTCCTTTTATCCCATGGGAAATTTGGAAAATACCTTCGCAGTGCGAACGTGGATGCCAAATTGCAGAGGTCTATAGATACATACAAGGAAAACTTTTGCAGAAAACATACATAGGTACAAGTTGGTGCGTGAGCATTGCGAGAGATTTGAACAGTGTATTCCTGAGGCCATAAGGAATAAAAGTTGTTAGGTACCTATACATTATAAAATAGGTCGAATTATGCGTTTGTAAATAGTATTTTTTATGGGCACAGTCGACATTAACTGAAGCGTAGTACTCATACAAAATCAATTTAAAAAATGCATAATTCGACTTAGGTTTATATTTTCGTTGTATACCTACCTAGCTACATTATTTTACCTAAGATGACTCAATAATCGCGCACTGAAATCCTTTGATCTTGGCACCTCTGTACCTCATAAGACAAGACAGCCTCCACCGTAATATAGGAGCGGGTAAAAAATGACATTCACAGGTCACCGGCCTGATTGATGGGTGCCCAGCGCTGGGCAAAAACTGCTGGACCCACGTCTTGGCAAAGCATGACATGGGATGACAAGCTTGCTAATTGTAGGTCCTGCGAATGTCTTAGTTATTAGAAAACGGTTTAGGATAACTTGGTGTTCCGAAAAGATTACTTTAAGAAATAAAAACCATATATTTAGACCTCAAACCCGTACGAGTCAGACTCGCGTATTTAGTATAGGTACGTACAACAATGCACGGTCTAGAATGGACGACCTATGAATGTTCGACCTGAGAATTTATTATGAAATATTTGCATTTTCGGGGTGCGAGTCGGGTTACCTCCGCGTGTGGTCAAGAGATGCGGTTAGTTTTTGGAACCATCAGAGGGGAAGAGCAGTGCTTGGTCCGGTGCACCCTGGGCATCGGTTAATGATTGCCTGGCAAATTCTGAGGGATATTATTATCCGTTGGCTAAGAGCCCGACAGGGGGGGAGGGGTCTTTTGACCATATTCTACGGGACAACGTTGTCGACATTATTTTTTGTCACAAGATTTTTGAATAGGTAGGGTGGAAAATGAGCAAGTATTTAAGATAAAATGGGAGACAAGAATTATCAAGTCGTATATTAATAGATCATCCGTTACAGACCGTGCAATCCGATTAGTGCCGTATTGAATCGACTGGACCGATACCGATATACCCAATGTGCATTTCTGTAATGAGAACACATCTGTCTAACATAAATAAATAAGTGAATTTAGAAATTAAATTTCTAAATGTCAGTGAAAATTAGAACACACAGAAAAATCCGAAAAGTAAAGCTATGACCGGCCGTTTGACGCGTGCGTCACGGAATGACGAGGACCCGGGTTCGATTCCCGGCCATAGCTTTACTTTTCGGATTTTTCTGTGTGTTCCAATTTTCACTGACATTTAGAAATTTAATTTCTAACGGTAAAACCGAAAAAGTAAAACATAAAAATCAAGAAATAAATTTCTTGATTCATTTGAAAGTGAATTTAGAATTCAGGTAAATTACGAAAGCAAAAGAATAGGTTTTGCAGACTTGCTTGTTGTGACGGTCTCAAAAATATTACAGACAGTTTCAAAGTTATTTGAGAAAATGGATGATAAAATCTAACATCTAGCTAAAAAACACTCTAAACCAATACTTACTTTCCCACATTAGCAGCTGCTTATCAGTTAACATCTAGTAAGTCCCCCTTCTCGTGTTACAAAGAATAAAGAAAGAAAGAAAGAAAGAAAGAAAGAAAGAAAATGTTTATTTGCTCAGAATACGTACATAATGATCTTAATATAATATTGTGAACCAGTATTCAGTCGACGAATCAACATGCAAATTTATCACATATTTTTAAAACTAAAGCATACACAAAAAATACTAACAAATATAAATAATGCAGACAGTAACAGTAGGAATGTCAAAGAAATCAAATTAGGTGTAATACGTTAATTAGGTTAAATCATTGCAAGAAACAAAAAAAAAAAAAAAAAAAAAAAAAAAAAAAAAAAAAAAAAAAAAAATTATTATATAGAATAAAGTGTCATAACTACCAAAGGGGCAAAATTGACGCCAGTCTGTTTTGTTTATGCCTACAAGCTTCGCGTCTGGTGGCAACTAAAGTTCTTTCATGATATGGCCGGGCGGATTTGAATGTCGGCATACGTATGTAGGAGCTGGCGTCTTTCAGCAACATGACAGTCGGTGTCAAGTGACAATTCTGTTTACATTACATAATCAACGAGAATCTACGCCGGTTAGCTTCATATTGACTACGCAATGCGTTTCGAATTGTCAATGGTCACCGTCACAGACAATTGTCGAGTTGGTGAAATAGGGGTCTGGAATCTCTAGAATAACTGAAAGGTTGCGTTCATCCCGATACGAGTATGCCCACGAAATCGAGATTTTATTATTCACTAGCTGTTGCCCGCAACTTCGTCTGCATAGAATTCGTTTATTGCTATCCCGCAGGAATTACGCAATTTTCCGGGATGAAAAGTAGCCTATGTGTTAAATTATTCCAGACTATAATCTATATATGTTCCACATTTCATCCACATCTGTCCAGCCGTTCTGGCGTGAAAGAGTAACAAACATCTAAACATCCATACTCACAAACTTTGTCGTTTATAATATAATATAAGTAGGATAGGATAGGATAGCTGTTGCCCGTAACTTCGCCTGCATAGAATTCGTTTATCGCTATCCCGCAGGAATTACGCAATTTTCCGGGATCAAAAGTAGCCTATGTGTTATTCCAGACTATAATCTATCTATGTTCCAAATTTCATCCGGATCTATCTAGCCGCTCTGGCGTGAAAGAGTAACAGACATCCAAACATCCATACTCACAAACTTTCTCGTTTATATTAGTAGGATGTAAAATCCTAAAATGTCAACCGCTAAGACAAGATACATTAATTTGTGAATGGGTGTTTTGCAAATGATGTAATTTACAGAAAATCCAATGGCATTTTCGTAAATTTCATGGTTTTATTAATACCAGAATCCCAATTGCCAGTTTTAAATTTACGCGAGCTAAACCGGGGATAAAATGTTGCTTAAATATTTTAATTGTGTGTATGATTTGTGTGTCTTTCAAAAGAGAATAAGTGTCTTCTTTCATTCTTTCTTAATTATTTTAAGCAAATAAAAACTAATAAAATTACACACATGCACCTGCACCCTCTCCGAAATTATATTCTATGACAGACTGATCGATAGATCCGTTCGCGAAAGCTCCCGCGTGTCACGTGACCTGCGCGTGCGACGGATGCAGCTACTGAACTCTATGTCTCTTGACACAAAGGTGAATTTAGCATAACTCGGTTTACTAAGGCGGATTTCTACATGACGTTAGCCTGATTGATCTCTGCCAGTAAATAATGTGCATATTAGTAAGCTCGTTGGCAATGGCCAAACGGTAGCCATTTTTTATAGATTTGTTATGCTTACGGCATTAATCTATGCATGCTAGTTAAAAATTAGGTACTGTTTTAAATCGTAAGTAAGTAAGTAAATGCTTTATTACTATCAAATGAATCAAGACATTTTTATTTCTTGATTTTTATGTTTTACTTTTACGGTTTTACCGTTAGAAATTTAATTACTAAATGTCTGTGAAAATCTGAACACATAGAATAATCCGAAAAGTAAAGCTATGGCCGGGAATCGAACGGAACGGAACGGAATGACGAGGATCCGGGTTCGATTCCCGGCCATAGCTTTACTTTTCGGATTTTTCTATGTGTTCAGATTTTCACAGACATTTAGAAATTAAATGCTTTATTGTACAAATATAAAGAAGCAGAGACAAATCACCAAAAAAGAACTTAAATATATGCACAAAGGCGAACTTATCCCTATAAGGGATCTCTACCAGTTAACCTTTGAGTAAATGAGAGGAGCATTAAGCGAGAGACCGTCAAAGAGTGAGTTTAAAATATCCATATAGTGAAAGCCACAATAGAGCGTACATCTCAAAATACAACAAACATTTCATAAATAAACTACCAAATATCATTAAACACATGCATACATACACACTACATACAATATGAGTACACACATACAATATTTAAGGAGATGGTGTGATTGTCACACTTAAGTTCAAGTTATCTTAAGTGACAGTTATACATGATTCCCTCAATATTTATTACTACGAAACAAAGACGTCATCAAAGATAACCGTCGCTTAAGACAAATTAAATTTAACAGAGGGTCGTGAAACTAGAACTTAAGATGGCGGCCAAAATGTTTACTTACACAAAGTACGTAGTAGAGTGTAGTAATTTTTCACACACACAAACACACACAAATCACGTCTATATCCCTTACGGGGTAGACAGAGCCTGAGGTAACAAGACCTAAAGGCCACGTTTAGCATGATTGTAGGCGTATAGGTGGAAAGAGGAATCAAAATAGTGATGGGTTGCTAGCCGCATCGCCTATAACATGATTCCTAAGACTCGCCCATTCCCTCGATGGGCTTTTACCATCTGCGCGGGACGAGAAGCAACTGGTACATTCTATGTTATTCCTTTGCTCCCAGACCAGCATGGAAGTAATTTTTCAGTGTCAAGATAATTATATTTGATATCTTGCAAGTTAAATTTTTCCTAATTTTTCCCACTGCTAGTACCTATAAGCCGATTTATAGTAGGTCTGACTTGAAAATTAATAGGTATGTAGGATGAGTTATAAGCCAAATATGGTTACCAAAATGTACATACATACATACACAAATCACGTCTTTATCCCTTACGGGGTAGACAGAGCCTAAGGTAACAAGATCTACAGGCCACGTTTAAGGCTAGGTAGGCCAACAGATGCCGCGTTTTAGAGTTTTTAAAAACCATCTCAGACGTAGAAAATAGGGTTTAAAAATCGGAAAAAAATATATGTATTACTTAAGGATCTAGTAAAGGGAAAGTCGTATTCCGTTACACGATCTAATAAACTTCGCTCGATAGAAAAAAATCCCAAAGTTACCTCTGTTCGTAAAGCATTTTCAATACTATGACTAAACTATTGACATTTTAAATTAAAAATTTGTACTAAACTAAAGCCATTAAATATTTGTAGGGAAATTCGCTGAGTTTGAATAGATAAAATTATTATCTTAATTACTATGTTTAAATACCTACAAAATGCGCGAGTGCGGAGGCTCGGCAAGCCGAATCAGTCGCGCGCTGGCGCTTGCGGACGACGGACCTGTGTCAATTTTATCCGCGACAGTTTCGTGCACCAAAGACGCAGTTTTTGACGAATTTGTGTAATAGTTGAACGTTATTTATAATGGCCAATAAAAAACGCATACGAAAAAAGTCGCGCAAAGCCATAAGAATGACAAATAAAAAGAATGCACTCCAAAGACATGTGACGGAGTAAGTAAATATTTATATAATTTTGTCGACAACATATCGAAATTGAATAAGTTAATTTATATTTCATTTTATTTCCATTTCTGATTGGTAGATAATTTATAAAAACATTAGGCTTAAAATTACGGTCATAGTGCCATAGTATAAAAATACTACGATTTTTGACAATGCATATTTTGTCTATACCTATCGGTACCTCTGCCTGCCGTTTGAAAACGTAAAGTAACTATGTAAGTAAATATAATTACTCCATTTTATTTTATTTTTTATTTATTTTACGTATTTAGGGTGAGGTTGGGTACAAATGTCTTACAAAATTAGTTATTGAGATAAAATTATACAACTTCCACTATAAAATAATTAACATGTGCTTGCTTGATTTTCAGGCAAATGAATATTGTAACAAGTAGTAACATGGTTGACTTGTCCGAAAACTCTTTTATAACATTGGACCCTGTCGAGTCACAAGAAACTGTATCTTTTACCTAAGTATCACATTTTGTACGAACGAAACGATTTAAGCCAGGAACTCCAGAAAAAAAGTTCTGGATTAAATGAGATTTTATGCTACGCATAGAATCCAATTGAAAATAACCATATTTATTCCGGTGTAGTAAAATGACTTAAATACTCACCAAAATGAAATAACACCGGAATGACATCAAATGTAGCTTCACTTTATTATTATGAAATGGTTCCGTAGCATAATTTCTAAAATGAAACACTGAACTTATTTTATTGTACCACAGCTCATGTTCTTAGATAAAATTTACGCTTGTAGGCCATCAGGGGGCGCTACAAAAAGGGTTTAAAAAAATTAATTTCCGTACCCAAAGGGCAAAAACAGGACCCTATTACTAAGACCACTGTTCGTCTGTCTGTCTGTCACCAGGATGAATCTCATGAACTGTGAATACCGTGATAGTTGATTTTCACATACGATGTAGGATAAATGCAGCTACACAATAAATACTAAAGACAGAATTATTTTTATGTTTGTCTGTCTATGTAAGGTATTGTCATTCTTACCTGTCCTATTTGGTAAACAAAATTCTTACCTCAAAGCGTCTCCTTTTTGTAATTTTTTTACTATTTCATAGTAAATAAAGGAACTGAAGATAAAAAATCAGCAAAATTATGTACAAAATATTACCTCAGGTTTATTAATTACATAATAAATCCTGTACAATACTTGAAAGCGTAGTGTATTGCTATCAAGTATTGAAAACATGACACATATTGTTGTGGGAGGGGGCGGCGAGTTCAAGTATTACGTAAGCGCCTGAGGGGGGGCGAGGAGGGTCTTTGCTTTGCTTATTTTTGATGACATGGTGGGTGGGGGTTCGATATCGTGATTACGTCAGCAGTTATTATATACTTTTTTACACAAATGGCAACCCCCTAATTTATGAAAAACGGATTACATTAAAAGAATAACCGGTACCAAATTTTCGCTCTTAGGACTATTAAAATGCTACTTACTTAAGGTCTGTCTGTATTTTTTCTAAATAAAAGACGTGCTTATGGAACCCTGTTTATTACTTTAATTCCGGTGGTCTAAATTTCCTTCCAGTGGGCTGATATTGTCATCCCAGTGTATATTTATCATTTCGCTGTAAGGTATCATTCATTCCGGTGTACATTTATATAGCCTTATCACCTTCTGAGCCACAATCATATTTGCGGCTAGGTACAAGCACACGACTAATAAATCTTGATGATTTTTGAGATTATAATAATATTTTTTATTTATAGTTTTATTTGTTACCCTTTATCCTTTTTTGCCAATAAGACTGAAATAAACAACCCAAATATACCGGGTATATTTTACACCATGACGAGGACTGGGTCAATTGCCCAAGCAGCACATTTTGATGGCAAGACTGAAAACGCAGGAGCAGAAGGCTTTGATAATGTAGAACTATTTTTTTTAGGAAACAGCCCCCTATTGTCTATCTCGGGCAA
Organism: Pandemis corylana; assembly: GCA_949127965.1. Taxonomy (NCBI): domain Eukaryota; kingdom Metazoa; phylum Arthropoda; class Insecta; order Lepidoptera; family Tortricidae; genus Pandemis; species Pandemis corylana. The sequence continues at coordinate 7,001,066 of OX421864.1, read as the reverse complement.
CAGCTAAAATTAAAATATTATGTTATTTAATCATTTAAAAAATATATTTAGACCAAATTTCTCCTCGAGGTGCGTTGTCCCGGAGCCGGTTTTAGTTACAAAATGCCAGATAAGTCGAACACTATACGTGGCAACAAAAAAAAATTACCTTTGTTTTATTACCTCATTGATTTTTACCTCATTTGTAAACCTCTGAATATGTGCATATACATTTGTCCGGAGACACGCTCTCATTCCGCGGGCAAATTTTGGGAACGATTTATTTGTAAAAATCAGGCGATGTGCTTTTTTGTTACCTGTTCATATGGTAATAACACAAAGGTAATTTCTTTTTTGTCACGCATAATATTCGATTTATCCGGCATTTTATAACAAACCGGCTCCGGGACAACCCACCTCGATGAGAAATATGGTCAAAATATATTTTTTTAAATGATTAAATAACATAATATTTTAATTTTAGCTGTTGGCCGAGGTAGATAATAAGGGGCTGTTTCATAAAAAAAATGTTCTACATTATAAAAGCCTTCTGCGCCTGCGTTTTCAGTCTTGCCATCAAAATTTACTGCTTTAAAACGTCAAATTTACATTTACGTCAAATTTCCAACTGGCTATGACATGGGTACCTTCAAGAGGCGAGTGTACCATTTCTTGCAAGGCCGGCAACGCGCTAGCAGTCCCATTGGTGCTGTAGTTGTCCATGGGCGGCGGTGATCACTTACCATCAGGTGCACCGCATGCCCGTTTGTCGGTTTTAATATTAAAAAAAAAAAAAAAAAAAAATGAAAGCCCGACATATCCATATTTTACAAGTGTCGAAAATAAGGAAAACATCGCTTCTTGCTCCAGAAAAATAACCTTTGAAGAGCTATAACTACGGTGTGTGCTGTTAATGATGTGTTTGATAAAAAGACGGTCTATTGTTACCACTATGTGTTACTATTTACATTAAATGAATATCAAATGAAGCATTTCTTTTAATTAATCAAAAGTTATAGTACCTATTTTATTATTTTCGGAAAGCTCCGGCATTTACTTCAACCAGAATACGGCTACGAACAGAATAAGGCCATGCGCGGGGCGCCCCGCATGCGCCTCCACCGCATGTCTGCTTCACCCCCGCAAATACCTAAAATTCGTCTACAAGCGCGCCTTAACGAAATTGCGGGAGTACCTATAAATGGAAAATGGAATTAAAATAATGATAGGTTGCTAGCCGCATCGCCTGTACTATATCATGATTTTACCAGGAAGAGAAGCAACTGGTACAGTCTAAGTTTTTTCTTTGCTTCCAGACCAGCATGTAACAGACCAAAATGTACAGTCGGCGAAAAAAGCTAGTTCTTATTAAAAATATATTTCTTTGACAAACACTTATTGACAAGTAGATTAATTACTCTGTTAAAATTCTTCAAAAACGACCACCCTGATCCCCTTCTATGGTTCTTATACTCAACCACGATCCGTTTTCAAACCTATTTATGTTAAACCGGCTTCGGGCGTGAAGTCAAGACTAGTTATTTAGCCAAAACAGCGGCTTAGCCGCCGTCCCCTTGCCATTGCGGTACGGTCTGCAGCTGCGTGGGACAAGTAACAAGATAGAAGCGATCACTAATCACTGGAAACTAGACGTGAACTGCTGCAGACTACCCTAAGGACTTATGACAGGATGTATGTTTGTATAACTCTTTGTTGTACATAAAACACATAAAATAATGAATACAGGACAAAACAAATGTACAAAAGCGAATTTATCCCTAAAAGGGCTAAAGGGCAGTGGTGCGTAAAGGATTTTTCAACAGAATATTTGACTAATTAGAGTATCCATATTTTGCTTCCATCATTACGAGGACAATTTCACTAATGTAAAATACTGTCGAGTAAAATACTGTTTTGAACGTGTCCGTTGTACGGTTATAAAAATCTAACCCAACCACTCCTCTTATCGAAAATTAGCCAACGGTTAAACTTATTTGCCTCCCTCTCTCTTACGGCTCTTTACCGAGGAGGAACCCCAACTAAACAACAACGAGTTTGTAACTTTTCATGTATAAGGATATATGTATTGCCCTTCCCTATAACTAATTTAAGACGAGTCTGAGCGAAATACGCCATATACGTTCACAAATTCAGATCAGTCATGTAAATGGGCCTCCGAAGGCCGATGCTAAGAAATATGGATCGCTTTCAATTAAAAATGTCCTTTCATTTATTGTTACTTATACGCCGCCGTATAATCTGTTTCTCATAAATCGCTATCGCTTTTCAATCGTGCGCAGCCCTAATCGGCGCTACACATCGTTGCGTGAAATGTAAATTTTTGCTATTCATTGCGGGCTGTTTTTCTGCATCGCACCCCGTGGGGCCGCCCTTCACTTTAAAAGGGCTGCTGGTACTGTGGGGCACGGAATCGGTAACAAATTTTTGTTGGTGTTACTAATTTGACACTTGATTCATCTACATGAAAAAATAGATCTGCAGCGTGGCGATTGACGGACGCGGACGGACAACACGCAAAAATACTGAAAACTTTTTATACATACATATTATTATATATATCACGTCTTTAACCCTTACCGGGTTGCATGATTGTGGGCGTATAGGTAGAAAGGGGAATCAAAATAGTGATGGGGTGCGCATCGCATCCTAAGCGTCCTAAGATTTTCGCCCATTCTCTCGACGGGCTTTTACCATCTGCGCGGGAAAAGAATCAACTGGTACACTGGTAAACTTTTTTATAGTAGCCAATAATAGAGTCCAGCAGTGGGAAAATCTCCCATAGATTTACAACTTGCCCTGTCGGCTCTTATATCTAGCCGATTGCTCGTGAACGCGTCATCCCGATATCTGAAAACTAGACACATCAAAATTGTTTGGCTACTTTGTGTCGTTTACACTATTTTTTACAATTTTATTATTTTTCAACATTTTCACAAATCGTTTTGTATTGGTAGTCTGCGAGCAAGTGCTGAAAACAGACTGGAAAGTGAAACTAGGCAAAAATATAACTGTTAACTCCGTGACTAACTTTTCGACGCCTTCCTCAAGCCTATCTAGCTGAAACTTTGCCTTAAGACTGCATAATAATATGTTTTGACACTTTTGACAAGCTACTTTTATTATCTCTTCCCGGAAACCGAGTCGCGGGTAAAAGTTAGTGCAGCATTTCTCACTTTTGTTCATACTAGTACTCACCAGCAAATGCAAGCAATGCGCATCTCTCACATTCCTGGCGAGCCTCGGCAAATTGAGTCGAGGGTAGAAAGAACCGCCTGAAGCCCTGATCCTAAAGCATTTACTACAGGAGTTCCCGTCAGCTAACTCTTCTTTAGGTACCTATAAATTCAGAATGGGCCACTCTAGGCCCATACCTGAGGGCTTAAGTCCGAAGGAAGAGAATCACAAGTTGTATTTATGCAGCCGCGCGGAGAATCTTCGATGGCGCGATATAGGACACGAAAAGTAGCGATAATTAAGTGGCGATAGGGTAGCCAGACATGTGATACCACCTCCTGTCTTAAGTGGTTGTTGCCTAACGCTAACAATTATTATTTCTATGTTGTCCTTCGCTCTTGTATTTTTGGTCGAAATCTCGCTGAAATACGGAGAAGTTTTGGCAATTTGAGTTCGCCGGCGGAACGCGAAATTGAAATCGATTATTGCTTTAGGGTGCAGTTTAAAAGTAATTATGTGATATCGATGGGTCCAACGTATATGAGCTAATCTAAATCATTCTAGATAGGGTAGTCTAAATATTTTTTTATTTTACTTAAGGTTACACTCACCTACTTTGTAATTTTTTCATGGATTAGCCGTTATACGTAGGACCCATCGATATGTTAGAAATAGGCAATAGGCAGGTTTATATTCTGAGTACCAAATTAATTGGATTGCGTGGTATGCAATAGAATAGAAGTAGAATATTGAAGTAGAGTGAAATTCGACTTGCTAGAATTGATCGAAGCAAATTAAGAAACAAACAAACATTGCAGGTTAAATAAAATGTTGTTAATATTTTACTTATGTTTTCTCCTTTTCATTTCATTTTTCTGCTTACTGTACTCTTTGTTGACTACATCTGCGTTGTCATCCATCTTATATGTACAAAAGTACCAAATTTCAAGTTAATGTAACCAATAAAAGTGGGTCAAAAACGAACACATATGTCATATAGCAAATGAAATAAAAGCTTGAAAAGACAATGTTCCTTTTTCTTATGGTAAAATGAACATATTTAAAAGTACTTTAGGTACGTAGGTATCTTCAAATTGTGTTGAAACCTTTGCGTCAGTGTTATATATAGGTACATATTTTGTTAGAAATAAATACCACGCCGAGCCGTTTTTCCTAAACTTTAATGGAAAGTGACCTGTTACTATCTATAGTCAGTGTAGTTCTATGCAGTAACAAACGATTTCCCATGGCAACAGCCACGCGACCTCTTTAGCCACGCTGCGGCAGTTACTAGCTAATCAAAACCGTTTCCCGCTTCACCGACCCTACCCTTCCAAACAATATCCGACTAGACCCTCACTACCCTAGGGTTGTATTTAGTATGCCGTCAAACCAAAAATAAGCGACTTATAAGAGAAATTTATAAGCATGAAATAGATAAATAGGATTGTATTTGGGTGTGTAAAATCATGTTTAAATATATTGGTGGGGCGTTTCCGCGCGTGTCTCTTGTTAGGATATTTCCCGTGAATATTGCAATTATTGTGGATCGTAACGTTGCGTTATGACTATTAGATACCACTGACTAGCGATTTTTGACATTCAAAAATAGTCAAAAATCGGATACGTTTATTTACCCAATAATGGGTGAGTACAGGCTGAAGAAGAAACAATAAACTTAACCGCTGTATTTTTCCTTAAAAAAGTTGAAAGGGATTTTTTTTAATGATCATGGAAATCAACATAAGGCTTGAAAGAGAAACGGCTTCCATTTTAGTAATAGCCGCTAATATTTAATATATGTACCTAACTGTAACTGTATTCATTTATTTTTAAACCGTTAGGTACTTCAAAAAACGAACATGTCTCAAACTACTTACCGAACATTCACTTATGTACATAGAAACTCCATTCGAAATCTCAAATCAAATCAAGTAATCGATCTTTTGAAAGTGTCCCGAACAGTTTTAATAGAATTACTCTTTCTAAAGGCGATAAAAAAGGAATTAGATCTGCTTTTAACATTCAATTCGGTCACAGACGATGGAATGTTGTCATGAGTCTGCCAGTAAAAGATATCGTTCTTTAAGATTAGGAAAAAATACTGCAACACATGAAATAGAGTAACTTACTACTTTTATTATTTTTAAGTTTTCTCGTAGCTTAATTTGTCTATTCTAAGTAGAATAAATGCTACACACATGTCCCCTCAGCGTAGGTATCAACTGAATTCATTTGCTAAGGATTAGATTTAAAGAAAAAACAATGATATACCCATGACTTCATGACAATGTTACTTATTGTTAACAACTTCTATACCTACTAATCGTGCAATTTTCGAGACTAAATATTTTACAAAACATATCTATTGTAGATTTTAAGTTGCTTTCAATCTATGGTGAGTACGTTTTTTTAAGTGCTAAGATGTTCCACCTCAATGTGTCAGTACCTTCACCGGCTGTCTTACTCTCCACGTGGGAACACATCAATGTACGCACTGCTGCTTGGTTGTAGGGTTATTTTGAACCCATTTCTTTAAGCATTCGATCTATATACTATTTACACAGCAACCTCGCAGTCCATCTCACACACAAAACTATTAGTTACACATTTAGCACTTTGCTCAACATTTCTTCTGATAGAGTTCTCGGGGTACGAGCTATACACGTCGGTATTTTGACTCAAATGCGAAACAAACTAAACTTAACATTTCTCGCGACTTACATGTTTATTGCTCGTAATTTTTTGAAACAGAATGCGCGTACCATATTGCGTAACAAGCGCTTCGCGATCTCACATCTCATTTCACAAAATAATTAGACACTGAAACTACAAAAAACCATCGAAATGAGTTCCCGATGACAGTCAAAAAATATGTGTACCATTTTTTACCTACGTTGTTCAAAAAAAACTCCATAGCGCCGGGGCTGACGCGCGGCGCCTTTGCACCCAGCAGGGAATCCCTCGGACTTTGGGATACTAAATTTCCTTGTGGCTTGTTTATTCTTCGTCCGTCGATTCCCGAGATTATTTTCTACTAAAATTTTATGGTAATCGCGTTGTACGACTAATGAATTACGTGGAGTCGTAATGTGACGATGCGGCGCGCATGGGTGACAAGTTTTTTTCTTGTTATTTTATTAGGCATGTTGTTAACACGATTCTTGACGCTTTTTTGGTGAAAGGGTGGTATTCGATTTATCTTTACGACTCAGTCGATCTAGTAAAATAAGTGTGCAGGATTTACACGTGTTTTTATTTTCGGTGTAATATTTGGAAGTGATCCATGATCTAAAGCCAATAATCTGCTACTCCTCAACAACAAACGCAAGCTCGGAGAATCACACAAACTAATAATCTACACTCGCAAATTTCGTTCTTTGTAGATGTTCGTTGATGCTATAAAAGGAAGCTATAGTCTAAATTTCAGTTTTGTAGACGTAAATGTTGACCAGTCAGGACACACAATTTTATAAGTTTAAATGTTGGTAGACAGATATTAAGATAGAATTTGAAGACAGGATGATATATATTTCAGAAGTATCTCATGAAGAGACTTTAAAACCTTGTGGTATTGGAATGATCCGTAGGCAGTCGAAAATCGAACTAGCCATTAGTTATGAAACAAATGCGAGTGCGGGGTCAAGCGACAGTATCGACACATTAATCATACGTCAGGCGCAGACGGACGCGCGCAGGCGCGGCGGACTGTTATTGATATGCTTTAGCGAATGAAGGGATTTTTTTTTAGAGTAAAATGGTAGGTATATATGGCACACACAGTTTTGCAATTTTGCTGCTGTGTTCCGATGTGGAGAGTAGGACTCCTGGTGAAATTACTGGAACATACTGGAACTTTATGTTAGCGCTCTAGGTTGGCAACGCATTTTGTAAATGTTCTGGTGTTGTGAATGTCCATGGGCAGTTTACTTAAGATCAGGTAACCCATGCTCGTTTGCCTTCCTCGTTTTCGTATTTTATTGTTATTTTTCCAATAGGTAGGCATTGTTTACGTCTTCTTCTTCTTTTTTTAATATGGCCCCATCGATCGATGCGATGATTTCGCCAATGTCAAAGTAACAAATACAGTATTCAAAAATCTTGTGACAAAAATGTCGGCAACGTTTTACGGTAGAACACGGTCAAAAGACACCTCCCCCCCTATCGAGCTCTTAGCCAACGGATAACGATATCCCTCAGAATCTGCAAGGAAATCATTAACCGATGCCCAGGGTGCACCGGACCAAGCACTGCTGTTCCCCTCGGACGGATCCGAAAACGACCCGCAGCTCTTGACCACACACGCACACCTATATTGTCTACGTTGTACTCAAAGTGTGCAAGTACCTATGTCAGTGTCAACCATAATAACCCCCCTTTTGGGCTTCTCCGCGGTCGGATAAAAAGAGAGTGGGTATTGTAGAGAATTAAGATATTACACCATTCAGTCATACGTTCTGGCAGTAAATTTTAAAGCTTGCTGTTTAAAAAAACAGTTTTAAAATACAAACAATTGCTAATTAAGGTCCGAAGCCGAAAAGCCTTCGGAATTATCTTGTTCTTTCACACGACCGTAGCACCCGCAATGGAAACCTTACTATGGATCTGCTTAAATTAAAAAGTTATTACTGAGAATTACATGAATACTTGAATGACTTCGAGATTCTTTAAGCAAATAAATTGAGGAAAGTGGGGCCACGCGATGCATAAAAGTTACATAAGAAAACTTTGTTAACAAAGTCTGTCTTAGTGAAAGAGAAAAATACTTAAGAAACTATAAAAGTGACTTGATCCGTCTTTTATTGAAACATCTTTAAAAAAAAGTATTTTTTCTATGTGTTCTTTTTTTCAGTGTCGCTTAGAGATTTAATTGCTAACAGTAAAACCGTAAAAATACACAAAAAAATCAAGAAGTAAAAATTCTTGATTCATTTGATAGTACCTATCATTTGAAAAACAGCGCTTTCTCTCCCTGGTCCATGAGCAGTAGATGTTCCACGGGACTTTGTAATTGTGTAGTACAGACACATAATGCAAACAGATTACGCTTAGCGACAAAAAAATCGCATAGTAACAGTGTCACGTGACAGCTAGTAACAGATAGAAAAATTCGAAGGCTTACCCACCTGCTATGGGTGGTGTAGGGGTATAGCACGCGTCACGGAATGACGAGGATCCGGGTTCGATTCCCGGCCATAGCTTTACTTTTCTGTTTTTTCTGTGTCCTAATTTTCAGTGCCGTTTACAAATTTAAAAAAGTAATATCGAGCAAAAATTGGACATAAATAAATAAATATCTTGGGGCAAATTACACCAATTGACCTAGCCCCAAACTAAGCAAAGCTTGTACTATAGGTACCATAAAAATGGGATATTGCCTATTATATTGTTATGGGTCTTAATAAACAGGAATTGAATTAAAAAAAGCATTTTTTAACAAAACTTCAAGTCTTCTCATACTGAAACTTGATACTTTCAGCCAAATCGGTTCAGCCATTCTTGAGTTATTAGTGTAATTAACACGACTTTCTTTTTTATGTATATAGATAGATTGTGTTCCTCTGGTATAAAATACTGTGATGGGTAAAACATTCTAGACATAGCTTAAGGAAAAATCACAATGGAAAATATATAATTGAATAGGGACGCAAACCAATGAAAACAGTCGTCGCGTTAATTCCAACAAATGTTTAAACCGCACTAAGCTCACCACAAAACAAAAACCACGTACTCACCTAATAAACAAATAAAAAAACGCCGTCAACGCGGAGCTGCGGTTTAGGCGGCCCAGCTAACGTTGCCATGAGAAAAAATATCCCATAAATTTTATAATTTATACCTCACCGGACGGGTTAAGCAACACATACATGTATTATAATGGGGCCTCGGTCCTTTCTGGATGCCGCTTCCTACCCATTAAAGCAGTCTAGATAGTAAACGTCGCTGTAAACTAAACTAAATATCCTCGTTTTAAACGCTTAATCGCTTTTTGAAGGTCTTGCGCGTTCACGTTTTATGCTTGTACATGACATCGGCTTTCGATTTGCGTTGGGTTAGTGTTGCGCTCACCGGGTAGAGGAATATATATCTAGGGACTTACTCGTAGATAATGGAGAAAGTTGCTACTTTGGTAGTATAGAATTACGAAAATGGGCGAAAATCTTAGGAATCATGTTAGGCGATCCGGCTAGCAGTTAACCCGTCACTATTTTGATTCCTCTTTCCACCTAAACGCAATCATGCTAAACGTGGACTTTAGCTCTTGTTACCTTATGCTCTGTCTACCCCGTAACGGATAAAGACGTGATTTATGTATGTATGTACAGTTTGACAACAAATATAATGCGCATCGGCAGTATTCGTTTGCGCAGAGAAGCGCAGACCAGTTTCCGATGGTAGCCGAACGTGTAAATAATCTATATTGAACTTTATTTGCAAGCCCAACTGGCAGAGTATTGCTTGCTTTGCATTCTTAGCTCTGTCCCGCTTACACGATTTTGCCATTGTCGGTACGAAATCGATCGACCAATAACAGCGCCAGAGTTTCCCGCGCTACTAAAATTGGTATACTGCGCAGGTACATCGTGGAGCATTATTTTTGTTGTCAAACTGTATGTGTATACGATTACGGACGCTTGTAATCACTTGATATTTTATAAACGAGAGCTCATTACTTGCTAAAAAAATCACAAAGCGTCTTTTCGCAAACTTACATACATAAAATCACGTCTTTATATCTTACGGGGCAGACAGAGCCTAAAGTAGCAAGACCTAAAGGCCACGTTTAGCATGATTGTGGGCGTATAGGTGGAATGAGGAATCAAAAAGGGATGGGTTGCTAGCCGCATCGCCTATAATATTGATTGTATTCTCTCGATGGGCTTACCATCTGCGCTGGAAGAAAAGCAATTGGTACATTCTATGTTGCATGAAGGAGCATAAGGATCTCAAATTTGTCATTTGACAAATCCTTATTTTATACTCGTATCTGTTAATTCCTAAATTTTAAAAATAATCCAATAATGATTCGCGTGGCTTACGGCTAGCTTAGGATTTGTTATATCTATGTAACTTTTTGAAAAAGTTAATAATTATGTAAGCCGATAATGAAGATTAACGAATGACGAGTTTGTGATATGATTTATGTATGAAAAGTTTTTTAACATGTGCTGATAAACCACCCACCTCTGGAAACAAGATAGTTTAAAAAAAAAGCTGTAGCTCGACTCTTTATAATATCCATCTATCTTCTCTCCTGGCCGATTTCGGCTATCGCGACTGTCAGACAATTCGACGAGGGCTTCAATTCAACGCCCTTTCATGTGCCCTTAGATAGGCCAACTTTTACCTAAAACATGACATGTCAAACATCAGCCCTTCTCGTGATGTTTCGTATTTTTCAGAGATACATTTCCAATGGCGTCCTTCAGGGAAGGCTTGAGAAAGATATGGCTCACACCATCTCCTTAGATATTGTATGTGTATACCTACTCTTATTGTATTTTGTATGTATGCATGTGTGTAATGATATTTAGTAGTTTACTTTATGATTTATTGTATTTAGATATGTACGCTCTATTGTGGCTTTCACTATCTGGAATTTTAACCTCACACTTTGTCGGCCCCTCGTTTAATGCTCCTCTCATGTAATCAAAGGTTAACTGGTAGAGATCCCTTATAGGGATAAGTTCGCCTTTGTGCATATATTAATGTTATTTTTTTGTGAATTGTATCTGTTTCTTTAGATTTGTACAATAAAGCATTTGCATAGCTTATATAAAACTAAATAGTAAACATAAGAACATTAATAATAAGCACACCCCAAGGACTGAGTACAATAGAGTTAAATATTCATACCGCTAATGGAGGACTGTTTGAAGAAATTAGCGCCACCACCTTTGCCCCTGTTGAGGAAAATGGGCCATTTTTACTTTGATTATGGGTAATTAAAAGCACTTACCTATATACTGAAGTGCAATTGCCTTAGTAACCCTAACTTGACCAGCTACTTAAGCAGAGGTACATGGGTTCAAGCCTTGACATTTATTAAGTTAAAAAAAACTACTTTACTGTCTTGCATTTTTTTGCCAATAACCTTTCCAAAGGCGCTGCTGCACTCAAAAAAATGTTGTAGGCCAAAAGGCCGTAAAAATGCGGAGTATTACGAAATAAAGTTTTGGTTTGACAGATTTTACTTTTACTACAAAATATCTAGGATAACGCGGTAAAACGCAAACCAGTTAATTATTTTCTTTTAAAAAACAATATAAACTACAAAGGTCGCAGTAATAAATCTTATGTTTGTTTACTGTCAAGCATTGCTACTCAACCATAACCTACGCGCTTACGCAGCGGCAAAGCGCGTCTCGGTCTTATACCAGATTCGAAATTCGAAGTTCAAATCTTGCCGTCTCACTCACACTAATAGTTTTTAATATTAGATTGAGAGCAACTGCATGATTTTCGAATTCAGGTAGAAACTTTGTCGCGGGACGGACGTCCAGCTGTGTGCACAAACAGATCCGTTACTAGGTTTTGCGTGAAATTTGTGCGCCTACCGAATAGGTTTTCCCACGAGATGAGGCAAATACTAGTACCACAGAGAAACCGAAACATAAACGGGTGAAGGTAAAAAAATATCAGTGAAATAATGTGTACCTATATAATTACATGATATTTGAGATTATTTGATTTAATTATTTTGCGTTATTGAGTTACAGTCTTCAATCGTATGAATGAATACCTTTTTTTTATGGTGCGGGAAATGCGCCTTATGCATCCGGCCCGGTACGGGGTTACCAGGGGTATTTGGGGCTCTCCCGAGGCGTCAGGCATACCCAATAAAAACCGCGCGGATTCCCAAATTTGGCACTATGAATGAATACCTAAGCCTTAAAGTATTATTATTTTAACAAGAGAAATTTATGATTATGACTTTGTAAAAAAAGAGATTATTTTTTGAGAAATAACCGTGTGGGTTGCGGTTAGTTTTTGAAACAATTAAAATAATGAAACAACAGTTCGAAGTGGTTAATTTATTTCACAGCAAAACTTAAAACCAACAACAACAAACACTTATGAAAGCTTACGCAAGTACAATGCAAATACACTCACGAGCAAACATAACGGTCACTTCCCATACAAAATCATATGAAAAGTGACCCGTCATTTTTGCTCCTCAGTATATTTGGACTCTTTTGAAATGAACGTGACGCTGATAGTCCAATTATTCCATTTCACAACTTGTATTCAGGAGCCAAGAGATCCAATCTAAATACTTCTGGTCTGGAAGCAAAAGAAATAAATTGCTTCTCTTCCCGCGCGGATGATACAAACCACCATCGAGGGAATCGTCGAAAATTGTATGCATCAGTTAGGCGATGCGGCTAGCAACCCATCACTAATTATTTTGATTCCCCTTTCCACCTACAAGTACGCCCGCAATCATGCTAAATGTGGCCTTCAGGTCTTGTTTCCTTAGGCTCTGTTTACCCCGTAAGGGATAAAGACGTGATTTAAGTATCAAAAATCAAAATCGATACTGTTAACACCACGACTAAAATAATAGATTAGCAACACGACCCACCAGTAACATGAACCAGTAATGCGACCCACCTGGCAATAGCACCGTGGCTTGAGGGGCAATAATTGTCCCAGAGGAATGAATATATAAAAGGTATTGTCAGACTCAGTAGCCATTCCAACGAGTGAGCTTCATAGCATAAGTTTATAGTTTAAGAACCTTTTATCTAAATACTTGTAACTCAAATAAAGGTTCTTTCATCAAATTTTAGTTTCCTAATTTAATTATCGCTTAACGTGGAGCCGGTAAATCGTTAAAAGCAATGGTCATCAAAAGTTCAAAAACTCTTCAAGTTTGCTGCTGTGTCGTCGAGCTACGACTGAGATTCTCAAATCTCTGGCAACACAGATCATGATCATTGTGGTGATCATTTACCATCAGGTAACCCACTAGTTCGTTTGTCTGGCCTTTCTAACATAAAAAAAAAAAAAAAAAAACTAGCTCCAAACCCAAGCAGAAAATGATTTACTAAAGAAACTTGCATATCTGGGTCTAGTTCTTCGACGTGACAGATATGAACTCTTGCAACTAATTATGATAGAAAAACTGGCTGGAAAGAGATAACCCAGTCGTAGACTGAAGTCTTGCCTGAGAAATATCCGTGAATCTACGGAAATCCTGTGTGCCCCCGGACTGTTTCGCCTTACCAAGGACAAAAAGAAATCTTCTGAATAGACTGCCAACCTTCACTAGTAGAAAGGCACCATAGGAAGAAGAAATACTACATGCTTCGAAAAGCAACGTTGATGGCTGTGTACCTACCTAAAAACATTTCCATTCTCTCCACCATCCCGCTCCCCAGACCTCCTGTATTTGTGTATAAGAACAGATTATTAGGAACAAGAATGACCTAATACTCCGGTAATAAACCGCAAGAAACATGAGCTTCGTGCCTACGGCACCAGATCCCGATATTAAGTTTCATAGGTTAATAGGTTTCGTTCCATCATATGGGGAATATTATAAATAATACAAATAGTATTATTTATTTAAGAAATTCTGAATAAGATAGACGGCAAGGTAATGATTTCTGTTCTGACATTATCAATGATATTGAATATTTTATAACTGCAAATAGAAAGATAATAGAAAATAGTGTATTTTCCTTAAAACATACCATTTAGTTACCATTTACTTAACCGACAAGTACTGTAGAGCTGCCCTGAAGAGGCACTTCAGTCTGTACGGGAATCGGGTTATAAGATATCTAACCAAACTGTTATTGCAGAAGGCCAAGTTACTCAAGTTAAAACACAAACTTAATAAATCTTGATTTTATTTCAACTTTAGATTGTCATTACAAAATATATAGAAGTCCGCCTATGCGGCTTTCGGTTCGAGCTGATCTGCGAGCCGTCCCAAGTTCCAAAAACAAAAACCTTTCAAAATATCGAACGGGTGTTCGATATTCGGAACTTGAACTATCTCAGAACAGCCAGCACCCAAAACCTGCCAGCATAAACCAGCCGAACCTATTCCTACAGTACCTATATATAACTAGAAGAATTGTTCCTGTAATACAAAACTATCCAACCTGTGCCTATTCTATAATGCGAAAGGTAACTTTAGCTTACACAAAGAAGGAAGCCTACGAGACAAAAAGACTGCTTGGAACTCCAAGTATTCATTTATAAAGGCAGCGTATTACAAAGTGAAAAGTGTGAAACTGGAATTTCACTGTACAAAAATATAAGTGATTGTAGAGCAGTACCATAAACGTATCCTGAAGAAAAAATACGGGAGATAACGCCTGAAGTCATTGTATTATACTTCAAACTTAAACTGAAGTGAAAAGAGAAGCTTCATAGCATAAGGTTATAGTATAACAACCTTTCATTTAGATACTTAATAATAATTGTAATAGATAAACTTTCATCAAATTTAAAAGTTTCGCAATTTAAATCAGGTCCCATCATTGCGTCTCCACTCTCATAATATTACACTGGATAGTGCATCTCTTTCGATCTCATCGAACCTTCCATATAGTGCAAGCATAATCATCTTGACTAATAAAAATTAATGAAAGCCAAATTACGTAAAATAAGGATCATCATTAAAGAATGGCGATTTGTGCCTTCTGGATGCTGTTGCATCCATCATCTTATTCAGAATTTCATCTGGAGACTTTGCAGCTATTGTGTCTTCATCTTTAACAACAGGCATGCCAATGCCTCTGAACCCAAGTTTCTCAGCTTCTACAGACATTTCATGAAGTGCTGGTTCTTCTCCAGACACTGCAAGTATCATTGCGAAATGATCATCACAGACCATTATAGCTAAGTACGGAGATGGGTCCACCATCTTCATTCTTATTGTTACGATTTGTGGCTGGCCTGTCGCATCTGTAAAACCACAATTTATTAGTAGAGCGAAGTATTAGTGAAAGTAGACAAGATGTGCAACTAATGTTATGTGTGTGTGTGTGTGTGTGTAATGGTGTGTGTGTGTGTGTGTGTTATGTGTGTGTTATGTTGTGTGTGTGTTGTTATGTGTAGGAGTAATCTCCTAGGCGAGGTGAAATAAATTCTGCCCTAGACACTTATGATTTGGGAGTGAAGTGGAATGGAATGTCTCCTCTGCATTTATGCTAGTGAATCAAACTAGGGTATAGCTTTTCGGTTTTCGCAAACTCTAACTAGTAGTTCCGCACGATCACGTGACCTTTGGGCAGCTCTTCAAGTTATTCTCAAAAATGTTTTTGGTTAAAAAAAAGTCTAATTTTTCGTAACTAACTAACGAACCCAAGCACAGCGTATCGACCAAAATTGCGGCTCTTTGAGCTTCCGAGAAATCTATATTTTTCCAGCATCTCGCTCTTTGTCTTAAAAGGCCGTTGACCCCTGGCCAAGCGTAAAAAAGCCTAGGTAGCTACACTGATCACACGTGACCAAATCTTTAAAAATGCTTCGTCATTGAAATAGTTAAGAATTGTATTCCAATATTATGCAATGGTAAATACACGAATTACGTCTATTCCAATGTTTTGTATAAGATATAAAATTCAGAATTTGAAAAACATTATCATATATTCATTCGAATTCATTAAATTTCTGAAGAAAGACTATCCCAACACTCCCAACAGTGACCACATATTAATTACGAGTACTAACTTACTGGGGCTTTATATACGTAAGTACTAATTATGATATAAATAATCGTAGCAGAATACGAATTACGAGCAAGATATTTAATAAAATATCATAAGTCTTACTTCTTATTTGATCTGAAGAGCCTTTAGGGATGGCGTAAAAGAGTCCTTTCCTATCACCAGCCACAAGCAGCATTTCCATCCACGACTTGAGCAGCAGCATCGGCTGATTCCAATCAACTGTATGGTTCAAATAAGGTTCATAAATAGCTTTGTAGTCTTGCACTAGCTGAAAACAGACATAAGTATATATAAAAAATTAATTCATTAAAGAGTATGCTTAGTTGTTGATCACGTGCAGAGAATAGACGAAAGAATATTAACTAAACAGATTTATATGAGAAGTGTGAATGGGTGCGTTGAGGTGACGCCGGAAGGACGGACGTTCCGCATCTAAATTGAGGATGTTTTCACAAAAGGTCAGGTTAAGATTACCCTGACCTTACGAGCATTGATGTATAAAGAAATTGATGAATGAGGATGAAGCGAAAAAGGTATGCCAGGATTGTAATAAGTGGAACAAAGTAGTCTCTGTCTACCCCTACGGGAAAGAGGCGTGACGGTATGTATGAATTTATAGGTGTAAATTAAATTACAGTTTCTTACCTTAACAGTAGGATATGAAAACTTAAAATCGATAGCGCTAGGAAAGTTATTCGGTGACCAAACGAAGAATGGGACCCAAACAACGCCTGCCACTTCTCTGGGATGAAATCGTGCGTTCTTCTCGAACTCGTCACAAGTCGTCCACTTCTCAACGTCACCACTAGCGCCTGTCCTTAAATCAAAGGAATCTTGTGGAAAGAAATCATCAGCCTTGAAATTTATTGGAATGGGATCACTTAAGCGTGTCTCAATCTTATCTTTCTCATCTTCTGGAATATCTTGAGCTGTAGATTTAAATAAAGCCTCTGTTTTAGCGAGATTGTCCTTATAAATATTCGGTAGTGCGACATTCATTGCCTGTAACATTTCGAAATCAAAGGGCATTGGCATTTTAACATTAACCAATTCCGTTTTCGCGGGTTCACCTCGTTCTTCATTAAAATACGGGTTGAATCTTCCGCTTGGGAACTCGTTTAAATCAACTTGCGGCACTTGATATTTCTTTCCCTTAGCGATTCTTATGACATTGCGGGGATCAGCTCTTTGCAGCATTGTAACTTCTTCGTCAGGGGTATTTGGGTATCTGAGATCCATTGCCAATGAGTCTAGCGGTTGTTTCTGGCCAACTTTTGGGTCCATGATACCTTCTTTGCCTATGTTTATGAAGTCTACGGGAACTGGCTGTGCGTAGACTTTAGGCGCCATTGTGGAGGACTGGGGCGGCCACAGGTGGTTCGGTCGCTTACCTTCTATAAAAATGGACAAAAACAGTAACACCAACAGTCGTTGTTGCATGTTTACCTGAACTCTAACAACTGAGGTAATCCGAGGAACCTGTTGTCTTTATATCGAGTGGCGTTTGAACTCAGTGGTTGACAACCTTTACAAGCTTCAAAGTAGATACCTATAAATTAATTAGTCTGATTTTAGTGTATTTATAACTGATCTATCCTATTGCCTTATCCTTGCAAACATCTTACTGTTCTCGACAAAACACAAGATTCTGCAATTAACAAGTTTATACAAATGTCATAGTATTTTACAAAAAACTAGTTATTTTTTGCGGTTAAGTGAATTTCGTAGTTTTTCCTTTACTTGTATTGTGATGTCTAACTTTTTGCTAAACTTAAGAAAAAAGGTAGAGACTGACAGACGGACAACAGAACCTTATACGGTTTTCTTTCCTTTTAGATTCGAAACCCTGAAAATAAGACTAACTAGTCAACCAGTTTTTGATTTGATGTTTTTACAAGATTTTAAGTCACAGAACCTGACAGACAGAAAATAAGTGACGTAGTACTAACCTCTCCTTCACGGGAGCCGATGACCAAGCCGATTATTACTGGATCCACGGAATGTTGGCAACCACTGCCTAATGTTGACAAGGTGAAGTCTCGAGTAACAATATTATTTCCTGTGCTCCTCTGTTCCCATCGTTGCTTTTTTTTAGATGACACTTGACTAAGTACTGGTACAGTCAGCCACAAAAGTATTTTAGTGCCTTGTCAATTTGACTACTGTGCCGCAATACAAACCATCGCAGTAGTTAGGTATTGTTGGTTACTGCGACAAAGTACTAAAGTCCAAAATAAATGAATCACTACCTGTGTTTGGTAAAATATTGCCAATACAAAACTAATATAGCAAGAGTACCTACAATACGTTTCAATTGACAAGTAAAACATTTGACTACGGACTGACACAGTTATAAAACTTTGTTCGGTTTTCAAGTAGCGTTGTTGCTTAATCAGATCAGGGGGCTCACCATGACGTCTTAATGCGATTCAATTCCGATTCAGCCTAGGTTCGCTCGCTGTCAGATCCATACTAAAAATGCCAGCTAAAACCTGAACTGACTCGGAATTGAATCGCATTAAGACGACGGTAAGGCCCCAGGTATTGTTTAATTTTTTCATCAAAATAATAATATTTCAACATGATCTTTAATTTAAGGTAAACAAAAATTCCATCACCGCCAACTGGTTCATACGAACACCTGCTTTTAGCATTGCATAAAATTGTATTAAGTATTAAAAAATATATAAAGCTAGGTAAGTATCGTTACAGTTACACACCAGTGAAAACAGCTCTCAAAAAACTTTATGATTTTTTTTGCCGGTACACTTTACATAGCCTCAACTTTGATGTATCTATATTGAATTATAACGTCTTTCCAACTCCATTTCGTCGTCGTCTATGTCATCTTCTTCGTACGTCTGCTGAACAGGCTTCGGGCGAATCAAGTACGAACGGCCGAGGGGGCTTTGGAACATGAGTCGCGCTGCTGCCTCCTCCAACTATAACCATTGTTACACTATCAATTTCGTATTAAGGGTTGTTGGGGAAGAAAAAATGGTATAACTAGCCGTGAAAAATGACCATGGATTCATGTTTTTTTTTTTTGGATCAGCGGTATAATTTTTTGGGGAAATTTCATAACAATACAATTATAACCGTTTGCACATAGTTTTTCGAATGTCAGGTTTTAAAAGCTTGAGTTTTCTACACTTACGTGGTTGTTGTGCGGCATTTTGTCAACCGGCGCTAAAGCGAAGGCGTAACGTTGCTTGCAGTTCATGATGCCCAGGTACCCCGGCTCAACCACCTTCAGGGCGAACGACAGGAACGGGCAATTCGGCACTAAGAACAAAACTGGAAGTCAACAGTGTAGTCCTGATAGTACTATCAAATGAATCAATAATTTTTGCTTCTTGATTTTATATGTTTACTTTTACGGTTTTACAATTAGAAATTAAATTTCTAAGCGATACTGAAAATTAGAACACATAGAAAAATCCGAAAAGTAAAGCTATATGGCCCGGGAATCGAACCCGGATCCTCGTCATTCTGTGACGCGTGCTGTACACCACCCAGGTGGGTAAGCCTTCAAATTTTTCTCTCTGTTACTAGCTGTCACGTAACTTTGTAGTACTTAACAACACAGTAACAAAATCACGTGACAGTTAGTAACAGATTCGAATCAGATTTTTCCTAGCAGGTATAAATAGACTGTCAATTTAAATAAACTTGTCGTTCATAAGACCGTCGTATGTTTCATAGTAATGTAAGGCGATGGGCAACAACAGAAATCCAGAAAATCCTGAGGCCATAATATCGTCTATGTAGCGCATTCATTGGATACGAAGGGTATAGATGATTGATGATACCAACTATCAAAAGCGAGGTTCGGTACGATTCTGTATAAGCCAGTCACGTTGGTGCGAAGATACAGAGCGCTGAAGTCGATGGCAGTTTCCATGAAGAGCTCCGAGTTAGTCCAGTTCACGTCTTTGAGTTCCTTGCCCAGCTCGACGCGATAGCGGTCTATCAGCTACAACAATATTGTAATGTAGATATATATTCAGGTCGACAATTTTCAATGCGTGTTGTCAGGTACAATACAATACAATACAATGACTCTTTAACTGAACATCACCTAATAAACAATATACAAAATTATTAAGTAAGTAATAGGCTGCCTTATCGCTTCCGAGCAATTGCTAATAGGCAACCTTAAGATAGGAATGACGAAAATAATAGATTAAATCCGATGTGTAGACGCAAAAGCACTCGTGTGATCTTATTACGAAACTTGTCAATGCTCGTTTCATAAAACCACACTTGTGATCTAAGAATCAGTTGCATATAACGTGTATTAACAGTTTGAACACAACACAAGTAACTACTCACCCCAACAGAAGGTTTACTGAACCTAACATTATAGCTTTTGACGGTAGACGGCTCCCAGAAGTAAAAGATCTTCCAATCAATGTCTACTATCTTGTCAATATTGTATGTGGAGTTCTTTAGGAACTCATCACAGCTGGTCCAGTTCTCCATGCTTACATTTCGTGGATCAAACTCAGCTGCTGTCGGGTTTACAACCAGTACGAAAAGCCAGAACATGTTTTATTGAGCACTCTTCTGGAACAATAGACTTGACGTGTTTCTTTGCTAGGTATACCTTAAAATAGGGTGACTGAACTACCAGGGCGACTTTGAAAGGTAGTTTGATAACAAAATCACATTTTCTTTTTCATTTGCTAGTACTAGACAATGTCTGGGGGTGCGAGTCGGGTTACCTCCACATGTGGTCAAGAGCTGCGGTTCGTTTTTGGATCCTTCCGGGGGGAAGAGCAGTGCCTGGTCCGGTGCACCCTGGGCATCGGCTAATGATTTCCTGGCAGTTTCCGAGGGATATCATTGACCGTTGTCTAAGAGCCCGACAGGGGGGGAGGGAGGTCTTTGACCATTACCGTACAACGTTGCCGACATTTTGCCACAAGATTTTTTAATTATTTTTTTTTTACTTTGACATTGGCGAAGTTGTCGTCGCTATAACGACTTGATACGCCACAAATAAGAAGAAGAAGACAATGTCTACATATGTCTTTTTTTCATACATCGAGGTGAGTTCCTACCAATCGATAGTAACCGACGACAAGAAGAGCGAGGAGGAGATGACGAGACGACCTGGGGCATTACCATGACCACCATGACGTTTTAATGACATTCAATTCTGTTTTTTTAGCTGTCATTTTTGACACTTCTAGTATAGATCTGACAGCGATCGATTCAACTTAAGGTAAGGCCCCTTAATGGTGTGGAAAATGCGCCTTTTGCATCCGCCCGGTACGGGTTTACCGGGGGTATGTGGGGCTCTCCCGCGACGGCAGGAATACCCACTAAAAACCACACGGATTCCCTAGTCGGTCGTATGTGAGGCGTTACGGGCACACTCGGTGTCACCGCGACGCCCCACGACCACCCCGGGGTGGGGTTCCTTCTTCGCGGCACCTGTGCAATGCAGGTTTGGGAAATATTACCGTAAGGCCCCTGGAGGCAGAACTGACCAAATGAAGATAAGGGAGATGAGGTCGGGAGGGGAGGCCTTTGGCCAGCAGTGGGACACAAATAAAGAGTTATAAAATAAAATAGTTACACTGTCGGTACTATCGATGATTCCGTGAATATCGATATTGAGGAAGACGTTTGCGTATAGAAACTTACCAGAAGTGGACAATATTGAGTTTATAACTATTTTAAAACTATTAAGGACGCTCTAACTTTATCAAAGTCACCCCGTTTTACTGCACTCTGTACTGAATTAATGTTTCTCACTTTATCGAAATGTACTTTGATTTAATATTATTCGATAAAACGTAATAACTACTCAGTGATACTCTTTGCATAAAACGCATAGTTACACTGACACAGTGGATGCTTTTAAATACTATATTTATGAGTTATTGGTAACACGAATATTTACAAATTCATTACACTGTTTATGTTTACACTTGAGACAAATTAAACACGGATATCGTAAAATGTTTATTAGCAAAACACATACAGCGAAAAATTACAACATGGGTGGTTCAAACAGTACTTATTTGCAATATGCTTAATAGCAGTATGGATGTATGTAAATACATTGTTACTGTCTTATGGAAGTGATGGTACAATGGTGTTGGTCCATATGCCGGTAAGTAATGAACCATCGCTTAGTTACAAATGTGTGTGGAACGTTTAAACGTAGGTACCCATGTATGTATATATTAATATCCTAAAACTCACTTTACTCTTATAAAATACTTGAAAAGTTTCATCTTTTGTGAAGTGTCTTTACGACCTACATTTTCAATTAGCATATCTTCTTCTTCTTCTCCAGCGTGTAAACGCCCACCGTTGGGCATACGTCTCTTCAATCCGTCTCCATCCCGAACGGTTGTCCGTTTCCCTCTTCCAGACTGGTCCTGCTGTCTCCCTTATGTCATCGGACCATCGGGCAGGTGGTCTGCCTACACTTCTTCTACCTAGCTCTAGCCTAGCTAATTTTCAATTTGAATAGTTTCTCTATATTCTGTAGTTATTTACTTCTTACTTTATTTCAGATAGCATTAGACTACTTCAGCACAGCCATGACTTCAACTCGAGTTAAACCACAGATATACCGTTCAGCTCTTACTTCATTCTTCGTCTTAGAGCATTTTGCAAAAAAAAGGCTAGGTACATAATATTTTTTCCAGAATTTAACTACCTACTTTAAGTTTTTCTTACTCAAAATCGTTTACCCTATCGATCCTTATACAAAAAGTAACGTGTCCCATAACTTCCATTCCAGTTTGTCACTTTTTTGTTCGTCGTTTTACTATATGTATGGTAGGTGACGTACAGGAAAAAACACAATAGTAAAATCAGAGACTCATGTTTTCTTGTATGAGAATGGATAGGGTAAACGATAGTGAATAAGAAAAACCCAAACTAGTTAAATACTGGGAGAAATGCTTATGTTTTTATTTTTGGTAAACGGTCCTTTACCTTGATCTTCAGCAAGAAGAGCCAGACTTTTGAAAATACTACGCATGCTACATGAGCATGAGCTCTGTTTCTATAATAAAGTACTATCTAAAAAGAAGCAACGTCAAATTTGCCTTAAAATTAATCCGAAATACTTTGACTGAAAACGCTCTGTTACGCTTTTACGCCTAACCCACAACATATTTTAATAAAATTTGGTACAGAGATACCTAATGTCAGTCCCGCGGAAGGACATAGGATAGGTTTTATCTCGGAAAATCGCATAGTTCCGGCGGGATAGCGATAAGCGAATTCTGCGCAGACGGAGTCGAGGGAAACAGCTATAATAATATATATTTTTTATTGTTGTTTATAAAACGCGTCGGAGGAATCGGAGGAGCGACATCATTTGGAATCAAAAATTATGCTGCAAAATCTTCACATGAGTGTTCAACTAATTTGATCCTACGACTTGCTAAAAGTACCTATTCCGAATAAAATTTAGTCAATTCATGACGTCACACATGGGGACCAAAGAGCTGCCTCGGACAAAGAATTAGCTTAGCTATGCTACGAGGGAATGCTGCTAGCACTATGCCAAAGGTTCATTTAAAAAAATGTTTTAAACGGTTCTGGCTGAAACTCAGTGCTGCAGGTGTCAAACACGTCAGCGTAATGCTGAGCCAGCGACCGTTTCACTTTTGCGAAGACACACAACGCTGATGATCTATTTATTTCTATCTACTTTTCATGTCTGTGTTTATTTTTCCTGTTTATTTTCTATAAATGTGTGTATATTCTCTTGAGAATATTTGTGTCTTGCAAAAAGGAATAAATGTCTTATTTCTTTCTTTCTTATTCAATGTATATTTTATTTAAGTTAAGTTTAGGATAATTTTATGAAATGTTTAATTTTCAATCATTGTGTTTTTAATAAAATTTACAGAAAATAAATACAAGTAATATTCCGATTTAGCATTATTACCTATTCTATATTTAGTACACAAGTATTACTTACTTTATTCCAAATTAGACTAATTGACACCCGGCAATGCTAGTATTATTATTAACACTAATTCAACAGTATAACTTTCTGTATTTACCTTGATATTCATCAAGAAGAGCCAAACTTTTAAAAAGTACTACTAGCATACTACTTTTGTTTCTTCATTATCTCAAAAGATAATGCATGTATTTTCATACTGTAATTTAAAATACCCCGTAATCTCTCCTGAACTGATCCTCGTACTGATTCTGGCGTTTTACGCAAGCCGGAGTGCCGCGAGGGTAGGGCACGGAGAATGATGCCGCGTAGTTAAATATTTTGAATGGCGGCATTAAGTTTGCTGGGAAGGAGAGAGTGGTCGCTCCGATGTTGCAGTCCATCATCACCAGGAACACTTGGAAGTTAATATTGATCAGTTTCAGTTGGAACTTGAGAAGCGGCACGCTCTTCTTCGGTATCAGGACGTCTGGAAAAATCATATTTTGAAATAACCTATCATCTTTTTCCTAAATACGTCCCACTGCTGGGCAGAGCCTTCAAAATGAGAAGGTTTGGATTAAACTTCCCACGTGGGCCCTCGCGGATTAGGAACCACCATGGCTTGGTTGGTTTTGTAAATAAATTCCGAATAACTCAAAGGTGTGAATCTGGGTTCGAACCCATAACCCTCTGCTTGAGTGGTCATAGGTCAAACCACTGGTCTGCCATGGCTTTTTCGGCTGGCTCTGACAGCACTAGCAAGAAAGGACGGACATCCAGACGGACCTTGCACAAGGTTCTTCCACCAGCTTGTTAATATCATAACTAGATGCTTACTGGAGTCTCTCCGAATGTTGGGCACACCGACCATACGGCCCGCCGGGCCCTGGTCAGCGAACAGCATCATTTGGTGATCGGAGGTCCCCATAGTCATGAAGAAAGTTGCGGCCTCCCACACTGGCTGCGTCTCCAGGTATTCGTGCATGTCTGACCAGAAACGATTGACGCTCTGAAAATAAACAGGTCACTATTATAGACGACCGGATTTTGAAGCGGGGGTTCAATACCCGGTCGTGGCTAACATTGTGTATGACAAATAAGAATGCTTGTTCTCGAGTCTTAGATGTTTGAGTACCTTATCTATTTAGATATTGTATTCAATTTATCTACAGGTGTATTAGTTTGTTTATCCGTCGCCTAGTACCCATTGTAGTTAAATACAAGCTTTGATTAGTTTACACCAGGTCAACTAGTACATCCAGACACTCAAAATAACTTATTTTCGAATTCTACGTTTATGAAGTTTATAGATAAGTTACAACTAAAACTTTCTGTAGGTAATTTATATATTTTTCAGATTTACATTTTAAGACACAGGTTTTTGTCGCTAATAGTCATAACCATAACTGCTAAGCTAAATATATGCCCATACTTAGCTTAGCTACCAATTTTGTGTCTCCCTAATCTATGACTTGTTTGAATAGAGAAATATGTTTTTTTGCAGTTTCTTTTTTAGTATTGTCTATTTTGTCAATCGATTTCTAGTTCTTTGAGGTTTTAAATATATGCAATAGCACTTTACAGTATGCTTACGTACCGAAGCCGTGGCGTTTTCAAAAGCCATATCCAGACACCGATCCGCCATATTTATGTTCCAAGAATAGTATATGCGCCACTTTTTCCCGGCCACTACGTCGACTGAAAACAACGAATTCTTTCCGAACATATCGCATATTTGTTCATGATGCGATATAGACTCTTCTGTTGGCTGCCCATTTCCTGATGACACTATACATGCACAGGTTATTAATGCGGCTAGTAGTATCCCTAGTTCCATTGTGACTGGCCTCAAGGAAGTCGAACCTTTCTTTATATTGGACGTGAGTAACACCTGTAACCAACGGATGTTTAAATCTTTTGTGTCGACTTTTCACATGCTACTACTCCTTTGATAGTCGATATCGTATTGTCATAGTGCTTACTCTTTCTCGGAATGTTTTACAAATGTTCTCACTCTAACATGTGAATGCGCCTTTAAAGCCGCATTCACATTTGTCTGTCGTGTTGTGTTGTGACGCATCAGAACTGTATCGGTTTCATACATTTAATTCGGTTGCGTTCACATTTCTCTGACACACACGGCGTCAGAGAAATGTGAACGCAACCGAATTAAATGTATGAAACCGATACAGTTCTGATGCGTCACAACACAACACGACAGACAAATGTGAATGCGGCTTAACTCTCGCCGTTTGTTTGGGCGATATCATTCAGAGAAAACATCAATTCCAATAAAAGCATTCCTAACAGTTTTCTATAAGTTAAAACAATACAAATGGATCGGTAAGGAAACTTGCACTAGGTACCTACGATACATACAAGAAGCGCCTTTCTAAAGACTCCAAAAAGATTTTCACTTCCTAGAAGGAAGAGGCTGTAGTGTAGACCTTATTATTCTGAGGCAACGATACGTACCTACTTTGCAATTACTCTGTTACTTACTAAGTTTGTACAAGTATAATGTGGGAGAAACTGTAACGGCGCTTCGTTCTAATCATTGCTACGTGTGTAATGCTTAAACGTATTGCTAACATACTTATGTATTAGTACCATCGAGTAGAAACAAAGATCCTGGCACAAATGCGCTCCAGAAAATTCTAACTCTGAACAAAAGACAATCTCCAGCAGTTTCCTCTACCAAAAGATGAAAAACAAGTGGAAAGCCGGTTCCTTGTCGCGTGCACTGGCTTGCCGGAGCTGGTGGGCGTGTCAGCCACCGATGCGTATCTTCGAATAGGTGGAATTGGTAGGCGGAATATTATTACGGCCGCAGTGACAGTGTAAGACTAACGACCCGCCGCCCAGCAATTAAAATAGGCCTGATAAAAAAAATGCACGGGAGCCTGGTTAAGATTTTTTTGTCGATGGCTTTAATTACTATATACTTTGGTGCCTTTGTACATGTAATAACAGAACGAAAGTATGACCCCCAAATTTTCTCGCTTCCTAAATAGTTTTCTTCTGCGTAAAGAACAGAATGCGCTTAACTAGTGCCAAACTAGCAAACTTGACTCATTTGGGTAAAACAGAATTCCGCTAGCGTCGTCTAACATTAACAATCCAGCGTGTTTAAGGACCCTAGGAGTTGTAATTCGACGCACGCGCACTCGACATCGCTGCACATTGCAATTAAACGCTATCACACTTATCACGTGTGACAAATACCGGTAACTTTCGACGTTTTATCGCTCTAAGTATAAAAATTACTAATATTATCTCGACATAACTTCTTCAAAGAATGCGCCGTGTGTATTCAAAGTGAAAAATGTTTCCTTTATAACAGCGCAGACATGTAACCATTAAAACACATTTTATATCCTTCTGATTAATTATAACTACGGTAGCAAAGTAGGCAATTAGCGGACAACATTGAGGACGCGTGAAGTGGACATAAATATAGCATTACTGAGTTAATATTCATGTATGACTTTCTGTACATTAGTTGACATTGATATATTCCGATGATAATAAGGTGTTTAGAACATAGAATGCTCTTGTACAATAATTACTGGGTTTTTGTCATACGGGTATGGTTACAGTTTGGTTCTAGTATTAGCAATGGCGTAGTTTGCCCCAGGTTGTTTTAGATGACAAGAACATTTATGGGACATAATCCTTTTACGTTTTTTTTTTTCTTAAACCCATGGGGGGCCTTGTTACACAGAGCTTC
Source organism: Pandemis corylana (assembly GCA_949127965.1). Lineage (NCBI taxonomy): Eukaryota > Metazoa > Arthropoda > Insecta > Lepidoptera > Tortricidae > Pandemis > Pandemis corylana. The sequence goes on along the minus strand of OX421864.1, from coordinate 6,973,543 downwards.
TTGTCCTTGATACGTCTGATAAGGCGACACAGTTTTTGACAGACTTCAGAGGGCTCCTTCTTTACACTTCAAATACAATTCGTTTAATTTTGTAATGTCAGCGGGAACTTATATTATTATAGTAATATCAGGAGATCTTATATTATTTTGAATAGTTTGAGTCATAGTTTCGCATCTGTGGTTCTGAAAACAGCGACTTTAAGAACTGTTTTCGCGGCATATTTTCGAACGCCTGATGTTAGTTCTGTCATATGGCGATATTGTAGCTTGTACGTGGAATTATGTAGAACTTTCATTTCAAAATGTTCATAAAACCACCACACACCGCAACGTTATCGTACCTACTCCGCCCACAGAATAAAACATTACAGCAACCATTTACTACATGCACAGAAACCACAAGCAACGGCATATAAATTATATCATAGAACAATTCAAGTGTAGAGGCGGAACCAGCTGATTTATGCCCCTAATTAAATATCGCCGGATGGCGAGGCGATTTCCAGCCGGTCAGCTTTTTAATTATTTATTTCCTATCGACCTCGCATCTTTAAATCAGTTGATAAAGTTTTAGAAACTAGCGCTGTTTGGTGTAAAATGAGAAGCGAGCGGAAGATTTCGCTAAGCGAATTGAGAGAAGGAGCCTTCTCTGTCTACTTTTTTTATTTGATAAGGACTAAACATACAAAAAATAACGCCGACTAAATAAGTAGCGGAGTAGCAAGGTTTTTGTCATTGAAATGGACCTCCGCAAAGTAACGCCTGATTCAATAAAATATTTGATGACAAAGCATGCCTGTATCAGACTCGGTAAACGGTAATCCGCAAAAAATCACATTAACTTTCATCTAGCTCTTCCTTCACAGTCGTAAGCAATTTGTTTTATGCAAAAGATTAACCCTGATGGCGGGTTCTCGAGATTGATCTCAAAAACGACGTGTAATTGTATTCAATCATCATCTCCAGCCTATGTATACGCCCCACTGCTAGGCACAGGCCTCCTCTCATTGTCTTGTTTATTGGTGTACAATTTAATTGAAATTCGCGTAAGGTAAAGTAAATACTCATTCAGGTCACTACACCACACTACATGCACTTTTTTTGGAAGCATGTATAACAATTATTTTTTAAAAGCTGAATTCCATGAAATCCGGAATTTTGAAAACAATAGCTTTTGTGCGCATTCTCTTTAGAAAACAACGGTGCCTACCCTCAGCGTAACAGGGCTGTCACTCGCAGAGCCACCGCCAGCGCTTGCCAGGGCTGTGCCTAACTTATAATTCAATCCTGATTGTAAAACTCTTGTAACATGTGTAATTGTAAATTGTTTGTTTCGATCAACAAGGGTTGAAAGTTTTAAATTAGAGCAGGATCTCACTTCCGCGTTATAAAGTTTTGACAGACGGACATGTTGCACTAATTTCTCGGATTAAATAGTTAATGTTTCAACCTAGTTTGAACTGTTGGGTAGCTGGAAAGCTTGCCGATGGAATATATCTAGTGGATATTTATTTGTTTTTCTCAGTATGTTTGTTCATTGTCTTAGACTCTCTATTCCTGATTTAGATGACAATATTCGCTTAAGTTTATAAGTTTTTGGGTCATTCCATAATCGCGGGTGCATTGTTGCACCCGCGATGGCAATTTGAACCTTTCTCCTGGCTTTTAAAATATCATATTAACACTTTTGTTAATTAATATAGGTTGAACATACTAAAATGCAGTCTTTTAAAGACCAATTCAACCAAAAATGCTTTCTATTTAATTAGGTTGAACTAAAACAGGCGTCCAAACGTTGCACCCGCGATAATGGAATGACTCTTGTACCTATTGGCAAAGAAGCGATTAAAAAAATATACAAACTGAATAATCGAAGATTCAAAATGAAGTCGATATTAAATAATATAATAATAATAAGGCTATATACCTTTTTATTTTTTGCAAGTTTCTTTTTATTTATATTTAGATACTTACCTAACTATTTTTGTTGAAATATTAATATTACCGAAGCGCCAAGGTACAAATACAAATACATAATGTATTCTTTATTTGAGCACCGAAAATCAGTAGGTACAGTGAGGAACGTTTATGTTTTGGCGCGATAAAGTATTGCTTTAGAATATAGGTACAAACATTTATTAATTGTGCCACGTTTGGGTGAACCGTACAGATTGGGTGAACCAAATAAGCCGATTGTTTTTTTTTAATTGGCAGCCCTAAACCGGTTCGAACCAGTTGGCCCGTGACGTCATCAAGAGCTTCCAAGAATTGATATAAATGAGAGAATCCGATATTAATGGCTCGGAAGGAGTAGAAGTCATCGGCAGTCCTACAACCGACAGAATAAAACAATGGGTTATGTCATTGTTGGATAATTTTCTTAGTTTGTTTTAATCGGGCGGACCTAGAAGAAAAGTTATTATATTTTCCATGTATATGCGTCATTGATTTAAATTTCATTGTTTTTAAATATTATAGCGTTCGAGCGGCTGGCGTCATGCACTGGTGAGCAAAATTAACGGGTCGCTTTCGATACAAAGTTATATAAAAAGTGACCAGTTTATTTTGGCTCTTCGTTACACATTGAATTATTTTTACACAACAAGAAAAGCAACAGAGCCTAAGGTAACAATACATAAAGGCCATGTTTAGCTTTAATGTGGGCGTATAAGTGGAAAAGGGGAATCAAAATAGTGATGGGTTGCTAGCCGCATCGCCTATAACATGATTCCTAAGATTTTCACCCAGTTCTGTCCACCCCGTAAGGGATAAAGACGTGATGTATGTAAGTATGTATGTAGAAAAGCAAACGAGCTAGTGGGCCACCTAATACTATCCAGCACCATCCAGGGACAGCCGCAACGCTAGAGGGCTACGAATAAGATAGAATACCTCATATGTGCCATGTAATTTCCCCGGTTGTCTTATTCTCGGTTGTACTTCCATGCTGGTCTGGGAGCAAAGGAAAAACATAGAATGTACCAGTTGCTTCTCGTCCCGCGCAGATGGTAAAAGCCCATCGAGGGAATGGGCGAGTCTTAGGAATCATGTTATAGGCGATGCGGCTGGCAACCCATCACTATTTTGATTCCCCTTTCCACCTATACGCCTACAATCATGCTAAACGTGGCTTTAGGTCTTGTTACCTCAGGCTCTGTCTACCCCGTAAGAGATATAGACGTGATTTGTGTGTGTGTGTGTGTGTGTCTTATTCTCGACGCCGGAACACAGCAGCGCAAGCAGTATCGCATGGCGGCAAGATTAGCGAGTAAGGCTGTGGTAGCGATCCGGAGAGGCCTTGTACGAGGTCCTACCCTCCCCAAAATATTGTCACGCTTGAAGTCACATAACAACAATTCTCCTTCCAAATCTAAACAAGTATTTCCCCCGAAAGTTCCGATAGCAAAACTTATTCCCCACAATCCGGGTAAATAAGCAACGCGTTAGACGGATATCACTTTCACGACTTTTCCTTTCACTGTACCAAATAAGTTGGGAAAACATTTTCGCTGGCGTAGTGCTGTCCCCTATAATCCTCTACCTGCAGAGATATACCGTACTTACCCCGTGCAGCCACTATTACCTATACCTACAGATTTCACCTCGCCTTACACCCAATAACTACGAACCAAACCTACTTGACTTCAAACCTTCTAAACTAACTTCAAAGTTGTTATTTCTTTGTTTGAAAGATGTAGTTGTGACGTTTCGATGTGTGGTTTTATCTCCCCACCAGCAGTCTCTTGCGCCCTGCCTCATGCATTTAGATTGCTTCATTACAGAGCTAGACGGGCCGCAGGGTTGTCGATAGATAAAGCAGTTTACTGTGAAATTTATCTTAATATTTTGTCATTTGTACGTTCATTAAGTTTGGAAATTAGATGTTAATTTTTTACGTAAGATATTTCGGTTTTTTGTTATTTTTACAAGTTTTTTTATTGCGATATACATATATTGAACAACTATTTTTAAATACGCAAGATCGATCTCTCCGTATCCAAAAACTGCAAAAATTTCTTTAGGTAATCTTTAGGGTAGGTATCTTTAGGTAATGTAGGCAATGTAGTGACATTACATATCACAAAGTTTTTCCCTTGTTACTTTGAAGAAAGTCTAATAATTTTTCGAAATCTTTACAGTACCTACTCAGATTCGACAGTTTGTTTAGCGTATTGTGCCTATCGTATTTCACACTTTCCATACGAAAAAATGTAATCTGAGAAAGTTCTAGAACACTGATAAACAAAATTCACAATGAAAAGAAGCAAGTAATCATTATTAGGTAGGTACCTAGACCATCTCATTTAAAATTTAACTATCTAAAACTGAGGAACAAAACGAAGCAAAATGCCACGTATCGCGCTGTTAATGACGAATTTGACAGGAGCATCCTTTCACTACCTTACTATATATAGCCGAGTAGAGTAGAATATCTCTGGGTATTGCTCCGAGTCGAGAATTGTAAAACTTCTCCGAATTATGTCCGCATTTTCGTTTGACAACCCTATTGCCCCGACGATGCGCAGGGGCGGCAGCTATATCTGCACGCCGATCATTAGTACTGGAGTGGGCAGGCAAAATTCTGCATGCCACCGACAATCGCCAGCTAAGTAACTTACCTAATGAGTTTGCGAATATGCTGAATTTTTTCGAGCAAAAAATCCGATGCTACGAGAGAAATTCGCAGCACGCGCAGATTAGGCTAATCCAATTTGCTGGAATGTTGTTTTTCTAATCAGTGGTGGGTGATTTGGCGCTAAGAGAATGGTACCCCGATAGGAATACATAACCCTCCTTTTTGGCTGCGACGAGTGTTAGAAGCACTATCTGACTTATGGAGTTGTCAGCACTTTAAATAAGTTTTACCTATTTCTGGAGAGTAGTGGGTCTTCATCTTATTTTCCTACTGAGATAACGTCAGAAACTCGATCAGATGGAACTCAGGGACGTAGAATTTTGATTTTGAACAAAATTTTGTGCACTATAATAATTTTATACACTTACAAATCTGCCAACTTTCAGCTTCATTTGTCTGCAATTGCGCATTATTGGGAGTCAATTTTACTTCGAAATAAAAAAAGAATGTTACTTACCTAATTAAAGCCTAATAATTTAACATCGATCAACGATAAAATAAAATCGGATGTAAAAAGCAGCAGCGTAGCAAATCTGCCTTTTAAAACATGAAGTCTTCAAATCATAGAGCTAACAATCTTTATTAAATAAGACTCCTGAGAGAATCATAAAATATTTACCCGTGAGACGAGGCTTGGGAAAAATCACGTCAAGCCATAAACTGTAACGAATATACGACGGCCGGTTCGTTAAGCTCAGTTCCGATCTGAATTTTAATTATTAATTATCGAGAAATTCGTTAATTATCGACTGACGGCGGCATGGGAAACCTCAATGCTGCATGCCCAATGGGGACCATCGTTTCTTTGCTCACCAGTTGGCGCCACTGTTAACTAAGGTCAAGCAAGAGGTATAGCTGTCAAAGGCGACTTTATAAGATCAGCGCCGAAACAAAGTTTTGAATCTTGAATCTCATTAAGTTTATTAATTGTAAATAACTATCATCATATCGAGTAGCTATGCCGCAATGTTGTGCAGTTCCGTTTTGTTCGGAAAAAAATCCGCTTTCAAAGCGTTCACATTCATCACCAAATAATCCATACTTGCAATAATTTCACGAAGATCACTTTTCAACAGGTAAATGAAAGAAATTATAATTTATGTCACGAAGCCCGCCAAAACCAGTGAAAAGTGAATGTTATTGGACCTCCCGCGACACTAGCGCCTCTAGTGGCAAATTCACACGCGATAGCTACATGATACATGGTAGAGATAGTACTGACGAATAGGGTGAAGGGTTGAAATTTAAGCTGGGCTTTAGCAGCAAATAATAATAATTCATTTATTTTATACACAACAAGGAAGACAAAACATTACACTACACTTGCTTATGTCCAGAAAATTACATACATACATACATAAATCACGTCTTTATCCCTTACGGGGAATCAAAACAGTGATGGGTTACTAGCCACATCGCCTATCCTATGATCCCTAAGATTTCCGCCCAATCCCTCGATGGGCTTCTACCATCTGCGCGGGAAGAGAAGCAACTGGTACGTTCTATGTTTTTCCTTTGCTTCTAGACCATCATGGAAAGGACGCATTTTACGGTATTTGTTTTTACTGACAAGCTTTATCTTTTCGTCACTTTCAGTGACTTCGCTATTCTTTCCTTATATAGTAGACCATTGTCATTGACATTACAAACTCAGGCGCACTCTGTATCATTTTGCAATGGCCACTTCGTTGGCATTGGCACATACAAGGGCCTTTCAACCGTTCACGCTCCGATGCCCAATAATGGACTTTTTCTATCATTGTATGTACAGTCTAAGTTATTGTGCGCGCTGTGTGTGGCCCAGTGAAAGTCAACTTGATAGCAAAACGGATACACACTTCTGAATGGTATTTGTTACTTAGAAAATGTGCCAGAATATTTTCCACCGCGGGGAAGTCAAAATGAAAATTCAGTGTCGAATGACAGGTATTGATTAATATCTGCATTATTAAACATTAGGTACCTACGTATTTATTGCATCTAGCCGCATCTAACCTCCTGCGCCTTTCTTGTTAGTTTAAAGTTTAGCTTTATTATGGTCATAATTAGGTACTATAAACATTTTGGCTACGTGTGGATTGAAGAATAATCATACCCCCGCTAGACTCTTTCTGATACGATAACCGCTGTATATAAAATAATTTGTCCATAGCATAAGTGTAGAATCGTCATTGTCTCGCTTCTGTAGGTTTTCACAGCATTTTCATTGTTTAACGGCTACGTGCAGTAATCGGAACGGAATGGATGCTATCAAATTTGAATGGAACATAACCATAACTTACGAGATAATAATCTAAGCGAAACCGGTCAATTCATCCATACATCCTAAGCCCCGCCCAGGCTTAACGAAATCAAATTACATAACTCAAATAACAAAGAACGTTTTTATTCGCAGATGGAACGGCATTGAATGCACTAAACGTCAACAATTTGGCTATTTAGCCACCGATTCCGGCCTGGTGTTGCCACAAAGCAAAAATCAGATATCAATAACTGCTTATATGGGATCCAATCAAGTAAAGGTGTCACATTACGCCACACCATTGTGAACGCCGTACCTATGTTTACAAACAAAACAGGGGCTTGTCATAATCTGTTTTTGGATGCGTCCTTTCTATTTTACAGTCGGGCAACTTTGGCGGTATTGTTTTTTTTTCGGGCGAAGTAAAGGCATGGATTTCAACGCCTCAGTGTTGGTTTATCTGCACATTGAATAAAGGTATTTCACAGAAAGGGAAGGTAAGTCGTACTTTGCCAATTGATACGGATAATACTGCGATTTGGTGGTCTTTTCGTGACTGACAGTTGACATTTTTGAAGAAGAGGCAGTTAAGCTTCAACAAATTTTACTTTCAATGGGACTGGGTTCAGGTTGGTGTTCTGTATAAGCTGCATTGTTTATTTATGCAGTCAAAGAGACCGCTGTTCTATGATAGGCAGGAAGCGCTTGTATGCAGACTTAGAAGACACTAGAATTCATACGGAGTAAGTACTACTAAACAGTACTGTAGGTGTTGATTTGATTTTCCAAGTACATTTTTTTAAACTGTCATGTTTTCAAACTTAGTCGAGGTTTCAATTCTAAAATCAAATCAAATCTACTTTAAAAATATCAGATTTGGACTCGCACAAAACAATGGGTGGTCTAGATATCTTGCGGCAATAATTTGAGACACAATAGGTAGTTATGTATTTTTTTTTCGTCTCATGACCCAAAGGCAGCCGCAACTCAAAACGTCAATCTTGACCGGATATTCCTCATGACTTCACACTAACATATCATTCCACGCAATTCCCGCCAAAAAAAGCCGCAAAACAAACAATACCTTACAACAATTACATTACGCGAAACCGCCCGTCAAAAACGCCAAAGTTTTTGCCCGCTCAACATCACAATCCGGTTAGTGCTTCGAAACAAACTGTAAGTGGCGACGTTTGGTTCCAATTTCAAATGGCCGCCTGATTCGTGCTGGTGTGTAGTGCAGTGAGCCATGATCGCCTGCAGGACGAGAGGGCCTTTTTTTGTTAATCCTGGTTAGGATTAGGCAAAGCTGCTTTGACTGGCAGCCGACGTCAGATGCACGTCTGAGGTGCGGGCTTTGCTGTTTACTGGGAATTTAAGAGGCATGCTAGGGGATGGCGAATCTTAGTCACGATTGTAGGTGAGCAGGGTGTCAAGGGCTAGGAAATATCATAGTTGCACGACCTTTTAAAAATAGAATTGGATAACTATTTGCTTCACATTCGCTGTGTTGATATCTGGTAGATAATTTGGGTGTCGTTCGGGGCTTTTTTTGTTTTTTATGACCTTTATATCTACGAACGCTTTTACATTTTTGACATCGGGTATGCAAATGCTTTATTCTCTCGCCTTACTCCCATTTTGATTTCATTAATGGACCCGAAATTCACATCAAGGATAGTTAGGTACATGCGACAATAACTACTAAGATACTTATGTTTTTTTTTCTAGAATAAAATTTCTCTTGATTCTATTCCCAGCCCAGCTTTGCTTTTCTGCGGTTTTCTTAGTATTTTTGCCTCAGTAGATGAAAAAAAACAAACCATAAAAAAGAATATAGCAAGATTTCCGATGTTGAGAACACGCCATTCCCGCGGCTGCCGCGAGTGTCATTTTTTTTCGAGTTTATGACTTGGCATCACATCCTTTAAGCCAACCGTACGAGCCAATGTTTGAAGGCTTTACGGGCGAGATTCAAACACAACTAAGTAATACAAATAGATTTCAGCGGGCCTACTCCGTTTCGTTGCTTTCCATTAATGAATGGGAAAGTGAGAGGGACGGTAAGATACGAACTTCGAATTTCGAATGTTGGAGTAGCTCCCAGTTCTTTTCTTTTATTTATTTTACCGCTGGGTGTATGTGCTCTAGGAATGCGCATGACCTCGAACAGCACTTAACCATCGCCGCGTCGTGTCGCGTTCGTCACGGATCCGTTCTCACGCGCTACCCGTCTTGCTGCTAATGCTAGGGATTATGGGATAGGGCTACCACTAGGTTCAATTTTATTACAATATTAGCCCGGCCTTGCGACGCATGTATGCAAAGATACTAACACGACGCTACCACAATTATCATCGTACTAGCTGTTGCCCACGACTTCGTCTGCAAAGAATTACGGAAACTACGAAATTTTCCGGGATAAAAAGTAGCCTATGTGTTATTCCAAACCATAATCTATCTGTGTTCCAAATTTCATCCAGATCCGTTCCACAGTTCTGGCGTGAAAGAATAACAAACATCCATAAACTCTCGCAAATTTTCGCATTTAAAATATTAGCAGAATTTCAACCATTTATTGCGTTTCTACCTAGACCTAGACCGTGAGAGTCGGGATGGAGCGTTAACCAATTAGAAGATAAGAGTAAATTAAAGTGGTTGGTTTTGGTGAAAATGCAGAGGTATTTATTCTCCCAAACTTAACCCTTAACATGCCACAGCTTAGTTCAACGGACAGAAGAGTGTAAGACTTACCCCCTTATATTCATAAACTCTCTATAGGCTTCCGCTAACTTAGCTCTATATAGTCTCTTGACCAAATCAGGGTGAGGCTGTTTAAGTAGATTTTTTTTAAGAATTAAACTTACTTAAATGCTTATACCTGTGCTTTTTAAGTGCATATTTTGGCTTTACATTGCTACATTTGCATAATGAAAAAAAAATGTAACACGTAACTTAAATAACTTAAATACACTGATGTTGACAACCCGTGTACATTAGACATTAGTATTTAGTCGTGTTGCTAATTACACGGTATTCATCGTCATGTTAATCAAAATGAAAAATAGGAAGGAACTTAAAGCATATTCTTCATCTTCAAAGTAGAAGTGTTTTTCGTAAAAAAAGTTGCATCTTTTTTAACATAAGTACATAAAGTTCGAGATTTCGGACTTCTCAATTTCCCTTTCTTGTTAAGACTTGTCTCTTGTGTTCAACGAATGGTGACACCCCTACGTTCGCTGTCAGCGCGAGCGACACGACGCGACAGTGACAATTCATTCAGGCTACCTGCGCGCGCGCGTAATCCGGTCGACATACGAGACGGGCCAAAGAATATTGAAGATTTGATGCCTATCATAAACAGATAGGACATAGTTTTAGCGGCACCGCGGCGACCGAGCAAAGCTAGGCGATTTCAAAACTTGGAAAAGCACGTTTTTCCTAGATACCTAGATGCCCAGCCAGATCAAATATGATACAGCAAATTTCATGGAAATCGTTAGAACTGATTCCGAGACCCCCGATATAAATACTTAAATACACATAAATTGGTCGTTTAAATATATTAGATAAAAATACCTGTCGTAGTTTATTACTCAAAGACAAATCATACTTAAATACATGGCTGTATCGAGAGGTCAGACTTTCAAGAGAGTACTTACCTATGTTTATTTTTCTAACACCCGCATATAGTAATTGTAAAGAAACTGCAGACCACATTCACAGTGGATACAAGATAAGTTCCTCTTTCATCTGTTTTGTATCCGTTCACGTGAGAGTCTATTTCCTCACTAGCCTCACTGAATAGCTAATAGGCACAATGTCTCCCAATTGTTTCCTTCAATCTGTTCACTTGATCTATGTAAATCTCGCGTTACATGTATTTAGAATATTTATTGGTACGTATTGATATGAGTGGATTTATTATACTAATCCCTATGTGAGTAATGTGCCACAATGCGCGGGATTGTTCTTGGCGGCTCCCACGGTGATAACGATAGCACTGTCAGCTGTCACATTCGTTTTATATAAAGAAAATAATATATGTCACCATTTATAGTCAAGTGGACCTAGCTCACTGCTTTTGACGCCAACATAAAGCATACAAGCAGGAGTGCGAGTGAATCCAGAACCTCAGTTTTATAAAAAAAAAATAGCTACACTACTTAAACCGGGTTCCCTATCAAAATGAGAAGCATCGAGCTGTAATTTCCACGCAGGCCCAATGCATATAAGAAACTTAAGCTCATGTTAAATATGACATAACGCGAGTAAATTCCGAAAAACTGCAAAGTACGAACCTGGATTTGTACTCGCGATCCTCTGCTTGAGAACCCACAGGTAAAACCGCTCAGCTACCACGCCTTTACCCATTTAGACTGACGTGATGTGTGATGTGGCGCAAGTACTCTGTCAGAGTATGTAAATTGTTACTTCCACGGGCGCGATCATCAGTTTTGAATGGACTCCTCGGTAAACCGGAAGTCGGACAATGGCGTATCACACGAAATTAGTGCAGCGATCGGAGGCGCAGGAGTCGAGTTCGAGACATTGCGGAAACGACGCGTTTATTTCGAGCGGTTCCTATTGACGCTGAACAAAATTTTATTTACATAAAGGTCACATACGTTACGTCAACCCACGATTTTCATCTTCCATCGTTAGCCCAGTTTAAACTTAGAAAATCTCGAAATCTTGGACGAAAATCTGAGGAATAGGAATAGGCTAAGCAACCTATATACGCAAATAATCATGCGAAGCGTGTCCTTTGGGTCTTGTTGCCCAAGACTCTGTCTACCCCGTAAGGCATAGAGATGTGATTTATATAGACGTGTAATAAAAAACCAGCAAGTCACATTTCATTATACTGCGGCACTGTGTATAGTATCTCAAGGTAGTTTTATGTTGGAGGTGTGTATTTCCGAAAAATATTAAGTTGGTGCATTCAAAGTGGACTCTGATTTGTTTAAGTAAATGTACTTAATTCGTAGTACAGTAAGCAACTTTTACACTTAATATCTCACAATACACCGACATTACTTTTTACCTAAACATACGTCATCTACACGTATTTCTTGTACCTTGTGTCGAACCGCTGTGTTTCCGACCCCAGTGCGTACACCAAAGATGCCAATCTCGGTACGGACGCATCAGCTTACGCGGCGTCGTCACATAATCGCGTTTTTGTATTTAAATTTCAACGATTTGAATACAATGTGGCTACCGAGATCGATCCCATACAATAATGGGATGGGCGAGACAGCCTACTCATAAAACGATGGACAATTTTGTATTTTAAATCCATAATTATTGGGTTCAACTGGCTACTACAAATGCAGCTACACGTGCGTAACATTACTACTAGCAATTTTCTGGACCATCCATTCATTTTTTCCATGCTGGTCTGGGAGCAAAGAAAAAACATTGAATGTACCAGTTGCTTCTCTTCCCGTGGAGATGGTAAAAGCCCATAGAGGGATTGGGCGGAAAACTTTGGGATCATAGGATAGGCGATGTGGCTAGCAACCCATCACTGTTTTAATTCCCCGTAAGGGATAAAGACGTGATTTATGTTTGTATGTAATTTTCTGGACATAAGCAAGTGGAAAGGTCTGGGTAAAACTATTATATTTAAGCCTCTGATAACCGTTTTGTCTTCCTTGTTGTATATAAAAAAAACTAGCTTTTGCCCGCGGCTTCGCACGCGTGAACCATGAGCATTTCAAAGAAGCTAGCAATCAAGCAAGCGAGCACACAAACCTGCAAGCATGTAAGTATGCAAGCAGGCATGCAAGCAGGCATGCAAGCAGGCATGCAAGCAGGCATGCAAGCAGGCATGCAAGCAGGCATGCAAGCATGCATGCACGCAGACAAGCAAGCATGCAAGGAAGCGTGCAAGCAAGCATGCATGCAAGCGAGCGTGCAAGCAAGCATGCATGCAAGTAAGCACGCAAGCATGCATGCATGCATGAAAGCAAGTATGCAATCAAGCATGCAAAGCAAGGACTCAAGCAAGCATGCAAGCAAGCCCCCGCATTGCCCCGCTGCCTTAATTTTTCTGAAACTGTAAATATTGCAGGATTTTTATAAAACAAACCTAACCTAACCTATAGGGCTGTCCTAAAATATACCTACCCCAAATAGCTTTTGCCCGCGACTTCGTAGTTACGCGCTAAGATGTAAAACGAAAAAATAAGTTTTTTCCCGTTCCCGTGAAAATTTTGGGGAGTGCTTTCGGAGTAGGTACACTTAAAGCCTTTAAAGAAAGACACGTTATAAATGTTAAGTCTCTTTCTTCCGCTGTTTCGTCTGGCAACGTAAAATCCCGTTTTTTCCCGTTTTAGTGTTCCCCTACACTCCCGAATAAACCTACGTGACAAATTTCAACTTTTTGTGTCCAGTAGGTAAAACGTAAAATCCCGGTTTTTCCCGTTCCCGTAAAAATGTTAGGAAATCCTTTGTTAATGCTCCCTCAAACTCCCTAAGGAAGCTAAATGCTAAATTTCATCTTTCTACGACCAGTAAAACGAAAAGTCCCGTTTTTCCCATTCCCGTGGGAACTTCGAAAAATAGTTACCTTCTTAGTGCACCTCTAGGATACTCAAGGTATATGTGTGCCAAATTTCAAGTTTCTAGCCATATTATGCCTACCGCAGTATTTCTTTGTAAACAAATATTTTTCCCGTTCCCGTGGGAATTTTGGAAAGTACTATCTCAAATGCTCATCTACACTCCCGAAGCAATCTACATGCCGAATTTCAGCTTTCTGCAACCAAAAATGAAAAGTCCCGTTTTTCCCGTTCCCGTGGGAATTTCGGGAAATCCTTTTTTTAGTGCTCACCTACACTCCCCAAAGGAACTTGAAGGCCAAATTTCAGTTTTATACGACCAGTAAAACGAAAAATCGATCCCGTAGAACTGAATACATAAATCCCGATTTTTCCTTATCCCGTGGGAATTTCCAAAATCATTAAAATATTATTTTACTATTATAATCACCTACTTCTATGCTAAATTTGAAGAGTCTAGTAATTACAGTTCATAGGATTTCGTTAAACTGAATATATAAATCCCGTTTTTTTCCTTATCCTGTGGGAATTTCCAAAAATCCTGAAATTAGTTTCTTCGTTTTGTAATCACCTACTTTTGTATCAAATTTGAAGAGTCTAGTTATTATAGTTACTGAGATAGCGTCACTCGGAGTCGAATATATAATTCCCGTTTTTTCCTTATCCCGTGGGAATTTCCAAAAATCCTTCCTTAGTGTATGCCTACATTGTATAAGGTATCTATGTGCAAAATTTCAAGTCTCTAAGTCCAGTGGTTTGGGCTGTGCGTTGATATATAGTTAAGTCAGTCAGTCAGTCAGTCAGTCAGTCAGTCAGGACTTTGAATTTTATATGTATAGATGAATCAATATTATTTGCTGCTAAGGCCCAGCTTAAATTTCAACCCTTCACCCTATTCGTCTGTACTATCGCTACCATGAATCAATGCTGTCAAATCATATGTTGGACAGTCAACAGTAGCTATCAGCCAATGCCATGGAGAAATAATGAAACATAATAATGTTTAAAGAAAGTAGAGAGCTTCAAATCTAGAATGTCCATACCACTAAAAGCAAGACTTGCCCTGCGTGACATTATAAAAAAAACACGTAATTTATCCGAATCGAATTCTTCTAAAAGTTAAACTTTATTGTTATGAATGAAGCTTCATCTTAAATTTCTAGTGTCAGTGAAAATTAGAACACATAGAAAAATCCGAAAAGTAAACGGATCGGAACGGAACGGAGGATTCGGGTTCGATTCCCGGCCATAGCTTTACTTTTCGGATTTTTCTATGTGTTCTAATTTTAACTGACACTTAGAAATTTAATTTCTAACGGTAAAACCGAAAAAGTAAAACATAAAAATTCATTTGATAGAAGCTTCATCATGTTTAAAAAAAACTGGCCGTATAGAAATTTGGCACAAATTCCAACATAATATTTGATAAAAACATTTAAAACGACCTCACACCCTCTAGGGTATACATATTCCAAAAACCGCAGGGTTTCTTAAAAAAGTAAATTTGAATACAGTAGCCCAGGTGTTGGCTGCCAGTATTTTTTTACTTTTAAACTGTAGGTGTCACAGATCTTTATCAGGCGGACGGATTTAACGATCTCGTAAGGCGCGGTCGTGTCAACTTCGTATTTTTTCCATTTTGTTTTTTTACACGTCTAACGCGTCACGTCGAATTAAGTAAATCCCTTTGGGTTAGGAACTTATCCTTGTGGGTGCGAAGACAATGTTCCGTGTACGTTTAAGACGGTACGAGGGTTTAAGCGGTTCCATTTTGTTGGTCGACATACTTTCAAATATCTAGATGTTTAATTGTTTTTTGGGTTGCACATTCAATAGCCAGTAACAACATAACATAAAGTTATATAATGAAGTATTTTAGAGTGTAACAACATACTAGTCGTGTGAAGCGCACTACATAATATATTTAATAAATGTTAAGCTTTTAGGTTTTTCAGTTACAAATAAATAGATAGATCTTTGGAATATAATATTTATGCGTGGTTTTGATACAACTCAAACCTACTCAGAGGTTATTTTGATTTTCACAATTCATCGTCATTAAATTAACATATTATTGTCGCAAATTAACGTTATGTATCTACTATAGAACAAAACAAAATGATTCCTGGTCCACCGTAAAACGTTCTAACAGTAAAAACATCACAATGATATATTCCTTGCTAAGTCGATATCACGTCACCATGACATGTACTCTGAAAACATTTTAAAATGGGCCAGGAATCAATTCGTTTGATAGTACTAAGTCAACATAGTGATATATCGTATTTGCATTTATCTACACTTGTCACTTTACACGCAATTTAATCCAAACTGGCGCAGCTTCCAATTATAGCTTCTATTTTAAAGACTCAGTCAACCGAATTTCCAATTTACTGGTGACAAATTAATCCTTATTTCCCCTCAATACGGACTTGAACTGTGTCAATCTAGAACAGCACGTTGGTCAGTAAAACTGGCCATTATCATATAAGTAAGTTTTTCTAGTACAATACATTAAATTTATAAATTATTCTGATTTGGGCTCTATCACTATGTCGCAGAGTTCTACCCGCGTGTCCTAGTTATATTATGAGAGGTTGCAAAAGTTATCGGTGTGATGCGATGTGTATCCCTAAGTATCATCTGACAATAGAAATTGAACTGTTAAATTTAAACACACACCTGTCACAATGATAAAATTGGAATAAAAATTGTATATTTATATCAAGAGAATAAAGAGAGCCATAATAAATCCCAGGAGAATGTGGTAGAAAAACAGACGGTCATTATCATTATGAATTACATATTTTAAAATATTTACTAAGAATTTTTTTATAACATGACATTATGTAGGTAATTGTATCTTGTTGTATTTGTAAGATTCTGATATTTGTTTCAGTATTTTATTGATTATAATGAAAAATATGATAAATAAATCACTATACATACATTACAAAAGCTTCTATGCTGGTCTGGGAGTAAAGAAAAATATAGAATGTACCAGTTGCTTCTCGTCCCGCGCAGTTGGTAAAACTCCATCGAGGGAATGGGAGATTTATGTATGTATGTACATTACAAGAACTAACTTTAACTTGTCTCCATATTTACTAATACCTGCTATAAACAGAAATAGACTTTTTTCAAAACTTTGCTACACCAGGCATTTCAATTTTATTGGATTCCTATACAAAAACTTAATACAGATCCCGCGTTCTAGCCTAAATCAAATAATACACTAGAAGTACCTAAGTATTTAATTTGTTCTATTGTAGTATAGCAATATAAAACAAACAGACCAGACAAATTTACAACCATAATCCACACTTTCATCCGTCATGACCCCACTTGTCCCAAATCAAAACAATGGACAATAAATCACATGTCATCATACATTTTATTTATCAATCGTTGGCAACCCTAATCTCGGTGGATCTAATCATATAGCGCTACAAAGTTTCAATTACCGCTAGTAACGGCGCCACTCTCGCTTTGTAACCCTAATGTTCCTCTGAAATATGGTTAGTTCAGGTTTTCGCCACCGGTATTGGTAAGTTGCGGTCGTCTCGTGCGCATCTGCGAAGCGGCAGCTACGAGGCAGAGTCGCCAGTGTTGACTAACACGACATTTGGGGCCTCTGGGGCCCAACAGCCCTCATTAGGGGGGTTAAATTAAAGATTTATTTTTTGGATGTTTGTAAAATTATTTGGTAAAATGTAACTTTAAAGATACTCGCTAAGTTTTAATAATTATTGTTGCTTCTGTATGATTCCTCCTGGAAATATTTACTTTTGGTTATATGTATTTACTCGCGAGCCCGTCACGTCGTTAACACATACACTCATAAATACGTAAATTACATAATAATCGTAAATTGCAAATTCTCGATTATTTTACATATGACTTTACTTAATTAAAAAACAGACGTTCATAGCCACGATTGTCTATTTTCACTATCAAAACTTTAGGTATTTAAAGCTTAATTTTTATAAGTAACTGGATCTACTTTACAAAATGACACCCAACAGCACGCACGCATCATTGTTATCCTCCTCCATAATTCCAACAATAAATCCGAGCATTCAAACTCTCAAAATGTTGAATTGACAAATAAAAAACACAATGACACTAACCCTTCGCGTGAATAAAGGACTTGCCCTTTTAAATGGTTGGTGTTAAAAAGACACCCTTTGTGACAATGTACGGCTTCTTACTTCCAAAGCTAACATCATTTGGAGGCCAAAATTGGAGCTTTTATATTGGCATTGGCATTATTGTGTTTTCATTCATACAAGGTATCTCAGACAGAATACATTACTGAAGAGACCAGTAAGTAAGCCATATTGGCGAGTTTGTTTGAAATCTGAACCGAAGGCGAGGGTTTTTATATACGAGTCCAGTATGGCACTTAATGGTTGATGCTTGTGTAATGCTTTTCTCAAACGTGAAACAATAAAACTACAAAGACTAAATGTAGTCAATTACAATTGTGAAATTAAAATTGCATGGCAACAACATATCCCCAAAAAGTTTGTAGACCACCGCCCTTGATCGTAATTTAGAAAATTGTAATGTATGTTTTTGCGTAAGTTTATTTTGAAACATTTGAGTAAAACACAGTAGTACATTTGAGTCAAGGGCATAAAAATATAATGTAGGTATGCGATAAACAATAAGGCCGATGACACATTTATTTGACATGATGGCTGTATCAATATTAATTGTCCCCTCGACTGTACCTACCAAATAAATAAATAAATCAGGTAGACTTTAGAAAGTGCTATGATTATTACTAAGATAGTATGAGAAAGGGATTGAATAACATTAAATCATAAAATTTTAAAACCCTTGCATTAATCGAGTAATCATATCGTAAATAAAAAATATTAAATTTTTATGCCAA
The DNA here is from genome assembly GCA_949127965.1 of Pandemis corylana. Taxonomy (NCBI): domain Eukaryota; kingdom Metazoa; phylum Arthropoda; class Insecta; order Lepidoptera; family Tortricidae; genus Pandemis; species Pandemis corylana. The sequence continues at coordinate 6,955,196 of OX421864.1, read as the reverse complement.
CAATACCTTACATCATTTCGAAAAAGGGGTAATACTCTTCAAACTGCTGGACCAATTTTTACCAGACATGGGTAAGAACCACCGCAAGGAAACTGGCTTTCGAATAAAAAAAACCGGATTCAAATCGGTCCTTCCGCTTGAGAGGTACGATGCTACAGATAGACACACACACACACACACACACACACACACACACACACACACACACACACACACACACACACACACACACACACACACACACACACACACACACACACACACACACACACTCGCACAACACACGCGCACACACACACACACCACACGCGCGCACACACACACACACACACACACACACACACACACACACACACACACACACACACACACACACACACATACACACACACACACACAAGCGCGCGCGATTGTCACTTGTCACCCACCCTTGTCTTATTGGTGAAATAGGGGTTTTGGTCGCAGTTTAGTAATATTATGTTAACGCCATGGTTTACGCACACTCTGTGAAAATTTCGAGTGTCGGTTAAAAATATACAGCCCTGTCTATAGTTAGGCGGACAATGGAGGCTTTAATTAATAGCGTCCCGTTGGTAACCTTTTTAACCCGTCGAGCGTCCTGTGTGCACGGGTGTGCGCAAAACGTTATGCGCCCTGTGCACACGGGACGCTCGACGTGTTAAATGCGTAAAAATTACATATAAAGAAACGTTGTAAATTCTATACCTTTGTAGGGAGTGCCACAATAGAGAGATCTCTCTCCAGGCAGATGTTATGCCTGGGGACCGAAGTCCAGAGGAAGAGAGTTGAGAGTTGTATTTATGCAGCCGCATTGAGAAACTTCGTTAGCAGCATGTAGAACGATGTGACAGCTGTCATTAGAACTTTACATTAGGTGGCACTAAGGTCGCTACACCTTTTTATAAGTATGTGTCGATATCCCCTTATTGTTTACCAGACAATGCAAAACAGCACACATGCCGCTCCAAACAGATTTAACTCAAGACCAATCCCCCACAGATAAATTACTCATTCTTCGACCAAACGATACCACCAGTTGCATCAACTAATCCACAATATAAAACATATCAGTAACCTAACAGTTGTTCTCAATGTTAACAACTAACCGCCCTCAGGGGTGTACTCAGACGGAAGACGCCGTATGGCACCCTACTGCACATATTTTATTATGTTTGATACAGAATTGGATTGTAAATAGTATTGGTGGAAACGATTTCGTGGATGATAGGAAAATAATGAAATTTTAGTTAGATGAGACGGTATAAAGGTTTAATGCTAGGGAGAAGAGTGGTAGGGGCATTGTGAAACAATTCGTTTCGCACCCTAGGAAAGATGGGGATTGAAAAATGTGGGCACCTACCAACTTTTCAGGAAAGTAAAGATAAGTCTTACACAGATGGCAAGCCATTAATAAAAAAAATAGTAATGGAAGTAACTAATAGTATTAATGACTTATTTGTAAATATAGGTATTTATAGTTATTTTTAGCATAGATATGTACCTATAATGTAAGTAATATATAAATTAGTCCCATTAAATAAACAATAAACGTAATATTATGTAGTTTTAGAAGATTTTGTCACAGATTTCTAAAATCTTCATAAATTAAGTAGGTAATTCTAGACCAGTGTTGTAATACTTTGAAAACAAATCTTTTGTATTTTTTATACGTACTTATTTTGTTCCTGCAAAACGGATTATTACCTCAAGACGAGAATGACGATGATGATTTGTAAGTTTTTTCCCTCATTTAAGAAACTAAGTAGATAACTTGAAGCCTGTAGACACGATTATAACCGCAAACATAAACTGGAACGTATTCTGATAGGAATTAAACTAAACCAAAATTACATTAAGATTAAGTTCGAGCACATTATATCTATAGGTATAAGACAAAAAATCCAACCAAACACGTCGTAATAAATGTATAACTAACTACACAACATCATCCCTAAACACCCTTCGGCGTAAAAATTCGGCTTCTCAATTTAAAATTTCGCACCTCGACAACTGACTCCAAAACGCACCCTCGCGATTGGTTACAGAGATAACGGGTGGGGGTATTGTAACATTTCTGGCAGTATTACGATAACGTCCGAGGGGTGAGGACGTCCGCAACATGCATAGATAAGGCGTAATGCGAGGGTAGTTTTATAACGGTATTAACTTGAGGGACGTAAATTGAGAAAAGTGTGTAAGTTAAGGGAGATAAAGTGTTGGGGATACGCGGGAATCAATTAAGCGTAGGGCAGAAGTGTTTTTTAAGACTCGCAAAAAACATTTCTTATTTTTTCAATATAATATACATTATTACAAACTCCTTTTTAGAAAAATACTATTTTTAAATTATCTTCAATTTCAAATAGAAGAGCCTAGCAATATCAGTGATAATATAAAACAAAACTGGTTCTAAGAACTCAATTTTATTAGTTCCTTTGCGGCCCTCTTGAGCTTCTCTTATGGATTGTTCTATTCAAATTCTTCCAACACTTTTGTTTTCGTTAAGTAAGCACGTGGAATTTAACGCTGGCTAGACAAGTTTACAATATATGACGATGCCAATTGCCAGTCCATAATAGGTTGTATATAATTCCAATGCAACGTCTGACTTGCCTAAATAAATACGTCGCGAGTCCATGTCACACCCAATCTTCACCACGACTGTAAGTACCTACTCGCCAAACCAGCCAGTGACATTCTAATTACAAAGCCTACGTCTCAAAATTCGAAGATACGTTTAAAAATAGCCTGTCAAGCACCTATAATTATCGTCACGCTTTACCGGCCCGGGTAAAAAAGGTAGCTCGCAGGTTTGTTAGTAATATATTATAATCTTTCCAGCTCATTTGAATGCCTCTGTCTTCATGTCAATCACGTAGACTAGAAATAATCAAAGATTGATGGATGGTGCTAGATGATCCTTCATTCATGAGTTGTTCGGCTGGTTTTTTTTCCCTGACCCGGCGGGAAAGGGCGACGGTTTCGGAATTAAATGCTGATCCGACCGTTAGGTGGTGCGGAAACTTTGTTGCTGAGTTCTGATGACGGACGTTTTACACGTCTGGGTTTTGAAGTCGACTTTGAACCCAAAAAAGTAGTGTTGTTGTTTTGTAAAGATGCAAAATGATTGAAGAGATATTATTAATTATACTTTAAACCGTATTTTGTTTAAGTTACGTACATTATACAGAACTCTAGAACTAGCGTGAACTGTAAAATTAAACTAGAGAAATACGACCTTCTGAAAGTCATAGACGACACGATTATGTAAATACTGATGGATTAATTGCAGACAACTGAAATTGATTGCAGACATTTTATCTTGTACTTGTACCCCAATAAACTTGGGTATAATGTACAGCTTCCAAAATCTCTTTTAGAGAGCTAACCGTCGCTTAAAACTAAAATTTATCATCTCATTACGTCGATATCTCCTTTGTGCGTGCCTATTAAACAAGAACAGGGTGGTGGTCGACCCCAAGCCATAAATTCATAGAGAACATTAAAACACCGCCCATTAGGCAAAGGAATTGCCCTAAAATGCCTCAAACATGTGTCCTGTTGCGACCTGTCATCAGGGTTGCCAGCACAATAGTGCGGAATTATATTTTTTCTGTTGGCAACACGTCGACAGACGCGCGCAGCGGGACGCCGCCACGCCTCCCCTTGTTGCCGATTTGTTTTGTACACGATTCATTTATAGATTATAATAATGAATGTAGATGGTTTTACAGGCAAAAACTGTAATTTGATCTAAGGCATGCTCGTACAGTAGTACTCTGGTAGCAGTAGTAGTCTTTCATAAGCTGTAGCTATAAATTTTCGTTGCACTTTGTTATAGACTCTACGGGCTCTACCAAAAATTAACTTTTTTAGCTTATTTATAAGTGCGACACTTATGTCTTCATAATAAAAATATTTTAAATGTCGCACTCACCCCTTTATTTAAGAATAATAGTATTTTAATTAAGATGAGATAGGAACCTACCTACATGGATTTATTAAGAAGATGCTTACTATTATAATATTAGTAATTATAATAGACAACGGTCTAAAGTTTTGTAGTGGTGAATTTTTGTATATTTGGATGTGTGTTACTCAGTCTCACAAATGATTAAACGGATCTAGATGTAACTTGGCATACAGATAATTTACAGTCAAAAATAACAAAAGGTACGTTTAGTCCACTGGATATAGTTAATTGCATAATAAATTTTACGCACATATAACTTCATGTGAAGATCTTTATCAAAATAAATTTGTCCCTATCGTTACGGTTTGTACAGTCTAGTTCTTTTTTCTTTGCCTCTCCTGTTTCTAACTAGGCGTAGAATGCGCACCGGGCGAGGGCGCTGCTCAAGGGCCATGTTTTGTACAATAATTAGGCCACTCCACTGTTGCCAACATAATGATATGACAAACGATAATCCGTAATAGTGGGCGATTTTAATGACTACTCGGTTAGATTAGCTACGCGTCGGTCACGGCGAATGTGTCATTATTAAAATAGGAGGTTAATTTGTAGTAAAAAATGAGTGCCTCGGGAGCTGGCAACATTGAATATGAAATTCATAACATAACGGAACATCTGTTATTTGGTAGAGTTACTTCAAAGATAAGTAGGTAAAGTATTTCAAGTTTTAGCAAAAAATAGTATAATATCAAAACTTACGAAATGTAAAATGATGACTTAACTGTTAGTGTTCAGTTCCAATATAATATCACCTCTAAATTGGCTTGGAACCATATTTTTGACTTTAGATCTGAAGGTTTCCAAATTTTTATGTCATCCTAAAAACATGAAAAGTGTGAAATTTCTATTGCAATTGCAACACAATTTCAGACTTTCTATTGTCAACATATTTAACCCTACTTTTGAAATTGCACCAGAACATTTTGTTAACACCACTCGACTAAATATGATTACGTCCAATGCTCTTGCGTACTTGAGCATTGAGCATTTTGGCAGCTGTGCTCATCATTGAGCACCCGATTTGAGTAACTTTTTCTATTCAGCGTTGAGAGCCTCATGCTGGCACCAATATGTCATCGCGCTGGGCGGCTTTTTTGTAGTAAAATTAGAGAAAAATCATTGAAACTACGCGGCAGGAGTTATAATTCGCCCCTACAGTTTGCTGATTAAAATGATTTAAAAGTGTTATCATCCATATTTTGGGCCCTAGGTGAACGGTTTTTCGATCTTGCCTACGCCACAGTGCAGTTCTTTTTTTTATATTCACCTACGGCTTTACTACTAAGAATGATATAAACGTCTGACTCAAAATAGCTACATAGTATAAAGCCCTTAAGATGGGCTACGCTACGCTATGGCCAAAGTTGTTTATACGTTATTCCAACCCTTGAAACATCATTAACATCTAACAAGTATGACTACTCGTAGATCCTTTTTTTGAAGTGAAAACTTCTTTAAAAATGTTAAACTCGCGTCGGTCACGTGATCGAAAATGCGTAGGACGGAGGGAGAGTTGCTGCTGGGTCGTAATAATACGTACGTTGATTTCGTCATTCACTTACTTGCAAGCTACGTTTGGCCTAGTGGTATAAGATGTGGAATAACAGTGCGTCCGCTCCGGTGACCGCGGTTCAAATCTCGTGTAGAAAAAGTATTTTCTTTTCTTTTTTTGCTTTTTTTGGGTGAACTGCGTTGTGCACTTATTTGGCATTTTTTTTTGCGCGAGTGTGCGTGTGTATAGTTTTCACTTCTGCCGGCACTCCCGGAGCGAAACCCGTCCGTTTTTTTTAACCTGTGGAAAATGCGTCTTATATTCCCGTGCTCGCAACAACTCGCAGCAACGGGGGGATGACGGGCTCTCCAGCTCACCGCTGCCTTCTTGTATATAGGCTGCGTATGAGATGATGGGAGAGATAGAGAGAGAGAGAGAGAGAGAGAGAAATACTTCATTTAGAAAAAAGAAATTGAGTATCATTTCCTTCAAATATTGATTTAATTTCTTGATCAACAAGAGTGAGCTACGAAGATAAGAAAACCTCATCATCTCAGATAATTTATGTCGATACCTATCCATACAATATAAAATTTAGTAGGTATGTCTGATATGCTAAATGTGGTGAATCTTTAGATAGCCTCTGGACAGCAACTACACAGTCTTAAACAAAACCATTTAAGTCATCACTTGAGTACTTAATTGTGTCCAGTTTGCAATTTCTTTACGTAGACTAGGTATAATAAATAAGCCATTCGTCGTGTTTATTGCTATCTCTTAATGTCATCTTACACTGACGACTTGGTTAAGGTCGCCAGAAACCGGTTAATATAAAAGACACTCGAATAATCGTTTGTTACTTACCTATCGCTTAAAAATTATGTTTACCTGTTTCAAGAGAACAAAAATTCCTCCACACTCCTACTGATACTGATCTGATACGCTAACAATAGAGACATTGGTGGCGAGAACTTGTGTAACATACTCCCGTACTGATAGTATACATAACTGTCCGTATTACACGTAGTTTTACAGTAACGTTGGCTTATTATAACGTCGAATTTTCTGTCCAAACTGCAAAACAGTAACAAATCAAATAATAAAAGCGGCCAAAACTGCCTCAATAGCGCAGCAGGAAATGCACCCCTGCAGTAAAGAGCCCTCTCCAATCATACTTAGATTACCGTAATATCATTTTTGGTAAGTCTGTTTTGCAAATAAATTGTTCACGGAGCGAGTATTTTTTCAACAGAATCCACGAGTAAACCCTGAAAAAAAGGAACTGAAACCAAAAGTTAGCGTAAAATAATTAAGGTTTTTCATAAAATTACACCGTGAAATGTTTCAAGATACTTCATTCACAGTACATCTACGGAAATAGGGGGATTCCTGCTGTTTAAAATCTCAGACTTGGGTTGGGTTTATGGGTTTATTGGTAAAAAACACTGAGTTCTGCGAACGGCGAAGTGAGGCGTGAGGCCGAACTCACAGTGCATAGAGTTGCACGCACGGCACACTTAGGTAGAAGTTTAAACTGTGAGCAGTTTAAACTAGCCTCACCAGCAAGTAGATGCTACGTGGTCCTAATAAGACTCTTCGAGAAATACCAGCTTTAAAAACAAATTCGAGCTGAAGGTGAATCAAGTTTAGCCAAGTTTCTTACATCCGTGTGGCGCTAGTAATCGTTTTCTATGAATACGTGATCGAATCCTAAGTGTGTCCTCCCCTTGCAGTGAACTATCGTCATTATTGTTGAGGATTAAAGGTTAATTTTACAAAGTTGTCCTAGGTGCAAGTAACGGCTTAGCGAAAAGCGACAATTACGTCCCTACTTACTTTCATTTATGTTGACATTGCGATATTGGTGGTTTTCAGCGTGAAATCTACTTTCACATTATTAAAACAAAATGAACAAACGCTTTGAATTTCCAATTACATATTAACAGGTATTCAAATGCTTTTTAAAGTTTTATATTCTGTGTTCTGGTGCCTCTGGTCTGGTTAATTAAGGTAATAATGGATAATTGCAACAGTCAACTTGGCTCTCATTATTCCCGTAATAAGTTCTAATCCGAGAATAACTTATATATAATATAATAACTTAAATCAGTTGCACGTAATCTCACTCATTGTGAATGCCCCTTGTGACAAAGCTAATAATTAGATCGGAACAATTTTTGGCCAAATCTGCCAAAAATGCGGACAATAGAAACTCGATACTGATGTCAAAAAATCACTATAATTTCCCCCAAGCCACGCCTTGCACCAGAAGACTTAATCAGGACGTTGGGGCTTACATTTCTGTTTCCGATACCATATACTATAACGTTTGAACACAGATTATCCAATCAGTTAAGATAAAGGACACGCTTTTTTACACAACTCTATTTCAGAAAAAACTTTACCGCCAAAACGTGACAGTTCTAATTTGACATTACTATAGAGCCAGTAGAGCTGCATTCAGAGTGTAGGATAGCGTTCTTAAAATCATTTGTAAAGCTAGTAGTACACGGGTTGTCGTGTGCAGGAGACGGGCGTGTGTCGGACACGTGATCGAGATTAGGCCGTGCATTCACATCGTGCGCACAAAGCGCGGGGTTCGCGGGCGAAACGTCAATTGTGTGCGGCTTGGGGGAGGAAATTCGCTAAGTTAGGTTGGATTTAAATTATAATGTGAAATACTAGCAATCGTATTTGCATATCCCACGGGCGTGCAGTTTTAAGTTAGAGTTTGAAGTGACGCTTTTGTGATGGCATCACAGGTCAAATAGGTTAATCTGACAGTTTGTTATTTTTCACACGACTGTTGAAACATTGCACTTAATTAAAATAGTAACATCATGCGTAAATAATAAGGACCGTAATTCGCATTACGCAAATAGCTAGAACAAAGTATACAAAATCTCTATTATAATCAGAATAGCCAACTCAACCAACTGAAATCACGTAGCAATTAATCACTAGCGCCGCAGCCCATCTAAGTAAACAGGTTAAAAAATAAATGATCAGTAAACAAGGACAGGCGACAGGGGAGGGTGAATCAGAGCTGGCTCCCGCGGGACCTGGGTGAGGAGTGATGAATAAAAGTGATGAGGTAAACTTGGTTTATATTCACGTCAAGTTGGGTTATGCCTGATTTATAGTTACAGCTGTTTAAAAAGAACATCCGTCGTCTCTCATAATAAAATGATAACTGAAGTACCGCTGGAAAAGCGTCGAAGTTCCCTTGATAGGTAGGTTTTATGATCCGTCTTTAAAAAAAAACCCGCATAGTGACTGATTTACACAATGAATTGTTTAAACACCTGTTTTATGTCGTACGATTCAAGGAATACATTGCTTATGTAGATAAGCCAGTCTTTCAGCCTTTTATAACTGCTTTGAGAACTCATAGACTAATGAAACATTTAGAAAAACTGGCTCAACATTTTATATACCACATCCCATCTCTTCTGCGCTCTTTGCCCTATCTCTCGGGACCAGGAACGCATATTGAACTCATTTCATTATGTACATACGATTAATACGACCGAGGGACACTTGCTCCTGTGCACATGTCCTCAAATTACGACTGACAATGTGGGGACAATAGTGTTAAAGTTTTTACGAGAGGCATGCATACTTACAAGACACTTGAGCGTGTAATATGACAGCAGGGAGACGCAAAAACACAGGATAGCCGGCTTAAAGCGCAGTTGTTTTCGAGCAAACAATATTTTAACTTCATGCAGTTGAACGCGTGGAAGATGTGTCAACACCTGTATTTTTATCGCAACGCTTTCTATTCGTAACTTAAAATCATCTTTACTTATTCATGCCTGTATTGGTCGTATGTAGTAAAGTAACCAATGGCGATCACACACTAACCCCCTTATTCATAAACGCTCTGTAGGCTTCTGCTAACTTAGCAATCGTTTGTCCTTATCTGTCACTTTGACATTTACCTTTCACAGATAAGGACAAACGATTGCTACTCAGAACAATAACTAAAGCATAGAACCCGGACTAAAATAAAAACTAATTATTATAGTGCGTTGCTTCTTATTCCAGTGTACTGAAACGATAAGTTAAAAAGAGAACAAACTTGTCAGTTTGTTCTTATTTTTCTGTTTCGTACCTGTCCAAACGTCAAACTTGGTTCCTTTACGTCACTTGGTTCCGATATATGATGCCGATTTCAAGAGTCAGATTTCTTAGCCCAATGACTTGTGTTGAGTGTCAACTTAACTTGTCTGTATGTGCTTATTGTGCTTCGGATGCGTGAATGACGGACAACTGTTGGAGAATTTTTTGTTTATTATTGTTAAAAATTGATTAAATAACGAATATTGGTAAAGCCAATTACTTAGTGAAACTAGAAAATGTCTTGTGCAGTGCCAGGATGTAAATCTAATGCGTCCAGAAAACAAAATGATAATGCGTTTATAAGTTATCATCGTTAAGTGATTTTAATCAGCTTCAGGGTCGCATTAAAATATATTGAGAGTGTGTTCTATAAAATAACACCATTATTGAATCCTGTTTGTCAAAGATATCCCTATTTACATATTATTTTAAAGAAAATATGAAAACAGTATAGGTTATCTTAGTGATGTGCCTGTGATATCGACTAAACTGTCAATCGATATTAAATGTAAATATAGAGATATAATTAAATATGTTTAATTCTTTCAGTTTTCCGACTCCATTATTGTTCCATATTGTTCCCTTTCTTTGGCCATAACTTTACTATTTCACTTTTTTTTGACTTGGCAAGTTTTTACTAATCTATAGGTATGCATAAATGTTCCTTTTATAGGGTTCCGTATCCAAAAGGTAAAAACGGGACTATTACTAAGACTTCGCTGTCCATCTATCAACAGGTTGTTCATGAGCCGTGATAGCTCGACAGTTGAAAGTTTCACAGATGATGTATTTCTGTTGCCGCTATAGCAAAAAATACTATGAATAAAACACATATGAATATAACAATAAAATGAATATTTAAGGGGGGCTCCCATACCACAAACGTTTTTTTTTTGCGATATTTGTTCGATATCAATAGCGGCAACAGGTAGACGCTTGAAATATTCAGTTTCATATTCACTTTAAAAATAGATAATTAAATCTAAATAAAATTAATATTTATCGGGTCCCATACAATACAACAAACGTGATTTTTTGCCGTTGTTTTGTTACCAACCAATTCAAATACGAACGGACAAAAATGTGTTTTTGTTGTACGGTGAAACGGAATTCTCGGTGCGCGAGTCCGACTCGCACTTGGCCGATTTTCATAATAGATTTTTTTCATTATAATGATATCCGTTTAATATGTATTAATATCCACGACCGTCCCGATACCCATAAAAAATATCGATTGAAGACTAATCAATGACGGTTTGTTCCCTACACTAGCGAAATATATACATGTATAATTTAAAGCGCTTTGTATAGGTCTCAGAACAATAACTAAAGCATAGAACCCGGACTAAAATAAAAACTAATTATTATAGTGCGTTGCTTCTTATTCCAGTGCACTAAAACAATAAGTTAAAAAGAGACAAAGATGCTATTCACGAGACAGTCGTCTGTCTGTTCCGTACCAGGGTAACCTATACAAAGCGCTTTAAATTATACATGTATATATTTCGCTAGTGTAGGGAACAAACCATCATTGATTAGTCTTCAATCGATATTTTTTATGGGTATCGGGACGGTCGTGGATATTAATACATATTAAACGGATATCATTATAATGAAAAAAATCTATTATGAAAATCGGCCAAGTGCGAGTCGGACTCGCGCACCGAGAATTCCGTTTCACCGTACAACAAAAACTCATTTTTGTCCGTTCGTATTTGAATTGGTTGGTAACAAAACAACGGCAAAAAATCACGTTTGTTGTATGGGACCCGATAAATATTAATTTTATTTTGATTTAATTATCTATTTTTAAAGTGAATATGAAACTGAATATTTCAAGCGTCTACCTGTTGCCGCTATTGATATCGAACAAATATCGCAAAAAAAAACGTTTGTGGTATGGGAGCCCCCCTTAAATATTCATTTTATTGTTATATTCATATGTGTTTTATTCATAGTATTTTTTGCTATAGCGGCAACAGAAATACATCATCTGTGAAACTTTCAACTGTCGAGCTATCACGGCTCATGAACAACCTGTTGATAGACGGACAGCAAAGTCTTAGTAATAGAGTCCCGTTTTTACCTTTTGGTTACGGAACCCTATAAAAGGAACATTTATGCATACCTATAGATTAGTAAAAACTTGCCAAGTCAAAAAAAAGTGAAATAGTAAAGTTATGGCCAAAGAAAGGGAACAATATGGAACAATAATGGAGTCGGAAAACTGAAAGAATTAAACATATTTAATTATATCTCTATATTTACATTTAATATCGATTGACAGTTTAGTCGATATCACAGGCACATCACTAAGATAACCTATACTGTTTTCATATTTTCTTTAAAATAATATGTAAATAGGGATATCTTTGACAAACAGGATTCAATAATGGTGTTATTTTATAGAACACACTCTCAATATATTTTAATGCGACCCTGAAGCTGATTAAAATCACTTAACGATGATAACTTATAAACGCATTATCATTTTGTTTTCTGGACGCATTAGATTTACATCCTGGCACTGCACAAGACATTTTCTAGTTTCACTAAGTAATTGGCTTTACCAATATTCGTTATTTAATCAATTTTTAACAATAATAAACAAAAAATTCTCCAACAGTTGTCCGTCATTCACGCATCCGAAGCACAATAAGCACATACAGACAAGTTAAGTTGACACTCAACACAAGTCATTGGGCTAAGAAATCTGACTCTTGAAATCGGCATCATATATCGGAACCAAGTGACGTAAAGGAACCAAGTTTGACGTTTGGACAGGTACGAAACAGAAAAATAAGAACAAACTGACAAGTTTGTTCTCTTTTTAACTTATCGTTTCAGTACACTGGAATAAGAAGCAACGCACTATAATAATTAGTTTTTATTTTAGTCCGGGTTCTATGCTTTAGTTATTGTTCTGAGGTATAGGTTACCCTGGTACGGAACAGACAGACGACTGTCTCGTGAATAGCATCTTTGTCTCTTTTTAACTTATTGTTTTAGTGCACTGGAATAAGAAGCAACGCACTATAATAATTAGTTTTTATTTTAGTCCGGGTTCTATGCTTTAGTTATTGTTCTGAGGATTGCTATTAGCAGAGGCCTATAGAGCGTTTATGAATAAGGGGCTAAGTATGTATTTTAAGTACGTCCATGATTTTAAGTATAAAAAAGTGACATGTGCGGTCTGTTTCAATAAGGAAGGATTGACAAATCTAGAGGTGAGGCTTCCTTGTGACACCCTGCATATTCAACGATCATCGATTAAATTTTAGTAGATACTAAAAACATTCGGTTCCATAAAAATATCGACTATACATGTAAATTTTAAAATAAATGCTATTTCGATATAATAATACTCAAGACAGATTCCTAAGATGTAATAATTATAATTCCTATTTTACTCTTTTTGTCAAGTTGTGTTTTTTCAACAAAATAGGTTGTATAAAATATTGTTTAACTTTATTATGTAATTTAAGTTCTATGGAATCGATTTATTACCAAAAAACTGGATTTGTATTGTGTAGTGAGTGTGAAAGAATGTAAAATACTCACTTCATATTTTTGTAGGTTGTCTTTGGATTTTCGATTTACGCGATTTTAACCGAAAACCCAATTATACATAGTCACCCTCTCTAGTTTTAATCACCATAAGAGAACGTAACCTAACAACGTTTCGTAAATAATGACATACATAGGTACATTGAAAATTTGTACCTACGTGAAAATTATGTAAACGCAAAAAACATCGCCGTGATTCTTTTTAGAACGTTATTAATGTACAGTACCTACCAAGTAATGGTTTATTTCTAAGCATTTCAATTTTGTACTTATTTTGGTGTCAAAACTTTCCTGAACGCTAACAGTTTACATTCTATGGATCTGTCACCCAATCCTTCCTTATTGAAACAGACCGTAAGAGGTGAGAGACGAGGTGAGGTGCGGTAGGTGGGGGTAACTTCTTGACACTTGAAACGCTTGTGGGAACACTATTTTGCAAACCTCTAGTTTTACACGGTCGGCCAGATACTAAAGTCTTAATACGAGTAAGTAATCCTTAAATTATGCTAACGAGACAAGTTTAAAAGTTGTTTAATAGTTGAATTTGGTACCAAATACAACATGAACCCTTTGGTAAGTAACTAAGTAATGTCCAGATTAATAGTGGCCGTCGTCCCGGCACCCAGGGAATACCGACGCCTGCGCTGTTAATCGTAACCAGTTTAGGGACAGTGGGGCAGCGTGGACCCTGAGTAATAAAGGACTTGGGGACACGGCCGGTTGGCTTTTGAAGCTAGTTATGGCGACAGAACAGCATCAGATGATTCTGTATCTTGCATTTTGCTATCGGTACTAATAATACGTGTGAAAGTGTGTCTGTCTGTATGTCAAAGCTCTTCACGCTTAAATCGCTGAACCGATTTACTTGGCATTTGGTAGAGATAGTAACTTCAGTTGCAGGACATATCAGTGCCGTGGCGTCCATAGAACTCGGTTCCCACCGGCTTGCCTATTTTAAGGCAGTTGGGCACTTTTATTGTGCAGAATTAGAGGAAAAGACTAGTTAAATTCCCTTCGGCTTGTCTTCTGATATACTTGACGCCACGCCACTGGGACATATGACAGTTTTTATTCAACAAATACTGATAGTTCCCGCGAGTACTAATGTAATCTAGCTTAATAGTTTGTTTGAATGCCAATTTAGAAGAAAATATTAACTTTGCAGTTGCATAATGCATGTTGCGCTGTATAGCTGCTAGGAAATTAGTTTTTTTACGCAATTGACAATGAGGTCGTGCTTAGATATTCTTGAGAACCTACACATATCGGCTGTATCTGATTGAGACGGTACCTATAGTCCAGTACGGGAACGTGTTAATTACCCTTTATACTCACAAAACTCACAAGTGCGCAATTTTTTGTAGACAGTTAGAATTGACTGAGTACTACTGGTAAAAAAAAAATATAACAGATTTCGACATTGCGTCATTTAATATTTAAGTTTTTGTTAGTAAAGCGTGTAAATCCATAGAAAAAATATACAAGTGTAATTTTTCTGTACTAGATTATTGCATTTAACTATAAGAACATCACCTGTAGTTTTCTAACAGTTTTGTCAAGAGCATAATTAGAAACTCGAAAAAAATTTATAAATCTCTAAAAAAAAATTACAAGTGAATGGTGGCTGCTGAAATGTATTCAAAACTGTCAAAAGTAACGACAGTTTTGAATTCTAACAGATTTGTCAATAGCGTATTTTTTTATCAACAGCGTAATTTTCAAAATGCTCTATTTTCCATAAAAAAAATCTCATAATTCTCAAGTCGGTTTATTTGATTCGGTTTCATTGTAGTAATCTATAAGCAGAAATTCTAACGAATTCGTCAATAGCTTTAGATTCTAATACGTTATCAGTTATATCCATAATTTAAATTCGCGCGCGACTCGCGCGAACCAGGCGCAGCGTGCTGTCAGCCAATCACGTAAGGCCGTGGTCGCTTTCACCCGCCGCACGCGGCCGACAGCGGCCCGCCGCCCGCGGCGTCTGAATGGTGTGTTCGGGAATGCTCGGGAGTGGTCGTTTTCGCCCGCCGCGTGCGGCGTAACGCACGCGGCGGGCGAAAACGACCACTCCCGAGCATTCCCGAACACACCATTCAGACGCCGCGGGCGGCGGGCCGCTGTCGGCCGCGTGCGGCGGGTGAAAGCGACCACGGCCTAATACGAGCCGCGCTAATACAAAGCCGTGCCACTTTCGGTGTAAGAAATCTATAAGTAGTTTTATTTTCGAACTATTCACATCTTCACATGCATGATGACAGATGTCAATCGATGTCAAACAAAAAAAACTTGAGCCCTTAAACTTAAACTTACCCAATTACAGTAGTAACTCAAAATTTTGAACCCAGTTCTTTAATTAAATAACACAAATGTCACCGAACCCAAGCTAGTTGAAAAGTACTATGATTCATAATTAAATAGGAATCCCATAGATAGTTACTTTTTACGTAAATGTTCCTTGTAAGCGTGGGATCACCTAAAAAAATAGACGAAAAAGGGATGAATTTTTTTATTTGTTTAACTAGAAATGAGACATGTTTGTCTGGAACTCGTTTTATTGACAACAAGCTACATATATTATGTATTAAGTACATTTTGCCTGAGAACGCAAATTTTAAATAAAGGATTCATTATTCAATGAAAATCAACTAGGTACTAAGGTAACGGCACCAGTGTTGGACAAGGACCCAGTAATGGACAATGAGTGTTATTAAATAGAAACTAAGGGATAGTCATTTATTTAAAGTAAAAAACATATTCAATTAAATTAGTCTTTAAAAAATTACATTTTAGTATGCTTACTTTATACCAATCAACAAAAAAGTTAATATAAAGTAAGCATACTAAAATGTAGTCCTTTAAACACTAATTTAATTAAAAATGTTTTTTACTCAACCAGGCCGAACTAAAACAGGCGTCCAAACGTTGCACACCCGCGATAATGGAATGACCCTTGCCTTAGTGTCTTTTAAATAAGAGTTTTTGTGCATTATTGGGTCATGTCTATTGGTGCCGTAGTACCTAGGGTGAAGTCACCAAAAGTTGAACGATGAAGCGACTACCCCTCCTTTGAACCCTTTTTTCGAAGTGTTGTAAGCCATGTCTGATAGTGAATTTTTTTTATAACGCTAAGCACATAGTCGACTTTGCATTTTACGACTTCAAACCCTTATATTACAAACGGATCTATAAAAAAAAATATGTTTGCCAAAATAAGGCAAATTCCCCTAAAGTTGAACGATGTGCTCTATTTATGAACGAATTTACCCCAAAAGATGAACTAATATATTGATAGTAAAGTAATAGTGGATAGGTGGTTAACTGTGACACTAAACAAATATACACGAATAAACGTGTAATTATGTGTATTTATGAAATAAACGAAAAAAAATTATATATCTATATCCTAGTGCATTTTTATACTGAAATAAATTAATAGATTTGACGTACTACATTGATTTTACTGGACTGATTTAAACTTTAACTTGGACTGTGAGATAGGCACATCAGCAACTCTGCTGCTCGCCTATAATTCAATAATAATAATAATAATAATAATTATAGAGATACTGTAAAATGTAATAAATAAAATCCAAATTTAACAAATCAGCCCTTATTGTTCCATTCTGTTTAGAGGTTCCGAACGGGTCATCATTTTAGTGAAATATGTGGCCGGTCACTATTTGCATCTTGCTTTATTTCGAACACAAAAACAAGATGCAAACAGTTGCCAGCCACACATTTCACGAAAATTATGTAAGTGTAGAAACCTCTTTACAATAAATATTTTAATAATAATCATAATCATTTGGTTAATCTAAGCTATCTTGCGTATCGACGGGGAAGAAGCAAGATCTCCTTATCCGATCTTACAAATTTTAATTATTGTAGTTTGAATTCTATTGAGAGAACCCATAGCTCATATCTTACATTAAGCCGAAATTACAAAATAGAAGATCTTGCTTCTTCACCGTCGCTATGTTAGTATGCTCGTACTCGGGATCTGCCGATTCCCCAATCATCTAGGACCGAACAAGCGATTTCTTTGGAGATTCTTTGCAATTACCTCCATTGCATTGTAGGTTGAGCTTGCCTGAGATAAGCTTATTTGATTATTGCGAATCTTTTTACGGCTTTTTCGAATCTAGCCCGTTCATATAGCCTTTCTTTTTTTTCAGTTTTGGATGCCACCTATAAAAAATAACGTTATTATATTACGGCACTTACCCAAAACATAACTAATGATTGTCATTGATTTCTTTTAAGTAGGTTTCACGTAAGTGTCTCTAATAAAATTTAAAACGACGGTTTTATTTCATGAATGTATATCGCAGAAATCAAAGACAATATTGGAATTCACGAAAATTATATAAATAATTAAAGTAAACATCCGCTGTAAGCGGTTAAGCTATCCAGCGCTTATACCAATTAGCAAAAACCTACACTCAACTCCTTTAACTCAAGCTATAGCGTAGTCCAACTTTGCCCGATTCCTTAGTACAAAATAGCTAGAAAGTACTAAAGCGACGTATACCTAGTGGTTAACCACACATTAATTTTGATCTTTTATATACGAAATGTTCCAAGACGTGTATTTTCAGTAGAATAATGCTACCTTTTCGTGGCCTTTAGGTCTTGTTACCTTGGGCTCTGTCTACCCCGTAAGGGATGATAACGTGATTTATGTATGTATGTATAATCTTACTTGAGCAGTAGATTTATCAGATCACCTAGAACTTTGTCAGCATAGGCAAAGTTGACGGTTGCTTTGCTCGAATTTGGCCCAGCGGCCATATAAAATAAAATTTCAAATAAAATTTTACGATCTCAAGGGTACCATTGTATCTATATTGAATATTCTAAATTAATTAATTATAGTTACAAGTTACACTAAAAACATTTTTTACCTTATAAAAATGTTCACTTAAATACCGTACCCCAAACATGAACGACAAAATGTTGTTACTTCAAGTTTAGGCCAAGAAATCTATAAGATGAACTAATTAAATCGATTCAATGTTCATCTACTTGAATAGAAACCAAAAGTTGAACCAGTAACATTTATTTCTTCGTTCAAGTTTTGGGCATTTATAAATGCATTTGAAAAAAGACCACTTTGCCCATTAGTTGAACACCGTTCAACTATTAGCTCATACCTCTGATTTTGGAACCATTATTGAACAGCGATTATATCATTAAATAATATAAAAAACAAATTTATTTATTTACGTAAATATTAAACACATAGTCAAGAATAGATACCAAGCATAAAAATGTTAGTCAATGCATTATTATTATTGTAGTAGGCAGGGGCGTGCAGTGGATTTGACAGAGGGTAGGCGTATTGCCAGCAAAATCCGTATTGGTACGAAGCGTGTCGGGCACATTTACGTATGCTTACAAGCACTGCTTATATGCCTGTAAGGGATGAACGCGTCTGGTAGTAGGCACCTACTGCAGCATAATGCTGAGTCGAATAACTTTTCAGCATCATCAACTCAGTGTGTTTTTGTATTAGTCTAAGAGTCTGTGTATTTTTTGATGTCGAATAAAGCTATGTCTATGTCTATTCAATTTTATATGCAATTAAAAGCTGAAGCTTAAAATGTGAAGGTCTTACTTTAAGAAGGATTTCATACAACTGGCACTTTTGTCGGGAACCCGAGACGCGGCGACCGCTCACATTCGCGTGGGTGACACAATTGTCATGGAATTATATTTTTCACATCGGCTAAGTGTTATAGCATTATAAAAAAATATTCCCAGGCGTCTAAAATGGGCCACGATTTAATTATTGCAGTTTTTAGGCCAAACATTCAACTTCTGGGTGTTGTTCATCTTTTGGGTCCACTACCCTAGTGGATGCACAATGGATTTGTATTATGCCTTCGATCAACAATTACATACCTACTAGATTCAACGTGACAGCACTAGTTACTTACTTCTTTACTCCAAGCGTCATCGTGGATCAATCTCAATCCATACCGCTCGATAGATTGTTTTGTTTCTTCTTTTGTTACCATAGAAACATTTATTCGTTTCGAAGCCGGTAATTTTATTTGCACTTCTGTAAAATCCGCGGAAGCATCACCGACACAAAACAGACACTTTTTTTCAAAATTGAAAATGTCGTTTAATTCTTTTGACTTATTTTGGCATTCTTTTCGTTTAATGACGGCATTTACACACTTTTCGTTGGTATATGCCATTCGACACTTTCGATGAAGTTTTAACTCCACTTTCCCTTCAAAATGCACTGTTTTGCCATCCTCCCTTTTAACACCTTACATACATACATACATACACAAATCACGTCTTTATCCCTTACGGGGTAGACAGAGCCTAAGGTAACAAGACCCACAGGCCACGTTTAGCAAGACACTGAGGGCGCAGAGGTGGAAAGTGGAGTCAAAATAGTGATGGGTTGCTAGCCTCATCGCCTATAACATGATTCCTATGTCGCTTATTCCCTCGATCGATGGGCGTTTAACACCTTGCATCTTTCAAACGCACAAGACCTCTCTCCTTGACTACCACAACGTCAAAGTTCAAAATTTGATCGCAAATTAAACACTTATTCGACATTTTAAAAAGTAAACAGCAGTTTTGCGGAGCATTATTTTGTTTACAACGCGCTGTACGTGAACTACAGCTGACTGCGGCCGGCGCGGCCGATAAGCAAAGCCGTGCTGTGATTGGTCCAGCCGTTGCTCTGCCGGCGTACAAGGTTCCCGCGCAATTCAAATCTACATTCGTTTCTTATAGAACTGATTAGTTAATAAAATTTGAAGCTATTGATGAATTCGTTAGAATTTCTGCTTATAGATTACTACAATGAAACCGAATCAAATAAGCCGACTTGAGAATTATGAGATTTTTTTTATGGAAAATAGAGCATTTTGAAAATTACGCTGTTGATAAAAAAATACGCTATTGACAAATCTGTTAGAATTCAAAACTGTCGTTACTTTTGACAGTTTTGAATACATTTCAGCAGCCACCATTCACTTGTAATTTTTTTTTAGAGATTTATAATTTTTTTTCGAGTTTCTAATTATGCTGACGTAAGCTCTTGACAAAACTGTTAGAATACTACAGGTGATGTTCTTATAGTTAAATGCAATAATTTAGTACAGAAAAATTACACTTGTATATTTTTTCTATGGATTTGAAAGCTTTACTAACAAAAACTTAAATATTAAATAACGCAATGTCAAAATCTGTTATATTTTTTTTTTACCAGTAGTACTCAGTCAATTCTAACTGTCTACAAAAAATTGCGCACTTGTGAGTTTTGTGAGTTCAATTTAGTTCCCGTACTGGCCTACTACGTGCTTACGTTATTTGGAAAACTTGGACTTTTGGAAATGGTGACACGTTTAATTAACTCAAACTCTTAATTTGGTTCAGTATTCAAGATTGATGTTGGCGGGTAGTTATGATAAAACGGGGCATTATTTACAGCGGCCCGAGGGAGACGGTTTCGTTACCCGGTTCAGTAGGCCATAATAACTTGAGGGAATACGCGGCGCAGCGCCGCCAACACCCGGCTGCGGCGCGTGCGACGAAACATAGTGCGCTTTTTACAACTGTGTATTTTTATGCGGTTTCAAATTTTCGATTGTCTTATATTTATGCATTAGTTCTTGCCCGTGACTCCGCCTTTATCGATATCCAGCGGGAACAATGCAATTTTCCGGGATAAAAACTGTCCTATGTGCTTTCCTGGGACTGAAATTATCTGTTTTTTTTTACATAAGAGGGGGTAAACGGACAGACGTGTCACCCGATGGAAAGTGATCTCTATACCAAATTACAACTAAATAGGTTGAACTATTTAAGCGTGAAGAGGTAACAGACAAATAGACACACTTTCGCATTTATATAATTAGTAGGCATTATTTTATCTTAGTTAGTAGACTAGTAATTATGGAGCTGCAGGGCCTCCCAAGCTATCACAGATTAGCATAGGTACCAATCACTTAAGTTTTAAGAAAATGAAAATAAAATATTTCCATTATTCAAGTTTCCGCATAAGCGTAATGGCATAAATTACATCACAATTTTTTTTTTTTTTTTTTTTTTTTTTATATGTATAGGAAGGCAAACGAGCAAGTGGGTCACCTGATGGTAAGTGATCACCACTGCCCATAGACACCCGCAACCCCGAAGGGATTGCAGATGCGTTGCCAACCTAGAGGACTAAGATGAAATGCCTCTTGTGCCCGTAATTTCCCCGGCTGTCTTACTCTCCGCACCGGAACACAGCAGTGCGAGCACTGCTACTTAGCGGCAGGATTAGCGAGTAAGATGGTGGTAGCGATCCGGACGGACCTTGCACAAGGCCCTGCCACCCGACAATTACACGACACTTACGAGAAAGAAGGCAATTTATAGGTTAACTATTGAAATTTCTGTCAGATACAAAACCTGGGTGATCCAGTATTAAAATCGGTGCAAGTTTTAATATGCATGCTAAGGGCAGCGCATATCAGCAAATTTGCGTTGAAGTGTTCAGCAAGTGAGCGTTATTGGCACAAAAAACGTAGTAGTGTAAAACGTCTCAATTCCGATTGAAAAATTTACGGTGTAACACTTCAACGCTAAAGTACAAAAAATTGCGGCGATATACAAAATCAAAATCAAAATTTTATTTTTGCAAATTGACCACCAAGGGCTCTTTTACGTGTCTTTTTTGAAACTACCAGCGCATTCGGAAAGACCATCATTGCCAAGAAGAATGTGCCGCAAGAAGCTTGGCAAAAAGTTTTTTTTTTTTTTCAAAATAAAATACAGTAAGAAATACTTAAATTCTACTTAAATTAAATCCATTTATTTTATTTATTTATTTAGTCAATAAAAAATTACAGCATTACAGTCGAAACCAATGCGCTATAAAATTCAAATAAAAAAATAAATGTTATTTAGGCGACGAAACGTTGTGGCTCCGCTGCGTCGTTATAAAAGGGATGTAGAAGGTCCCCGAGCCCTAAATTATATAAGTCTATAGTAGAGATGTATAAAGTCTCTACTAGTCATAGTAAAACAAAGTAGATATGGAAAAAAGAAAGCGAAAAAAAAAACAATAAAAATAATTTAAGTTCAGTGGAGGTGTAAAACGCCTCCACCGTCAAATAAATTAATTAGAGATATCTCCAATGTCGAAGAGAGAAAAAAACAAAATTATAATATGTATACCTACATAACATTATGAGACCTAGCAGCGGCTTTCAGTTCTTGAGAGATGTATTGAAAGCATTGACTTTGTGTCACGTATAATTTCACCCTGTTTTATATTGAGCGCTCTGTTAGTCTCACCCCGTTGTAGCGAATGCGCATTACCTTATAATGTTGCCATATCTATAATCTGCTGCTTACTCGGGACACATGTGCCGATTACTCTGCACACCTCCTATTTGATACACTTTTCTCATATTTCATTTCCATTCCAGCGGTTCGTGATTTATTTCTTGACTAAGGGTTACTTGTTTACAAGGTTAATCTCTGTACTTTTGTATTTCTGAGTAGGTAGTACGACCAAAAATACATTCCCATTCCAAAAAAAATTGAAGTCACAAGTTATTTAATGAAATCTAGATTCCCAAGTAGAACATTGTAACTGTAAGTTCGTTTAGATTTTTTACATTCTGTACCTACTTCTTTCATTAAAGATCGACTAGGTACTTTATGGTGTCTCTTTATTGTACATAAAACATGAAAATGGTGAATACAGGACAACACAAATGCACAAAAGCGAACTTATCCCTAAAAGGGAACGGAAGGGTGATCAGTATTTTGTTCTTGAATTTCCTCAGATCTTGATTAGCGTACCCAAAAGCCACCAATAATAGTGATATCCTCTCAAAGTAGGTAGGTATAAATAAAATGGGTCGAGATATGTATTTTTTGAAAACGTTATTCTAGAACTCCCCCTCGAATTTTTACTTCTTGATTTTTTTATGTTTACTTCAACGGTTTTAGTAATTAAATTCTCTCGTCCCTGGTAAGCAGTAGATGTTCCACGGGAGTTTGTAAGTGTGTCGTACAGACACATCATTCAAACAGATGACGCTTGTCGACAAAAATTCGCATAGTAACAAGGTCACGTGACACCTAGTAACAGATAGAAAAATTCGAAGGCTTACCCGCCTGCTATGGGTGGTGTAGGGGTATAGCACGCGTCACGGAATGATGAGGTTCCGGCCATAGCTTTACTTTTCGGTTTTCTATGTGTTCTAATCTTCAGTGGCGTTTAGAAATTTCGTAGAAAAGTGTTAGAAGTACTGAAATATAATAGAAGGCTGCGATTCCTGCGAGCATCGATCCGCCGCGGCGCACGCGACTGCTGCACTGACAGTGACGTCTGCCAACTGCTGCCGGTACAGTTGGCTACAAAACTGTTTAGTTTGAGGTGGTACTTAATAAAGAAATCGACGTGCAATGAGATATTATTTATGTAGATATAGAGCGTGTTTGTTAAAATTATGAAAAATATAAAAAAATAGTCGAAATAAACACCTACATACTTTGTGAATTAAGTAATAGTTTACAATAATGTATTTGATTGAAATAACAAACAACGTTAGGGGAGTTGCTACTATGATTAGCTAACTATTATAATAATTGATTGGACAAAGCGAAGGTGAAGGCGAAGGGTAAGATCTTTTAAACTACGCAACAGTTTTTTTTTAATAGAGCTTCGCGCTCTTGGTACATTTAGCCACGTAACAGATTTAAATGCGGCTCTCATTCCGGATTCAAGAGGAATGTTTATGCGTCAAAGGTGGCAGCCATGCTGGATAACTCCAGCGCCCTATTTTTATACATAAACACATAAATCACGCCTTTTTCCCTTGCGGGGTAGATAGAGCCTAAGGTCACAAGACCTAAAGACCACGTTTAGCATGATTGTAGGCGTATAGGTGGAATAAAAACCAGTGATGGGTTGCTAGCCGCATCGCCTATAACATAATTGCTAAGATTTTCGCCCATTTCCTCGATTTTTTTAATGCTTTTGAGGTTCTGTGCTCAACAGTACCCAGCAGCTGAGTGAGCGCTGAGTGGCGGGCACGCGACGCGGTCGCCCTCACGCACGGCGCAAACAAATTACTATCGAGATTTGCCTGTAAACTTCATCGTTAGATTGTCTTGAGCATACACGATATTTACACGTTGGTAATTTTGCTTTTTTTCACGCGTTGTTGAGTGTAGGTCTTCGTTTTTTCGTGTTCATTGATAATTTTTATAATTACGAATCTCCACAGAACGTGAGAGTTAGAATGGCACACAAATATATAAAAAGATTGTACTCAAATATTGATTTGAGTACTGGTACTGGTACTTCATTTGGTACCTTTAAGTCCCGGGGAAGGACAGGATAAATACTAATTTATCCTGGAAAATCGTATAGATCCCGCGGGATAGCGATATGGGGATTCTGCGCAGACGGAGTCGCGGGCAACAGCTAGTTCTTTATAAATACAACTGCCGTGTACCAAAAACAACCATTTAAGCCTCTAGGACTTTAAAAAATATAATAAAATATATTTTCATTAACTATGAGAGGCAAAAAAATGTACTCGTTTTCTATCCCCAGAGTAAACTAATTTATCATTCAAAAAGATCGGCTTTTTCGTAGCAGGACTGGCAGGGTCTTTCAATTTCAAACGCCCACGGTTCAAACTAAGAAGTGATGTAAAGTCAATCGCGTAAATCGCCCTCGACCGCGGTATAGAGCAATGGGGATGTTTCTATCATATTTGCATTATATTACCCGTAACAGTGGCCTTAATGGCATTGCCATGAACTGGGCACTTGCTCCCCATCTGCCGGGAAAAAGTTGCGGGAGAAGTTTGCCATATTTTGGAACCACCTAGGTTCGGCACAAATGTTCGACCGTATAGTTTTTTTTTTATTACCAATTTCTTTAATTAGGTATCTGTGGAATTTTAAAATAAATATTTTTTTTTCTGAGAAACACCGTCAGCGAAATTAACTATAATAAAATGTAGGGCACTTTTTCTTATATGACGAACGATAGTATTCTTGGTCCTGAACAGAAATAACCCAAAATTCCCAAAATCTAAGTATACTTTAGGTACTTGTATGGACTGACTTAGAACAATGTTACCATCTTCATATGTATGTACGGTCAAGTGCAAAAATAAGTATCGATAGGAACTTCTCAAAAATATGTCCCACGTCCTTATTACGCCGGTGTAAGAGCGTATGGTACTTATTTTTGAAACTTTGTCTAGATACATAATTATTACGCTTGACTGTACATGACTTGACAATGAATAAATATATTAATTAATTAATATGTGTCGCAGGCCGATTGTAGTAATCTGCCATATTACAAAATGCCTAGCCGTTTTCTTTCATAAGAGCCGACACATTTTCTCTCGCAAGAGAATCAGTAGTGTTATAGATTCTGAGTAGAACATACTAAAAATTTCCAAAATATGAGAATTACATTTCTTTGAGATGAGATATCACACTTACTGGATCGTGTCATCTACGTACTCTGAATATCTACGAAAATGAGGATCGAGGACCATTCCCAATTAGCCGGCGACATCAGTCGCAGATCGTTTAAGTACCTGCCTTCGAGAATATAGGCACGTTCCAGAGAAACCATTTTCCAGACGGAATGCGATAAATTCAAAGTAAACAACAAGCGCACGCACAACGACCCGGTTCAATTTAAAGCTTCCATTTCCTTTACCTATTTTCTTGTCACCTAAGATCCCGCTCCGTGCCCGCAAGCGAAGTTTGCACTTCAAACCGCTCGCTTCATTTGCAATTGAAGTCACAGCCTCCACTAGAAAAAAAAAACAAATCCCCGGCTTCCCCGCTCTAGGGAGCTCCAACGTCTCACACCTCTCCCACTCACACTTGAGTAAAAGCATCTATCGCGCTCGCTCGCTCCACGCCCGGGTTATTTCTTGTTGTCGCTCCTCCGGCACACGTTTATTTTTCATTTCTTAGGGGAAGAAAATAATTTTCCGTGAGCTTTGAACCCCGGCTGGGAAAAATGGGAAATTTGGAAAATGTAATTGGATTCTAGACTAATCTCGACGCCTCCCGGCGGTGATAGGGGAGAGTGCGTGTTGGAAAAGAAATGGGAGGACACCTTTATAGGCCCGCTGTGTAACTACGGCTTGTGGGTAGCTATAGCTATCTTTATTTTCTAATTTGTTTTCGCCCCAAGTCTCGAATAAGGTCTATAGGTTTAAGAGCCTTTGTTTATAGCACGCAGTCAATCCTCTACTACTACTTGAGAATAAAAACAAGATGCAGTTTCCCACTTAGTTTAGTTTTAATTACTATGATTTTTAAATAGCGCTGCATTTGATAACTAGTAAATACAAGTACATGGATAGAGGTTAGTACCACATTTTTTGTGATACTTAAATACATAGAGATGTAAAGCTACCTACCTATTTACAGCCCACAGGCCCTTTTTTTTAAGGGAGTGGAAATCTTTCTGGATGCCCTAGGCACGGGGATGCCTAGGGTTATGTGGGATCCCCCCCCCCCCCCGGAGGGGTATACCCAAACTTAAAATTCTCCGGCGTTGCCTCAATCCGGTGTGATGGGGACGCAGTGGGATGCCACTAGGGTTTCACCACAAACGCCCCCCGGTGGCCCCAGCTTTCGCCAGGACCGCGCCAAGAATGGGAGGGCCCGGACGCTGGGCCCGTCTTCCTTTAGACAATGAGACAGCCTACAGGCCCTACAGCGTACCAATTTAACCCCGTTTACACTTGGCTCATGGCGTCGACTGGTTTGGTATATTTTTGGTTGTCATTGTAGGTAGCTTCAGCGGATAAATAGGTAGGTACATACCGAAATTTAATCACCATACGGTCGTGGCGTACTTCTTCCTTTGATGGCCCGAGGCCACGGTGTCTGATTGCTGGGTGTTCGACATTATTAAGACATTACAAGTGATAATAATCTTAGGAATAAGAATACCTATATTTTTATATAGTCATGTTTACAAATGCAAATAATTATGTAGTAGATGTATTTAATGCCTTTATAATTTTTCACTACATGAACTAACTATAAGCGCCCTCTGCCAAATGAGCCATGCATCACTTTCTAGGTTACACTTCACTCATCTTCCTACGTGTATGTAGAGCCCAACAGATGGCGCTGATTAACAAACTACGAGTACAGCCTGTCAGCGAGCCGCTGGCATGAAAAAAATTGTGACCATTTGAAATGGAGATGATTTCATGCAGCATTTTTATCATTAACCTTTTCAACGCTAACGACTCATACAAGCATCGCAGGTTGAACGCCAACGACCTATAGGTATATACGTCTTCTACAATACAAAACCGGTAGGCTTATTACCTAACTCGCTCGCAATCGCCATCGTGTTCATTTTGACCGTTCTTGTATGAATGTGACAGCTAGCTGATTCCGATGCCAACTGTCAGCCCATATTATATGAACTGTCAAAATGAACACGATGGCGATTGCGAGCGAGTTAGGTAATAAGCCTACGGGTCGCTACCCGTGGTCCCACTGTTATAAAATGTCGAATTACACTTAACCATAAGGTCGGCTCGGTTTGCCCTTCAGGCATTTGGAGATACAATACAATAAAACAATATAAATACTCTTTATTGAACACCACAATTCAGCACAAAACAGTACAGCAACAAAGAAGATTCCAACGAACCAAACCTAATTTTACTATCTTTAGTGAGGATAGTTTCAACAGTGGGACATAGCGGTAGGACTACGGGTAATGTCGTGCAAAAGCAACCTTCGTTTAATTGGGTTTACGTTCAACTTAAGGCATCGCAATAAAGAAGTCTCTTGTATTTGATGTGGCGTACGTATTAGGTAGGAGCTCCACCCCGCGCTATCGAAAACAGTTGGATTAAAGTTGGACCAAGGCTAAGGATTATACTTTTGGTAGAGTACGGTATAAAAAAATGAAACAGCAAATTCATTGTAAATATTTATTTCAAATACTATGAATGCTTATGGTAACCAATGATACATGTTTCGGCTCGCGGCGCTTCCACCGTCAGTATCGCTACACTAAACTAGCCATTGGCTTTAATATCACCGCGGCGACCAACGATTGCCAAGATGCGAGCTGATCCAATATAAAAATCTTTCAAATTGATTTAAAAACTCTCGCATAAAGGCATCTTAGAAAATTAGATTTTGCTTTTCACAATATAATCATTATTCACAAAATTATCTCACCAACCCTGACGACAGATGTGAACAATAATTGTATTTTTCTTTTATATAATTTTATTAACGATTCTTGTCTATTACTAAATTTTATTTCTCTATACACAGGCACACAATGCTTAGAAACTAGCTCAAATTTCATTAAGAGCCTATGGTTTCAAGTACAAATGTTACTCGATAACGACTTACGCTAACTATTTACAGTCAGCAAAATGATCCCAAACACTTGTCAAATATTAATAAAAAACACATTTAATCCCATCACTGTCTGATAAGTGTTAAGTAAAAGCGTTAAAGATTTTCCAAGTCAATGTAAACCTCATATGACGCACACACATGAGTCGTTTTCAATAAAAATGTACATAGTTAAGAGCTTAATCACAACAAAAATTTATTCCATTGTAATAAGGATGAAAAATATCGTAACACAAAGGAATCAATTAACTTTTGTCTTAATTAAAGCCCTTAACTATGTACATTTGTTTTGAAAACGACTCACATAGGTATTTGTTAAATGTTACCGTTGATTGAACCATTTGCCAGACAAGAAACCACTATTAGATTAAAAAGCTGCAAGAAAATGATATTGATCAAGTAAACTAAAGTGAAACATGAAACTGAGAAAGAAGTTACTACGATGAAGATAGGATTATTCTCAGGTTTCCTAATTTAAATTTGACAAGTATTTTTATCATTTATCAGTTATTCTTTCCCTATGCTAATTCTATAGGCGGCCTTCCGACCCCGCGAGCTGTGACCAGTCGGATATTCATTACAAACTAATAACATACTGATATTTTGTTTATTGTTCTCGAATAATTCCACCCTTTCACCTGATATATCCCAGTGTCATTGCGTTATTGTGATTCGCCGTTAAGAAAGACGGAGGCCTTCCACGAGGGAACTGTAGAATCCTATTAATACAAAAATTTCCGCGATTATTCAAGGTCACCTAAAAGCTTAAGGCTCGTGAATGTTTAGTGAACATTTGTGTATTTCTGTTTGAATATTTTGTTTCATTACGAACATAATCGCTAGTATTAAAATCGCGTAAATTTGCGCTACCGTTACTGTGTGAAACGTCTAAACGTAATACTGAATACCGAAAATATTAAACAAGTGAAATTTAAATTATTTTTGTAGTAGCCTCTGATTTTTATTACTTAGAAGTGATGAATTAAATCGTATTATATCGGTCACAGTCAAGCATAATATCTATCATAATATCTTAAACCTAAAAAGCGACTAGAACTAAGAAAAGTACAACCTAAGCACTTAGAATTGTCATGAACCTAAAATAACTCTTCCTAAAAAACGAGTGCGAAATAAATAATCAATTTAATATTTACAAAAATTAAGTATTGCTGAAACAATATAAGAGAAGTTTACGAACGAGACGTTCAAGAAATCTTAACGTTCTAATCATTTCCGAGATCCATATTTGAATACAATAATACAGCGCTGCGCGAGACCTCCGTCAGAACCAGTTCGAATTTCAATATTTTCATAATTATGATGGCAATAAATAGTTGATTATTAAATCGTTTCTAACATTAAGCGAGAAGATAAAACAAGATAGCGGCGCCACCGTCTGCATACAATAGGCATTGGGCGCAAATTACAAAACATTCATTTTCGTTCTGGCTAAAGCACATGACCATCTCAGTCGTTAGTAATGGCGTTTGTTGGATCGTAACAAATTTTTACATGAGATTAGTGGTCAATCTCGTGAAACGTCAAAAAGGTACAATTTAGAAGCCATAGACATGAATATATGGCGATGAAATGTAATTTGGCAGGAGCCTAAACCGTCTATAAATACCTGTATTCATTTACCTATTGTAAAAGCTCCCATCATAAGTGCTTCATGGCTGAGCGTCGTTTTATTATTGTTTTCCAACATAGAATAGACTCCGAACAAAGAGTAGAAAAAATATGGAAAAGGAACTAAATTTTCATACTATGTTCAAGTATATTACGTCAAAAATGTGAAGTTCCGAAAGAAGTGGCGCTATTCTACTCCTTATTGTCGGAGTTACGCGATTCAAGTCAAAAATATACGTAAATATTGAAATTTAAATGTGTATTCATAATTGTTAAGATTACATCACGAAATCGGAACAAACCTTTATCTCTGTACCAAGGTCTCAATAATTTATCGAAAACCTTCGACGTCGCAAAGACCACATTATCAAACATAAAACCAACAATAAAATATAATAGATACCAATGCAACATTTTGCAATAAAATTAAGATTATTTAACTTTAAATATAGTTATTTGATTGTGCAATGAAATATGTGCTGATTCATATAGCAACTACCTATATGTTGGCACTGATATTGCAAAGATTAAATAAAACAATCGAAACAAATTTTTTGATTTAAAACTCCCGGTTTTTATTTATTAGTCACCCCAATAAAACACACTTGTCAATGTGTATTTTTCTAGCAGTGATTTACCATTTCTATGTGATGTTATCTTACAATGCATTTTTTAACTTACATTATGTTCCCCATATGTTGCAATACAAGTTTGTATTGAAATAGTTACATAATCCAATCGATCCCATTCACCAATTCATTGCCAGAAAAAACACATCGCGATTGAAAACTATCCCTACAATGACAACCTCTAAAACAATGTTTCTATAATGTATTTAGAAATCGTATCACTTCAAATTTACCAAATAGGCTTAAACAAGTCTTTGTTTGATTAACATCTAACTTACTGCCGCGCGCTGCAGCGATGGCGCAGGGCGTCTCTGATATGTTGTGCGTTGCATTAATGTGGCAATTTAAACATCTTTTTACACATATTCGATGTGCTGTAGTCTTGCCAAGTATAGTGTACGTGTGATTGAGAAAAAATATGGAAAAATCTCTGATTACATGAACTTAAATCTGGCTAATAAGCTATCATTGTGATTTGATGAAGTACAAACCCCAATCTTTGATTAAAGTAAAATAGAGGAAGATAACTGACTCACCTTTAGCGCATGCCCCTAAATAATTATTAGGCACCCGTCGCCTGATTGACGTAGTGGAAAAACAAATCACACGTGAATATTTTTCAGTCGTAAGTAACGTTTCTTAAATGTCTCATTTTGTTCACCATTTTGCAGATGGTGACTCTCTTGACAAAAATATGAAGATAGATCAGCGATTCTTGCTCGTGCACCGCGTGCATGCGTAGTGTCTGTGAGTATGTATCTGTAGTTATACCAGATTCATGGATTAATTTCTACGTAATGTAAGAACGTCACATATTTTCCGCTATTCTACTTTAATTTAAGGCCAGGATAGATTTTACAAAATTCATCACGCATAAGTTAGAACTGCTGACAAGCTTGGTGATGAACAAAGTCTTCCACATTTTTCCGTGACTACATTCAGTTCATAAAATAGTTACAAACAAGTTCGCAGTGTCGAATTTGACGCAAACGATTGGGCACACAATAATTAAGAGATGATATACCTTTATGCTCCCTACGATTCTTAAAATTATGGTTGAATAGCGGCGAAGTCCTTTTTATAGGTTTTCTTTATCTTTGGGCGGCGGGAGAATAAAGACCGATAACACGAAATCAAAACACAATGTATCTAATAAGATGAACAAAACGCCCCACACTATCATCGCAGCTGTATCACTATGTCACTGAGTCACCCGGGCACCTCGGTTTCCGGCGGCGCGTCGGACGCCGGCGCCGCGGCCGGCTCCGGTTCCGGGTCCGGCGCCGTTTCGGGCCGGCCCTCCTCGGATCAGGTTTTCCTTAACTCGACTAGCTTCACGTCTTGCACGTGGAGGTTGTGTTTAGACTTGGCGGCAAATTTGATGACCGCCTGCGTGGACACGAGCGGAACGTGTCGGAGATCCAATCTGTGAGAAAATTGGAAACTCATTAGATTTGTATAGCCCATATAAAATCGTATTTATTAAAACTTTTGTCACTGGCGCATTACTCATTGACACATTAATACATTAATTTCTAGCGTTTTAAATTAATCCTGTCGATATACCAGCGTTCTGAGACTTTCGAAGTGTCAATAGTCAAGCTGACCTTATTTTTATGCCCAGCCCAGTGTTTTTGTGTAGGCGTTGACAACAACACCATTAAATATTTAAATGTCCTGAATGGGTAGGCAGAGCGTACAAATTGTGTTGCGTCACCTTCCCACTGACTACCGGTGTCTACCCTGGCAACCCCACACTGCATGCCAGTATACTGACCGGATGAGGTTGGGACAGCGCGCCAGGTGGTCGAGCGCGGCCTCTGTGAGCAGCCTGCAGCCGCCCAGCGACAGCCGCTGCAGCCCGTGGTGCGCGAGCTGCGCCGCGCCCGCGTCCGTCAGCCGCGCGCACGATGACGCGTCCAGCTCCACCAACTTGGGCAAGGCCTGGGAACATTGCACATTTAGAGGTGAGTACAAACAGATTAAAAGACTTCGTACACTACATCGTACTATCCCGCATAGGTATAGACCGTGCAGGTGAGGTGTAAAGGTCGTGCTTACACGACATCAACTAAGGATGCGTTAGAGTTATGCGCACTTATACGTGTTACACAGAGGCATACGATTTTAAGACCCATAAAATGCAGAGGTGTGCATTCGCGAGCAAAGAAATCCGTAGTAAACGTTCTAACGTGCATAGTAAGTCGATAAATGTGTGTGTGATGGTGTACAAACGCGTTTCACTATCTGCAGACACCTTGACAATATTTAGTGTTTTTTTGCGATAGGCCAGTTCTAATACGAGCCGGTGTAATGGGATACAACTCATGCATGCATGCATATCCCTTCAACGCTCTGAAGACTTGCCAAAGAAGCTTGTCATAATTTTTTCGCAATAACAAGCGAGCGGCTGGCTTTGGACACTTATAAGACTGTTAAATCTGTTCTGCATCTAGGTCGTCATTATTACCTGAACAACGTATCTCATGGCGACGTCCGTGATGTCGGTGCCGGGCAGCCGCAGCACGCTGAGCGCGGCGAGGCGGGACGGTTCGGCGCCGGTGCGGTTGCCCCCGCCGGGGCGCGAGTTCTCGGGCGGCGCGAGGATGCCGCGCAGCTTGGCGTCGTCCAGGCAGCGCGCGAACGACAGGTCCAGCGACGTGAGGGGCGGGCACGTGGACGAGCGGAGCGCCAGCGCCGCCTCGGCCGGGGAACCCGCCAAGGACAGGGAACGGAGCGCTGGCAGCCGAGCCAGCAGCCTGCAAACAATAATACAATGTTAATAGAAATAACAACTATCGAAAAACTTAACGTAAGCATCGTACACTGATACTTTTGAGCTGCCTGGACCATTTTTATGTAAAGGAAGAAAATATAATCAGTTCACAATTTTTTTCATGTGACTTGATAACGTATGTACGAGTACATGTCATGTAGGTATAGGTACCCAATCTGATCAATACTTTAAAGAGCTTTACACGAATAGCTATAGTTGCACGATTTTCACTGCACGTCTCCTGACAATATGTTATCACCGCTGCTCACAGACATCCGCAACACGGGATTGCAGGTATGTTGTCAACCTAGAGGGCTAAGCTGAAATGCCCTTTGTACCCCTCATTTCCTCGTTTGAGTTTACTTTGGAACTTACAATTTAGACAGTACATTTACGCCGTGCGGTGTAAACTTTGTAGTTTAGGTTTCAACATTCGACGTTAGACTTTACCCAGCATGGTTAGCATAAGAGCGCGCGAGATAACTACCCGTCCTAAGCGCCCGGTAAACGATCAAATTGTTTGTCAAACTTTACGTGTCTGTCAAACAATTTGATCGTGTACGGCTGTGTTTGAGGCGTTTGTCAAACAATCTACGTGTTTGATGCGTTTGATGAAAATCTGGATTGATGTCGAGTTTGACAAACAGGTTTGAACGTGTACGACGGTGTTTGTCAAACAAGATCTCGGTAGAAGAAATTTGACAAACAAGTTTGTCAAGCAGGTTTGACCGTTTGCGCGGGGCGCTGTAACAAATTTGTTTGATCGTTTACGCTTATGTTTGATGAAAACGTGAAGTTTGACAAGCAAGTTTGTCAAACAAATTTGATCGTTTACCGGGCGCTTTACTGATCGGTCTAGAAAGAGACAGATAGTCTATCTCGCGCTTGACACAACTCTCGCGCACTCTCTTGCTAGCCGAGCAGAACACTCAAGTTTTTCTCTGAGGTCCCGATAAACCGTCACAGACACAGACCGAGACAAACATTACTTTGTTGCACTTGCTAATATCCTGCCATACCTCTCTCACTTCTTACACATTCATCAATATCTTCATACATGCTCGTCGGTGACAGGTACTCTTGACCTGACCTTTCCATCACTATGAAGTTCTATATATAGCTGTACATACCATGCGAGTTGTCGCCGCGCTAGATGGCACCACTCGAGGCCGAGCGAGAGCGGCTGGCGGCGCGCGATGCCGGCCAGCTGCGCCGCGGACACTCGCACCTGCACGAACGACATGCTCCGCCACAGGGAGGGGTCCATCTGCAAAAATGACATTAAAAAGTTTACTCCGCGTAACACCAACGAAACATGAGCAGTTAACCAGTGCAAACGTCCACATGTTCGCATCGTAAGCATCGGACATCGCATAAAAAGTCACATAAGTGCGTCCACTGTCAAGTAATGCTTAAGGAGCGGATATTTAAGTGTAATCGACTGATAATCGGAATGACGTTGTGGAGAATACGCCGTGGCGTCATCAAAGTTTCATTGAACTAATATTTTTTTACACACCGCGTGTCTAAAAATCACAAAGAGGTATAGTTTGTGAGGTTGTAGGGGATAATTAATCACATTATTTGCGGGTGTCACAAGGCTATGTTTAATTTAGCGTGGACGAAGTCGCGGGCAACAGTTAGTTAGTAATGTATGGCACTGACCGAGTACTCGGCCCAGCACTTGCAGACGAGCGCGCAGGTGGCGAGCTCGTGCGGCGTGAGGCGCGCGAACACGCACAGCATGGCCTCGCGGTCCAGCCACGGCGAGCCCGCGCCCGCGCCCGCCGCCGCGCCCGCCGCGCCCGCCAGCGGCGCCGGCCGCACAGGGTACAGAGGCTTCTTCAGTTGCTGCACAACAAACAGACGTGTAAATCTTCTTTTCTCAAAAATTATACGTAGGCATAGATTAGACCAGCCATACTCAACCTTTTTTATACAAACATGTTTTCACTTCCCATGCTCGTAAAGTGGTTCAATTATGAGGAGAGAATTCTGCACAAAATTGCGTTTTATCCTCTAGTACATAAAATTATTTCTTCTTTTAAGGCTCAGGCAACTAGGCTTCACAGCCGCATATACAATACACTTTCATTTAATAGACTCGTTTTTTTGTGAAATAAAAAAAATCTTAATTTATCAAAAAATTCAGTTATCTAAATAGAAATTAAGATTAATATGCATACATTTTTATACATAAAAAAGTACGTAAAAAAACAAATATTCATTTTGTAACTTGGCATTAAGGATCTCTGACTATATTCAAACATCACAACCCGAAAAAAAACAAACTAATTTTGCAGCGGGAAAATAATTATTTTTCAAAACTAGCCGACTTTGTTGTGGTGTGGTTGAAAATTTGTGAAATGAATCGACATTATATTTAAAGTCTACGAGTTTGTTTTATTTCTTTGCAATCGAAGTAAAAAGCTGAGTGTAAAACTGAAGCATTAAACCCATTTTCCCCTCGACGTGTCTATCCACCCTCGCCGTACAAGGTAAACGAGCAATTAGGTTACCTGATGGTAAGCATTCACTACTTCCCATGGATATCGATAATGTTCCCTGAGACTTTACGATCATGAATTCTTAACTACTTCTTTCCAATTTTCAAGAAGGCTAAAGAAGAATATCTCATACGTGCTAGTAATTTCATCGACTGTCTCACTCTTCACGCCGAAACACGGCAAGATTAAGAGTAAGATATTAGGTATTTGGTCGAACCCTGTGTTTTATTAAGAAGTGGTAACTACTTAAATTTAGAATAACCTTAGGCGGAGGCTAGGAAGATAATGGTAACTAAGTAATAGATACCTTCGCTGTGTGATGGGTCAGCTGCAGTGCTAGATGCGCCCGCAGCGCCTGTTTCTTTGGCGCCTCCTGTTCGTCACTGGGACGCCTTTTCTTGGCGGACGGCTCCCAATCACCCTCGCCTGGCTCGCCGGCGCCGCCTTCGCCTGTACCGTCCTCTTCGCGCTTTATTTCTGTAACACGAAATCAATACAACATAACGAAATAGACCACGATATCCAACTACAGGCCATCACTATGCTATCGCGTGTGAATTTGCCACTAGAGGCGCTAGTGTCGCGTGAGGTCCAATAAATAACATTCACATTTCAATGGTTTTGGCGGGCTTCGTGACATTAATTATAATTTCTTCCGTTTGCCTGGTGAAAAGTGATCTCCTTCGTGAAATTATCGCAAATATAAATTATTTGGCGATGAATGTGAACGCTTTGAAAGCCGATTTTTTTTTCCGAACAAAACGCACAACATTGCGGCAAAGCTACTCGATATGACGATAGTTATTTACAATTAATTATCTTAATCAGATCAAGATTTAAAACTTCGTTTCGGCGCCGATCTTATAAAGTCGTCTTTGACAGCTATACCTCTGGACCTTAGTAAACAGTGGCGCCAACTGGTGAGCAAAGAAACGATAGTCCCCATTGGCAGCGGATGGTGGCGCGGCAACGATGGCCGTGCTTGGCCCATTGTGTAAAGGGGACACATGGCGTTTCCAAACACTAACAATGCAAAATCACTATGACAACACTCCTTAACAACTGCTTCAATATCGTAATGTTTTATTTCGTTTCTAACAACAAATTCTCGCTACATTTAATCGAGGTTAACTTCACTTATAATAAGAGACTACTACTATTATTAAACCTATATAGATACTTACCACTTTCAGACTTGATATGTGGAACGTCATTTTTGCCTTCATTGTCCGAGCTGGGTTCTGACTTGACCGGCACTGGGGGAGGTACCTTTTTCTGGAAGGAAATGGTTATAAATATTACTTACTAAATACGTAAGTTTTTTTCCTAGATAATATAGCGCCCAAATGCTAGGCAAACACCTCTCCTCTTGGCCTCTACATATCCCAGTCCGGGATTAAGTTAGACAACTCCTTTCCACACCCGTTCAGTAAACATAAAATATATTCTAATAAATGAATATTAATAAAACTAACCTGTAAATTACTATGCTCTCGACTCAGTTGGCTGACGTCAGATCCTACGCTCATCCTCCTGAGATCCGAAGACTTCTGACGTGCGCGGAAATGACGAGGCTGCAAAGAACAAATTCTAGTATTAGGTTATCTGTATGTGTGAGGCCATTTTCCACCACCTGTGGCCAGTTTCTCGAAGCTACGAGTTACAATTTTATAAACCTAAACTAGCAACATTGGTCAAATCCTAGCCTCTGATAGGTTTATTTTAGTAGTTTTAGCATTCGATTTGTACATACATCATGATACAAGTTGGAAAATCTGGCATTCCTATTGGTGTGGCATAACGTCGTTGCCTCTGCCAAATGCTCCCATATTCAAATTGTATTGAAATATTTATACCAATTGTCATTCGGTTGTCTTAGCAAACAAAATCAGTTCAAAATTCACGGTTCTACTGTATTCATACAGGTAAACGAATCACTGGCAACAGAAATTTGACGACGTAGGCTCGAGTCCAAGCTGTTGTCTCTCAGTGTCATAATTGACGCAGTACATTTACACGATGGTTGGTACCTTGTAATCATGGTTCAGCCCCATAGTGGTGCAGGTGGGGCACTCCCACGAGTTGGGCAGGTCCTCGTTGAGCTGGCCGCCGGGCGGCACGCAGGCCGGGTGCACGATGCTGTAGCACACGGAGCACTCGCGGAGGGACGACGGCCCGTTGCGACCTGATAACATCAACGGATTACTTTAACCTCTTCGCCGCCACAATATCGAAGTAGCCCGAACTTCCGTTCTGTGTCGGTTCTTTGCGTCCGAGTCAAAGGGCCCCAAATTCGAGCACGAATTGTTACACTACATTAATCGACTTCAGTTTTTAAGCGCCCCTACACTACTAGCGACTGAGTTTTTTCGAAGTCCTACGAGTGTGTAGTGTGTCTCCTCGCTTCGGCTAACTTCATTTTGACACTTCGTCGAAGAACTTCGGCCGAGAGTGTGGCGCTTAAGGGACGTAATATTGTAGCGTTCAGCAAGTAACGTTTACACGAATAGTGAATCTGCAGCATGGCATTTTGGTGTATATCAGCACTTCCCTCTTGTCTTACGTGAATAAAAACATTCCAATTATTTAATTAGGGGATAAACAGCGAGTCTTACCCGAGTTACCCTTGGCTTGGGGTGCGACAGGCGTCTGCAGCCAGCCGTCGAGATGGCAAACTGCGCAAGAAGCCGTTACAGGCAGCATTGGCTGTAAACAAAAACAAAAATATAACATCAGTATCACAGTTCTTTCAGTTTGTAGTAACCTAGTTAAAACACAAAGAGAACATGCACGCTTAGCATTCTTCATGGTGATTATTTTTTAACGAAAATCATACGCCACCTCATAGAGCTTGGTGGCTTAAAAGACTCAAGTGAGTTGGTTAAAGAGAAAAATCTTACCTGTAAGCACTGCCTCATGATACAAGTCTGCTTGGCGCGCCCCAAACCGCCAAACTTGACCATGTCGTGACAAAACACGCACTCTCCGCAATCCGTCCGCTGGCAGGCTTCACACTTCTTGCACCTGGAATGTTTAAGAAAATGGTTAGTTTTTTTACTTCAGAGAAATAGACATTGCGACACCTGGACTCTATGACCCTTGGACATATGCCTCAGAATGTAATAAACATAACGTTGATCGTAAAGTAAAGAGTAAGGTAGACGTTCTTGATAAGCAAACAATTTTAAAATCCCGTACTTTTATTTTGTATGATCTTATTCGTGTCATCTAACAAGTCACTTCTTTATGAGTTTCTAGATCAAAGGTAAGATTAAGACGTAAGTGGGACGTGTATAGGCTGGAGATGATGCCAAACAAAATGTAGTAGTATGTGGCGTCTGAAGATAGTTGGTTGTATGGATATGCGTACCTGGTGCGGCGCCGGCGTGGCGCGCTGTTGGCGTGCTCGGGCCGCGGCCGCGCCGGGCCCCCGCCGCGCCCGCCGCGCCCCCCGCGCCCGCTCGACTGACGGCGCTCGCCTGACACCACTTCATCCGGACCTATGAATAACATAAGCATTAGCTATACGTATTGCTATGCACAACTCATCTGATGGCATGTTTTAGGCGATTCGATAGCGTTTCCGGTTTCTCGCAACCCTCGTGATGTCGTCGGTCCACCAAGGGAACTACGAGTACCTTATAGTGTTGAGCTTCAAAGTGGTCGTTCCTATCTTCAAATTTCAAACAGCACAGCAGCGACAACGAAATAGCAATGTCGCAGGTGGATTGTAGTGAGCCGCCGTATTACATAATGCCTAGCCGTTTTGAACGACCGGGCCGTTTTGTAATGCGGCGGTTCAACGATTAGCCAGATTATCATTCTTCAATAAGGCGGCCTTCGTTTAGCCGCATCGTACTACTATGACCAAATAAGAAATAAAAATGGATTTTTTAGTGGATAGGTTAGGTTAAGATAGAATCGCGTCAGGGCCGAAGGCCCAAACTGAACACAAATAGGAGCGATGCGAAGCGAAGCTCCTTCGACTGAACTAAAAACTGTCAAAGCGGCGGCTAACGACTCGCTGTATTACATTAGATACAGCTAGCCGTGTTGAAGAACGTATGGCGCCGAATACATTCCGGCGGAATTTCATTCAGCCGCATTCAATCTGGCTAATCGTTGAACCGCCGCATTGAAAAACGACCAAAACGGCTAGGCATTCTGTAATATGGCGATTTACTACTTTCTAATAAGTTCGTGATAGTTTATGTGCCAGATAGCTACAATGCTGTCTCTGTCTTTCGTAGTAATATAAACAAACACGTAAACATTGATATCTGACACAAACATACAGGAAATTTTTCAAACAGTTGTGGAACTGTAGCCAAAGCATACTAACCAGTGTCTGATTTAATATCATAGCATTTTCAAGTCTCACCTTTTAAGACAGGCACGCCTGTGATAGCCAGATGTTGTTTGTCGTGCCGGTGCTGTTCCACCAGAGTCCGCACGTCCCTCACGAGCGCTATGGGGTCTGATAGTAGCTCCGGCACTGACTTCCGAGCCGCTGGCAACTGATGTAAGTACATCACGATAGCCTGGAATGAGATAAAAGATAAAAATTTAAGAAAGGGCAGAAAGAAATAGATATATTCAAGTTTTTGGGTGTATTAGGTGACGAGTACATATAAATGTGCCCGGTTAAACAGTAGTGCTTGCGCTGCTGTGTTCCAGCGTGGGAAGTAAGACAGTCTGAGAAATTACCGGCACATGAAGCATTTTATCTTAGCCCTCTAGGATGGCAACGCATCTGCAATACTCTGGTTTTACGGATATCCATGAGCAGTAATGATTGGTAAAAGTAACACTCGCCACTGGTGAAAAATTAT
This sequence comes from Pandemis corylana, assembly GCA_949127965.1. Lineage (NCBI taxonomy): Eukaryota > Metazoa > Arthropoda > Insecta > Lepidoptera > Tortricidae > Pandemis > Pandemis corylana. The sequence continues at coordinate 6,914,222 of OX421864.1, read as the reverse complement.
GCTCAATTAGAAATACAAGAAGATTAGAAGAAAATTACAACTATAATCTAGTCAACTGCTCAAAAATATTCTTTGAAACAAATTTTCTAACAAACTATACACCAATGCTGCAATGCAATACTGGTCTGGGAGTAAAGAAAAAACATAGAATGTGCCAGTTGCTTCTCTTCCCGCGCAGATGGTAAAAGCCCATCGAGGGAATGGGCGAAAATCTTACGAATCATGTTATAGGCGATGCGGCTAGCAGCCCATCACTATTTTGATTCCCCTTTCCACCTATACGCCCACAATCATGCTACACGTGGCCTTTACATATTGCTAACTTAGGCTCTTCCTACCCCGTACTACAGCAATCTTTCTTCGAATGTTACTTTCGAGTGCAGCTTTCAAAAATCACACACCTGATGACAGACTTCCTCATTGTACAAAACCAAAATGGCGACCGTACCTTAAGTCCATGCAGCTCGTTCTGCGTGAGATGCACGTGTTCGCGCGAGGCGGGCGCCGGCGCCGGCTGCCCTTCAGGCGCGAGGTGCGAGCGACCCAAAAGCGCGCTCACGTAGCGCTCCAACACGTACCACAGCATCTCCGTGAAGAACGGGTAGCGGAACTTCTGTGGGACCTGCACATGTCACACAGGTGAGAATTTGAATCGGACTTTAGCTTGGAAGCTTTGGTAAAAATTCACTTTTCGTAATAAACCAGAAGTGAAATTCATCCAGCAAAACAAGTGGACAAATGTTACCACTAAGTGGCGCTAAGCAGATTAAAGTGAAGATGGCAGGATAGCCTTAACGCGATCTTTTTTCACACGACTGGAGAAACAAAAGTGGGTGAAGACCAAAAAGTTACACACCGTTAAAGTTGTGTTAGTAGGTAGTTAAAATTACCACAATTTTTTTCAATTGTGACACGAAAATTAGTCATACCTTTGTATGGATAACTTTAGTGTGACAATGGAAAAGGGGGTTACTGTTTTATAGGTAGAGTCCGCAGCCTATTTTACCTTAGTGACGTCCTCGACTTGTGCGATCTTCAATTGTTTTTCAATGCCGAACTGATGCAGGAAGTTACCGCCGAAGACCAGCGAGTCGCTCGGCGTGTACACAGCGTGTATCCATCCAGTCGGGATGAAGAATGTGTGGCCCGCTTGCAGCTGTCATAAAACACAGATTTTATAGAACTGCTTTGCATAGGGAATCGTACAGTGTGAGGAACCATGTGGTTAATAGACGTGTCTGCATGCGGCAGTAAGAGATCTAATAAAAAGTTTTTTTGTAGCGGAAATTAAAACGGAAACAAATAAATAATAATTTCCCTGTGACTTTTCATCGGTTAGTAGTGTAGGTAGTTTTCAGATGTTAGGATTTAAGCAAGAGCCGATCGAATCGCTACCACCATCTTATTCGCTAATCCAACTGGCAAGCAGCAGAGCTTGCGCTGCTATGTACCAGTATAAATAATAAGACCGCCGGTGAAATTACTCGCATATGAGATATTCTATCTCAGCCCCTAAATCTGTCAACGCAACTGCAACCGTCTGGTATGGCGGGTGTTAAGGAACCGTTACGCAAAATTTCAGTTCTTTAAATTCGCAATGGAGATAGCTGATACCTTAGATTAAGACATAGGCTGCTTTTTATCTCCGGAAAATTGCAAGTTCTCGCGGGATAGCGATAAACATGTGACAGGTCGCAGCTGCGTAGAGTCGCAACGTAAACAATGATTGCAGAATATACTACCAACATCAGTTCTTAAATCTAATTCTCGCGGGCAGAAGCTAGTTAAGACCATAAAACTTACATGAACACGAATGCATTTTTCCACAGTATCGCCGAAGAATACATCAGACTGTTTGCCGGACAGCACCCACTTCTCGTACAGCTGGAGATTCTTCTCAGTAGGAGGTATGAGCCAAAACACTTTAGCACCTAAAACGTGATACAATAATGTCTTAATACTTGACTTTAGTGTTAAAAATCTGTGAAATCCTATAGAACTACAGCTGAAATTAAACTTTCTTTTAGCTGTAACTTTTTTTCTTATTTCTAATTCGGAACTATGCTTCGCCGCTATCAAGTAGTGCCTTCAAAAATCGACTAAGCACTTCAATTTCCAGATTAACGGGTGAATTAATTTCTCCTTTATAAATTATCCAGCTAGTCCCGTCGCGAAATATTCGCACTTTCACGGAATAAAAACCTCAGGTTAATGAGGGATCTAGTTTTCTCAGGTTCAATAGATTACGTACCTAACTATGTTACGCGAGTTTAAAGAGAAAGAAAATCGAAACACGTGATACAATAAATTCAATCGTTCACCAATACTTGATCAAGTCAAATGATTTAAAAACTTTAAACTCCTGTCAATCGCCATCACATCAGGATACATCCGAGCTGTCCGAGTGCTCAAAACACATTAACACGCACTATACGGCCGTGTTGTCATTTTTGAGCAACTTTTTGAGAACGTTTATAATCGCTTCCGTAATATGGCAAATTGCCAAAAAGTACCATGAAAATTTATAATCAAATCACTTACCTCTCAGAATATGATACCACACTGACGTCCCTCCGAAATCGATGTGAAAGTCTGTGTAGCAGCCCTTGACGGACATGAGGCAGTATTTCTGGACCTTTGGGTACATCATATCGTCCAGGGCGTTTGTAGATTCAGTCTGAATCAAGGACAAAAAAAATAGTTTATGTCCCGGCACTAACAACAACAACAAAAAAGTAAATAAGTGCCCCGTCATAATTTATGGCCGCTAACTTACCGACAAATAACATAGTTTCTATTTTAGAGTAAGAATTCTGACCAATATCACGGCATGAAAACGACGCCTATACTTGTAATGAATACCACATAGGTGGTAGGCGTATGTCATAGGTATACACCTATGACATACGGCGTATGTCAACTTCCGTTTGTTTCCATACATTGTGCCAGAAGCTTGTTCATTACAAAAACTGTACAAAAATTCACCCCGATAATTTTCTTCCATATGCGTGCCTTATTTTGTGTATAAAAATCAAGGTATTAGTTTAAATTCCAGCCTTATTCCTGACCGGTGATCTCTAATGATGTCTCTGGTATAAACCCCGAACCTGAGCATCCCACCTTAGTTGATTTGATAGAGTGTTTATAATCGGTCAACAGTTTTAAGCAACTATCTCACCTGCTGATCCTTAAGATGCCTCGGCCAAACGACTTCTACCCAGTCGATGAGCCGAACAATCCGCGGCGCCTGGACGTAGTTCTCGAGGCGCGTGTGCGAGAACTCGAGCGATATCACGTTGAGAAGCCGCTCCTTGTTTGGATCGTCGTAATATCGTTGCCAGTCCTGAATGCAACGAGATCTTGTGATCAATTGATCATGCACCACAACCGACTATGGAGTTAGACAATCAATGGAAGTAGAAACTATTGCTCTACCAGCCAACCCGGAGAGTGTTTTCTAGTCATCTTTCGTAACGCTCACACTCCTGTCGATTCATACAATAATGAGACCGCTTAGATTAACAATTACTGCAGTTGACCTTCGCTCAAGAGTTTTCTCAGCAAATAACGCCTTAATTGCGGGATTAGGTCTTCTTTTTTTTTAATATGCCCCCATCGATCGATGCGATGATTTCGCCAATGTCAAAGTAATAAATACAGCACCTATTCAAAAATCTTGTGACAAAAATGTCGGCAACGTTGTACGGTAGAACACGGTCAAAAGACCCCCCCCCCCCCCCCCTGTCGGGCTCTTGGCCAACGGATAACGATATCCCTCAGAATCTACCAGGAAATCATTAATCGATGCCCAGGGTGCACCGGACCAAGCACTTCCCCTCGGACGGATCCAAAAACGAACCGCAACTCTTGACCACACCCGGAGGTAACCCGACTCGCACCCCGAAAGAGGTCTTATTTTGTATCTTGACAGTTGACACTAATAATTGAATTGATTCATGACAAAAGATCATAAGAGTAACATTCAACTTCGGAAATTTGTGATTATTTTACTGGATGTTATTAAGTTGGCATTTAGCTATTGTGGACCTATTGTGTCGTCGTTACATTATGTAGGTAGGCATTCCCGAGGACAGTAACCTTTGATTTTGTATGTAACCCGTTATCTTTAGTATTTGTTAATCTAAGAAAAACTATTAAAAGTAGGGCGGGAGACGAGATAGCACATTTTTAACTTTTTGAGTCAACTATAAAAGGAAATTAATTTAAAAATACTTAATTTCTAAATGTCAGTGAAAATTAGAACACAGAAAAATCCGAAAAGTAAAGCTATGGCCGGGAATCGAACCCGGATCCTCGTCATTCCGTGACGCGTGTACCCCTACACCACCCATAGCAGGTGGGTAGTCTTCGAATTTTTCTACCTGTTACTAGATGTCACGTGACCTTTGTTACTATGCGATTTTTTTGTCGCTAAGCGTCATCTGTTTGAATAATGTGTCTGTACGGCACAATTACAAACTCCCGTGGACAATCTACTGCTCACCAGGGACGAGAGAAGGCGCTGTTTTTCAAATGATAGGTACTATGAAATGAATCAAGAATTTTTATTTCTTGATTTGTTTACTTTTACGGTTTTAGCTTTAGAAATTTAATTTCTAAATACTTAAAAAATACTTATTCATCTTTATCAATTGTTCATTGGTAGGTCGATTTAAATATCGGCTAGCGACCTTGTCACCAATGAGTTCATTGACTGTTTTCTATTCATAACATAACCTTACACAAATTATAAATGCCCAAGTGAGTCCGCGTGGTAAGTACGTCTCGTCTGCGTCTTTACAATACTTAATATATTTTTAAAATAAAGCCCTGCTAAATTATGAATTCGTTTCGCAACATCGGGAAATTGCTTCTTTTTTTCTATTGTTTTCTATGTGTTCTCTATGTATCCATCTCACTCAAGTAAGGATTAAAGAGATAATAAATAAAGACGGCACACATTAGATACATCGCGACATGCATACCTATATACATAATATGGACCTACACATATAATATTCCGGCAAATTCCCTGGGAAAAACGTAGTAGGTAATATTAATTCAATATTTAACTAATACTGAATGGATGACGTCATTACTATAGAATTACCTATATTAAAATTAAATATTTCAAAGCTGCTTAGAATTATGAACGAGCAATTTAAGAGATCCATTTATATGTTTCAATAAAATATAACATTTGTTTAAGGATCCGACTTTTGAAGCAAAATAAATCGATAAAAAGTATTACGATCATTCAATTTCAAAAGGTAAGAAAAATCTTTTGTCTGTGGAAACATAATCTTTTCGCGATGCAAAAAAGGTGATTTACTTTATTACTCACAAGGATATGTATTTTATTTATCATTTCGAACTATCCTCGTACGAATCGGCGTATAAATAACAAATCAATGCTTATAAAAGATCAAACAGATTTGATAAGTCTGAAGCGAAAACATACGGACACACTTTCCCATTCGTAAAATAATATTGCATTATGGATGGGTTAGTCCAGAAGCGCGATTAGCATAGAGTATCATTTGGTATAATTCTTGCTTCAAGCCACGATTCGCGTTCACCGTTTTGTAAGCGAAGACAGACGAGCTTACCGGTTCTCAGGTAAAAATTACTTAAGTCTTTATGAAGACCAAATCGAAAATATTTCCAAACGAGTGTCTTTGTTTTTCTTATATACCAAAGCACTATTTCGAATTATCACGACGTTTGGAAGCTGCCATTGCCTTACAACTTACAATGACCATTCATTAGTTATCAGTTAGACAAATCCGAGCTATCTATGTGCTCAAAAATATCTGAACACGAACGTCCGTATCATGTCAATCGTATGGAGCCAGACATATCTGATGTCGACCGTACAAAAGCTTCAATAAACGTCTAGTTAATCTCAAACAACGAAAACTTAATTAAAACAGCTCTCTCCAACATCATAAATATCACTAGCTAGATAACAGTCTCGCCGTTTCATAAGCCTCAATTTAATAGATACGCATATCCAGGTAGTCCTGAAAGAAATTACGATACCTTCATGGTCATCTCGATGTTTTTCTGCGTATTTACGTCCATAACATCCAGGAGGCGTCGCGAGCCAACGCACATGCGCACATCGTTCACAGTGAAATTGCTCGTCGGCACCCTGGAACAAACGGGTTCATTGAAAAACAAAACAAACTCGCTGATTCAACTGGGAAAACTAGGACAGAACTTTAACTTAATCGTTTACGTTATCCTTTTTAAGCTCGATCTACGACAGGGTATAAACATGGGTTTAGTTACGTAATCATTGTAATAGAGTTGCAATTTTGTTGACAAAATCGTATATACCTACCATATAACCTCTCGATGTTGCGTTGGATTAAAATTGACGGACTTGTTTATTTCCGTATCGCAAGCACATTTTTCCTGATCGTCATAAACTGATGCGCGCTTAGGGAACGCATTTATAAAAAGTACATTTTAACGATATACATTATATAACACTATGTTTTAATAGGCAAGCTGTGATCAACTCATCGGAAATTCCACAATGCGAAATGAAGTGCAGGTGGTGAATTCGCATAGCTTGATATAAAAACTAAAAATAGATCAGAGAGTCCGACTTCATTTTAACGAACCAATCAATATTTGCCGATAGGTCAAAATTCTACATTGGTATTGGTATAAATAATATATGTAAATACTAAACTATTATTCAATAGTGAATATTTATGAACAACTGATTTGAAATGGGTCTGAAGTCGAAAAGGGCTATGTATGATTTTGTGGAAGGACAATAGATCGTCAAGTCAAGTTACGGAATACCAGGCAAGGGACGGGACAAAGGAAAAAGGTCAAACCTAAACCTAATAAAGATACCTACTAAAACAAATCAGTGAAACTATTTGAGAAGAGCCACTTCTCGTTTAATACAATAGCACTAAAAAATGTTTTTAATCGAATAATTTGTGCGTAATGATTTTGAATTTATAAAGAATTCATCTCTTTTCCGCTGGGCATTGATGCGTCAGCCAATCAGCTAGAACTTTCCTGCATTACCCGCAACTTTGATCAAACTTTTTAACCGACCGACACCGTCAGACATTTCCCATATCGCTTCAAATAGGTAATATATAACGAGTACATGTACAGAAGGTGCTTCAAATGAAGAGTCTCTTACTTATACAGTTGTTGCGTCTCTTCTTTATTACAACAAAGGGTTTGGCCTTGAGCTCATTTTCGCCTGATGGAGAACGAAGTGATTTATACATAATTAAATGATTATAGTTACCTAGTTAAATTAAAAAGACAGGCAGTCATTAGTTGGATTCAAACCGGACGATCCAGCGCACTCCGACCAGACGAGGCAGCCATTATCAGTCCATTGATATCAGTATGGTTAGTGCAAGTTTTCGGTCACAAAATACGTCTCGAAGTTTGTTGTCATTTCGAATTAAGTGTATCACATAGAATACATTTAATTCTAAATGACACAAAGCAAGCAGTTCTTTGTCTTGTATGATTACAAGCAGTTCCAATATTATAGACATTGACAGGAAAAACAGCAACTCATATGATTATTACTGGATTGCATGGCACGAGCGAGGCGAGTTTGCTAAGTAATTGAGATTTCGCTCCAAAATACAGTTAGTACAAGTCAACGCTATCCTATGGACATTTGTGATTGATATGCTGTTAAGGTAGGTATCCACCGCCCGGAGCAGTTGCAGATGTGTCGAGCAACGTTCGAAAGTGAGCTTAATGAATACCCAGCTCAACAGCGCCAAATACCTGTTCGTTTCCATCAAAACAGTGGTCCTGACTGAATTAAACAATCCAAACGTACAATTTTACCGCCACGAGTTAAATCGGCAACTGCTATTGGCTTTAATTTATTATTGATGTGTCACTTTAGATTAGATTTGTTTACTGCATAAACAATAGAGATGAATCCTCATCCTCCCTATTAAACGATATATTAATTATTAGTCAACCAATAGTCTCGGCAATTTCACTATACCGGAAAATCAGTGTTAACGAAATTCAGAACGAAACGTTAAACTGATCGTGACTTATCATCCATTTAACGGGGCTCATATCGCATCTCGGAAACAACAGGGATATGCACTATCGAATATTAATTATTATGAAACCTTTGATTTATGAAATAGCTCTGAAAATCTGTAAACGAGTTATGAACGCGGTTGTACGACTGTCGGACTATTTCAAAAACCTTTGCCAGGTTACGGAATCACCGATTCTTCAATATAGACTTAAGAGGTTTTTGTTTTATCTTAACACTAGCTTCTGCCCGCGACTTCGTCAGCGTAGAATTACATAAAAACCTTCCTCTTTAATCACTCTATCTATTAAAAAAAACCGCATCAAAATCCGTTGTGTAGTTTTGAAGATATAAGCATACATAGGGACATAGGGACAGAGAAAGCGACTTTGTTTTATACTATGTAGTGATAGTGATAGTGATATTAGAAATGAGAGGGCATCGCACAAAATTGACATCTTCAGACAAATCAAAAACGTAACTTAAGTACCATATCTGATTAGGCTAATCGATATAAATGAGTAGGCAGAAATGGATTACGAAGCTAAAATTAAGTACCTACTTGCTCTTATAAGAGTTCATGTAAAAGAATGAATTAAAAATAAATGTTTCTGAATAATTCTTATTTCTGCTAACAGAGTTACGGTTGCGATGGCAATTTTCCTTGGCTTCTTTCATAGCTACAAAGTTGCGTCAACCTCCTTTGCTCAAAATTAACTTTTCAGCTCCCAATACGGTATACTGGTTTGTCTAAGCAAACAATTTTTTTTGTTAAGTAAGTATTTAGTCCATGTTTACTTCCATGCTGGTCTAGGAGCAAAGAAATAACATCGAATGTTTCAGTTGCTTCTCTTCCCGCGCAGATGGTAAAAACCCATCGAGGGAATGGGCAAAAATCTTAGGAATCATTTTATAGGCGATGCGGCTAGCAACCCACTCACTATTTTGATTCCCCTTTCCACCTATACGCCTACAACTATGCTAAACGTGGCCTTAAGGTTTTGATACCTTAGGCTCTGTCTACCCCGTATGGGATAAAGACGTGATTTATGTATATATGTAGGTATGTATGTAAGTATTTAGTCGTCTAATCCAGAAAAGCTCAGAAAAACTAAGCTTCCAGAGACAGCGAATAAAGACTCAACTCTTTATGTAGAAGATTGTATTTACCTAGCTTTTGTAATTTTTTTAAAATAATAATAATCCGCCAATGCTCTATTTTGCCATGACGTTGACGTTCGGGACACCTATAGAAAATAGATGCAAAAGAACTATTTCACCTATTTAATCTTCGTTGAAAAATGTATCTGAGCGGTTTTAATATCAGTTACGTATTGACCCAGTTTGGTTGCCAAAGTCACTGTTGGGATAGTGATAAAACTTAAGATTTATAAATTCTAGGTGCCATCGAGATACGACGCGAATAGTCTGTCGATCGCGAGATCCTACAAAACTACCTTGGAAAGTCCACACAATTTTAAGATTAATCTCGATCAAGACAATGGCCCTCCTGATTAAATGCTAGACCGGTTTGAGCAAACATAACATATGTATACCTAGACACCTAATACAAAATGTTATTTTGCATTCCGTTTTTATGCACTTAGTATTATTTATTTAACCGTGAACCGTAATCTTCCATGCTGGCCTGGGAGCAAAGAAAAAACATAGAATGTAGCAGTTGCTTCTCTTCCCGCGCAGATGTTAAAAGCCCATCGAGGGAATGGGCGAAACTCATAGAAATCATGTTATAGGCGATGTGGCTACCAACCCATCACTACTTTGATTCCATTTTCCTCCTATACAAGTATACACCCACAATCTTGCTAAACGTGGCCTGTGGGTCTTTATATCTTAGGCTCTGTCTACCCCGTAAAAGATTCAGACGTGATTTGTGTATATATGTGTATGTTTGTATGTAACCGTAACTGATATAGGTAGAGTATGCTCTATACAGAGGTGTGAAAACCACCCGCTTCACCTATTAGCACGCAGTTAAATGACAATGAGAATGACGGAAATCCATTCTTCAAAAGATTTTCTCAAATACTTGTAAAATAATTAAATAAGTACTATAAAAAAAACTAGGTAAAGTACAACCATGTTTACAAAAGTAGCCAACGAAATTTAATAAGTTTTTATTTTTAGTTTTGTAACACAAGCTACTTTATTGTTACAGGAGTTATATACACGTTCCAATCGAAATAACCAGACAATTTGACCATTAGAAGTGTGTCAAAGTTAATTTGCAAGATCTGAACCAAACAAATAATGACATACAAAGTAAAGCTGAATCAAATCTCGTAAAAATGCTCTTCTTTTGCTCTAACTCTGTTGTTGAAAGTTAAGTCCAACTTATTAAGGGATACTTGAGTACCTACAACTAATTGGCGTTCTAACATTTTTATCGTATTTATGTCAAATTTCGCTTATCGCAAACTTTTAGTGCTGGATTGACTTGGTCCCCACACGAAACTACAGACTACTTGGAACTCAACTCGATTAGAAGATTAGTGTTAGTAATTTACGGGAAATCCCCTACTCACAACAAATTGTCTATCTAAAGCATAGATTACAGACACTGGAAATAAATACATTATATTACAGTACCTAATGCATACCTAATCTACAGGAAATTCATTATGCATATACAAATTTCTCGATTTTTTCGGGATAAACAGTAGGCTATCATAGTCAGGGATAGCAAAGCTTTCTATTTGTGAAATCTTTCTTGAAGGCCCAAGGCCCCAACACAAAAACATATATGTTAGCATAATTAGATTGCTTGATCGATCATGTATTATTCTTTATTTAGACCCAGCTTTACATTGTATGTAATATGCTAACATTTAAAAATTTTCTGAATATGGAAACTGCTTAACGTATATGATCTACGGTGTTAAAAAATCTAGTTGTGTTAAATACTTTGGATGTAAGTCTTTAAAGTAAGTTATTGTAATCTGTTTAAAAAAAAAACGCTGTTGAGTTTCTCGCCGGATTCTTCTCAACAGGGGTTTTTCGAACCGGTGGTAGATCTTTTGTTGACATTAATAAGTGCTTGTACAGCCTAAACTGAATAAAGATATTTTGAATTTGAATTATTAAATATTAGTAACAAGCTATCCCATAACGGACACGGCCAAAGTGCCGCACTTAGAGACATTAACTATTTTATTTAATTGGCGATTCCATTAAGGCGGATGCTCGCGTTAGCTCATTGAAGAAGTCCCGTTAGATGGCGCTGTAATCAATGATGTGTGTTTTTTGCAGTTTTTAGAAGATTCTTAGAACACTTATAGATTATCAATTGATTTGCGCACACAGTTTAATACGGCCGATTTTTTGAGACTACACTCAGAAGGTAACAATGCACCAATTCGGAGAATAGCTGCACAAACGCTGGTGTCACTAACGGCCCTATACAGATACTAGTCTTACACACACATGCAAATAGGAGGCGGCAACTGGCGGAAAAATATTGCAACACCTTGCTAAGCTGTTAGCGTAATTTTTCACGTTATATTTACGTTTTTATATCAACTTTACTTTTACCAGAAATTTTACAAATCTATACGTATTTACAAAACTTAAATCGTATTATTTCAACCATTTATAACTTTGGAATGGCTACACGGATTTTTATGATTTTTGATTTGTTAGCTTTCTCTCTTCCTCGAATAGCCAAATATCTAATCATAAATATGAAAAATGCACAAAAAAAACTCTTTAATTTTTCATATGCAGCGCCATCTCTGTCAAAAACTGACTTTAAGGCGGAATATTTTTTGCCAGCTCGGCTAGTTACAAATACAGAATAATATTATATATGAGTCTAGCAGATGCAAACATGTGAATCAATGCCACCTTCAACCCTTTTTGAATATTAGGGAGTATTTTTTTGTACTTTGCTAGATAGAGGGCTATCGTATTTGTACTCACTAGTTGGCGCCACTGTAGAGTAAGGTATATCATATCAGATTATTCAGGATTTCTTTTAATTTATCTTTAATAGCAAGCTATTTATTACCCACAGTGTTGCACAGTCCCGTTTATCCTCTAAATTAGCTGTCATTTTATTTGCCTTCTTAGTTTGGCTCCTACTTTTCATAGCTTTTCTTTTAACATTTTAATAAATCTGTCGTATGTCTGCGAAAATATTCGGAAACAATGTAAAGTAAAGCCGGAATATGCAACTTGTAGGTAGTACTAATTTTACGTTTATTTATAATACCTCAAGTTACAATAGCGCCTCTACCGGCAAATTCATATGCCGTCATTGCTAGTATCTTGAAATGTCTTTGAGTAGTATTTAGTATGTAGGAACCCGCGATTCATATCTGATATTCGCTCACACATAGAGACATCATCATCACCATCGTCTGTCATTTTATTAATACTCCTATGCATTGCATTACAAACGTTTCGTCTGAGGCATTTAAACAATTAGCGCTGTACTATAGGTATTGTCGTTTCGCGTCATAGGCTTTCGTAAACAGGTAACTTGAGAATCAGCCTGCTTACAACAATGAGACGAAGTCATTCGTGCTAGCCATTCGGATCCTTTCCTTTCACCAAAATGCATTGGAGTATAGGATCACATAAAGGAAATTAAATAATAACGCATAGCGCGTAGGGACTACGTCTGACTGCTTTTTGGCTAGGGATTTCGATAGTCATCGGTCGTGGGCCACCTGCCTAGTTCACCTAGGTGAACCACGGGCAAATGATTATGGGTTATGGTCCAAAAAGTGCCCATGGTTCACCTAGGTGTACTGAAGTGGACCATTGGCAAGAAAAATTGCCCGTGGTCCACCCAGGTGAGCTAGACAGGTGGTTTTCGGTTAGATATTTGTTCCGGAGTTGCGACCTGCCTTTCTATGTTATGTCATCATAATTCATATCACTAATTCATGGTACATCGCATAAAAGGAAAAATAATATTAGATAACTAGTATTAGATAATTATGATGACTTTGCAATAGGTAGGTACGACAAATAAATAATGACAACTCCAAAACAAATTGAATCCATCTGAACTCACTTTTACTTACTGATACTTACTTACTTCCACAAAAGTCGAACTTCATCCATCGATGGTTTTGAGTAGCGTTACCAACAGTGGGATAAAGCAGATTCTCACGGTGTCTAGTCCACACGCGAAAAATAAAAATTGCAGCTCGACGCGAATTATATCAGCGCATGGACCAACTCTATATGCACAACTGGTTGTGCCAATAGGAATTTCGGGCTTATAAAAATAAAAATTCTCATTAGAGATAGTAAAATTAGGTTAGGTTCATTAGGCATCTTCAAATGCCCGAAGGGCAAACCGAATAAAAATAGGAACCCCGCCGTCAATCTTACGGTGGAGTGAAATTCCTAATGGCACAACTAGTAGTCCATAATATAGAGTAGGCCCAGGAGAAAAGCGTCATATATTTAGGCCCAAATCATGTGCATAAAAATGACATAGAATTTAGCTAGCGTCGTGCAGCAATAGCGCCTGTACTACACGCGTGTCGACCAGTGAAACAGGGAACAGAGACGTGCTAAACTAAGAAACTCTCTAGATATTTTTTTCGGTCTGTAACCATGATCCACCTGCAGTTTGGCCACCTGGTTTTTGACAGAGCTCCGCTCCTGGGCGGAGCTCCTTTTTCTGGGTATTGAAATTTCAGTGGTTTTCTGGGTGGACAAATTATTAGACTGCAAACAAACTGCACAGTCGATTTGCAGCTAGCTTGCAGTTCAAATGCTGACCGTCTAGTTTATTATAGGTGTTAGATAAGATCCCACAATAGCTAGGCCAATACGCCACGCAACACGTGGTATGCGCACAAAGGGTTGATTTATCAAAGCACTGATAGTTTAAAAAACCTCGATATTTTTTAAATAAAAGTTAATACTTTTTTTAAATGAAAACTCTTTTATGATGTATGTAATCAATGATATTGGCAAAATTCAGGCCATTATTATCAGGGTATTTAAAAGGAAACATTGACATAACTACACACTTCAAAGTCAAGAACATATATTGTAATGATTAGATGTTTTCTATACCAGGCGTCAGGCTCCAAATGAAAGAGATGAGACGATCACTGACAAGTTAGTACTCTTCTCGGTGATTGTCAACGTCAAGAGATGAGCTTCGCTAGAATCAAAAACACGTCAGGCCATATTGAATCTTATGACGTGTTAATTTATTTTTCACTTGACACGAGATTAAATCTTATACCATTTAAAATAAAGCTCAGTTTTCTAGTATGTTCCATACTTTTGGATACTTTGGCTACTACTACTACGCTACCAGTGGCGGTTTGGATGTTACGGTACTAATGTTGGCTTGAATGTTACTAAGTATTTGGCGATGTGCGTGCTCCAGTATATTTGTGCACGATGGATGTCCCGAACAATTTGACCGCTTTGGTTGAGTCACTGTTAATGACCATTTTGGGTGTTTCCAAGTAAATGAAGGTCTTGACTTCTACTTACTATATAACGCTGACTGTACATACACACATAAAACACGTCTTTATTCCTTGTGTAGTATATACAGTGTAGTTATCACCTAAGAAAATAAGACGAAAAATACAAGCCTTTCCAAATACACGAGTATCTCGATACGAAACTCAAAATATTTATTAAATTAGCAAAGGATGTCACGAAATTGTAGTTTGTAGATCACGCAACATACTCAATTCATAACTGAATTGCATGTAATGGAAATTGGCCACTTATTTATTGTTCACAAAAATATTTTTTTATATGCATACAAGAACAATCATAACTTATTTTACTACTTAGAATTATATAGGCTGACTTTTTTTATCACCGTCAAAAGAAACAACACGACGAATACAAGCATTATTTTTAAGTTTGGTGTTAAAATATTGCAAATGGTATCATTAAATGATACCTGTCATCATTATCATCCTCATCATATCAGGTGTGTGACGTCCACTGTTGGATATAGGACTTCAGATACCGCCCACAGAACTCCAGTTGCCTCGGTTGGAAGTGGCTTGCATCCACCATGAACCCGCGACTTACGGTACCTATACGGTTGCATATGATACCTAGGTCAACCTAAAACTTGGACGGTGATATTAATATCATTCTGTATCATACAGTTTCCTTTTCCTTCTTTCTACCGATCATAGGTAATGGGAACATGAAAGACGGACTCAAAGTCTTCAAGTCTTCAGAACAGGGTTGACAAATCTCCGCTGTTGGACATCTGGAAATTCACGGTCTTGATAATTTCCCTAGTAACATAAAGTAATTAACCAATTAGAGTGGTAGTAGGGGTTACAAAATTTTGCAACACCGCACTATGGATACATACATACATACATACATATCACGTCTTTATCCTTTACGGGGTAGACAGAGCCTAAGGTAACAAGACCTAAAGGCTACATTTAGCGTGATTTTGAGCGTATAGATGGAAGAGAGGAATCAAAATAGTGATGGATTGCTAGCCACATCGCCTATAACATGATTCCTAAGATTTTTGCCCATTTCCTCGTTGGGCTTTTACCATCTGCGCGGGAAGAGAAGCAACTGGTACATTCTAAGCTTTCTTTACTCCCAGACCAGCATGTAAGAACATATATTGATAGTTTGGATGAAACGAAAACAGACCATATCGATTAAATCGAGAATTTTACTTCCCAATACTTATATAATAAGACTTTCTTAGGTTTTTCTATGACAGTTTTTGGGTCTCCTGTGCATATATAGATATGTATACATACATACTCAGTAAAGCATAACGAGGTTTTTACCTCGTAACGAACGTTATTACAAATTACATCAATAAAAATCAGTGTTTTTAGACCCAACCAATTTTTTTGTCATCACACCAGCAATAAAGTTCTTGCTCTTCTTGCACAATAATAGCAAGTAAAATCTCGCGTCCAATGGATGTATGATTCACTTATTTCCTGTTAATGCACAAAAATTCCCTTCCGAATCCAATGTGAATCTGAAAAATTAACGTACAGTCAGTACAACAAAAGGATAAATAGATATTTTTTAGGCTTGCATACTATGACATGATATTTCACTAAGAATTAAACTCAATTCAAACGTTTTCTGGATACAAAAATACTTGTTTTGCACATTTATACTAGTTAAGATGATTAACATAGACCAATTGAATGCTATCTCACTCGCAAAATAAAAATAAAACAATTGAAATAAAAATCAGTTCACAACATAGGAAACCAACAAACATACATACTGACACTCACAAACATAAACACACCACATAAACTTCCGAAGTTAAATTCAAAGATTATACAAATTTATCCCCACTTTATAAACACTCAGAAAAACGTAACCAAAAAAGTTACATGATGATAAACTGCTCGGCCCGAAAATTCTTGAAAAAATCATTAAAAATTAATTACTCGAAAACTACAAAAATCGGCCAACATGCATGGGGTATATTCGGATAGCCCCGGATGTGAGGCATGTAAATTTTTTTTTAGACGTCAGTCTTTGGACCGCCCTGTATATAATAACATTATATTTATTGTTGAAAACAGCATGAAAATCCGTCCAAAAGTTTTGAGTTTATCGTAAAAAACACACAGACAGACAAAACGACGCGGCAGATGACTTTATTTTATAATCATACTATTAGCGACAGGCAGACGGACAAACAGAAAGACAAACGGACGGATGATTGGACGTACAGGTTAACAAGCAGACGGACGGACGGACGGACGGACGGACGGATGGTCGGAAGCATAGACAAACAGACAGACAAACCAACGGATGGACCGCCGGATTGATAGTTGGACAAACAGACAAACTGACAGACAGACAAACATACATACATACAGACAGGCAGGCAGACAGATAGACGTACGGATGGATGGACTGCCGGATGGATGATCGGACGCACAGACAAAAAGACAGACAGTCAGAAATATTTAAAGAATTTTTTTATTTATCACAAAAGACGTTAAAAAAACAGAAGTATCTAAACATAAAAAAGCTAAAAATATAAAAGCCACTGATAAATAAATTGTCGCAAAATGGCCCAGAAGACTGGACAGACGGAAAGATAGGCCGACAAACGGACGGACCTACAAAATATATGTGCTTCTAACAATAGTTCCTTTTTTCTATATGACGTAAGAAACCCTAAAAAAATCAGACAATACAGTCATGTGTGTTTATTTCACCTCTCTTATACCTTTCAATGTACATACGTAGTTTTTAATTATCATTTTGACTTGCGTTCGCCGATTCGGACGTAAAACATACATTCATACACAAATCACGTCTATATCCCTTACGGGGTAGACAGACCCTAAGATAACACCTTAAAGCCACCAAGAACAAGCATGATTGTGGGCGTATAGGTGGAAAGCGGAATCAAAATAGTGATGGATTGCCCTATCGCGTATAACTTGATTCCTAATATTTATGCATTTACCATCAACGCGGGAAGAGAAGCAACTGGTACATTCTATGTTTTTTTTTTACTTCCAGACCAGCATGAAAGGGAGTAGAAGATAGCTACCTAATATGGGTAAAAAAGCTATAGTTAGACAGACGGACAGATAGACAGACATAGACGGACGGATTTGAACAATGTGGCCCTGAAATAAACCACGATACAGCGTGAACTTGGTAATAGATAAGCTCCTTTGTGTTCCGAACACCAAAACCTGGCCAAGTGCGAGTCGGACTCTCGTACCAAGGGTTTCGTCCAAATTCGGCAAGTAAATATAAAATCCAGTGTTAGCAAAGCCCTGCCAACTAAGCAAATTGTAGGCTGTGTGAGGTCATTTTATATCGGTAACTTAGATACTTAGACAGACAAAAATATTCTGTTTTTAGTATTTGATGTTAGAGCGGCCACAGAGAAACGTCATTTGTGAACTGTCGCCAGACAAGCATGATAGCTGATAGCCATATCACGGTTCATAAGATACAGCTTGGTGACAAACAGACAGACGGACAGACAGACGGACAGACAGACGGACAGTGGCTCCTAAACGAAAAAATATAGCTACGTAATATGGGTAAAAAAGCTATAAAGTTAGGACAGACGGACAGATAGACAGATATAGACGGACGGATTTGAACAATGTGGCCATAAAATAAACCACGATACAGCGTGAACTTAGTAATACATAAGCTCCTCCATTGGTTACTTACATAGACAGATTGACAAAAATATTCTGTTTTAGTATCTGTATAGCGGCCACAGAAATACATCATCTGTGAAAATTTCCTTTATCACGGTTCACGAGAAACACATATACACATACAGACGGACAGACAAACACATATACACATACAGACGGACAGGTGAATCTTAGTAATAGAGTCCCGTTTTCACCCTTTGGGTACGGAACCCTAAAAAAGCTGGTCAATAGCAAGTTCGATTCGAGCACTAAAGATTCCTCTAAGTTCTAAGAGTTATAATTAGATGTAAGCGTAATGTATGGTTAGTTATTACTCTTTCTGTTGATGAGTTTCCAACTGCGGAAGCGACCCTGGCTGGGTCACCAGAATTTCACTTCAAGATTACTGTAGTATTGTCATCAGACTTATGCCAGATTTCACGTCAATGTGATCAATTAGAAATGGGTCAAAATTCACTTGCAAGATTTGATTACATGCAGACACCGGGACTGAGCACTTCAATTGCGTTTACAAAAATAATTTGTACCAATCACACAAACGTTGGAATGTTGTATCTTACAAAAATGTATTATGATTAATTGATAAGTACATACCTGTACGTACAAATAAATGTCTACGCTGCGTCCAATATCGTAGCTTGTAACGTCTTTTACTTCCTTCCTTTGACTTCAATTATTTACGAATAAAATGAATAGATTATTTTTATTTTGAGACACCATGTTCTGTCAACCATTAGTTTATGACAATTCATATCATTGTTTTTTTTATTACCTGTCTAACCAGCCAGGTTTTTGACTCGCATGTTTTTTTTAAATTGTTCTGCAATTGAGAAAACCTATTTACTCGGCCTATTTTGTATTTAGCACTTGTCGGATTTCACGAATAATTGCCGTGGTATATGGCCGTGATTTGATGCAGAGGGTTAGGGTTCGATTCTCGTGAGAAGCATTAGTGCAAAATTAACTGGAAGCCTTTTTTATTTTTAACTTTCTGTGGTCGAGTACTTTTTTTTTAATATATAAGGCAAAACGTGTTTTTAAGGCGGCAATATGACTGGGGGGCGCCACCATCTATTCCAAATTAATAAGCACGTGATCCTAATACTAGAGAACTTACTAGGCATGAAAGCTTTGCCAAGTTTAGGACTGGCAATGCCACCCGCTAAACCAGTCAAATTGGCGATGCCTCACTGCTACAAGGTTATACAAAAAAAAATACGAAACTACGTGTTAGTTTAAAAAAAAAATCTTGGCTGGAATAAGTTTACCATCACAAGTGTACATTTTATTTTCAACTAATTGATGGTATAGATATAGACCATTTATCGCAAACAGTAAAATCTAAGTAGCCTAAGCTTGTGGTTGTTTAAAAACCACTTAGGTAGTACTTTCTTTGGTTTGATTTGACAAGAAAAATATTGAATTTACCATAAAGTTTTCTAAATCTCATCGAGATAGTATTACTAAGTAAGTAAGTTATTAAAAACAATGTTTATAAAATTAAAAAAGAATCGTTCACGGCCTCGAGATTCGAACTTGGTCTCTAACTATTCAGTCCTTTAAGTCACGACCACTGAGCCAGATTGGAGGTCACGTGACAGCTCGAAATAGCCGATTGGTTTTTACAAAATGTTTTATTTGACACTATCTACTCACACTATTGTAAATTGCATCGAAATTTACTGCATCATACTGCAATTTAGGTATGATAAATGCACTCTGTTTTGTAATTTGCGCAGACAATATATCCATAGCTAACTATCCTCAAAAAACCGCATTGAAATTAAGCCTGTGGACGAAATGCAGCTGCACGGAAGGTTTGTATGGAAGAGCAACCGCCTTAACTAAACTTATAGAAACCATTACAGTCAATTCTCGCAAAACGATTTAATGACGATAAGAATACATAAATGTGTGAATGCCTAATATATATGTAAAAAAAAACTAATTTAATGAGTACACTAGACATGTCAATTTAATGAAACGAAGCGAACCACTTCTGGGGATCTGCCAATACTGTGATTTCGTAGATTAAAAGTTGCGTTCGCTAATAAACGGAATTAGTTTTACGTTACACTTATTGTTCGATGTTGGTGTCGAAATCGATAAGGTAACGATGTATTTATTATACGACTAATGATTCACGTAATTAAAGGTTTTTAGCAATAGTATACAGCAATATTACAATAAACATGTAGTTATTGTGTCTACGCCAGAAGTGAGAAAAAATAAATATTACCACTACGTGTTTATTTTTATTTGTCTCTTTATAATACTCGATTTATAGATAGTATATATGTAAATCGATTTGTGTGACGTGATAAACTCTCTATTTTTAAGATGTAAGACCCGCGCCCAGAGAGAACAATTAGTATTTTCACGCCACTGCTCGAAAATGTGGCAAAAGATGGTCAGTAATGGGGCCCCAAAACAAAGTATAGTTGTAGGTTGAATGAACAGGCCAACTATGAATTCAAACAGGTCAACAATAACATTGTTGGACAGTTTCAAAGACCAAAGTCGTCCAATCACATCGGCATGCTGATCCCTGATTCCACCAATCAGAACACAATTTGTGATGCTATTACACAAAATCGACCAATCAGAACACGTCGTGTGCTGCATATTAATTTTTTTCAAGGTTTATCTCATCAGGGAGAGGCAAAGGAAACTAGGTCCATACAGCCACGTCTGACATAAATTGTTTTGTCTTTAATGTTTAAGTCCTGTCTTAAAGTCAGAGTCGTCAGTCCTTGTCAAGTCATATTAAAACTATAAGCGATTATGGGTGTGTTTAATAAGCACTTCGAAGCGCTTTGCTTAATAAAATAACATAAAAAAAGCCTTTGCGTGACTGGCCACTAGAGCGCACTCGTTTTTTTTTTAAAGTAAAATATGGCGGGAGAGTGAAACTTTACTGTTGTATTTACGCTCATGTTTTTTATTTCCTCGCAGTAGTCGTGAAAAGCACTATGTAATGTCTCGGCCAAAAGTGCAATAGATGGACTCGTCTCTCTTCGAGGGCCTCACCTGCGGCTCGGCCCTCGAACTCACTCGTCCATCTATTGCTCACTTTCCAGCCTCTACAACAATGTACTATTAATCTTACCTCTAAATACAAGCGATGTTCTACAAATAATTTAACATTGGCATAAGTTTACACTCCATTACATTTTAATTCAAGTCTGTAAGTGCACTTTTAATGACCAAGCGAACGATAGATGGTATATTGTGCTAACTAAACCGTGTTGTTATGCAATTAAATTAAATATGAATTAATGCTCTATAAGTGCTGAATAATCAATTTAGTGATAATAGGGGTTAGAGATGGATTTTAAAGAGATAAAAGCAAGCTCGCGTGCCATTTTCTCATTTATCGCTAAGTACTTACGTTTTTTACTAACTGAACCACAAGGGACTAGCACTTAGCAAGAAAACCACCCGCATAGGTACTTCATGATAATGTGAGTGATATTTATCAGTTGATTAGGCTACGAGTTCACCCGTTTTTTATTGCGATACATGTTTTGCCCCCCGCAGACTCAGCGTATAAGAGATACTAACAGCCGGCCACGACTACGCGACCGTTTTCTTTATCCATTGCGCTGTTCAAACGCCCGCCACACGGTGGTTACGTGGAAGCACAAGTAATGAATAGCGAAAACGCACGCCCCGCCGCCTGTGAGAGGATCATTTAGACGGTATCGTGCGATTTGTAGTACATTGCCGTCTATGAACAGTCATTTCTAAATTCATTGCCGCGCGGACCCGTAATGTACCGCAACTCGCACTACACTGTATAAATAAGTCTTTAATATATTTGTATGTAAGTACTAGGTACTATCATCTTCATTCTCGACCACGTGGGGTGCATCTGCTGTGTCACGTGACAATAACATTTGCCTATTTTACTATCTAGAGACAGCCGTAAAACTGAAAGATTTAAGCTGCGATAGTTGTTTACTCTGCGAACCCGTTCAGATTTTGGTTGTTGCTTATCTATTTTAATCGAAAGGAGGCCCGATTTAAATTTCGTCAAGGTCTCTAGTTTCTAATGAAAAATAAAATACTGAAAAATTTAAATGGTCTTAAAGCATGCAGCCATATTTTTATACCTAATTCCCAAAACGTTACTTATCAACTATAGTAAACCTGAACCGTGACCATTTGGCACGCTTGCTTAAAATTAAACAAATATTTACGTATAATTAGAAAAACGTGTCATTGTGATTAATTAGTGATCTGCTAATTTGACGCTACGTGGCCGAAGTCTGCAGACGCACAAGCATTAAACAAACAGATAGCAAACCCAAACTATTACTATGTCTAGTCAAACAATTCGATTCTTAGCCCATAGAACCCCGCCATAATGACATTTACGTCATTCGATAATTATTGTCATAGACAAATTAAGATAACGCTAGTGGCTAAGGAAAAAAGTGGTAGAGTGGAAAGCACACGTGGTCCTTGTATTTGTCTTCAACCTAATTCAACAACCTGTCCCGACTACGAGAGATACCAAAGAGATACTAATTTAGACGTTTTATCTATCCGGGTGAGTACAGCTTAGAGATGAGTCAGTGACTCAAAAGCCTTTATTAGATGAGTTGAGTTGCGGTACATAGGTGTCGATGAACGACCACTTACAAATCTATAGAAACGCGCCCCGCAATGTAGAGCAACTCATAGAAATTCCTCCCAAACAAAATATAAATAGACCGGGGTTTTGTCGCGCAAAAATCGTGGTCACAGTAAATCTTATGTCAACCTGTACCTTTTGTCGATCCCTTTTAACCTAGTGTGGGAAATGGTATAGGTATTTTAGTTCCCTATAATCGCTATTGCCACGGCGTGTGATGTCAACATTTTGCTAGATGACGACAGCGTCCAAAACGCCCAAGGTACGTCACATAATCATTAACATTGTGTCATGATTCTAAGTACATTTGAGTAGTGTGTGTCGTGTCGTCACCAACGACCAATTTAATTATTGCAGGCATTTAAAACAAAAGAATGTTAAGAAGTATAGCAGTCTACTTACAGAACTAACTTTTGTAAACTGAAACTCACTTGACGTGACGTTAAGTGCCTACGGTACGTGAAGTAGGTGTATAGTGACGAGCAAAAATAACGGGTCTCTTCTTATGCAAAGTTGTATGAAAAGTTAGCCGGTATTTTTGCCTATCAGTGTAGTAAACTGTGTTTATGAATAAGTACATTGCATAGAGAATTACCTTAGAATACGTTATTGATTCTTAATACACTTTGGGTATGTAATGATGTTCAGCAGGCATGTCATGAGATTTAGACTTGGAAATAAGTTGACAATGTTGTGTAAGTTGTTAATGTAGGTCAAGTACATCATTTAAGTCTATTCATGATGGGCCAGTCGAGTTTGATCATAAAAACTAATCCTGTCAGGCAGGTTCACACACACTTTTAATAAAACATGGGCTCTTAACGCTTTGATCAAGCCCAATGAAAACCCATCTAATTATAGAAAGAAATAAAAAAACTCCTGTCCAAAAAGTCTGAGGCAATTTTTAAGTCTGAAATTGCAATTAGTGTTATAAAAACTCATAAATACCTCAATCCCAATCCAGTTTTCTCTTTGAACAGCAAAGGGGTAGTAAACCCGTTCTTCTGAAGATATGACACCGTGAGCTCCGTCCCGAACATTTCATGAATGGAGCCAGGGTGATCGAACCTCTGGCTTTCCAACTTGTCAGCGAGGGAGAACCCTCGTCCACCTTCCACATCATCATCTCCGAGGGCCCACTCGTCTGAGTAGAGCTTGCGTTGTTTGCGTTCACGCTGCAAAAGAAAATCTTGATGATCGGACAGAACAAAATTAACTTACAAAACTTACTATGAATTTCATTCAATACAATACTGCAAGCCTGACTTGAAATCAGATATTTGTTTTATTTTTTGCAGTTTATGTGTTTGAGTATAACATAAATTATACCTATGCCTTAAACTTACAATCTAACTCAAACATGAATTGAGTGTTATCTTATCTAGGAGCCGAGTATAAAATTGATTGCTTACTGACAGAAAATTGCAATTAGGACAGTTCTACTGAAAATGAAAACCTATAAGTACAGTAGTTAAGGACAGAGACAGGTACATCTAGACAATAACTGTCACTTTCTGGCCAGACAGACTTTCACTTTTAACACTGGAGGTGAATGAAAATGTCTGATATTGGTGTATTTTTGGTCGCATTTTTTAAGCAGCAGTAGTAATGTTGATTGTCTTTGTAAATTTTACTTAAGAAGGTGGTTTCAGGCAGGAAGTAGGATAGTTACCATTATTTATTGTACTCCAAGGTCATGAAATCTTACGGCCAGAGAGAGGTGTGCCTAAGTAGGCACGCAATTATGCTGGCATAACAATAAAACTTTGATGCGAGGGCTGTTTACCTTCGCGGACCGAAACAAAGAGCATAGTGACACGAGAATGCGTCGAATAGGTCTAAATATAAATCAAACGCTAATCATTAGTTAGGTATTTGTTTTAAATGGTGGGCATACGTTCAACGAGTAATGTTGTCGTGCAAGTGTAAAGCAATAAAGAAATTGCGAGAGGAGCCGACTCGCACTACTCGCAGTTGTGTCGACAAGCGACGAGTAACCGTGTAGCAGCCGAGTACTCGGCTAGTCGGCCGATCGCAGCCACAGCGCACGCCCCTGGCCGCCTGCCCTCTCCTCTAGCCCGCAGGAAACGCCTTCATGTCCCTTCCAGATGCTCAGAAACCGTCAAAGCCGCTGCACGCACCTTGTCCACACAAACGCCGCTACTTCGCAATGCTGCGGCCTACGGAACTATTATAGATTTTGACACCTTCTCGCATGCGCGAATGCATACGGCCGCCGCGTTTTAAACTCGGTCGCGGCGTGATCGCATAAAAACTGAGTCCGATGACCCTCGCTAACCATGATCATCATTGATAGCATATAGTCAAATAATATTTCTAACACATTCCCATAAGTTTCATTAATCGATACACGATGCAGCGATGCACCATTTCGTGTTTACGTGATCCCAGATAAAGCCACCATGGCGTCACCCGGGACTAAATACGTAAAAATTTAACAATAAACACTCACCAATTGCCTCGGAACTTGTTTTTTGGTGTTCGGCAGTGTTTCCGACATGTTTCTATTAGTCAGAAACACTGCACCGCGAAATTAACACTATTTTACGTAAATATTTTACACAGAGCACGAGAAAAAGCAACGCAATCCACCATTTGCCACAGTCGACACTACTGCCAACAACGCGGCGAGTAATCACTCCGGCATTTTTCTATAGGTTGGTATCACGAACAGCGTTCTATTGGTTTATTTATGGATAAGGAAATGGCGGGAATGTTTGAAACATCGCGAATATACGTTCTCATTTTCGTTGTTAGTTTACTTTACCTATCTGAATATGATGCTTGTTATACATGAAACTACTATTACGTTCTACAAAAATATTGTTTCAATCATAATTTCATAAAAATGTGGCCAATGTATTGATTTTGTAAACAAATACAGGATGCTACTGTGCATTATATGTCATTAGGATTTATAACCAATTGTTACAGACATAACAGATAAAACTGGTTATTTCGTTACTGTGTGACAGACTATTAATAAAAAAATACCAAGTTTAGTTTATTTTACGAAAACAATTTTAGCAGGAAGCACGTGGTCTTTTGTCGCGAGTGTTGCCATTGATTAAATATTTTTATAGTTAATTAATATTTATTTATGACTAGGATTTCTTTTGTGAAATAGGTATAGTGAATTTTCTATACTCGGATTAATTCATTCGCTATTAGGAAATAAGTATTAAGACCAAACTAGAATGTCAAAACGTTACGTTACGATCATTGTCAACATAATACTTAACACTGGCTTGGCTGGATTTGGATCGCATATTTATGTGTAATTGCAACTATGTCTATGTATTTACACCGTCTCTTTCACTCTTCTATTATACTCCTCGCTGTAATTAAATAAGTACCAAACAAGTTAAATCAAATTCCAAAAATTAATGTTAACCACACGAATGTCATTGTCACTGATGACGTTGGGGATGTGTAACTAATCAAATTTTGTCTATTAACCTGACACATTACCTTTATAATATGAATTTATATAGATGAGCCCTGTAACAGAAGTAAAAATAAAACCACAGCTTCCGGTATTCATTCTGAGCTAACTTCGTTCTACAACTTTTAAAAATAACCTGTATTGCCATTTTTTTTTATTATAGTTTAAAATTTAATTGGACAAGCAATGCATTGCTAAATCCGTCATTTAGTAATGTGACAGGCGATGTCATTTAGGCTATTGGGATTTGATGCCATTTAGGTAATTTGTTTGGAATAAACGTAATGATAAAATTGCTTAATTTTTGAAAGTTGCAGAACTAAATTATGTAGTTCCATTTGAGTAGCAAAACCTGTGTTTTAATTTTTTGTTCCTGTTACAAGGTATAAAATCTTTCTTTTTTTAAAGCTGGGGCCCGATTTTTGAAAGCATATGTGTGAAAATGCCACTGGAAAGTGGTGAAAAGGTGTGCTGAATTTGAAATATGAGTAGCTTAGACTACTCATACTACTCGTACTTTTAACTTACGGCTCTCATTAATCTTGTGAACTAGTCAAAAGTTTGATTAGAGTTGTAGTTATAAAGATATAAACAGATTTATACCACTCATCTACTCAAGGGTTAACTGGTAGAGATCCCTAATAGGGATAAGTTCGCCTTTGTGCATATATTAATGTTATTTTTATTTTTTTGTTAATCGTATCTGTTTCTTTGTATTTGTACAAAAAGCATTTACATACTTACTTAGGTACTTACTTTCGAGTGGTATTTTCACACACATGTGCTTTCAAAAACGGGGCCCCTGGTCTGGGAGCAAAGAAAACCAGAATGTACTAGTTGCCTTTCTTCCCGCGCATTATGGTAAAAACCCATCGAGGGAATGGGTGAAAATTTTAGGAATCATGTTATAGGCGATGAGGCTAGCAACCCATCACTATTTTGATTCCCCTTTTTACTAACAAAACGTAATAGTGAAAAACAAATGTGTTAGTAAAAAAAAATCTTAATGTCAGTGAAAATTAGAACAGGAAAATCCGAAAAGTAAAGCTATGGCCGGGAATCGAACCCGGATCTTCGTCATTCCGTGACGCGTGCTGTACCCCTACACCACCCATAGCAGGTAAACGTGTTAATTTAATTTAAAAATTCTGTGTTGTGACCTATGATAGTGTGTGCAAATACTACGTATAAATAAATATACAGGGGGCCGCGACCCACTATTTGAAAAACAATATCTCTCTATCATCCCTCTATTCTTGTCTGACCTCTGTGAACTAATTATTAATGCTCATTTCTGCACGGTCCCTATTTCGCCTCTATCACCTCTAACACGAAATTCGAATCCTGCCATCTCGTTCAAACTACAGAGTTTAATTATAGAGTTACGGACGGAATGATATGAACTTCGAATTTGGGTTTAAGTATACGCGCTGACTGTTATTCTTATTCCGGGGTCTGAGAATAGGTACTCGTGGTTTGCCGGCCAAGCTTGATTTAGTGACGTGTGCCGCCATCTATTGCAGCTTTCATAAGTTACGATTAGTAGTGGTAACACTTTTTAGGCCCTATCAAATGAATCAAGAAATTTTATTTCTTGATTTTTATGTTTTACTTTTTCGGTTTTACCGTTAGAAATTAAATTTCTAAATGTCAATGAAAATTAGGACACATAGAAAAATCCGAAAAGTAAAGCTATGGCCGGGAATCGAACCCGGGTCCTCGTCATTCCGTGACGCGTGCTATACCCCTACACCACCCATAGCAGAAAAGTAAAGCTATGGCCGGGAATCGAACCCGGATCCTCGTCATTCCGTGACACGTGCTATACCCCTACACCACCCATAGCAGGTGGGTAGTCTCCGAATTTTTCTACCTGTTACTAACTGTCACATGACCTTTGTTACTAATTATGCGAATTTTTGTCGCTAAGCGTCCTCTGTTTGAATGATGTGTCTGTACAACACAATTACAAACTCCCATGGAACATCTACTGCTCACCAGGGACGAGAGAAGGCGCTGTTTTTCAAATGATAGGTACTATCAAATGAATCAAGAAATTTCATTTCTTGATTTTTATGTTTTACTTTTTCGGTTTTACCGTAAGAAATTAAATTTCTAAATGTCAATGAAAATTAGAACACATAGAAAAATTATATAACATTACATACATTCAACACATTCATGTTTTTTCTTTGCTCCCAGACCAGCATGGAAGAATCAACAACAGGTAAATGAAAGCAATTATAATTTATGTCACGAAGCACTCCAAAACCAGTGAAAAGTGAATGTTATTACCTTACGCGACACTAGCGCCTCTAGTGGCAAACTCACACGCGATAGCCCCCATCGTCTCTTTTTAACTAACGACCGAAGTGCAATCTTTATGGCTGGCCACTGTATAAAAGATGTAAATGTGTAAAATATAAACTTTGTACGAAATATCAATTAGGTATACAATTAGGAAAAAAATTGCTGTAGAGAAATTAACCAATACAGTAGAAATGAAAAAATATCTGTTTGAAATAATTAGCTCAAACCACTGAGACGTTTGCTGTACTCCGAATGGCTGGCCCAAGGTCAAGCATGACACTAGAGTTGAGCAAGCAAATACTACTACTATCGACATCGCTAGACAATGCAATGTTGAGTCATGCGTGACAAAGTGAGTAGGTATTTAAATACTACTTATTTTTATCTCGTAGAAAAAAATATATATAACTAATTACAACTCAATAAATACGATGATTTCGTTCTGAAGATGGAGAAATATCGCAAAAAAAATCAGATTAAGCATTTGATGGCCCGTTGCCCTATTACCGTTCTGTTGGTTAATTTCTCTATGACAACAATGCTTCATGCTATTCATACAGATAAGAATTACGATAATTTGCATGATATTCATAGTACAAGGCGAAGCTAGTAAAATACCTACTAAACCTAGCTATTTATAAAGATAAAAAACCACTTGAAATTTACATTCTAGGTTCACAGCAAATTGCGCTCAGGTATGTTAGAACGCAAATGAGGGCGCCACTGTCTGTGAATACAGCCACAGTTTTGTATGAAAACTTTTAGTTCCTGTATTATCCACCCACTTTTTATTTTTAGAGTTCCATGGCTCAATAAAGAAAAATGGAACCATAACGGTAATGAAATGAAATGAAATGAAATGATATATATATAGGTAGGCTTATAGGTATGTATATAGCTTTAAAGAATCACTCTGTTGTCCATCTGCCTGTTTGCCTGTTAAAACCATTATTTTTCAGGAACACTTAGGGGCATCAAGATGGTATTAATATGAATTGGCCTATACTTGTAATAAATTGATAAACAATTGGGCTATGTTAGCCTCTTGCATCTGTAAATAAAAAAGGTTTGGAGTGCATGCGATCAAAGGATACCGATCTCGTTATTAGATTAGATCCTGATTTGGTGTTAGTGGGACGAAACTAGAAGTATCCTTTCCAACAAAAATATAATTTCCAAATCGGCCCACAACTGACGGAGTTCTGAGGTAACAAACATAAAAAAAATAAAAAAAATACAACCGAATTGAGAACCTCTACCTTTTATTGAAGTCGGTTAAAAAGTGTATTCTCATACACAATTCGTTGGATTCGAAACCCATAGGGTACTTTCCTTTGACATAGGATTTTGAAAATTGCCAAGTAGAAAAGGCGTCACATCACAAACAAGTAAAGGGAAAATATGATTTCCATTTTTTATAAGAATAGCAATATCATTGTATTGTATTGCGTTGCACATGCAAAAAATATGTTAAAAAACAAGTAAGTATAATTGTATTTTTAATTTGTAGGGAACCCTCAGTGCTCGAGTCCGACTTGCACTTAACCGGTTTTTACGTATGGCAACTTTACCTGACAAGCGCCTGAATTTACACTTTCGCAAACACACTACAAAACACTAAGGCTATATTATTTAAGTGCTATCAATATTATCACAGATTGCACATTAAACTTGTTAATGTTGTGTATAACTCCTTACATAGGTACAACAATTCGACCGAATTCTGAACTAAGCAAAGCTTGCGATAGTGTCAGGGTAGTGTGGTAGCGATGAGCGTGCACACACACACACACATACTTAGTTATAAAGACAAATTCATCTAACTGGAACCAAGCCTGGAATCTTACACTAGATGACTCTTTAAGGCTAAATTTGATCTGCTCTGACTTAATACATTGGTAAGAATGAGATAAAGCAGTGTGGTATTTTTCGCCATTTTTGATTGGTCTAACCATATCAATTATTTGACTATGTATTTGGTTAAAACTTAAGTGACAAGGTAGATAATCGTATCGAACGTGAATTTGAACAAAGGGGTAGCCCTATGTTCAAATATTCTTCCGAGAAAACCTTGCTTAATCGTCACCTTTCACACATAAAACTTCACTCCTATTCGTTTGGAAACTTTTCAGTCACTAAGTATTATTTTAATAACTACTAGCTGTTGCCCGCAACTTCGTCTGCGAAGAATTCATTTATCATTCATTATTCATTTATAGAACTATGCAATTTTCCGGGATGAAAAGTAACCTATGTTTTGATCTAGGGTACCAGCTAAATCCCTTCCAAATATGATCCAAATCCGTCCAGTCGTTTCAGCGTGAAGAAGGAACAAACACACACACTCACATCGTCACAAACTCGCATTTATAATATGAGTAGGATGCAATGGAGCATAATAAAAAAAAAATGAAGTCGGTTAAGTAATCTGACAACTTTTTAAGAATACTTTATATTAATATAAAAATAAAATATAACAATCAATAATACAATCGGATAGATTAGGCATAATTTAACCAAAACTAAATCTGAACTAAACGTCTCTTAAAGTAATTCTATAATACGCCAACACCGGATCCTCTATAACACATTCACTGTCCGTAACACCGCAATCCTTCAAAAAGTCCGTCTGAAGCAGCCAGTCCAAATACAACTTTAGATACCTATCCCCAGGATCCAGATCTGTGTGCCCCAGACAGAATATCCTGTACGCATCTTCCCCGTACTTCCCTATACCAAACAAATCGCTCGCCCGCCGCCATTTAGACGAAACGTACTGATAACTCAACTTCCAGATTGCATGGCCTCTTTTCCTTAACCCTAGGTTGTTAAAAAACCTCTCTAGGGACGCAGGACAATCGTTCAAAACGTGGTAAGGCGAGGGGTATTCTTCGAAAAATGACTTTATGTAAGGCCTGGCTGTTTTGCCTGATGTCTTGGTTAGGAAGATTGTTGCTATTAGTAATGCCCAGGGGTTCGTTGAAAATTCCTCTTCGAAGATGTAGTGCGGTGACAACGGCATTTGTCTAGGAGTAATGTTGTAGAATGGATCGATTCTGATTGGTTCCTGCTCTTCAATGGTGAGCAGGGACAAACTAAGGAAGTCTACGTCATCTATTGAGTTCTGGCTCGAATCTTGGGAGGAGTCAAGGCTTTTTGGTGACAAAGCCAACATCCTGTTGGGACTTTTGGCGATGGCACTGTAGGAGCCACCTTGGAAAAACCTACTGATGCATTCTTCTAATTCTGCCATGGCGATGTACCTGCAAATAATACACAACATATCAAGTCTCGTGGGTAAATATAACTCTAATAGACAACAATTAATATTAAACACCGGTTTGAATGTCTAGATTTGTACGTTTGTCCGGGTGAAATCTTGCGACTCAATTTTGAAGTAGATATCATCAACCGATTGAGCTGCAATTTTGCATACTTGAGTAAGTCGGATGACAATACAGTAATCTGGTGTAGTGGAGTTCTGGCTGAGTTCTGATAACCTAGCCAGGAAAGCCTCCGCAGGAGGGAACTCCTCAACGGTTGATCCGATTGGCTTGAAAGTTGGTACACATATAGGTATAGGACGGATGACAATGCAAGTAAAGTCAGCAAAAAAGCTTGTATTTAAAATTACATTTTTGGCAGAAACTTATTTGATATAAAGTCAAAAACCTTTTTAGCAATGTTCAGTCAAACTAAGCGAAACACCTGCTAGTTTCCCAGAAAGCTCACTAATATAAACAGCTGTTGTGGACTTTAACCTTCCAAAAAGCCAGTCATTGGATTTCGTACCCGGATGAAGAGATAATTGACGAAGGTGCAAAAAGGTTATATCACCGGCCAAAATACCAGTATCCAGCCGGCGTGGATTGTGTGGGATTTAAGGTGACTACAGGCTGTAGGTAAGACGGAAATCATCTAAAATAAAAGGCCGCGGGAAACTTTTATCAGTTTTATCTATCAATTTTATCTACGTACATATCAAACTAACACATACATACACAAATCACGTCTTTATCCCTTACGGGGTAGACAGAGCCTAAGGTAGCAAGACCTACAGGCCACGTTTAGCAAGACACTGGGCGTATAGATGGAAAGTAGAATCAAAGTAGTAATTGGTTGATAGCTGCATCACCTATAACATGATTCCTATGATCTTCGCCCATTCCCTCGATGGGTTTTTACCATCTGCGCGGGAAGAGAAGCAACTGGTACATTCTATGTTTTTTATTTGCTCCCAGACCAGCATGGAAGTATACATATAGTAGCACATATCATTAGTGCTCTAAAATGCTTTCAGAAACCGTAGGAAATGAGCAGCATTATTACACCCTTAAAACCTATACTGTAATAACATTAAAGTATAAATTTTACCTACTACCACAGACACTTACATAAATCACGTCTATCCCTTACGGGGTAGACAGAGCCTAGTATAATTGGTTGTAATAATGCTGGTCATTTCCCTACCCCTAATGCTTCTGAATCCATCTTAGAGTAGGTACTTATGATATGTGTGAAGCTAAAGTAATGTATGCAACTGTACTGTACATAATTAGGCCTTAAAACACTCGTGTGATCTTATATTTAAACTCGCCAAGACTCGTTTTAAAAAACCACACTCGTGATATAAGGGCCCTCATTATGCAACGATAGCACAAAATACTATAATCTTTCACCTAGCGGTCCTTTACCTTTGCAAATCTTGAATGCCAAGTTAACATTATAAAAGTTGTTGCTGACCCAAAGGTTGTCGAACCTTGACATTACGTTTGATACTTATATGATTACGTTTTTAAATAAATGCTTAGCACATAAAACATTATATTTTATGTGTTTCAGAAGATATGGAAACCGGTCAAACGCGAGTCGGCCTCAAATACGAATGGTTCCCTAACACCCGCACATTTGGTATAATTACTCAACAAAAATATGTATATTATGTGGCATGTTGGGTGCGCCTTAAATTTTAGCTTTAACTATTTATTATTATTTGCTGTTATAACTAACAAAGTAAGTGTTCTAAGTAAGTAATAATTTGTACTCTCAGATAAAATTCCAAGGGTTCTATAGATACATGCTTGTGATATACGGACAAACATGCAGCAGGGGCTTCCTAATGGGGTCCCGTTGGTGAAAAATACTCCTAAGAAAATTTGCTTGTCGTTTTTACTGTAGTAAAAGTCGTATAAATGCCATAGTTATAAATGTAAGTAATGTTTTAGGTTTAGTCATATAATAACTGGCCGTTGCCCGCGCCTTCGTGCTTCGTCCGAAATATCCTTATACCCACTATCTCCATGCCAAATTTCTTCTCAATATAATCAACGGTTAAAGAGCTAAGATGTTACTGACAGACAAAGTAACCTGCAATCATAATGCACAGTCAGCCCAGAAGTGGTTAAACAGCTGTAGAGTTGAAAATTATCGAGACACGGCTTTGTCACAGACACCCTCTGAGATCATTAATATGAAACAAATAAGCATATTTATAGGTTTCTTGAGTATTTTCATGGTAGTATATACATTTTTATATTTTGACAAGTGGAGGCCGTAACTGTCGAGTCGTAGTCGGTAACTTCTGTAGCCCGCAATGGAATAATATCTCCGGTTTTCTATCGTCCAAACTAATCGAGGCTTTAAACAAAATAGTACGTGCTACACTACCTAATTGTTTCCGATTAGATATTTGTAAATTAACTGTAGGTAGGCATATACAATGCAATCATAGGATGACGAAAAATAAAGATAGGCATGACTGTCAACAAGATTATTTGTTAGATGTTTGAATAAGTTGCGAGACCACCAAACATTTTTAGAAACAGGTACGAGATTTTTTCAAAAAATACACATAGAACCATAGAACAATACCTGTTTCTTATTCTATTTGTGAAATATTTATCGTACCATTGACATCTCGGATCTAAAATCGAATTTCTCCTGAATATTATCCATATTTATGGGAGCAGCGTTTGTCCTTTATTTCGCACATTACTGAGGGATCGAGTCAATCCGATTAATACCAAAGATGAATAAAAAAATAAGAAGGAGAATGAATTTATGAGACACCTAATTATGAATTGAATAGATCGATTCTAATCTAGGTACTATCAAATGAATCAAGAATATTTCCTTATTGTTTTTTTTATGTTTAGATACTTTTACGATTTTACCGTTTGATATTAAATTTCTAAACGATACTGAAAATTAAAACATAGAAAAATCCGAAAAGTAAAGCTATGGCCGCGTTTGTTCATGATTACATTCGTGGTGTTTGACCACAATAGAGAAATCTCTCTGTGTTCTAATTATCAGTGTCGTTTAGAAATTTTGATTCTTATCTATGAAGTCAAGTGATAATCCGTATAATAATATTTTCAATGTCTTATTAACAATATTGACATTGGTTTGACTCTTGGATACTTAACTGCACGGTAAAAAAAACTCGATCATTATCATCTAACGGTACATTGTCTTTCTTGTCGCGTAATTATTATGATAAAAGGTTCCTAGGCGAAGATAATTACTTATATATATGTTAAATTACAAATACAGTGCTAAAATATAAGAAACATCTGGGTAAACCGCTTCGATACTATAATTTTCATGCATCATGTATTTTGTAAGCGTCATGCGTCATGGCTCGTAAATATCTACATTTTTCAGGATGTTACTAATACATTTGTTTTTTTTACATTCTTGTTTTGTATGTATTCTAAATCCAAAGGTATGAAGGCGTACGTAGCCAAACAACTTCATTCATTGTCAATCAGAAATGGTTTCAAAATAAAATGTACGTTAGTCGCGCTAACATCGCTCAATAATAAGTAGAAAAGAACACGAGCGATTAATCGTCTTCCATTGTCCCATTGTTACATAGTAGCTATCGGGGATAAATAATCATTGCTCTAAGAGAATAAGTTCGATTGAATACCGAGCGTTCTTAAGCCCTGTTCACACGTGAAAAAAAAACATGCAAGTAGCATTATATTTTCAATCGATCACAGGTAACTCGTTTAGCCCCGCGGCCTGCAATAAGGCATTAGCTTTCCTGGCTGACATAGCTATCCGGAACTCAGCGGCGTTTTCTTCAACGGCTACGGAAACTTGGTTTATTGCGAATGGTTGCATCGACGCGGCAACACGCGCGACGCTCCGCTCGTTAATCGGAACTCGAAACATTTTATCGATAAATGAAAACAAACCGTAAAACAGTGTCGATCGCACGGATCGATAACAAATTCGATTCGCTGACGCGAAGCGGGTTTAAAAAATAAACGCTTTCTTCGGTTCGAACGAGTCGCGAGTGCATCCGTTGAGTGTTAGTTGGGTACTGTTCGATGGAGATTGGAGAGTCAAGTGTGAGAAATCGCAGTGATTTTGATTTGAACGCCGTTTATTTTATCACTTAATAAACAGCTAAGTGGTGTGATTTAGTGTGGTCACGGAAGTGAATATATAACTGTTATAAGTTGAACTTGTGCTGCTACCCACGGAGGTCAAGTGTTTGCTGTCTACTGCACGCCCAATCGATTATGGATGCATTTATCGAGTCATGAATACGACTGCTGGTTAGGAATCGGAAAATTTCAAGAAAGGTATGTTAAATTTCTGTCGTGTAACAATCTCCAATAAGATCAATGCTGTTATCAGTATACGTTTACTTCCTAATGGTTAATTAAATAAAACCCTTCTACACTACTTCAGATTGATTGCTTAGTTAATTAAAAAATCTTATCGAAGTAATTTTGTAGCTAGTTTGATCCGAATAAATTTGTGTATGAATGATTAAGTGAAGTAAGCGAATATTTTATATGCTTTAACGTCTGTGGAATTCCGAAGTCCGTTTTACACGGATTCGAGAATAACACAATGGCATATTATGTGTCTTGTTTGTAAAACACTGACTTTTCATATATTTTAAAGCGTCAACATTTTTAAATTCTAATTTTATAAGAGTCGAGTAAAACAAATGCATAATGAAACAATAGAATGAAAATATATTTAGGTATTTTAAAGATAAGATAACAACAGACATTTTGTTTTTCAATACGGGATAGACCGATTGTGGGCGTACCTATAGGTGAAAAGGGGAATCAAAATAGTGATGAGTTGCTACGTTGCTAGCCGCATCGCCTACAACATTCCTAAGATTTTCGCCCCTCTATTCGATTTTCAACGGTTTTTACAATTTTATCTATTTGTTTGTTAGTCTTCACGCTAATATTGGAAACTAATGAACAAATTTTCATGGCGTTTCCAAAATGTAATTATATCAAGCTTAGCCTAGAGCCACTACATGAAAATCGGATGTTGGAAGAAAAATATATTGTCGTTAGAAGTACAAAAAGAAATAAAAACTAGTCGCACTTATAAAAATGAAGTTCACGCGGTTGTCGCGGTTGAAGTCCCAAGCGCCAGCAATGTATAGTAAACCTACATATAATCCTATGTCAAACGTGATTGAACTTCCGTTGCATTTCACTAGCTAGGGGGAACGTTACTCGAGTGCAGTTCGTGGCCTTGTCAATATCACTAGCATGCGACTCGACATTTATGTACGGCTTTTAATGTCAACTTTGCCGATATTTACATACCTACCTAGCTCCTACCTAGCGTGATAGAGTAAAATTGTATCTTTAGCAATAACTGTATTTTTATCAGCGTCACTAGTTGCTAAAGTACCTATAATTATTATTTTATTATAGTATTATACTACTTATTATTTATCTACTAAGTACGCTTAACTACTTTATTTTCGCTTCCTGTCTCTCAGAACATCACCTTTACTACCGGTATCATAATCAACTATATTATAGCGCATTGTATCCACAATTGAAGGCGATAGAAGGCAAGAACTTGGGTTTTGTCAAGCGTGGGGACGCTGCTGATCGTATGCACTGTCTCTTTCTAACCTGGTCATTTACCATTCGTCAGAAGGGAATGGTGTCAACGCTAATGTCTACTACTACCTATAGTTAGGTGGACAGCACATTAACGTGTGTGCGATGTGCCCGTATAATAACTGCCAAAATTGGCTACATTAGCCACATTACGAGTAGCATGTAATCAAAGCTAATAAAGGTGCCGAAGCAGTCGCCGTAGCCGAAATTGGTATTGATGACATCATCCATCATCATGCTACGAATATGAAATTGCTGGTGCATGAGGTAGAGCACCTAAAAGCCCTCTTAACCGGCAAAGAGTTTGCCGTCCTCTAGTCCTGCGAGTGGCCATGGGGGTGGTGGTGCTACTAAAGTAACTGCACTGACAATCAAAAATAAAGGGTTACTTTCCATACAAAGTTGTAAGAAAAGCGACCAGTTATTTTTGCTCTTCAGTATATATTACATATATAAATACACATACACAAATCACGTCACGGGGTAGACAGAGCCTAAGGTGACAAGACCTACAGGCAGTGGCGTAACTATAACGTCTGGGGCCCGTGGCAAATTCGTCAGATGGGGCTCCTTCCTCAATATAAAGAAGTGCATCAGCGTCCCTTCTGTGCTCTAAACCAAGCCAGTTCGGGGCCCCGTAGAGCTAGGGGCCCCTGGCATTTTGCCACCCCTGCCACCCTATAGTTACGCCACTGCCTACAGGCCATTTATAGCAAGATTATGGGCGTATAGATGGAAAATGGAATCAAAATAGTGATGGGTGGCTAGCCGCATCGCCTATGAATTTCGCTCATTCCCTCGATGAGCTTTTACCATCTGCGCGGGTAGAGAAGCAACTTGTACATTCTATGTTTTTTCTCTGCTCCCAGACCACAGTATGGAAGAATCATTAAATCAATATTCATCATTCGGAATGTTAATATTTAGGCATCCATTAGGTATAAGTCTAGCCAGTAATAGCAAGCAACACGATGCAAGCCGAAATACTAAGATTTGCCAAACGCTACAGGTAGCAGTACGAATATATGCAGCAATAGATTCTTGTAATGCTGTAATTTTAGATTTAAATAACACTGTTTACAAACCTTGCCCTTGATGTAACAAGCGAGCAAAGACGTTCACCCATCACAAAGCTGACCTTAGCTAAGCAATAGCACTTGACTGCCTACTATTTTAACCCGTCACGTGTAAGGCAATGCTTTCGGTTAATGACATATATACCTAACCTAATCTAACGGCGATAGCAACTTTTTGACATTGATTGATTTAACAGAAAACATATCCATAAAAGTTCTAACCTGAAACTATGTAATTGTAGTGGAAGCTGTCAATTCCGAATCCTAATTTAAGTTTATCGTTTTCTGCTGAGCTGTCAAACAGCTCTGTTGAATATCCCTAACAAAAATGACGAAGCGCCCCGAATACGAGTAGCTTACTGGGAACACTATCGCGTTCTTATGTTATGCTCGACAAACTGTAATTTTGGCGACGCCGAATAGCAAATTAAACGTTAGGCTCTGCAAACGGTTGGTCATGTCGCTCGCGTGTCAGTGCCGAATAGAGGCCCAAGTATACCATCAACAGCTGTAAAACTCAATAGTGGCTCAATATTAGTCATGCCCAGGCTTTTTCTCTTTTTATCTCTCGTCGTGACCGGAAAAATACTGGGAAGGTTTAATCCGCCGTTAAAGGCAAGACTATAATCAGAACGTCTGAGCGAGATGTTGGCGGTTGTGAGTGTAGCAGAACCATTGTTCAGCTCTTGCGTCTTCAAGAGAACACATTTGCATTTTAGTAAGCGGATTTTGATGAATATTCTATATATTTAAAAGTGTTTTAAATTTCGGATTATTATCAATAGTAAATCTGCACATATACAATTAGCTATACCGAAGTCGATCATCAAGACTGACATAAGAGGTCAATGCCAAAGGTCAGCGCAGTCAGTCGACAACACTTCTTGCTTCTAGTTATATCATTATAACCAGTTACTACAGTACTGTATGAGGCAAATAACCTACTAATTCGATAGCTATCATAAAATGTGGGTCTACGTCAATTGACTAAAAGATGAACATAATGGCGTCATTCGTGATGACGACTAGGAATAAAAAAAGAACGCTGCTGTGCGGATCAGGGGCCTTAACATGACGTCTTAATGCGATTCAATTCCGGCTCAGTTCAGGTTTTAACTGTCATTTTTAGTATGGATCTGACAGCGAGCGAACCTAAACTGAATCGGAATTGAATCGCATTAAGACGTCATGGTAAAGCGCCAGGAAAAGCATGTTTGTAAACACGAAGCGCTTGTGCGGCGGCCCGTTTCTCGAAGCTAAAATTTACAATTTCAGAAGTCTGAACTAGCAACATTGGACAAATCCCAACCGCTGATTGGTTGATGAGTTTACTTTATTTAATTTTTCAACATCATCACTTAAAATTAAACGTCAAATAATTTAGTTAACTTTTAGATTTTATCATAGTTTAATTTTTTTTGTAATTCGATATAAATATTTATTAAATGTATGTATAAATAAAATAATTTATATTGAAATAAAAATTCAAAAATTACAAATTTAAATTAATATAACAATTAAGTAGGTACCTACCTACTTAAAAGTAAACTAAAATAATAATATTTTCTTAAATAAAATTTAAATACAAATGAAAAATGACAAAAATAATTTAAAATAAGGATAATTATTTCCAAATGTCTTTTTTTAATTCTTTGTTAAAAAGTGTTATTTAACAAAAGCACTAAGGCGATTTGGTCAATGTTGCCAGTTATAAAATTGTAATTTGTAGCTTCGAGCAATGGGCCACCGTAGTTGCCTTAAGCACAAGAAAATAATAAGCACCTTTAGGTTATCCTTGCTATAGGATATTCCTTGCATTACCTATATTGTGTCTGCTACTGTCATAGCAAAATAACTGTCACACAAATGCTGAACAAACAGCTAAAAAATATGGTCAACTAGCTGTTACCCGCAACTCCGTCTGCGGAGAATTTGCTTATCGCTATCCGCTAACTATGCAATTTTCCCGGATAAAAAGTAGCATATGTTTTAATCTAGGGTACCAGCTATCTCCGCTCCAAATTATATCCAAATCCGTCGATTCGTTTCAGCGTGAAGAAGGAACAAACATACACACTCACATCCTCTCTCACAACTTTTCACATTTATAATTTACTAGCTTCTGCCCGCGACTTCGTCTGCGTAGAATTTTACATATAAACGTTCCTCTTGAATCACTATAAAAAAACCGCATCAAAATACGTTGCGTAGTTTTAAAGATCTATGCATACATACGGACAGACAGACAGCGGAAAGCGACTTTGTTTTATACTATGTAGTGATAGTGATAGTGATTAGTAGGAGGTGGGATTTGGTCATTGCTGTCATGTTTTTGGCCCTGAGTCGTCAAAGAGAAGTGATTTGCGGAATTAGACGTTATAATGTGTGGAAAAGTCAGCCAACCGTTGCATAACTTTTGAAACACAAACACTAAGAGTGACTATGAAATACCTATTTAAAATTGGATAACACCAGATAATATTCTGTGTCATTCTAGTACGCACACGTAGGAAGTACTTAGCTTGATCAGACATCAGAATATGTAAGTACAAACTAAGTACAAAAAGTGAGAACAAGTATAAATAATCCTTTTCATGAGCTCCTCACGACTTATCCGAGTATTAGGTACCGAACATTCATCAAATGCGATTCACCAACTATACCTACCATACCTCAAACATCTACCATCAATAGCATCATACAGCCAAACAAAACGTCACAAAAAAGAACACAATAATTAAATTCAAGCAACGAACCATCTGTCTCGAGTACCGTCAGCTTAATTACGAATTCATAAAAACCTTCTTCATTTTTTCTGTCGACGCTAGAAATTACGCCATCATCGTTGCGTGTAAGATAAAATTGATAAAAAGCTGTTCCGCCAAATTATAATTTAGTTAATTAAGAATATTAGTATTCATTTATTTAATTTGGTTGTTCAGATTGCGATGAAGTTAACCGGTCGGCTCGTCTGCTAATCTTAATCGGTTAACAGGTATAATAATTTGAACTGTTACTATTACCTACAGGTGGGTTATAGAATAGACACATTATATATACTCATGTTTGGCGTTTTCTTAGGTCACGTGGTTGCGCCACGTGGAAGCTAGCCACCATGATTGGCAAAAGACCGATATTTTATTGCCATGCTACTTATATTTGGTCAATCAAGAAATTATTTTCCCACCCTAAGGCTCTGTCAGCTGTACGGCTTAAAACATGAAAGACTATTATCACTTTTTTAAGTCCATGTAGCAACCAGCTAGGGTTACCAGACGCCACATATTTTAATCATATTTTCAACAGCTAAATTAAACGAAAGTTTAAAATATGAACTAGAATGGGCCTAGACGCATTAAGTTTCTTTTCGGCCGAAACTGAGAGTGAAATCAAAGTTTGGTTACGTTAGTAGATTGGATACAAGTTTCGGTCGGAGACTACCTACTCCTAACTTTGTCGCCATTCGCTATTTATTCTTATTCTTTCGCTATGTTAGTTAACTAATACTGAAACACTTAACGCTTATGAATCAAATCGAAATGGGGAATATTTATAGCCATGTTGTGAGAACTAACTTAGGCGATGAAATTGCTAGTTGATGAAAAATTGCGTAAACATTTTGGTTCTATGGAAAATGTTATGAAACGGGTTACATAGTTTATGAAACTTGAGCTGTATAATGGAGATCTCAAACACAATTTCCTTCTTGTGTACTGCTTAGAAACAGAAGTGTTATTATAGTTGGTTATACCAGGAAACCAGAAATAACGATAGGTTACAGCTAAAAAAAACGTAAAGGTAAATAGGTACCTAGGTACATTTAAGCTTAAAAATGGTTTAACTCTTCGGTTACTCGTCGCTATCAGTAATTTGAGGCATGTAAAAATTTCCTTGTATTGTTTGTTACTGTTACGAAAGACTCAAATCCAAATCCTGTTAAATTTAAAAGCGAATTTCAGACACCTCATTCTCATCATTCATAATTTTCTTTTCGGCATCATCATTACGTCCGACCAAGAGAAAATCGATAAATCAGCCAAAGAATTAAGTATTTCCTCTTTCGAAGCTATTGTACAGTAAACGCGTTGTTAGTGAGAGAGAAAACGGTCCCGCCAGACAGAGAAAACCCGGGCCCGCTTAAGTATTAACGGGATTAGCTGCCCCTGACATACCTAAGCCGGGATTGTAGGTCTACACTCTTCGCCATCGCTCGTTGAAGCGAGAATCTACGTTTAATTAGCACTCAGCTTAAAAGCCGCAAAATATACAACCTTTATCTAGTGACTTTTGGAACAGACACACTGGCGTACTTTGACAGCATCAATCATTTATTGGTAGGTACGCAGGGTGGTACAACAGCTCTCAAAGTAGGTTTCATTTGAGAGTTATATTCAGAGAGGTCGCGCGTGGACCAGCGATGTGGAATATGAATAAAATCGAAGTTTGATTAGTACTGTGAGAGACTGGTTGCTGCGACTGTTTCAGAATTTTTTATTTCTGGCATCGTTATAGAATTAAATTCAGGATAGAGTAACCCTAAAAACAGACAGCAGGGCAACTGTATTAATGAACAGCTGACCTGAATAAAACTAACTTAAAAATAAGTATATACTTTATTTTTTATTAAATCACCGCAAACGTAGTACCTACTAAGCTCTCTGTGAGTCCCGCAATATCTAAACTTTTTGTTTGTATTTTAAACAATTAAACTGATTCCAAAACTTATTTCACTTACTCTTATTTTCACTTATTTCACTATCCCTGTCTCATACGCTACTTTTATAACGGGGAA
The DNA here is from genome assembly GCA_949127965.1 of Pandemis corylana. Taxonomy (NCBI): domain Eukaryota; kingdom Metazoa; phylum Arthropoda; class Insecta; order Lepidoptera; family Tortricidae; genus Pandemis; species Pandemis corylana. Next base: position 6,870,811 of record OX421864.1, on the reverse strand, counting down.
GTGCAAATTTTCCAGGAGACGAGTGCTAGTAGTAATATACGGTATGCAAGTAGTTAAAAGAATCTCTATTCCGAGATTGTACCGAGAATCGAACGTACTTCTAAGGAATCCTTGTTGAACTTTCTTGTTTTCAATGCTCTCCACGGAGTACTTATAAAGTAATATAAAAAAGGAAAGAGCAAAAAACGAGGACAGTTATTATGTATGACCTTAATTTTTATTATAAAGCAAAACAAAGCCAATTGTTGCTCCAGGATAAGTATAATATATCCGTGACAATGCCATGAAAATTCGTTCAGTAGTTTCCAAATTTAGCGTCACGATAACACAGACAGATAAAATAACAATTCCAATAATCAATAATCCCGCAAGGGATGAATATATGATTTATGTATGTATCTATGTATTAAGATGTAACTCCGTCAATGTTCGTAATATTCCTCCCTCCGGACCCTCCCAGAGCGGTTTTTCTGAAATCTCATATCTCTATAAACGAACAAAATTAAAAAATACAAATAATACGTATTTATTGATAAAAGGAATATAATTCATGTGTTCAATTACTTTGAAGATCTCGGAAACGGCTCTAACAATTTCAAGATTTTCAAAAACCGAGCTTTATTCGGTGTTCAGTTACTATTTTTAATGTAGGCAGGTACTTATAGAGTTGCTGTGCTATTTTATGTCATACGTAGAGTCAAGGTCATAAATATATATACGTTACCAAGACGTCAAAAACATCTATACACCTTTATGCCATAAACAATAAGGCCGGCGACACATATATTTGACATGATGGTTGTATAGATATACAGGGTGTTAGGTAATGAGTGGATAATCCTTGAACTATGGATAGCGGGCACTTAGGACATTATAATAAAGCTAAAATAGGTTTAGTAAAAGTTGCACGGTTTCCGAGATATTCGGACTTTTAGGTTTTTTTCGAAAATGAACACCCTTGTTCAATGTTTTGATCATAGCACCATTTTAAGCTAACTTTTTCAATTTTTTATTTTTGCTTAATATTCTCGAGTACTTGTGTGTTCAGATAGGCATTACTATTTTTGTGAGACTACATGGGATTTTTTTTTAAAAAATCGCAAACTTAATTTTTGCCTTTTCAATCGTACATTGATTGAATTTTCAGCTCTCACGGTGAAAAAAAAATACACTACCGCCTAGTTGCCAATAAGCTTAAAAACATGCCGGTTTATTGACAATTTAAAAATGGTAATTGCCTTTTGAATTTAAATTCAAAATGACAAAATAATTAAAAAAAAATACACACTCACCCACATTTTTCCCGGTTTACTTTTTGTATCACGGGCGTAGAACTCAAATTTTTTTGTTGCAAAAATAACATTATGGGCCACTTATTTAAATGCAAATGGCATTTAAATAATTCCAAATTTAAAAAACATGTCAACTGCCTTTTGTTTTTTTTTCGAATTCGATTTTGAATTTCGCTATTATTATTGCGTAATGAATGGTTAATTTTGCGTTTAGATCGTTGTGTTGAAGTTTTTTACTTTAATACTGCTTCGAACATAATACACACTGATAGAATACGCCCAAATGCATTACATTTATGGTGAGTGCCAAGGCACAATTTCACCATTCATTATGCAATAATAGCGAAATTCAAAATCGAAGTAGAAAAAAAAAACAAAAGGCAGTCAACATTTTTTTTAAATTTGGAATTATTTAAATGCCATTTGCATTTAAATAAGTGGCCAATAATGTTATTTTTGCAACAAAAAAAATTGAGTTCTATGCCCGTGATACAAAAAGTAAACCGGGAAAAATGTGGGTGAGCGTGTATTTTTTTTAAATTATTTTCTCATTTTGAATTTAAATTTAAAAGGTAATTACCATTTTTAAACTGTCAATAAACCGGCATGTTTTTAAGCTTATTGGCAACTAGGCGGTAGTGTATTTTTTTTTCACCGTGAGGGCTGAAAATTCGATCAATGTACGATTGAAAAGGCAAAAATTAAGTTTGCGATTTTTTTTATAAAAATCCCATGTAGTCTCACAAAAATAGTAATGCCTATCTGAACATACAAGTACTCGAGAATATTAAGCAAAAATAAAAAATTGAAAAAGTTAGCTTAAAATGGTGCTATGATCAAAACATTGAACAAGGGTGTTCATTTTCGAAAAAAACCTAAAAGTCCGAATATCTCGGAAACCGTGCAACTTTTACTAAACCTATTTTAGCTTTATTATAACGTCCTAAGTGCCGTCTATCCATAGTTCAAGGATTATCCACTCATTACCTAACACCCTGTATATGCCCTCGATCGTACATTAGGCCAGGGTCGATAATTTTTGAGACAAAATAAAATTATAGTAGGATGAAACCCATTAGAAATGGTAGAGAATATTACAAAAATTAAAGGAAAAATAAATTACGGTCGATCTGAGGTCGGGAAGGGGGGAGGGGGGGGGGGGGTTTAAGGGTGAAAAACGGTTTATCTCGATTTCCGGCGAAACTACAAGTCTTATGAAAAAAAGTTAAATGGCAAAGTTGTAGGTAATAAAAAGATCTACAACTTTTGCTTTTACACTTTTTTCACATAACCTCAAAATTTATGTGAAAAATTCAAATAACCAAGTTTTTGGTTTTTTATTTTTATCTTTTGCAAAAATAATAATTTTTTCACGAAACTAGGTGAAAACTTACCTTTTTATGTCCCGAACTTACAGTATTTTTTTTGATTTAAAAGATTCATTTCTTCACCTTATTTTGACTTAATATCGAAAAAGCACCCTAATTTTCAATCGAAAATTCTCACGTTAAAATATCTGTTTTTTTTAAAAAGTCGGTGGCCTTTTTGTTCGTTGAAATCTCTACTTTCTGATGGTATAAAAATATATATACATTACAATGGTAATTTTTGTCAGAAAATGCAAATAAAGGAAAAAAACATTATGTTTAATTTTGAGCTATTTATTTAAAATATACACCTGAATTACTCGTTAAACGTAAGATTACATGTTACATTGATAAACAAAAAAAAAATAGGAATCCATAAAACATAAAGATTGCAAAAAACATGCGAAAATAGTTGTTCTAAATAAACCCTGGCCTACATAGAAAATGCAGTAATAAAGATCTTAGTATACTAACCTGGTATGCGTTTAAATCAATGTCTCACACTTTATTGCTTTCACACTTCCGTAGTTCCGTAATCAATGCGGTTTTCCTAGCGCACAGAAGAGCAAACGCCAGCTTGAAAACGAACCTAAAATCTCTACGAGCAAAGTAGCTTTTAATTCTTCACTAAACACAATCAATGTACCTACCCCATGTTATATACGACGTATAGGTTCGCGTCTATTTATGTAAGATAATTAATTAAATATTATGCAAAAGTATTCAAATAAAAATATTTGAAGAATGTGATCGGCCACACATGGTGCTTCGAATAACCAATACATTTTTACATAATTAATCTATTTGACAGCATAAACAAAATACAATGTATCAGTGTCTAATATGAAGGACAGAAACTCTATGTAGAGTTTGTTCTATCCCTCTTTCTCACCAGTTATCAACCAATCGAGTGAGAGATAATGCGGGCTTAGATGAAGTATTGTACTTAATAGCGCATGCCAAGAATTTTAAGAAGGTATATACGGTACTAAATCAATGTAAAAAAACCACAAGATGATTACAATAACGGATAACGTGGGCTCAGAAAAAGAGATTAGAAACTAAAACTCAAACTAAGTATAAACGCCACTAACTACCATGTTGGTCTGGGAGCAAAGGAAAAACATAGAATGTACCAGTTGCTTCTCGTCCCGCGCAGGTGGTAGGAGCCCATCGAGGGAATGGGCTAAATTCTTAGGAATCATGTTATAAGCGATGCGGCTAGCAACCCATCACTGTTTTGATTCCTTTTTCCACCTATACACCTACAATCATGCTAAACGTGGCCTTTAGGTCTTGTTACCTCAGGCTCTGTCTACCCCGTAAGGGATATAGACGTGATTTGTGTATGTATGTATGTGTACTTTCGGGAGTGGAAGAATACTCGAGCATTTTGAGAGCTTATTAATACCACCACGGACTACGGAATGAAAAATTGCAACAACTTTGAACAAACTGGACTCGGCATCAATAATAGTCGTTCGTTTTAATAAAACATTATCATCACTTTCAACGACGAAAAAACAACGCATAAACGCCTAATATTATTCGTAAAAACAAAAATATCGTATTCAGAATTTATCAAATACTCGTAGTCATAGTCACTCATCAGAAGGAGTCTAGCCCTTAGGTGCAGATGTCGCATCCTTTTGCGTATAAAAGTTTGTTACCCAAACGCGCCGCAAAAAGCGCTGCCAATTTACCCATAGTCACTATGTAATATTACGAGAACGCGTTAGAAAATAGAGATGTTTCATTGTGTCAAATACTTATAGTATAGGCTGAGAAACTCATGGTTGATGGCTCAGTGTAAAGTATAAAACTCACCGGTTTTCGGATCGTATCAGTCAAGGTGACTCATGATGCCCATTAGAATTAAACCGGTGCATCCGTTACGGACAAAGGAGTCACATGCCAAACACACAGCGTGAAGAATCGGCGTGCGTCCTAACTAGAATATTAATGGCATAATTGTCTGAGGCAACAATTAATAACAAAGAGTTTACATTATTAGAAATTACCTTAAAACCGAAAGCTAAGTGAAAGAAATAAAACTCAATTATCTTTGCGAGAATGTAACATGTGCGTAACTCTTCTCTAGCATAAAACCAGAAGTATTTTGGATACAATACGGGAACGGCCTGCTCAAATTCGGTTAAATATGGCCAAGAAATGCACCAGAAGAATTATAATTTATTTTCAATTCCTACGTTCCCGGTCCCGCAAAAAATCATAATCTCTACACTACATTCATTATTTTGTAGAAGTAATGTTCATTATCACGTCTCCGATAAAGAGAGAACAGTCGGACATGGTCACTATATGATTCAGCAAGGTGGTATCAACCTAATTACGACTGTCCTTAACATTTTTGCACTCTGCCTACTTCGATCGCTATTCGCTGTTCAAATTCTATTTTAGTAATAACAAACAAATATAATTACAGTGTAGGAAGTTACATTCAGAATCCATTGAATTACGTTGTTATCGTTGGGGAATCTGTGTTATTTAGTACAATTATCCGCATCGTGGCGAATTACATTCAATTTCCTCGGGTAATTTCAGGCCCACGTCTCTATCGGTGTGACGATAAATGTCATCTGTGTTGATTGTGTTGCCATAATTGTGGGTGTGTGTATCTACTGTACATCCTTGTCCATTTGTTACTAAGTCACGCAAAAACTACCAACACTTGTAAACAATAAGAGGCTACGCTTTGTGAATGAATTGACAATATCTTTAATTTTTTCTACTTGTTTTTTTACTTCATCATAGGCAGAGCATTTTTACTAACATTGTTAAGGACTTGCCCGTGACTTTAAAAGAATAAGGAAAGTCTCAGATGAAACTTATCTAAGAATGAAACAACCTTTCCCAATAATTTCCAAAAATCGTTCTTCATTAGCAATAGCATTAACGATTGAAAATATGACAGCGATAGAGACAGATGGACAAACTGAAAACTCAAAAAGGCAATATTAACTAGCAGAAAAAATTTGAAAATTCTTCCATGCTGGTCTGGGAGTAAAGAAAAAACATAGAATTTACCAGCTGCTTCTCTTCCCGGGCAGATGGTAAAAGCCCATCGAGGGAATGGGCGAAAGCCTCAGGAATCATGTTATAAGCGATGCGGCTAGCAATCCATCACTATTTTGATTTCCCTTTCCAGCTGTACGCCCTTAATCACGCTAAACGTGGCCTTAAGGTTTTGTTACATCAGGCTCTGTCTACCGCGTAAAAAGACGTGATATATGTATGTATGTATGTAGAAAAAAATGGAATACAAACAAACATAAGTCATTTTATGAAATATTGATAAAAATGAAAACCTAACTATCACCCAAAAGAAGCCATGATGAAAGGTCAGTATCGAAACAATGACGTAATATTTCAAATGCTTGTTACAGGCGTTACAGAATTATGTGATCGAATTAATGACATAACTTTATAAACATATTATCATAATCTTATGTGTCTAAATAGCTTCATACAAATATGAACAAGCCGATAGTGGGTACATAACCTGTTACGATACTTATAATCAGAAACGAATTGAATCGAGCTCCATTAGAAATTATTGATTTAAAGGAAAAATGGATGCAGACAACCAAATGGAAAGTTCTCTTTGATCTTATTATAAATTTCACGCGACACCACTGATGGTTCATGCAATAACACCTACATTCGGCCATGACAGTATAGTAAATACGATATAGGTACATCTGTTTGATGCCATAATAAGGAACCAGTGAATTTAATAATAACGAAGAGCACATAACATACATGTCATAGGCCTTGTTGGTCGCCCACACTTTTTGCACCTTAACTTGGTGTTGGTAATGTCATGTACCGTCATACATCAAAACGGGGTTGCCAGCTTAGAGATTACATCATGGCTTTAGAAGAAAATTATGGAGTAGGTACCTTTTTTTCACTTAAAAATTCAAAATTAAAGAACATGATGTAGTCGTTATATTTTCATAGACTGCTTTTCATTAATCTAACAAGGATAACTATTATGACATTTGTTAACTGTGTGAACATCCTAGTGGGTCACGATCACATTTCAAATGGTTCGTGTAATGTTGTAATTACATGAAGCGAAAGAAGCGAACTATTATAGTCAATTTAGGGAATTCTCGCGATATTTTGACCGACTAGGTGTTGTTTTGTTTCTAAGTTGGCAACCCTGAATCGAGGTTTTTGCATCAGATTTAGAGGGCGCGAGAAATCAATTACAACACAACAAAATATACCTTAAACCGTGTATATAAAGTCTATATCTACAAGAGGCTTTGCAAACAGGTGATTGACCCGGACGTACATCAATATTTTTTTGACCTTACGAGGGTACTTGCAATAAGTTATATTCTGATAAACTTTGCAGATTAAAACGTACTGTTATTGGTTCTTGCGGGTTCAGTATGAATGATTGGTGTGACTGTGACGTGTTTATTCTCGTTCTCATGTGGAATATTTTATCCTCAGGTTTCAGTACACGTAAGTAGACGACCTGATGACCTAGTGGTCAGAGAACCTGACTATGATGATAGAGGTCCCGGTTTCGATCCCCGGTCGGCCAGATGTTTGTATAAACAATACGAATGTTTGTTCTTGATCTTGGATGTTAAATATGTACTTAAGTATGTATGTATTTATCTACGTAAGTATGTTAATCCGTTGACCCAAGTCTCAAGATATTTCACTTATTATTTATATACGTATGTGTAAAGTGTGAAAATATAAAACCACTAAAGTTAGCAGTGGAATGTCGACTAGTTTTTATTGGTTACCAATACTTAATTACTGTGCTTTTAAACTAATAATTTATCTAGAGGATATCCAAGCAAACGCAAATAGATTTTAAGGCCGAGGACACATTTATTAGCGTAAGTAAGTATTTAATTGTAGCCGGTAGTTGTTAGCAATGAGCCTTTGTCAACTGCCTGTATTACAATAGGTATTTGCAGTGCTTTTAGTTTCTTGATGTGTTTGATAGTTGCCGTGTTTCAAATAAACATGAATGGAAAAGTACATTGGAATGAGAACGAGTAGTTTGGACAGAGTGATGCTCGATGCAGCTGTTGCACTTGCTCTCGATCTTAACAACATTATACTTCATTCATGTTTATTCAGAACACGGCAACTATCAAATACATTATGAAACTAGAAGCATGTATACTCGTACATAAAGAAATAACGTGAATATTAGCTACACGATTACAGTCAATTTGAGGTTACTTCCATGCTGGTCTGGGAGCAAAGGAAAAACATAGAATGTACCAATTGCTTCTCGTCCCGAGCAGACGGTAAAAGCCCATCGAGGGAATGGGCGTAATTCTTAGGAATTATGTTATAGGCGATGCGGCTAGCAACCCATCACTATTTTGTTTCCTTTTTCCACCTATTCGCCCACAATCTCGCTAAACGTGGCCTGAAGGTCTTGTTACCTTAGGCTCTGTCTACCCCGTAAGGGATAAAGACGTGATTTGTGTATGTATGTATATCTATGTATGAGGTTACACTAGCATCCACGCAGTGTGAGTCGAGCGTAGATGAATCCGTGATTTATTTTTAGAGAATAACACTCTTTGGGTATTCATTGCTGGTCTGGGTGTAAAGAAAAAACATAGAATGTATAAATTATAACAGTAACTTCTTTTCCTGCATAGATGGTAAAAGCCCATCGAGGAAAATAGGCAAAAATCTTAGGAATCATGTTATAGGTAGTCGATGCGGCTGCGGCTAGCAAGCAACCCATCACTATTTCAACTCCCCTTTCCACCTATACGCCCACAATCATGCCAAACGTGGCCTTTAGGTCTCTCTCTGTTTAGTCTACCCCGTAAGGAATATAAAGACGTGTACTCTTTTTGTGTAATTCTCCTAACCAAACACTTCCGTGCAGAGATCGCTGTACTTGGCCGACAATCATAACTTGAGCCGTTCGTTCGGAGACATTACACGGAGTCAGGTGTCTTCCGTATCTTGCCGTCGAGCATACATAGAACGCCAAATGGCGAGCCGCCTGATTTCGGGTAATGCTTGCGAATTAATGGGGCAAGTTACAATTGTCTCCCGATCCCAGCGATTACTTTCCAAACGAGGTTTAGAGAATCAAACGCATCACTACATAGTATAAAACAAAGTCGCTGTCGCTGTCTGTCCGTCCCTATGTATGCTTTAATCTTTAAAACTACGCAACGGATTTTGAAGCGGTTTTTTTTAATAGATAGAGTGATTCAAGAGGAAGGTTTTAATGTATAATTCTACGCACACGAAGTCGCGGGCAGAAGCTAGTGGTAATATAAAAAAAAACATTTACAGGTGTGTTTTAGAGAAATTAAACCAACTGCCTGCTGAAGTATTATGGATTAATTCAAAGACCCAGAGTAGACATTTATCTCGTTTAGCACTTTTACAATCTGCCTATCCTAAAGGCCTAGCCACTATGTAGGTATTCCGACATAAGCAAAATTGCATGTATTATACGGATGTGCATACTGCATATTGTGTATTTTCATTAGCCACGGGCTTCTTTGAAATCTCATTTCAATTTATGGACTCCACAATCTCATTTGTAGTAATACCGTTACCGTAATTTATATTAGTTTCTATTCAAAGCCTGTATATAACGTTTTGTAATGAAGCAATTTACAGTCAGTTCATTTTATTGCAAGGTTTGTTTTGTTTGTGCCCGTTGTTTCGTCATTAGGTCCTTCATCCTTTGAAATGGTTAAAAGGTCATTGCTCAATTTTTCGAGACAGTTGATGGAGATGATCTTGGTCTTTAAGATTTACGGTTACATGCAAAACCCACAGCACTCAGACTCAACTAGGTACAGGTCGGATTCTAACAAAGTTTCGTGCAGCACATTTGTTTACAGAGCTCAAATAATACACCAACAGCAGAAAAAGAGTTTTTTTGTTTGATTGTGTTTCTATTGCAGAGTAGGTAGCAAGGTACTGTTTTTGTCCATTGATGAACAATATTTTTTGTTTAATTTTATTTTAGATTTGAGCGACATTTAAATTGTTTTCTGAATTTGCAAATCATTTGCAATTGACGCACTCCTGATATATACGGACTTGCTAGAAATTTGGTTTACCTAGGCATGTAGGATGGATAACAACGCAAGTACCTACCTACTTACAGTCAACAAAAAGTAAACTTTTTTTTCAACTAAACCACTTATTGTTTTAAAACTGACACTTGAGTGTTTGCAAAAGCAAACACAACACAACACAAGTAAAATACACGTAAGTGAATGTGTCATAGTAATAAGTCAAATCCAGAAAGGACTTGTAGGGTACAAATGGATACAGCATGGACCCAGCAATTTCACAAGCGTTATTCATCGACCAACAGTTGTATATTGTATAATATATATATATATAGTTATACCATAAATAACGGACGCTCGACCGGTTCCCGGCCCGGCAACCGACAACAGCTGACTGAATATTATTAGCGAATATTACAAAAGAAAATGTTTGCTACGTACGTGTAAGTACTATACTTTATAAACTACTTATGGACCTGACTTAGCCTATATTTACACAGATTCTTAGATAACCTTTGCTGGTGCGAAGCACACGTACAGCACACTTCTGCACTCTAGTCAAAATTTGTGACACAGGCGAAGTATGCTGCCAGACATTTTCCATACCTATGACTAATGTTCTTTTTGGCAGAGGGAACCGCATGTTACCATAGTCTACACAACACATTCTGACAACTAATGTTTATACATCCCACTCACATGAATAGTCTTTAATAGGATAGCAAGAGAGACGGCATACCGCATCGGATTTCGGAGTAGGCCAGCTCAGCTCGCGGCTGATTTGATAATAATCGTTTGATGATCAAAACTTGAGCATTTGACGATTAGAATTACAAGTTTAACTGATACAGATATTGAGAAAGGCTACATACAGAAAGTTAGGCATTGATTAAAAAAAAAGTTTACGTAACTAATTGGTAACTAACAGTGATCTAAGTGCTCGTTTCAGCCTCAAGAGGAACTCAGAACAGTACGCCAAGTCGCCAACCAAGGGAGTAACGACCTGCACGACGTCATTGCAAACGTTCATCCCAATACAATTTTAACTGATGACAACATTGTAGCCGCCATCTATCAGGATAGAATTAGGTATTCAAGCGACAACCAAATTGCGACTCCACGGTTTTCTTATATTACACGGATTCTCTTATATTACAACCATGACCGTGACAACTTCACATGTTAGTCTTAAACACGTGCGAATTGAAAGTACGTTGCGTTCGACGCTCGGGCCACGAGACTTGCATTTCTTGCATTCCAGTCTTGTGTGGGAATTAGTGACATGTTGAATCATTAAAAGTGCATATACGTGGATACGGATATGGATAATGACTTGATCTTTCTAACTAAGCATCGAAGTAATAGAAAATACCGTCCAATAATCGACATTTTCATTTTCATGTACGAAATACGTCGTATTAAGACATATATATATCCATTCGAATTAAAATTAATAGTATTACTAGTACTAGGTAATAACGTTAGTTCAAAATTTTAGATAGCAGGTAATTAATTCAATTCTGTACAAAAAAAACGTTGAAAAGAAACGCTGTATAAGTTTTTGCTAAAATGTTCTTTCTTAACACAGGTTTTTTTTTTACCGACTGTTCTTGCAATGGCATCCATCGTACTTAAACTACTTATACCAAATTTCAAGCCAAACTGACTATTAGAAGTAGGTCAATAAGAAATAGGTCATTTCACTTGCAAGATTTGATTACACCAGGTACACCAAATAAAAGCTAATAAAAGAAATGCTTGCGGATAGAAAAAAACCGTGATATCCACGGATATTGATCACTAGTGGGCATACCTTTATGTGCAATGTACTTTTATGGTAAAGGTATGCCTGTCATCTAGCATTAGCAATTATTAAAATACGTTGTTATTCTTAGAGCACACAGTCTGACGTAATAGGTATATTTAACTGTCCTTAAAACGGAACTGAAAAAAAATATCAAGGTCGAAAAGGGTCGTACGATCCAGTTCCAGTGTTAGAAGTTATCATATCAGTCAAAGGAGGGATGTTCAAAGATGGCGGCGAAGGAAATATAATAGGACAGCTGGTTTAATAGTCTCAAGTTACATATTCTATATTCGTTTGGTGGCGTCCTGTTCACCCTAATCACTACATAGTATAAAACAATGTAGCTTTCCGCTTTCTGCCTGTCCCTATGTATGCTTAGATCTTTAAAACTACGCAACGAATTTTTATACGGTTTTTTTAATAGATAGAGTGATTCAAGAGGAAGGTTTATATGTATAATTCTACGCAGACGAAGTCGCGGGCAGAGGCTAGTAATCATTAAAAGGAGAGTGTGGTGAGAGTACATACGACACGAACGTCGAATTTAGAAGTAGCTCCCCGGCAATAGTCTTTTCTCCTAATTTGTTAAATGTTAAATATTTTTTTACGCGGCTCGGTCCATAAGTAGCAATTTACCGCCCGGTACGCGAACGGAAATTTCCAGTTCCTAGCCAGGGGAAGACTTTAAAATTGTGTACACACCTCCAGGGGCGTGCAGTGGGTTCTGACAGAGGGTAGGCATATTGACAACAAAACCCGTATTGGTACGAAGCGTGTCGGGCACATTTACGTATGTTTACAAGCACTGCTTATATGCCTGTAAGGGATAAACGCGTCTGCACACCTCGGGCGGTGATAAAGATAGCCTTAGGTCGCGTGTTTATCGCCCTCACCTATGGCTCGTGCGGCAAGTTCCTGCGACCTGAGAGGTCTTTATTTCACCTCCCTCGGAATGTAATGTAGTAGCCTCCTGAGCCTTGACAATTTTTAACGGATATATATTGTACCTACTATCAAATGAATCAAGAAATTTTATTTCTTGATTTTTATGTTTTATTTTTTCGGTTTTACCGTTAGAAATTTTAATTTCTAAATGTCAGTGAAAATTAGAACATACAGAAAAATCCGAAAAGTAACATATATATTGCTATATATTGGATATATATTGCTTAAGATCTAGACCAGATTCAGCAATTTTGTAATTTTGTACCTATATCATTCCAGTATATTTAAAGTATTTATCAAATAAGGAATAGAAAGTGTTTATTCTTAACTAGTTGTGAAAAATAGTTGTGAAGGTGGACTAAAGGTTTCATTGAACATCGCGCAATTTGTACTTCGTATACTTAAGTCGGCGTAATTCTTACTATTGATTTGTTCTTTATAAAGAACGCGAAAACCGTCAAACCCACGAAAAGTAAAATAAAACTCTAAAATGTCGAGGGCTTTAGCATGAAACACCTTAAAATCCTCCTCTTAATTAGTATGATAAATTGTTCATAATTACGATGGCACGATAAAATGCGGGTAACGCTTGCTAATAATGGAGTCTTCACATACCGATAATAGACTGTGGCGACACAAGGAAACCGTTTTTAATTAACGACCAGCTGCTAAAAGATAAAAAATTATTACTAAACTTATGGCGTAACAAATATTTGTTTACGTTCCATTCTAATACTATTTACTAGCTTCTGCTCGCGACTTCGTCGGCGTAGAATTATACATATAAACCTTCCTCTTGAATCACTCTATCTATTAAAAAAAACCGCATTAAAATCCGTTGCGGAGTTTTAAAGACCTAAGCATACATAGGGACTGACGGCGGAAAGCGATTTTGTTTTATATATAAGTAAGTACTACGAGCACCTATGTAGTGATCTTCATTTCTGAAGAATTACAGTTACAGGTCGAATAGAAATTAAAACTCGTTTTTCAAATTCCTAAAGCGAGCATTATAGGGGTGAGTATCGGTTTCGCTGAAGTCCTGAAGTGATTTTTGGTATTTAATAAAGAATATTTGTATTGTACCTACTGTAACGTATAAAGGCCCGTAAGTAGCATTAGGTACGTGTACGATTTGCGCCACACATTACTCTATATACCCGACTGCGGCAAATCCCGAAAGGAGTGTTATTTTTACTTTATATATTTTTGTGAAATAGGGTGGCATTCAATTTTCTCACCTAACGGTAAGGAAGCACCACCACCCACGGACTTCCTTAATATTTCTACTTTCGTTTCGGGGACTTTATTAAAATACCTACTTTTTAAAAGAGTGTTAACCAATAAAAGGTTTGTGACACATATATTTGACATGATGACTGTATAAATATTTATTCTCTCAACTGTACAAAGTTCACGGGTGAATTTCTAAAAATGGTTAGGATTAAGAACCACTGTGTTAAAACGAAATCTTATCTTGCTCAATTTACATGCATTTTCACTATTGGCGAAATATTATGGCAGACGGTTAATTATTTAGAAACATTTTTTTTTGATTGATCATAAACTTGCAGCAACCATCCCGTGCCCATGACGTAACGCATAAGTTACATCATGATCATGATCATGATCACTGTCACATATAAAAATGCGCCTAAGCTTTTACTAATAGCAGTATTCAGACAGTATGTGGAAAAGCTACTTGGTTTATACAGTCACTTCACTGTACTGATAACACTGGCAAGTAAAACATTGGCGAATATGTACAACTACAGACAGATGTTTTCTTGGTCAGAAATATGAACCAGCCAATTAAAGTATCCCGACTAAAAGCGGAAGGAACAAACTCAGTGGGACATTTCTGTCAGATTCTCCATATTTATGGTACCCCAGAGAAAAGGAAGACAGGCAGACCGCATAAAAGGTGGGATGATGACATCAGACAAGTGGCAGGAGTCATGTGGAACAGAGTAGCACAAGAAAAGAATGAATGGAAAAGGTTGGAGGCCTTTGCCGACTGGCAAACAGATCTAGGAAAGATAGCAAAACAACAGATATTAGTTCAAATAGGTTTTCTCCAGTGTTAAAAAAGTCTTTTGTTAATTTTTTAAGTTCTGAATAAAAGGCTATATTATTATTATTTTATTTATCTAGAAAACTTTCTACAGCCTATAGGCTCTAGAGGGCTTGGGCTCTAGTTTAGTAGTATAGGCCTAGTTCTGATTGGGAACTTCACACACACCAGGTGTATGCGGGTTTCCTCACGATGTTTATCATCACTGAAAAGCTCATGATAAATTTCCAATGAGATTGCATCAAACTCAAAGGGGCATGCCTAGGTTGGAACCCACAAGCCACTGCTTGAAAGGCCATAGTTCAAACCACTTGGCTACCATATCTATTTTTATGTTTCATTTCAAGTACATGAAAATAGTATACTATCTCCTTCATTTGTTAAATAGTCGATTAATAAGCTTAATTTATAATAGTTTTGTTATTTTTCCTGAAAATGATGAAGTCAAGTCACAATTATATCTAGTGGTCAAATTTACTAATCAATACAAAGGAAACTGGAAATCCCAGCTACCCAGGCATGCTGTTGTTACTGCTTAGATTTTTTTTAAACAAGTTAGATAACTGGCCCAACATGGGCATAACTGCAGTTAACGAAGTATTTCATAACCTCGATAAAGTAAAAATGGTTTTTGCTTACACAATGGATATGTCATTGTTTTATGTAATAACGACAAGTTTACATCCATATTACAGGTCTGAAAATCACAAATCCTGGACTTCTCTATTTTTGTACAATGTACACTAAATCGAAAAGTATTTCAAAATACATAAAAAAACAATGTAACAATTAATTATTAAAAACTAGAGAATTATATTATGGCTGGATTTCTTATGCTTAATAGAAAAAAATGCAAGAATTAACTTATGTTTTGTTAATGAGGGAGTCCCATAGTTGAGCAAATGAAGAAAAATATCAACATTGGAACAAGTACACTTACTTAACAAAAAAATTTACTGGTGACCAGAAATAATATTAACACCAAGAAAAGGCATTGTACAAGTTTGTCTATAATGTCATATTAAAATGGAGTTTCATTTTATTATTTTCAGTTGTCAAGTAGGTACCTCTATGTAATTTATGATAACAATATTTATGTTTGGTGAACTGAACACTTGATAAAATTTAATTTGTAATATGAAATATTTCTTAAGAATAAGCTAGAACCCAAGCAATTAAATCTAGTATATATGTACATCTACATATGTATCTCTTAGCATCTGCTATAACTACTTACTTTGGGATTGCAATAAAGTTTTATGTATTAGGTACATAAGTTAATTAATTATTTTAATAATTAAATATGCATCAACCTTCTTTCTTGGGGCAAGTCACTCCTAACACCCTATGTTATGAGTCTCTATGCGCAACGGTGATTAATTTACATCTGATGACCCTCTTACTCATTTTACATGCATTTCTTTTACTAGGGGTAGTATATAAAAAAAGGTAAAAAAACCTAAGGACAGTCATGCCTTAAGCTGCACGGTGCAGCCTGCACTGTTGACGCTACAGTATTATTTAATAATGGCACAAACATTTTCTACAGGTATTTATTAAATACAAGCAAAAGGTGTTTCAGTTCGTTATTATTACTTGAATTAAATATTTAGGCAGTGTATTTGCAAACAAAAATTACAAAGTATCTGCATTGTTTACTTACCAGCACCGCACCAGTTCTGTTCTTGTATTATCTACTTAATTATGTTTCTCCACAATACCGGGATGATGAACTATTTTTCCTTAGATTCTCACATTATGATACATTTATAAACTATTATAGTCAAAAAAGCGAAAAATGCATGCAAACAACCACACAAACGTTTGTTTTCGTGTTGTAGCGGGGGGTGGTGTGTTAGTACCACTGACGTCTGTCATCTGTCATGTCAGTGACACTGACATTTATGCTTTTACTTTTATTATGCAAAGACAAAAGAAGCTGTAACTATACAACCAATTTCAAAAAGTAAGGCTGTGGTCACAGACCTATCTGTACAACCTTCTGTATTTAGTTAATGACAATGAAACACATGATACTGAGAAACAATTCAACATATTTTTAATGAGGATATAGCTAATAAACTGTTTTTCTTGTTTCAGATTTAAATCTTAAGCATTCGCGTATGATATGAAGCTTCGGTAACGTGTCAGCGACAAAATAAAGATGCTGGACGTAACAGACACTGTAAGTAAAGTACCTACTATAAAGTATTAAATAGAAGCGGAATAACATTACTAAGGCTGTTCTTTCCTTAGTTCGTTGCATTATAGTTATTATTATTGCTTTTTTTCACAGTACTAGGGTCTCCACCAGGGTGCAAAATATTTTCATAACGATTGTTTGAATACAAACTTTTTATCGGATGCATTGTTTCCAAGAGTGGAAGGATAGATTACCTACTTATTATGTCCAGTCCAGTCAGAACTTTTTCCTCATAAATAATCGCTAAGTATTTTAGAAAATTATCATAAAACCTCACTTTGTTTTACTTGGATCGTAAACATCGTAGATAATTTAGTCCCTATAAATTTCCTACAAATGGAACTTATTTCAGTAGACAACAGGCCTTGTACAAATGCGACTGCAAATGACACTTGATTCATCTACTGGATATCAGCCAAGTTGAGTCTAGACTGTTTGCAACTACTTTTACAATTAAACTAATCAAATAACGTGTTGTTTAACTAACATAAAATAAACTACGTGAAGTCAACAGATGATCAAAACAAGACAGTTTGATAAGGAAGTGACGAGTGTTTTTGCAGTTATCATCTCAGTTAGATATTTACTGTTCTGTAACTTAACTGCGCTGTGGTTTGAGAAATTAAAATAATGTGGTTGCAATGTCGAATTGCAAGAAAAAGATTAGTAGGCAACCTAAACGGCGTTTGATGTACAAGGTTAGTGCAGACTTAGAAATTTAGATAATAACTCTTGGGGTCACGCTACCCTTTATCACGTCACGCGGAATACTCTACTCTACACTTGCTGCACTCGCTTATGGTGGACTTCCATTGGATTTCTGGCGACTAGGAGAGGCGCCAAACCAGTTTTTTTTTTAAAAGGTAAACGAGCAAATGCAAATAGGGCACCTGATGGGCGTGAGCACCACCACCCATGGACCGCAAAACCATGGCATCGCAGGCACGTTGCTACCGAGAGCAAGATAAGCTACCTCATGGATCTCAATTTCACCGGATGTCTTACTCTCCACGCTGGAATACGGCAGCACAAACAAACAGCATGAAGTACATTCAATAGCCATTTCAAAGTCTACTAGACTTGGCCGTTATAGAGTTTGCAGCTTTGATATTGTGTGGTCCATGGGTGGTAGTGCTCATTTACCATCAAGTGACCCACTGCCTCGTTTTCCATTCCACCCTATTTTATGATAAAAGAAAAAACTTAATATAAAAGTTAAAATTCCGTCCGTGGAGTTTTGCACGCTGTCATATAATATAACAAATTTACGAACAAACAGATAACATTTCTTAAATGTATAGCTACTAGGTTCCAACTGTAATATAAGTGTGTTGTAATTATGTGATTGTCATTGTAACTGCAGTGCTACAGTAAAAATATTAATTACCTACTGCACATTTTTAACGAAATAGCGCACGATCCGAATAATGAAAACTGATTTCAATCATGTCGCGTAGTTTCCTGTCTACCTCCTCATTATGCTCAAATCTTAGTTATGTTATGCCTTAGTTTAACTATAACAACGATACGGTGAACATATCGCGGTTGTTAAATTTTATGCTCTCTCTTTCCTTTTCATTACCTACTTATTGTTTGAACAGTGATAAAGGTGTGTGTACGGGGATATTTTACGTGGTTTCTCAGTTATTTCGGATTTAATGCGGTTCCGGAGAGTTTTAATAAAGTGAGGTGATAAACAATCATGTAAGTTAGAAAAATCGAAGTGAACGTGGCTGTCTAAATAAGCCGCTTTAATGCTTAAATTAAAGATGTTCTACTGACAGTTTTATAGCGCGGTGATCACTTAATTGTGTAGAACGTATGTAACTAAGTGTAAGTAATTATCTAATGCTAACTGAATGAATCCGCGGGTTCCTCCTATTGCAGAATTATATTCTGTCGCGTAGGAATTGCCAAAAATCGTCCTTTTAAATATTTAGTCCAAATTTCACCTCAATATTTAGTATAATATGCGCTTTGATGATCAGTCAGTCAGGACAATGTGCTTATATCTATATAGATAGAGGTAGGAAAATTATGATATCAGTAAAATTATTGTTTGTAAATCGTATAAAATTGTTTACAAACAGATTACTAAGGATTCTCGATCTTAAATTTTGTGTCGTTCGTTTTGTCTGACGCTGCTAATATTTTCATAGCAATTGAGACGTTTACGCCTATAGGTAAAGCATTTGAGAAGTTATTTGTGTCACTAACTAACCCTGTGAAGTTTTGTTTTTGTATATGACTGTGCAGTTCTGTCAGCAATCGAAACACGAATTGATTGCCTATATAGTTCGTATAGAATAGAGTTAGGTAGTTCCAAGACCAAGAAACCAATTCTTCGAATACAATACTATATTACACTGCGCAATGAGCCTCATCATCAAGGAAAACCATAAACTTAATTTGTTAACAAATGAGTATCGATTTACGATGCCACAAAAGTTTTGAGCAAGTAACTTTTTCAAGCTTTTCTCAGAAACATTCTGTTTTGTTGTGAATCTTTACTTCTTTACGAAGGAGCTAGAACAAAATTGCAGGCCATTTAGAACTTAGGTCATTCTTTGCAATATATACAGAACTAGCTTTTGCCCGCGGCTTCGCACGCGTGAACCATGAGCATTTCAAAGAGATCCCGTAGAACTGAATATATAAATCCCGTTTTTTTCCTTATCCCGTGGGAATTTCCAAAAATCATTACAACATTATTTTACTATTATAATCACCTATTTCTATGCCAAATTTGAAGAGTCTAGTAATTATAGTTCATAGAATTTCGTTAAACTGAATATATAAATCCCGTTTTTTTCCTTATCCCGTGGGAATTTCCAAAAATCCTGAAATTAGTTTCTTAGTTTTGTAATCACCTACTTTTGTATCAAATTTGAAGTCTGGTTATTATAGTTACTGAGATAGCGTCACTCGGAATCGAATGTATAATTCCAGTTTTTTCCTTATCCCGTGGGAATTTCCAAAAATCCTTCCTTAGTGGATGCCTACATTGTATAAGGTATCTATGTGCAAAATTTCAAGTCTCTAAGTCCAGTGGTTTGGGCTGTGCGTTGATATATAGTTAAGTCAGTCAGTCAGTCAGTCAGGACTTTGAATTTTATATATATAGACTGGATGGAAAATAAGCTGATGCAAGGGTCATCCTTAAAATGTGCTTTAAATGTGTAGCAGTGCTTGCACTGCTGTGTTCCGGTGTGGAGAGTAAGACAGCCGGGGAAATTACGGGCACAAGAGGCATTTCATCTTAGTCCTCTAGGTTGGCAACGCATCTGTGATCCCTCCGGGGTTGCGGGTGTCTATGGGCAGTGGTGATCACTTACCATCAGGTGACCCACTTGCTCGTTTGCCTTCCTATTCATATATAAAAAAAAAAAATGTTCAAATACTGAAATAAAAATAAAAATATTCTTTTCAACACAGTTGCTCGTAAATTGAGTCTTATTGCACCGCATTTAAACTCATAATACAGTTTATTACGCACAAGTGCTGTAATAATATTACCGCACGAGTGCGGTAATATAAACTTTTTTTTAATCTCAGCAAACGGTTCAGTATCAATAGGAACAAGGAATATTTTCGTGAATATTAAACTATTTTAGTTTAAAGATGATAAATAAACATTTAATTTCGACAAATTATTCATTGTTATCTAAAAAGGGACCATAATTTGCATATTTAAGACATTGATTAATTATTTTATTATAATTTTAATATTAGGCTGTTTAGCAGTCTGTTGTCAGTGTCTTCGCCACGCGCGTGCTAAGTGCACAGCGCGCATGCGCGAGTGCTGCGTGCGGATTGGCGCGGAGAAATAATATCTGCCGCCATTTTTCACTGATATTGTTGACGCAGACTTTGTTATTTTATTACTTTAAAAATTACGAGTTCAAGTAATAAAGAAATGTAGTGTCCGTCGCTGGAAATACTAAAATATGTTCGGACAATGTTCGGACAGTTATATCAGTAAGAAATCCATGGTGTTAATTATCAAATGATAAAGTAAAGTTCTAAAGCAGCTCCAGGTAAGCAATGTCTGGTAACAAAGGTAAACTAAAGTTCTTAAAGTCCTTTTATTGACTAAATTTTATTTATTTTTCCTTGCAAATGTGTTGAAAAACGTCGTATGTGACGCGTGTGCTTTGGTAATTAAATTACACATCTCGGCTCTCTTACCCGCGCTCGCTAGCGCTCGCGCGTACAATACGCCTCGTGTGTAATTACCAACATAGCACACTTGTATCATAATGTACTATTATGGAACACCACAAATCAGTACAAAAACAAAGAACAAACTGAATCACGCATCATTGTGGAACATTTTCATTCCAATGCCATACTGATATGCCACATATCTGCCAAACAAATAACCGTAAAATTGTTTGTGAAAAGGTTCCACAGGGTACGTGATTCAGTTTCTTCGATCGTACCTACGTAAATAAAAACCATAACTACATATTTACAAATTTGGAATAGGAAACGTTATAGTTGGAATTTTTGGAGGTGTCCCGATCTCGTCAACAGCTCACCTTTCGAACAAAGCCATTGTTTTATTTGTTGTTTAACTGATACAGTCAACAGCAGAAGTGAATGAGTTCCGCAACCGCTCATCCGCTTCTGCTACTGGCCGTACTTATTGTTATTTTTCTGGCAATTCCCCTTGAATAAAAAACCCTTATTCACAAAAATAGCGCCTCAAATTAGCACTAGCATGGCACACTCAACTTTAGCTCTAGAATAATGTTAGGTACGTTATTTTGGTTAATTTGCCGTTTTTCGGCTTTACATTGCACTTAGCTGTTCAATTCTAATTGCTAGTGGAGATATTTTAATAACGTACGCGTAATACTCAGAATTATTACGTTATCGATGTTCTACCTATTATTAGAACAACAATCTTTTAAGAATGCGAAACTAACGCCAATAGATATTTAATTATGTTAGGCAGGCTGGCACCCCAATGATAAAATAATGGTTTATCTCAGAGGAACGTGGGTTCGAATTCGAACCTGGCTCATACGTCTGAGTTTTTCGGATACTTGGAGAGCATTAAGCTTGCACAGTTTTGAAATCGCGATAAGTAAGTTATACTGGCACACAAATCAGGTCTGGTGCCAATCATGGCATACATTATACAACCTATCAGCTGCCTACACCTATGCTCCAACTCGACACTTTCGGACGTTTCTCTTTGTAGCGTTGAGAAGTCAAATTTCGGATCCATAGTAGTCACGCTATGACAGTCTGACATATTAAATTTATTTAAAATATTTTTAAGATACTGGGATTGATTCATAGTGGTAACACCATTTTGTAAAATGTACAAAATGAACTCTAACACGAGCTTACGGTGAAGGAAAGCATCGTGAGAGAACCAGCACACACATACGAGGCAGTTAAGTGGTGTGTATGAAGTTCCCAATCCGCACTGGGCCCGCTTGGGAACTATTGCCCAAGCCCTCTCATCCGGCTGTGCCTAGCAGTGGATACAATAGTGTGACAGCAATAAAATTGATTGATTTATGAAGTCATCATAATAAAAATATATTGCACTTTACCTTCCGCACTTACCTTTACGACTCACAGTCACGATAATGAAGTCACAATTGACTTACTCATTTAAAAATTATTGTAACAAAAAAGTTATATTGTTCTTGCTTTTCTCACAATAGGTAGAAGGGCGAAAAAATTTAAACAACACTTTTCTTAAACATTTTCATGGTGATTTTATTTTGTAAAAGGATTCTCAGGGGTGCGAGTCGGGTTACCTCCACGAGTGGTCAGGAGCTGCGGTTCGTTTTTGGATCCGTCCGGGGGGAAGAGCAGTGCTTGGTCCAGTGCATCCTGGGCATCGGCTAATGATTTCCTGGCAGTTTCTGAGGGATATCATTGACCGTTGGCTAAGAGCCCGACAGGGGGGAGGGGGTCTTTGACCATTACCGTACAACGTTGCCGATATTTTGTCACAAGATTTTTTAATTATATTTTTGTTACTTTGACATTGGTGAAGTTGTCGTCGCTATAACGACTTGATACGCCACAAATAAGAAGAAGAAGACGGATTCTCAGAATTTTTCCGAAATATTTCACCGGGTGGTCGGGTTACTTCGACTGAACACCCGACACACAACATTTTTTATTTGATTCAAAATTTAGTTCCTCCCTTAACGCGGTTTACTTCGAACACCTATCAATGTATGGAGTCTTTGTCAACTACGGTATAGGTGTCTGTCTACTAATACTTAATATTAATAATAAGTTTTTAAATAACAAAAAATATTTACCTTGCCACTCCGCTACTCACGTGCAAGACAACCAAGCCTGTGCGAAATATATATGTTTTTCATGCAAATCCCCCCTCCACTACTGCCACACAAACACTGACGAGTTTAGATCCCTCTACGGGATCATTATCAAAGTTTAGTAGCACACCTGTTACACATGCAAACCGACGTCGTACTGGTTTGAAAATATATAATTAAACATAATGTACCCTATTAATTTATTTTATCACACTACCCTTTTATTTATGATTTTATTGTACTTCAACAACTACTTTCAATTCTTTTTCCGACTACAAAAAGGAATATGTAATTAACAAAAACCATTTTTCATTAAAATGGACTCGCAATTTTGTTTTTACTGTACCTAGTCGGAAAAAATGAAAAACATTTATATTTCGCACAGGCTTGGTTATCTTGCATGTGAGTAGCGGAGTAGCAAGGTAAATATTATTTGTTCATTGATTTATTTTCATTTGTTCCGCAAAGTAACGCCTGATTCAATAAAATAATAAGTTTTTAAAAAGAAATGTTTACGAGTGTGCGCTACCGTTTGAACTCCCATTTTCTTGGCTTACCGATACATAAATGCAATTAAATCAGTGCGACGAACACACATGACGAATACACTGTGGTTGGGTAAGTTTAATAGCACGGCTACCAATGAACGGAAACCTTCTGTCAACTCCTGAAAAACATTTACACAGTTAAATCATACATACATACATACACAAATCACATCTTTATCCCTTACGGGGTAGACAGTTAAATCATGATTTAACATTAAACAGTAACATCCTGCAAAGTGTTCAAACTTTGAACTGAACCTGATTGCAAATTACTTTTTTAGCACTTTGATGTTTGAACCTTTGAGCTTTGGCCTGTACCTCTGACCATGGATTTAGATCCTATAGAAAAATCGGCTGGGGATTTTCTGTGATGACGTACCAACAACCGAAAGAGTGCAAGAGTCCAACAAGAGGGTATTGGCTATCAAGAATGTTTAGGTTTATAGCTTGTGATGTGGTGTTGAGCGTCAGTCGCCATTTTCCAGTTGCCGCGGGAACTCGTCAGCCGAAATGTCAGTTTTCCCGCGTTTTTTTTCGCGGGAGACTTTAACTGTCAATGACAGGGTAGCTTTGTGAATAACATAACAGTGCCTAGTGACCTGTAGTTTTTTAAAAGTGACCTTGTCACAGGATTGGTGGTTAATATATTGGTCGGGAAATTAGCGCAAAATGAATTTGGTGCGTATTCATGTCATTGTTTATTTTAATTTGATCTGATTTAATTTTTAAATCGTTAAATTTATTTTTGGTTTTTATTTATTTAACTATGCCAGCTTGTATTATAATCACAGCTTGTGTATGTTGTGTACCAACCAACCTTTTATTATGTATTTACTTCTTTATGTTTCTGTTTAAAATTAAAAAAAATAAGAATATTGTCTATTTTCTTAAAACCGCCATACAGATGACGAGGTAATTAAAGTTATTCATACGTTTCAGTCGGATATAAAAAATTTACTGTAGTTAGGACTATTTTGGTTAAGGGGAGCTTCATTTAGACCTGTGTCACCCTAATGTTACGATTAAGTAAGCTTTAATTAAATTTACAGTACCTACCACTATTTCGGATATTAGACAGAAGATTTCGTATAAGTATTTGAACAGGTCCTCAGTATTACATCGTGGAAATCGGGACGGTGGCAATTCTGTGTATAAAAATTAGTCGTATAACTAAATATTCGTTAAAATAAATCGGAAAAATCGAAATGTTTTATTGCATTGCTACGTCAATGAAAATTTAGTTGTCCTTTAGAAACGAATCCGCCAAAACATATCACTACTGTCTACCAGTAACCAAAAAGAAATGCATTTTCACATACATACATACATATAAAAAATATCACGTCTTTATCTCTCACGGGGTAGACAGAGCCTAAGGTACCAAAACCTTAAGGCCACGATTAGCATGATTAAGAGCGTGTATATAGGTGGAAAGGGAAATCAAAATAGTGATAGGTTGCTAGCCGAATCGCCTATAACATGATTCCTAAGACATTCCCTCGATGGGCTTTTACCATCTGCGCGAGAATAGAAGCAACTGGTAAATTCTATGTTTTTTCTTTACTCCCAGACCAGCATGGAAAAACAACCGAGATGAATTTTATAATAGTTTTAAATAGGTACTTATCATTTGTAGCAATTTAAAGTTTTTTTACTCGTATTTATTTAAATCCCATCGCGCTACAGAGAAATTAGTTTCTTTTCACGATCCAACAGCGTAGAAAGAGACTCGTTTGCGCCGTTCCTGCAATATATCTTCAGCCAAAGCCAAGCATGCAAAATTGATTTAAAATCCGACTTACAACTACTTATATATAACAAAAAACTATTTAGTTGGGTTTTCACGCCCGACTCATTAGAAGGTGAGCACTTGGCAGTTTTTGCGATACTTTTAATGTAACTCCACGATTTTACGATCAAATTAATCACGTAGCTACTAGTCATTCTGTCTCTTATGTTAACTTATTGGATTATTAGGTGTCAGAACACTTCGCTCAAGCTATTTACCTACTTTATTATAAACACATATTTTTATTATCTCGCATTTATTACGGTTCCGCACAAACAAAGTCAAGACGTGATTGGTTTTGCAAAGCGTTTGAACGATTATGATTGCACTGCTACTGGAAAAAATGCATACCTAACCTATATACTAACTTTAACAAAGGTTAACTTTTGGACTTAAGGAGTTTTGAGTTTTCTAATAAGCCTCTGATTCGACACGGTGACCAGGCTACTCCGAAATTCGATTTTCAAAGTTTATGTATCATACTGTCCCTCTCACCCTAAAATTAATGACTGGTTGTGTGAGTGGAACGGCACATAACGAACTTCGAAAATCGAATTTCGGTACAAGGCCTATATTATAGGTAAGCTACCCCTTCAGGGATAAAGACGTGATTTATGTATGTGTGTAAGTATGTATTTTAGTTAAATCGGTGCTGCTGCAGTAAGCGATAAGATAAGTTTAGCTATAGCTTAAGATCAAAAGCGTCTAACCCTCTTGGGGGAAGGGGGGCACACCCATTTTGGGAACTTTTTTCGCCACATTAGAAAAAAAAAAGATCTATCACTAAATAACTGCGGTTAGGTCAGGACAGCTGCCCCCTTGTACAAATTTCCCTTTGCCAAGATTTTTGCATTGATTTGCTTAGCATTTGATCCAAATATGATTACTTGAAACATGAGTCAGTATCGCGTGACACAAAGAAGTTACCTATGATAGGCTTCATACCTCTGACATTGAGCATGTCATAAACAAGGTACACTTATGCAATTATGAAGGATTACACGCGTTAATTGTTTGTCACAAACGCCTACTTTCTTTGTTCCAGTAGGCACTAAGTAGTATAATGTAAAACGGCAGTGTCTAATTAGTACGTAATGTCTCTTTAAACTTAAAGCTTTAATTAGTTAGTGTAAGGTACTCGTAGGTTGATTCGTAGTATTTATAATGGTGCAGTTGCTTAGAACTGACTTCAAAAAAAAAACGAAAATATTGACTTCATTAGACCCTAGATCTGCTGTTTATTGACTAGACTCTGTGAAAGCACCAATTCGGACAATATTCTGCGTTTTTTTTTCGACATAATCCACTCAGCAAGTATTCAACCCGACACCCGGCAGCATGGTACAAGTCGTACGATAATCGGGGTCAACCAGTTGGCCAACCATGGTCTAAGTTAGTGTAATACCCTGAATAGGGATCATTCCTAATTTTATTTTCTTTTTCACGAGATATATTCAGTTGTAATGTAGCATCACATCTTATACAATTTTTACTTTGAAGTGACGTCACACACGTAACGTAACACTTCCGAACTTTGACGCGCTTTATCTTTTTAATTTTTTCTTTGTTGGACGAAAAAATACGTGTCCATCATTTCTTAATAATCTAACTAAAGGACTAAATAGAATTTAATTTTCTTCCAGTCTATCATCCCTATTGTAACTCTGGTGTGCGCGGTGCGCGCACGCCGCCAGCCGCGTGCCGCACGCCAATCACTGGCCAAAGTCAATGTCATTGTCAGCGCTAATCGCTGTTTAAGCCTACAATCACTCAAATGACAGTTCATAGGCGTTTTCCCACAGTAGCGCATGTCATGCATCGTTAGACACGCTACATCTGCTTTTTACATTACGTACAAGCAATTTTATGATTCACGCGATATCGTTATTAATGTAGGCTAAGCTTAAGTTCATAAAGTCAGATTACAAGCTAAACAAAGCGTAGATACAGTTTTTTTTTACATGAATAGGAAGGTCGAGGGTATAAATATCGATACAGCCATCATGTGAAATATAGGTGTCACCGACCTTATTGTAGTGTAGCATAAAGGTGTATAGATGTTTTTGACGTCTTGGTAACCTACATATATTTATTTGTTTTATTGAATCAGGCGTTACTTTGCGGAGGTCCATTTTCAATGAACAAAATTTTTTTACCTTGCTACTCCGCTACTCACGTTCAAGATAACCAAGCCTGTGTGAAATATATGTTTTTCATGCAATCCCTCCTTTCACTACTGCCAATAAAACACTTATACATCCCACAAATAATTATCCCTTACAACACACAAACACTGACGCGTTTCGATCCCTCTACGGGATCATTATCAAAGTTTAATGAGCACCACTGTTACACATGCAGATGTGATGAGATTGCATGAAAAACATATATATTTCACACAGGCTTGGTTATCTTGCACGTGAGTAGCGGAGTAGCAAGGTAAAAATATTTTTTCATATCTATTTGTGCTCTTGAACAAAGTTGAAAGTACTTATGTTCTATAATGTCCTACTCCCATAGCTATTCGTATAGTAAGGCTTGCGTGCAAGGGTGCAAAGAAGCAATGTCGTATCTACAACACGACTGCAACAAAGCGAAAAAATCGATAACCGTAAATGTGTTGTTACAACTTGTAATTTTAAATTAAACTGCTATCGCTATGCTACCAGATCGAGGTCCTTGATACCAGAGCCCGACTCACTAGTGCCGGTTTTTCATCTTTGAGAAAATCCTTTCTGGCAACTCGAGCTGCTCTGATCCTTTGTTGGGGACATACTACGAGCTTGAGCTTCGAAGAATATGTCCCTTTCACTTATTATTCATTATACGGAGTTCTTGTTGTTAAAAGTTAACGCACGTCTTGAACCTCATTTTTAAAAGCACGCGCGTAAAAAAATAGGTACCACTCGAAAGAGGTGAAAAAATGAGCTGAATTTGAAACACATACATAATTTGTAGCACACACAACTTTTTCCAGTTTCGTACTTTCAGGTCAAATCATATCAGGGCTCTACTCGTACCTACGTCAAGACACTCTTCTATATAATACCAACTAACAAACGGGTCAAGTTATGATTGTCTCCCGAGCGCATCGTCGGGCGAGGTTCGTTTAGTTTAGACAATCACACCCCAGTTGATGACTCATAACGTGAACTCATCTTTAAGTATCGAATGTTTTTTACACTTACGTGTAAAACACTCATCCACCCACATTACACCGATGGGTACGTCTGGTGCAAATAGACAATCGGTACTTTTAGTGTAGGTACAACATGAGTGGACGCTTGAGCGGAGCGTGCAGCGGAGCGGGGCGTGCGGCGTTTGCGTAATGGTGGCTCTTTCATTTGCGTGTTCGCGTATTTGCCATGGTCGGCTAAAAACGACCACGTGAGGAGGATTTATTCGTCTATATTTTCCATATTTGCACGAATTAGCCAAACATGCAAATAGGCAAACACGCGTTTTCGCCCGCCTGTCGGGATTTTGGTCACACATATACATATATGGCGAATATTTGCGTTCACCGCTACACTTGGCTCGCTTGCTCTGTCTCTTCCATGGCTTTTTAAGAACTTCGTATTTACATATTGCTTGTATGTACATTGGACATGTATTGGCAGGATCAGTGGCGTTAACTATAAACTCTGGGGGCCGTGGCAAATACGTCAGTTGGGGCTCCTTCCACAATATAAAGAAGTGCATCAGCGTCCCTTCTGTACTTTAAACCAAGCCAGTTCGGGGCCCCGTAGAGCTAGGGGCCCCTAGCATTTTGCCAACCCTGCCACCCTATAGTTACGCCACTGGGCAGGATACATAGAAATATGCTGCTGCAGCCGTAAACACCGCTCATCACCAGTAAATTCGATTGATTTTGAACTGCAAACATGTTTGCGTATTTCATATACTTTCTGTTGGCATCGCAAGTGCGGATGTCGCGTTTGTTTTGTTAGGAATTCATACGAATATTTAGAATATAACAAACACGGCGAATACGCTACGCGAACACGCAATGCCAAGTGGAGTGCCACTATTAAACGCAAGCAAATGTATTTGAGCGTGCTCGATGCACGCAGCAGAGAGCTTTTTACCCTTGCCCGCCCCGTCGAACGCTTCGCTGGACACTCGCCACTCGGACCTTACACTAAGGCTGCCAACAGAGATGTACGACGAAAAGAAAAGATGTGCGAGGAAAACATTCACCAATAGGAAATAGGAATAGGAACTCAACATAAATTTCGGTCTAAATCTTCTGTAGGTACGTTTTTCGGACGGTGGATGTTAAGGACTTTGCCTCTATCTATATGTTTCAATAACTGACTTTATTTGTAACCCAAACATTTGTTAACTCTCGGTTTTTCATCCTTTCATACACACACACACAAATCACGTCTTCATCCCTTACGGGGTAGACAGAGCCTAAGGTAACAGGTACCTACAGGCCACATTTAGCAAGATTGCGGGTGTAAAGGTGAAAAAAGGAATCAAAATAGTGATGGGTTGCTAGCCTTTCAATATTAGGTATACAGTGAAACACTTGAAAACAGAAAACAACGGGTCTTTTAGCTACCAAAAAAAACAATATTTTTCACCAATAGATAGATTTTTCTTCGTATATCGTATACGGCTCCGCTTTGTCGTACATCTCTGGTTGAAATGCAATCACAGCGAATTATTACGTCTCATTGATCTTGACAAATGCTCTTGAAATAAATCTGGTTAATGTTTGCATGCAATAAGAACGAATTACAGCAACACGTTTAGCAGTTATCGCGACATTTTTTATCGCTATATTACTAACGAGAGCTATTTTTCTGGAAATACCTAACATATAAAATGACTCTTTATCTTTATTTTTATTTAGCTTTGTCAGTGTTGTAACTTTGTAATTAATAGTTCAATTAAAAAGATGCATTCAGCCTTTAAAAAGAAACTGATTGCATTAATATCATTTATCATGATTGCTGATTTTTTTAAGTTTTTATAGCTAACAACTATATAAGTAGGTACTTAGTTTATGCTTGCGGTTTCGGAAGAATAGGTTAACTCCCTATCCCTTTGGAATTACAAAAATTCCCTTCTTAGTGCACCTCTTATAACACTCGACTACCCAATATCAAGATTCACCTCACCAGAGAGGTTCAGGCAAGTGCATTATTTATCAGTCAGTCAGTTAATGTAAGGTATACTAAATTAATATTGATAGGGACAACCACGGGACAACGATAGAAGAATTAAATACGAGTAAAATGATGTAAGTCCCGTGATTGAGTCTTAACGAATCTAAATTGAAATGTTTAGGTCTGGTGTATAGGCATTGAGGTCGCCGAACGACGCCAATTTCGGCCGAACACCGCAAATCAATGTACAAGATTGCCGTATAACAGCAATGTTGACCGGCCAAAACTCCCCCCATTAGTAATTTTTTTTAATGTATTTTTTTATGTTTTAGTGCCACATTAGCCTTTTCTCTAAAATTCTTTGTGAACATTTAAGCTCCTCACACTGTTTAAAACCTCATCCGCCTAATCCCAAGTTCATTTGTTCCAGATATCAGAGGCCAGCTTCGTGACAAGCTTGGAAGAGGCACCGTGCCGCGCTGACCAATACACACAAACGCCCCCTAGCGGCAAAGCCCGGCCCCGCACGCTCCAAAGGTACCACACCTCAGACCACATCTACGAGAGAACTCCACATCGGACCCGCCACAAGCACGAGTACCGACCAAAGAGCCTAGGGTTCAGCGACTCATATCCCTTCATAGGGAAACCGCCGAGCTATGATAGCGGATACAATTCAAAGTAAGACTGGAAAACTACCGAGATTCAGATGTTAAATAAACCGATCACTTACTTTAATAGAGCTATATATCAAGTTTTATCCGAAACATGTTGGACAAAACTTTTTGTGCGTCAGTGATCCGTTTATTTCGCTAAAACTAGATGGGGTGGAGTATGTTATTACTAGTATTGGAACTCATAAAATTGCCAGCACTTCAAAGTAGCCATTGCCATAAAAAAAATAAGAGTTTTTAGACAGGTACAGGAATGCTGAAGCGACATTTATATCAGTACTATACAAATAAATAATATGAGTAATAACTAAACATCACGGAACATTTAACACCAATTGGCCTAGTTATATACTATGGGTACTAAACAGCGGTTAAACATACTTAATTAGACAAATACATAGCGGTACCAGACAGCGGATAAACATACTTAAATAGACAAATACATACCTACTTAAATATGTACATAAGCATTAAACATCCAAGACCTGAAAACAAACGTTCGTAGTTTCATACATAACATCTGCCCCGACCGGAGATTGAACCCGGGACCTCAAGCTTCATAGTCAGATCAGGTCGTCGGTCCAGCTATTATTGCTGTCGATTATAGGTATCATCAAGCCAATCGCCGCAGACAAGATAGTCACTATTGCGTGGTAGCTTTAAATGCCGTGTTTGATACTTCTATTTACGGAACTTATCTTCTTGTACTTAATAAAGAAAAAAATAAAAAACAAACAGGTCAAGTTAAAAGCTTGTAAATAATGAGTTGCCGGGCGCAACAACAGTAGTAGAGTAGTAGTACAATTCTATAAGATGATAGCATTTTTCTACTTCATCTAAATCGCACGAGCAGCGCCGGGTATAGTCCTAGCCCTTGATCAGACTGTGATTATCAGAGTAAAGCGAGCGAGGTCTTACGGCGACCTTCGGTCTATGGTTTCTATTAGTATCTTTGAGTTTGCTTAGACTAACAGCGTGTAAGAAAAATGGTCGTTTATCTACGAGTATTCGGCTTTTCACTGGTTTTCTTAACGCGTCTATTTTCACTTCAGATTCAAAGTGACTGTAACGGATAGCCCTACGATATCGATAACGCCACCGCACAGTTTGGACTACGTGTGTCCGAAGGGCGGGGCCAGTCCGAACGGAAGCGCTACCCCCAATGGAATGGTTCCCAGTCGATCCCCGACTAACACGGTGCTCCTCAACCCTGGATACCTTGCGCCCTGTCAGTGCAACCAGTCTATGAAGGTCAGTATCTGTACTTAATTTTCTTTATTATTGTGCTGGATGGCTACGAAGCAAAGACATCAGGCCGAAAAGGAAGGGGCGGAATGATTTGGACGCATATGAAATTGCACTTGGGGCAGGAGTAATTCAGGAACATGCCCTCGACAGTGGAACAATTTAATAGTATAAAATAAGTTTCTGTCAAAATGTAATTTTTATTATGTAGCTACCTACAAGCTTTTTTTGCTGACTGTAAGTACTTGCATCGCCATCCGTCGTACATATGTGTACCAAATTTCAAGCCGGAACAAAACTGTTGAAGCGTTCCCTCGTGCAGAGACGATCCTAGCTGGGCAACGAGAACTCCACTGCCAAGTTATTGTATTGTCATCCGACATACCCAAGTATGCAAAATTTTAGCTCAATCGGTGGAAGAAATCTGCTTCAAGATTGAGTCGCAAGATTCCACCAGGACAGACATTACTTACATTGCAAGTTAATAAAAAACTTGTAAAATAAAAATGTTGTGAACTTTCCCAAAGTATGGATCGTGAGAGATGGGTCATATTATAATTATAATAAATGACTTAAGTAATAAACAGAATATTCGCATAGGGAACGTGAAAATCCGTACTGTGAACAATCTACTTTTCCACTTGACTCGTAAGTGAAAGTAGGCAACATAAAATTCTTTCACGGTATTTGTGTATAGCAAATTTTGCTATGTGGATATTTCTGCCATTTAAATAATTGCGAATATAATTTGCGTATCAAATAGTGCACATAGCAATATAGGTATGCAACGAGGGACGCGAGAGAGGCGGCACAGGCATTATAATCTGAAGTTACAAATTCTAAGTTCGTTGTGTGCCTTTCTGTTCTCACTAATAGCCATTAATAAGAGAGAGAGACGGTATGATACGAACTTCAAATTTCGAAGTAGCTTCCAGGGATCTCTGTTATAGACCCTATCTATACTCGAAAGCTAGAAATTCAGATGGATGTTATGATACCAACTACGTATTTCGAAGTAAAATACAACAGAGTATAAGACTTTATCCTGCTCGCTAATCCTGCCGTCAAACAGCAGTGATTGTGCTGCTGTGTTCCGACGTAGAGAGTAAGACAACCGGTGAATTTACTGGCTCATGAGTTATACCTAATTTCAACTTACCTATCCCTCTAGGCTAGCAACGCATCACCAATTAGTGGTGTCTACTTACCATAGTTGCAATCAGAAGCCTTACCATGACGTCTTAATGCAATTCAATTCTGAACCAAAGCTGGGTCGATCGCTGTCAGATTCATATCAGAAATTAGTGTCAAAGATGTCACCTAAAACGTAAAATTTAATCGGATTTGAATCGCATTAAGACGTCATGGTAAGTAAGTAAGTAAGTAAGTAAGTAAGTAAGTAATCTTTATTTGCAATTAAATATGGTATACAATAGATGTCAAAAGGCTAAGGTGGTCAAGGTAAGGCTCCAGGTGAAACACTTGCTCGGTTACCATCCTATCTCATAAAATAATAGGGTACAAAGCTAGCGTTCCAGTAACTTAGGAATTAACGAATTTCTGTATACGTTTAGAAATATATCTGTAGCAGTTATTACTATTACATTTTTTATGTATTGCACATGCCAATAGTCGCAGGAGAATATGTTCTGCGCACCACCGGTCAAGTACGCCTGATTTAGCGAAAATTTTACTTTTAAATCACACTGTGTCGCACGAAGTCACAGCATTATTTTAGTATAATACTTAATATGGCCTTGTGCAAAGTGTAAAATAATGATTTGTTTGTGTGTTGACAATAATCGTGTAATTTTTGTGAGGTATTCACCTAAATACTTTATTGTGCCCTAAAAGGTACTTCGTACAAGTCGACTACAAATATAATGCTTTACTTTAGTATTATTTTATGTAGATCGAAAACGAATCAACACCGTATGTAATGTAATTATAATAATACCTACTAGCTTTTGCCCGCGACTTCGTCCGCGCAGATAACGTCAGTGACGACCAAAAAAAAATTGTAATAAAAAGTATCCTATGTTACTTTTAATACCTCCAAGAATATGTGTACAAAATTTCATGATGATCGGTTGAGTAGTTTTCGAGTGAAACCGTAACAAGCAAACTTACATTCGCATTTATAATATTAGTAGGATCTTTCTCGACTAGAATGCTAATGCTAATCTTATTTGTATATACAGAATGTTACAAAAAGCGTTATGTTATGTCATTCACAAATTCGTCAGGCTAGTTCTGCACTCCTGCTAAATTTCGAATTTCTGAGTATAAGGCCAGGTACACGAAGGAGTCAAATTCGAATTTCCGCATGCCAATGACCTCGAGGAAATTGTCAATTGATGGGACACTTCCTAATTACACTGAATCATACCTGCCGTTATCTAATTGATAACAATCGTTTCCTGACTCTCTTTACATCAAACTAGCTTCTGCCCGCGACTTCGTCTGCGTAGAGTCATACATAAAAACCTTCCTCTTGAATCACTCTATCTATTAAAAAAACCACATCAAAATCCGTTGTGTAGTTTTGAAGATATAAGCATACATAGGGACATGGAGACAGAGAAAGCGACTTTGTTTTATACTATGTAGTGATTACGCAAACGCCAACCACTAAAGCATTTTTCGACGTGTTCCACCGCTCTACGAGGCATCGTCAGCACTGAACATAACCCTCTAACATGCCGCTGGCTGTTCGCCATATTTCGCCGGCTTCAACGCCGAATAGGAATCTGCTTCACTATTAAATAGGTTGCGATGCGCGGCAAGCGACCCGTTATATTTGCTTGTCAGTGTACTTAATGGACTTCATGTTACTTTAATATTGTTTTTATTATTTACTAGCTTTTGCCCGCGACTTCGTCCGCGCAGATAACGTCAGAGTGACGTCATACCCCGTACATCCACTCATGTCTCCAAGTACATATAAGGTTTTTATTGCCTATCCCGTGGGAAATTCGGAAAATCCCTTCTTAGAGCACCTACGTGATCCTCTAGGAATATTATCTACTAAACTATTTTAATTATTTACCTCGTGTTTTTATCCCGTGGGAAATTTGAAAGATTCCTTTGTAGTGCACTCCCTTTGAAGTGCAGTCCAATCCCGCGGGAAGATCGGAATAAAAAGTATCCTATATCCGTCTCCTGGTTCTAAGCTACCTCCCCACCAATTTTCAGCCGAATCGGTTCAGCCGTTCTCGAGTTATAAATAGTGTAACTAACACGACTTTCTTTTATAAATATAGATTATTATATTAACCCTTATTGTATTTCCAGAGCGTCAGCGAAGTAGCCCTGGCCATGCCGAACTCCCCCGGCTGGACCGGGGAGGAGCCCGCCAACGGGTGGCCCGGCGGCCTCTCGTGGCGGAGGCTCCACATGTCCCGGGCCAAGCTCAAAGCGACCGCCACCACCTCGGAACTGCTGTCAGGTAAATACGACGTTCAATCAACTAATTGCCAACACCGTACCGGTAAAAGGCTAAATATGCCAGATTAACTCACGTTTGCCGAGGGTGACTTATTAATATGGTTATGGTGTTTAACTCTGATACTTAGTTACGCATGCATGTGAATCAGCCAAATAAGACGAATTTTATCCAAGTTATACCCATTATAAGTGTTATGTTTTGGCTTGACATGTTCTGTCTTCTGTAACCTTGGTTGTGTGTGTGTTTGCATTACCAAATAAACGTTTTAATACGAGTATATCTATATAACTATTAAGGCTATTAATAATTCAAGTCAGATATCTGCGGGAAATCGTTACGCCCGTTGGACGTACCTACTTACTATTTTTGAATTCCCCTGACCATAAATTCCACCACATTTTTCCTTCTCATGAGTTTCGCTGTGAGAATAAAGAAGATACAATAGATCGTCGGTCAGCCATTAGTATGCAATACAGAGCACCGGTACTTAATTCAGGAAAATTGGCAACTTCCAACAAACAAATTGAAAAAATCCATTGTTTAAATAGGGATTTCCCTGTTAGAATTATTAAGAATTGTGTACCTACCTATGTAAAATAAACTTGTTCCAGGTTTCGCTATGGTGGCGATGGTAGAACTCCAAATCAACGAGCCAACGAACGTACCCGAATGGCTGTTCGTCATGTTCGCAGTGTGCACGACCGTCTTGGTTGCCGTCCATATATTTGCCCTCATGATATCCACGTATTTACTACCACACATTGATGCTGTGAGCAAGATGGAGACGCCGGGGAGCCCCGACCGGGCGCTGAGGGAGTCGCCGCATGAAAGGATGCGGGGGTTCATTGAACTCGCGTGGGCGTTTAGTACAGTGTTAGGTGAGTTTTAGGATTAGGCTATACTTTGCGCAGTTATTTAATCATAAACTAAAATCAAATATCTTGCTGCTCCGCGACCACTGGGAAGACTGCTACATCGGTGGGAGTGGGCTACATCAAAACCTTCAAGCATTACCCACTTTGTTCAAGACTACATGAACACAAGACGATGTTTTATATTTATGGTTTTCGTTTTGACTCTTACTTTACATAGACAAACTATCCTATTTAATTTACGTTCAATATACGTGTTTCTATGCATAAAACGTAGTTTTGTTAATATTTACCGCACGTTGTGCTATAACATTAGAAAAGCCTGCGGTTATATCCACGGGTGCAGCGGTAATATTAAGATTGGTCCTTCGAACCGGATATGAAGCAACATCAATACGTTTTTGAAAAAAGTTTAGTCTTGGGTGGTAGTACATTCAAACCAATCTATTTTAGAGTTTGATGATGGAGCTGTCAACAGTTCCATTATATTTTGACTCTACTTGATAGAGATTTCACTTCATCCAGCGCGATGGCCTGGATAGTCCGTATTAATAACAGGTATAGGATTTGCTTTTGAAGGAATATACATAAGAATGTTTCAAAGAAAAACAAATGACATGCCACTCTAAATACGTTTGAGTTAAGTGTTCAAATAAATACCGGAAGCGTCTTGTACTGTATCTAACGACTGCAAAAACATTGTCGCAGTGGTAATATTTCTTTAATGGTCATGACTTCATGTTTTGAATATTGCTTTCCTGTGTCCCATTACATTATACATTACATATTTACACATGCACAACGCAAATACACAATTTCCCCAGTAACATTAAATTTACTAGCAGTTTTTACTCAACTAAAGCACATCCCAAATGGAGGGTTTCATCCACCGCCATATACAGTTAAACAAATTGAATGTTAGGCCACCAAAGAACATAGTCATTATGACATTTTACGCCATTCGATAAGCATTGTCATAGACAAATAGAATTAATTCCTGTATTAGGATTCTATGGTATCCCGAAACCGGCGAGCACGCATGAAGTGATTGATGAATGTGGATGAAGCGAAAGAGGTATGTCTGGATCGTAGCAAGTGAAACAAAGTATAGGGGTAGGTACCTATGGGAAAGAAGCGTGACAGTATGTATGTATGGTGTTGGTGTCACAGCAATCAAATTAGCTGTAGCTGTACCTACTGCGTAAAAATATCTAGAAGAATTTTGACAAATGAGGATTGCGTCGATTCATCACGGCGCTAATTTCATGTAGGCCAATTTTTTTCCGTAGTCGTTTTCAACAACTAAACTTGTTTGAAATTGTTTCAGGTCTATTTTTATTCCTCGTGGAAATAGCGATATTGTGCTGGGTCAAGTTTTGGGACTACTCCTTCGCTGCTGCGACGGCGGCTACCGTGATAGTTATACCAGGTATGTAACAAACATACTTGTATTATAACGTAAGGTGAGTGACTGATTAAGGCCTTAACAAAAATGTATCACATTCATCACGACGACGGTATATAGACTCGTAACAGTGCAGACCTCAATGGACTGAATTATCTTTCCTAAATTTTAAATTCCGATTAAAATAGTAGTTATAGGTACAGTCGAGGGCATAAATATCGATACAGCTATCGTGTCAAATATACTTGCGTCACTGGCCTTATTGTTTGTGGCTGAAAAGGTGTATACGTAGATCTTTTTGATGAGTTGGTTACGATACATATATTTATGCCCTTTACTGTACTTATGGCAAGGTACCTAAACAATGTGTGTAGGTACCTAAGTGATAAAGCAGATACGTTTGTTTGAATGCACTATCCCGAGAACTGCTTAGTGTGTCGATTCTAATAAATATTTAAGGAACTAATGGAAATCTACACTAGCTACCTTTTCCCAGGAAAAACAGCATTCGTAAATAAAGGAGGAAGTGAATTCAAATCTACTTTTTTGTCATAATGAGTAATTACCTAAAAATCAAAATAAACAAAAGTGCCCGTTGTTTTGCAAAGGAATTGAAATTCAACAAAATACTAACTTTCAAATACCTTGTTCCAGTGTTAATAGTGTTCGTGGCTTTCGCGATCCACTTCTACCACTCCCTGGTGGTGCAGAAGTGCGAGTCTTCGGTCCAGGACATCGAGCAGCTGGAGACCATGAAGCGAGAACTCGACACCGCTACTGTTAAAGTTAACATGTTTTAAGCTCTACGAAACATGGCGAACATGCCAGTGGGTTAGTTCTGGGGCCCGATTTGCGCATCATTCGAAAGTACCAGTCGAAAGTGGTATATAAATTTGTGTAATTGTAACAAAACTACAGCTCAAATTAAGTTTTCGACATGTAGATTAATTACAGTAATTTTCATGAGCTACGAGTAGCTTCATTTCAAATTCAGCACAAATTTTCATCACTTTCGAGTGGTATTTTTACATTGTCTAGGTAATGTTAAAAGTTGTTGGTTAGCGTTTTCAATACGGTTTCAGTGAGCCCTGGGATAAAGGAAGTGGAGCGCTCGTGTGGGCTGAGTGACGAAAAATTTACACTTAGACAGAGTTCAAGTGGTCTTCAGATAATTCTAGTAATATATTTATAACAATTTTATTGGGCTTCCGACTTTACGAATACTTATAAATCTGAAATATCAGTGCAATACAAATAAATTATTTACTTTTACCAACTTTATGTAGCATCCTGTATGAAGTTTTATCTTTACGAATTTTGAGAATACTACGATTATAAACGAAACGATGGTTGAAGAATAAAATGAACGCTCAAATGTCCAGTTTTAAGCTACGTTTTACCCGATTTTTGAGAAATGTTTTTTTATTGAGAATGAATGGTTTAGCAAGAGAGCTGAAGTTATGCGTATGGCTTCCTTACATGCGAGAATGTAAAAGGCAAATACAAAATTGGATTTTCACTCTTAGCCGATACTGGCAAATAATTAGCGAATCACAAAGCCAATCACTCATACAGAAACATTTCGTCACAAACTTTCAAAGCTCGACGTAGTCAAGTCATACACAACTGTCAAACCTCTGTGGAACGCTGTCATATTAAAATCGCTATGATTGCTTATGTTCAATGTATGCTCAACTAAAGTGTTGGTGCCATCAGCCAAATATGTGGTCTGTCATCCTAAGGTTGAAAATCCTTTGCATATGAAGTTGGATATGTGATAGACCACTTATTTGGCCGACCGTACAGCCGAACATATTAGTTAGAACCTTTTTACAATCAATGTCATTTTGCTCAACTATGAAATTATTGTGGAAAGGTTCGGCAGTTGGTAGCGATTCAACTGGTTTAACTGTAGACATGTTGATGACAATAATATTGCATGTTTTCACTTACTGCATAGCTACAGAGTGAAAAAGTGGAATAGGTGTAAATCTCAGTTTGTATAAAATGAAGGGTGATCAGCCATTAAATATGTGATGTTTTTTTTTATCTGTAATTCTTTTTCATAGATGGAATCATGGAATCGTGAGACGAATACAGGAAAAGTGTCACGTTATTTTTTATGCCAGTTTCCATTAGTTCAACTAATACACTACTGCGAACCGTACAAACGGCAAAGACTGTAACAGTTAATATACTTATACTTAAATAATAAATTGTTATTTTTAGTTTATAAGTAGGTAAGCTCAAAGAGCGGCGATTCTGAACTGAATATATTTATCTCATTCACTCTCAAACGTTAGAATGAGATAAAATATGGAAAGTTGCTATCACATTCAGATTTCGCCAGTAACATTTAAATTTTGACATAGTTCTAAGTTTTTATTGTTGTTCTGTCAATCAGTATTCCGCAGTGTTTGATAAGATTTAAGATATTTTATATTGTAAGTGAAACTACTCAAAATTATTGATATTGTGAACAATAAAAATATTTTCATTAAAAATGTTCGTATTCTTCTGAAACTGAACACACCACTTACTAAATAAAACACCAGGTCCATTGAAAAATCTTGCTCTTGTCAAAGCCCAATTTTCCCCTGCCGTAGAAAGAGAAGGAATCCCTCTAAAGGATAAGATTCGTTTTTATACAGTCGGCCAAGTAAGCTCTTTACCAGTTGTTATGATATTTCATCGGAAAAAACAATAACGCTGATTGACTTGTTAAGCCAGGTACCCATCTGTGAGCTGTAACCGTAGCTGTTGCACGTTGCAGTACCCTAGCAAGTGTGGCGTGGCTCGCGAGCCTGCGGAACGTCATGACGTGACATGACCACACCAGGTTTTTTGATTACTGTACCATTACAGTCACAGCACGCAGATGAGTACCCGGCTTTAGATAGATTATTTAATTGTGTCACACAACGAAATGTTTAGAACAATTTTAAACAAGATACCGACGTGAAATGTCTTTATTAAACTCAAAAAGCAAAATCTTTCGAAGGACCTTCTCTAATATAAATTCAAAATGCACGTTTATTTCAACAGTACAAAATAAAATCAGCCTCACAATAACATTACCATTACATACCACATGCATCCTCTTTCAGTAGATACTTATGACTAAATTAATGATTTACAGTACAATTTACAATTTAATTACATCAATCAATTTAATTCAAGATAGACTATAAAGTAGTCCCGAGCTTAGAATCCTGTAGCGCCACAGTTTGTAAAGCAACATTTTGTGGTATAAAAATTATTTAGATTTACTCTTGTCATTTATTTGTTCTTACTTAGATACCACAAAATAAAGCGCCTTTATTTCGTTTGGCACAAGGCTCATTAATCGAACTGAAAATGGCTGATTCGTGAGGCGGCTCGCTCACCCAGGACACGGCTTTTGACGTTTTATTACATATTACCGATCCTGGCAGTAGTCATTCATTTAGTACCTATATTTCTAATATTTCTCTGGCTTTTGAAGCCGCCTCTGAAAAACTATTTTAAATAACTTGCCCTGTGGCGCTACTTCCGTGTCCAGTAGGAAATCTAACATTTCTACCATTACATTGACAATACTAAGAAAATCAGCTGTCAAAATTAATAGGTACATTCCTCTAGTCGAGACGCGAACTTGACTGCTTGAGCAATCATTGTATCACAAAATCACGAGCGAAATTCTATCTCACACTCAGATGCAAAACCTACGCGTGAGAATAGGACAGAATTTCGCTCGGGTCATGCGTCAATTTCGTTAGACACATCTGGGTTAGGAAGGTTCAGAAGCCTGGGACTTTTACCTTATTTGGGGAATCAGCGAAACTTCATCCTCATCACTTTTGCATACTTCCACTATAATTTTATAACTAACACTGATTGCATTAATTACTATTTTAATAACCATAAAAAGTAATAAAAAAAAAACAGTAAATAGGTAGTACTGGCAGAAAACAAGAATTTGTTTCAAAGTCACAGGCAACTAACGTTAAAAGAGGATCAAATCAAAATTAAACTCCATTGTTAACATTTCAACACAGATTCGTGGCTTTCAATGAGTCGAGTTAATACGATTTTTACCAAGGTGTCCAATTTTTGGAAAATATGCAGACAACAAAATTTAAAAAACAATAAAAATATACAAAATTAGCAGTGGTTTAAGTTTATACATTATACAAGGTATCTCAGAATTGTTCTGGAATGTTTCAGCAGTTTCACTGAACACACCCCTGTAAATGTTTATCACTTTTTCAGGATATTTTAATT
This sequence comes from Pandemis corylana, assembly GCA_949127965.1. Lineage (NCBI taxonomy): Eukaryota > Metazoa > Arthropoda > Insecta > Lepidoptera > Tortricidae > Pandemis > Pandemis corylana. Next base: position 6,828,384 of record OX421864.1, on the reverse strand, counting down.
GTGCTTGACAAATGTTTCCGTACATTTGTCGATATCAAAGTGTGCCGCGTTAACGTTTTCGACACAACGACTCAAATTATATGCATCGCAGGTTGAACGCCAACGGCCTATATATACGTCCATTGCTTTAATGCAAAAGCAACCTACGTTCAATTGGGTTAGGTTCAACTTAAGGCATCGCAATAAAGTCTGGGGCCTGATTTTTGAAAGCACATGTGTGAAAATACCACTCGAAAGTGGTGAAAAATTGCACTGAATTTGAAATACGAGTAGCATAGAAGATAATTACGGCTCTCATTAATCTTGAGAACTAGTCAAAAATTTGATTAGAGCTGTAGTTTATGAAGATATAAACAGATTTATACCACTTTCGAGTGATGTGCTTTCAAAAATCGGGCCCCTGGTGTACAGCGGTGAAATGTTTTAATTATTTAGTACGCCTATCGGCCACCGGATGGCGTTGTACCGGGTCGTCCCAATCCTACATCGCGGTAATGAAATGTTCCTGAAGAAAGTATATAAAGGCTATGCAATTGAATATAATTATTACTCTTCCAAAAACCACTGTATCATAGGCATCGACCGTCAGCCTGTGGCGTATGAGTGACGTCGCTTGTAGCCTTGTATATGAAATGGCGGCGACAATGTTAAAGGGCGAACATTCTGTATTAAAGTGAAGTAACCCAAGACCCCGCTGTAATAATCCGGAATAATTATGTGACCTTGTCTAATTACTGGAGTTAGTAAGAAAGAAGCTAATACAATAATATCAATCTATTCCAGACACTACCTTAAACATTAAATTCGAATTAGTTCAAAATCTTCCAAACAATACTGGGATCACTTACAAAAAAAATTAACACACCATTTCAGGTTTTTTAGTCCTCTAAAGAAGCAGTAAGCGCTAAGGACTTCTGATCTCTAACAAGTAATTATATAGCAAATAGAATTTTATCCCTTAATTTATTCATAGAACATAATCTGTAGACAAACTGACAAGTTGTATTTTTACTTAAACTATCAACACTGCTCAAAAATAAATTTCATTCGAAATCGGCGACATTGTCATCCTCATGGGCCAAAGCTATTATGTAAAAATAGCTTCAATCCCATACCACATATTATTTAGTGGTTTTGTGGAAATGACATCTGTCGCAGGGCTCACGCTATTTTGATAGCGATATAGAAACTTTTGATCTAAGCTTCACAGCTTTGCTAATTAAAGTTTGTTGCGGTAATTAATTAAACTTACCACTATTTTGTGAAAATGTTGCCATGCATCGCATCTAGTTATGAAAAAACTACGACCCTTATTGTTTCAAACACTTATTTCCCAAACTGTCGCATACATTACAATACTAAGTTCGAGAAATAATTTTCAGACACTATCAGTGCCTCACCAAGAATTTAATTCTTCCCCTTTAAATATAAACATTTCCACACAATATCAAGTCTTCTAAGTAGCTCTTTACATTCATTACAATAATTCCTAATTATGATTATTTATACACCTATTTTATAGTTGCCATGTCAAGACAAGATCTGTGCTTAGAAATATGTATTATAAATGATAAGTACAGTATGCAAGAACATTAACAGAACTATAGATTAACCGCTTAAATGAGTCCTTTCCCGCGCGGCACAGGGGCGCGGGATAGGACGACAAAGGGGACCGAGAGAGGTACGGGCGGGTAGTGCGCCTGCCACCCACACCTCTCTCGGCCCCCGCGGTCGTCCCACCCCGCGCCCCTGCACCTCGCGGGCGAGGACCCATTTAAGCGGTCGGTCTATATAAGTAAATTTGCAACTTTAAGTTTTCATCTTATCATGCACCCAAAAGAGGTAAGACACAGAGACACACACTTTTTCCAGTTTTTTAGTAACAGAAAAACAAAGAAATGCTTTTTTGTTCCTATTTATAAAAACTTTACTTATGCGGTCATAGAAGAAAGAGAAACCTAGAAGTGGCACGTGAACGCGAGGGACGTGTGTCGCCTTTATCTGGGAAATAGCACATATGAACGTCAAATTGAATTTGACGGTTCGAGTAGTAGAATGATTCTGCCAGAATCAGATTTTCTCGAGTGTTCCGCTGTCATCAGTTAGATTTTCAGCAGAGTTCATTTTGCAACACAGTTATTTTAACGACATCTGTTGTGCAATGGCAAAACTTTTATTTAGACAACTGACATTTTCAGACTTATCTTTTGACTACTTCACACTAGATAGTGCTTATATACCTGTACAATGAACTTTAAGCAATAATCTGTGGGTGGAAAGTTCAAATTATAATACTGATTCAGAACTTATTACATTTTTGTAATAGAAAAGCTACGACCAATAATTGCCAAGATATCAAGGCCAGAGTAAACTGTCAATGTCAAACTTTGGCAACACCGGTTTCCCTAGCGAAAGCGATTTATCGCACTTCTACTAGATCTCTTTTTTCTATGGATGCGGTAGGCACTGGAGGACTAAGCAATATAGTGCTGAGTACCATACTGTATACATAAATATAAGTAGTATCCTATAGGCCTGCAGGCCTTGGGGCAGTGCAGTTGTTGACAACATGAGTTAAACATAGTATCAGAAGCAGAATATCTCTCTACTATTTGTGGGCATTCACAATTGGCATTTTGTGTTTGTTTTATGAACTGCTCATTTCTAATTACTTGCACAAAGTCGATAAGTTTAGCCTTGCATGATAACTCTTTTGATTTCCCTAAATAAATTCCTTTTTTGATACAGATATTATGATGCTGACTGTACATCCCTTATGCCGAAATTACATAAAAACGTTAATTGTAAAGCAATTACGGCATACAAAAATTAGTATGGGATACAAATAAATTTACAAGGGTAAAATGGCACAAAAGTATGCTAAGTCTGCTTATTATTGTGCTAGTTGCAATTGTGTACACAAAAAAAGTTATTCAGTTCTTACATTGACAGTAGACATTCACTTATTTAAGATCCTATGATGTATTTCGACGCTTGAAAGGAGAAATGGGATAAGCGACATTTTTTGTGATATTGAGTTATATATATCATTGAAATCAGCAGATTTGTCTGCGTCGAGGTTTTGGCTCTCCTGTAAAATTACGATTTTGTCGCTTATGACATTTTGCCTTTCAAGCGTCGATTTGTATTTATACATTTGTGTCTTCCACATCATTACATTTCAACATCCATACCCATTCCCATATCTGGAACAAGCACACCATTCCGTTTCTTTGGTTCTTCCTCATCCTTGTTTTCTTCTTTTTTAACATCTGCATTTTCTTTGGGATGCCATAAAACTATTGACATGCAAGGTTTTTCTAACCTGTAAAAAGAAAAGATTGTACATTTAATAATTTTTATTTAATAATTACATGATTAAGCAACAAGATTAAAAAGAAATTGAATAATTTTTATGGAAATTTAGGTAGGCAGAATTATGCTAACTTGTGCTTTTTTGTTGTAGTAGCTATGCTACCAATGTCTTCATCTCGATTAATGCTAAATCATCAGTCAGGATGTTCATTAAAGGATCAGTTACATTGACCATCAGTTGAATATTTAGTTTTCATCAGGGCCATATTTTATAAGCTGGAGCCCTAGCGCACACAGTAATCTGGGCCCTTGTTCCGCTCTAAGAATAAAAAAAAGAAATTTCAACTTATCAGGTTTTAACCTGTTAAGTGCCAAGCCTGGTGTAATAGTTGAGCTAATTTAAAAGTTATGCCATTGCATAAAATCAGTTTTATGCTGTGATCTCTAATCTCTGATGTATTTATCTCTTGTTGGCATTAAAAAGGTTAAGAAGTGGTTATCATGTACCTATTTTCTTTTTTATTTAGTTCACAAAGTAATCTGACCAATACTTTCTTTATATGAACTAAGAGGATACAGAATAGAAGTCAAAGATAATAATAAAACTTAATGTACACATATTTGCAACTTAACTTAGATTCATATTTTGACCTTGACCATACAAATATAAAAAGAACCTTACATTTCCATAAGTGAGGGGGGTATTAATGGTTCCTCTCTAAGCTTTCTGATTTCTTCTGAAAGCACAATAGTGTGTCCTTTTAATTTCTCTTTAAAATTGTTAGCTGTCTCTGGAGGTGGGTCCATATTAATGTCCATGTTTTCATTGATAGCTAGTGCATGTGTTGTGTAGTCATTGGAAAGGTGCAGTCCATGGAGGTGAGCGGCCATTTTGTCTTCCGTTATGTGTATTTTTGCTGGACTGAAATATAAGATAAACCATAGCACATTATTAGATATCTTAAACTATGTATACTAATATGGTCACATAAAATGCAATACTATTACATATACAGATATTAAGTAAATATCGGCTTATGGCCTGGACATTTAATTGTACGTTGTTTTGTTTTGAGTAAGGTAGGTGACCAATGATGAAATGAATAGCTGAATATGTAAGTTTTGTTTGTGCTTCCATGCTGGTCTGGGAGAAAAGAAAAAAATAGAATGTACCAGTTGCTTCTCTTCCCGTGCAGATGGTAAAAGCCTCTTGAGGGAATGGGCGAAAATCTAAATAAAACTGGAGGACTTACATTCGTGGTTCCGGTTCCAAACTCTTCCGTTTACAGTGCATTATGGAAGTAAATCGAGGCTGCGCTGGCACTTCAGCGTTAAACTGCACTAGTTGCGGTGGCGAGTGGGAACCCCAGGACATGCCCTGCACGTTCCATGGAGACCCTGAGGGCGTAGGCATAATATGCGCCTCACGAGGATAATCGTCGGTGTCGCCGTAATCAAAGTTGGAGAACGAAACATAATCCATTTTGTAGCGATCCAAAAGTTTGATTTTTGTTTCAAGTTCCAATAGAAGACGAGATTTTTTTTAGCAAATACCAGTCAGTGAATTTACCTTCACGAAACTCACAACAAACAATTGACAGATCGTAACGAAAACCATAAACGATTTTGTTGTTGTCGTAGAACTTGCACAGCATGGAATTTTCTTGAACATTCTGGTTAGTATCATAAAAAGTTAGAAGTAGAAAGAGATGAAATAATTGCAAAGCTATTTTGTAATTTTTCTGTTGACAAAGTCTTTAAATATAAAATAAAAATCATAACGTTAAGAAAATTTACTAATTTTGTAAATTTTGATAAGAACTCACTCTTCTTTACCTTTGGCAGGTGGCAGCAGTGTTTTCATCCGTTTTTTACCTGTGGAAAAAAAGGCCCCGCTCCGCGGGTTCTCATCCTCACGTCACATTACGTCAATCAAAGTAAGTTTGGCGTTTGGCATTGCATCGTATTTGGCTCGTTTCGTTTCGTTTCTCTTTGAGCCTTTCACTTCATCAAATCAAGTTCCACATTTTGTTTTCATTTACAAAAAGCGTTGCCGTTACTCTAGTTTCTGTGTTTTGACACGTTTACATCGCTACAATGGTTTGATTTAGTAAAACACTACGGAATCGAAGCAAAATGGGTTTGGACTTCGACGTCTTGGAGTTTTGCAAGAAATTGCGACAAAATCGGCCTCCGCCTTACCAATGTCCCCTAGAAAAGTGCGATAAGGTGTACAAGAGTCTATGTGGACTACAATATCATCTGGTGAACTACGACCATGATAATCCTACGCCTACAACTCCCGCCGTTGCCAGCAACCGTAAGAAAGGTAGATCCACTCGTGCACCCGTGCCGACCGGCGATATTGCCTTACAAAGTCCGCCTAAAGAAGCCCTGACTTTCGCTGAAGCGCAGAAAGTGGTCCAGTTTGAAATAGACGGGAAAATCAGCAGGATTCCAATAGACCAGCCGTTGCAAGTGATGTCTCTTGATAACTGGGAAAAAAAGAACTCTGAGCTAGAGAAGCCGCTGCCGTTTGTTGAGCCGCCACCGGAGCCGCACGTCAAGTTGCCTGAGGCTAGCTTTAAGGTAAACTTGCTAGTTGATGTGCTTGCTAATCTATAACAACTAAAGTGTGCTTAAAAAGTTGTAGTTAAAATTGAGATAGCACAAAAATGCATAGTCAAATTAGAGCCACATTCTTACTATCTAATATGAATTAGAAAGTTGTTTTCAACAAAACATTATTTCTTTACCATACAAACAAATTTTACCATATCTGCATGCAAATAGACTTTATTCAACTTTACAGTAAACATCTCAATGCTCCTCTCATTTACCCAAAGGTTAACTGGTAGAGATCCCTTATAGGGATAAGTTCGCCTTTGTGCATATATTTAAGTTCTTTTTTTGTGATTTGTCTCTGCTTCTTTATATTTGTACCAGGGATGTAACGGAGGTAGTTTTATCGGAACCGAAGGCGGAGTCGGAGTTTTTAAATTTGCTTTATCGGAGTCGGAGTCGGAGTCGGAATCGGAGTCGGAGGCAGGGTCGGATAATTGACGATAGAGTGCACGTAGTAGGAGTCGGGGGGGATTCCCCGCGCGACATGTATGAACCTGTTCATAACAGTCGACACAGGCCGCCGCCGCCGCTATGTTATGCTTCGACCTCCGATTAAAACCTTCGATTTAAAAGTGTCGGAGCCGAAGTCGGAACCGAAGGTGTAATAATAATCGGAAGTTCCGACTTAACGGAACCGGAGTCGAAGCTCCGTAACATCCCTGATTTGTACAATAAAGCATTTACTTACTTACATCTTTTCCAGGTTATTGAGGATTATAATGAACGCGTTACTGACGCGCCGCCTCGTCCAAACGCTTACATTCGTTTCATAGAAAAATCAGCTGAAGAACTAGATGGAGAAGTGGAGTATGATGTTGATGAGGAAGACACAGCTTGGCTCGGCATTATAAACAAGACGAGAGCTAAACAAAGCTTACCCCCCGTGTCTGTGGATACACTGGAGCTACTTATGGATAGGCTGGAAAAGGAGTCCTATTTTCAAGTAAGGTTTTTGATCAGGATATGGCAGACAATTTTGAAGACTTTTTTGAAACCCTCTAGTTCTGAGACATTAGTACATTGTATGATTATGCCAGCCTCTTGGTGGATTTTTCATGTTCTTGAGAAACAACTTGTCTCTAGTTTGTCTGAAAAGAATTTGTCGCCATCTTACGGGTACATACTATGTGATTTTCCAGGATAAAAGCCTAATCTATCTCTGTCCCTATAGTGTTGGACTAACAAACATCCATCCATCCAAACTTTCCCATTTTTGGTTGTCATAAGATATTGAGTCTTACTATACGTACACACATAGTTGTGTATACTCTAAGCTCTTTCAAATTGTACATATATAAAAGTTTTTCCAGGCATCACAAACAGGACAGCAAACTGCAGCAACGGTGGACGAAGATGCTGTTTGCTGCATTTGCATGGATGGAGAATGTCAGAACACCAACGTTATCCTGTTTTGTGACATGTGCAACTTGGCCGTGCATCAGGACTGCTATGGGGTATGTAATGAGTCTTTGTGAAATTAGTTTTAGTAGTCTTCATATTTTAGGTATGATATTTCTAATATTTTGTATTTGATTTTGATGAATGGAGTTAACAGAAAACACATAATGATGGCAGACTGTACATGCATACAACTGAGTAGGGGAAAAAGTCAGCTGTTGGTGTGTGAACCCTTGGATAGTTCTTAAAAAGTAATATTGAAGCCAGTCAGGATTGTGACGCCTGGAAATGCCTACCGCGAGCCCTTTGTCCTAATGCATAGCCTTTTAGTTCTTTAACTTGTAAACTTGTTTATTGTAGGTACCATACATCCCAGAAGGCCAGTGGTTGTGTAGACGTTGTCTACAGTCGCCGTCACGCCTCGTGAATTGCGTCCTGTGCCCAAATACTGGAGGTAATATTTTATTCTGACCCTTAAAACTGTGAAGTTATAAGTCTATGAGCAAGTGATGCTTGAGTGTAACGGTGGAGGCTACGCGTTTCACTCTTCATTGCATGGTCGAGACCTTCGCCGCACGCTGGTTACCTGACAGGGCACGCAATGAATAGAAAAAACTCGCCGCGCCGCCGATATACTTTGTGACCGGGCCGTAAAGAGTATGCACCGAAGAAGCTATCAACAAAGCGTAAAATGCCGTACATATTTATTAGTTTGAGAGTGAGAGCGACGGTGTGATACGACTTTTAAAAATCGAATTTCAGAGTAGCTCCCCAGGACTTCGCTACTGGCGACCTATACTTGAACTTCTACTTTGATGCATTTGTTTTTTTTTAGGTGCATTTAAGCAGACCGACCAAGGTACATGGGCTCATGTCGTTTGTGCCCTCTGGATACCTGAAGTGCGCTTCGCGAACACCGTGTTTTTGGAACCTATAGGTAACTACTTGCTTATTTCTTTCAAGAGAGAAAATATTGAAGGTTTTTTTGCATACACAAAGTGGGCTTTGTTTATTTCGAATAAATTTACAGACAAGTAACAAATACCTTAAGTACTTCGTCTTCTCGCCTAAATGGATGCGTTTGATTGGTATTTAGAAAGAATTTTAAAAGAACTTTCAAACAACATTTGACAAACTTTTGTAAATATAAGGCGCGGAACACCAGATTTTTCAAGAATATTTGGTAACTTTACCCTTAACTTTAATAAAGATGATGTAAACGGAAGCGGAAGAAAATGCGTTACATAATAGTGGAGTACAGGATACAAAAAAAAAACAAATATCCGGCTATTTGCTATCATAATGATTATCTGTCCAGATTCGATCGAGATGATCCCGGCGGCGCGCTGGAAGCTGCAGTGCATGGTGTGCAAGCAGCGCGGCGCCGGCGCGTGCATCCAGTGCCACAAGAGCAACTGCTACTGCGCGTTCCACGTCACCTGCGCGCAGCAGGCTGGGTATGTATGCTAATGCAGTTCGTGTAAACAATAAATGATTTTATCTACATCAATATCATAACTTCCCTGCAATATGTTCAGGAAATGGGCTACTTTATGAAACCTGTATCTGTGATTGTATTATAATCTTTACTTTAGAGTATCAATATCGATACTCTAATTACATTCAAACTTCGAATATCTTAAATAACAAAATCTGTGTCTATTGTCTTTGAATTTAAGAAAAAAATATAAATGTCAGTTGTTTCATTTCTTTGGAACTTTCAAAGGACAGAAAGAAATGTTACCTACGTAATTTGATGTGAAAATGTTTACTGTAGAAAATTTATGATTATGCGACTGTACATAATTAGGCTTAATAATACAGTAACATAAACTATATAACTATAAAAAAGCGAATGAGAATATTATCCGCATTTTTAACCGAATCTGTTTGTACTTTAGTGTAAGTTACTTGAATGATAACTAAAAGACAGTCGACTCGGTAAACAAGGACAGATCTGTTCAGTGACAGTGTGACAAAATAAAGTCGTGTTTCAGTATTCCAGCAGTAAGGTGCTCGTTAAATTCTTCCGAATCTACTTGACATTGTCACTTGATTGTGTAGTGATTAGTTTTTTTCTAACAGTTTGTATATGAAAATGGAGGCAGCAGGGGCGGGGCGGGACCCGAGCCAACCGGTACAAGTCGCCAAGATGGCGTATTGCGATGCGCACACGCCGGCGCACGTGCTGCAAGAGAGACGGGCGATGGAGGCAGAGGGAGACGCCAAACCGTCCGACTTGTCGGCCATACGACAGAAGGGCCGTGATAAGATAAAGCAGGTAAATAGGACTGTGCAGCGGCGAAATTCGAAGTTCGTTTTATGTCGTTTCGCTCGCACTAATAATCATTAATAGGAGAGAGAGAGAGAGATGTTATGATAGCCAGCTCTGGTTGTCTACATCTTGCACCATTTTTGTATCCATGTTCGATACAGGGATCGAATCAGACAATGTTTAAACGCGTTTCATCATATTCTGACGGAAGACTGTTGAAGAAATATCTCATCTTTAAAACATCATAATGAACGTGCCACCTGCAGACACCAGTTGAAAGCAACTCGCGACTGATTTTGGTCCACCTAGTGGGAGGCCTGCGAACGCTGCGTCTTCCGGTTCGAAAGCTTCCACTCGAGAACCTTTTTCCTCAGCGGTTATCTAATGTCTGCCCATTGCTACTTTAACTAACATTTTTCGAGCTATGGCGGTGACTCTATGGAGTTCGTTGGAGCATTTCCTTATTTCGGATTCTTTTGCGCAAAGAAATTACGAACATGGCTCCCTCTCTCTCTCCATAGCTCGTTGCGTGACTGCCAACAGTCAGGGACCACGTCTCCCGGCAACACCAGTTGAAGACTTGTTTTCAGACACTGAGATATTTGTACATAAACGCGCATAGCCTTACTTCAGGCATAGACACTGGTCGTTGCATAAGCAGAAAATGATTTCTCACGTTGCTCTTCGTATTGGCAGGCACGTCGGGTTCTAGCAATGAAACGCACGTGGGCTCCAGTGGTGTTAGTGCCGACTTTGCCCGCGGACAGAGTGGCGTCGGTGGCAGCACTAGCGCACGGGCCGGCCGCGTCGCGCGCGCAGCTTATGACGCGCTTGTTGGCTTACTGGACTCTCAAGCGGAGGAGTCGCAATGGTGTGCCTTTATTACGAAGGTTGCAGAGTCTCACCAGTCATCACGGTAGGTTTATACTAATTCCTATTTTCGTCAGTTTAACAGCCAATCACGGAACGCTGGGGTCTTACATCAATTTAGGCACTTGTCTCACCGCCGACGATAAAGAAAGAAAGAAAGAAAGAAGACATTTATTCCTTTTTGCAAGACACACAAATATAAAAGAATATACACAATTTTATAGCAAAAAAAAACAGACATTAAAAATAGATGCTCAGCGTTGTGTGTGTCTTCGCAAAAGTGAAACTGTCGCTGGCTCAGCATTACGCTGAGGTGTTACACACCTGCAGCACTGATTAAAGCAAAGCGATTATCGACTATGTTTTCGCTCAAGAAAGGTACGATAAAATGCATATCCCGTAAAGATCAAAATGGTAGATCGCGGGCTGTTTAAACTGCCGGTGAGAACTTTCTCTCTATTGGTCTATCGCTGCGACAAGAGCGATCAAAGGTAAAACTCGTTGAGCAATTATCTCTGACACGCGGTCTGATTACTCGCCGAGGGACCATTCAGTAATCATTCTATTTTAGTGGTGCGAGTAATCGCCGCTCGCACTCATTCATACACTCGCTTTAAAGCCCAGCAACAAGACTTGATACTCCCTTTCGTTTCTAGTTACTATCTCTATTCGCTTCTCTCTCGTCGTCGGCGGTGGGACCAGTGCCTTATCCAAGCTATAGAGCGTTTAATCGTGGAGTTGTAGCGATACCACCGAATTGTTACTACTTGCATACCCTAGAATTTACGACCGTATTTCCTTGTCGGTAAAGTAGTTATGTTATGAAGGTTGTGTTTTACAGGTACAAGAGGTATCCAAGACGGCACGGTGAATGTGAGAGAGCTTTGCAACCAGTTGAAGTACTGGCAGAGGATACGCCAAGACTTGGAGAGAGCCAGGTAGGTTGTTGTTCACTTTTAAACTACGTCTGTAAGTTTAAACAGACCCTTGTTTTGTCTCCTTTTGGTATACCTGTGTAGTAAGTAGTACGATAAACTTTAGGTAGAGATAGGTGGGGAGGTCGTCTGCCAAATGTAGAAAAATTATCTTAGTGAAAAAATATTCACATAGAGCCCCAAAAACAAAGCTTGTCCATAGCCAAATAGAAGAAGACAGATAAAATTAAAGAACGAAACATCTCGAAATTAGTATTACTTTTGTTAAGGTAATTTTTCTATATATGGTAGATGACCTGTCCACATATCTCCCACATAAGTTTGTCGTACTAGTTACGAATCACCCTGTATGTAGCTGAGAAACAATATTTTTCCATCTTTAAAATTGACCGTCGATCGGCAAGCGTAGTGTAGGACGCCCTCAGACTAGGTGGAGCGATGATCTTCGCAAGCGCTAGATGAGAGTAGCCGAGGATCGTGCACAATGGCGTGTAGTTGAAGAGTCATGTCCAGCAGTGGACTAGTCTAGGTTGATAATGGTGATGATGATGAAAAATGACTCCTCCAGATTACTGTGCGAGCTGGTCCGCAAACGCGAGCGTCTAAAGGCCGAGCACACGCGCGCGTGGGAGCGTTGCGTGCTGCACTCGCTGCGGCCCGAGCGCGCCGCGTTGCACAAGCTGCTGCGGTTGCTGCGCGCGCGCGACCACAGCGACGTGTTCACGGAGCCCGTCGACCTGCAGGAGGTGAGTGTTGCTGCAACACCGCGCCAGCACCATTGCGCGCTTAACTCGCAGAACCAGCATGATTTTCAACAGCAACGCGCCATCTGTCTCACTTTATAACTTGACTGTTTCATGTTTATAATTAAAAAGTTCATTTTTTTTTTTTTTATATGTGAATAGGAAGGCAAACGAGCAAGTGGGTCACCTGATGGTAAGTGATCACCACTGCCCATAGACACCCGCAACCCCGGGGGGATTGCAGATGCGTTGCCAACCTAGAGGACTAAGATGAAATGCCTCTTGTGCCCGTAATTTCCTCGGCTGTCTTACTCTCCACACCGGAACACAGCAGTGCAAGCTCTGCTACTTAGCGGCAGGATTAGCGAGTAAGATGGTGGTAGCGATCCGGACGGACCTTGCATAAGGCCCTACCACCCGCAAAAATTTACCACATGCGAGCGGAAATTTCTACTTCCTGGCCACGGGATGACGTAAAATTGTGTGCACACCTCGGGCGGTGATAAAGAAAGCCTCGGGACGCATGTTTGTCGCCCTCGCCTTTGGCTCGTGGGACAATTTCCTGCGATCTGCGACATTCTTTATCTCAGCACCCTCGTAATGTAAGTACTATTAAAGTGCGCTTTTACATTGTTTGACATTCTGTCTGTATTTGAATTAGTTTTTCAGAACATATTACAAAAGAAATATAGTTCGTAAGCGGACGTGATGCTAGTAGTTTTCTGACAGCTGTGAAATCAACAGCTGAAACCCTTGGGTGCGTTCAGTTTGATCACCCGACGACGCCCGACGACGCACTGGCCCGTTCAGTAAGTCAGTGCGATCATCGGACGATCACACCAAGTCGTTCAGTAACATCGTCGGGCGTCGTCGGGCGATCGCACCGGTCACCCCGTAAAATAGATGGGTAAAAAACGCACAGACGTCACTTTGACAGTTGATATGAGGCAAAATTTATAATTCGAACGCTGGGGATATAAACTTATTATTACGAATACGAAATCATACTTCAATTGACACTTTTGACAGAAGAACGCCCCAAGTCGTTCAGTGAGTGTGTTTATGATCGGACGATTTTCACCCGACGATAATCACACTGACACTTTAGTTACTGAACGTAGCCCTTAAATTATTTGTCATTTAAACTGACATTGGCCCAAGCCTTACGGCCGCCATTAAAGGAGAATAGAATAGAATAAATTATTTAAATATTAATACATATACATGTATTTTTTTTTACCAGCACTTTTGATAATGCCCTCATTGCCAAGCAGAGTTCGCCGCAAGAAAATTGCAGGCGTTACTTTGCGGAGGTTCATTAAACAACGAACCAAAACTAATTTTCTTACGAACAAAGCGCTACAACAGTGATTTTCAGTGGATTACAGAAAACCCTGACTGGAATTTACAGTTAGATACTCAAAAATTAATGAGCCACTTTATTCCCTTGATTAACAATGTACTATTTCCCCGCAGGTACCAGACTACAGTTCGGTAGTAAAGCATCCTATGGACCTCAGTACTATGTCCAAGAAGCTCGATCGCGGCGCGTACGCAACCATAGATGATGTCGAGGCCGACTTCACGCTCATGATCGAAAATTGTCTCACTTACAATAACAAAGATACTGTTTTCTATAAGTAAGTCATGCTTTTTACAAGATTTTATTAAATTTAACTTCTATGTGTTGTTTGTTAGAGTTCAATTTTACTAGTTTAGTTTTATTAACAGTGGTTAGCTCGACTGGTTTGCTATGCTACTGTATGTGTTTACTTGATGTTGTTAGACAGCACAATAAAAAAGGAACGTTAGCAAAATAATACATCATATATCACATCTTTATCCATTACGGGGTAGATAGAGCCTAAGGTAACAAAACCTTAAGGCCACGTTTAGCATGATTAAGGTCGTATATGTGGAAAGGGAAATCAGAATAGTGATGGGTTGCTAGCCGCATCGCCTATAACATAATTGCTACAAGACTTTCGCCCATTCCCTCGATGGGTTTTTATAACCTGCGCGCGGGGGGGGGGGGGGGACGACGACGACAACTGGTAAATGCTATGTTTTTTTCAGCATGGAAAAATAATACTTTTTAGAAAAGCCTTATTTTTGTAATACAAAAAAGTCCGTTCTCTAAGTGGCTCCTGAATTATTATTTTACAAGCTTTTATTATGCATTCGGGTCAAATCGTACAAATTAGACTAGTGATCTTGAAACCTTACACAAAAGATCCACGAATGGGTCGAAGTGTATCCGTAGGGACCCCTAGATAAGATCTTGAAATTTGATTCGTCCGCCTACGACTGTCTCCATAGGGCGGAACTCTTCAACGGTTGGTCCGATTTACTCCAAATTTGGTACACATATTCTTATGTAGTCACCAAAAGGATCAGTCATCAAAAAAAGATGGTAGTAAAAAAATATGATTGTTTTTTGTTTTCTTAGGGCTGGCATAAAAATGCGCGAGCAGTGCCTCCCGATGTTCCGCCAAGCGCGTCGCGACCTGCGCGCCGCCGGCATGCCGCAGCTGGCGGGCGGCGGCGACGCCTCGTCCAGCCCCGAGCCCGGCGCGCCGCGCGACACGCCGCGCGCAGTGCGCCGCAGCGAGTCCCGCGCGCGCCGCAGCCGCCTCACTAGCAGCGACAGCGACAACACCGCCGGTGAGTCGCCGTCACCATGCCGCAGCTGGCGGGCGGCGGCGACGCCTCGTCCAGCCCCGAGCCCGGCGCGCCGCGCGACACGCCGCGCGCAGTGCGCCGCAGCGAGTCCCGCGCGCGCCGCAGCCGCCTCACTAGCAGCGACAGCGACAACACCGCCGGTGAGTCGCCGTCACCATGCCGCAGCTGGCGGGCGGCGGCGACGCCTCGTCCAGCCCCGAGCCCGGCGCGCCGCGCGACACGCCGCGCGCAGTGCGCCGCAGCGAGTCCCGCGCGCGCCGCAGCCGCCTCACTAGCAGCGACAGCGACAACACCGCCGGTGAGTCGCCGTCACCATGCCGCAGCTGGCGGGCGGCGGCGACGCCTCGTCCAGCCCCGAGCCCGGCGCGCCGCGCGACACGCCGCGCGCAGTGCGCCGCAGCGAGTCCCGCGCGCGCCGCAGCCGCCTCACTAGCAGCGACAGCGACAACACCGCCGGTGAGTCGCCGTCACCATGCCGCAGCTGGCGGGCGGCGGCGACGCCTCGTCCAGCCCCGAGCCCGGCGCGCCGCGCGACACGCCGCGCGCAGTGCGCCGCAGCGAGTCCCGCGCGCGCCGCAGCCGCCTCACTAGCAGCGACAGCGACAACACCGCCGGTGAGTCGCCGTCACCATGCCGCAGCTGGCGGGCGGCGGCGACGCCTCGTCCAGCCCCGAGCCCGGCGCGCCGCGCGACACGCCGCGCGCAGTGCGCCGCAGCGAGTCCCGCGCGCGCCGCAGCCGCCTCACTAGCAGCGACAGCGACAACACCGCCGGTGAGTCGCCGTCACCATGCCGCAGCTGGCGGGCGGCGGCGACGCCTCGTCCAGCCCCGAGCCCGGCGCGCCGCGCGACACGCCGCGCGCAGTGCGCCGCAGCGAGTCCCGCGCGCGCCGCAGCCGCCTCACTAGCAGCGACAGCGACAACACCGCCGGTGAGTCGCCGTCACCATGCCGCAGCTGGCGGGCGGCGGCGACGCCTCGTCCAGCCCCGAGCCCGGCGCGCCGCGCGACACGCCGCGCGCAGTGCGCCGCAGCGAGTCCCGCGCGCGCCGCAGCCGCCTCACTAGCAGCGACAGCGACAACACCGCCGGTGAGTCGCCGTCACCATGCCGCAGCTGGCGGGCGGCGGCGACGCCTCGTCCAGCCCCGAGCCCGGCGCGCCGCGCGACACGCCGCGCGCAGTGCGCCGCAGCGAGTCCCGCGCGCGCCGCAGCCGCCTCACTAGCAGCGACAGCGACAACACCGCCGGTGAGTCGCCGTCACCATGCCGCAGCTGGCGGGCGGCGGCGACGCCTCGTCCAGCCCCGAGCCCGGCGCGCCGCGCGACACGCCGCGCGCAGTGCGCCGCAGCGAGTCCCGCGCGCGCCGCAGCCGCCTCACTAGCAGCGACAGCGACAACACCGCCGGTGAGTCGCCGTCACCATGCCGCAGCTGGCGGGCGGCGGCGACGCCTCGTCCAGCCCCGAGCCCGGCGCGCCGCGCGACACGCCGCGCGCAGTGCGCCGCAGCGAGTCCCGCGCGCGCCGCAGCCGCCTCACTAGCAGCGACAGCGACAACACCGCCGGTGAGTCGCCGTCACCATGCCGCAGCTGGCGGGCGGCGGCGACGCCTCGTCCAGCCCCGAGCCCGGCGCGCCGCGCGACACGCCGCGCGCAGTGCGCCGCAGCGAGTCCCGCGCGCGCCGCAGCCGCCTCACTAGCAGCGACAGCGACAACACCGCCGGTGAGTCGCCGTCACCATGCCGCAGCTGGCGGGCGGCGGCGACGCCTCGTCCAGCCCCGAGCCCGGCGCGCCGCGCGACACGCCGCGCGCAGTGCGCCGCAGCGAGTCCCGCGCGCGCCGCAGCCGCCTCACTAGCAGCGACAGCGACAACACCGCCGGTGAGTCGCCGTCACCATGCCGCAGCTGGCGGGCGGCGGCGACGCCTCGTCCAGCCCCGAGCCCGGCGCGCCGCGCGACACGCCGCGCGCAGTGCGCCGCAGCGAGTCCCGCGCGCGCCGCAGCCGCCTCACTAGCAGCGACAGCGACAACACCGCCGGTGAGTCGCCGTCACCATGCCGCAGCTGGCGGGCGGCGGCGACGCCTCGTCCAGCCCCGAGCCCGGCGCGCCGCGCGACACGCCGCGCGCAGTGCGCCGCAGCGAGTCCCGCGCGCGCCGCAGCCGCCTCACTAGCAGCGACAGCGACAACACCGCCGGTGAGTCGCCGTCACCATGCCGCAGCTGGCGGGCGGCGGCGACGCCTCGTCCAGCCCCGAGCACGGCGCGCCGCGCGACACGCCGCGCGCAGTGCGCCGCAGCGAGTCCCGCGCGCGCCGCAGCCGCCTCACTAGCAGCGACAGCGACAACACCGCCGGTGAGTCGCCGTCACCATGCCGCAGCTGGCGGGCGGCGGCGACGCCTCGTCCAGCCCCGAGCCCGGCGCGCCGCGCGACACGCCGCGCGCAGTGCGCCGCAGCGAGTCCCGCGCGCGCCGCAGCCGCCTCACTAGCAGCGACAGCGACAACACCGCCGGTGAGTCGCCGTCACCATGCCGCAGCTGGCGGGCGGCGGCGACGCCTCGTCCAGCCCCGAGCCCGGCGCGCCGCGCGACACGCCGCGCGCAGTGCGCCGCAGCGAGTCCCGCGCGCGCCGCAGCCGCCTCACTAGCAGCGACAGCGACAACACCGCCGGTGAGTCGCCGTCACCATGCCGCAGCTGGCGGGCGGCGGCGACGCCTCGTCCAGCCCCGAGCCCGGCGCGCCGCGCGACACGCCGCGCGCAGTGCGCCGCAGCGAGTCCCGCGCGCGCCGCAGCCGCCTCACTAGCAGCGACAGCGACAACACCGCCGGTGAGTCGCCGTCACCATGCCGCAGCTGGCGGGCGGCGGCGACGCCTCGTCCAGCCCCGAGCCCGGCGCGCCGCGCGACACGCCGCGCGCAGTGCGCCGCAGCGAGTCCCGCGCGCGCCGCAGCCGCCTCACTAGCAGCGACAGCGACAACACCGCCGGTGAGTCGCCGTCACCATGCCGCAGCTGGCGGGCGGCGGCGACGCCTCGTCCAGCCCCGAGCCCGGCGCGCCGCGCGACACGCCGCGCGCAGTGCGCCGCAGCGAGTCCCGCGCGCGCCGCAGCCGCCTCACTAGCAGCGACAGCGACAACACCGCCGGTGAGTCGCCGTCACCATGCCGCAGCTGGCGGGCGGCGGCGACGCCTCGTCCAGCCCCGAGCCCGGCGCGCCGCGCGACACGCCGCGCGCAGTGCGCCGCAGCGAGTCCCGCGCGCGCCGCAGCCGCCTCACTAGCAGCGACAGCGACAACACCGCCGGTGAGTCGCCGTCACCATGCCGCAGCTGGCGGGCGGCGGCGACGCCTCGTCCAGCCCCGAGCCCGGCGCGCCGCGCGACACGCCGCGCGCAGTGCGCCGCAGCGAGTCCCGCGCGCGCCGCAGCCGCCTCACTAGCAGCGACAGCGACAACACCGCCGGTGAGTCGCCGTCACCATGCCGCAGCTGGCGGGCGGCGGCGACGCCTCGTCCAGCCCCGAGCCCGGCGCGCCGCGCGACACGCCGCGCGCAGTGCGCCGCAGCGAGTCCCGCGCGCGCCGCAGCCGCCTCACTAGCAGCGACAGCGACAACACCGCCGGTGAGTCGCCGTCACCATGCCGCAGCTGGCGGGCGGCGGCGACGCCTCGTCCAGCCCCGAGCCCGGCGCGCCGCGCGACACGCCGCGCGCAGTGCGCCGCAGCGAGTCCCGCGCGCGCCGCAGCCGCCTCACTAGCAGCGACAGCGACAACACCGCCGGTGAGTCGCCGTCACCACGCAATACGCAGCACTTGTGCTAGCCGTGCAGAACTACAAAAAAACAACCATGTTGAAGTTCTTCCTAAAATTGAATTGATAAAAAAAAGACCATGTAATTTTCGAACTTGCGTCCAACATTTCACGAGAATCCATTCCTGTAGAGGAGAACAGAACCCGAGAGTGGCGCTTGAGAGATGCTTCGCTTTTTCAAATAAATCGAGAAATTTACTACCCGAGTTTTGTATGTATTTATTTTTAGAATTTAGTTAGGCGCTTCGCTCGCACTTCTACTTAATTTTACCCTATCCATTTTTAGAAACAACTTTTATTGGAGTACAATCGAGATCATTGCCTTATTTTGTTCAATTACACAATATAAACTGATTCCGCGGATTATCTGTTAAAAAAAACGCATTTTCACTCTTGTCTGCGGCTTCACCTCTCGTATGTGGAAAGTCAAAAAACGCTCCAGTCTCCCTTTGTGTCAAAAAATATCTATTTTTAAAAACAAGTTTGAATTTAGCAATCCGTGTCCGAAGCACACCTACCATCCAGGCGTTAAGTGTGTGAGTTGTCTGTGTAGACACGCGGAGTTCACGCGGCGCTTCGCGCGCGCGAAGCGAGCGTCGGCGCGCTTCTCTCCGCCGCAGTCCGCGACGCGACACTGACGAAGACAACACGGTATGTATCCACGAAATTATCCAAAATTAGATCTATTTTTCGTTTTTCTATGTGAGTTAATAATACGTAGTTTATTTTAAGTTTCTCGCGACTGGAAATTATAATCTTCTCGAAAAGTGAAAGTGTTGATAGTTAAAAATAAAAGATTCTTAAAATTAAATTGAAATTAAGAATTAAAAAAAATGGGAATGTTCTTTCTAATTAAAAATTTTATATAAGGCTGCCTCTCCTTATGATATTGAATTATTATTTATTTTGATTTAATTTGTATTTTAAAATAACTCCATTGTAAATGAGATCCTACTGACATAGCAATTAGTTCTAGTTACTTCCGTTACTACCTAATTGGATGCAAAATCTTAAATAAACATGTGCGAGTTGCACCAAGTTTAACATTAACCGTAACCGATGATTTTGACATATTTGACAGAAGATCTATGAAATACTGTCTCAAAATCTCTGGTTATGGTTAAAATAATTGTTAAAGAAACTTGGTGCAACTCGCACTAAATAAATATTATAATTTTATAATTATGACGTCAAACGTTCTCGAATTGACAGCGCGAGAATTCTCCAGTAGTGGTGTCCAAGTCTAAGGTGAACGCGAACTGGTGGCGCGGGCGCGGGCGGGGGCGGGGCCGGCGCGGGCGCAGGGGGCGGGGCCGCGCGCACGCCAGCCTCGCGCGCACGCTCAGGGACAACGGTACTAACACTACTATACCTACGCCATGGATTAGAGCAGGGGTTCTTAACCTTTTTAAGCCACGGGCCCCTAGGAAATCAAAGCGTAGTGATTACGGGAACTTTGGTGGCATTTATGTATGTTGAATGGTCCACAAATGAGACTGCGGCGTATCCCAATGTATACGTTCACGGACCCCCAGTGGTCCGCGGACCACAAGCTAAGAAACACTGGCCAGCAATATTATATTGACCGTCTAATCCATTGACTTACAATAAACAACTAGACTCTGACGCAGAGTTTTGGTTCAGTCGTGTTTCGACCGCGCTTTGATAACAATGCATGTCTCTTTCGCACCGTAATCTCAAAAGCTTGAGAACAAAAGAGACAGATTTCCAGCGCGTGACGTCGTGTCATTACTTCTGACGATCGTATGCAATTGACATTAAACATTACTACCACGAAATAAGGTGTTGATTTGAACGGATATGTTAATGTTATCTGTATAAATTGATGTGTTGACATACACAACACAAAGACAACGCCGCTCGGACATTTCTTGAGGAACTTTTGTTTGCGATTTGGAGTCTTAGTTGTTTATTGTACGTCAATGGTTTAATCCATATCTTTGCTACCTTTACTTACCTTACAAGCTCGTCGATGCTCAACATGGAGGAAATAAGTAACAAGAGAATATGTCATATTTTTTTATGAAAAAAAAACACTGTGGCGATTGCTGCACTCTGATTGGCCAGCCGAAACTTGTGCATGTCATTAAATTCGAATAAGCAGCTATTATTATCGATAAGGTAGAAAAAAATATAGAATCATAAATATCATAATTTTAATAACTGAAGTGACTGTCGATGTAGCAGTAGCAGGAAAAGAAAAAACAACTTATTCCTCGTACTTAACCAAGTTACATTACCTGCACTGGTAAAACCAACTTTGTATGATTAATTTGGATTAATTTAGGCTTATGTGCGGCGGGGTGGCCCTTGAGCCACCCCTAAGCCGCGAACATGTTTGTTTTCTTTTAGAAATAGTCTTTATTTTACCTTAGTGTCCTAGTAATGTAACTTGGTTATGTACGAAGAACAAGAGGAATAAATTGTCTCAAGAACTAAACTATTGGTAAATATCAATTTCGCCGTAGCCGTTATAGGACACGATATTGATTAAAGTATAACTTCGTTTGGTGCAGACACGCCTACCTCGGGCTCGGAGACGCCTGCGCCTGCGCCGCCAGTTAAAGCGGTGGAGCGAACCCAGAAACTCAGCACGCCAGAAAAATCGCCCGCCAAACATTCCGAAAGCAACTCGGGTAAATATCTCGATGACAGCTTCTCTATACGTGTGAGTTTTGCCAGCACCAGCATATCGATACCTCGGGAGGCAATAAATATCGTCCCGTATTTCCCGGCCTGGAAAAACTGACTAGATATTTGGCAGCCAAAATTTACAAGGAATAACAGGTCGGTATTTCCAGGTAGGTACGCGAAACATCACCCCGGTTCGCTTTAATACAGCGGTGATATTTCGCGTACATGGAAATACCGACCTGATAATCGGAAGCCAGTCGATTAGGTTAGGATAAGGTTAGTTTTATAATAATCCTGAACAACAAACAAATGCACTCTAGAGAATCGATGCCAAGAATCGATTGTCATTGCGAATGAATGTACACCGATTAACAGGTCGGTATTTATCATTATAACATTATAAATTATAACATATGCATATCTTCCATGCTGGTCTGGGAGTAAAGAAAAAATATAGAGTGTACCAGTTTCTTCTGATCTCGCGTAGATGGAACAAGCCCATTGAATGTGCGAAAATCTTAGCAATCATGTTACAGGCAATGCGGCTAGCAATTCATCACTATTTTGTTTTTTTTTCCACCTATACGCCCGCAATCATGCTAAACGTGGCCTTTAGGTCTTGTTACATTTAGGCTCTGTCTACCCCGTAAGCGATAAAGACGAAATCGTCACGCAACCGGTTTTGCAGAAGTGTCGGGCGATCTCAGGTCAATGTTACGCGAATAGGTTCAGCGTGACTTTGCTACTGTTCTCTACACAGACTGTGTATTTGTGTTTTGTCCTAAGGTTTGGGACTAATCGGTGGATTGAGGAAACCCACTCTTCTATTGACTCCGACCACTATCTCTACGCCGCCAAAGAGCTTCGGATCTGACGGTAATACAAAGTTTTTTTATATTTACTCAAAAAGACTAATTGACCGTTTGGAAATTGCCGGCATTCGGAACAATATATTACAAATGCGAAGGTTTGGATGGATGTTTGTTACTCAATCGCGCCAGACCGGCTGAACAGATCTAGTTGAAATTAGGCGCAGAGATAGACTGTAGTCCGGAATAGCTGAACTACTTTTTATCCCGGAAAATCGTGTAATTCCCGCGGGATAGCTTTAATTCTTTAATTTGCAAATAGGCCGCCAGGGGCTCCTTTACATGTCTTTTTTTGAAACTACCAGAGTTCTTTGCAACAGCTAGTTAATTACAATATTTCGAAAGGCCAGCAATCCACGCTTTATTTCCAATATCCGAAGGTCATTGGTTTTATAAAGGAATAAAAAAAAATTATAAGTAACCTAACCTAAAAATAGGACGGCCTACATATGCATATATGAACCAAGTTTCAAGTCAATCGGACCAATCATTGCAGAGTTCTCTCCTGCAGAGACGGTTCTGGCTGGACCACCAGAATTCTACCACCAGATTATTGTATTGTCATCTAACACACAAGTATGCAAAATTTCAGCCTAATCGGATGATATCTGCTTCAAAATTGAGTCGCAAGGTTCCACCCGGACAAACATACATACATACGTTGCAAGTTAATATAAAGCTCGATAAGTAACAAAGATGAGTATGATGTTGGTGACGTCATTATTTTCTAGCATCATTGCCAACGCTTTCCGCGAGTCTGGGCCGTCCGGCCTTAGAACCGTCGCCTAAAAAGAAAGGTCGCGGCAGACCACGAAAATGCGACAAGGACAAGGCTGCATCTTCACCTGACCTATTCAGGTTGGTATGAAAGATTATTTCAACACCAATTTATTTCTATTAACTAATTCAAAATCGACGAGCGTGGTGAAGGTGCCTTTGTATAGACCGAGCGCTTAAACGAGTCCTCGCCCGCGCGGCACAGGGACGCTGGTTAGGCGACAAAGGGGACCGAGAGAGGTGCGAGCGGTAGGCGCACTGCCCGCCCGCCCCTCTCTGTCCCCTTTGTCGTCCTACCTCGCGCCCCTGTACCCGCGCGGGCGAGGGCTTAGTAGTCGGTCTATAGCACTGCACACTGTTATAGTGAAATAAAGCAATAACTAGTGAGGTAACTCCGATACATGCCAGTGCCGTGTCCCCCTCATGGTTAACTCGGAGGCCTCAGTCTGTCTGACCATTAGTGCGCGCCTTACTCTTAGCCCGCGACTTTGTCAATAGGGAATATTCATGATTTTTATCATGGTTTTCAAACAATATATACACTTTTTTTTTCAAATAAGTACCTATAAAAAAACTGAGATATAAGCTATCAAAGATTTGTCCCTATCTCTCTCTAAAAAAACAGAATTTTAATAAGGAGTTTATATGAGCGTTGTGACAAATGACGTCACATGTCATATCGGATCTCTCTTTCTAATTGCTGAATAATTAGCAGTTTAAAACTCTTATAATACTTTTAATTTCAGTTTTTATCATGTCTTACGATATTTTCATATTTTATTGAGATTTTTTTAAAGCATATTCCTACAGCAGCTAGCGCACAAACAAAGGAGGCGCCCACTATTAGTAATTGTTACACTATGCTGCTGTGTACGAGGCTGGAACTTAGTTCTGCCTTTGTACAATTATCTTGCAATGAATCTTAACTATGGATTTTTTTAATGTCATCGGTTGCTGGGAGTACCAGATAATGAAGCAATCTCATTGGTCGAGTTTTCATTGGCTTCGCGTCTTTGCACAGCATACGAAAGGCGCCTTTAGATGCTTATGAAAAACAGCTGTGCTTTTCCATGCGATTTACTGCTTACTGTGTCTTCAAATTGATCTTAATACTTCAGCGGGTACTTGTATTAGTTTATATGAACATATTTTTCGCCGCCACGTCAAATACAAGAGACGTCAGAGGTTGCCTTTGCATTGTACTAATGGACATATATGTATGTCGTTAGCGCCAAAAAGGTTAAAATGGTTTATGAGAAATGTTTCGGCAGTAGTAGTAGTTTCGGTAGTTGCGGTGCGAACTCTTAACGGGAGTGTTCAATGTGACCTAACCACCTGATGGAATATTCCTGAATAATTTGAAGACACTGTATAATTTTGGCGTTTGTTTTGTTGCCCAGGTCGGGCATCGCTGGCGAGGGCAAGACGCTGGCCACGCCGGTGCCTGCGTCGTTCCTGCAGTACCGCGGCGGCAACGGCGAGGCCGGCTCCGATAGTGACTTGGCGCGCTCCAGGTAAGACAACGAAATGGATGAACTGTTTTTTCACTCACCTGTGGTTCGTGTTTTTAAACAAGTTACTCACCCAGTAATTGGCTACTTCCCAGGCCTCGGCATTAATCTACCATTGTTGATTCTAAATTACTTTACCTGTAAAATTACCTTACCCGATTGACGTGTAATGAAGATTGAATAACGTTTATTTGACAGGTCGTCATCGAACAGCTCGGTGTGGTCGTGCTCGTCGTGTACACACTACGACGCCTCCGATCGTTCCTGTTCGCCCAGTTCAAGCGATGGGTAAGTCGCCTATGGATATAATGCGGGTTTTTTACCCATGTATTTTTAATAATCAAATGCGTGTGTAAATTTAGCTTGTTCACCATACATAACCGGCACTGGTGAAACCAATGCAGGATGATTAATTATTTATTTATTATTATTAGCTACTTAATTTCACCTGTGCATCGTTCGTAGTTCAAGCTACAACGACACGATGGACTCTACGCTGGAGGGGAGCGGCGGCGAGCGGCGGCGCGGGCGCCGCGACAACTCCCAGACGGACGGCTCCGACGCCGACACGCCCACCACGCCCGTCAAGGTATATATAGCGCCATAGGGGGGAGGGGGTGGAGGGGGGGCAGCTGCTCCCCTAGAGAATCAAAAAAATAACCTTTATTTTTTCCCAATGTACCAATTCAATTCAATTCAAGTGCCGCCATACTGTTCCACTACCGATAGAGGCTATACTTCTACTAGCCCCCCACCCCCCCTCCCTCTTGATCAATCGGCGTCGGCCCTGGATCAGACTAGAGCGAGGTTGTCTATCGGTGCACTTCGGTCGACGGTTCCTACCTTTCCCCCCCATGTTGCTTTCGCGCCCAATGCCACGTAAATTGGTGCCCTTGCGATCTGGCGCTTGGTGTGGCCGCTACGCTTGTTATTAGGATCTTAGCATTAGTTTCTAATGCTAATGAGTGTGTTACTATTTTAGCAATGCAAATATTGCCTATGTCTTTTTAAACAACTACCACTAGAAAGAGTAACATCAGATAGCTAGATAGACAAGCTTTGAGCCCTGAAAATAATCAAAATTGTGGTCCCCCTTGTATTAGACCACGATTTTACTATCCTTCGTCTGTTTTAGCTCCTTTGTCTAGTTTTTGAATGACACTTATTGGTTTATTTGTATTGAAACATGTTTGTGTTTAACTTGTAGGGCCGTGGCACCAGGTCGTCGACTTCCAAAACGCCTGTGAAGAGCTCCTTACTCTTGGACGTTCCATTGGAACCACTGCAGCTAGTTTGGGCGAAATGCAGGTCAGTCTTTATACATCCTACAAAATAAAATAGCTACTATCTTGAGTGAAACAATCCTTCATGGTGGAAATGCAAATAATTTGTTTATTTTTAACATGAAAGAACAAACAAAAACTTAATGAGTTTCAACTCCAACTTGTACAACCATCTGCTACATAAAATAGCCTTTTTTGTAATATAAAACTGTAATCTAAAATTGTGGGAATGCCAAAGATCTTCACTGCTACTGCCCTTTCAGCATATTTCACCATTGAGTTTAAAATATCGTACGATTTTTTTCTAAAAAAAAATATTCTTTCATTCGCAGAGGTTACCCCTGGTATCCAGCGTTGATAATCGACCCCAAAATACCTAAAGGATTTATATACAACGGCGTTCCCCTCCCTGTGCCACCGCAAGATGTTCTCAACCTCAAAAAGAACCATTCCCACGAACCTATATTATACCTAGTGCTATTCTTTGATGTCAAACGTACCTGGCAATGGCTACCACCCAACAAACTAGAGTTACTGGGCGTAGAGAAAAGCGTGGATCAAGCTAAACTGGTCGAATCCAGGAAACCAGCAGATAGGAAAGCAGTTAAGAAGGCCTACGGCGACGCTATGCAGTTCAGGAAGCAAGTCGATGGAGATGATAAATGACACAGGTTTAGATACAGGTCTAGAAGACCGCCTAGAAACAGAACATTCAGTTTCGGAAACTTTTCTATGATGCACATACGGACGCCTGAGGATACTACTGATTCCAGTGATTAGTTTGTCATTTATTTGAAGGATCGGTTAACTAAATATTTAACCTACGTTTCGATACGACTTTTAAACCTTTATACACTGCATTTTTGAATTGGTAGAGACGGATCTGACCTGAAAAGGTCAATAGACATTAAAAGCATGCGTTTGCGTAGGTAGTCCAAACTCGTCCCATTGTTCTTTGAAAACGCGTTAACGAAGCGCACACTTCAAAACGCCTAATGTTTAAAATATTATATGGTAATTTTCAGCGAAGATTAACTTAATTCAGATATTTCGTTCCGTTCTCTGCTAGCTTTCAGATGGTGTTGAAGTGGTTTTCGAAAAACTTGGCTCACTTGAAATTTTTATGGGCACATTGGGTTGTTACGTCGCACAAATAAATAATTTCACCAGTTGACGCGTGCGAAAGTTACGAATGTTTCATGGCAGCGATAACAACAAATTGTTCCAGTGTATGATCGATCATAACAAGTAATCCAACAAGTATTTATTTTTATTAAAGTATATAGCATAGACAACAATATACTAATAGATCGGCAACGCAAAAGAAAGATCGATATTATACGCGAAAGTTAGGGCGAGATAGGTAAACACCAAGGAATTGTAATGTAGGATTTAATGTATGAGTAAATTGGATAAGTACTGTATCATAGATTAAAGGAATCTCAATCCCGAATCATCTAAATACGCTTCAAATCAACCACTGTCAGTACTCATTACACATAAACGGATAACTCACGTATAAAAAGTCGAGTGATGCTCGACATGTTTCGGACTATTTCGTAGTCCTTTTTCCAAGAGCGCTCGCCCCTGCGGCAGCGACACGAACACTGCGCGCCAGCGCTCTGCTCGCGCGGCTGTTCGACGCAACTGACAGCGGCGCACAACGTGAGTTATCCGTTTATGTGTAATGATGATTAAGTCTCACGGTAGTTTCATGTTGAAACTGTCAGTACTATTTGCAATTAGGATAATATTGAAGAGAGGAATGCCTACTCGAACAATTTACTTACATACCTCAATAATATCAGTCATTCTTGGTGACAAGACAATATTAACCACTTGGCCGCCACACTACAAATATGTATGTATGTATAACTCTATCACTACATAGTATAAAACAAAGTCGCTTTCTCTGTCCCTATGTCCCTATGTATGCTTATATCTTCAAAACTACACAACGGATTTTGATGCGGTTTTTTTAATAGAGTGATTCAAGAGGAATGTTTTGATGTATAATTCTACGCAGACGAAGTCGCGGGCAGAAGGTAGTTGTAGATAAAACACATTAATTTTACAGGTAATGAGATAAATAGATGTACAAAGGCCATCTTATCCCTTAAAGGGATCTCTTCCAGTTAACCCGGTTGTTAGTTAGGTAAACTTAAGTAAATGACCTGTTATGTTGTATGTAGTAGTGTATAGTATAGTATAGTAGTAATCACCCCCCGGACCACGGAAAGAGAGGGGGTTGCAACCCTCGATTTTGTCCCCTTGTCGCACAATTTTTGTACGGCGTTGCGGAATAATGGATTAGAAGCTGTATTGAAACAGTATGAAACTGATGCCGTACAGAATCAAATGACCAAATTTACCCTGGAAATTGTCAGAAAATCAAAAAAGAATACCGACTTTGTGGCGCACCATTTTTTTACGGCACTGCGCGCTTTCTTATTATTTTTCATGGATCTATCGATGGTAAAAATGCCGTACAGAAACATAATGACCAAAATGTACTCACTCTACCTGCACTTTTGAATTCTCACCAGCACCCAGTTGGACAGCTTACAAGTGACGGCATAGTGCTGAATCTTATTATTTTATGCTCTTATATCGTCCTATATACGTCACCTGGTGGTTCATATGACCCACATTTTTTGTACAGTCAAGGGCAAAGATATGTAAACACCACTGAGTGTCAAAAAGCATGGTCATCTAAATGGTCATAAATTTGGCAACATACAAAAGTACATAAATTAGTATACATGATTTGAGAGATAACTATGTATACAACATTTGCAATATTATGTCCTCATGTATTAGGCCATAAACTTAGAAACACCGTAAAGTTCAAAAATATGTATACACTATTTAACCATTAATTATGTATCTAATATGATAACCAAAAATATGTAAACAATCCAAAATTCTATTAACACAACTCTATTGTCAGGAGCTTATGAACGTATTTGCGTAACATCGAACTCTGTAATCTTAATGTAATCAGCCAACCACTTGAAGCTTCAAGTCGTATACAACAACTGCTATTCCAAACTCTTTAACTGATCATTACTCTATTTATTTTAAATCATGTCATGTGCCCACAATCTTGCTAAATGTGGCCTGTAGGTTGTAGGTACCTGTTACCATAGACTCTGTCTACCCCGTAAGGGATAAAGACGTGATTTGTGCATATGTATGTGCATGTATTGTGTCATGTGTCACTTTTGGATTTTTTAATTCCATTTGACTTACCGTTTCTTATGGTTTATCTGGCGGCTTTTCATTAATTTTGAAGGAGAAAATGTATCGTTTAAGCGATCATTTAAAACATAGGATTGTTGCCTTATGCGAGGAAGGTATATCCGTGCTTGATATAGCTCTGCTGACGAATTAGGCATCACGGTAAGAAATATTAAACATGTTAATAATAACGTACTATAGAAAATATTACTCTCTAATCACTTTGTCTTAAGTTTAAGGAGTGGTTTTCTTTATTATACAGTTATTTTAAGTATACTTTGCCTTTTATTAAGTAAAAAAGTGGACTTGTAATGGCTGAAATGATGATGATGATGATGGTGATGAAGTAAAAAAAAAATTGAAAATAGCGTAAATCGCCAATTACTGTATGATTTGATATTGACGACACGGATGGCTCAGTGGTGAAGCAACCGCTTTCTGAGTCGAAGGTCCCGGGGTCGAGACCCGGCCAGGGTAATGTTTGTGTGATCAACTTGAATATTTGTGCTTGGGTCATGGATGTTCTACATACATACATACATACGATATACATATATCACGTCTTTATCCCTTACGGGGTAGACAGAGCCTGAGGAAACAAAACCTTAAGGCCACGTTTAGCATGATTGTAGGCGTGTAGGTGGAAAAATTAATCAAAATAGTGATGGGTTGTTAGCCGCATCGCCTATAACATGATTCCAAAGAATTTCGCCCATTCCCTCGATGGACTTTTACCATCTACGCGGGACGAGAAGCAACTGGTACATTCTATGTTTTTCTTATACATACATACATTCACACATACATACATACATACGTACATTCTATGTTCTATATATTTAAGTATGTATTTATTTATATAGGTATGTATATCGTCATGTACTCGTAACTAGTAGATACCCATAACACAAGCCTTCTTGAGTTGTCCCTGAATTTACCTAGCGTTTTCATCTTCAATCAAAATCAACGAAATCTGAATCTGTAAAATCTATTAAACATGCCGATTGATAACGTCGTGGTGACAGGTCAAAACATGCGACAAACATATGCAATGACAAGTCTGTACTGTTTTCGTGAATTGTCAAAACATACTTTACAAATTTGTTTCGTGTGACTAGGCCGTAAAGTTGATATTCGCAGATTACATTTTGTATACATATTTTTGTGGCAATTACTGAATCTATATTTAATTACATAAGTATGACTATAATATTTTGCATTATTTGCAGGATACTAATAATGGAATTTTGATTGTATACAAGTTTTTGGACTTGCCAGGTACATATTTATGTTGCCAGTGTAGTTTGCATATTAATTCCCATTTGAATGAGTATATATCTTTTTAACTTTATATGATTACTTATTTTCTTTCACATTACTTGCATATATATCTTTGCCCTTGACTGTACGTGGGCCTGTAGTCTATACGGGCCTAGCCTAGTTTAGGGTTCGCCAGATATTTTGTTTGTTTGTTTTCATTTCATATTTATATTAGACTAGCCTTCCGTCCGCAGCTTCGCCCGCGGTAAATATTTTTTTCCGTAGGAAAAGGTATTTTCCCGCGGTAAAGAGTAGCCTATGTCACTCAGTGATAATGTAGCGTTCTAACGGCAAAAGAATTTTTGAAATCTGTCCAGTAGTTTCTGAGCCTATTCAATGCAAACAAACAATCAAATTTTTCCTCTTTATAATATTAGTATAGATATAGATTATGACTAGATAACAATTCTGTAAATCTTTGTTTGTCAATAAACCGTTTTTACTTTACTTTTTACTTTTACATACAACAGGTCATTTGCTTAAGTTTTTCACCTCTAACGGACTGTACGCCACGGGAAAAACGAACGAACTCGATTTTTAATTCCATTTCAGAAGGATTAATTATTTAAAGTTGAATGCTGGTCATGTATGGATGACATTGGCGTGTGAGTGTGAGCCTTGTCAGGCTGTCACTACTGGATAACCTGGGGTGGTCAAGAAGTTATTTATTTATTTCCATAACTATTCTACCATTACAGATTTTTGCTAACCTAATGCGATAGAATCTTAAAAACCTACATTAACATTACATTATAGTTAATGAAATGCAAGTATGTCTGTAAATGGCTCTTAGATAATTTGAAGTATTGTATATTTGTAGATATAATACGCGTTTGTAGCAGGTCAGTTTCATATAATAATATTTATATGCATGTATTATGAATATAATAATAACGTCAATATTATGTAACTCCTGTTAAAAAAGCATGTTTAATGTAATTGCATACTATCTTCAATGTATTGTATACAAGGTGTCTTAAAATTTAGTCCCAGAATATAATTATGTCAGCAGCTTGTTGTACTAGTTTGACTTAACATATTTTTGTGAATGTTTTTTAGGATTTTTTAATTGTGGTTGAAAAATGTTTCCTCACATTATTGGTAGATGTTTGGCGACAAAAGGGCGACTAAATATTGAATCCAAAATAAATCATTACAACTGCTGGAGTATCCTGGAACAATTCTGACATTTTGTATGTAACTATGTGCCTATTGTACACATATATAGGTGTGTGTTGCGTGTTCCTCTTGTGACAAATGTATCTTGTGCTGTGTATAAGAAATAATAAATCATTAGAAATATCCTTAATGAAGAGTTATTTGTTTTCAAAAATATTAAACTATGTATATTGAATGCCAACCAAAATTGTAAGATAGTATGAAATGTATGGTAATGTGTGGACTTGATAGTGTCGATAGTGCCCAGTAAAGACATTGAATATGTTTTATGCTAAGCTTTTTATGACAGAAATGGCCATTTACTTTCTAAAAATTTAATTGCACTTTTTTGTGTTCTTTTTTACATCACCATGGATATTTACTGTTTTTAACTTTAATTAATTTAAATATCAATGCCATTCTTTAATGTCATGTTTTTTTTTTATTTAGTTAGTATTAATTTGTTGTGTTAACAGTTTGTACTGGCTTTGTTTGTCAAAATACACGAATAAAATAATACTTTGTTTCTTTTACCTCTTTCTGCTGAACTAACCCATTAATGAAACTAACTTTATTTAAATTAAAATATTACAGCATAGTTGCAAGTGTTCTATTTCCGTGGCTTTGGTCTATAATTTAATTGTGATGCTTGTCCCAATGGAAAACTCTGCCAGGGGTTGGTGCTACAGTAGCAGCAGCTTTGGGTGCCCTGAAAAAAAATTTTTTTTGGTCAAGGGAAACTACATACTATGCAAATTTCTATTGACATGCTTAAAAATTCAGCATACCCTTTGTCACTGCTAGCTTCAAGCAGCAATTTAGTCACGTCAGCTGGAGGAGTCACGTCACGACGGGCATCTCTCGTGTAATAGTAGTTGTGAGCATGTCTGCAAGTTAATTACAGTACACTACAATTAAAACTTGTCACTTTTTGGTAATTGGCAGAAATGTTGGTTTTTTCAACGTCTGAGTGATCATGGAAATGGAATGGAAGCAGAGTTGCGCATGGTTGATTTTTTTACCAAAGATATTCTGCCATGTGCGATGATAGAATAATGAATTAATTGGTCAATGTTTTCTTTGCTCACTACTCTACATTCAAGAGCTGAGCTAGAAACTGCATTTTAGGCTCTTATAGCTTTGTAAAACAGGCTTACACTACACCTCAACCAACAAAAAAACAAAGCGATAACGCTTACTTGTGAGCGACACCATCTGGGATTGCTGGAGGTGGCTGGGTCCTGGATGCCAGCATCGGCTCAAACCGCAGCGCCAAGGTATGTTTACGCTACAATTATCGAAAAAAATATCTTGATTTACAACAAAATCAATCTAGATTATATAATAACCAAAACATTCGATAATTCCTTACACCAAGCAGGAAATTTCTGATGGATTGAAGAATCGGGGAAATATCACGCACAGCTACTTTGGCCTTGCTCATTTTCGGTCGTTTTATTCTGAGATTTTGGATGAAAATCAGAATAATATTACAATATAACCAGATTCAACTGAATGTCAAAATGACGTTTTCATCCAGCTGTGCAGTTGACGTTCTTCGTAAATGTTTTTTTTTTTTTTTTTTTTTTTTTTTTATGGCCATACAGAGATTAGCCAATCTCAAAGTTAGGGAAACTCATCGGGATAAAAAAATATATTTAAATT
Organism: Pandemis corylana; assembly: GCA_949127965.1. Taxonomy (NCBI): domain Eukaryota; kingdom Metazoa; phylum Arthropoda; class Insecta; order Lepidoptera; family Tortricidae; genus Pandemis; species Pandemis corylana. Next base: position 6,795,259 of record OX421864.1, on the reverse strand, counting down.
AGGGTAATTTGGAAAAATAGGATAGGATTGGGTTACAAAAATAAAAATAATGCAAATATTTAGGAAATTAAAATTAATGTGCTTAACAAAGAAACTATTATTATTATTTTCTAAATACAAATATTTGGAAATCAAAATTAATATGCATAGCAAAGACTAATATTATAACTTTATATTATTATTTTCTAAATATAGAACTAAAATATTATATACATCGTAATTATTATAATACAGTAAACAAGTGATAGATGTGGGGAAAGGAATGCGGATAGACAGGAGTTGGGAAATGAAATCAGACCGATCGTAGAGTGCACAAGAAAAAAATATATGATTAACATCTCCATATTCGCCGCAAGAACAAAGCGGATCTGTAACAATCTTGAACTTGAATAGAAACGCTGGGGAGCAAACGTGACCTAAGCGTAATCTACACAAAATAGATGTACTTTTTTTTGAAAAAAACATTCTGCTGAACCATGCTTTACATGGAATCAACTTCTGGATCTGACGATAATATTTTCCTTTACTGTTACTAATCCACAGTTGATTCCATGTTTCATACAAGTGCTTTCTGGGCAGATTGATCAAGTCCTGACAATAATTAACATATGGAAAGGCATCTCCAATATGGACTGCCTCATTAGCTAAACTGTCAGCTCTCTCATTACCAGCAATCCCCACGTGACTCGGAATCCATGAAATGATAATGTTACAACCCTTCATTGCGCATTGTAGAATTTGTTCCCTAATATTGAACACTAACTGAGCCTGTTTATGAGATTGAAAAGGGAAACGAGAAATAGCCTGTAGTGAGCTGAGAGAATCAGAAAAGATTACAACGTTACGAAGTTTGGCTAAAGCCGCATATTCTATTGCTTTTAAAATTGCAAAAACTTCCCCGGTAAATACTGAAGATTCCGGGGGTAGCTTGATTTTCTGAACGATTTGGTATTGGGAATGATAAACACCGACACCTACGCAACTAGACGTCGTATGCTTGGAGGCATCTGTAAATATGTAGTGCCATCCAGGCCATTTGTCATCAACTATGTAATTAAATTGAATATTTTGATTGTCATCATGTTTGGATATTCCCAAATCTAATTCAATTTTCGGATTGGTAACTAAAGCTTTGAAATTATATTGATATAGAGGCAAAATACTGGATTGATGAGTGACAGCTTCTATCCGTTTGTGTTTAATATAAGATTTAACAAGGAGCGGGGCATCTTTGTGTTTCCAAAATTTAGAAGCTTCCACCTCAACACTTAGCTGCGAAATTTTCTTTAAAAGAGGATGTGTTTTTAACTGGCAGCAGCGGTAAAAATATCTGTCACATATATACTGTAGCCTCAATGCCAAAGGAGGGTCGCAGCATTCCACCTGCAGACAATTAATCGGACTAGATTTCATTGCTCCTGTTATAAGTCTTAAGGCTTTCGATTGAACTCCCTCTAACTTTTTACTAGCATTTATATTACCAGGGTGCAATAGAAATATACCGTAATCCAATACACTCCTAATCAATGCATTATAGAGAAGCTTCATAGTAAAGGGATGTGCACCCCACCAAACCCCTGTGACACATCTTAGGATATTTAAGTTACGCTCACACCTCAGCAAGGCATATTCAAAATGTGGAATACCAGTGAGTTTATTATCTAATATAACGCCCAAGAAAGTAGCTTGGTTTTTCACTGGCAAAGGAATATTATTAAAAGCAACCTGTACAGTGGGTAAGATACGTTTCCTCGAAAATAATACCACGGTACTTTTAGATGGTGATAAGTCAAGACCATTATTCTCTAGCCATATATTAAGTGCATCCAAAGCCGTATTTAAAGTTTCACTGACCTCCTCTATGATCTGACCAGAGGCATACAAAAGTAAATCATCGGCATATTGGAGCACGTTAAGGTACTTATTTACAGATGATTCTAAATCAAAAGTATATACATTATATAATAAAGGACTCAGAACCGATCCTTGTGGCAAACCTTTCCAAACCGTTCTATAAATGAAGGAGTTTCCACTTGGATCTACCGGATACTTTATAAAACGTTCACTTACAATATTTACAATGAAATTGATCAACATGGACGGGATTTTAAGATTCTGCATTTTATTTTTAAGGATGGAAATATTTACATTATCGTAAGCAGCATTTACATCCAAAAAGGCAGCTACTACAGATTCATTTCTAGAAAAAGCAAGTCTTATATCTGTGGTAAAAATACTCAAGTTGTCAAGAGTACATTTACCTTTTCTAAAACCGAACTGACTGTTAGACAGCAGATTGTTATGTTCTAAGAACCACTCCAAGCGATTCTTAATCAGATGCTCAGCTACTTTTGTTTGCGTGGATGACAGTGCTACTGGTCTATAAGAGGATGGATCAGTACCAAGCCTCGAAGGTTTAAGAAGAAGTATCAAATCCTGGGTTCGCCAGGAAGGGGGGACATAGCCCGTGATAAACACATTATTAATCAATGATAAAAAATAAATTAAGCTATCGTTATCAAGGTGGGTTAAGAAAGAATACGGAATTCCATCTTCCCCTGGAGCAGAGTCTTTAACATAAGAAAGAACCCCTTGCAATTCATCTAAAGTAAATGGCGAATTCAGATCCATCACATCTTTACTATTATTTAAAACAGGATTGGGCACTATATGGTTGATTACAAATTCTTCTGGAACAAAAGGCGGGGCCAAGCGGTCCATAATGTTTTCTGCTAAACCCAGAGGTATTTTACTTTGTTGAGAATTATTAAACGCTGATCTAAATTTTCTGATATTTTCCCACACTAAGGAGGGCTTGACATTAGGGCAAAGTGAAAGACAGAATTTACGCCATCCTTCAAATTTCTTTTTCTTCAGAAGTTCTTTAGTAGACTGTGCAACTTCTATATAGCGATCAAAGTTTGAGTCAGTCATATTTGCACCATACACTCTTTCTACTTTTTTCCTTTCTTTGACTGCTATTGTACACTCCTCATCCCACCAAGGTGGTGAAGGAATCAAGTTGGACCCTTGTTTTTTTGAAGGAAAGGATTCCTCTGCTACCCCAATCAACATTTCTGTAAATAATTGAGAGCATTGATTTATATTATCTTTAGATAGTTCAGGCAATTCAGACACTCTCTGTTTTACTTTATTTTTAAACAGATTCCACTTATCATCAATTAATTTATATTTCAGACGAGGCTGTCTTAAATGTTTGACTGGTTTGTTAAAAGGAAACGTAATTAATAATGGATAGTGATCACTCCCACATGTGGAATCTAAAGGATACCAGGAAAGAAGAGATGCAAGATCAGGAGTACAAAGGGAAAGGTCGGGCGCACTTGGGGTTCTTGCCAGGCGTGTAGCTGCCCCTGTGTTCAGTATGCACAAGTCATGATTATTAATTAGATCTAATAATTGTTCACCATAATAAGTTGTAGATGAGCATCCCCAAAGTTGATGATGAGAATTAAAATCTCCTAATAGAACAAAAGGTTTAGGTAAATTATTAAGAAGTTGATGAATTTCATTGAAAATAGCAATACTTGGACGAGCGTAGTATATTGATACATAACAAATACTATTTACACTCACTGCAACAACAGAAATATCATTACAGTGATTAGAAAGAGATACTGGGATTGCAGAAAGAGAGTTTTGAACGAGTATGGCAACCCCACCATACCCATCTGGTCTGTCATTCCTGAAACAGGCAAAACCAGGAAGCTTAAAAATAGAATCCTGCTTCAACCATGTTTCTTGAAGGCAGATAATGAAAGGATTGAATTTATTTACAATATGTACAAGTTCTGATTTCTTACTGGTTATACTGAGACAGTTCCATTGAAGTACTGTGGCTTTGTGGGCCATTATTATTAGTGTTTGAGATTTGATAAAGTGCAGCTACAACTGCTGCAACGTTGGACGGTGAAATTATATTGGACTGTGACAATAACTGTATTAAAACTTTTATAATTTCAGTAGTATTCATGTTATTTTCTGAACTATTGTCAGGGTAAATGGGCTTAGACTTTGTTATAGAAGGATTTTTAACGATTTCTGCATGAGCAGCACGGTCATATCCCTGTGAGAGTCGAGGAGGAGCCCTTGGCGTTAAGAAAACCGTTTTTTTATATGAATGAGGTTTGCTCTTATTTGATGATGGTGGAGTTTGAAAATTTTCTGAAGTTCCCGGTGGAGCATCAGAAGATTGCTGCCCTGATGTGAGAACAGCATCAGCATATGATGCTCTAGACACTGTAGGATGTAGTTTCTGAGCTTCCATGTATGAAATACAACTTTTGCTCATGGTGTCTTTAATTGCTCTTTGCCTACTGTATTCTAAACATTTTTTATTGATAGCTTCATGGTGTCCTTTGCATAGAATACACCAATAATCTTCCTCATCGACTCTGCAGCTCTCACCCGAGTGACCTTGCCCGCATTTGTAACATCTTGGTGTCGACCGACACTGCATCTTTACATGTCCATATCTACAGCAGTTGTAGCACTGTACTGTGGGATAAATATACAGATCTACTTTAAGTGCAGTATAGCACATGTAAACACGTGTTGGTAGAATCTGACCATCAAAGGTGATAACTATAGTTTCTGTGTTTTCAAATTTTTTTACATTATTTACTGTAACTTTACGTTTAAGCCGTCTTATTTTAATAATTTTCCCACAACCGAGTGGTGTGCTAATATTAGCAATGACTTCCTCATCAGACCAATCTACAGGGGCGCCCCTGATTACACCCATACGGGTGACAATATTTGTTGGCACAAAAGCCTTGAATTTTTCTTGTACTAAGTTTGTATTGTCAAGGAAGTAATTTGCTTCTGTAAACTTTTCAAAAGACATACTAAGGCGGTTACGGCCTATACGTTTTAAACTTCCGTTAACAATTCCTCTAATGTTATTTTTTTTTAGGAATCTGCCAAATGTTACAGGATGAAGGGTTGTACCATCATTATTAGAAGATGTTTCTCTCTGTATATGGACAACGTAAGGTGACGCATCAGATTGCTGAAAACGAGTTCTACCAATGGGCACGGGAGGCGCATCCTTATTGCCAGTTTGATCAGCTGTACCTACACTAGTAGTAGCATGGGGGCTAGGAGTTTGAAATTCCGGGATTTTATTATTGCATACATTTGTGTTAATGTGACTATCATTTAATATATTGTTACACTTGCAATCGGTTGATTTTTCTTTACCATTTTTCCTCTTGCGCTTCTGGCAAAAAGTGCATATAGAGCACGAGATGCGCTTCCGTTTTAAAATTGATGACGTGTTCTCTTGAGCAGAACAGTCTGTGTCCATAGAGGACTCTAAAGCTTCTATCAACACATCTATAGATTGTTTCGCGCCACCGCCCGGGTCATCGGGCGGGTCGCCCATAGTTGAAAGTTGAAAGCTAACTACGTTAACTTACCAGCATACACAGCAAATTACACAAAAATAAACAAGAATAAAGAAAAACCTACTAATATATATACAACTTAAACTACTTTACACCAATTCTATCCAAAATAATAAAAAATTTCCAATAGAGCAAAGAAAGCCGCGTCCGCCTCGTACGAAGTTTCCCGCCCTTTTCTCGTAAATGTTTGCACCGCAATAATTCACAAGTATGGTTTTTGAACGAAATTTGGCTTTCTCCGTGCTTTGTCCAAAACAGAAATCTATTAATTTTAATTAGAATTCTAGATATTTCGGACTAATAGACTTGGATTAAAAATGGCAATAAACTTAGCTTACTAATCTCAAAATTGGCATTAATTTAAAGTGGTATTGCTTGAAAACAGGTTTTAACTTCGGCGAAATAAAACTTTACGGGCTATGTCCTTTTGTCTTTCCTGTACTGATAAATTAAAAAGTACTTGACTGTCCTTGGTCCTGTCAGTAACTCCTGGGGTGCGTTCAGTTTGATCACCCGACGACGCCCGACGACGCACTGGCCCGTTCAGTAAGTCAGTGCGATCATCGGACGATCACACCAAGTCGTTCAGTAACATCGTCGGGCGTCGTCGGGCGATCGCACCGGTCACCCCGTAAAATAGATGGGTAAAAAACGCACAGACGTCACTTTGACAGTTGATATGAGGCAAAATTTATAATTCGAACGCTGGGGATATAAACTTATTATTACGAATACGAAATCATACTTCAATTGACACTTTTGACAGAAGAACGCCCCAAGTCGTTCAGTGAGTGTGTTTATGATCGGACGATTTTCACCCGACGATAATCACACTGACACTTTAGTTACTGAACGTAGCCCTGTCAATTAGTACCTGTCAAAGTTTGTTTGGTTAATGGTTATTCACGATTGTGAATTAGAATTGCGTTTTTTTTTTGGAATTTGTAATAATAAATCTTTAAACGGTGTTAGTAGGCTGTAGCAAGGTATTTGCGTGCGTTGTAGCGTCGGTATATAAGACAAACGACTGGAAGCGCCCAGGCTAAGCCGGCAAAGGCATGGTGCAGCCTGCTGTCCCACAGGTATCAGGGGTTCCAATTTCCAGCTTTTTAGATTTTACCATTTTAACCGTACATATAAAAATCACACCCCTTTCCCGTCAGCTGCAGTTGGAGTGTAAGATGAAGTTGAAACGAGTATGGAACTGCGCTCGCCTTGGTTTATAGCCTGGCAAATAGAAAACTACAGTAAATTGTTTATTTTTGGAATTTTGTGGCCAGGTTTCTACACTGCAGTAAAATGACACTCATTGTTGTCAGTTTTTGGCGGATATTAAATAGTAATGTGTCTTAGTGAGTAAATGAATGAATGATGTAATGAAATCATTTGCATCATTTATGTAGAAATAGAGAATTTTCAAAGAGTATTTTATTAAAATGATTTTTGTGTACTTCAAAAGATGGAGGAGGAGTGGGTGGATGAGGCGAGTGGTGAAGAACTGGAAGTGGATGATGAAGCGCAAGCGCTACAGCCGCGCCTGTTGGCCCTTGTACGTGCTGCTAGTGGCGAGCCGGTAAGAACTGCACTGTAACTCCACCACCTAGGACCATGCCTAGTTTAAAAAGCGACACTCCACCGCAGCCTGCCATTCCACTACATTGTCTTTGTCTTGTCTTGAGTAGGGAGTCCAAGTCGCTGCTGACTATTCACAACTTGCTGGCTTTTTCAGTATCTGACGTAAATTTTTCATGTTGCTCATTTCACACACACTTGTACACACAACCAACATATTTTGACTTAACCTTTTCGTTGCTATTGGCTTGATATGAAGTCGGTACATGCAGTATAAAATGCACTTTCATTTGACAAGTAAAAGTTGCAAGTGAGACCGAGTGATGCTTGGTGGTAAAAAAGTTAAGGATTTACATACCCTTCAAAACAATGTTAAGGCATCGCAGATATTTTTGCAGGAGGGGCGCGCTGGCGTGTGGATGGAGCATTCCTACGCCCGAGCCAAAAGCGGCGCCGGCGCTGTCCGCGTGTTACTAGCCCGTTCAACCTCTCCTGGCCCCACAGAGCTCGACGTAGTCACGCCTCCAGACGAACCAATCCGCATACCTTGCGATGAACCACCACCGGAAATGGAAGAGAGCGAGGAGGACGACGCCCAACCAGATTGGGAAGCGCGCGTGCTAGCACTAGCTCCGACACCGACGTATCATCGGCTAGCGCAGTCCGCTATCGACGCGTTGCTAGATTTTAGATTAGCTCGGCTAGCGGGCGGACCGAACGTTACCGCTAGCGTGCGTCGCGACGACGCTCGGAACGCAGCGCGGTTGCTACGCTGTGCGCTCGCGCCTCTCTGGGCGGTCAGCGGGCCGCACGGTGGTCCGGTCAGCTGGCTCATGTCTACTATGAGTGCGCATACGGGGAAGGCGCTAGGTGCGCTGTGGCGGGAGATGCTGTGCGAGCTGCGGGGCGCGGCGCCGCGGCTGGCAGCGCGGCTGGTACCCGTGCCGCCGCCGCCGCCGCCTGATCCGCTCGATCGAATTGGTATGTGTACTCAATCTTTCCATATCTGGATCTCGTAAAGATGGGAATATGACACGCTAGTGTTAGGTTTTTACAATTATTTTTAGGCAAGTCCATAAATTGTTTATAAATTAGCACCGAGATAATAGTTGCGCGAAAAATACAATTACAAAAAAAGTTGCGTAAGTCATGTCAATGTACCTAATCGTTTCGTTGGGATGCAGGTCCGGCAATAAGCGGTTCTGGCCCGGGCCCTTGGCTGGTGTGGGTGGCAGTGGGCGCGGAAGAGGCTCGCTGGCCGCGGCGGCTGCGCGCGCTGCTGCACACGCGGCTGCTGCGCGCCGGCGGCGGCCCGCGCGCCGCGCCCGAGCCCTGGTGCGCGGCCGCCGCCGCCAGCACCAGGCAGGCGCTGCTTGACGTCATAGCCGAGGCGGGGTCAGTCACCTTTCAAAAAGTCCAACAAAACTGAAGACTACGAAATGGCAGGAAATAAAAACTTCGCCGTTCGATTGATCGGACAAGCAGGTTGAACCAGGTGTCATCACTTAGTGGTTTCGACTACTTACATTATTCTCAGAGTTTCAATGTAAAAATTTGATAAGGGGTTTTTAGTAGAAATGGTTCAAAATAAAACAAATAGGTGTTATAGAGATGGAAAATAGAGGTATTCTATGGTAATGGAACTTGCAAAATTTTGTTGCATGTGTAATCAAGGCTTAACCGTGATTAACATGTTGACTAGATCGCGACCAGTGGTAGTGGGCGGAGCGGGAGCGGGAGCGGCGTTGGCCAGTGCCCTGCTGGCCGGCAGCACGGGCGCGGGCGCGGGGGCGGGAGCGGGAGCGGCAGCGGGCACGGCAGCGGTGCGGGCGCTAGTACTGCTCGCGCCGCCGCTGCTCACTGCAGAGGGGGAGACCACGCATCTGCACAGGAACGAGGTGAGTCGCCAAATACAATTAATTTTAAAACAGAAACAATAAATTACTAAATGATTACTGGGTGGGTAGAATAAAAATCTGTTTAGTCCAATAGTTAAATTGTAAAGCGCGTCAAAGTTCGGGAGTTGGAGCTCGTGTCGAGACGTCACTTCTGAGTCTGAGTAAGAATTATACCCAGATGTGACGTCATGCGACATTTCAATTCAATATATCTCCGTAACGTTTTGATTATGTCCAAAAAGAAAAAAACACGTCGAATACTTTTTAATAATCTACTTGATAGGTGAAAAAAATAAATAAAATTATCCCATTATAAACTTGACCTATTTGTTTCTTGTTTGGGTCAAATTTCGCAAGTTTTTGACCCACATCTAATAGTCGGATTGCTTTGGAATTTGGTACACCTATGTAAGATGAATGAGAATGCAAGTACGGTCAGCAAAAAAAAACTTTAATAAATATAACCTGCTATGGGTGGTGTAGGGGTATAGCACGCGTCACGGAATGACGAGGATCCGGGTTCGATTCCCGGCCATAGCTTTACTTTTCGGATTTTTCTATGTGTTCTAATTTTCACTGACATTTAGAATTTTTTTTTTAATTTTTTTTTTTAAACAAGCATTATGTTATTAATGTGTTGCAGTTGGATCTACCGCTGTTGATCGTCGTAGGCAGTGCGGGTGCTTCGTGCGCGCGCGGCGCGGCGTACGAGTTGCTCGGGGGCTCCGCTCTGGGCTCGAGCTGCGCGCGGCGCCTCGTGGAGGTGCGCGGCGCCGACGACGCGCTGCGGCTGCCCGCGAGGCTGCGCCGCCGGCACAGGGTGCCGCAGGCCGCGCTCGATGCTGCTATAGCGGTAAGACACGGTTATAACAGTTTAAAACTAGTTAAAACGTTTTCAACGGAGCGATAGGAAACTTAGGATTCCGTACCTCTAAAGGAAAAAACTAAACCTTATAAGATCGCTTCCTTGTCACCTCACACTGCATGCATTTAGCTTAAAAGCAGGACTCCCTTTTTAATCACTTGCCTAATTAGTACGGGAGCTTCGGTGCGCGAGTGTAACGCGCACTTGACCGGTTTTTTAACCTTAAAAACCGGTTTCAACATGAAGCTACTATGATGAGTGTTGTGTGCTGCCCTACATTTGACAATACTAAAAATTACGATGAAAACGAGGGTAGTTGTGCGCCGCTGTCAGTTGCGTCGATCAGCTGCGCGAACAGAGCGCTGGCGCGCAGTGTTCGTTTCGCTGCCGCCGGGGCGAGCGCTCCAGGAAGGACTACGAAATAGTCCGAAACATGTCGAGCATCACTCGACTTTTTATACGTGAGTTATCCGTTTATGTGTAATTAAAAACCGGTTATCAGGTAGCCAGAATTACACGCGTCCCTTACATACAATTATTTAATGTAAATCATAAATGTACAGTGGAGGGCATACATATCGATACAGCCATCATGTGAAATATATGTATGGGTCACCGACCTTATTATTTGTGTGCGTAAAAAACCGTCGACTGCGTTTACGCAACAAAATGCATGAAGAAACGGTGAGAGAACGTGACGCATGCGACACGTCACTGCGTATACGCAGCGGTGTGGTCGCTCCTTAAAGGTGTATATATATTTTTGACGTTTTGGTAACGTACATATAGTATGAAAGTGTGTTTTATTATGGTTTAGCCGTACATCTGTTTAGGCTTAGTATACAATGCGGGTAAACGCATGCGTTAACGTTTAAACTATCGGTTATAATTCTCGATGCGAGCGTCTAACTATATAAACTGTAAATATGTCTATAGTGACGTTGCGCACTTGCATACACTCAGTAATTGGTGTTTTAACGTGAGCTGTGCATGTTTGTAGGACGAGTGTGTCCGTTGGGCGATGCAGGCCGCGGAGGGCGAGCCGCCGCAACGCCGGACACCCAAGAAAGGTAAACTTCGTAATGTTTACCTGTATATTTGCGGTATATTACCTATAGATTGTAACGTGATATGTGAAACTGTTCGGTTGCAGGTACAAGCGAATTAACGGAAGAACGCCGCGCACTGCACGCGTAAGTATTTGCTCAGATAGGTCTAATATTGCTCATTGCATGTTTACATAAATAAGGCCTATTTAACAATCTTAATATGTTATTATTAAAGAGACATGAATGTTTTAACAGCGCACGAGGTTTGCTGCGAGAAGCCGAGCCTGCCGCCGGTAAATATATTATATGCACACCCCCTTATTCATAAACGCTCTGTAGACTTCTGCTAACTTAGCAATCGTTTGTCCTTTTCTGTCACTTTGGCATTTACCGTTCACAGATAAGGACAAACGATTGCTAAGTTAGCAGAAGCCTACAGTGCGTTTATGAATAAGGGGGATTCACTCGAAAAACCCATACTTTACTTGTGCTGAGTGTTAAAAATGATTCTAATCACATTTTTCACTTGTACCTGACAAACCTGCATCTCTAGACACCCTAAAAGTTACTCTTTTAAAATGTTATTATTTCGTTGAAGAATCGTACTGCAAACATAAAAAAAATCGCTTTGGATCATTACTTGGCCCCTCCTTTACGAATATTTACTTTATTCATTACTAGTTGCTGCCCGCAACTTCGTCCGTACAGAATTAAATAGATATATGGTGTAGATTATGTTACTTAGGTAAATGTTGGTGAAACATTTTTTTAATTCGGTCCAGGAGTTTTTAAATTTACTCGTTACAAACGAAAGTATAAAATTATATTGTTTCTTTATAATATACTAGCTTCTGCCTGCGAATTCGTCTACGTATTATACATATAAACCTTCCTCTCGAATCTATTTAAAAAAACCGCGTCAAAATCCGTTGCGCAGTTTTAACATCTAAGCATACATAGGGACAGACAGACAGATAGCGGAAGACGACTTTGTTTCATACTATGCAGTGACATATTCAACAACGGAACGATGCCAGCTTTTTTGGGCACCCGCAACGGGGCTCTTTTTGGATTGAATTTAGCTTTAAGAAAGTGGTTTTATTCTTAATATATAGAAGACTAGCTTATGCCCGCGACTTCGTCCGCGTAGATAAATCCCGTTTTTTTCCTTATCCCGTGGGAATTTCCAAAAATCCTGAAATTAGTTTCTTAGTTTTGTAATCACATACTTTTGTATCAAATTATTATAGTTACTGAGATAGCGTCACTCGGAATCGAATATATAATTCCCGTTTTTTCCTTATCCCGTGGGAATTTCCAAAAATCTTTCCTTAGTGGATGCCTACATTGTATAAGGTATCTATGTGCAAAATTTCAAGTCTCTAAGTCCAGTGGTTTGGGCTGTGCTATCCCGCGGGAACTATGCAATTTTCCGGGATAAAAACTATCCTATGTCCTTTCCCGGGACTCAAACTATCTGTATACCAAATTTCAACTAAATCGGCCCAGCGGTTTAAGCGTGAAAAGGTAACAGACAGACAGACAGAGTTACTTTCGTATTTATAATATTAGTAAGGATAAGGATATAGAATTATAGATTTATACAGTAGTTTGTTGTTCGTATGTTAGTGTCAGAACAGCGCCTGGTGTCCCGCGGATCTGGCGCGACCCCGCTGGCGCTGCTGCCGCCGCGGCGCGCGCCGCTCGTGGAGGAGCCCGAGCTGGACATCATGCAGCTGCCCATAGTGTTCGCGGACGACGAGCCCATGCCCCCCGTCCCCGCCCCCGCCCCCGCCCCTCTGCTCAAGAGACCCGGTAAATACCTATAATATGACATACTAGCTGTTGCCTGCAACTCCGTCTGCATAGAATTCGTTTATCGCTATCCCGCAGCAATTGGCATTGTTCATTTTTTTTAAGCTGTGCCTTTAACACCTTTATTTGATAAAATGAACTATTTCAAGCAACTAATTTGAATATTATGCTTTTACGTAGCTTTGTTAATTAATAATAAATATTTTTTCGCTGTTTGATAATTCGTGAATTTAGACAGAATCCCAATCGCTTTCGTTCGATTGGCTATAAAAAAAACGGCTTTGTCTATGGTTTTTGTCGATTTGACAGTGACACGTGACAGTTGCCGTAGCTAAACTTTTTTTTAAATTTTTGTGGCAAACATTCGATGCTGGATTCTGTCTAAAAACCGGGTCGTTCGGTCAAACAAAGGTTCAAAGTACTTTTACAAAAATATCTGCAATCATAAAGTATTTTTGAAATCGGACAAGATAAATTGGATAAATGATGGTTTTCCTCGAAATGGTTTTCGAATTGGAGCATACTAAAAAAAATGAACAATGCCAATTACGCAATTTTCCGGGATAAAAAGTAGCCTTTGTGTTATTCCAGACTATAATATATCTGTTCCAAGTTTCATCCAGATCTGTCCAGCCGTTCTGGCGTGAAAGAGTAACAAACATCCATACTCAAAAACTTTCACATTTATAATATTTTAGTAGGATATAAGTAGGAAGGATAGTAGGATAACTGTTGCCCACAACTCCGTCTGCATAGAATTCGTTTATCGCTATCCCGCAGGAATTACGCAATTTTCCGGGATAAAAAGTAGCCTGTGTGTTATTCCAGTCTATAACCTATCTATGTTCCAAATTTCATCCAGATCTGTCCAGCCGTTCTGGCGTGAAAGAGTAACAAACATCCAAACATACTCACAAACTTTCACATTTATAATATGAGTAGGATTATGTCGACCGCGGATCGGCAAGCGTAGTGTAGGACGCCCTCAGACTGGTGGAGCGATGATCTTCGCAAGTTGGCTGCAAGAACTGGATGAGAGTCGGCGAGGATTAGAAGACTAGTATAGGTTAATCATGATATGACGGTATACATGCCCTTTTTACTGCAAACTTTTTATTATTATTTGCAACGTATGCATGTATCTTGTATGTTTGTTCTGGTCAAATCATGCAAGTTTAAGTTTGTAAAAATGTTTTTTTTTGATAGAATCTGTTTCTAAATACTAGCGCTTTTGGAAAGCTACTAACTGCTAAGACTCACGCACGGTAAAAAACATGGCAGAAAGTCAAATGAATTGTTTTCTGACGTTATCAATTGTATTACAGAAGTCAGCGGAATTCCGAGCGTCACAGTGACTAGTGGACACCCGAGGGTGAGTATCACGCTTGCAACACCTACGAGTACCTGTAACTATTTAAGTCCAAATAATTTGCATTTATTTTGACAATGATTATGGTGAACTATTTTTTTTATTTTTTTTCATTTCGTTTATTTTTGAGAAAGCATACAAGTTTCAACCATTAAGTGTCATACTGGATTCAAATATAAAAATTCTCGCCTACGACTTGGACGTCAAACCAACTCGTCCAGTACAGCTTACTGGTCTCTTCAGTAATGCACAGTCGCCATCAGGTATATCGCAGCGGGCGAGGTCCTGAAATGTTTCGGAGCAGCTTTAAATTTCAGTAAATTCGTAACATTAAATAAGGTTAATAACATCGGAACACGCAATTCGTCATAAATATAAGAGCAGCGACCTTTCAATAAATTCGGGATGTTCCATGAGCTAAAAATATCAGATACAGGCACAGATATAGAGCAGGGGTGGCCAACTTGATCAGACCCAAGATCTCCTGTTTACTAACGAAACCCTGTGCGATCTACCAATTACATACTTCATGAAACCTTAAATATTCGTTGGTGATAACGTCTGGCAGTCTGGTCTACGTATTTATATTTTTTGCCTTGCCACGATCGACTGGACTAACAGTCGCGATCGACCGGTCGATCGCGATCGACCTGTTGGCCACCCCTGATATAGAGCGTATACGTGGAAAGGGAAATCAAAATAGTGATGGGTTGCTAGCCGCATCGCCTATTTAATGATTTCTAAGACTCACAATTTTTTCTTTCCTCCCAGACCGATCTTATTTAAATACTAGCTGTTGCCCGCAACTACGTCTGCATAGAATTAATAGGCCTATGTATTATTCCAGACTATAATCTATCTATGTTCCAAATTTCATCCAGATCTGTCCAGCCGTTCTGGCGTGAATGAGTAACAAACATCCAAACATACTCACAAACTTTCACATTTATAATATTAAGTAGGATTAGTGGCACTAATTGATATTCAGGTCAGGTCAATTGTAAATTTTGATCGGTTGTATCCTTGAACGTTACAAAGACACTGGCATTTGTGGATGTGACATTCTGCTACATTTTTTTTAAATTTAATTATGACTTAAGACAGGAGTTTTAATGTAGTGTTTGTGTGCAGGGCGGGCGCGCGCTGAACTACACGCGCGTGATCGTGGCCAAGCGGCGCGGCGGCGCGGGCGGGCGCGGCGCCGGCGGCCGGCCCGTGCTGCTGCGCCGGACCGTCCGGCTCATGCCCAAGGCCGGCCCGCACTGACGCCACCAACACCTGCACGGTACTATCCTAGGCATGGATTAGACGGTCGATATTCATGATGATTCTTCCGACCGATTTCGGCAATGGCGAGTTAGTGTCATACGCTTATGCGCCCGAAGACGGCTTATGTGTGATCCGCGCATGTAGCTATCCTTTTTTGAAATTTACTCTGACTGAAAAGTGACTTAACGTAGAATCTTAACTTAGTATTTTAATGGATACAATAGAACTGTGCCACCTGGCACGCGGCCATTGGTTTGCCATCCCCGACATAGACGGTGGCACTGATGCGAGATGTTTGTATTTTCTTTCATAATGTTACACTCTCTACATTGCGCATAAGTCTAATTCTTACGTATAAAAATATGAATATTTTTGAAATAAATTTGTATTTCAGTAGATTTAAACGGATGACTTATTAGTGAGTTAAAATTAGAATCATAAGTATATGAATAAGTATTAGCTACTTTCAGAAAGATTACGATAAATACTTTTTTATTAAAATAAATAAATACGTTTTTTATCAAAAATTAATTGTTTTACTCATTCATGATCTGTTGCTGTCTACTTTTTTAACCTCTTCGCCGCTACACTATAAATGAAGCGACGGTCCCTGTAGGCCACTGAACTGAAACTAACAACAAACTAGCTTTATAGTGGATAGGACTATAAAATAATAACGCGACTGCTTTGGGCAAAATCTGAATGTAATGTCAAGTGAAACAAAAACTTCTAGGTACCGTCACAAGACCATAGAGTAAAAACTGAACATAAATAATATACAAAACCTAAACTGTAAACCTTCACAAGCTTGAAATGAAATGAAATTTATTCTTGGTAACAGGCATTACAGATCACAAAAGCTTATTTCTATTTATTCTGCGAGTGGCAAATCAGAAAATTCACCGTAATCATAAAAAACGTTATCAAGAAGCCACTTTTTCAGTCGGCCTTTAAAAATCGTGATGGAAGCTGGATTTCTGACATCGTCTAGGAGACGGTTGTACACGGAGGGCCCCAGGTTGTACACGGATCGGTCCGATTTGGCGAGCCTTGATTTTAATTCCATTACAGAAGGATAATTTCGAGTTGAATGTTGGTCATCTATTGATAGCCGTGGCGTTTAAGGGATTCCATGGGCTGACACCAGATGACTGGGGCGGTGAAGAGATTAAAATGGTTAACTTTGGAATTACATACATACCGCTCATCCAAAAGAACAATGGCGCAATTGTATTTTTGCGATATTACAAGAAAGCTGTTTAATGTTTACAAACCGAAATTTCAAATCCCAATAACAGGTTTGTCATTATTTTGTTGGATGAGCGATACATAAACCTGTTAATAATACTGTTAAACTAATACTGTTAATAGACACGATCGAAATCCAACTCCAATCACAAAATGTAAATAAGTTTATATATATATATTTTTCATTCAAGCTTTTTTGTTGAATGTACTTGCATTGTCATCCGTTATACAAGTGAACCTTTCAAACTCAAACGTTTATTTGCTTTGACACAAGATACAAGATCAAACCCTGTAAGGGCCCTGCAAGGCAATCCGACCACAAGTCGGTCAAATTTGATTTGCAAGATTTAACACTTAAAAATACAAACTGGTAAAGTTAAAAAAACTTTTAAAAATAGTCATGATTCATATTAGATGGGTCTCGAACGCGTTCACGTACCTAAACGTCTGAATTACTTCAATAGACAGCGCCAATGGAGACTATCGTTTCTTTGCTCACCAGTTGGCGCCACTGTTGACTAAGGTGACTGGCTGACAGACCAGAGGTGTAGCTGTCAAAGGCGACTTCGAGGCGAAGATCGGCGACGAAACAAAGTTTTAAATCTTGAATCTCATTAAGTTTAAAATTATAAATAACTATCATCATATCACAAGACGTGATTTGTGTATGTATGTATGTACTATCATCATATTGGGTAGCTATGCCGCAATGTTTTGCAGTTCAGATATGTTCGGAAAAAAAACCGTAATAATAAAACAATGTATTTATATGTTTTGTTTTTATTGGCAGTCATTATTGTCAAACATTAGTTGTCTATACAAATTGTCTTATTAGTACATTATTGATATGTAAAACATCTTAAAAGCTACTTAATCTAACGTATACTAAAACATTAGTATTCAATGGTAACCGTTTTGGTTTTGAGGTACTCGTTCAATGCTTCTTGACCTGTAACAAGAAATAAATAATTAGTAAGAAATAAATAGTTACCCCTTTATTCATAAACGCTCTGTAGGCTTCTGCTAACTTAGCAATCGTTTGTCCTTATCTGTAAAAGGTAAATGTCAAAGCGACCGATAAGGACAAACGATTGTTAAGTTAGCAGAAGCCTATAGAGCGTCTATGAAAAAGGGGGTCAGTAAGCAATGGGTGCCTGGTGGGTGAGCATCACCACCCATACCAACCATGGTAAAAGAAATGAAGTTAAAAAAACGCCAAAAAAATTGTTTTTTACTTCTCTTAATTTTATAATTATAATTCATTTCTTAGCGTTTTATGGTTTTAGGAGACATTAGTGATTTGCGAGTTGTGGACCTCGCGCCAGGTTCGCTAATTCTACCGCCAAGCAGCAGTGCTTGCGCTGCTGTGTTCCGGCGTGGAGAGTAAGACAGCCGGTGAAATAACTGGCAACGAGGTAACTGTCTACTTGAGGTACTCTAGGCTGGCAATTCATCAATCGTTTAGTGTTGCGCGTGCCCATGGGTGGTGGTGCTTACTCAACATCAGGTGACCCTCTTACTCGCTTACCTTCCTTGTTCCTAGGGCTTCTACAACAGAGGGTCGTTGGTTCGAATCCCGGGCTCGCACCAGAGTTTGACTTTCCATGAATTCCATTTGAAATTTACCATGTTTTCGATGAGGGATAATAACGTGAGGAAACCTGCATACGCTTGTCAATCAATATGTTGTTTAGCAAGTCTAATCCGCACTGAGCCTTCTCATTCTGTAGGCCTGTGCCCAACAGTGGGATGTATATAGATGAAATGTTTACCCAGATCCTTTCCAAAGCCGGACTGCTTGAACCCGCCGAAGGGCGCCGCCACGTCGGTCTTGTTGTAGGTGTTGACGAACACGGTGCCCGCGTCGATGCGCTCCGCGAACTGCAGCGCGCGCGACACGTCCCGCGTGAACACGCCGCTCGCCAGCCCGTACTCCGTGTTGTTCGCGCGCCGGATCACGTCGTCCAGGTTTCTGGAAGAGATTGTGACCTGTTAACACCTGTTTCACCACGTTCTAATAAACAGAGACATAAGTGAACGTAGCACAGATAGGTAGAAAAATCATGTGGTTCTCGGAAGAAGAAAGGTGAGGTTATGGGGAGAGATCTCTTTCCAGCCCCGCTAGCACGAGAGCGCACGAAAGTCGCGTCGCGCGCGAGTTGGACTACCCGTCTCTTTCTTGTTGGTACAGTAAGAAAAGGACGGGCAATCTATCTCGCGCGCGACGCGACTCTTGTGCGCTCTCATGCTAGACGTGCAGGTAGATGTTATTCCTGGAACCGAAGTCCTAAGGAAGAGAATTGGAAATTGTATTTATGCCTCCGCATTGAGAAACTTCGTTGGCGCGATGTAGAACATTGCGACGTAGCAGTTTATGTAGTCGACGACTAGGTGGCGCTAGGGTCGCTACAAGGAAACAGTAGAGAATGTTATTTAACATTTTGCTCATTGAGTTTTCACATAATAAATCGTTAATATTGACTACTCATTTGCTGCTAAGATTGACTACTCAATTGGTGCCTAAATTGACTATCTACTCACTTACTGCTAAAATTGACTATTCCTTTTCTTAAAATAGACTACTTTTATTCTTATGGCCATACAGATTAGCCAATATAGAGTAGGATTATAGGATAGGATTAGGTTACCGAAATAAAATTAATACAAATATTTAGGAATTAAAAGTAGACTACTTACTTGCTGCTAAATTTGCTGATGATCATGATGGGACCGAAGGATTCCTCCTTGGCGATGAACATGTCGTCGGTGACGTCGGTGAAGATGGTTGGCTGGAAGAAGTAGCCGGGGCGGTCGACGCGCTTCCCGCCCAGGACTAGCGTCGCGCCGTCCTTAACGCCGGCTTCGCAGAACTGACGAAGACAATTAAACACGTTTTTCAAATGAACAGTTGGAAATTTTCTACCGAAACGTCATGCTGTCCAATGGAGTTGTAACACCATCGCATTCAACATCTTGTAACCGCAAAGAGCTTTTTTTTTTGCGGTGGGAAAATGCGTTACGAATACGCCCGCGCCGTGGGGACGGCGCGGAAGTTATGTGGGACTCTCCTCCCCGGCCCCCCTCCCGAGTGGAAGGAGGCGGGAGAGGCCTACCCACTAAAAACCCACCGGTATACCCTCTCTGCCATTTGGGGAGCGCCGCGGGAGCATGATGGCGTCACCGCGTAAACCGCAAAGAGCCTGTGTGGTATGCGTGGGTATTATAGCCCAAGTCTATCTCATTCTGCGAGTAGGTAAGCAAGGTTTTTGATAGACGCTTCCATGCTGGTCTGGGAGTAAAGAAAAAACATAGAATGTACCAGTGCTTCTCTTCCCGCGCAGATGGTAAAAACCCATCGACTCAATGGGCATAGGAATCATCAAATTCCCGGGTGTATTGTTCTCATAACATTAAACTGTTGTCTTCCCCCTACTACATATAAGTTTCTTCCTATACTTTTAAGATAGACAAACAGAACATTATTTAGACAAAAGTATTAAATTGTCTATCTATGACAAACTTATCTAAGCTAAGTTTGACCCCACTCCTGGGGCCCGATTTTTGAAAGCACATCACTCGAAAGTGGTATAAATCAGCTTATATCTCCAAAACTACAGCTCTATCCAAAGTTTTGACTAGTTCACAAGATTAATGAGAGCTGTGATTGTTGATTAAGCACAATTTTTCACCACTTTCGAGTGGTATTTTCACATGTGCTTTAAAAATCGGGCCCCTGCCTAAGGCTACGTTTCTACCGAATCTGTGCGAGGAATGTGTTTTTCCCGGACCACATCCTCGATTTTGATGTATTATGGTGAATGCACCAGTAATGGACAAGTACCCAGTAATACTCAATAAGTCTTAATCAAAAGAAACAAAGGGATAGTAATTTACTTACAACAGTCAATTTATAACCATCTTTAAATTAAGAATAAAGTAACCATTACTAGTGCTTGTCAGTTTAAAGTGTCTAACACTGGTGCCATCGTACCTCTATGAGCTTGTCCATGTGCGCCTTGTGGTTCTGCGGGCCGTGCGAGGTGCCGCGGTTGAGCGGGTCCCCGATGCTGATCTTCTTGGTCTCCTCGACCACGCGCCGCAGGAACTCGTCGTGGATGCTCTCCTCTATGAACAGCCGGCCGGCGGCGATGCAGTTCTCACCTTTGTTGAAGAACACTGAGCCCATGCCCTGGAGGGTCACAAATATTTGTTAAAATAAGAAAATAAATAAGTATATAGGAACGGATATACATACTTAGATAAATACATATGACACCCATAACTCATAACTCTTCCATGCTGGTCAGGCAGTAAAGAAAAAACATAGAATGTACCAGTAGCTTCTCTTTCCGCGCAGATGGTAAAAGTCCATCGAGGGAAAATCGAGTGAGCGGAAATCTTAGGAATCATGTTATAGGCGATGCGGCTGGCAACCCATCACGCCCACAATCATGCTAAACGTGGCTTTTAGGTCTTGTTACCTTAGGCTCTGTCTACCCCGTAAGGGATAAAGACGTGATTTATGTATGTATGTACCCGTAACTCAGGCAACATTCATATTCATAGGAGAGTCTGCCCCTATCGGGACTTTAAAATTGAAACATTTATTTCAGAGCTCAGTCCATTTAAATATATGTTGTCACTAACCGCTTCCAATAAATTTTATTTATTCGTTAACTATTGAGGGGTCCTGGGCACAAGGGTAATAGGCCACAAAGACTGACCGACAAATGAAGAAAACAAAACAAAACCCCCCCTAAATAAACATATAGGCGCCCTTTCGTGCTCTAAGCCTTGCCAGTTCCACCTGATGGTAATTAAACACCCGTGGACACCCAAAACACCAGACGGTTGCAAATCCCCCAAGTTTGTTTGGGTGCAGTTTAAGGTCCCGTAGAGTTAAAGTCGGCCACCTTATTGTTATCTGGATTCTGTATTGGGAAAGTCTGTGCAGAAGAATACTCACGTTCCTAACAGCTTTGTCCAGGTCGCAGTCCTCAAATACGACGAGCGGGGACTTGCCGCCCAACTCCAGGGATACCTTCTTCATGTTCGACGCGGCGCATGACTTCATTATGGTTTGACCTGAAATGAATATTAAATTATTAATGTTAAACGTTACTGAAAGGATAGTGAAAACATTACGACCTTATTTATTATTGTACTATTTTCAAATTTTTTTTTTTTTTGTATAGCCAATTTAATTAATAGCAAATTTAATTACTTTGTTAAAATTCCTAGACGTAAAAACACATTTAATATAAAGATAATGTTATAAAAACTAGCTGATGATGAGTAAGCGCTAGGAAAGAGTGAAGAACAATCGAAAATGTCACATTTTTGTTTTCCGTGACTTTTAAGGGGATTTCCTTGATTTTTTTCTGAATTTGGGCAGGAATCCTAGCAATGGAAAGTTACAAAACCACTCCAAATGGAAGAGTTATTACATTGGAGACCTAAGTCTCCACCTAAGTGTCTTGAAGTAGGATTTCGCACCGACAACTCCTGTACAACTGATTTCACTGCAGAAACTATGCCACGTTCACGATTTAAAAAAAAAACATTGATGGCGGGTTCACTGACCTATCTCAGTGCTGCCGGTGAATCCAAGTTTCCTGACCATCGGATGGTCGGCCAGCGCCTGTCCGCACACGGTGCCGCTGCCCGGGAGGATGTTGATCACGCCAGGCGGGATGCCCGCCAGCACTGACAGCTCGGCGAACTTCAGGGCGGTTAGGGGACACACCTAAAAAAAATGACGTTTAAGGGGCCTCGTGCGTTTGCAAAGACAAGTAACTTTAGTCCGTGAGCTCTTTGAATGATATTCGGGTTTGTCTTACTGTCTCACTCACTCTTATAGATTGATACTTGAATCAGCCGATGGTAAGGTCGCCATCAGGTATATCGTAGCGGGCGAGGTCCTCAAATATTAATTTTAAAACAGCGTATAAATTTAAAGGTCTAAGTTAAACTGTCAATAACCGCTGATGCATATTATTCATGGTGGCTAACCAACTCCTTTGCCACATGCCATTGATATTTAAAAAAAAACTCACTGCAGCGGGTTTCATGACGACAGTGTTGCCGGCGGCGAGGCAGGCGGCCATTTTCCACGACAGCATCATCAGCGGGTAGTTCCACGGCGTGATCAGAGCACACACGCCAATAGGCTCCTTTTTGGTTATCGTTAAATTTCTGTAGAAAAATTAAGTGTTAAGTATTTGAATCTTGTATAGTAGGTGAAGGGTTTTAGGCAGAACGATCAGTGTTTGTTTTATAACATTGTTCTTTATCGAACATATAATGATTACGTATAAATGTCATCATAATTAACTACAAATTTTGAAATGGTTTTGAGTAACAATCGAAACTATATTTAGCTCCCGTTAGTGCTCATGTGGGAAGCCGTGGTAGCCTAGTGGTTTGACCTGTGGCCTCTCAAGCAGAGGGTCGTGGGTTCGAATCCTGGGTTCACACCTCTGAGTTTTTCGGAATTTATTTGCGAAATTACATTTGAAATTTGCCATGAGCTTTTCGGTGAAGGAAAACATCGTGAGGAAACCTCCACACATCTGCGAAGCAATAATAATAATATCCTGACTATGAAGCTAGAGGTCCTGGGTTCGAATCCCGGTAGGGGTAGACACAGTTGTATGGTGAATACGAATGTTTGTGCCCGAGTCATGGATGTTGTATGTATTTAAGTATGTATTTATCTACATTATATAAGTATGTTTATCTGTTGCCTAGTACCCATAGCACAAGCTTTGCTTAGTTTGGGGTTGGGTCAATTGGTGTAATTTGTCCCAAGATATTTATTTATTTAGGCATTAATCCCATTACAATATTTAATTACACTTACAATTATCAAAATTAATTAATAAATAGGTGAATTAAATTAAATGGATTAGATTAACTTAAAAAATAATTAAATAACATAAAATGATATAAAACAAAATCATTATTGCAATTCAATGGTGTGTGTGAAGTTCCCAATCCGCACTGGGCCCGCGTGGGAACTATAGCCCAGACCCTCCAGTAAATGGAGGAGGCCTATGCCATGAGGCACGCCTGTAGCCACGTTCTGTAGCCTACGTGATCCATTGTGTACTAGAGCGAAAACGACTATGACCGTGCATAAGCGTACCTGTTGGGTCTGGCGTGGTTGATAGGTACAGTCGCGCCCTGTATCTTGTCGCACCACCCCGCGAAGTACCGCCACGTCTCTATGGACATGCCGATGTGCGTCTTCAGCGCGAGAGTGTAAACGGCCCCGGAGTCGATGGACTCTATCGTGGCGAGCTCTTCTTTGTGCTGCTCCATTAAATCTGCGAGTCTAGAGGGAAACGATTGTCATATAAGTCTCCTATAGCATAAGTGAAAAGTTTATTGATACTTAAAAGTAGTATTTTTACTGTTGAAAATTTGCCTAGTCCAAGAGGTTAACCGAACTAACTTAAGACTAACGAACAAAAAATTTTCCTTGCTTCTCCGCTACTCACGTGCAAGATAACCAAGCCTGTGTGAAATATATATGTTTTTCATGCAACCCCTCCCTCCACTGCTGCCAATAAAACACATATAAATCCCACAAACTTAATTATCCCTTACACCACACATAAATGAAATGAAATGGACCTCCGCAAAGTAACGCCTGATTCAATAAAATAACTTAAGACTAGGTTAGGCCTGTGTCGTGAGAACCAATGGTAAGTAAGTAACACAGATTGTGTTAGCATTTGGCAATACAAGCTAATACTTTCTATTTATTTGAGCATTGGTACATTTCTATTACAAAAAAGTATCAAACCTTGTAGCAAAAACGCAAGATTTTTCTCACGCTTGATACTTTTAAAGGTAGTCAAAACCGTTAATATCTTGATTAAATAAGTGTTTTATGACATAACTGCGGGGCCGAAAAAATACATTCATCTTTTATTCTCACGTCCAAAGTAAAAGTCAAAGAATAGATGCAACATCGACGCAATGGAGTTAAGGCGTTCTAACCTTTTTGAGCTTGTACGTATTAAATTGGACAAAATTGAACACTTACTTGAACAGCAACGCCCCTCGTTCCCTCGCACTGATCTTGGACCACTCTCCCTCTTCAAACGCCACCTTCGCCGCTTTAACCGCCTTATCCACATCATTCGCACTAGCGCTCTGCACTTTGCATATCTCAGTCTCATCCGTAGGGTTAATCAGTGTCAAAGTTTTCCCGCTGTCAGCATTAACGAACTCCCCATTTATAAACAATTGAGTGGCGAATTTTATTTTCATCTTATTAACGTCTAATTCTACACCGTCGTACACGACTTCTTTTGCGCCGGAGCCGCCTCGGCTCTTCGCTACGGCCATGTTGTAGAATTCCTCGAACGTCGTGTTCATGTATATGTCTTCGTTCTGTAGTTCCAGGTTCGCCAGGTCTTTCACTTCTTCCACTAGTCTCACTACGTCCATGGAACCTGGGGATTGAAAGTATAAGAAGAATACTTATCATGACTTTTTATGTATAACCATTTTAAGTGACTCTTGAGTCCTTTTATTTTAACTTTTGTTTAACATTGTTTTCAAAATTAGTAATTCAGTTTTTGACCACTTCCAGCAGTCGGAGTGACTTTACATATTGTATTTTGGACGACAATACAAGTATCGACCACCAAAAGTAGTTAGCAAAAAAACTTGAATAAAAACTTGAAATATTTTTATTAGAATGGCTACCGCTAAGGTAATTAGTTTTTTTTAACCACCGAACAGTTAGATCAGTCGGTTGTTTTCCGTTTTATAATTCACAGTACACGAATCAGAAGCAAAATTTACAAACCTGCACCAGAGTTGAAGAAATCCGTGTCATTCTCTATATCTATTCTCAATATGGCCTTCCACACGTCTCTGACGCTTTCCACGAATTGTTTCTCTTCCGCCGTCAGCTCCAAAGCAACTTTGTTTTCGCTGGACTTGAAGAAGTTCTGGGCGTTTATCATTTTGCCGT
Source organism: Pandemis corylana (assembly GCA_949127965.1). Taxonomy (NCBI): domain Eukaryota; kingdom Metazoa; phylum Arthropoda; class Insecta; order Lepidoptera; family Tortricidae; genus Pandemis; species Pandemis corylana. Next base: position 6,769,753 of record OX421864.1, on the reverse strand, counting down.
TCACTTTTAGACGTTGGACGTTAAGCTGGAAATTGGGCACTGAGTTATAAAATGGTTCTAGGAGTCGGATATCGACACTTTTGTTTAACAAAATTGACTAGCTATAGTTGAATTATCGAGAAGATGGAATTGCATTTGTAGTGATTGTACCGTTTGCAACAAAAGGAGAATAATTTTCTCTTAACTTAATAAAATGACATACCCAAGAAGTGGAATAAGTAGTAGTCCTCTGTTTTTTTCTTTTATTCGCTATCATGTTCTTCATCTGAGCTGTCACAAGTATTGATAATAAAATTTTCAAAATATTTATAACAGTTGAAAATTATTTGCTTACTTTGACTCTCAATAGGACCAAAATTACTTACAGCCATATTTTTTTTAAATATAGAAATTATTCGTAGTCGTACGGGTGGACACAATAATTAATTGAGAATACAATCAAATCAGATGTAAAAATAATATTGACAATTTCACACTGACATTATTTTTGTTTTTAGTTCTTCGATATATATATAACAACCTCTTTGTATGCTGATAGTACAAGAAAATAGAAAATTCAAATATAGAATGCCTGTAAACAAACAATACTACTACATATGCAATTCCACGCTCTCGATGATTCAACTATACTCCGCTAATCCGGCGGCGTAATTGCGATGGTTGCAAGATACCTACCTAGCTGCTTTTTTTCACCAAGTATTTTAAATATTTGTTAGAAAAGAAGCGATTGAAAATTTGTATAATGATCCATTAACACATCTACAGTAGTGTTGCCATAAGTCTCGATACGCCGAGACATGCCCCGGGTTTGAGCGTTTCGTCCCGGTCACTGAGTAAATTGTCGAGGTTAATGAAGTATTAGTTACGCTTTAAAGTTGCTTATGTTTTTAAGTAGGTAGGTACAGTCAAGTGTAATAATATGTATTTAGACAAAGATTCAAAAATAAGTACCATGCGCTCTTACACCGGCGTAATAAGGTCGTGGGACATATTTTTGAGAAGTTCCTATCAATACTTATTTTTGCACTTGACCGTACATAATAATAAAAAATCTTTCTTGATCTTTTACTACCACATTTGCTTGTGCCTTGGCCTAAAAGCCTCAACATCGGAGCACAAAAGCCAATAAATTAAAAAAATCAGACAATCGCATAAAAAATTAAACTTACTTTGACACCATCATTAGCAGTAATCAGCAGTCCTCCTTCGTGAACCACCGCCGCGGTCTTCAGGCCGGGCACGACCAGTTGGTCCCCCTCCACTTGAGCCCCGCCCCACAAGCCTGAGCCAAAGAACTTGATCTCGACGGTCGCGTCGCTGCCTTCCTCCACGCCGTCCTTGCTCTGGGGTTGGATGAAGGAAGTCGCTCCTGGGGAGGAGTCGAGGCCGCGGATGAAGTTGTGTAGCGCCACGCCTCCTTTGGACCAGTCGATCTGTAGACAATCGGGAATATGTTCAAACTGTAGAGAATTTACGTTTTGATCAATTAATCTGCTACTTTTTTTTTATTTATAAATCAACAAGCTTCTGCCCGCGACCTCGTCTGCATAGATTTGTACATATAAACCTTCCTCTTGAATCACTCTATCTATTAAAAAAAACCGCATCAAAATCCTTTGCGTAGCTTTAAAGATGCTTGCATAGGCCGGCACAGCTGAAAGCGACTTAGTTTTATACTATGTATTGATGAAACAACATCACGTTTATTCTTTGATAAAATTGTGTGTCACGTCGTGATGATTCAAGATCACAAACATCGGATTGTTTTTATTTCAAAATGGTGGCGCGGGCCAGCAAATCTTAAACTTATTATTTTAATAATCTTTGACATGATCATAAAATTAAACAAACAAAAATTTGCCTTATTACGACTCCAATAATGTATTTTTTCAGTGCTAAATGAAGACAGCTGACTGATAGTGAAATAAGAAGGTTATCGACAAGGTCTTTTATGCCTCGTGTTCCGTTGATAGTACTTGCTTTTAAGTAGTTATTTAATTGTGCAAGAAAATTTATCCTTAATTTGATTAGGACGCGTGTTCACTCAGGAAATAAAAAACAAAAACTTCCAATCCCCTACACTCCCTGGAATTTGCCGTCTGAAGTGGTGCACCCCCCTCAGCCCTTTCAAGCTACGCCATTCGTTCTACAGTAGTCTCAAACTATACGCGAGAGCAAGCTAGACGTAGTATTTTCAAAACGTTCTCTCGCATCACTCACAAGCAAAAAATAACGGTTCATTTTTCATTCAACATTGGCATTCTATGGAAGTGACCTGTTAGTTTTGCTTGTATAATGTATTTTTCTTTTAACTTGGATGTCTTACCTGATGCGTCTCGGGTTTGAACAGAGCAGGATCGTAAGTGGCTCCTTTCTCGGTCTGCGTGAGTTTCGGCGCGGTGCCATTTGCTACCATGTTCACTGACTCAGCTAAGGCCTTGATACCTAGAATATAAAAACATGTTTAACATTAAACAACATGCATTCAATGAAAAAGTAGCATTTCACCATCGGGTGTTTTAGCTTAGGCCTACGTATGACCGTATATGTCTTTAAAAAAAGGTTACACATATTTCATTATCAAAATCGTGACTTAAGCACACGGTACCCCTACAAACATCTCCTAGGCGCTCTGCAATGATCAGCAATTGAGTTCTATCGACAAGTAAATGAGAATACGAGTGTAGTGATTTCAAGCAGTGTTTAATAAATTTCTTGTATCGAAAACCAACATCACCCCTCTCACTTCAGCAGCTCTAATGTAGAAGTGACAGTTAAACACTGACTTATAGAATATCTGAACCCACCTTCCGGATACAAGTATTTATTGTAAATAGAGTCGACAGTGTCATCGATGGTGACGGGAAAACTCTTCTGGATCAGGATCGGGCCGGTGTCCAAGCCGTCGTCTGCCCAGAATATGGACAGGCCACAGACTGTGTCGCCCTCTATTAAAGTCCTGGAAGAGAAGGACGGATATATTTTAGAAACTGTCCTCCCGGCCAAAAGGATTTGGCCATACTTCGAGCGAGGCGCGGCGTAACCATAACCATTACAGAACCATATAAGTACATAAACGTATGACGCACGCGGCTCGCGCATATCAGTGAAACTGCGTAAATTTACTTGTAGGGAATACAGCAACAAGTCGTCAACGGACGAAACCCAGATTTTGCCCGGCTATATCAGAACAGCGACATATCAAGGAGAAATAAAATATTAAAAATTCTGTGTTGGTTTTGTTGTGAGGTACTAGCAGGGTGCTAGCAATAGCCGAGTAGGTATGGTATATAGAGTCAATATTCAGCGTCCTTATGGCATTTTTGTTCGTCATTATTTTCTCAACCATATTTTAAAAGAGATGATGCTCAGAATCAGTCTTTATGAAAACGTGCGGCTTGTCCGTCCGTTGTGGTGAAAATCGCGAGAGGATAGGGAATAATGACATTTAACTCGAGCGGTTGAAACTTTGGAATACACCTTCTCACCTAGTAGAGCGGCGTGTTCAGTTTTATTATTATTTACTGTAATCTAGCCTGATTTTGTATATCCGCATGGTTCTATTCAGCCGCTTGCAGACCTGCTTCGATTGTTCGCATAAAAATGTTCGACTAATTTGTTTATTCGAATATTTATTTCGTACCATTACGAACGCATAATGCATCAGGAGAAGGATAAATGATTTGTTATAAGATGAAAGATATTTAAAAATTCTTTTATCTTTTAAAGAGGTTGTTTATGACTTTGCCGTGGGTCGAGTAAAGATTATCAAAGTTTAATAAACATGACTGAAGACTATTATAGCTGATTCACTTACCTACTGCTATGCGCTAACCGTTAAAAATTGGTATTTTGTTTGTCTGTAATATACCCTGTAGGTAAACAATACAACACGATACATACGAGTATTATTTCTGAGTCTTTTATTGATTAGGTATCACAAATCGGAGCAGTAATATTACGTAAATAAAAAGGCCAGAAAGACAAGGCGATCCTGTCGCTTAAAAACGATATCTATCACTATCATTCAGGTACAGAAATGTATTTGAATGGTTTAAAGTAAGTAAACATAAGAAAACATGAAACAAAATAATAGGAATGTAAAAAATATCCAGTTTTGAGTGGATTCGAATTAGACAGTTTTATAAACTGGTGTTAATACACAATACCTACTTGAAAGCTTTGAAGTGAAAGTCACGAGCATCGGCTAGCTAGTCTATACCATCTATACCACCAATATTATAAAGAGGAAAAATTTGTTTGTTTGTTTGCATTGAATAGGCTCCGAAACTACTGGACCGATTTCAAAAATTCTTTTGCCGTTAGAAAGCTACATTATCACTGAGTGACATAGGCTACTTTTTACCGCGGGAAAATACCTTTTCCTACGGGAAAATTAATTTATCGCGGGCGAAGCTGCGGACGGAAGGCTAGTCTTAAATAAATGTACCTATGTGTGAAGTGCAAGGTCACGGTACGTTTTGTATTGAAGAATTCGTACCCGCGTCATGGCAAATATTAATGCAAATCGTATGCGAAAACATGCAAATTTTAACACTTATGTGCCTTTAAACTCAACTTTTTCATATAAAAATAAAGTCTCTTGTTGCTCGCCCGAATGATAGACAGGAATTTAAATTTTAACGTATTCGTAGATTGTTTGCGTTTTTCATGAATAGAAAATTAACGTCAAATCTTACATAGTCACTTGTTACATTTATTTTGGTTGTTTTGCTTTTGACACTAATCGGCGCAAGTACCCAGCTATTTTGTCTAACTGATAACAAAATTTCACCATAATCTTGACTATTATTCTAAAGTATAGTTAGTGCTTTGGGGTAAATTCGAAGCTGGGGGAATTTCGAAACTCGTGGATATCTACTAAACGGGGAACAATTACATAATCTAGCAACACTTACTTAGAAGCTCCAATGTCTTTGGCTTCTAGATAAGCGTTGCCAGATTATGGAATAGTTCCCCGTTTAGTGGATATCAACGATTTTCGAAATTCCCCCAATTTCGAATTTACCCCAATGCACGTATACTATTTCCTAAACGCGCACCAAACAATACCTCATACAAAGTCAGATATATATTAAACCGCCGGTGGGAGGGCTTCGTGTTTCACGCAGTCTTAAACTTAGTCGCTAAATCTGATTTAAAAGCTTGACAGTTCCATACAACACACTTTAACATTACTAAATAGTTTTTTGTTTCAGTAAAGGTCCGATCACACCGGTGCGTAAAAGATGTTAAAGATAAAGATAAAGATAATTTATTCATAAATGTTTTACAAAATTATAACTAAGAACAAAGTTTCCTTATAAATCTAAGTTAACAACTCATATGCCTGAACTAGGAAATCCTGTGTTTCAGGCTATAAGAGCTAAACAAAACGTTGACGGTGCTTTTACGCAACAAAATGTATGAAAAAATGGTGAGAGAACGTCACTACGTAAACGCGGCGGTGTGGCCGCTCCTTAAGATGGCCTAACTGAACCAAGATACGGTCGACCAAAATAAGTGATCTATCATTTTTCATCCAACTTCCTATCAAATGAAAATGTCGCTAAAGTAGAACTTACAAGCGCACAGCCACGTCTTATCAGCGTGCAAATATGCTGGCGCAACATATATACATAAAAAAATCACGTCTATATCCCTTACGGAGTAGACAGAGCCTAAGATAACAAGATCTAAAGGCCACGTTTAGCATGATAGCCGTATAGGCGGAAAGGGGAATCAAAATAGTGATGGGTTAGTAGCCGCATCGCCTATAACATGATTCCTAAAATTTTCGCCGGACGAGAAGCAACTGGTACATTTTATGCATTTTGTGTGCAATTTTGAATTCCATTTTCAATTTTGGGGTGATAGATTAGTTATTTGGCTAGTGGTAGGTACCAGTTACTTACCAGTTGATGGAAGATGCACCTCGATGGCGCGGCAGTATGCTGGGATGGTAGCAGATACTCTGGTATTTGGGATATGTTATCACTTCCATGGGAATGAACTGTGTGCAGAATGGCAGGACGTTGATGTCGGCTTTCACCTGGAACAAGTATTTGGTTACAATTAATAATTCTATGTTTGGCTAAAAGTAAAAAGACTTATTGGATATCACGGGGTCGATTATAGAAACCATACGTCTGAAAATACATACTAAAGTTGTAAAAGATAATTGTTTTGACCGGTTACCGAATATTCGGCGTGTGGTCTCGTGGCGTTGTGTTGTATTGCATAATGAAACAAGATTAGCGCTGCCCCTGTAGGTACCCTTAAATTCGAAGTTCGAAAATCGGTGAACTCAGTACTCTGAGACTACAGTGTCGGGGACTACTGTCCCCCAGGTATTGCAATTTGGAAGGCTATCGGAAGAATTCGGGTATATTCGGGTGCTATCGTGCGTGACTTAGCAAAAGTTGTTTATAGAAAAGTCACACCGCATTTAATAAAATTATTTATGTAGTTAGTTGTCATTGTCTATCATAACATTTGCTAAATACGTTATCATCTTATATAAACCATGGTGATATCATTTGAGAGTAGAGGCCATGGCATTGCAGATAAGATGCGGAGGTTAAATGTGATAATACCTACCATGGGTTATCATTCCATAGACCATGGTGTGTTAAACATTGTGTAATTGGGTAATTTCCATAACTTGTGCAATATATGTAGATGTTTCATCGATTTTAAAGTCATTTTTTTAGTACATACATACATAAATCAAAGGTAACAAGACCTAAAGGCCACGTTTAGCATGATTGTGGGTGTGCCTATAGGTGGAAAGGGGAATCAAAATAGTTAGCCGCATTTTACATAGCCGCTGTTGCCCCCGAATTCGTCTGCGAAAAAAATCATTTATTGCTATCCCACGAGAACTAGGTGTGCACTTTTCCGTGACAGCAACTATCCTATGTCCTTCCCAAGAACTTGAACCATCTCCATACCAAATAAAATAAAAAACATAAAAACAAAATGTACTTAGGTGCATACTTAATCAGCTGTTACACAATCCGTTACATACCAACTACCAGTTGCTTATGTAACATACTTACCCTAATTTATAAACAAACATATCAAACAAGTTTTAAATATTTCAAGGTCAATTCAAATTTCTGACACAATGAACTTTATTGTTACGAGTTAAAGTTGGTTTTCATTGTCTAATTCAATGTTTTGGAGTTATGATCATGCATCTACAATGTGTTGTATAGACAATATCAAGTGGTATTCTAAATGATAAGTGAGTTCAGGAGAGCAGTAGGCTGAGGGAACAGTTTGATTTCTGATCTAAAGAAATTTATCACTACAATTAGGAGGTTTATCTTAATGAACCAATTTAACTATTGTTAGGTTTCATTTGAGACATTAGTACTATACTGACCCAAATTAAGTAATTATTCAGCTTATATCTGTGTATATCTTTTATTTTACATAACAGAGAAGGGAAGTAATTGGGTCATCTCTTATTACTATCTGCAGCTGAACATAATGTTTGGTGGCAGGACTTGTAGGTAAGATGGTGGTAGGATTCTAGATGAATAAGGTCCTACTCGTACCACTTGTACATTAGCATTTTTTTACTGCAACTCAAAATGTATGTGGATAGCTATATGTAAAAATATTGGAACATAATATTGATGGTCTATTTAAGGGGAAAAAGCTGATGTGATTATTACATTTAAAAATGTAATTTCATAGCATGAACTAGCTAGACCATAAATATTTAGGCTTCAAGTTTAGTCCTCGTAAATAACATATAATATGTAATTGTGGTTATTTCATTTGGTGTTGTTGTTACTGTAAATGCTAGTTTATATTTAATTTTTAGTGACATTGGCTGTCCATTTTTCCAATTTTTTATATATATTTTTACATTTTTGTGAATGTTGTACTGTAAAATCTTAAAACTTACTGTTTTGTACTCCTCGAGGATCTCTGGCACCACTTGTCCTTTGACTCTCCAAGTCTTGTATTTGAATACTGGCTTCCCATTTTGAGCAGCAATAGTTGCTGAGAAATTAAATAATACACACTTCATTAAAGTTTAGAATAACTTAAGTCATAGTTTTGACTGCTGCATACTTTTGTCAAGGTCAGCCTCTTGTTTGGAATACTGAGACCAGTACAGAATGTCAAGGATAAGTGTAGGTATGTCAATTAAAAACCATTACTTCGAAAATTTTGAATTGAAATAAAAGCCATTACGTTGAAATCCAGAAGCACATGTGTAAAATAGTTATGCAAACATAACTACACCCCATGTATAATAAATAATTATTTTCCTTCCTGTACCGTAATATTACAAAGCAAACAATCTTCCTCCGGTATAAATTCATGTTATTCATGAAATTGTATTCATTATTTTTTTTATTTCACAAGGAAGGCAAATGAGCAAGATATACGACATGGTACGAAATATTACATTAAGCAGTATTTTCAACCGCCATATGAAAACATTTACTTTACAAAAAATCTCATTTATCAACATTTAAAATCAAATCTTACCTAGTGGGTCTTCTCTGTTGCCCTTGTCTAAAACTGTGAAGACCCCAACCACATCATGTCCATCTCTGATGAGTAGCTTAAAGACCTCCGCAGCGAAGGTACTCTGTCCTATAATAGCTATGCGTAGCTTAGTTTTTGGAGGCTGGAAAAAAATTAGAATACAATATTTTTTCTTCTTGAATCATAACACTAGCATCACAATTAAAACAAGCAGAGGCCGAAAAAAAGTTAAAATTGATAACTCTTGCTGAGAAAATTAGGTAAGATAAAATAAAACAATAATGCCTACCTCTTCGTGTATTGCAACAGGTGGCATTTTCGTTATTAAAATAAAATTTGTTCAATAAAAATTGTATTTGGCTCCACTGTTCGCTCGGTGGAGCACAATTGAACTGGTAAGAACGTTTCGCCGCCTTCCTATTTATTATTGTAGCCATTCGAGAACCACTTCAACTTTGACATCACTTATCGATAAGACATGATAGAGCAACGCAGTCTTTTCGTTTTATTAAATAATATAATTTAATACGTATTTTCCTAAAAGCGCAACAAAATATGCTACAATTAACCCGCCAAAAATTGACACCTGACTTTACTGACAGTGACGTAAACTTAAACAAACAGCTGACTAATTTGACACATTTGAGTTTGAGCAGACTTATTACACACACACAACACGTTTATTCAGGGTATAGGTACTTATTGGTTTAAACTTTGCTATCATGACTATTCATTCAAATCCATCCGCAGGACTGTTTCACCGAGAAACAGTCAAGTAAATTTACTTTCTAACTTATATATACTCCTAAATTTTCGCAAGTATTACTACGTATTATGTATATTAATATCTCACAAAACGACTCAGAGATCAGAACGCTAATCTTTTCGAAATCTGATTTAGACTAAGTAGGTACTTACCTAAGCATTAGAGCAAACATCTAGCGAAGATCGGGTCGATTCACCTTGTGGTGAAAGAAAAATTTTACGCGATATTAAAGAAAAGATTCTATAAGGTTCATTCATTATCCTAGTAGTAATTTGATCACATGGGAAAAGCATGCTTATGATAATTGCTCCATATTGTACCATCATGCATGGTGTGATAGGATAAGGATTCTTGCTTTATCTCCCTTCTTGGCTACATAGTCTATAAACATGCCTACATCAGAAAGTAAAGCTTGCAATGATTTGCGATAAGTGGTTCGGTGGAATTAAGTAGTTATTGGATTGTCATTAGGGTATCGTAGTTAGTCCGTGGCTTAATTTAGAGCTAACACAGTGTTTATAATAATTACGTCGACGAAATGGTAGAATAAGATTAAATACACTACGTGAAGTGGTGATGATTTTTGAAATCCGGCTCAAAGGACCAAAAATATTGTAGTTTGACTGGCTCATTGGAAGATATAGGAGAGTTGAGTTACGAGTATTGTGCATATAAGAAACGATTTTAAAATTTGAAACCTTAGGTCCGTGGGGTCCCAGCGCACATATATATGTTGTTTAAATAAATCACAAAGAGGCTAATCGACGCTAATAGAGACGAAGAGCTGGCAGCTTCCTCTCACAGCGAATCAGTAGGTATTGCGCTACAGCGAGGAAATGCAGCCAGCTTGGTTTTATTTAGATTTATTTTAGTCTTACTTTCGATAATTTATCTTGAATATAATTTATATTTATTTGTACATACATACAAGTATCACGTCTTTATCCCTTACGGGGTAGACAGTGCCTAAGGTAAAAAACATTAAGGCCACGCTTAGCATAATTATGGGCGTATGAATGGAAAGGGGAATCAAAACAGTGCTGGGTTGCTAGCTACATCGCCTATAACAAGATTCCTAAGATTGTCGCCCATTCCCTCGATCGGCTTTCACCATCTGCGCGGGAAGAGAAGCAACTGGTAAATTTTATGTTTTTTCTTTACTCCCATACTAGCATGGAATGGATGGATGAATGGATGTAGTTGTTTTTTTAAGTGTCATGTTAGTAAATGTAAATAATAGAAAACAACTAAGTACCTAATAAAGTTTTTTTGCAAACTCTACGGTTCTAAAGGAACCCTAAAAAGCCACCAGTTCCGATTACAAGTGGTTTGCGAATCGATCCGCTTGAAACTAGTTCTCGTACAAATAAATTATGATGATAAAGGGATTTTCGGGGTCAAGAAAATAGCAGAACCGGTTATATCCAGTTCGAAGTGGACACAGGCACACTGGGGGTAGGAATTTTAATCGCAATTAAGGAATAACAGTATTAGTTACTTATTAATAAGATTTAATGAATATAAATGATATCTGAATAAATTTACCTAATTGTGATGCAATATTCACGATAATTGATCATACGTTGTCTTGATTGTGCAGAGAAACAGTTATTATTGCATCATAAGTATAGGTCATTACATACATACATACATACATACATACACAAATCACGTCTTTATCCCTTACGGGGTAGACAGAGCCATAGGTCATTAGTTACACATTATTATGTTTCGTAGGTTAGATTAGATATTGTCTTGATGGAATTTTTTTGTTGTAATTAACATTTAAATGCATTATGGTTTATTTATTTATTTATGCATCATTTTACAGACGACCCTCGCGCGGGCAGCTTTCTCGCACAAAGACTCGCAATCGCAATACAACGCGGGAATGCTGCCTGCGTGATGGGGACCCTACCTAAGGGTTCAAATTTATTTTAATTTTTAACCTTAGTTTTACTTTACTAAGTTATTCTAAGGTAGCCTTAGTTTATATTTTAATTAATACTTTTGTAATCATTTACAAAATAAATAATTAATTATATTAATTTTACTTCTCATTCGGCTACCTATATAAGTATGTTGCTCATGACCAGATATTGTGTATAACCTAGGTTAGTAGGTACCTATTTTTTTTTTGCGGTGGGAAAATGCGTTACGAATACGACCGCGCCGTGGGGACGGCACGGCACGGAAGTTATGTGGGACTCCTTCCCGGCCTCCCTCCCGAGTGGAAGGAGGCGAGGGAGGCCTACCCACTAAAAACCCACCGGTATTCCCTCTCTGCCATTTGGGGGGGCGCCGCGGGAGCATGAGGGTGTCACCGCGTATGTATTAATTACGTAGGTACTTATATTTCACCCCCGACGCAAAATGAGGGGTGTTATAAGTTTGACGTCGATGTCTATGTGTCTGTCCGTGTCATCATAACTCTCAAACGGATGGACCGATTTCGATGCGGTATTTTTCATGCGAAAGCCTGTTTCTTTGCGGTAGTTTCTTATACATGTTTGGTAAAATCGGTTGAGCAGTTTGAAGAGTACTTGTCAGCTCTTTTCCAAAATGATGTACCTAAAGCTTTTTTGGCATAACGTTGAAGTCTTTTTTATTTATTTCCCGATTAATGGTTTCTAACATTTTTAATATGATGTTATTAGTAGATTAGGTTAGATATTACTATTTATTGATATTTTTTTGTAAATAAAATTAAAATATATTATTTTATTTATTTTACTTCTTATTCAGCTCTATTATACTTATATATATGTAAGTATTAAGCTTACGATAACATATTTAATTTACTACCAGTTCGAGTTTAGTCGCCATATTGAAATTACAAAGAATAAATTGATGAGATTTGAAATACATACCTTCGTAATAACCTTGGTACCTATATCTTAACATTATCACACACACACACACATTTCAATGAATACTTGAATAGGTCCATAGTTAAATAATACGACCCTATATTTAACAACATGATACCATCCACCTATTTAAATCAAACTAAATATAATTTGTTATGGTAGGTACTCTATTGCGTCATTAATTTAATTATGCATATGGAATAAAGCGTGACGACACATAGCCACAGCCGAGACATATTCCAAAATATAAATACCTAATTCATTAATAGAAACTTGGAAGTGAATAATATAAAAATACATACGAGAATAGGAACAAGAATAATGGCAACCAAAAGAATAGTCATGTGAAAATGAAAGATCCCGTAGGAGATGCGCGCCAGGGGCCCGATTTTTTAAAGCACATCACTCGAAAGTGGTATAAATCAGCTTATTTCTCCAAAACTACAGCTCTAATCAAAGTTTTGACTAGTTCACAATTTTTCACCACTTTCGAGTGGTATTTTCACACATGTCCTTTCAAAAATAGGGCCCCCAGGTACTTCCACATACATAACGAGAGGTACCAGTTGAGCGGACCGGTGTGACAACTTAATCTTCTCACCTCTGCAGACATGCAATGCTTTTCACCTACAATGGTAAATGTAAAGGAATGGTCTTCTTTAAATGCAATCGGCCGCTTACAGCGTCACGCCTCTGCCTCATATTCTACTTTTCATAATTTTCGATTTTGGAAGAATACTGATTTAGTTCACGACTTACTTTGCACTTCAGCCAGCAGTCATCGTCATTGCCGATTGCTTGTCAAGTATTGTTAGAAAACCAAGCGCGAGAAAAGCGAGGCCGTCTATTATACGAATCAGACAATCGCCGTTCAACTCGAGGTTCAGCGTCTTTTTGCTGGGCACAGGCCTCCTCTCATAATGGCTTGGACTGTAGTTCCGAATAGCGTTGGTATATTGGGAACTCAGGTTTAATTGCAGGTTGCCTCACGATGTTTTCCTTTACCAAAGCTTATGTTGTTTCAAATGAGATTTCATACGTACTTAAATTCCGAAAAACTTAGCGGTGCGAGCCTGGGTTCCAAATCATGCCCTCTACTTGAGAGGCCATGGGCCAAACAATGATGTGGTAATATTAATAGGTAGGTACTTAATACTTGTCCACCAGTTTACCATTTCCCAAAAAAGGCCATCAATTAGCAATATTGTGTAATTTGTTATCTCTTCTTCATTTCTCGTCATGCCTTGTGATTATAACTTCTGTCATAACTCGTGACGCCTCCGACTTATTGATCAGTGACCTACAATTAGATAATCTTCTATTTCTATCGATAGTCTCATGCTCTAAAATGCTTCTAAGTTTTTATTCTGAATTAAGAATCATTCTTAGTCTGGTTCCAAAACTGTTTCATAATTTAACCCAACAGCGAATCAGTCGTTCACTCCTTTAAGTTAACGTACCAGTACCGATTAGCGTTACTTTATCGCTTTCATAAAACATTAATTTCATTCATCTATTCACTACAAACCCCAGCGCCCCCAGATATAGGTATTTAAAACAAAGCATTCTTGTTACTTATTCATGTCCGAAGGCGAAAAGTGTAGGTAAAGATAGCTTTGGCAATTTCTCAATCGATCGAGGTGTCAACAGAAGCGGTTCGATCCGGATAGTCATATTGATGTGATCTTCTCTTGTTTATGAAGTTGACCCGAGATAATTTGCGAATGTACTTACGCACGCGTGGCTACCGACCACTTTATCAGCTGTTTGCTGTATGTTAAATTATACTCTTAACACAAAATGTTTCAGTCATCGTTACATTTTCTAACTCGCAGTTGATCGGATCACTAAAAAGTTATGGGTTAGGATATGAATATCATTATTTAAAAACCTTAACCTACGGCCCTTCATGCAGAGTATCGTGGGTTTTAACCCGGGCTTGCACATCTTTCGGCATTAATGTGGAAATTAAGTTACAAATTCTCTATGAGCTTTTTGGTGAAGGAGAAGATTAGGAAACCGGAACATATCTGCGTAGTAGTTTGATGGTGTATTGAACTTTCTAACCAGCATCGGACCCGGGAACTACAGCCAAATCACTCGCATCTAAGAGACAGAAGAAGAAGGCTTGATTCCAATCGTAAGTTGGAGATAATATGATGATGTGCGTTTTTAATGTTTATGTTAGTGTCTTCAGGAGGCTTAGGTTGGTATTCGTGATTTTGATGGCAGTGGGGACTTTAATTCAGTAATTTAAACATCCATACCTCAATATAAAGAAGTGCATCAGCGTCCCTTCTGTGCTCTAAACGAAGCCAGTTTGGGGCCCCCAAGAGCTAGGGGCCGTGGTATTTTGCCACTCCTCTCCTGCCAGCCTGTAGTTACGCCACTGACTCTAAAGTAGGAAGACTTCTTTCGTGTTAAATTTCATCTGTACTTTATCAAATTATGTATAAAATATGAATAACCGGTGCATCTTTTTCCCACACAATGTAACGCATCATTGCTATTTGTGAATGTCTCAAAACATCATTGTTCGACATGTAAAACACAATGACATTCTATTGATCAATACCTCAGTCGCTGCCGCATTCTCTACCTAGATCAGACGCGAATCGGGATCAGCTTGGATGGTCAATATCCAAGGACGATGGCGCGAGTTTGGTTTTTGTGTCTCCTCATCGTTATTGTTATTGAGGTACCAGCAATAAAACAGCCGTATCTCCATAATTTCTGCTTTGAATGCATCAACTTTTAATTGTTACTAGTTAGGTCTGCTTATATTTGTGTGTGCTTAATTCTGTATCAATGTTTAAGTAGGTACCTATTCAATATCTCCCGGTAAGTACTTATAAGTAAAGTAACACGTGGGTAAATGTACTTGAAGTTTTTGGTACATTGCACTTTGCTTTATGTTCGTACTTAATCTTGATCAGTGATATTATATTAGATAAATCACCCTTTTGTGTAGTTGTGGTCAAAATTCTGTAGATTAGTTTATTACTCATTTGAAACGATTCAAACCAAACAAGTGAAATACTTACTCCAGGAACCAACAACTTATCTATGACAACAACTGCGAAAGTATAACGCTTTCCCATAAATGGAAGCTATCCATTGATTGGTCATGATTCTTCCAATTTGCCATATCCAAGGTGTGAGCACGTTTTTCTCCTGCTTGAGCTCAAACCTATTGGAGGCATTGCGATTCTGATAAGATTCCTGTAACTAGCCTAGGTCTGAGATTCTGTGGGACGTACGGACTGAACATGGGGATTTTATTGTATTCAGGTCACGAGCGCCCGCCACTCGTACAATGAGGTGCCGTTCTCGCGATCCCTCGGTCTTTCCCTCGAGTCGTTCGGCAAAACTCTGCTGGACGCAGCCCTCAACCAGGAGTACCTCGGCACGTACCAGGAGATGATCCGAGCCAGCCGCGAGTCTTTTGAAGGGATGCCAGTACATGAAGGCCGGCGACTGCGGTCTGGGAAGCATTTGGATGTGATTAACGATGGTACTAGAATACTTGAATACTTTTAATGTAAGGTGTCTTAATATTACTCTAGAATATTTGCAGGTGGTTGGGTAACATTGATTGGACACTCCCATTAGGGTTTTTCATCGTAATTATAGAATAGATTAAAAATTAAGTCTCCCCTACCTCTTTGACGCCATACACTTTGCTCATCGAACAATATGTACATGGAAACATTGGTCAATGCTTTGTTCAGTTTGTGTAAGTAACCCGACCTGAAGTATACATTCAAGAATTTAATACAGGAATGAGAATGATGACAATTGACAACATCAAAGATACGTTGTAGGTACACAAAGTTATCCCTTCAAGTGATCACTCCCAGTCAAGCTTTGAGTGAATGAGAGGAGTATCGGAGGTCAGTGAAATACCAGCCATTTGTTTTTAATTCAGAAAGCGTCCAAGAGCGTCGTCACAGCGGCCACAAGATCCGCTCTGCGGCGGGGTCTCGGCGCGCGCGCTCGCAGGCCGCGCGGCGCGACAAGCTGAACAGCCAGAGCCTGCGCAGCCACCAGGCGCACACGCGACACTCCGGCCAGCGAGCCGACTGAACCACTACCTGACCAATAAACGCTGACGACCCTGACTGTGTGTTTTACTTCCCAGCTCAGTTCCCTGTAGTACAGTCCGTGAGCTCTTAGATCGATATTCGGACTTCGGGTACCATCACCCGATTCAAATATCACACCTATAAGAGTGAGTGAGACAGCAAGACAAACCCGAATGTCGTTCTAGCAGCACGGGCTGTACTATGGTATTTGGTGTAACCAGGGAGAAGGGGAGTGGGGGCAACCCTACTGCATTTCGTACTTCTACCTAAGTATTGCTGCCGATGAGTCATATTAAAATCAATCTTAATAAGTTTCCGACTAGCTACCCTCAGGGCCATAGTACCTACTCATTTGACTTAGAGATGTAATAAAAAAACATCAGGACCACCGTATGCGGGCATGCAAAGCGTGCACAGCACACGGGCGGCACGTCCAGAGGGCGGCAAATCGAGCTACTCATACCTAATTCAAGTCATTGTACCCCTGGCCGGTCGACTCCTACGCAGAGGGCGCGCATAGGATACCAATCGGTATTGCACGCGCGCGACGAAACAGCTAGCGGCGGGCCTGAAAAACATCCAAAAGCATCAGTTCTGACCGCTACGAACGCTCCAAAGTCTACTGTTGCTAAAGTGTAGTTTCTGTGTAAGTTTTGTTCTTAAGGCATGAAACATAATGGTACCAAGAAGGCATCCCTGCGAGATGTCTAATAAGTCTAACATAGCTTCGCTGACGCAAGCCGCGCTGTGACTGTTAGATCTAACTATCGGTTTCCAAGAGACTGTTGCTACATCGTATTGTTCGTCTCTATAGGGAACTTTTTTTTACGCAAAAATAATATTGAACCCTGTAGGATGTGTAGAAATACTCACTCCTCTCCTGCCTGTGATATTACTAGCATGGAATTAATTGGCTTTCATTTTAGGTGTTGTAATGGCCGTCAGGGGCCTTCCGACTCAGTTCAGGCTTAAGCTGTCATTTTTAGTATAATATGTATGGCTCTGACAGCGAGCAAACCTAAACTGAATTGGAATTGAATCGCATTAAGACGTCATGGTAAGGTCCCTGATTCTGATCCGTTGAAGCTGTTTATTTACAGGACCTCAATAAAAAATCCAACTACAACAAAAATAGTTCAAGTCAAGTTTTATTGAATCAGGCGTTAGGTACTTTGCGGAGGTCCATCTCAATGAACAAAAAATATTTACCTTGCTACTCCGCTACTCACGTGCAAGATTGGTTATCTTTTTTTATTTGCATGTGTAACAGTTGCGCTCATTAAACTTTGATAATGTTCCCGTACAGGGATCGAAACGCGTCAGTGTTTGTGTGGTGTTAACCTAAGGGATAATTAAGTTTGTGGAATTTATATGTGTTTTATGTGGCAGTAGTGGAGGGAGGGTTTGCATAAAAAACATATATATTTCACACAGGCTTGGTTATCTTGCACGTGAGTAGCGGAGTAGCAAGGTAAATATTTTTTGTTCTTTAATTTAGTATTGATGAAAAACTGAAGTAAATGTATGTAGTAGTGTTCAGAACTGATATGGGACTTACGTCATTTTTCTAATTAGGATCGTCAATTTGTCTATTCGCACACATTACTCACACATACAACCAGTCATTTAATTTAGTTAAGTTCTTCACCTATACCCACTTTAAGGTTATGATAATTCAAAGAACTGTTTAGTGAAATGTGTCCTAAAATAAAGAACGTGAACGTATGTACGAGGAGCAGTACAAAACAAAATGAAAGTACCAGTCAATCTAATACGTCTATCTATACGAATGCTAAAAAATATCAGCAGGCGTCAAATAATTTTAATCGCCTTTCCTAATGTTAATATCAATCGTGCTATTATTATATTAGTATTTTGCTCATAGCGGTACTACAGGCACTCAGTACAAACACAGCACAATCAACCTAGTACCTAAACGTTATTATACATACATACATACACAAATCACGTCTTCATCCCTTACGGGGTAGACGGAGCCTAAGGTAACAGGTACCTACAGGCCACATTTAGCAAGATTGTGGGCGTATAGGTGGAAAATGGAATCAAAATAGTGATGGGTTGCTAGCCTCATCGCCTATAACATGATTTCTATGATTTTCGCCTGTTTCCTCGATGGGTTTTTACCATCTGCGCGGGTAGAGAAGCAATTGGTACATTCTATGTTTTTTCTTTGCTCCCAGACCAGCATGGAAGAAACACGTTATTCTAATGTTAATAAAATAAATCTCAATCAAATGTCGCCTCCAGCATTAACCGCGCTCTGACCGCGCTCTCCTGCACTACTTCAAGTTACAAAATCACGTTTGAGAGGTAAGGGTTGAGGTGCGGTGAGGATGGTGGGGGTGACTTTTTGACACTTGAAACTGATAATGGAAAATCGCCCCAACGTCCATGGCGCCAGGGTGGCACCATTTGGTCATTTTGTTTCGTCCTTCAACAATCCGCAAGGCTCCAGCGTTGCTGGAATCGATGAGATGGCGATGACCCAACGGATGAACTCATTTGTGTAGCTCACCACGTTGGAACAAAGTAACTAGTACAATTACTATAATACCTAATCAGGTAAAAACCGTTTGATTTATCATTAAGCCCAATAAACATAATATTGGGTTGATTATTCGAACTACTTACGTGACTTGTAGTAAGATTGTCACAAAATATTATCAATCGTTTTTATGTGACGTAATTTTGGGCCTAATTTAAACGGAATTATATGAAAATTATATGGCCAGAAGCGTTGATTTTCAAAAAGTTTATCGTGCGTGACAAAAAATTGTTAACTGGCAGGTATTTCCTGATTTTTCAGGAAAACTCCTGGAACAAGGGGATTAGAGTAAACATCGCGTCATGTCGATAACAAGATATCTTGTACCTACTGATAAAGTCTAATTATAAGTGGTGTGATATTAATAGCGACCAAGTGAAAAGCTACTTTATAGATATGCTAGGTAGGAGTTGTTATTGATTGCACGAATTTTTTTATCATTGTTGCAATAATAAGTGCAGTCGGATGCTGTAATTGCGAAAATGTTATCGATGAAATTTCCAAAGTTTTCTGACTCGTAGTTTGTGACATAATGAAGGAAATGTCGAGGAACAAACGACGGGATTATAACATAAGCGTCAAAACATCAATTTGCATAGGTTCCACAGTAAGTAGATTACGATAAGTCCACGACAGTTGACAATGATAATTATCACGTTATTTGATTACTCTTATCATAAAATCCGTATCCACGCAAACTTTGGAGGCAAACGAAGGAAAATCAAGGTGCAACTTTTAGAAAAAAAAAAAACAATAAGTTATGCAGATTCTTTGTAATTTGCGTCACGATTCCTTACCTAAACTGAACCGTCTAATACCCGGCTATTCTCAACCATGGTCAATGAAGACATTGTTAAACAAATAATTCGTAATACTAAATCAATCTAAGAGTATCCAAAAGGATAAAGTGTAACGCTGCTGTTTTCATATCTATGTACTAGGAGGCGGAGAATACCATGTTCTGTGAAAGGTTATAAAATATTTCAATTGAATCATGTCACCTGTGGTAAGTCACCCTGCTGGTTGTAGGGATGCCCCGCGGAGAGTTATGACCTCAGTGCCAGCTTTACTTGTTTCCATTGCTAATGCACGTACGGTTTATAAATCGGTACAACGTGCTTCCCGACACACGAGTGACCGTGTGACACGAGTCGTATTATTTGTGCGGTACCTACAGTTGTTGCCAACATCTTGGGAGTACAATATCGTGATAGCCTAGAGGTTTACTTCTCAAGTAGGCGATTTTTCAGAATGTGCCATATTGTATTTAAATAACAACAATTATTTCAATGGTGTGTCTTAGCATGAAGTTATTCCCAATCCGCACCGGGCACGCAGACAACTAAATCCCAAGCACTCTTCCGAGTGGAGGTCTGTGCTTCCGAGTGGAACGTAAATCGATAAGTGTCGGAATGTGTAGATATGCGGCCAAAGGTGTAACTCACTGGTTCAGTAATAGGCATAATTCAAAACCATGAATACGGATTAATATATATAATATAGGTACCTACGATGAGGCGACTGATTATTCGCGCTTCGTGTTAAAAACCGTGTCGCATCCAGCATTGGAAACTAACCTTATCACCAAACTAATACATATAAAGCGGAACGTTTGCATTTGCGAACCACTTTAACGCACATTTGCGCAATATTAGACGTATTTTCCTGTAAATAAACATACTTAGTTTAAACGAACATGTTAAGAATATTTTGCTTGATTTTGGCCTGTCTGCTACAACTATCTTTTCAGGTCTGTATGTATTTTTGTAAGGTCATGCTTATTTCTCTAATACCCACCTACCTACAAATATTGATGATACTTGTTTGTCACAGCAAAAAAAAAACGTTTTTACGTAGGTAATGTATTTAAGTAGGCACGTACTTAAGAATGTAAGTAGTAGACTTTTATCGAAATAACATTTTACTTTAGATTTTTGACAAGTTTATAAAGAAGGTGCCTATTATTTTTACTTTTTTTATTTTTTATTTATTGACTAAATATCTTTGCCATTAAAAAATATAAGGCACCGATATAATTAGCTCGGTCAAACATTACAAGTGCTTGGACCCTACCGCAGTCCGTGGGCTTAAACGGGGTTTTCTTTTTATACTTTTTTTGTATTCTTTATGTAACTTTTTAAGGTGGTTTTTTTTAAATTATGTTTGTAAATTGTAATTATTACGCTAGGACATTTTTATTTTTCAAAGTTAAGGTAGATAGTTCGCTAGATAATCTAGCTTCTTTTAACACTAAACTATAGTATAAAGTTAAGAGCTAGGACGTTATTATCTTTAGAACATATATGAGACACTGCGAACATCGCACGACTGGGCATCTTTGCACAAACAAATAATTAACCTTCAGAATACTCGTACAATGTACCTATTCTCAGAAAATATCAGCACAACTGAGCGAAGAATTCAGTATATCTCATTGTTATTCGTAACGAGTGAACGAGATAGAGGATCTGGGACGCATCGATTCTGCTGCGAATAAGACGCAACCCAGTAATATCGTCGTTCCTGTCAGTATGCTTTTGTTTGTGAATAGAACTTATCGTTTTCTCTTGATCTTAAATGTGTTTTATAACCCTTACATTTAAGTCTCAGGTTTGTTTAAAGTAGTAAAAATGTTGAGAACTTTGACGATCTGGTGCCTTCTTTGTCTAGCAGTATTCTCGCACCAGGCAAGTGTTTAAGGTCATTGACTTTTAGATATAAATATCTTTGTTTAAATGTATTTGGGGGATTTGTTGTTGTGGTCACGCGTATCAACAGGAACCTATCTTTTTGTCGTCTACCTAATTGCTAATGTTTAGGGCAGTTATGTAAATGCTGCAATTAAAACTTGTTTACATCATATTGCATTCGTTGCGGGAACTTACGATTCGACCATTAGTGAATAACGCTCAATACTTACCATAAATGTGTTTTTTTACAAATTAAAAACATAAGGTTATTTTACTAGCATTATTCTAGGGTATTGCATAAGGGTATCATGGCGAAACAAAATATTATTCGTATACAACTCCGCAATACACATTTAGTGCCGAACAAACACTCCAAGATTTGTTTATCTGTGATAGCAATCAGCGAAGATTTAGACTTTGTACCTACCTTACCCACTTACATTCGAAAAACTGTTAAAACTCTACGCAGATTTAAATTTTAGACAATTTAAACAATCGTCTGCCGTTAATAAAGGTATATTTTCTCCGTGAATTTATTACACTAACTCCACAAACACTACGCGAATAATATTTTACTTATTAATTTGTGGTTATAAACCACAATATACATTTTACGGAATATATCTAAAATCAAGATATTTTATCATACGTTTGTTCACATAATTCAGAGTTTATATGTATATGTGAAAACCTTTTTAAACACATATTCGTGAGGTAGCTCTCTACCTAATTGCTATCCTTTGACACACTCGGAATCACGATCGAATAGACATCACGAACGATTCTTTTCCGTCAACTCAAACGTTACAAGATGTGGGTGAATTAACCGCAGATTTACAATGAACGTACCGAATTATTCTGCCGTGTAAATCATATGAGCCAAGCTGAGAAAGATTTAAATTAACTTAGACTGCATGACATCGATGCACGCGGCAATGAACTCGACAACCGTACCTATTACTTAAACTTGTTAGGATTCGCAATCGCAATATCAGTTTTATTTCTATTCCGAATAATAATGTAGAATTAATAAAAATGTTGATATTTAGATCCATGCTGTAATTCTGGAACTAATTTACGAATCGATAATTTTTTATTTATTTTTAAACATTGCAAACATTTTGCAAACATTGAGTACATAGGCAGTATTTCAAAGTTTTTCTTGTAGTCATCGATTCGATTTCCGAGTTTTATATTGTGCCAATTACCTACCACACCTACCATAAGCACCGCTACCATAATCGACAAGTTTTTGCGTTAAGGTTCACTTCATGATGTTGACAAGGAATAATAGATGTTGTTTGCAAATTTCCTACGGCGTTTCTTCCACTGCGTGTTAATCAGACCGACCTAACCAGCTGCTGTATTATTCCGGGAGAATTCCAAGACACTAGCTAGGTAGCTATTAGCTGAGCATTATGGAACCAAAAAATTTTGGTACCAAATAAGGAAGTTCCCATATAAATTAATTGGGAAATTTTGGGAGACTGCTATTTAGGCTCGCTTTCATTCACTCTACCAACCTGAATTTTTTTTTGCAAATCGGAGTCGCTGATGAAATGTACAAACTTTTTGAGAAATGCTCAGCTAGGTTCATGGTTTCGCCCCGTAGCTAAAGATTTATCGTCGTTATTTTTGATTAAAAAATAAGTTTCCCTTTTGAAGCCGTACACTTTGAACATCAACCAATGTATGGAAACACCTGTCAATCATAATTCACAAATCCGAAAAATTCAGGGGTACAAATACAGCCCCCCCCCCCCCCCTGCCTATTGCGGAATAATTTTAACACGCCTTGTATATGAGACATCTATCCGTAAATTCACAGAAGTCAACGCCGGCACACGACAGCTATGTAGCGGCTGCCGTGGAGTACCAGGTTTCAGCTGACGTGGAGCAGAACATGCGAAACTATGAGCAGCTTATCAAAGAGGCGGCTGAGCAGGTGAGATATTGGAAATCATTTTGATGAGCCGAAGAAACCCTTTAAGCCATCTCCGCTCCATTGTAAAAACCTAGGTTACTACCACTACCTGTGGCAGTTCATAACATTTAATTCCTAAATGGAACTTTTTTCCAAACACTAGAAGGTTATTTGAGATCACCTTGCGGCAGTCGAAGTATTACTTTTTCGAAGGTCCGGCAATGACTTCATTTGTTTTTTTTTGTTTTTTTTTAAAGGCATAATTTAATTGTATTTATTTTGTAATTTTTGTATTACATTTCAGAATGCTGACATCATTGTGTTTCCGGAGCTGACGCTTACGCGCGGAGCTCGCAGTGTGAACGTTCCAATATACGGCCTGTTAAGGCAGCAGCCCATCCCAGCTCTACTTCCGTTAGGGTATGACGAGGTACATCTTATAAGTAGCTTTTGTTTTGATAGGATTGCCGTTGACAGGGTATGGTGATTGCAAAACTCGGAAAACCACATTTTCTCAGCGATGAGACTTAGCTAGATCGACTTTACACCTCCTAAAACTATGTAGCGAATTTCATCGAAATCCTTAATGCAGTTTCCATAATCCCTGAGATAATGAATTTGATAAACAAGAATTACTCGTTTAAAGACATAAGGATTACAAAGACAGTTTATGAATGAAATGTCTTTCATAAAATGTTTCAGCTCCTAGTGGCCATATCGGCAGCAGCGAGGGAGCACCAGATTTACGTGCTCATCAACGTGCAAGAGGTGATGAATTGCACCACGATCCCCGAAGACTCAGAAGAATACTGCCCTGAAAGAAAAGAGTATCTGTTCAACACCAACGTAATCTTTGATAGGAATGGGGCTGTTATTGACAGGTGAGACCGCGCGTAGTATAGGTACCCGTTTCTGTAACGCAACCGCAATCCTTCGGTGTTACAGGTTTGCATGGGTGGTGGTGCTTATGCTCCCGGTATCGTTTTCCACCTTATTCCATAAAAAAAACATCATCAAAGAGCAAATATCTTTAACTTAGCTTTCCCTGATTAACCATTGCAGTGCCGTAGCATGGTTGAAGCATCTTATTGCGACATATCTATCTTTCCGATGTTCTTCGGCAGTAACTACAACTACTTTGGCGGTATCATTATAATTGTAAGTTACGATTGCTGATCTTTCATTTCAGATATCGTAAGATTAATCTATTCGGAGAGTTCTCCCGCACTCCAGCACTAAAACCTGACCTAGGGCTCTTCACCACCGATTTCGGAGTAACCTTCGGCCACTACATATGCTTCGACCTTATGTTCCAAGTGCCAGCCATCCAGGTGGTCGAAAAGAACCAGATTACTGACGTACTGTTCTCCACTATGTGGTTCTCAGAGATGCCATATCTTAGCGGTAAGTTAAGTACACAAATACTATTTTTACTTACATGAGGATGACATTTTATCTCGTAGCAGTTGCAGAAGCATTTATTGTAGGTATTGACCCTTTATATTAAAAAAAAACCATTTAGGAATTGAGTGTCGTAGTTAAGTTATTTTTATTAGTTTCTTTTCTCTTTCTTTCTTTGCATACTTTGTTTTAATTTGACTAGTAGAGACTTTATATACATCTCTACAATAAACTAAAGTAATTTAAGGTTTGGGGACCTCATACATCCCTTTCATAAATGTATTTAATTTAAGTATTGTCGTAATATTTGTTTCCAGCGGTGCAAATCCAAGAAGCATACGCCTACGCCCAAAATGTAAACTTCATCGGAGCTGGAGCCAATAATGTGGGAGTTGGAAGTGCTGGTATGTTTTTTTATCTCAACACATCATCCTCTTATGCTTACATTACGCTAGATAGGTAAATATTTGCTATGATTATTTCTTCCCTTAGCGAAACCGCTATGTTTATTACAAAAAATTGTAACGAGGATAATTCAATATTATTTCAGGTTCCGGCATTTATTCCGGGAAGGCCGGAGCCTTGGTCAGTACCATGCCTGGTCTACCTGTAACTCGTCTTCTTGTGTCCAGAGTGCCAAAAGTCCCCGGAAATGTAAGTTATTCATAAGCTAAGATCAAAAGTTTTTAGGAGTACAAACTGATAATCATAAAATATGGAAAACACGCGAAGAAATCTGATAGGTACTGAACAAATATGCCATACCCTAATCAAACTGGCCATTCACAATATTCCATTCCAATTTTTCCAGGTATCAGGCATGTCCTACCCTGGTCCTATCTACGACAACCCCGCTGACCACGACAGTCTCTTCCTGATCACCGATCCTTCCCTGCCCGACCACACCAGCAGACCTTTAGTGAACGGGTTCCAGGAGTTCACGCTGGTCGACAAGGAGGTCAGCTGCCGGTTCAGGGTCCGCTTGAACCAGAAGGAGGGAGTACAGGTGAGATTTTGCAAGCTATCCAACCTAAAGCACTGCAGTATTCTACTAACACCTTGATTTGCTTTGTTTTTTTTGTTATTCTAACCTATGTGGATACATCAGCTGGAACTAACCTTTTATTGTAAAAAGTGGCTACCCAGTTTTTACAATTTGGTCTTGGTGATTTTTGAGCTCTGCATCTATAGAAGAAACCGAAGAACTCATCTAAAACTGCAAGCAATAATGTTTAAACTAGTTTTTAAATACCAGCTTTTGGCTCATGAATGATATGCATTTAAACTTACTCACATACGCCTGTTAATAGGATACGTCGTTGGTAATTTATGGGCCATGAAATGCACAAAAGCTATCCAGAATTTTTGGGAGATCATATTAGTTATTATGAAGCTCATAAAAGTAGAAATTGCATGGGTACTTAGGAGTTAATAAAACCTGTACTATAGTGTAAAGCCGCTTACTACGAGTAAAAAAAATGTGCATGAAAATAACAAATGCAAGGTAAGTTAGAATGTTACTTTTCGTTGCTAAGCACGCTTGCTTGTTCTTCTTCTCTACTAACCTTCATTTTGATATGATTTGAGCTTGGCTTTCTTTTGTCATTAACATTTAATTTGTAAACGCAATTGTGACTTTCTATGATCCAACAAAACCGAAATTTCAACTTCAGATTTTACCTTTTGTGCTTCATTTATAAAATCAAATAAACAGAAAACAACATCTTGTCTGTCCTAGGTCTCCAGGATCTCGAAAAATGTAAAATACAATTTGCCTGTTGTCAATCCCAAATCAAAGTATTTTTTTAAGATCTCTTGCTTGAAATATGTTATTGTAGAGCCACAAGTACCGGGCCTTCGTGCACGATGGCAGCAACACCTACAGCCGGCGACAAGTCGGCGTGGCGGTGTGCTCGGTGGTAGCTTGCAAAGACGACAATCCTAAGACGTGTGGTTACAAGTAAGTGACGCCTTAAAAATCCTATACTATTTGACATGATGGTGTTATTTAATTTTCTACACCGTTTTTTGCGAGTATTTAGTATCTGAGAAACATTTAGGAGTAAAACCTATGTAAGTGGTTAATACCGGGATTACCGTCTGACTTTATTGTTTCTAATGTCATCTGAACCTTGCTAACTTACATTTAAAATTTATTTAAACCAACTAATCTAAAATTACAACATAATACAATACATCATGATTAATCTAAAAGTTAACTAAATATACAAAACTTAAAACTAAATAAATATACCTAACTATAAAAAGAAAACACCATCTAAAAGGCCCTCCTGCGGCATAGACCCCAACACACTGGCGGCATTACCTCTCTGTATGTACAGCCAGAGAAATTCGCTGGGAGAGGTAAGCGCCAGCTCTGGGGTCTCCTGAGGTCATTTAAAATTAATTTAAGTCATTGATTTAAAATTAATTTACAAATTAAGTAAGTTAAGGAAACATTATGAAATAATGTAGAAAGTCATAAAAACTCGAGCAAACGTGATAATATTACGCCGAGTTCACTCCAAAAAAGAGAAATCATGCTGTTAGTTAACCTAGAATCATTATTTTCAGGTTCAGCAGAACTGAGGCGAACATCGAAATAAGGGAATTAGAAATAGAAATGTCCACATTACGTAATCAGTACAACAACACACTACACTGTGACAACGTCGTATATTTCCCATCCTCATTCAGAATCAGCAAGTTCCCATTGGCGCCAGTTAATTATACTTATTCAGAGTCCAATCAAAATGAAATTGAAAACGGTGAACTACAAAAAACAAGTGGCCGAGAGAAGATCCTATACAAAATAAATGCACCACAAAATGAATTGATGTCTTTCAATATTTGGGGAAGAATTTATGCGAGAGACGTCGATCATAATACTGAAGTGTCTGAAGAAGATATACAAAATTATCTCGATATTGAAGATATAATATATGGGACCAAAAGGAAAGCAGATTAAAAATATTCCAATACCTGTGACTGTGACTTCTGTATTATTAGGTCTTACTCAAAACTAAGTCTTTTGCGTCACAAATTTATCAAATTATTGACTGATGATTGTTATAAATATATCTTTTATTATTAAACGAGTATTCATTGCTTTGATGCTTTGCGGGGAATATTTTACCTTTGCATGCAAGTCAAGCTGCCAGGAATAAGTTCACATAGGTATAAATAAAAATATAGGTATGGTCTGTTGAATCATCATTTATTTATTTTGAATTAGGAATCTTTGTAAAAGATTCCTTTTCTTAAATAAACCCAAATACATAACGTTATGTAACTGTAGGTACATATTCCTCCTTCGCGTAGTATTCAATAGGCCTTAAGCAGTAAACAATCCCGTATTTTATCATATGGGTACCCTTGTCTTTTCTCTATCACAATAATTATTTGGTTTCTACAACCGGGTGTTATTTTTCTTGGAACAATAGCACTACCAGTACAGAGCGGCTGCCTTTGACGGTGAACGGAGCTTCAGCGGTCTAGGAGAGGGTGACACCAGGGTCTGTTCTGTGATTGCCTGCACTGGAGACACAATGGATACATGTGGGAAGAGGTTTGTCCAACGAAATACCTACTTACCTTTAAGTTGTGACACCTGATGCAGTTCCTTTTTCAGTAGGATTTTGTTATTTTCGCACCTCTGTATGTATTGCCGCTAGTAAATATAGTTAGCAAAAAGTGTCGCCCTGAAGATCGATTTTTGAAAAAACATCTGACTCTAAAGTTCGTAGACTAATCGTAGAAAATTACATCTCTAAGTAATTAAATTTGATAATATAATAAAAAATATTTTGAGCAGTAGCTTTACTTTCAGTTTTGTAGCAATATTAATTTAGATAAAATAAAAAAATGAAGATATTTCGAAGAGGCTAATAGACGCTACGGGTGACCGCAGAGCTGGCAGCTTTCTTGGATAGCGTATTAGTATCGCTGTCAAAAGGGGGAATGCTGCCAGAGTCTGTGGTATGTACTATGCCACGGGGGCCCCTCCTTTTTTAATTATTTTATTTTAAGATTAGTTTTAGTTTAGTTTTAGTTTAATCTCAGTTTAATTTGTTTTTAATTCCCCTTTTGTATTTTTTTTTGTTAATAAAACCGAAAGTTTTACATGAAATGTTAATCTTTATTCCAATTTTAAATGCGAATACCATTTTAAAAATCACCCAACTCTGAACAGTGTAAAATTTGTTCTTGATATTTCCCAGATTCACGGTTTACAATGAAAACGCGACGTCACTCTTCGAAGAGCTCAGCATCGTCGCGACCGTGCCTACTCCTGTAATGGACCCTCGATTGGATGCTAAAGATTCTTCCTTTTTCCCTGTCTCGCTGGATGTTTCCATAATGCCGCTAGAAGTAGACGAGTACACGTACACAGAACAACTGAACAATGACAACACCGTGTTCACATTCACTTTGACGAACAC
This sequence comes from Pandemis corylana, assembly GCA_949127965.1. Lineage (NCBI taxonomy): Eukaryota > Metazoa > Arthropoda > Insecta > Lepidoptera > Tortricidae > Pandemis > Pandemis corylana. The sequence goes on along the minus strand of OX421864.1, from coordinate 6,740,495 downwards.
TGAGAAGAGTCTGTACACATTTGCAGTCTGGGGACGTGTCTTCCCGCCAGCGCCTGGTTCTTCTATTGTGCCCGTTTTGAGCAAATCATTGTTATTCATGATGGTTGCGTTATCCATGAAGTTGATATTATTTTAATCGTGAATATAATTTTATAACAGAGTCAGTCACTATTGTAATTGACTAAGTGGCGGTCTACCATGGAGGATTGTTTCTAAACTCTTTGGCGCGCCGCGTACCTATTTTGTTTTGGTGCCAGTGTCTTGCCTTGACATTAGTTTTTATTAAACCAGTGGTGATTTTTAGTGATTTTTATGTTTAATGTACAGTCAAGTGTAATAATATGTATGTAGTCAAAGTTTCAAAAATAAGTACCATACGCTCTTACACCGGCGTAATAAAGTCGTGGGACATATTTTTGAGAAGTTCATATCGATACTTATTTTTGAACTTGACCGTACATCGTTTATTTGGTTTGTTTTGCAATTACATTTTAGCTCTATTATATTTTAGTCCCCAACTATGTAACGTACGCATATCATTCTCAATAGTATGTTTTAATTTTGTTAAATATTGTGAAGTATTTTATTTTAAACTATACACTTGTTAAAGATTTGTTTTATTTTTACGCTCACTTACAATAAAAAACATTATTTCGTCCCATTACAGTTCTGTATGCTCTTTAGACCATTCTGATTTGACCATATCAGCTGCCTTTTCTGCTATCATGATCGTCGGTGCATTTATATTTCCACGCACAATATCAGGCATGATACTTGCATCAACCACTCTGAGACCCTTAACAGTTTTAACTTTCAGTTCGGGAGTTAGTACAGATGTAGAGTCTCCATCTGGTCCCATTTTGACACTGCCCGAAGGATGATACAAGGAAAATGTTGTTTCTCTTGCAATGCATTCCAAGAAATCATCTGTATCTTTTTCATAATTCTTGCAAGCTTCGATTTCTACCCATTGGCGTTTGAAACCAGCTTCTTTAAACGTGTCTGTTTCACCTAACTTTAATGCATGTTGCTTCATACCTCTTATAACGGTATTCATATCGTCTTGATTTTCAAAATAATTTGCGTATATCAGTGGATAGTCGTTGTGGTCAGTGCTTTTCAGAACAATTCGCCCTTTAGATTTCGGTCTTAACAGTACTTCAATGACTAGGAGGACATAATTATTCTCATTCATTTCATGAAACTTTGTTTGAAATTCGTTGCTTAACTTGTGTAATCCAAATACATCGTTGAAATGATGAGAACTTGGAGGCAAAAACACATAATGAAATTGTATATCTGGGCTGCTAGCGCTGGGGTCCGTGGTATTCATAAAAGAAATAACTTTATGTGGACTTGTATCTGCAAATAAGCCTTTATGATTAAGGATATACTCCGAAAATGCTCCAACCATTTGCGGTAGTCCAAGCATATTCTTATCACCCGGGATTGTGTAATACGAAGGGACATATAAGTGATCTTGCAAATTTTCACCTACAGGTAAATCTACTTTGACATTTATGTTTAACTCCTCCAAATGCTTTCGTGGCCCGATACCTGACAACATGAGCAATTGTGGTGAATTGATGGCACCAGCAGACAATATCACTTCTTTTTTAACTTTTACAACGTAATCTTTTCCTTCTTTATTTAAAACTAAACCATCGACTTCGAGTGTGTTGGGTTTAAATAAAATTTTAGTGGCCAAAGTGTTCTTCACAATATGCAAGTTTTTCCGATGTTTTATAGGATTTAAGAACGCTGACGCTGTACTATGCCTGACACCGTCCTTGGTTGTACTAAAAGCTCTCGTGATTCCAATTTGGTTTTTGCCGTTTATGTCATAAAGGGCATCCATGCCAATTTCCGTAGCAGCTTGGATAATCATCTTTTCGATATCATGTGCTTCTTTAGTCTCCTCGACGCTTAAATATCCTCCAGTGCCATAATAAGAGGTGGTATCATCATTAAAAATTCCTGTGAAATTTTGGCTCTTTTTGAAGTATGGCAAAACGTCGTCGTAGCTCCAGCCGTGGTTGCCGCTGGCGGCCCATTCATCGTAATCCAGTTTATTTCCTCTCACGTAGAACATTGCGTTGATGGCACTGCAGCCCCCAAGGGTTTTGCCTCGCGGCCAAGAACAGCTCTTACTGGCGTATGACCGACACGCTCCTTCTTGAGGCTCTGTTCTATAACCCCAGTCATCCGGACCACCGATGTTGCTGAAAAACACCTGTGGGATCTGAAAAAAAAATGTATTATCTAAATACATATTATACGTATTAACGTAGGTACGTATTTACTAACTACTTCGCTCTCGATAGCTCGTAGAATCGATTGCGTTATTTTATTAGATAAGTATCTTTTAGTAGGAATTATTTTAGTGTCTTGTCATGCTTAAATGTACCTGCATCTTTATTGTTAGTAAGTATTATAATTGAAAGGTGAAGAGTTTTATTGGTTGAATGCGTTAATCTCAGGAACTGGTCCGATTCGAAAACTTCTTTCAGTGATTGATGACCCATTTATCGGGAAAGGCTTATCTACTGCACGCCCAAATAATTGAATGTTTGCCATTAAATTTTGTGTAGGCGTTGAATATTAGCTAACTAAAATACTAATTACATGCAGATGAAGTCGCGGGCAAAAGCTACAATACAATAACTCTTTATTGAACACCACATATAACAACCAAAACAGAAAAAAAGGTATACAGAATATTACAAGGTAGCAATAGCTAATTAGGTGTATTGGTGCATTTATTTACCAGAGTGCCCAGAGATGGGTTCCCGCCAGCCTCGACCAGGAGTACCTTCCAGTCGGCGACTTCTGACAGGCGGTTTGCGACCACGGAGCCGGCAGATCCTGCTCCCACCACTATAAAGTCATAGTTGGGATCTGTGAAGAAAAATATGTTTTATGGGTTAATTACATTGTGTTGTGCATACGTATATAAATCACGTCTTTATCCCTTACGGGCATGTGGGCGTATAGGTGGAAAGGGGAATCAAAAATATAGATGGGTTGCCAGCCGAATCGCCTACAGCATGATTCGTTGTGTTGCAAGTTGTGTTACTCGTAATTACTAATTGACACACACATACATAGATAATAGATATTTTCTCAAAACTCACTTCTTCATTTACGGTAATTTCAAAAATTACAAACCATTATCCCAATTTTTTTAAGTCACCCCGTTGTACGGTACCTTGTAAACTGAAGGTAAAGGAGTAGGTACCTACCATTCAGCATGTCATCTGTGGCATCAGCAGGCCAGACATGGTCGCCAGCCAGCGCACACTGTGCCGCCAGGAACCCTTGCAGGGCATGTACGAACAGCGGCCCTGCGGAGTGGTAGCTGGCCAGGATGGGTCCCGTCACGGCGGGCTCGCATGCCCACATCTTGGAGCTTTGAATAAGAAGATACATATCATTTAATTGAACAATTTAAAGACCCCCCAGCATTAACCGAGTAATCATACGTCAAATAAAAAATCAATCAATTTTATGCCAAAAACGTCTTACATCATTTTGAAAAAGAGCTGATACTCTTCAAACTGCTGGACCGATTTTTACCAAACATGGCCCAGAACCACCGCAAGGAAACTGGCTTTCGAATAAAAATTACCGCATTGGAATCAGTCCATCCGTGTAAGAGCTACGATGCCACAGACACACACACACACACACACACACACACATACTTCGATGTCAAACTGGAAAGGATTGGACCGATTTGGATGCGGATTTTTTTTCATTCGAAAGCCAGTTTCTTTGCGGTGGTTATTAACCATGTTTGATTACAATCGGCCTAGTAGTTCAAAGCGTACCTATCCAGCTCTTTTCCAAAATAATGTCGGGCAATTTTGGCATAAAATTGTTCTTTTTTTGATGCGTTTTTATTTTTATTTAATGTTATAGTTAGTACGTTGACCGGATATAATTAGAATAACACAATGCACTCAAAAATAACTATTAGGTAGTCTCAAGTAATTGCATGGAGAAAGACCTTACCTTAGTATGTTACTAGCACCAAGTACAATTAAACACTAAGCCTCTCGGTTTAATCAGTCATTGACAAAACAAGTTATGCAAGCGCACAAATTAATAAAAAACATTTTACTGATAATTTATATTATCTGTATCTACTAATATTATAAAGAGATAATGTTTGTGAGATTGGGCGTAGGAGGTAATCTTCGAAACTACACATCCTGCCGTAAGTTTAAGTTGGGATCGCTGGTTTACAGTCTCAAATGGAGTGGTCGACCAAAGTATCTACTTGATAAACTGTTGTGGCGCAATGACGAAAGTAGGACGGGTTCTGTAGGAATGCCACAAATACGCAGATTGGTTGCTTTTGGGGGCAGCTTTGGATTCGCAGCATCTAAATGCTGGAATGATTTACCTCCACCAATTAAAAAGGCCCAATCGCTATTATGCCTTTAAGAGGCTGAGTAAGCAATTGCTTTTGGAAAAACAAAAATCGTTGTATTAGGGATAATGTATACCTGCCCCTATATATGTAAATAAATAAATACCTTACCTAATGATGTAAATTAGAACCAGAAAGAAATCATTCGTGTTCTGTCGCTTTGGCAGCGAACCTTCCATACCTTTGCTTAGTTAGATTTTAAGTTAGTTTTTAATCAGGTTGAAGACTGAAAACCAGCATGTCTGCTGAGTCTCCTGTCCTATTTACCTAGTACTTGTATGTGCTTAATGATTTGATAATGTATTTTTTTTTGAGTATTGGTAAATAAAAAAATATTATATTATTATTTATTAGGTATTTGTATATTTCTTTTATCTTAAGTTGGGTTCTTACAATATTCATATAAAAAGTAATAAAAAAATATAAATACAAAATATAAAAACGTTATGATTTATTATCTGTAGGTATATTTCTTTTATCTTAAGTTAGGTTCTCACCGTTTAAACATTTGCTGGACTTGCACAAATGTTTCAAAACCAAAAGCCATTCTCGAGTTTTAGCGAGAAAAACTAACAGCAATTCATTTATATATATGTATAGATAGAAGATTGCTGCACTGCAAAGTACGTAGATACTACGCGTGGCCGGTTTTTTGACAGTTGTCTGCAATGCAAGAGATAAGAAACGAACCAAATAAGGGAAAAAGTTCTTAATAGCCCGTATAGTTTTTCGCCGTGCGAACAACTTGGTTATGGATGAACGGGATTACTTCGTAAAAAGTTATACTCCCATTTGTAAGATGTAAACTTTAAAAAATATACCGTAAGAACATTTTACAAGTCTTCACTATCAGATTATCTCAATGAAAAAGATAAGTCGTTTTAGTTATGCCGCTGATTAGAGAACTTTATCATTTATTACAGATATGTCATTAATTTAATTGAGGCGCCGTATGTTTAGCTAAAATATCGTCTTATGGGGGACTCCGACAGTGGGGGACTACCATGTCTACAGTACAGTGGGAATACACACTATATACAAAGGCCTTAGAACTATTTTGAAATTCGAAGTTCGTTTGGTGCCATCCCGCTCACACTAATAGTCATTAAATTATGAAAGTGAGAGGGACAATACGAATTTGTTTTTTATTTTTATTTCGGAGTTACTACTCTAGCCCTATAGTTTAGTTAAGCGTACAGCGACGAAGCGGACAAACAATTTTATAATGAGGCATGGTTGGTAGAGCTAACTCAAAAGTAACTGTTAGATGAACACTGCTCTATCATCTCAATACAAAAACGCAAATTCAAAAGAACATATCCACATGACACCGATTTTAAAATTTATACCAGAGAATAGAGTTCAAATTAGAATTGTTTTATTATTCTATTTGATGGTAGAGGCCTGTTGAAAAGGGGCCAAGCGCGCGCCGTGTGTACAATGATATCTCGGCGCGCCATATAGAAGCCTTCCGTGACCAGAGGGCTGGCTAATATTTCGCTCAGCGAATAAGCATCGCCATATACAACGTTGCAATGCTGCCAGCCTTCTGGGCACCCTCCCTATTGGCGCCGATTTGGGAGATTTTTTTATCTTTAATTAATAATAGTTTTTTGAAATGATTTCTTTTTCTTTTTTAATAAAACATCATTTTGTTGAAAAGTCACACTAAGTTTAAAAGGAAGTCGATAGGGAAGTCGTGGTAATATTTGTTGAATGAGGTTCACTAAACACGTTCTTAAAAAAGCAATAGAGATAAAATTCGTATGATGTTGGTAAGTATATTATTTGCGATTGTCATTGACGTCGTTATCAAAAATGTACGTTTCTTTATCAAATTTTACGCTTGTTAGAAAACATGGAATTTTAACAAATTTAGTAAGACAAAGTAACGGCCGTTACAGCTGTTGATAAATTAAAATTAAATTCGGATTTTATTTAATTGGATTCGGACTAGCACAGAATTTATGTTGGCTATGGCTGTCAGGGATAGTTTTCATGAATTCAAGATGGCTACGCGATAATGTTATAAGCTTCAATTTCACCGGTGCTTAATTTTAAGGTTAAACTTATAATATATTTAACTAGATTCTGCCCGCGACTTCGTATGCGTAGAATTATACATAAAAACCTTCCTCTTGAATCACTCTATCTATTAAAAAAAACCGCATAAAAATCCGTTGTGTAGTTTTGAAGATATAAGCATACATAGGGACATAGGGACAGAGAAAGCGACTTTGTTTTATACTATGTAGTGATAGTGATAGTGAATAGCTTGATGTCACACAGTATTATAAAAATAGGCAGGCAGTCAACATTGTAAAACCAAAGCTAAAAGATCAATGACTTTGCTAAAAAAAATTGATGAAATAGCGTAAATTTGCACACTCATGTCACCAAATTTGATCTATGGCAGTAATCGGTGTTATGAATAAGTTTGCACCCGCGCCGCCGCGTGCGCAATAAACTCGACTCGTGCGCACCATTATATCGATATAAATGTCAACCTATGCGACATAGTCTAGTAGTATTGGATAAAACGTGAGATAATAGTTATCAAACTAACTGAGCCAAAGAGCGATTGAGAATTGATAAATTTTAAACATTCAGTCAGTTTTTGTGATTAGAAATTATTAATGTAAGTACCACCAAATCGTATTTAAGTATTAGCAAAGATATTTTTCATTATTATACTGTATAGACCAATTTAGAGCCAGTATTCAATGATGTCGTTTCCTCCCCAAAATTTGTTTAGTAAGCTATATCTCAAAAACAATCGATCCGATTTTAATGTAACGTACGAACCATCACTATTAATTTAGCTTTAGCCCGTTTGTGAGTTGCCTGGCCACAAACAGATGTATACAGATACGCTCTATGTATATACTTACCCTGTTTTACGCATTTGTTATTGGATTCAAAATTGCATACTCTACAAAATACGGTGCAATATTACGTTCATTCGCACGCGGGAATTCCCATCGGACAGAAATATAAAAGCATTTGTATGTCCCTGAATGAATTGGTGCCATGTTATATATCGTTTAATAAATTAATGTACCTATTATGAAGCTTGCCACGTTGACTTACGGTTGATTTTTGAAGTGTACTGTTGATTTGATTGAACATTGTTTTATAAAGCTGATTGGAGTAATAATACTGTTTATTCATAACATCCACTTCGTAATGTTTGATATCGTTTATTCATTGAGTATCTCCGTCTCTCGCGACACAGACGCGTGCCGTACTTGTATTTAGCGTAACGTAACATATTTTTAAACTAATTTTCAGTAAAATCAAAATGACGCAAATTAAGAGAGTGCTCGCGATCTACACCGGTGGTACTTTCGGAATGCTGAAAGACTCAAGAGGAGGTAATTTAAGTTTTCATTGTTACTTAAAATAGAGGTACAGTGGTTTCCTATTTTCTTAATGTCTCCCGGCAATCTTCGTTTTCAAATGACTGACGTCGGAACTGGAGAAACAGGGAAGGTTGCCGAGATACATGAAGAAACTCGAAGCACTGAACTTATTCCAAGCATTAATGCTTTCAATTCCATTCTATGCGGTGAAAATATTTTTAGTGCCACGATTTTGCCTGAGAAGAATTTGTTTATCGTTACCTTCATTGGTATTGTGCAATTTTCCATTGTCCATCTGTAATAGTGTGAAAGAGTAACAAACATGACAAACGTATAAAATGTCCCTCATTTCTTAGTTATTGTTTTGGCACTAGCATTTGTTTTTATTTATTTATTTATTTTTTAAATACAAGGATAGGCTTACAGTTAAGACTAGCACACCTAGCCTGTTAATTACAAAACACAAATTTTAATAACACATAATTTTAATTCGAATATCATTCGCCTTTAACATGTAATATTATTTAAGTTCTCGTGAGACTTGATTTATAAAATATAGAAAAATAAACGGTTTCACTCATGACTATAATTGGAGGACGGGCCGACTAGTTTCGATCTCATCAGATCTTTTTTAAAGTTTGAGTGCAGAGGGCTATGACGCGAACGCACCCTTGAAAAAGATCTTCCTAAAGGATCGAAACTGTTCAGCCCGTCATCCACTTATAGTGATGAGTTGAACCGTTCATTTTATAATTTTTATTTGTGCCTTCATAATTTTAATTAAATTATTCTTGTTGATCCCCTTACGTTATTTTATTTCAGTGCTGGTGCCGCAATATAACATAGAGCAAGTTATTAGGAAACTGCCACAACTTCACGATGTGGATTACTGGACGACACATCTGGCGAAAACGGAGAGGAAGGAATACCTCGCTCTACCAGGTCTGTCTGATTTAAAAAAAGCATTGAATAGATAGTGGATTAAACTAAGTAGAAGACCGTCCATGCTGGTCAGGGAGCAAAGAAAAAACATAGAATGTACTAGTTGATTCTCTTCCCGCGTAGATGGTAAAAGCCCATCGAGGGAATGGGCGAAAATTTTAGGAATCATGTTATAGGCGATGTGGCTAGCAAATTAACCCATCACTGTTTTGATTCACCTTGCCATCCATAGGTACGCCCAAAATCATGCTAAACGTGGTCTTTGGGTCTTGTTACCATGGGCTCTGTTTACCCCGTAAGGGAAAAAGTGTATAAGTACGTATATTATATATAAGTGTAATCCGTGTCTTACAACTGATACGAAATCAGCTGGTGGCTGGATTAGTTTTGATTGAACACCCCGTATAAGTTTTTCAGGATTTTTTATTAGTGATTGACCAATGAACATTGCTCGATGTTCAGAGTGTACAGCATCAATGGGTTGGCTTAATTTTGAATCACAAATTACGATAAAAACCTTAGATAGGACACCAATTTTGAAGCAGATTACTTTTTTTTAAATATTTTAATTTAAAAAAACCCGCCTGACTGTACTCGAGAGAAAAAAAACCGTGTCACTTCCCGTAGGAAGTTGAATGACAAATGACCCGGTTTCTTTGCTCCTACACACTGGCCGACCCAAGGTCAAGGATGATACTAAAGCTGGGCAAACAAATATTGTTATCGATAATCCAAATTTTTTGAATACCGCATAATTGCATAATCAGGTTTCTTCTTGAGTAATGACTTGATGCGTAGAAGAAAATTTAAATTCTATTTAGTAGTGAAGTTCGCAGTACGTCGCGCAATGCTCAAGAGGTTTGCCATCGATAGTTATTATTACTTAAGTACCTATCTAAAAAAACTCTTTCACAAATTATTAAAAGCGCTGGTTGAGATTTGCACAATGATTTCTACAGTTACAAATACTTGCGAACACCCGATGGTTAGCTGATATTTATAAGAAAATATGAATAATAATAAGTATTTACTTTAATTGTTTTTAGACGGGAAAGACACAGATCTGAAGATATTGTACAAAATACTCGAATACGAGGAACTGAAAGACTCATCTGACTTCACTCTCGACGATTGGATCAAAATGGCACGCGATCTCAAGGTAGGGCTCACTAAGTACTAGTATTTGTAGACAGTAGACATAAAGCAATTTTGACGGGAGTTGCCTTAAGCTTATTATTTAATATATTTTGCCGATTATCAGTAAAGGACAGGGACGATAGATATAAAATACAATGCTAATGCAAAACTGTCATGCACCATCTTCTTAAGTTACGTAAATATTACTCTGTTTATTGTGCTCTTTATTTATTTTATGTACCTATTATGTTTTATTGATGTATATATTTATTATTGTTTCGTAGGTCTTCCGTTTTATGAGTTTATCTATTATATTTGATAGTTGTGTATTGTGGCTCTCAGTATTTGTAATTTTTAAACTCACTCGTTGTCCGTCCCTAATATAATACTCCTCTCATCCACTCAAAAGTTGACTGGAATAGATCCCTTCAAGAGATAAGTCTACCTATGTGCATGTATCTCAGTGTTTATTATTTGTTTTTTATTTATTTTGCACGCCTGTCATATTTTCTGGCAAAGGGTAGGTCTATCTCCTGTCGTAAATATTTTGTGACCATAGGCATCACGCAGATGTTATTTTATAATTAAAATCATTGCCTTGTTTGAAGTTTTTCTTCATTTTCACAGCCACTGTGTTGTGAGACATAACTTGACACTATAGTGTGACCTTTTCGCTCATAGGCAGAGGTCGCTCAACCTTGGTCGATCGTAAATCAATGATAGCAAAATATCAACAAGTTATGCCTACAAATGAACGGGTCATGTTATGGTTGTCAGCTTGTCAGTCGAGCGCAGTCGTGCTGTGGACTAAGTTCGTTTAGATTGTTTAGAGAATACCCCTTCAGTCAACGTCGTCTTTACTGCGCCGGATGACCGCAGCACAATGTAACGCAACTCTCATTATGTTTCATGTACCTACCACTGGACGACTTCAAACTAAATCTGAATTTTCCTCGGACGCCTATTAAAATATAAATTACCAATTGACTAGGTCTGAGACTGGTCCTCGGGCAACGCCTAAATTTAGATAAATCCGAATAAATCTGGACGCATGGCGAGCCTCAGTTTTTTTCTTTAGACAATGGTTTATTTTTCAGAAATACTACCACGACTACGATGGTTTCGTGGTACTTCATGGCACCGACACCACAGCATATGGCGCTTCGATCCTCTCCTTCATGATGGAAACCGTCGGGAAAACCGTGGTGCTAACTGGAGCCCAGGTAACAATTGAGCAATGTGTTATTCTTAAGTTTTTTTGTGGAAAGGAATTGTCGATATCGATAGCACTATATGTTAGTCCAACTCTAGTGTGATGCAGTTGGTAATCAAAGCAATTATTTGACGAAAGAAAAATAAAACAAACAAAATAATGACATTATAGTGAATTCGTGGGATATCATTAGTTATTTACGGGTTTTATGGCAACGGTAAGTAGATAGACAAACCGTAAAAAACGTACCCATATGCACTTGGTGAAGGCAAAGAAGATAAAACACAAAATGAAATTGATGTCGTGTTTAGTAAACTGTACGCCAAAGAAGTGTAAATGGGTAATAATAAAATAACTAGTTGATGTCTCAAACTTACCAAGGAAATGGAATTTCACTTGTGTCTTAACATTTTTAAAACAATGTTACCGTAACGTAAGCTTAAATAGAACCGGTGTCCGGTTTTCATCAAAAGTTGTAGCTATTCGACTGAACGGGGAATCGAACGAGGAATTATTAAAAACACAAATGCTATCGACAGGTTTTTAAATAGTCTCATTTCGTCTAAATATTGCCAGCAAACCGTTAACTTTTGTCCTGTCCGTAGGAAAAACGTGGACGAAGTTTTGTGTATTGACCCTCAACATTGATTTAACAACACAGCAATAATCAATTAGCGTTAAAATTCCATCGAAACCAACTAAAAGTGCGGTGCAATAAATTTAGTCACTAAATATATACATACCTAAAAACACACTCCAAAAACTACAAACCAAAAACACATCCAAAGTCACGGATTTCTCACTTAACTGTCTTTTTCCTTTCGCATCGTATAGTCAAATAATATTTGACGAAGATCAAGTCTAAATACATTATAATCGCTTACGAAATGTGCTCCACCAAACTTATCCAAATGAGCTTTGAGGACGTGTTGGTAAGGTTGTTTTTTGTTGTAGGTGCCCATCTTCCAACCGCGGAGTGACGGTAACAACAACTTTTTGTGTGCGTTGCTGATTGCCGCCACACAACACATTCCAGAGGTAACGGTGTTCTTTGGAGCCAAGCTGTTCAGAGGCACAAGGTTGGTAACCTGGGTCTAGATTGGTCCCTGTACGCTTTTTATGATAAAGACGGCATTCTTAATCATTGCAAACCATTAAATCTGTTCTAAATACTTCGCGACACGTGCAGTAAGAACATAATAAAAAAATAACTAGGTAAAAATTAGGTAATGACACTGTGTTGAAATTAAAACCATTTATTAAGTGGATACTGTGGCTTAACTACGTGTTAGAGTGTCGATATACTCGGAATGTTATTTGTGCGTTAAAGTAGTAGGTAATATTTTCTGAAATATCAATGATCAGAATAATTATTACGCTGACACAGACAGACTCTCTCCCGATTTTCTCTTGACCTCTTGAGATTCTTGCAAAACAGGGTCGATGACCTAAAATAAAAATCTCAGAATAATTATTTTACTTACCTACGACATACTCAACATAGGTAGGAACTAAGTATGTGTATGCATTTTTCCAGGGTAAAGAAAGTTTCAAACACGCGTATCTACGCCTTCGATTCCCCTAACTATCCCCCGATCCTTGAAGCTAAGACGACCCTGGACGTGGACCCCAAGATGCTGATCCACCCACCAGGGTCCGTGCCAGACGAGTGCAGGATCCATGATCAGCTCTCGAGGAAAGTGTACACGTTGAAGGTCAACCCGACCATCACTGCTGAGATCATTAGGGCATGTTTTGAGGGCATGGAAGGTGAGTATCTACAAGCAAACATTTGTATGATTCCCCAGTTATTTGATGATAATCATTTAGAAAATAAATAATCGGGATAAACGTGTCACTTTCCTGCAAAATTGCGACTTTCGTTTTTCACTGCGAGTAATGTACGTCTCGGAAGATATGGATTAGAATACGTGACCCAGCAATTTACATTCTGATAATTCGTGTACTTTATTCAAGTTTAATGGAGGACACGGCATACAGATCGCGCATTCCAGGCTGCATATTCCGAGACTTTGTATTGGTCGCCGTAGTTGTCAGTTGTAATATAATACGAGAAGGTAGTTTGATACAAAAAGGCAAAAAGCGATGTCGTATTTGAACCCTCTATTCAACAACATACATATATAAATACATAAATCACGTCTTTATCCCTTACATGCAGATAGGTAACAAGACCTAAAGGCCACGTTTAGCATGATTGTGGGCAAATAGGTGGGAAGGGGAATCCAACAATCATTCAGGCAGGAGGTAGGTATCTATTATTAGTTTAAAGCGTAGTAGATATACGTTGCCGTGCTATCTTAGTGAAATTAAATAAGATTTCAACGCCCAATTAGAGTTATTAAGATAACTGTCGGCCTATTTAAGCGTGTCAAATCCTTTAACTATGTTGGTAATTATATTTAAAATTATGCTTCGTTACAACATAGGTATGCCTGATTATGATAAAATTGAAAAAATCGAGTGTGCGTTACAGGCGAATGCAGTAACAGATATGAAGATTACCTATACCTAACTCAGGTATAATTTGCATACCTAGGTAATATACAGTTACGTACGAAAAAAATTATACCTAACTAGCATTTATTTGTCATCGTCACCTAATCAGAAAGAACGGCGAAACTACTATATTTTTGTCAGATAAAAACTAAGTATACACCACGTTTAACCACCAAAACTGTTCTATATTTATTTAATTTATTTAATTTGGCAGGCGTGGTCCTCGAAACTTACGGCAACGGCAACATCCCAATCAAGCGCAAAGAGATCTACCGCGAGATTGAGCGGGCCGTTAAAAATAACGTCCTCGTCGTCAACGTCACGCAGTGCATCAACGGCACCGTGCAGGGGAAGGCTATCTACGAGACTGGACTGGTGAGCTCACACAGACTAAGGCTACACATATAGTGGTAACCTCAAAAAGCTCATCGTGACCGGCAAAGTAGACGAGAAAAGGCCTCGTGGACGCAGCCCAATGCGTTGGTCTGATCGGATCCGCACCGCTCTCAACTCAACGATTCACAATGCCTTCGACACCGCCAGACAGGAACAGTTGGAGAAATATCGTGGATCGTGGTCTTTGAACGTTCAGGCCCGTCTCTCCTGGGGGAGACTCCTGGAATCATTAGTGCTGGTGTCTCCCCTTGCTGGGGGAAACATCATTACTAGGTTTTAAATTATTATTTGAAGTACCTAGGTACTAAAGATTCCTATCGATGAAGAACAAAGAGATCTAACGCAAGATTGACGCGCCGTCAAAAAAACGTGCCAGTCGTCGATCAACTTTTCTCACAAAATAATAAAATGCTTATTAAGTGATAAAAATATTCTGAAATCAAGAAAGTTTCACTCGTATAGACGTGTCTCAGATATGGGTATAATTTATCCTTTTTCTTTCTATCCAGCTGTTGGTGGAATGTGGCGTGGTACCAGCTTTCGACATGACAGCAGAGGCAGCGTGGGCCAAGCTGTCTTACGTACTCAGCAAAACCGAGCTAAGTTACCAGCAGAAAGTCGAGGTAAATATACGCACAGTTCATTTAACACTCGAGCAGCAAAGCTTCATATAAACCAATGAATACATTGTGTATTACCGTTGCGCTTATTGTCAGGACGTTTCTCAATTACTTAGGCGCGTGTTCGCTCAATGTGCGGTCAGTGTTATTCCGTATTATAATCACGAGAATCTCTTTGTGAATTTGGAGGCATATCTTTCTCCAACTCTTAGTCTGAATACTGTCTGAATATTCTTTATTGTTCTGTTGAAAATAATTAATTTTTTCGTTTACAGCTGATGAAAACGGATATACGAGGAGAGTTGTACAACCCGAATCATGTAGCTGTCAATGGAAAATAGTGGTCTAACCGAGACGGAAGAACTAGTTTAAGATAATTTATTTTTGTATCTATTATAATTAATAATAATGTGTTCCTATTCTAACTCTTGATTAAAGACGAAGATTGAATCTTATTAAGATTAATAGTTAATGCCACAATATATATTACCTATTTTTATCAAATACCTAGGTTAGTTTAAAAATAAAAGTAATACCGATTTTTTAAAGGGTTTTATTTAAAAAAATAATTCAATTGTACGTCATTATTCTCATGTTGAAGTTACAACATTAATATCATAAATCATAATCATAACATAATCAAATTATAAGTATTGCCATGCGTTAATAATAATTATGTAATGAGAATAAACATTAAAATAATTTTTTGAACAGTTAAAAATAAACAACGACTTGTTATTAATTAAATTGAAACTATGACAAACATGACACAGAAGAAAACATAAGTAAAATTTTATGTAAGTAGGCACCAAATCAAAAATTACTTACTCATGAATATTTTAATAAATTTGTGCTAAACACCTTTAGTCCTAAACACCGCCGCAATTACTATCACTTCCTGCTGCCTATATCAACCAAAAGCACTACCCTTTTTATATCTTTGGTATGAAATACAAATAAAACTGTAAAATTTCAATGCACGTTCTATTAAGCGCCATTATTCCATTAGTACTTTCAAATTACTACATAAAACATGGCTATGGAATACACGATTACAAAACTAGATTAAAATACATTTCACATCTGGTCTACGAATAATAATAAGCTTATTAATATAAACTTATTATTATTCGTAGCATCTCGTAATATAAGGCAATCGAACAAAAACTAAATATATTATGTAATTTACCAGGTCCTAACTAGGATTTAAAGGTGATGAGATGAATTATTAAATCACCATATCTCAACCCTTTTTCTGTTATTTGAACTCAAATACATTCATGGACCAACAAAATGTTTGCTTTTCATAGCTAAGGTTACATAGGCTAAGCTTAGAAGTGAAGCAGTAAACGAGCTATAAAAAATAAGCTACACCATAGACAACTTCAAAGGCAAAAATATGGACAGAACAGAGGATATAATTAAAAATTAATTAAATCATTTAAGGGAGGTAGAGTAAAGTTAGAGGCCAGCTTAATTTCGTCGATTACATTATATTCTACAAAGTACAAAATCTAATGGTCTTTTAGGACTGACTGATCTAAATTTATATCATGCATTATAAATATAGGTATTATTACAGGTAACGTTTAGCGAGAGGCTATTTCGGTGGGGTACATTTATTAAGAAGATAATAAATACCTACCATACATTATTATAAGTAATATTGTTTGGAACAATGTCAAATGCATTTTTAATTGCACATTTGTTGATATAATAAACACACCCGTATAAAATATTCTCAGTGACTGTTTGTAGACAAATATAACACAAACAGAAAACATGTATTTACGGACTACGCACACACTGTTTTCATTACACAAAATATTATTTTCTGACAAAAACTACGTCGTTTATTTTCAAATGCCGCGTATATTTTTTTATTTTACCCAGATCTTTTAAGCTTCTTGATATTCTTAGTCGGCTGGGTTAGGAGGCGCTTAGCAAGTTACAACCTTCTTGGCCGCGTTCGGCACAATAGTGACAGGCTCTTCTGAAATAAAAAAAGTTACTTTTGAATAAAGCTGTTAAGTTAGGATAGAGAGATGGCAAAAACCATTCAATTTCCGAAAACTTTCGCCATCTCTGAGCAAAGAGAAGAAAATGCATATTGCAAAAGTAGCAACAGTTGAATATGAATTTGATCTGCTCTAACATAAATTAGGAAGAATGAGTTAGAAGTAGTAAGGTATTATTTCGTCATTTCTAAATTGACGCTATCATTTATGTTATTTGTCACTCTGGGTAATACCAGCTACTTTAGTGACAAGGAAGATTAAACATGATTTGGAACGTGGAGTCAGGTTTCCCCACTTTTGATTAGTGCAATACGATAATCAACTTTGACACCAATGTACCATTATTAACCTAAGTTCTAAGTTAAACAATTAAAATAGACTTCTATGTAATTTTTAATCTGAGCATTTGAATATAGAATCAAAGGATTGCCAAATTTTTGGTTGGTTTAGCAAAAGTGTGAATATCAAGTGCTTAAAATTAAATGTGAATATTTTTACCAGTAATGGGACCACCAGCTGGATGGAGGCGTTTCAACACCTGAAAACACAAAAAAATAATTTAAATACTATGGTTTAAAACTTAAGATATAGTCTGGACTGCACTCAATTTGCAGAGAAAATTATAGATAACCCTATTACATTAAGAACAGTACTAGATGAGTACCTTTTTCATCGTGCTTTTGTCACACTTAGCAAGTATCGAGGATTCTTGATTGCTTTTAAAACTACACAATTCTTAACAATGTAATACTCTTATATTCCCCTCACAAAACTTTCCCTAACACCACCAAAATGCGGTGCATTACCTGTGCCAAGTCGAAACCGGTGAGGGTCCTCAGTGCAGGCGGCAGGCTGCTAGCAAGGCGGGCCACCTCGCCGGTGGCACCGTTGTCGCCGACCATCACTATCTCATCGGTCTTCGCCAAAGGAGCCGATACCTCTGCTGCGATCTGAAACGCACAAATTACAATAAGTTTAATTGAAGAAAATTTTCATTTTTTTATATAAAGCAGGAAAAACTCTGATGCAATTCTGTATGGTCGGCAATGGGAGTGGGCAACAATCCTTTATACATTCTTCATTTTAATTTCTTACCTTAGGTAGAGCTTCAAGCACCAACGCCATGAGCGCAGCTTCTCCGTATTGCTTGTAGACTTTGGCTTTGGCCAACATGCGTTCGGCATCGGCCTTACCGACGTCGCCGATGGCCATAGCTTCGGCCAGACCCAGCACTTTGATGCGCTCGGCGTCAGCCTTAGCACCTTCTACCGTTTGAGTGCTGGAATAGAAAACAAGAAATAAGTAGAAATAAGATACTTAACTTCACTATCATTATCAATAAGTGAAGGTTCCGTCTAAAGAAAGTCAGACAAGAGTTCACACAATTTAAGGTATAGATCGTTTATAGAGTACGAGTTTGAACTCACCGTTTGCCCTCGGCAATGGCCTGAAGACGATAGGCTTCGGCCTCGGCCGGCAGACGCACCGTCGACACCAGCTCCTCCTCGCGTCGCAGAATTTCCATCTGTTCCACCTGAGAAACGAGAAATTGAAACCTAAATTAGCCTTCAAAAATGAAAATATATGTAGAGGACAGTGTCATTGAAAAAATGGAATTATCACATTGCGTTTAATGTACAGTTATAAATATCAAGATTGGATGAAAAAAAAATCTATACCTCGATCTGCTTACGGCGTTCCACAATTTCGATTTGTATTTCTTCGTTTCGTATCTTCTGTTTTATTTTTGCGGCTTGCAACTCGTATGCTAAAGCTGCTTCGGCTTTCTGTAAAACAACAATTCCATTTATATCTTTATTTTTATCTAAATTCGTTAATATTCTGGTAAAATACATTTCTGATAGGTTGAAACTTACAGCAGTGTTGACTTCCTGGTCGAACTGTGCCTTCTGCAGTTTGAACATCCTGGTGTTATCTTCTATCCTGGTGTCCATTGAATACTTCACGTCCATTGCGCTCTTCTCGCATTCCGCCTCCTGGAAATTTTCGGAAACCCATATTAGATACTAGTTGTTGCACGCGACTTCGTCCGCGCAGAATTTAAAAATATAGCCTATGTTCATAAGGGATAATGTAGGATTCTAATGGTGAAAGAATTTTTCAAATCGGTCCATTCGTTTCGGAGCCTATTCAATACTGTTTGCAATCAAACAAACAAATCTTTCCTCTTTATAATATAGTATAGTATAGAGTATAGATATAGGTACTGTTTGTATAGGCATTGTAATTTTTTATCACATAGTGTTTATTACTTAAGTTCGCCGTATACATAATTCTCTGTGGTTCGTATCGTAGTGTACATATTTTAAATTGGCCTAATTATATCAATCTATGACGAACTGTACAGAACACTGGCTAACATTGGCGTTTTGGTAAAAATTGGTCAAGGTTTAGAACACGCCTGAATTGGTCGGTCAACTCCGTATATTGTTGACAATTAACTGTGATATTGAATCTCTTATATTATTGCGCAACAAAATTAAATAGAATGGCACCCGTAAATAAAGTAGAATTACAGCGGTTTGATTTGACAAAATGACTCACATTTTGAAGGGTGCGGATCAGAATATACAGTTTAAAATGTATAATGGGTTAAAATACATAATGGTTCAAATATATCATGGTATTTTCTGTGTAATTATAACCTAGATGAACTTTTGTAATAGCGTAATATATAGATTGGTTTAGGTTAGGTTAAGTTTAGTTTAAAAGAACTTTGTTAATTTGCTGTTGTTGTTATATATTTTGAAAAATTATGTATTTTTAACCAATTATACATTTTAAACTTTATGTATTTTAATATGTTAAGAAAAAGTAATTGTAAATTTGTCAAGGACCCTCATTATTTTAGCCCATTAAATGTGCTCTTTTAATAAAAAACTACCTATAGTACATACACGTGGGTTCGAAGTATATGTGGGTTCGAAAAGAAACCGTCCGACAACCGTCAAAAGTAGCTAATAACGCAAACTCACCCTTATCCCAGCATCCCTGTTCGCCTGAGCGACGCCCACGTCAGCGTCCCGCTTCACCACCGCCGTCTGCGCCTTCCCCAAGCTGGCCAAGTACTGGACGTCATCGTACACGTCCTTGATCGTGAAGGACAAGATCTCGATGCCCATCCGGCCGACGTCGGGTGCCGCTACCTCGCGGACCAGCCCCGCGAACTGATCTCTGTCCTTGTACACCTCTTCGACTGTAAGCGTTCCTGGAGGACAACAGAAAGAGGTGGTTAAACACGAATAATCATAATAATAATGTCACTTTATGTTGAGAGGCAGAAGCGGTTTTAGTATTATCGGTGATATATCTTCTTAACTTACATATCATAGTTTAACTGTGCAAAAATGTTTTGGAACGGTAACAATTTTTTGTCAAGGCAATTGTAGACAGATACGATTCGTTTAGAGCTTGGAAATGTAATTAATTAATTATGTTCAGTCCCAGATGTTGCTTGAAAGATCGCAGGTGTTTGTCGAATTGTTTTCTTCAGCATCTCTCCATAAAGTGAATTGTCACAAAACCTTAAGTTTATGGCCGTCAAGTGTTTTACATTTCGCTGTGATGTGTGCGTTTCGATGCTTAATACTTTTGCTTGTGTTTTACTCAGATAATTCTCATTTGTTTTATTGAACTATCAAAATGTTAGGTAGGTATAAACTTGCGCAAAATATCTCAGTTCCATTAAACAGACCGAAATATTCCCTTCAAACTTGTAAAATCTGAGGGGTGCGTATTAAAATACATAAAGTTTAAAATGTATAATGGGTTAAAATACATAATGGTTTATAATATATAATGCGATTTTCTCAGAAAGTTACAAATTAACAGGATTGTTATAAAACAAACCTAGCCTAACCTAAACCAATCTATAGATTACGATATCAAAAAAGTTCATTTAGCCAATAGTTTTACAGAAAATTGCGTTATATATTTTGAACCATTATGTATTTTAACCCATTATACATTTTAAACTTTATGTATTCTGATCCGCTCCCAATCTGAGAGAGATGAAAATGACTTTTCTGCGCAGTACAAGCCTGAAGAATAGGGAATTCTCCCCCTTATTAACGCAATAATATTCAAATTACTTTGACATCAATTGCTAATAACCACGAAAGCATCTGAAACTATAGAAGTTGACGAGGGAAAACTCACTTCTTGACATTCAAATACGTTAGGCCGAAGGTAAGCGCCAGTGGCACTAACGTGACGCGGAGAAACTCCATGGTAAAGCACTGTTATCACTCACTGTCCTTATCATTAGCAACACTTCAATTCTTAGTCATCACATCCATTTCATAAATTAATAATATTGATAGGAAGACGTCTTGGGCTAATTTTTGGATTAAATATTGTTGAAATAAAATGTTCCTCGAAGGTTTAAAGATAGTTAAGTACTCCCTTTTTTATATCAGATATGTATACACTCTTGATAATCTATAAAAGTTCAAATCAAATTAAAATTATTAAAAAGGATGAAACAAACGTGCTCTTCATATAAACGACTAATATTTAGATATAGTAAAAAGTTCTGGCTGGCTAGTCGTCAATGTTAATAACCTAGTAGGCTATGGCAATAACACGATATGCAACTTAAATGTTCATATTTATTGTAGCTGGTGAAACCTTAGGAATCATGTTATAGGCGATGCGGCTAGCAACCCATCACTATTTTGATTCCCCTTTCCACATACTCCCATATATGCTAAACGTGGCCTTTAGGTCTTATTACCTTAGGCTCTGTCTACCCCGTAAGGGATAAAGACGTGATTTATGTATGTATGTATGTATGGTCTGGGAGCAAAGAAAAAACATAGAACGTCCAGTTGCTTCTCTTCCATCCAAAGCCCATTGAGGGAATGGGCGAAAATCATAGGAATCATGCTATAGGCGATGCAGCTAGCAACTCATTAATATTTTGATTCCATTTTCCATCTATACGCAAAGCCCACAATCTTGCTAAACGTGGCCAGTAGGTCTTGTCACCTTAGGCTCTGTCTACTCCGTAAGGATAAAGACGTGATTTGTGTACATAAGTACTAATGTATGCATGTATGTATATTTATTTTATAATTTATGTGAGTATCAACTATAGACAAACAATGAAAAAACTATCCCCATTACTGTGATTACTGTCATGGTCACCAGTGAATTAGCGTAAACACTGGTTAGCACTTGGCAGCATTACATACATTGAATATTAACTCGTTAATTAAAAGAAAAAGTACAGTAAATTCCAGACCAAAGGAAAAGTTCTAAAATGCTAAGAAATCCTTTTCATAACACTTTAGATAAATTTATTTTATTTCAGGCCAGGATGAATGGCACTAATAAAAATACAATCTCATAAATTTTGTGTTTCTCGACAGACATTTTTACATGACCGATATTTGTTAACGTTCATGTTCACGTGATTGACAAGGGTTTGGGCCTCGTCGGTCCATTACTTAGACTTGGTTAAACTGTCTGCCAAAATGTTTAGGTTTCAAACTTAACCGCAAGAAGAACAAGTTTCACAGTTACTGTTTCGATCGGTTGCTTAGGTCAAACATAAATTTCCAATTATACATTTAACCAAAACTCGACTAAGATATAAAACAGACTAATAAATCTTCAATTTCTATAAAAACACTTTTGTTCATGACGCCACTGAGTGATTGAAGTTTTAAATACTAAGTTATACTTTATTGCCAATCGCATCGCAACACTTAACCTTGAAGTTGAAGATAAAGGATATCCATTAAAGATTGTCAAGCCCAAAATCCTTTGCCCTTGCTCTGCACCAATTTTCAAACGTCTTCCATCTTACTTAACCTCAAACTTTCCGTAATGCGTTTCCTCGATTTCAATCCACTACATTCTGAAACCTATTCGACTGGTGACGTTCGACTTCAGGCAAAGCGATTTAACATTGTCAAACGTGGACTATTTTAAATTGGATTGTACGCGTAAGGAATGACTGGCTGGGATGAAAGATGATACTTTTTGCGAGGATACCTTACATACTTACTTACATTATCAACCTATCCTAAATCTACTTATTCTGCTTCACTAAGAGTACTTTCATTTTTGGAGCTTTTATTTCTGATCGAACGTTGTAACGAAATTTTAATCATCATTCGTTTCTTAAATTCATCAGCTTTTTACTATTGCAAATATTGCCATTCATTGTTGATTGCGGCAACGTTTTGAAAAATAATTATATATATGGGTCGACAACGGAACGATAGTTTAAATTCCTTGCGCCCGCATTTACACCAAGTTTAAAAAAACAATATCTGGGCGTTTCAGAATGGCACTCCCTACGGTAGTCCGTACCGTTATTAAAAAAAAGCGCGCTAACACTCGACAATAGGGAATCTTATGAATAAGAATTCATTGTACACCTACTCGTATCTTGCGCCATTGTGTTTGCAAAATCAAGAATAGTTATCCCGTGGCGAAATGTTTGTCATAAGAGTCTTTAAACAGGTTTAGAGAAGTGTGATTCAGTAAGAGGAAATCCTGGTTTGCATGCAATTTTCCGTTTACGACTCCTGATTTCCTTTCATTAAAATTACTATTATTAAGGCAGCTGGCATAAGTAAGTAGGCTGCATTGCAACCTTGGATGCACTTCCTACATACGTCGTCACCTGCAATAACTATTTAATACAAGCTAGATACATACACTTTGCTCGCGTGGAATTATAACGAACAAGTCTATGAATAATAAATAATGTGTAACGTTTAACTCGTCAGGCAAATATACCTGGAGGGGTATGATAACGCGTTACGATGTTACTGTCACAATAGAAAGAGTATACCCAGGAGACCATTTGAGGTAAACAATTAAAACGAAAAGTTCCTAACATTCACTGAAACAGGCTGGATTCAAGACGCAAGGCGACAACAGTGCAGTCTTTGGTTGTTGGCAATAGGTTTTTGTAGTTTGCTTCATTTTCATTATACCTGTCGCAATGGAACAGGCTAGCTATTAATATGGATACCTAATAAGTAAGTTGGTTTAGGTAAATTGTATGCAAAGCCATACTAAGAGTCAATTCATTTATCAAAATAACGTTTTAAATTTTGACTATTTGTTAAAAATACTGTAAAAGAAAATTTATTATCAATGATCGCGACCAAAAAGAAAGCAGAATGGCTACGATTTTTTCCTTTCCCCGGTAAATCACAAGTAACGGCTGATTTAGCCCCACAATTCGTTGTCCGACCCTTCCATTTGAATTATTCCGTTCTTTATCATTCGCAATTATTTTCATTCACTCATTGTTCCACTAACCGAGACGCGGTACCTAACATTTCATTCATGGTCGATTCTTTTCATTTAGCTGTTAAAAAGAGTAGTCAATTGTTTCACAGTTCACATGACGTATGAAAATTCGGTACTTCATTTGTTTTGTCCTTAAATTCGTTCACATTTCAAATTGCAGAATAAAATGAGCAGAAATTGGTCACTTTGAAATAAAGCTCGTTATAATTTTCTGTACTCAAAGTACGAAAATTTTAATTATCACAAACGTTAACGCTCACGCAAATACGCTACACTACTGCAGTATTTGCATTCGCGTTTTTACACTATTTACATTAACATCGCTAGCATCAGACAGTGATGGCATATGGGGGTTATCATTATTTGAACTAGAAACGATATAAATATTGATAAGAATGCGGCACGATTGCCACTGATAATAAAAATGAATCTTGCGCAGCGTTATCACTATCAGTCATGATCACACGGAGGTGCCTTTCCGCGGGTAACGTTCAAATTAAATATGGTTTCTGTCTGTTATAGATGTTGTAATTTTTAGAAAACAACAGAAAGCCACACTTACACTCTTTTGCATCCCGGACAAAACTAGTAAAAAATATACAAAGTTGGATACAAATATAGAAAATAATTTAAAGGTAAGCAACAAAAAAGTCTTGCTACTGTATTGGAGAGAGTTTCTGATTTGACCCATGATAAAGCTTCCGAAGATATCGAACCCCTAAAGAAAATAAAAACATGTAAAAGAAACAAAACCTTACGTGAACCAAAAATAGATAAAGCTTTTAGAGATGAAAGCCTGATATAGGCATCGAATTATACAGATGCGTTTCAAATAATTGGCATTGTTCATTTTTTTTAGTATGCTCCAATTCGAAAACCATTTCGAGGAAAACCATCAATTATCCGATTTATCTTGTCCGATTTCAAAAATACTTTATGATTGCAGATATTTTTGTAAAAGTACTTTGAACCTTTGTTTGACCGAACGACCGGGTTTTTAGACAGAATCCAGCATCGAATGTTTGCCACAAAAATAAAAAAAAAAGTTTGGCTACGGCAATTGTCACGTGTCACTGTCAAATCTACAAAACCATAGACAAAGCCGTTTTCTTTTATAGCCTGCCGAACGAAGGCGATTGGGATTCTGTCTAAATTCACGAATTATCAATCACCGAAAAAATATTTATTATTAATTAACAAAGCTACGTAAAAGCATAATATTCAAATTAGTTGCTTGAAATTGTCCATTTTATCAAATAAAGGTGTTAAAAGCACAGCTTAAAAAAAATGAACAATGCCAATTATGGGTACCTTTGAAAGCTAACGAAAAATAACGTAACCTTTTCGTTACTTCTGTTGATTGAATTATTTGAAAGAAATCAGTGACAGCTACTCAGTAGGTTATTAGAACCCATGTAAACTTTGTGAAAATTTTTACTCAAACGGATAGAAAAAAATAAACTTCGATACGGGTATGCATTATTAACATTAGTTGCTAAAATAGTTTCCAGATTCATCGATGCAAGTCCAATGTAAATTTGAAATGTATTGCGATCATGGAAGCCTATTTTCGAGAAGAATAAAATAACAAAGGATTCTAGACAAGCATGATAGTGTTTTATATGTAAGATTCGCCAGGGACAGAAACTGAGTAGGTACCTAATAATTTGCATGATTCGTATCCAGTTGTGAACAGGGCTGATTGCAAGTGGGTGGACGGACAATCAAACAAATGGCTCCACAGCTGCCCTTGCGTATTTGGAAATTGCTGGAGTTGTACCAATGTGTGCAATGTCATAATTGGGTTAACGCTGTGTCTATTAAGCTAGCATACAAAGGCGGCACTTGGAATCAGAGCGGAAGTGTTGTTTGAATTTGTATGAACGCGTACACATCGGAGAATAATAAGATGAAAGATTTAGAATCGCTTCATGACACCCCGTTACCGTGTTCTATGTCCTGAGTCTAAGAATCTATTCAGTATCAGTGAAAGGTATCCCCGTGTATGAAACGCGATTAGTCTTCATTAGCGGTATTGATCGACTTACAAATTTTCACATAACCGGAAAAACCCAGTGACTTTCAGTGACAGTGGACGTTGGAAAAAGAAAATAAATGAATCTTTCTGTTCGATTTCGGTCACCGTTTCGACTCTTATTCATTATGGAGTTGATCCCCCGATGTATCTTATTATGTACCTCTTATCTCTTATATATATTTATGTTACGCAGCTCCATGGGCACTAAGTCCTACAGAGAACATTTAATAATAACATGAACAGTAGGTACTGGTTGGAACAAGTCAATAATTAATTCCTCAGAGTGAAGCTTCAGAAATGGATTTACCGTGATCTTAATTAATTATGTACTTAAATCAAGTTATCTGAGAGAAGCTAGATGTAAGTTTCGAAGTCGAGAAAAGTATCAACGATAGCGATTTACCTTTAGATAGCAGAATATAAGAACTTAAGGAAGAAGAAAGGAAATAATGATTTTTCTACACCTAAGGTTCAAAGATGTAAAATAAAGAGTAATACAATAGGTATTTCAGCGTTCCTTCCAGTATTTATTATGCGATATTCTATACATTACGTGGTACAGCGGTTTGAATCTGATTCAGTAGACACAAAAGGCCTAATTTGAGAAGTTTCAGTAGACACGGTTTGCGACTTTACAATAACAATAGAAAGGTTTAGTAATTTCAAAGCTTTGGTTTAAGTAACCAAAGCTGTTTAACCTGTCAGTATTTAGCAATATACATATAAACTACATATTATATTGATCCGGTGCGAGACCACGTGTATGTAAACTCGTCCCTACAATTTAGTCCTTTTCTTAGAAAAAAAATATCATTTCTGAATTCCTGAAAACCTGAAATCCTGATTTAGATCATGAACTGCTAGACCAGTTAGTGTTCAGAGATATTAATATTTACATAGTCTGAGTAATAAATAAATGAAACAATTAAAACAAGATTGCTTTCGGACACAAGAATGCTAATGCTACGCATTTCAATGTTATTAATCAAAAGTTTTGTTTAACCGTCCGTCCTTGACATCGCATTAACTCGCATCACTCTTACTGAATGCTGCAGCTAAGAGCTCCATTACACGCCTACATCTTATAAAGACATTTGTCGTACAAACGTCTTAACATTATAGTTAGACGACGGTCGGTTTTCGCGCGAACATTTTCTTTGAAACATCGCAAGATGCTTGAATCTTGAAACAAGCGCCCATCGGTTTTCCGGGCGGGAGTCTTTTCTGCGGAATGGCGATTTTAAAACTACTTTTTTCACGAGTTCTCCGCTGTTTATCAGTTATTCACTCAGAGCACCGACTCAGCTACAAGTAGGCTCTTGTGTGATCATTTTACTATCCTAGTAAACTACCCTATTTGGTGCAAAAGCAAATTATTTGTCTACTTTAAATAAGAAGGTATAATTAGTTAATGTTGCAATTTTTACTATGGATGCAGAACAAAAAGTAAAACCTGAGAAAAATAGTGCTAAATGTCTTATTTAATACTCAAAACCC
Source organism: Pandemis corylana (assembly GCA_949127965.1). NCBI lineage: Eukaryota > Metazoa > Arthropoda > Insecta > Lepidoptera > Tortricidae > Pandemis > Pandemis corylana. Next base: position 6,713,021 of record OX421864.1, on the reverse strand, counting down.
CCAAAACAAAACTTCAAGCTAACAACTTCTCACATCGTACGTCCGCAATTTTCCTACACTACACTTGACATTAGTATCGGAGCCAGAAGAGTAAGGCTGTTGTTATATCACTACAGCCACAGGGATTAGGTTTATTGACACTTTCCCGACCTCTAAATACATAAAGTTACATGTTATACGGCTTGTATACAGCTTGGTCCTCCGGGGCGACCCGCCGCTCGCGACGGTCGCGGCGGGACTGAAACAGAATCTCCTTCAGGCTTCTGATAGCCTGGTACTGTCGTTTTATATTAGCACCCGGATAGAAACTGATTTATTACTGGGCAATTATCGTTAATATTACTGCGGGTGTAAAAGTTAACGTAACGTAAAGGCTGAGTTTACGGATCGTTCTGAGAATGAAGTTAATGTTCTGCTTTAACAGTTTAGGACGTCCTACAAGCCTTAGTCAACTGTGTCTCTCGCACCATGAATAATTGTCTAAGAGCCTAACAATAAAAAATAGACATCATAACATCCAAAAAGAAAACAATTGAGAACTCCTTTTTTTATCTGTTTAATATACACACACACACACACACACACACAAATCACGTCTATATCTGTTTAATATAAATGGTTATTAATTAATTCTGCAATAAACGTAGCTACATTTACAATTACACCAACAATCGCTAAATTTAATATTTCCAGTTGAAATGAAATGTTCTGGTACCTAATCTCTGGCTAGCCGAGGACTTTGAATACGCAGAAATTATTTTGCAGAGTGTAATCCGTCAAGTTGTCAGTGAATCTAGATTTACGGTGTCTGAGCTACATTTTTGTTTGGGTTTCATATTATCCGGTTAGAGTTTAGTGATAGATCGCTCTCGTATTTCTACCATCAATATGTTTTTTTTTACATTTCAGATTCGAAACAACTTCTAATGTTGTATGGTGTTCCGGTAAAAAGTTTTTTTTTTTTTAATTTCAACCTTTTTGCCGATCGGCTAGTGCATTGTTAAGCGCCGCATCATCAAAAAAAATAGACATCAGTCAGCATTAAAAAATAAATTGGTGGATTACGATTCGGTTCATATTGTCAAATTAACTGCTGTTTAAAGCGATTTGTGTAAAGTAACTAGCGTACAATATTAGGTACGGACGTTTTTCGCGTGTCTGTACATTTTTATTTATGAGCGGCGGTAGCCATCACGGACTACAGACAAACGCAGCGTTGTATCGAACCCTGCTCCCAAAAGGATTATGGTTCTTAAATTGTTTGTTAGACTCTATAGGTACTGCACAGGGAACAAATAAACCACGACCTTCGTGAAAACCGCTAACAATAAATCGAAGGTTTTATTTAACACAATTAGTGAGGTTTTGATAAATTAATTGGGTTAGCGATACAGTACGGTGTGCAAATAAATAGCGGGCTACACACGAAGAGGCGTGACCTGCTGGCTACGACACTGTGTATAAAGCTCGCCCTATCATTATCTGATCAATTGATCACTTTAAAACCAGTACACAGTTAAATTGAGTTACATTATAGATTACTATCTCTTAATTAGTCACTCTTACCGACCGAAAATAAAAACCTTGTGTGTATGAAAACACCGAGCGATTACTTTTCTCTATATTAAAAGAGTTGTCTGCCTCCCAGGTGGTCATCTAAATTTCGTACAAATGTAATGATAGGCCCTCTCGAGGTTCAATGAAAAAACGAACTTCCTCTTCTACATTTTACAGCCACTTACTATTAGTTACTTTGAAAAGCAGATGCTTCTGTGTAACATGAAATATGATCCGTGAAGCGAGCTACGGTGCTATTGTAACTCGAGACATTACTTTATCTAACTCATTTATATGAACGACTACGAAGCACCCAAGATATTTCATTTGAAATTTTATTCTAGAACGTAACAGCATCCGTTCTGCGGTTTGTGACAGTTACAAGATGCTTTATCAGTTCAGGGTTATGATTCTCTAAGCAAAGCTCTTCCGTGAAGTAATCGCTGCATATGACAGATAACCATAACTTGACCCGACCCCTAGCAGACATTAAACGGAGTCAGGCGTCTTTTGTGTTTTGCCATACGCCGTGCGCAACGATAAAGAACAAGACATCTGTTTCCATGTAATGCCTTCGAGAGAATGTATCAAGATACGATTGTGTCGCGAGACGAAGTTTTTTTAGAACATCACATTAGCCGCAACCACTACGAGTACTTTTCATAAAACAGCTAGCGAAACTATGTCACGAGAAACTTCACCATTAGGTATTTACTGAAACAACACATTTAAAATAAAAACCACATTTTAATTATACTCGTGTCGCATGCCGTTATCTTTGAGTATGACTTATTAGTTACCAACAGCGAAGTTACTATTATCATTAACGATCGAACGAAAGGCATGTATTTAATTCCTATTTACGTAAGTAGCAGTTCCAATTTTACTGCGTTCAGAGTACATAAACATGATGGAGATAACTGAAGTTGTTAGCTGTTACTTTCATTCCTGAAGGGTAGGTTTGCCAGATGTTGACGGACGAACATTTGTTGTAACATTTTTGTAAGCATGTAGTAAATAACAGAGTACTTCTTCTTAACTGTTTAAAGAATCTAACGTAGGTAATAATGTCAAAGAAAACCAGACGTACATTTGATGTAGGTATCTTGGTGTTCTGGCCGGTGGCTTTGCAATAGCCGGGGCCGAGTCTTCGTTTTAAAACCTTTTAACATTATCATGATTCAGAATAATTATTATTACAACTAATATCATAATGCGGTCAAGTAGGTACTGTACTAAAAATAATATGCAGTGACGAGCTGGTGTGGTTCCAGCAAACGAAAACTCTATCTCTCATTTTATAAAATTGCGCGTGTAGTTGGTATCCCTTGCATGTTAAGTCTATGTGTAGTAGGGCAGTCAAAATGTTCAAGGTAGAAAGGTATATTCGTCATTCACGCTAGACATGACAGTGTCACTGTCCCACTCCGCCCACGCTGACTCAAAATACCTTTATCTATCTATGTACAGATATTGGATTCCTATAGATACAGTTCCTAGATAGGCAGCACTATGCATGCGGCTGCATTGTCCAGGCTTAATGAAAACGATGCATTCCATCGCGATATTTCCAGCCGGCTTCATAGACAACTAGCGGTATAGACTCCGTCTGCGCTGAATTCGCTTATCGCTATCCCGCGGAAACTATACGATTTTATGGGATTTAAACTATTCTTATGTCCTTCCCCGGGACTTGACCTATCTCCATTCTAAATTTTATTAAAATCGTGTTAGTGATTAAGGCGTGAAAGCGTAACAGACAGACAGACAGAGTAACTTTCGCATTTATAATATTAGTAGAGATAATAGAGATATTTCTGTTGCATGTTCAAAGGAATAGTGGTTATACTAATATTATAAACGCGAAAGTTTGTAAGTATGGATGGATGGATGTTTGATACTTTTTCACGCCAGAACTGCTGGACAGATCTGGATGAAATTTGGAACATAGATAGATTATAGTCTGGAATAATACATAGGCTACTTTGTATCCCGGAAAATTGCATAATTCCTGCGGGATAGCGATAAAGGAATTCTATGCAGACGAAGTTGCGGGCAACAGCTCGTTAATTATACATTTGAGCAACCCTCGTGCCACAGGATTGTATGAATACGTCAGGTTTTGTCGGGTATACAACACATTTAATGGCTCCCACTAAGACCCAATTCAGTCTGTTCGAACTAATTGCTTCTCTTTTGCTTTTCCTTCACCAAAAACCGCATTGTTTTCCGCAAATAGGTACTCGTGATTTCAAAAGAACCCAATGGATCAAATCTTAACCACGATTATATGATTATAGATATCAAAATCTTTTTTAGATATCTATTCTAAACCAGAAAATGATGTGATACGGTTTTACGCGTCACTAAATAATGTACCGGATATTGTTCGGAAAGGACGGCGGAAAGAGAGGGAACGCTCGACATACTTTTGATGGGTCCCTTCCTACTATATTAATCATAAATACACAAGTTTCTAAAATATTAACACTAACCCTCTACGTCTATGTTGAGGGAACTTTTAATTTTATTGAAAAATAAACCTTTGAGCTACTACAGAAACTTTTGATAGGAAGCTTCAGTTCAATAAGGTAGACGCTATATAACACCACATATTACCATTTACATTTTTAATTTCTCTTTACATTACTAAGGCGCAAAAATGTTTAATGAACGCAGCAAATCTTCACAAAAAAAAATACAAAAAAATGCGTTAGTCCAGTCCGTAATGGACCTAAGTGTTCTTGCTAGGACGATGATTACCTCGCGAACGCAACGTAACGAAGTTTCCACCAGTAAATGGAGGTAGTTTCGGACCGATCACAGTTTCAACGGAGCGTTACAAGCCACGTTTAACTGCCTCTAGCTGACATTTTTTTTATTTTATGTGCCTCTTACTATTTTGAACATTGTTTAATTTTCATACCGATGAAAATTTAATTTAATAAAGCTTTATAGTTATTGTTATTATAAAAGATATGATCTCACCGTATTTTGTAAGTCATTTTTATTTTATTTTAAAGCATAAAGTATGTACCTAACCCAGTTAGTCTTTAGATATATAATTTATTTTAAAGTGTCGCCAAAGCATGTTTTATACAATAATTGTATAATTATTTGGTGCATTGCTATGTGTTAGCTATAATTATTAATTATAAGTTGCTACGTCCTAACAGGGCATCATTGTATACAAAACTTTGTAAAAAATGTTGCAATTGAATAAATACTGAATACTGAATACTAATAAGAATAAAAATGGTTATCCACTTCAGATAACATGGTTCAGATAATTTCTTTCTTTCTTTCAAAAATTCATTTGGTTGTGTTTTAATTATGGTACAAAAAGGTTTTATAGTAAGTTAATTAAGTGTGTTATTGACGATAATAACAGGAAATACTGTGTCCCCTTCTTGCAAACGGTGTTAAAATCTCTAGAGACCAATATTAGGGAAATCGCTTGAAAAAAAAAGACTCTTTTGCAGTTTCCACACTCATCACTTTTTAATTTTCCCGTCGAAAAAACTGCCAAGTCACGTGGAAGAGGATGCTGGCACAAAAACGTTTCGTCCGCAACAAGGAACTTTGAGTTTGGAACGTGCCCGGCCATAGATAACGAGCTAAAGAACGAATCAATTTAAGAGGAGTCTGTGATTTATGGTAGGTATCGTTGACATTTAAGTACCTTTTCTTTTCAAAGTAAATTAAGAGCCTCGTAGTAGTATAATATCAGTAATAATATGTATAATAAGACAGTAAAAAGTAGAAATTAAAGGAGGGAGTAATTTCTTTACTAACTGTCACATTTTTAACGTAAAGTTTTTGAATGTGGCAAATATACTCGGGAGCAAAGATATCGTGTTACTTCCCGCAGAAAGATGTTCATACATCTTTCTGCGGGAAGTAACCCGGTTTCTTTGCTACCCAATATTATAATACGTTACGGACAATATAGAGCTTCCAATACCGCTGGTCCTTGCGGGATCGTGCGTGGTATAGACAGGATCAAAGTTAGCAGTGCCACCAGGAACGGGTTTTTTTTAATGGCGTCAATTTATCGACGACTAGTGACGTCTAAAATCTTTACTAAGTACTACAAAAAGGGGTATTTGTTTTTTTTCAAAGTACCTAACACGCAAGCTTGAATTACCTAACGCTCATGTTCAGAGTCAGTGTTTCCACAAACTATCTCTGCTCATTTCCTTCAGCCATGTTGACTATGCAAAATTGTACTGCATTGAAAGTCCATTTTGCTAAAATTTATAAGTACCCACTTCGTTTGCAGAGCTCTTTTCTTTTCATAGTGATAGTGCACATTTTAACAAGCCTCGATTTAATTAAGACTTAAGCTAAAAAAATACTGCTGAAAGCATCGTATTGGCAGTACCAGGCACCGTATTAACGAACTTAATCGCACCTTCCGCCAAACTTTAATAAGGTGAAAGAAAAATCGAGTCACTGAAGAGGCGCGCACGAAATTTGAAAATAAATTACATCGACTTGAATCGAACTTTTAATAGAAACGATATCGGCTTTTGATAACTAAAAACGACGAAAAATTTGTCAGTTATAGGTTTAAATGGAGTTACTGTAGTCTCCTAAGAAAATTCTCTCATGGCATCAGCTAAGGGAGTATACTCGGGAGCAAAGAAACTGGGTCACTTTTCATACAACTTTCTACAGGAAGTGACCCAGTTTCTATGCTTCCGAGTATAGGACATGACTGCCTGTAAATTAAGTATTCAGTTGTCTGGTAGGTTTTTTGACTTTATGTATTATATTCGGTAAAGTTTATTTATTTTCCACTCTTAGCTATCTTTACAGGAACTAAACCTAAGACAATAGTGGAAAACATTGATTTGTTTTCGTGTTCTATGAATGAATTCACAAAGTTAGTTATGTATTGTGGCTCTCAGTATTTGTAATTTTTGAACTCGCACGTCCGTCCCTAATATAATACTCCGCTCATCTACTCAAAGCTTGACTGGAAGAGATCCCTTAAAGGGATAAGTCCGCCTTTGTGCATTTATCTCAGTATTTGTCAATTGTATTTGTTTTACATGTATACATGCAAATTAATAGTGTCACTGGGTTCTCTCGCTGGCGCACAACGCGTAAGTAAATTGATCTCGTCTATCTATCTTACCCAAACATGCGTATGATCGCTCTTTCTCTTGCGTTATCGATATATTACTACATTCTATACCTATCTATGGATAGATGTGTATGGTTGGAAAAACAGTGTAGGCCAGGCGTGTAACGTGTCACATTGCAAAGCGTCGCTTTCGCCGTTCCGGTGAGCTTTGTCATGCAAATCTCTCACGGGATGTGCCAGCTGCGTTTAAAAAGGATTTTTCGAAAATGCGAGGGTTGCTGCAAGAGTGACTATTGAAATTATAAAGGTACTACTAGCTTTTACCCGCGGCTTTGTTCCCGTAACAGTTTTTTTATTTATTGTTACATAAGAACCTGACAATAACAAACAACAAAAAAGAATTAGCGAAATCGGTCTAGCCGTTCACGCGTGATGTCGTGACCAAGGGAAATAGGGATTAATTTATTTATATATTAGGTATGTTTTTACTAAAATCATTTTCGTGGTACCTAAAAGGTCATTACAAAGGTGTTATCCTGGGAATCGTGACCAGAAACTTTGAAACTCGCGTTTATTGTACACTAAGTAATGTATACATTGTGTATGTAATTGATTAGTTACGAAGGTTCTAGAATTAATATTAGTGCACCAGTTAGAAACTAGATGGCGCTAGTAGTCGCCATATTTGTGAGCTTTTTCATTGAGCAAAATTAAATCTTTTAAATCTTCTTTTGAACTAATAACGATTCATAATCATTATTTGTTTGGGCAAGTTACTACGACTATGCCATCATTAAAAAAATCTTCAAATGTCGATAAAGATGCGAGTTTTTTAAAAGCAATTTGAACCTCGTTATTTAACTAGAAAATCGTAAAACGATAATAATGTCAAAGTTCAACCCATTCTTACCATTAAAACGTGAAGACAGTTTACAGACGTCCATAAATAACAGTGTAATACACGAAACCTTTATGTTTGCTTCTGACGTAATTATGGCTCCTCGTAAAGTTCGCTGCAAAAGAAGTATACTACCAACACCCTAAATGTTTGACGGCACGGCACCATCATTTTAATGGGCCCTCATAGATCGCTTTCTTCAGCTTTTTACATAAGTACACCGAACGGGGTATTTAGCTTAAGACCAATCGCGATTAAATGATTACATTTTCTTGTTCGGAAAATTATTAGAATCGAAGATGCATTTTTTTTTGTAGAGACCCGCTTAAAGGGATTGGTTTACCTTTGTTAGTCTGTTTTGTTGAGTAATTCGTTATTTTTCCACTGTACAGATATACTGTAGATACGGAATTACATGAAGACTTTATTAGAGGCCTTGTTATTTTCTTTGAAGTAGCCTCAAGGATAGTAACCAACATCAAATGAAATGAAGTAAAGTTAGGTACAGACTGTCAAAAATAAATTTATAACTGCCCCATTCTGTTTTTTCGTGACACACAATTCATGTATACATAATTATTATGAGAAAAGAGACTGTTTAAATTGATTCAGTTTAGTTTTAACCTCTTAAAAAAAGACAAAAAGGAACGAAAGTTTTCTTAAAAATTTACCGTTACTTTGTTCTGTTCAGGGAAAGCCACATTTACACATCAAGTGTCGAAAAACGTGCATCAAAGCGGTTCGAATGTGAAATTCGATTGGTTTCCTCAGAAATGAATGAACGCGGTTGCCAAGAATGTCAAGTTCTTGAACTTGACACGGGCGGCGTGACCTTCGCGGCTGTCGGCGAACAGTTGCAATGTCAAGATTATGGAACATGTGCCTACCCTGAGTCACGTATCTGTCTTGTCCGTTATATCGTTATATATTTACGTGACAAATTAGATAGGTAAACTACATAATTGTTGCGATCTAATAAATACAGTGCCAAAATCTTATCTGATTCGGTGGTCAAACCTGTACATAGGCTTATTATCTAACTCGCTCGCAATCGCCATTGTGTTCATTTTGACAGTTCATGTATGGGCTGAAAATTGGCATCGGAATCAGCTAGCTGTCACATTCATACAAGAACTGCCAAAATGAACACGAAGGCGATTGCGAACGAGTTAGACAATAAGCCTACTGGAACCAATACCGTAACAATATCAATGTCTAATTGTCCAAATAACCACAACCCTAACACCACCACATACGCTCTCATCGGGTTAGATACCTCCGTGTTGTAATTGAAAGGGAGAGACAATTTTCGATTTAATTTAATGGACTTCTAACCTAATCGCTTATTATAAGCAGGGTAAATTTTTTATATTACAAAATTGGTTTAAGATGAGAATACGCCGCAGAATATAAACGAATATATTACATTAAGTGCCTACTCCATTTTAATACCCGAAGCAAAGAAAAAAACGCCTAAAGTTGCCCGTTTCGTCAAATCCAAACACCCTAAAATCGCAAAGTTGTAAAAATGCGGTTAGTATTATTTCATATTCAATAAAAAAACAAATATGAATTAAAAATTGACGCCGGCGGGCAGGTTCACTAGAAATCTTTTTCCCTTTTTATTGAAGAAGCGAACAGCTCAAAAGAATGGCGACGCTAAAACTGAGGCAGAAACCAGAATGGCCAACTTAAAAGGGAACCGTAAAACCAGAAACGCTATGAAATATTAGAACAATATGGTACTCGTCCATAAAGTTTGTTATGATTGCTGACCGAACGGAATACTGGACTCTGGGTTCTATTGAACGCTAAGTTTGTTATTAGTTGTCTAGGAATACTAATAGGTATTAAATTTTAGAGTGCGCTACAGAACTTTTTCTATGTTTCATTTATATTTTAGTCGATCGTAGCGTGTTTACATTGCACGTAAAGAGGATCGAGATGAGTGTTACCACCTGTGACACCTCCTTTTCCGTAGCAACATGCTTTTCAGGTTATCAGGTAGATTTTAGGGCGGTTGAAGTGCAACTCCCCTTGAACGCTTCCACGTGATTTAACGTGCATTAAAAATACGTAAAAATATACAAAAAAATAGTTAGTTAAAATTGAGCCTCTATTACAGTCATCAGAAAAAATATGCGGATAGGTAGGTAATGATATTGAATTATTTTATGAACCTATAGCATTCTTTGTTTTCTTTTTTTAATTTATTTTAAGTTTTACAATAAGGTTTTTACAAATTGAGCCACTATTGAAAATCTCAGAGGCTTGATAGGTACTGGTACTATATATGTTGCTAAAAATAAAGGCCCCTTTTTTAAAAACCCAATGACGTGAATAAAAAGGTAAAAGCGACAACATTTAATCACAATCAGCCCTGCATGCAATTAAAACACACGTCCGATAAAGTCCGCTGAACTAGATTGATTAGCGACTTGTACAGCAGTTAAAATGAATTGTCGATGAACGGATTTTATTGCTGTAGCAGTATTTATTTTAATGCCATCGGGAACAGGATGTACAGAAAATTATGGCTCATATGGCTGCGTATCCACCAGATTATACCGTACCGCAAACCACCAGACCGTTTTTTCTCAGTAGCGCGTTAAGCAAATATCAAACAATGGGATAGCTGCGCTTAGTGATGCTAAGAAAATTAAGTTATCCTATTGGTGTATTGTTTCTTTTATCATTTAGCTAAGATCTCAGCATGTGTCACTGTCACTGCCCTGCTGATACGTAGAGCAGAGGATAAAGCAGAGCTTGTAGAGCGATGTGAATCGAAGCTAAACTTATACTCCGAGGAATTGGTAGACATTTTAGAGTTAGCGTCTTAAGGCCTAGTATAGACTAGCTGGGAAAATCCAGCAATTCGTATTACATTGCGGTACTGGGTCAATTGCTTTTAACCGGTTCGCATCACAGCCTGGCAATGTAATGAAACTTGCAAGATTTTACTTGCATACAACTTGTACAATCTCTGCTTGAGAGCCCACAGGTCAAACCACTTACCACGGCCATTTTGATATTAGTCGATGCGCGAGTGCGACTCGCATTTGTCCAATTTTATTATATCTATTAAGTCATACGTAACGTTATAAACAGATTGCAATCGCCGGTTTCGTAAACGTATTGATTGTTGACGCGGGCGCATTTTGGGTTTTTTACGTCATCATTGTTGATGCCGCAGTGACCCGCGGGGGGCGAGGACGCGGTGACGGAGAATATATGGTGCAAGCGCTTACAAACCGCGGGTTTCGTTACACCTACACTATGAAATGACATACATACATACATAAATCACGTCTTATCCCTTACGGGGTTGATAGAGCCTAAGGTAACAAGACCTATAGACCACGTTTAACATGATTGTGGGCGTATAAGTGTAAAGGAGAATCAAAACAGTGATGGGTTGCTAGCCGCATCGCCTATAACACGAACCCTCAGATTTTCGCCTATTCCCTCGATGGGATTTTACCATCTGCGCGGGAAGAGAAGAAACTGGTACATTCTATGTTTTTTCTTTACTCCCAGACCAGCATGGAAGAAATGAAATAATTTATTTTGCTTTAGAAATGGTAAAAAAGTAATCTAGTATTTAGTGTTTTTTTTTTTTTTAAATAAACTGGCATGCAAACATTAACTTATTTTCTGAAGTGGTTTTTGATAGTTTGAATTACTTAGCACATTTTACAAAGTTTTCATATGAATGTTACTATATTATTAGTATTTACTATGTCTCCTAATAATCCTACTATGTCTAATATCCCTGGATACCTTTTTATAATGATAGGGGACAAACGAGCTTGCGGATCATCTGATGGAAAGCAATCACCGCCGCCCATAGACACTCATAACATAGAAGCGTTAAGAGTGCGTTGCCGGCCCTAGCATCGTCATATCCTATTTTAGTTATGTTTTCCTCTCATAGATCAGCTTAACTGGAAGAAGTTCGCCTTTGTATTATTCTCTGAAAGCAATGTTTTTTTTAGTTGTGTGCAATATATTTACTAGGTTAGGTAACGAAATAGTATTAATTAGTATTACCTATTACACATACATATATCACGTCTTTATCCCTTACGGGGTAGACAGGGCCTAAGGTAACAAAACCTTGAGGCCACGTTTAGCATGATTAAGGGCGTATAGATGGAAAGGGGAATCAAAATAGTGATGGGTTGCTAGCCGCATCGCCTATAACATGATTCCTAAGACTTTCGCCCATTCCCTCGATGGGCTTTTACCATCTGCGCGGGAAGAGAAGCAACTGGTAAATTCTATGTTACCTATTACACATTTGTTAATATTTTTCTTTGTTACACAATCACGTGTAAGATGCACTTATTTAGATATAATTTTGGACATAGTGTTTCCATCTGTATCACCCAGATAATAAGATAGTACCTATCTAACCCAAAACCGAAGATTACTTCCTTCCCGCGGGATAATATCCGAATTCTATGCAGACAAATGCGCGTTAGTAGAGTATTTCTTTATTTAGAACAGTGGAACCAAGTTATTATGAATACTCTAACATCGTTTTCAGTTATTGGAGTACCTACAATCAATCATGTCAATGAATCATTTGTCTGTCAACTTCAAACATACAACTCAATTACTCGGGTCGCCTATTCAATAAGTCTATCAAAATAAGTACCTTAACACAAACTCTAATATCCAATTATGAAATCAATTACAAACTTAATAGCCCTGACATTGCTACCTACAATACGAGATAGAAATGTCATTGGAATTATTGCAGCAACCCCGAGTCATTAGCTTCGTAGTTTCCCAGTAAACCGGTTATGCGAGGTGCAATACATTATTATAATTGCACAAAGACGGAAACTTCAAGTAACTTTGACATAATTTATTTAAAGACGTCTTCACGGCGAAACTAAAGAACTAACTCACGATAAGTATATGTTTACAATTTGTAATGCACTTAGCAATATAACGAATTTTTGACACTAACTAATTCAAACTGTGAAAAAAAATCTCAAAGTAAACTGGTTTAACGTTAAAATAAGCATAAACTTACCTCGAAACAACTGCGACAGTAGCACCGACGGTTAATCCTAGATTAAACGCGCTCATCCACAGAAGAGACATGGTTTATGGCGAATAAAACAACGAATAACGGAACGTTAAGACACTGCACTGTACAGCTGCTGCAAGTAACACTGGCCACAAAAAAACTCATAGAAATTTTCAATAGCAAACCGTTCCAAACTCAAAATGGACCAAAAAGATTTAAATAACAAATTCAAATCAAACGTTCCAATTTCACTAAGTAATTGACGGATGAGCACGAAACTTTTTAACTAACAATCACTTGTCAAGACGTTAGAATCTCAATTATAAAGCCGTATTTTACTGAATGAAATTAAAGTAATCGACTATGCTGCGAGTACAAACTGTGAATGTCGAATGGCGTGGTGGCTTTATCCTTTACAATATAAACTGGAAGTTGCCCCCCGCGCGCGTCGCGGCTGTAAAGAACGTATTTTCTCGGCGATTCACTATTATGGTGCAATTTTTGCTGCAACTACGATATGGCCAACTTGCTGCAGTGAATTCACTATGTTATTTAACCGTTTCGCTAACATTATGCATTTGCTATGCTCTTTAAATACAGAACGCATTGTCCGAACAACACGGGTATGCAAATGCACGTTTTCTTTATAGCCTATAGAATAGAATGATCTGGGGGTACGGTAGTGTACCCGCCAAGACGATTTGTATCATTAACTTATTTTTACTTTGACATATTTTTCTTATAACAGAGTTGTAACTTTTTATGAACAACGTGGCAAAAAACTACTGAGTAAATGATAAGTACAAAGCGCGACATACCTATTAAAGAATTTAAAAAAAAAATACCGTTTCAAATCGGATTACTATTTATATCGGTTTATTCCAAACTAGTCTTCCGTCCGCAGCTTCGCCCGCGGTAAATTAATTTTCCCGTAGGAAAAGGTATTTTCCCGCGGTAAAAAGTAGCCTATGTCACTCAGTGATAATGTAGCTTTCTAACGGCAAAAGAATTTTTGAAATCTGTCCAGTAGTTTCGGAGCCTATTCAATTCAAACAAACAAACAATCAAATTTTTCCTCTTTATAATATTAGTATAGATCACATAGACAGAGACTGATCATCATACTTACTAGGTACGTATTACATTTAAACCTGTCTCTAATCTAAAATATTTTAAATGATTCTAATTTTAGGATTCATAATAAGTGTGCAAATTTTGATTAACAATAAAAGCAGCAAAAGCCACAAAATATATCAAAAATAACAGGAAATCTTAAGCTGTCATCTGAAGTTCCGCAGTGAACTGTAAGTTCTTTGAAGAAAACAGATCAAAGTAATTATTCTGATCTCTCCTCATTAGTCAGTGTAAACTTAAATTAAGTACAGTAAACTAACGCAATTTTTCCAAAGGTAAGTCTATTCACACCGTATCCAAAACATAGGGGACGTATTACTAAAACTAGATACATAAAAACCAATACAAGGAAACTGTAGGATTTCATTAAGAACATCTAGCAGTAGCAAAGCCAAAGTAGTTTTAAGTGAAATTCCACGCCTGAATTTATGAATCGAATATCAAAATATACTTTCCTGTAGCTCATTTCTTCGATAGCAAGTAAAACGCTAATAGAACATAATATTATCTAATAAGCCCTTCTAGTGCGCGAGTATCTTTTATGCGCCGTTTATTATATTCTCCACGACATCTATATGTGGACACTAAACAAATCGAGAAAAAATTCGTCATTCTATTAGCAAATTATTTGCAGAACTTGTTTAATTAAGCTGTCTGTATTGAAATAAGCATAACGTCGGCTAAAAATAATAAAAACCAACGATGTTTGAACGCAAAACTGGTTGGTTTAATGTACCTATTTGTAATAAAATCATAATCTTACAAATACAGGGTGGGCTCCTGCTAAGAGCAAAAAATTAACCCACAGCTTCCGGTATTCATCCTGAGCTAACTTTGTTCTACAATTTTTAAAAATAACATGTATTACCATTTTTACTATAGTTCAAAGTTTAACTGGACAAGCAATGTATTGCTAAATCCGTCATTTACTAATGTGACAGGCGATGTCATTTTAGGCTATTGGATGCCGTACATTGAAAATACCATTTAATTTGTTTGGAATAATCATAATGATAAAATTACTTAATTTTTAAAGTTGAAGAACTACAGTTCCATTTGAGTAGCAGAACCTGTGTTTTAATTTTTTGCACCGGTTACAGGGCCCACCCTATAACGTTGTCAATAAAACAAACGATACATTTAACCTTTACATTGCTTAAAATGTTTTTAGACCAGGTGACCAGATCAGAGTGAGGTGAGTTGAGTGAAAATTGCAAGTTTTAGAGATGCGAAAACGTGACGATGTTTAAACAAAAAAAACAATGCTCAGAAAATTAAAATCCACCCATAAAATAAGCATCCCTTTCAGTTCTTCAGTCATAAAACTCAACGAAAACAAACGATCTAGAAAATTTTGTTGAAACAAGACGGACCCCACAAGGAGAGGGAATATACTGATCCGGCTTAGGTTTAGACCCTCGAGTCTAGCTGGTATTACACAGTTAAATGCGGGTCAAAGGTCATGAACGGAAGCTTAACAAGAAAACGGTAAAATACTGGAACAAACGGGGAAAATCGTTAACTCTTCTGTCTAAGAGCGGTAAAGATAGTCCATATCAGATGAATAAAACTCAGAAAGTCGTAGATAATTCATTATTATGAGCAAGAATTACCTAGCTTAGCAGATTAGTAATTAAACATAGCGATAATAACACACAAGGTTAGTAACTTCCTTTATTGCGTTGACTATTCGTATAGTCCCGTTTAAATTGAGTCGTGAATTAATAAAGAAATTTCAAATCAAATCAAATCAAGTAAGTTGCGATTATGCCAAAAATAATCGAAAACTGTTTGAAGAACAATTCAAGTCAACGTTTAACACCAAAAATGACCCCCAACCACCCCTATTTTATTTCTACTCTCTACTTTATACAGAAACCGTAGTAAGTAGGACTAACAAACAAAAGTAGAATACGTGCACGGATATGATTGTTTGTTAAAACCCTCGAGCTCCGTTTGGTTATTTCACCACAGAACAGCTATTTCCTGCGTATACTATCGGCATATAATAGATTCGAATATATGACTCTAGTTTTGTTTGTGCTAGTATTCGCTTGCAGGCATGTCGTCGATCCAAATGTTTAATCGGTTAAAGTCAACATTGCGGGGTATTCACGAAGAGTTGAGCCGGGGAAGCACATCTGACAAACTATTTAACTGTGTTTATTCAACCATGTCAATATGGATCGAATGTCATGCCAGTCCGGAGAAACGAAATCTTTAAAAAAAAATAAAGTAAAATCGAGTTATTTTACTTATACCTGCCTAGTAGCTTTCGTGTACTACTATTTTGGCCATAGTGTAGTACTACTGTTACTCTTTGTGTATGCTAAATGGTTGTATGGGTTAACAATGTGAAATTACTAAATCAGAATTTGAAATTCAAACGTTTCGGGTAAAAATAAAATGACGATTGTGTAAATAACTTTTTCGACGATAAAAATAATTTGATTGAATTACTTGACTTTTTACCGGGGAAGTTTACTGTTTCCGTAGAACTCTACCATTGTCTAATGAATATCTAAATAAAGTTTATTTGCCAAGTCGCTTAAAGTTGTTCGCTTTACAAAGGTTTCGAGGGTTTTTACTTCATAAACGTTTTATCCGAGCTAACAATAATCACATCCTTGTGTCTTCGGCACACTTTCCCAATGATTCATAAATAAATTATGAATTCCGAAACAGATCGAATAAATCAGCTGCTTTGTCACTTAGTAAAATGACGTTATTGTAACTGTGGGGGACGTATAGGTATGCATTGTCAGCGATATGCGAAGCGATGCATGCAGGCAGTCCTGCACCGCAACTCGCTACCGACACTTGTCCTATTTAATTGTAAATCTAGTTGGTAGCGAATATATTAACTTTAACTTTGATTTTGGTGTTACGTTTATTTATCACCCGTCGCGTACCCGCTTATATAGGAGTCAGATCAAGGCCTTCACATCCAGGTCTAGAATACCATTAAGATAACCAACATTGGTGACCCGCGACAGAAGAGCATTAGTGAAAATTAATCAAAGTTAACTGCAGTTCACAAGGCGAGATGTTTCAAGGGCAAGGACAAGCGCCAATCCCGCAAGGGCAGATCGATCAGTCAACCAAGCCACAGATACCAGACCCAACCGCGTCGGCGGACGTCATGTCGATTTCGTTGTCGGCGAGGGTGCCAGAATTCTGGACAGACCAGCCGCGGGTCTGGTTTATCCGTACAGAAGCGGTATTGGCGCCGCAGAAGATGGGCGATGAAGCAAAATTCGACATTGTGGTGTCGAAGCTGCCCAAGGAGGTGATAGTGCATCTCACGGATTTTTTGGCGAGACCTCCCAGCACGGGCAAGTTCGAGGCCCTTAAGGCAAAGCTCCTGAGTATGCTTGAGGACTCCAAAAACCGGCAAATTGAAAAGTTGCTGAGTGAAATGAGCTTGGGAGATCAGAAGCCCAGCCAGCTCCTGTTCCAGATGCGAAATCTGGCGAAGGATAATTTCCCAGATGCCACCGTGCGTATAATGTGGCAGAATCATCTCCCCACGACAGTTCGAGCAGTGTTGGTGGCGTCGCAGATCACCGATCTGGACAGCTTGGCGGTCATCGCGGACAACGTAGCGGAGGCTACGCGTTCCGGGCAAGTCGCCCAGGTGACCCAGAGGCCGATGTCAGGGTCGGCAGATACGGCATTGATCCTGGCGGAGATAGCGAAGCTCAGCGTCAGGGTTATGGACCTGGAGCGAGGGCGGACAAGTCAGAGAAATCGCTCTAGGGGACGCAGCAACGCGCGGGCGACATCCCGAGGCAGTAGCACGTCACGTCGTCGGAGGGATCCAGACAGACTCTGCTACTATCATTACCGCTTCAGGGACGCATCTACTAAATGTCGACCGCCGTGCGCGTGGAAAAAACCTTCGGAAAACTAGGAGGCATGGTGCAGGCACCGTCGGAAGTCTGTACCATATCACCAAGCAACCGACTTCGTGTAACAGACAATAATAGTGGTTTACGTTTCCTAGTGGACACGGGCGCAGACATTTCGGTAATACCGGCCACTAGGAAAACTCGTGCGGGAAATGCGTGTTCGGACTATAAACTATTTGCCGCCAACGGTACGGAAATAAACACTTATGGAGTGAAATCGTTAGTATTGAACTTTAACCTACGGCGACCGTATCGTTGGGACTTCGTGGTTGCAGACGTCAAACAGCCGATTCTGGGCGCAGACTTTTTAAGTTTCCACAGACTTCTAGTTAACGTAAGGGAACAAAAGCTGATAGACCAAGTGACGGATATGAACGTGGCAGCTGTATCTGTAAGTAGTAAACAACTTTCTATATATACAGTCGTGGAGAGCCATCCGTACCATGAATTGTTATCTCGTTTTCCCGCAATCACTAAACCACCATCGTTCAAGGAAACTCCACCGCATAATATCGTTCATCATATAGAAACGACAGGTCCTCCCGTGTACGCTCGCGCAAGACCTTTACCACCCGATAGGTACAAAAAGGTCAAGGACGAATTTCGTCTTATGCAAGAATTAGGGATTTGTAGGCCCTCGAAGAGCGCATGGGCCAGTCCTTTGCATGTTGTGGCAAAGAAAAATGGCGAAATTCGACCATGCGGTGACTATCGGATGTTAAATGCAGTAACAAAACCAGACCGTTATCCAATACCCAGACTACATGATTTTACCTATATACTAGCGGGTAAAAAACTTTTCTCGAAATTAGACATAAACCGCGCGTATCATTGCGTTAGCGTAGCGCCCGAGGACGTCGAAAAAACGGCAATAATATCGCCTCTAGGTTTATGGGAGTTTCCTAGAATGAGTTTTGGGCTTCGAAATGCGGCTCAGACTTTCCAGAGGTTCATGAGCAGCGCAGTGCTGCAAGGGCTGGACTTCCTGTTTAACTATCTGGATGATGTCATTATCGCGAGCGACGATGAGTCGCAGCATAAAGAGCATCTAAAACAGGTGTTTGAGCGATTCGAGAAATACGGGATAACAATTAACTTAACCAAATGTAGTTTCGGAAAAGAAAAATTGAACTTTTTAGGCCACGAAGTTTCGCAAGAAGGTATTAAGCCTTTGGCGGAAAAAGTTCAGGCTATAGTAGATTTCCCAAAGCCGGTGACAGTAGAACAACTACGCAGATTTTTAGGCATGTACAACTTTTATCGTTCTCATATTCAACACGCAGCGCAAGCGCAGTCGGAGCTCGATAAATATTTAGTCAATACCCGAAAACGGGATAAGACTCCGATTGTGTGGACGCCCGAAGCCGATACAGCGTTTTTAGAATGCAAAACCGGCCTTCAGGAAGCCACAATATTAGCGCATCCGCGACAGGACGCGACGTTAGCCCTGATGACGGACGCGTCAGATACCGCAGCCGGCGGGGTACTACAGCAGCGCTTAGGCAATACATGGCAGCCGCTAGGATTTTATTCCAAAAAGTTTAGCGCAGCGCAACGTAACTACAGTACGTATGACCGCGAACTAGCAGCTGTTTACCTAGCCGTAGTTCATTTTCGTAAGACGTTTGAAGGGCGACCGCTGATAATATACACAGACCACAAGCCCTTATGTTACGCTTTCCAAAGTTCGAGCAACACTAATAAAGAATTACCTAGGCGTACCCGTCAGTTATCCTTTATTAGTGAATTTACAACAGATATTAGGCATATTAGCGGGAATCAAAACATAGTAGCAGACACGTTATCACGCGTAGAGACAATAAGCTGTCCCACGGTACTCGATTACGACGAACTTGCTGACGCGCAAGCTAGCGACGAGTACCTATTGCAGGGAAGGCAAAACAGGGATCGCGCGGCAGCTAGTAAAATCGTTTTAAAAACAATATCGGTTCCGACATGTAGCAAACCTATCGTTTGCGAAATGTCAACCAATAATGCAAGACCCTATTTGCCAGATAAATTTAGGCGTTTAGTTTTTAATAGTTTGCATAGTTTGAACCACCCAGGCATACGAAGTTCAAAAAAATTAGTGAAAAGTAAATACTTTTGGCCCGGTTTGGAAAAAGACGTAGGCATATGGGCTAAGGCTTGTGTACAATGTCAGCGATCGAAAGTCAATCGTCATACCGTGTCAGGAGTAGGTAGTTTCGAGGAAGCAGCTAGGTTTGATCATCTCCATGCCGATATAGTTGGTCCATTACCAACATCTCGACAAGGATATCGCTACCTAGTCACCATGCTCGACAGAGGCTCACGTTGGCCCGAGGCTGTTCCCATCACTGAAATGACCGCGGAAGCCGTAGCTAAAGCCATTTTCGAGGCTTGGATAGTGCGTTACGGATGCCCACTCAAGCTGACCACTGACCAAGGTCGTCAGTTTGAAAGCAGTCTTTTCAGAGAACTCATGAAGTTGCTAGGAGTTGATAGATTAAGAACTACTGCCTACCATCCCCAGTCTAATGGGCTGGTGGAGAGATGGCACCGCTCTTTAAAGTCAGCACTTATGGCCAGGATAGCCAGCAATAGCTCATGGATAGACGAGCTACCGATAGTTATGTTAGGGTTAAGAGCAGCAGGTCGTAGTGACAACGGGATAAGTCCCGCAGAAATGACCTTCGGGAAGGTTTTACGGTTACCAGGAGAATTTTTCGACAGCGCAAGGCATACGGAACCCTCCGAACCGATAGAGCTAGTCAAAAAGATTCGCGATGCAATCCGCACGTTCAAGCCGGTACCGACGGCCGCGCGCGATAACAGAACGGTATTCGTTCATCCCGACCTAAATACATGCAAGTACGTTTTCGTCCGTAATGACACTGTGCGTAAGTCATTGCAACCACCATATGACGGACCTTACAAAGTATTAGAACGTAGTCCTAAGATGTATTTGATACAGGTTGCAAACAGGCAAGCTCGGGTATCAATCGACCGTTTGAAACCAGCTTACTTGTTAAGCGTCACTGACGACGGTCCAAACGCAAGCGCCACAGCGGCGGTAGACAATACGTCACAAGCTAGAGTCACAAGCGATTTAGACAAAAGTTCCCATTCAGTACAGGCAGCACCGCTACCGTATGTCACAAGGAGCGGGCGAATAATTAAAAAGCCTGTTACTTTTAAGGATACATATTATTAAGATTATCATTAGGTAAGATGTAGGTTAGATCATACTTTTTACGTCATATACTTTACTTGGCACTCACGAAAGTATTATATAGAACGTTGATTACGAACTACTTAAGTATTATTATTGTGTTAATTAAGTTACATACTATCTACCAACCGCGCATAAGCGGAAGCGATTTACGCAACGATCGCTTGGACCCAACATAAAGGTAAACATTAAGCGCTACCTAACGAAACTAACAAATAAGCACTATTGCAATAAATGTAAGTAAATTGCGAAATAAATAATAAATTGTTTTAGTGATCTAGATATAAAATGTGCATAATTTAGAATAATATAAATTGCAAAATGTTAGATTTCTAGTTACGACACTAGAAAATAATGTAGTGCAAGCGCATTTTATGCCTTATATTAAGAATCGAATCATAATGCAACTTATAGATTCTGAGACAGTCACGGAAGCAAGCTGAGCATACGACTCAGTAGTTTTGTACTTATTTGAAAATCACTCTACGTGTTTATAAACGCAAAAATGGGCTGGGGCCAAAGTAAAGACGAAAAGGACTCCCACGATACGATCGCTATAGCCCAAGTGAAAAACCTGTCGGGCCAAGTCGAATCGAAGTTAAATTACGTAGGCATTTGTGTAATAATAATGTGTGTCATATTGACCCTATTTTTGTTATACCTCATCCGGAGCAAATGCAAGCAATGTGCAAGGGCCTGGGTGACGCAGACTATCGAGAAGGCGTCACCACCTCTCGCAGTGGTCAGAGTCCAGAGGGACCCACCACAAGTGCCACCAGCATCTCCGCAACAAGTGATTTTTCAGCAATAATGCTGGTTAGTACGTAAGTTTTACATTGTTTTTATAATGTTTAATTTTTT